>OX346258.1:22163326-24563326 GCA_947049275.1 Epinotia bilunana | reverse complement strand
TGTTTTACTGGTTTTTAGACGTGTCGGATTTACGCGTCGGCGATTACATCGCGAGTTATGGCGGTGAACACCTCGGGTTTTACGGTTCTGCTGGAGTCCGGAATACGCTCGTTTTATGGTTAGGAGGGGTGCGTGTACAGACGAACTCGAAAGTAGCTGAACACCTGAGTACCCTGTCGCTTTCAACCGATCTATGGATGTATAAATATGACGTTAAAGAGACGGTACGAAAGTGGTCAGCCCCTGGTCAGTTCAATTGTAGTACCTACTATTATAATTGTTTATTTTGTTATTGAATAGTTGTCTTTTGCATGCAGTTAGTAATAATATTTTCAACTATCGAACTTTTTGACATCTGTAAGATAAATGGGTACCTGCCTCTATACTCTGTTATGATTAAGCGATGCAGATTGCAGATAGATCACGAAGAGTAATGTTTCATTTTCGATCTGTATCTACAGCATAAATTATCATACTGAACAATAGCAGGGGTGCAAAAATTATTATCGGGCGTCCCATAAAAATAACTTCATGAATTATTCATTAATATACAGAGATTAGTACCTCCAACAAAATATATGTTTTGCAAATTTGTAAACTGACTAGCGGTCAAATGCGCTTTTGTGTGACGGTATAGTATCACGCATAGTTACTTGTACAAGGACCCCAGGTTCTGAAGTAAGTAACCGGGGATGTAACCAGGATACATGTAAGGTAATAGGAAACTATATATCTCTCGGAAAATGTGTGCATTTGAGGTAGGTATTAATTATTTTGTTACTTAATGATACGATTTTACTCGCAATTGTATTTGTAAGCTCGCAGATGAAACCCAGAAAAAAGCATTCTTTCAACGGAAGAAAACTTATCAACACTAGGACTGTCATTAGCATAACTCCTGGGACCGGTGGAAAATTACGCGTAATGTGATTAAGAAAACGTATTAAGGGAGTACTAGGTATATCAATAGCACCGACAGAAGAAATGAACAATAAGAAATGTAAAAAAAAACCTATTAAATTACCCGGGATTTGTATTCTTGTTCAAACTTATGTCCCGTGGAAAAGTTTCAGCGACAACATGGCCGGAGCCAACCTTTTAAATGTTTTAATAGCCGTATTATGATATAATCCCCAACATGAAGATCGTCTAAACCCGTACATAAAAATCAAACAAGACATAAAACTAAACCTAATGACGGAAACGGATTTGTCGCGTGTCTCCAAAAACGCACTCAAGAGTTGAACGAACTCTCATTAAAGGGCCACCGATTTCCATCAACATCACCATCCATTGCTTCTTTTTCTAGATAGTTAAAGTAAGATAGAGTAACATAGCCAGTGATACACGTGAAAGTTATATTTACGCCCGGCAGTGTCATGTTACGCGACGATGGCCCTTCTATTTTGTCAAATTGTAGCTGAAATAAAACGGGTGTGTAATAAAAATACCGCGTATGTATGTCTGTAAGTGTGTGTGTGTTATTGCAGATGAAAATAGCGCCGCCATGGGATGTGGTATGGGAATGCAGTGGCAAGGAAAATAACCGTAGGACATACGAAACGATAGTGTGTTCACCGCTGTATATGTTTGATCGTTTTTTTACTAAGTGTACATCCATGAAGAATGTTGTGTCTATGCAAAAAAAAATATCAATCGACTTTAATAACGTGAAAGTTAAGGGATTTTGGAATACCTATTCGAGGTAACTTCGCTAATATTATTAGCACACCCATAGCAACCTCTGCATCCAAAAAACATATTCTTAGGATTAATAGTGTATGTTCGGTTCACGATATAGAATTTACATTGAGTTCCTATTTTGTTTTAACAATTGTGCAATATTTGTCTCATTCGGGCGGTCAAAAAAGTCAATGCCAATAATGACAATAAGTTGAATCTGTTTAAGAAAACGTGTGCTGTTTCATTAAATGTACCGTTATGTACGACTGTGATTGTTTTATTACATTCCCAGACATTGAATGCGGAACGTTACATTAAGTACTGATACGCAAAATTCACCAACTTCATCGAACAACACAAAAAGCTGACCGACAAAAAAACTAGACGCTCAGTAATTATAAACTTGTATTACATACGCGATAACCAAGACTCAATCAACATGGAACGTTATAGGAAACAATTAATATAATAATCCACCCACACCATCTTCCTTACCTAAAAAGACCTAAATCACAACATCAGTATGGATATACTATCTTATGGATTTATCATATCATAGGTCAACAAAGGCCAACGCTCGAGGATCATAAAACTAAAGCTAACACTCATTGCAATTCAAGAGTATATAGAAATTAAATGATTTATCCGACCAGTTACAATTCAACGTGAAGATTCACGCTAGAACTGCAAAGAAACTGCAGCCAAAACGTTCAAAAAACCAAAACCGATGATGCCTTATAGTCATAAAGCGGTGAGAGTTTCGATAGCGTTTGGTTTAGATGCGATATAAACGATTAGAATCGGCGACCAGGAAATTATAGAGTATGAACTATCAATTTAGGTTTTTAATACGGGTGTGATTGGTTTTTATACTTTTTATTATTTGGCGGATTGCGATATTTAGCGGAGGCGGTGACGGGCGAGGCGAATTGACAGCTAGTCTGATCTGAGTGTATGATGAATAAGTGTACCTGTACCTTTTTAAATTGGAAAATGTTATTATGAGCGATGAATAGATGTGGCAATGGAGTAAGCTAAATTGTGCGTCTTATATGGAAAAATTGACAAACGCGAAACCGCGAAACGAAAACAAAGTTCGGTCGGTCACTTGCTAATTTAAGCGACAGAAAAAGAGATACACGAACGTCGTCGTTTTCCTTTCACGGTAGCCAGTCAGATATATTATATGTGATGTTGTGTGTCCTCATAGTCGGATGGGGCTGTTGCACATTGGGCGGTACGAGGATGTACATATGAAAATTGAAGTTGCATTTGATATTTAAAACACGTGAATTGAAAATAAAAGATGATGAATTCGAATTTTAAGCAGCTCGCGGACAATAAGAAGAAAAAGAACAGTTTAATCAAAAAAGGCAAGTAATTAAAGCGATATCTGTATACCTATTCCCTTTTTCGAACAAAATATTTCAAAGTTAAACCAATAATATTGGCACACAAGTTATGCACACTAAATAAATCAAATTAAAGTTACTATTTAATGGAATTTGCAGAACTGTTTTACTGAACCTATATCAAAATAGTATATCTAACAATTCCTTAGTTCAACAAACATATTGAAACTTTTTAAAGGAAAACCATCACCAATCAGTCATCTTTATATAATTAAGTACACAATAAAATAATCAAGTGCTTACTTAACATGCATTTAACACTGGCACACTGAGTGGGTCAGAACACGTCAAAATAAGCATCTTTTATAAGAAAATCTTTTCTCTAAAATTAATAATGGCCGAGTTAGACGCCTCCAAAGATTGATGTATTTTGAAATGTCATAGAACACGAGCACGACTAACGTATCCGCTAACCGAGTCGGTTTTGCCAGCACTAAGTCCCTGTTCCCTACTGCCTACGTGATAGATAACAGTTTTACAAATTCCGTAGTAAGATTGTACAATTTAGAGTGCAAGTTAGTATTTATGACAAACAATTCGTATTTTTATTTTATAAATCATATATCCGATGTACGAACCACATTTTTGATGTGAATCCGATAAAAAAGGTCATCTCGTTTTGTGTGATTATTTAGTTTTTTTTGTAGGACATGTTTAGTTAACCAATTGTTTTTTTGCACAGCATTCATTTTTCTGGTATGCATTCAGTTAATTAGTGGAGTTACCTAGTGTGCTGAAAAATCATACAGATGTACATTTTAAAATATCCCGTTATAAAGTAATGTTAACCATAATCTACGATTAATTTCATCTAGCTCTCAATACATACGCTAAATCTGGGGAGTCGGTATGATGTACCGTTCTTAATTGCTCCTTATTCCGAATGGATTGAGGCTGCAACCGCCATTTTGTTTATTTTGTTTACGAGCAATAGATCGCAAACTGGATTGTGTAGGAAAAACTACGTTGTAAAAGCTTGGTTATAATTGGTAATTATGGAATGAATCAATAAAACACATTCTTTGTTTTGACGATACATATGGAGTATGCAAATTAACACACAGATAGATGGGACATGCATATATTTAGGTTCGCGTCTTCTGTGGACATTACTAAAGTTAAATTAGTTGATTGGACTAATTAATACTTATAAACGACGTGTCTGCTTAAATGTTTTCATGCAATCAAAACATTTTATAGGCATTGAAGCCCTGAACTATTCATAACAGGAAATACTACTTTTGTTTTACATACCCACGGTAAGAACACTTCGTAAGCAATTTATGTAACTAGGCACTTTATTTAAGTATTTAACTGGCTATACATTTCTACCTAAAAGTAGTATTTAAACGTACGTATCAAATATAGAGGTCTTGGCACAGAGTACAACTTTGTACCATTTGGTGTCGAGACCCCCGGTCCGTGGGGTCCCAGTGCGCAAAAGTTATTTGCGGAAATCGCGAGACGTCAAGTTGACGTCACTGGTGACCGAAGAGCTGGCGGCTTTCTCGCGCAACGCATCAGCATTGCAATTCAGCGAGGAAATGCCGCCAGCATCCTCGGTACAATGCCTCGAGGGCCTTTTTAGATTTAACTTAGTTTCAATTTATTTTAGTTAATATTAGTTATCATCTTGTATATACTTTACAAAATTAAGATTGTCGATAAACTAGTATTTTCAACAGTTATCGTATCGTTACCTCTTCTCTTCTCTACTTCGATAGTATCATGGCCGGAATATTATTTATTCCAATGTTTTTTTCATCAATGTTACCTTCAAGATTGTCTTAAAAAAAGAATATTATTAGATAAACCCAACCTAACAAATAAGCCCATGAAAATGTGACATTTTCACATCATTGCAAGGTTTCAAACATACAGATTTTCTGATCCTGAAGAAAATACCCTGTTTACAAAAAAACACAACAGTGTCAATACAACTGCTTGGCGGCAAGTTTTTGAATACATACATGTAAAATTTTCGTAACAATACACGTCACATTAGTAAGTACCATTATAATAAAATTAAATGCGCTACTTTGAGAGTAAACAGTCCTCGAGATATTGGCGGTTTGCCTAACGTATATGTTTATGAAAAAACTTTGTTTTCAGGTCAATTTTTATTTCATGAAGTATGTCATCAGGTAAATGAAACAAATCATATGTACATATAAATAAATGTTCCAATTTGCATACCCGTCTCTTTCAGAATCAAAGCCAAAGAACAAGTATCAGTGTCCTTATGATACAGCTGCCAGCGCGACTTCACCCGCGCATTGCAAAGAACTCAGGCAAACCCACGGTATAACATATAGCCTATAACTATCCAGAAAGTTCATTCTACATGCAGGTGAAAGAAATGTTTAAATCGGATAAGCGGTTTCAGAGATTATAACATACTATGCTACAATCTCACGGACACGTCCTCTTCATAATAGATTACTTTACAAATTACTAATACAAACAGTCTGCTCTAATGATGTAAGATTAATCTGAAGAAGTTGTGGCTTTCCAATGACTTGTGAATTGGTTGAATATAGTATTTATTTACTTATTGTATATATTTGCGATATGTATTACATATAATAATGTGTAGGTATTATATTTTATATTGTAGGTATATTTATAAATGTATTGGGATGTTTTTATTTTTCTAGAATTAATACTTATTAGGTTTTGTTTTTATTTTGTCTATGTTTTTGTGCACGGTATAAGTTTGCCTACCTCGTTTTACCTACCTTCCTCTCAATTGCTCAAAGGTTAGCTAGAAGAGATCCCTTATAGGGATAAGTTCGCCTTTGCAGTACTTTGATCTATAGTGTGACATGTATATTCTTAAACCTGTTATTGTGTACAATAAACTGCTTACATACATACATACATAATGATATACCTACAGGTTGGTATATAATTACCTATGGATTTAAACTCTAATATTCTGGTAATATTTACAACGTGCCTTCAGAGACGACATAATACTATATACTGTATATGACCACCCTGCGACCCTAGTAATCATTCAAAATCTCATAACGCGGATGACGCCGCGGGCAAAGCTTGTCATGTTTAAAAAAAGTATTCTCAGTAACTAATGTAATTCGTATTGCGCATACACTATTAATACGCGCACATTTCTTATAATTCGCGTTTGTCACGCGTGCGCTAGCGCCGGACATACCGCCATCTTTGATCTATGCTCACTTGTTATTTTAAGTGTGTTATTCACACGTGCATTTATCTGGAGTTGTCATACGCAGAATTAGATACGGAGTTATCCCTTCTGTTGCTACGTGTAAGTTTCAAGCCGAATCCATACTTGTCTGACGTCAGATTCTGACGTGACGTCCATACATTTATTAACACTCATTTGATGCGCTCTGACGGGACTGCTCCTGTGGTGTCAGGCGTTAGAGCGCATCCCGAGAGCAATCACTTCAGTATATGGCAGTAGTTGACAGGTAATTTATATGACCAGTATATTGGTTATGATTATGATTATTATTATAAGTATGAAGCTGTGTTGGAGGACAGGAGGTGAGGGACAATTTACCTCTATATTTTAACAGAACGAATCCTCAGATCCATAAAGGCTCGGCAACGCGCTGATGACTTCTGAAAAGTCACAAGCGTCTATAAACTACGGTTTATAGACGCTTGTACGGTTTCCTTGATTGTCATCGTGGTGGTAAAAAAAACAATCCCTTATTTGAAAAACCGACTAATATTTTATGACGTCATGTGCGTTGGGTATTTTTTTCAGAAGCGCAATGAATTGAAATATTTTGTTTAAATAACTTTTTTTATTAGGTAAACTTAATTAGGTATGATTAACATATTTTATTAAAAATGTATTATGATAGTTTCAAGGAAATATCGCGATAATACAAAATAATTGTTTTCATTTCCCCGAAGACTTTGTTAAAGAACAGAAAAAGTATGAAATTGAATAAGAAACACATAGGAAATAGGTCACAGGACCTAGACGGTACAAATACATCTACATTTTTTATCTCATCATGAGATCATTAGTTTTCAATGTGTCAAGGGTAAAAAAAAAGGTATCACGGGATGCGCTCTAACGCCTGACACCACAGGAGCAGTCCCGTCAGAGCGCATCAAATGAGTGTAAATAAATGTATGGACGCCACGTCAGAATAATAAATGTATGGACGCCACGTCAGAATAATAAATGTATGGACGCCACGGCAGAATAACCAACAAATAAATACGTCTGCTCCTCAAACAATATTTCAAATAATTAACTGTTTAAATCTCTATGAGATTAGTTAATAAAAACGCCGCAATAAATATAGAAGCTGTAAATCAGTTCTCTAATTACAAGCGGGCGCCGGGTCTCGCGGGTAACGTTACATACAAACTGGTGTAATTATTCTTAATCACATAATTCTTAGAAACAGAAAAAACTTCGTTTGGTACGCGTTGAAAAAAAATACTAAATTATCGACAAGATTCTTAGATGTAATGATAATGACGTACTTATTGTGTAATATTTAGTTTAGAAACCTCAAGTGAAACATTCTTAGTGTACAAGCTAAGAATTCTTAGTCTAAAGTGTGGGCACTAAGAGTTAAGTTCACATTGAATATCCCTCTCATAAGTTCGTTTTCTTTTTTCAACTTCGATATATAGTACATCACCCGGTGAATCTATACATCTCTCGGTAAATGTGTGCCCAGAGGGGTCATTACGTAGCTTTTAGAACGTGCGTTAGGACAATTCAACCGTCATTTTCCCGTACAAAATAATACATTACTTACCAATGGCTGTAAAAGAAAGAAAGCTCGAAATTGCAGGTATTTGGGACCCGAACCGCAGGCGAGGGTTGTAAATATGCGATAGAGGGCTTTCTTTCTTACTGCCCGTGGTGAGTACACAATTTTGCTTCGTGCGGTACAACTCACATTATGGCCAGGTGTGACGTAAAATATATTGAGGTCTACCTAACGTACGATCGCAACGTTACCCACTGGTAACTAGACATATTTTCATCCCCATTAAGAAAGGCAGCATCAAAAGTAGATTCTGTTTCAAGTTAAGGGAGAAAAATACGTGCGGTATATTGAATGCTGAGTAAAGCCAAACATTCTACAATAAAATCCTGAGTGTAACGCGGGATTCTAAAGTAGAATCTCGAGCGTAACGAGAGATTCAAGTGTCTACGCTAAAGACTTAAATAATTTAACTACCGTGCTCATACTGTTTTTCACACCTTTCAAGAGTAAAATTTCAATCCCTCATGAGGGAAACGACTCTTTTCTGAAAAGCAGGATTGGGAAAGAAAACTAAAACTTTGATTCTCTCTCTCTTTTAGGGAAAAAATGGTTCTTTTCTGATTAGCAAGTGTGAAAATATTTATAGCAAGTGTATACAGCGTGTGACATGCTCCGTGAGGCAAAAAATCTTTATATTTAAGATGAGCAGTTGTAATTAAAACCAAAAAAATACAATTATTTTTTCCATTAATACATATATTTTTAAAAACGATAGCTGTAAGTAAGTAAAAATAACAATTACCTTTTCAAATGTAATTTTACTAATAAAAAAAAAACTCTAGCGGCAAATAATCTACACCTAACATTTCTTTGACGTTTTAGATAGGCAGAGCTAGTTTCAAATGTTACTGTCAATTTATAGCTTTATTACCGATGATTACGAACTAATATGTATGCGTGTTTTTTTTTTCCTTTAACTACAGATACCAATTTGCGTTCATTAGCCGGACTTAATATATATTATGTTCTTATGGAAGTCACACACTGTATAGTAGAGAAAACCCTATCCTCGGGTAAGATGCAAGATGGAAAATATCCAAATAATTTCTACAGTGCTCAGTCACACCAGTTTTGTTAGTACCAAATGATTATTTTTCTGTCCACGAGGAGACAGAACTGAACATTTCAGCTAAGCTGTCCGACTCGCGATGCGGCACGTAGGCGCAGGATTAAACCCACATACTACTTGTAGCAAGCATTAACTAATTTAAACAGGGAAAATACTTAGGGCGAGTTGCAATTACAACAATTCCAACTTACGATTCTGTAATCGTCGGATCGGTCTGTACCGATCAACGTTACATATGGTGCCGGCAGCTGTCATTCCATAGAATCTTGTCAAACTATCCATACATTCAGATTTTAACGAACAGCGCTTACGATTAGAGACGGTTTGGTGCAACCCGCCCTTAGAGGTTCTATAAAGACTATTATTGGACCAGCAAAATCAATGCTAATTGCAGTAAGAGCTAGCTGCGTAGGTACTCGTTGACAATGGACCACAGGTCTACAAAGGTCTTATGAGACTCTAGTTGAGGCACTGTTTTAGCATATTCATTTACTGTGACTCTGTCCCTGCATATTTAGAGGTTCTTTTGCCTCATGAGCCACACTAAAATTAGTGAAAAAAGGTTCCAATAACAGTGCACTAAAGATCATAAATACACATAATCACGCCTATTTCCCGAAAGGGTAGGCAGTGATCATCAATATCCAAAATAGCTGCGCACTATTCTCCCGTTATTGATAAATCGAGCAGTAAACGAACTGGAATGACATCATTTGCACGTCCCGCCATGTGAATAACTTTTTGTCTAATTCTAGAGCACTTACTCGGGTCATTTGGCCGGCGGTAATTCAAAATAAGAGCAATCTGCCAAGATTTTTTTCCATTGCACACGTAACTGCTACGATTGTTAGCCCCAAACTGCTTTACATAGAAAAATATCGTGGTCACTTGCGAGTATATGGGTCAATTTTTGAAGAGGCCGTTTTTCGACATTTGTATGGTTTTTTATTTTTTGGAATATCAAATTCGTACCGACAACGTGAGGTAGGGCTTTTAAAAAGAAAAAATATGGTGCACGAGGCACTTCTCTGCTTCTAATGGTTAGCTAGATATTGACGCTTTAAAAACACCGTGCCATACCAATGTCGTCAGCGCCATACAAATGTCGATTCTGCCATACAAATGTCGATAGCGGCATACAAATGTCGCTGAGTGCCATCAAAATGTCGATTTTGCCATACAATTGTTGAAAAACTTTAAATATTTGTACCATACTAAAAAACTCACTATTTCGATATAGTATCTCCGGTTTATGGTTTATGATGATCGTTATATTTGTACTATTATATTCCAAAATATTAAAAATCACTTAGAAAACAGATTATTTCATTCTGCCTAAGAGAAGGTAGCAAAATGACAGCAAAGAACCGGCCGAGTGTGAGTCGGACTCGCGCACGAAGGGTTTCGTACCATTATCTACAAAAACGGCAAAAAATCACGTTTGTTGTATGGGAGTCCTTAAATATTTATTTTATTCTGTTTTTTTAGTATTTGTTGTTATAGCGGTAACAGACATGCATCATCTGTGACAATGTCAACAGTCTAACTATCACGGTTCATGAGATACAGCCTGGTGACAGACGGACGGATAGCGGAATCTTAGTAATAGGGTCCCGTAGTTTTTACCCTTTGGGTACGGAACCCTAAAAAGTAGTAAGTAGGTAAGGTAGCAAACAACAAATGTGTCACGGAACCACTGCCTAAATCGAGGCCAGTTTAATCCTTTCCAATTTCCATTAATTTCGTGCTTTACTTACATTTTGTTTTAAATCGACATTTGTATGCCACGTTCGACATTTGTACGGCCAAAAAAGCAGTACAAATGTCGCCATACAAATGTCAACATGGATGTGTTTTGGCTGTCCTTCGTACACTATTCATTGAATTCACTAATTAGTTAAACACGAAACTCTTACCCCATATTGCTAACCTTTGTTATGAAAGACACATTTTTATTTCAATCGTATATTAATAAATAAACGCCCATACAAATGTCATCATAGCCGTACCAAAATACTTCGTATAAAGAAAACCTGTTTCCTCCGTCAAAAATACTGGCGCTCCCTCCTCTCCCGTTGGTGGTTGAAGCCCAACTAACCTATCTATCGTATCGTAAAGTAAATGTAGGGGTGGGACAATAGAAAACCAGATTTTAAGGGTTTTGAGCTTGAGTCCTAATAAATGGGTCGCGCGTGGGACAACTACTAAAACACTTCACTGGTTTTAATTATTCGCGCATTAATTTTGCAAGATACTTTAATGAATACGCTAATAAATCTTCTTTATAACAGTATAAGTTGTTTATTTACACGTTGCCGAAATCTATAGTTATGAATTTTTGTTTGAGCAAAACCGCAAGTGGGACACGCGAAAAAGCGGTAGATTTCGCCGTTTTACGATATCAACAATTTTTTTTTTCAGAATCTATTAATATTTAAGGTATTGTTATATATATTTTAAGTACAATATAATACACGAAATACAAATATATATGTATCAATACTCCATGTTAAACTGACTTGAAATTATAGCAGTGGGACAGCAAAAACAGCTCGTTTGAAAATTGACCCATATATTGTTTTCTTGCAAAGTTAACCACGGATAGCACTCATGATCGTGCTCCCAAAAACCTGCCAGTTGGCAGAATATTCCCGGTTCTATATCATTTGTCTATCACTTGAGAAGCGTACCATGATACCTATGCTTTCTGCAAATAGCATGAAGTGACTTATGAAATAAGAGGACGACTGCTATACTCGATGGGGTACGCGTAGACCACATGGTAACTTAAAAGCATAAAAGGAGAAAAAGACTAACGTTGAAAGATTTTCGTTTGAAAAATATGTATTGCAATTATGGATCTACGTTATATCTAAATTATTTTAATTTATACACTATCCAAACTAACAGTTGTCCTACTAATCGAATTTAAACTTTCGTGACACATGTTGAAATTGATGCTTATAATAAAACAATTGTTACATAATATATAGCAGCAATTGCGTATTTGGTGGTCGTTAGGAAATAATACACCAAGAAAAAACGATTACTTGCACCTAACTTACTATTTATTTAAACTTTATTTCACCAAACAAATAAGTACAAAAGTCAGACGTAACGCCTCAAGGTATTCTCTACCAGTCAACCATAGGGTCAAACAGATACGTTCAAACGGTCTTCAAGTCTTTAACGGTCTTGGAGCGTGTTTAAGTGACAGACTAACGTAACAAAAATCCTTGTGTAGGACTACTTATTTGTCACAAATGATATGTAAAAGTGTCAAAAATATTGTATAAAGCTCTGGGTGGCATGCGCTGTTGCTCTAAATAGCGTATGAAAATAAAGTCTAATCCAGTATAAGCTTATTGCCAATAAAAAACAAAATAAACCCGCCAGATGAATCAAACGGAACATTAAATTATCAATGGCATCGAATAGGCGAACAGAAAATACTATTCCATTGAGTGTGTTTATCAAAATTAGTTTGGATAGACATGCAGGTAACCTACATAATCTAAATGTGATATGATGTATCTATTAATGGTGACATAAAGGAACCGATACCTGTATTATGATCAGACCTCGAAGTCGCGGTGGCAATAACATCAATTAACTAGGGATTTCCTTCCGATATAAAATTTATCGATAACTGAATGCTTATTCGGAATTGACATTTCATATATTATTAGCTGTAAAATTTACAGAATAATTGAAAATTAACTAAACTGTGATGATTACTTCCCGTCAATGTTACCTATATAGGAGTTTTTAGGATACTTCTTAGGAATATTAAAATTCAAATAAAAATCAACCTTTACTACTAAATATTTTTTTCATCAATTTTAATGCAAAGTAAACTGAAACCTAGAAATGCATTTCATTATTTTCATTTAATCAATGATGAACTTTATATTATTAACAAGTAACAAAGTATTTTAATCTTGTGTTTAGTACTTCAAATAGCATACAAGTTGTTACGCATTGTTTCCAAATAGATGGGAGAACGAGATCTATTATTTATAATTTATAAGCAAGGATCGGAAAAACGGCCGTCATTTCGAAAATTTAACCCTGTCCCGTACAGCAGAGACTTCATTATGTTAATAAAAAAAATATAAGTGTAATCTAAAATGACGTGCGTTTTTCCGATCCTTGTTTATAAGTTACGGTCTAACGGTGTATGGAAATTCGGCCTTATCACATAACATATTATGACCGTATCAACATTTTATAAGACTACAATAAAGTCAAAATTGGAAACGAAAAATTGGCTTTCTCCGTCATATTTTAAACATAAGTATATTTATAGTCAGTGAGTTTCCTTTGGACACATGACATGATATACGACAAATGAATACACAAGCTGATTACCTTGTACCTTAAAATCGTGAGTAACTTTCAACCGATGTCGTATCAGTAATCAGTGGCTGTAATACCATAGTCCCTTTAAAGCCAAATGACTTGTGTCAAAAGAAACTGTTAGAGACCACAGTTTACATATAATAAGAAACCCTTTTTATAGGGATTTAAACAACACTACCTCGCAAACAGAGCACTTTAGTTCGTTTTTATATGTTTGCAAACCAAAAAAATAATAGTGCGTAGCGTCACAACCGTGGCACCGGTCTCGTACACGGACGTAATTGTTGATCAAATGTTCTTCCATAATATCAATCGCATTATAAAAGATATTTCTTTTTAGTTGAAGTGGCAGGTTCAAACCGGATATATTTTCCTTCAAAACGACCATCTAAAAATAGGAAATCAATTTAAAATACTTTTAAATCTCCTTATTAAATAACTCAAACATTGAAACAATAAACTTTACGTAATTTTAATGGCAGGATACTTACTAGGCCTAATAATCTTAATGGTTCTAATGTTTCTTGAATGTCATCGTCTTCGTGAATATGGTTGTCATTCACGTAATCAATGAACTTCTTGATTAATGTAGAGACAATCACTTTTTGAGACAATTCATATAACGTAATATTAAACATTTTTAAAATTTAGAGGACACATGAATATTTTTAAACAATAAATTGACATGCACCATAATGTTTAAACAAAATCTTACACTCGACATTTTTTTTTTATATGATTTGGTCTTGTGTAAAAAGGTTGAATTATTTCATTTCATTCTATTTTCATAATAACAAATTAATATCTGTTCAGCATTTTTTGGTGTAAGACATCTACGTCTTGGAGAAAATATCCATTTTAAATAGCTTTTTTCAACCTCGACCGATGTAATGGGTGCAAAATTAAAATTTTTTAAATGCTTCATTGTTGCTAATCTGTTTCCTGGGGATATTTCAACACTTTCGCCTTTATTTAAATTATTTATTTTAACTATAGTGTTAAATCCAATGTTCTTCTTAATAATTTGATTAAATTTATTATAAACGATTCTACCTTTATTATGTAAAAATACTGTCGACAGCTTCCTTTTTAAATTATTCACTATGTTAATACTTGTATCTAGTGTCAAAATTGGGGATTGCAGTGCTGTAATAGATGTTTGAAGCATACATAAACGTTCAGCAATGAATTTTAGATCCTCGTGTATATCAGGTGCATTTAACGAAATTTTGGCTTTACGAATTGATGAACAACCAGGTTCATTGAATGTATCAATTACTTCTTTAATTTCATTATGGTGTTTAAAATAATAATGTGCAGCTTCCAACCATGTGCCCCATCTGATGATTGTTGGTTTTGGTGGTAGTGGGATATTAGGTAACAACCTTTTAAACGTGTTAATCCTTTTTGGTGACTTGAGGAACACCTTTTTCACACTAGATATCAAATCATTGACGCGAGGAAATAAATGTCGCACTTGTTCTGCAACCCTGTTAATACCGTGTGCTAGACATGTCACGTGGGTCATGTTACAGAAAACACGGCTTAAATTTTTCCCAGCTTTAACCATATAAGGCACGCCATCAGTTAACAACAGTAAAACTTTTTGAGAATGGTTTGCACCCAATACATTTTGGAGAGACTCTGTAACTAATTGCGTTATTGTATCACTGTTTGTCCAATGCAACGCCTTACTTGCAATTAAATGTGGCTTGCTCGGTTCGCCTTCAAGTTTACCAACTAAAACATTTGCAATTTGTTCTCCTTTCGCATTAGTCGTTTCGTCAACGGTCACATATATATATTTGTTTTTAATTTCAGAGCGTATATTTTGCATGGATTCGTTATACACTTTCGGAAGATAATGCTGTCTTATATATGATTCCGAAGGTATGGACGAATTCTTGTATTTTCCGTTGATACAGCTCTGTATAAATAAACAAAAATTTGGATTATCTAATTGATGCCAGGCAATGTTACATGTTACCAAGAATTTTGTTAAGTCCATATAAAACGAACGATTTTTCACGTGGGTGCCTTTAATGTGTGTTTCACTATTCAAGTGCTTCTTGACATTATATTTCTTAGCTACGAGGCTTATCTCACATTTAGTACAAAATATCTTAGATCCACGTATGCATAAATCCGGAGAGCTTTTTAGCCAAGAACGTAATAAATTTTCACGACACTGTTTTCTAGGTGGCATTTTACGCGTAATATTAATTCCATCGATTCTCTGAGCGGACAAGATTGTCATATTATGTCAACGTCATGTTTTATACCTACATCCATAAAGTATGAAAACCGTTATCTTCGTTAATCGACCTTTACAGACTTCAATCTTCATACTGTATAAATAATACAGTTTAATAGATATTGCAAGTTATCATTAAGTATCTCATAGTCATAACATAAGTACTGTCATAAGAAAGTACAACTTATCGATAAAATAATATCGTGTGTCTCTCCCTAGCAAAATTGTATTCGTGCCACGGCGACTTCGAGGTCTGATTATGATGCTGCGGATACTCGGCTATTTAGTACTAGGTACTGAGATCAGACACCAAAACGTCATCACGCGTGTACATTAATATTTATTAATCATTATTTATTTTGAAGTTTTCATGAAATTGATGACTCCAGCTCCAACAGGAATTTTATAAACATACAAATCCACGCCATGGTAAAGTAGTGGCCACTTTCAATGACAAAACCACATTGGCCATTAAGGGGATGCCTTGATTTGAGTCGTACACGCCCCCTAGACCGAGACACGCTGATGCCTTCCGCCCACGAGAAAAGGAGATGTAATACTCTTCGGGAATCGCTGTTTTGGACAAATTTCGATAAATACCTAACTTAGTGAAGTGTTATTAAAATTTCATAAAGTGATATTTAGATTTTAGATAAGATAAAATACTATAGTATTAACTTGATTGTGTCGTAAAATTATGTATCGTTTGAGTAGGCTGAGTAAAAGAAGGAAAATACAGTCCCAACTTTGGATTTTTTTTCTATCGAGGAAATTTTAAGCAATAATGTATCGATATAATCAGATGAACAATCATATAGTCAAGAATCATATATCTGAAAATCAGACGTTGTTTCTTAATCTAGTCAGAACGGCGTTTCAAAGCACGCGATAATTTCCAATGCACCGCCTTAAATCGGTACAGCGTTAGGTCCCGTGTCCCAAAATGGGACAAACGAATCGCAGGGCCATGAGGGAAATTAATATTAAGTAAAAAAGTCACCACAGATTATAATACAAATTCTTCAAATTACTTAGAGAGATTGAGGTAAAGGAATGTTATTTTTAAGAAATGACGTCAAAATTTTACCCAACGCAAAACTGAATAAGCGCTTGTAAGCCAAGGAACCGCTATTAGTTTAAATATAATATCGTACAGTAGGGCCGTTTATTAGCGGCGATGACCACAAACACTCCAAGTGAATAAGTCAAATGTTACTAAAGATTAGTATGAAGATGAGACTTTTTGGTTAAAACGATAAAAGTAAATAATATATCGTTCAGCAGGCGCATGAATAATCTTAGAGCAGATAAAAGTTTACCGAGACACGGGATGAACGAAGATGTAGGGCTGGTGTATGAGGATGCGGTATATGTCTTGTGACGTAAGATATTTTTCACTAAGTAGCCTAGGAAACTTAACCGAAGTGTGGCACGTGTACTGGGGTATCTGCTGTTTGTTCTATTTGTAAAGGTGATCTAAAGGTTTTACAACCGCACTCGAAAATACAATACAATAGAAGTCAGCAATGGTTGGCTTTGTGCTTTTCGTCATATAAATGAAAACCACCTCTACTTTGTCAGGGAAAAGAAATGTCTTTCCAAGAGCGGGATGCCATAATTTTCTATCGATTTATTTGAAATTCCAGCTGTTCTGTTGTGTGACAGAGGACATTCTGTACACGCACTATTATTTATTGTGTCTGACCACGTGTTGTTATGCCGCATCCACACGCTCAATCATCGCGGCCGCCGCGAGTGCATCCACCCACACGCTCAGTATTATTTCGGTTGACTTTCCACATACTAGTGAAATATGCGCGAGCATTGCTGCGCACAATTTATAAAGATTAGGTACCGCCGTGGAATTTTTGTAGTTAGGAGACAGTTGGACAATCCGATCGTTTTGTCTGTTTAGTTTGTTTACCGATAACACACTCGAATTATTGTTCCATCGAATGTATCTTTTAACAATTTTTCACTAGACAGTGATTTTTTTGGAAGTATTTCTTTGCTAAGATCAGAGGAGAAATTTAACTAATTCTAGGTTTTCGGCTCTGTGCGGTCTGTTTATCTGCGGTAGCAGTATTATAACAACTTTATCTAGACATAACAATGTCTATATAAAGTTGTTATAATACTGCTACGGCAAATAAACTGCGCACACATTATTTAGTATTTCGTTGACCATACTTCACAAATCACAATTCGTTCAATGTTTTTACTATAATCGTGACATCTATCTCCAGAAAACCTATTATAAAAGTTCCAATAAAAGTAATCTGCTTATATTGCATCAAACGCTCGTCCTCTACATTTCCTCAACTCGATAAACACGTGTCGAGTCCAAAACCCACGAACCTGTTACCGTGTTAACTCAAAAGATCGCAAGTCACCAAGCCACGCGTACTTCGATACGACTTTTCCAAAGTATCAACAGTTGAGAAAAAAAACGCGAAGTTTAAGAAAAAAACGCGATGCCACGTGCTCCCTCGACGGAAACGTATCCCCCCTCGTCTATGGCTATTTCTACTGCGACAGCAGAGACACTTACGGGTACACTTACTGGATGTGTGACTCCCGCGCAGAGTTAGAAACTGGTAGAACCGGCGCTTTGAGTTCTAATCAAACGGTTCGAATATTGTGTTTTTTGAAGTGAAAACTTCTTTAGCGGCGCTTGCACTTTTTGGGATTGGGAAATATTGTTAAACTCGCCACAGGTGTAGGAGCGTAGGAGGTCACGTGACTGTACTGGTGGTGAGGGATTCGAGACGAGGCGAGGTTCGAGGGGGGGCGGACCGATGCCGTAGTACGAGACTGGCTAGTCGAGTTAGCGAGAAAAAGGGCACAAACGCCATGCAATCCGCGTTGCTTACCCGTTTGGCCGACACACAATAAGTTCTCACGCGCTAATTTGCAAGTGAAATAGTTTACTTCTGTCGCTCCGGTATTCGTCGATTCGAAATGTCAAAATATTCAAGTTTTCACTTCTGCCGGCACTCCCTTTTTTTTACAAGCTTTATATTAACTTGATCTGTTCGCATGTATGTACTCGTAAATATGTAAGTTGTCCGTCAAAATTTGCAATGAATTTTTCAATCACTTGCCGTTGTCCGATTGAGCTGAAATTTTGGGTATTTGTATAGTTTGGATGACAATTCAATACTATGGGAATTCAGTATTTAACCGACGTAACCCCTTTGAATTTGGGGTCGTTACAATACTCTCAATGAGTAGTTGATGATGGTATACTGAAAAGTACAGTCGGCAATAATAGCTTGTAAGTACTTAAAACGAAATTTTTGACAAAAACTTATTTTTGAAAGACTGATCAGTGATTGAAACTAGTCTCATCTGAGGGTAAGTGTCTCTAGGGCCTAAGATCTAGCTCACTGGTTCATTAATAGTCTGTTCACACTTGCTTTGGAAGCACCTACTTGATGGTGTACGTCGGGGGATAAACCTTAAAAAAATGGTCTGTAATCTCGTAAGCAGTACTACGTAACTACGATTAAAATCCAACGTGCCGATGTAGGCATGAAGCATTCTAGAATGGGTCACAAGTGAAAACGAGAGTTGATTTATCCAGAGTATTTTATTTTTTAATCTCTATGATTATTATCTATGATTATTATGTTTCATTGAGAGGTATTCCTCTCAATGAAACATAATATTTTATTAAATATTTTTTGTTTTCGTGTCAATTTAACGTGGACGTTACCACGATCAAATTATAAACGATATGATACAGAAAACAAAATATAATGGAAAAATAAACCATCATCGTTTGAAGCCCAGGACAAGATATTGCCGGTAGTGATCTTTAAAATACATAAGTAGTAGAAATTTGTTCAAGTGTAATGTTTTACGCTTATTTTCGTAAGAACCATTTATATTTACGCTCGTTCGTAAATTTACGCATATGTTGCAGGTCTATGAGTTCCGTAGGCACGGTCTCGCGGCATGCGCCGGAGTGGCTCGCGGCGCATCCGGCGCGGACGAAAACAACTCGCGCACGCGCAACCATGTATCTTTGCATTCATCACAATTAAAGATTTTTATAGTAGTCTGACCGGCGAGAGGTGGTGCAATAAGGATTTTTTCAAAATCTCTATATGGCAACAATTTTGCCTGTCAAGTTAGCTTAGTGTAAGTATGACTGTGGTATTACCTAGTGGCTCTGAGAGCCTATCATTGACAGAATAGTTAGGGGGGTTGCATCAAACTGTCTGTAACCGTAGGTTGGTGCGATGCGACCCGCCCTTAGTCGTTATATGATAGACAATATACCGCCAACCCTAACCCTACTACTACTACTTAACCCTTAATTAGTATTCATCGGGTCAGTGCGAGGTAGCCGAGCGGTTTTAACCCCCGACGCAAAGAGAGGGGTGTTATAAGTTTAACGTGTCTGTGTATCTGTGCATCTGTCTGTGGTATCGTAGCTCCCAAACAGATGGACCGATTTGAATTCGGTTTTTTCATAATCTTTTATTTACTTTCACCGGTCCCGTTGTCTGTCTTTCTGTCTGTCATTCTGTAATCAAATCTTGCAAGTTAAATTTGATCCACGGAAACCGGGATTCCGATTGAGTTGAAATTTTGCACGAATACGCAAATCGCGTGACAATGCAATATTATGATGACGTGGAGCTGATCTGATGATGGAGATGGAAGGTGGCCATAAGAACTCCGTAATAAAATCACATAACCCTATCGAGTTTGGGCTCGTTAGTTATCGTCTCAATGAGTAGTTGATGACGGTATACAGAAAAGTACAGTCGGCAATAAAAGCTTGTAACAAAAATGAAATTTTTGACAGAAACTTTTTATTCGAAAGCTGATATGATCCCGAGTGTTCTTAGCCATGTTTCATAAAAATCTGTTCAGCCGTATTTTTGAGTGATAAAACCAACAATAGGAAGATATGCGTGAACGGCTATCAATGCTATTTCTGTTTTTTTCCTCACACACTGCTTCGCTACCTCGCTCAGCTCTGGTGGATATTCCTTAATAAGGTGTTCAATTTTTTTACAAATACATAGTCGCCGGACACCTTGGGCGCCGCTTCACTCGTCGCCTGTCCATTAACATGGCCTTAGAACGAGATTTCATGAACACGCGCGATAAAATCCCTATACTTCTCTAATTGACCTTTATAAAACAACTCTTCATCCTTAGACACTACTTTACCAGGAAATCATACACTCATTAAATTCGACTTCATAGTGTACAATGTCAATAACATCATATAAGTAAGAACTGCCTGGTAACTTAAGACATTATAACATTATAATGTAGTTCGTACTTGTTTTGTACTTGCACATGGCGCGGCGGTTACTCATCGCAGTGAGTAATGAATCTGGTATTTTTAATTAATATTTCTGGTCAAATATTAGTACCTCTCGTAAAGATACTTAGACGTTAATTACGTAGATATCATTATTTAGACTGCCACTTTAGCCTAGCTAGAAGTAGCGCTGAAAATAGGGTATTTGACAATAGTAAACATCACTTCTTTTTACATTACCAACCATTAAAACTTACAAAAATACTCGAAAATTTGCCTCAGGAGTTTATGCTCTTTTTAATACATAAACAGCAATAACACGGATGCTGTTTTACCACACAAAACAGTGAAGTTACTAGTCTGTGTTCTCTACAAACTACTACGTTCTTCACAAAAAATGTTGTTTTGACAATCACTCAAATACCGTATTTTATAATATTAGTCTGCCTATGCCTACCTTTTCTCTGAATGGAGTCGTGATTATGTATGTGTAGTTAACTGAATGAGTCAGAGAACACCGGAATCGCGTCTGCATTAACTTTTACTTTATTTTTTACATCCGTGTGTGGTCTATCTTAAAGAAAGAATATTTAAAGGACACTGATTCCCCGACGCGCTGTACACTTACGGGCACTCTAAAATGTCGCTTCTTTTTTTGAGACTACTCACGAGTAAAAAGCATTTATTGGAGTACCTAGTACAATTTACAAAGCTTCAACCTCACCGATTTTTCTCTATTCTTCTATAATAATATTATAAAGAGGAAAAATCTGTGAGATTGTAAGTTTGTAAGATTGTACGTAATGGGTAATCGCCGGATTCGCTCATTTGATTTTAAACATTCTTTTACCTGCGTGTAGAATGGACTCTCTCCATGGTTATAGCATACGCGAGCTAAGCGGGCGTCTTGTATTATTAATATGGAGTAGGTAAATAGTTATTTATATAAGAATAGACAGAGGAAATGCCGCCAGCATCCTCGGTGCTACAATGCCTCGAGGGCCTTTTTTAGGGTTCCGTAGTCTACAAGGAACCCTTATAGTTTCGCCATGTCCATCTTTCCGTCCGTCCGTCTTCGGCTTAGCTCAGTAACCATTACTACAAGAAAACTGTAATTCGACATGGGTATATAAATCAATCACGCCGACAGTTTTGTCGGCGTGATTGAAGAAGAATAAAATCTTTAAAAAAATTCTCGTATAACCCATGTTGTTGTTGTTTAACGATTGTTGGATAGCTCGTTTGCGAGATATTGGGCTTAAGTTTTGTTCATGTGTCCCCCCCCCCCCTGCTGGCTAAATGGCTACTACTGGGGATGTGAAAAAATTCGTGGTAGTAGTACATATAATGAATTTAAAAGGAAAATCATCACGGACAAGTAAGCATAAGTAGTTAGTTACCAAGTAATAGTCGATCAACTTAATGTGTACTTGGAAAGGCCAATTTTCATACAAATACGGCCGACGCAACCGCACCGCACGACAGACAGGCAACTACGGAACTACACTGCGCGTGGCCCGACACGCACTTGGCCGGTTTTTTAGATTGAACTTAGTTTTAATTTAATTTAGTTAAGGTAGAATAGACTACTACCTATAGAGCAAACGAGGAGACATAAATTGGTTGGTGCTTTCGATGCTTAGCAGGTCGACACTTTCGTCAAATGGACCTTAATGTCATTTTGTGTATGGGAAAATGATAGTTACCAACTAATCATTCGAAAAGTTACGTAATCACCCTGCCCAGAGTCATTGTCCCACCACAAAACAAGCACAACATATATTTTATAGAGAATCCGCAAAGTCCAACTTAAGTAATACAAATACAAATGAAAATACAAATCTTTATTTTGCATGAAAATAATTGTCTAATGAACACCGTAATGATGTAAGGTTCCATAAGGCACCGCCCACGCCGCGTGCGCGAGCGCAACCTGTTTAATTAAAATAAATTATGTCGACCGGCCGCGACATCTTAGAGCTATAATCAGGTGGAAGCGACAGCGGCTTTTTTACCGGTGGTTCCGTAGGTTTTTATTAGAACCGCCTGATCTGATTTTAAAAAATCTTTCACATGTGTGTAGAGTGGACTTTCTGAATGGTTGTAGGCTACACTTTTTTTTATCCTGCGGGTTAGCTTGCGTTTTTTGCAATACGCGGGCAACTAATCCAGCTGTGTTCATAATTTGTATAAAACCTATGTAAACCCCTTTTATATTCAAATAAATGAATTATGAAAAGGCCTGAGCAGGCGTAGCTACTTGTTGCATGCCAACAAGTTGCTACGTCTTCTAATTTACTGTTTTTTTAACTAACTCAGATCACTCGCTCAGATTGTATGTATGTATGTATGTAAATATTTTATTGTATACAAGAGACAGGTAAAAACACAGACAAAAAAGGGTTAATCGGTACAAAGGCGAACTTATCCCTGTAAAGGATCTCTTCCAGTTGACCTTTGAGCATTTGAGTTGAGATCAGGAACAAAAAGAACAAACTAACACGTGTACAGACGTATTTACCTCGACGCTACAGTACATTTACTACGATCTATTAAAACATTCTCTTGCACTATGTGTTTATTTGTGTATCTCTTGTTGTGTTGCCTTTCCTTTCCTTCACCAAATGGACTCGGCGGAAGACCAGCGCTGGCAGTCAAAGTAGAGCTGGGCGTTTTTTCCCGTAAGCGTTTTCAAAAACAGTTTCTCGTACAGTAACGGAAAAACAGTTTTTAGCTAGAACCACAAACCGTTTTTATAAAAACGATGACAAGGAGCTACGAGTAGAAGGCGACAGTCGCACGCAACGGTTGCAATGCAAAACGTGAAAACGCAACGAACACTGTACCTAAACTGTTTCATTCGTTTTTTCGTTTCTCTTCGTTTGGCGACCGGCGCCGGCGGCGACGCGCGGAGAATATAGTTATTTTTGAAACTGTTTTTCAAAACAGTTTTGTGATAAAAAAACGGTTACGTTTCATTTCACGGAAAAGTCGAAACGACCTCTAAGTCAAAGCCAGCATCATGCTGAGCCGCGTCCATTTCGTGACACGGCTTAGGGCGTATATATCTGGTGTCCTTTCCATGTGTACCTACAACACCACAACTAGCACAATATACTTTTAGATTTAAGAATATTGTAAACTGTTTTTGTTGAAGTTGTTGTTTCGAAATAAATCTTATTCATTAATTCATTATTAGTGTGTTGTCACGAATAAATGGTTGAATTGAACGGAATTGAATAAAATCCCCAAATATATGGTTCACATATTCACTCGTCAGCGGAACTCCAAACGATGTATCTCTCTGTACATTCGTTTTTACCGTAACTTGAAATAGAAGATACCTGCACATTATGGAGGCGATGTTCTACAATTTTGGAATTTTAACGTTCTGTCGCTATCTTGTTTCCGCCACAAACCTGTCGCGACGATGATAATCGACCATTTTATTTAATTGTTATTTACCTACTTTGCTGCTCTGTTAGACAGCAGTAGAAGGTACCATTAAAACGATTCAATTGAAGGATTTCGCCGAATGTCAAATAAATAGCGATGCTATTGAAATCTTTACGTGTAGGAGTAGGTGATACGGGATAGCTTTTGACAACTTATGACATTCTCCAAGGTGCTCTTAAAACAAGAAATCTTTGATAAAACTACAAGAAATAAGAAGACTAAAATTGCCATATATAACCAGTAAAAAAAAAAACATGCTTGCGCTCTTTGTAAGTATTAATATATTACTAGCTTCTGCCCGCGACTCCGTCCGCGTGGAACTCGTTTATATCGCAGTTACATACAAACTTTCACCCCCTTAGGGGATGATTTGTTGGATAAAAACTATCCTATGTCCTTTCCCGGGACTCAAACTATCTCTATACCAAAATTCATCTAAATCGGTTCAGCGGTTTAAGCTTGAAGAGGTAACAGCCAGTAAGACATACAGACAGACAGACACACTTTTGCATTTATAATATTAGTATGGATTTATTCGTAATATAATGCGGTATTATTGGGCTGCCTTCGTCAAGCCAGCCAGATGCAGTTATACGGTAGAATGAGATAGAAGCATCCTGCTACTGCTACTTATAACTGCAACCTCGGTCATCAACGTCATGTAAATGTCGTATTAATCTTCGATTCCAAACTCATCAGGAATAATATTAGTTATGTTAAACAGGTACTTTAATTTAATCAAAATTGTATCAAAGTAGGTGCGCCCAGTTTATTAGGCAATCATACAAATGCATATATTATCGCCTATTTTATAGTACGATTGCGTGCAAATCCTTACATTAATCTAAATTCATCAAATACGAAGCAAAGTTTAATTAACATTGATATTCATGACGATTAACTTAAATTAGACGACACATAATGTATGTAAAGTGGCCAATAAACATAGTGTTTTAATGGGTAACAGTAAAGTCCGGAAACTGGTATGATATTCTTTGTACTGGATACCTACATATAAACCAAATCTAGACGATTAGAATCTTATACGCGTAATAGGGTTGTATGGACTCGATATTTTTTGTAACTTCAAAAATAAATGCCTTATGACGAAAATCCTATTCAAATATTTCAAAAAGTAACTAATTAAGCTACAACCGTTTTAATATTGCTAGTCAGAGAGACAAAACCCTCACGTCACGGATCTCAAGCGTTCTATAAGGTACATTTTGCGGAAAAGGGACAGAATGTAATCATCATCATTTTCAGCCCGTAATCGCCCACTCCCACTGCTGAGCATAGGCCTGTCTTTGAGTACGCCACCCGTTCCTTCCTTATATCGTCCACCCATCGAGCTGGTGGACAGCTGACGCTCCTTTTAGCTAGAAGTGGCCACCGATCTGACACCTTTTTGGTCCACCTACCATTATTCTGTCTGGCAAAGTGTCCTGCCCAACTCCACTTGAGTTTGGTAATGGTATCTCCAACGTGGCGCATCTTAGTGCGATGTCGGATCTCAACATTCCTCACTCGCTCTTGTAGTTTAATACCGAGCATGGCGCGCTCCATGGCTTTCTGTGCTACTCGTATTTTGTGCACAGCACCCATGTCTCGGCACCGTACCTCATGGTGGGCAGGGCACATTGGTTGAAGAGGCGAATCTTCAGACATTGTGGACCTTGTGGATATCGTCCAGTTTATTAAATGCCGCCCAACCCAGCTCTATTCTCCTGGAGATGTCTATGTTAATGCTCTGTGTCATAGGATAGAATATGTCCAAGATATACATATTGGTCAAAAGACTCCAGTTTATCGTTTCCTAACGTTATGGTTCGATTCGAGTTACCGGAGACGTTCGTCATAACTTCAGTCTTCTACATATTCATCCTGTGACCTACTTGCAATTAAGCATGGTAAAGATTATGGATCATGCTCTAGAGTCCATCGAGGGTCACGGCAAACAAAACAATACCGTCAGCGAACCTCAAGTGCGACAAGAAGACCCCCTCGTAATACTTTTGACACTTATAACTTAGGGAGGCTTATGGGGGGCCTATGGGGAGGCATATCGGGAGGCCTATGGGGAGGCCTGTGTCCAGCAGTGGACGTCTTTCGGATAAATGATGATGATCCCATTCATACAATATGTAAAGATTTCAAGAGTCAAATTCATCAGTCAGATTTCAAGTTCAAAACTGTAATCAATGCTCCACCCCGCGAATGACTGTGAAGCTTGACCACCATGATGAGTGATGACCCCTAAAGAGTGTGCACTACTAAGAGTTATGTAATTTTACATAAAAAAAACCCATAGGGCTGTACCTGTCCCGAAAAAGATTAAAATTTTACGAAAAACTGGGAAACTTTACACAAATTTCATGGGAAATTAATGAAAATTATGTAAAATTTATGAGTCATGTAAACTGTTAGCTTCTTCGGGAATTTGACAGATGTTTTATGATGTTAAATTACAAACATATTTTTAACTAACAGTGTCACACAGTTATAATTAACAGTGGGACGAAAAAGACGAATAATTATAGATTGAGTGAAAATAGCTACCTAACTATATATTGCGCAGTTTTGCCGGAAAATATCCATTTATTTGCTTGAAACTTCAAAACAATAGAGATGAAGAATAGGTATCAATTACAGGCATTAAGAACTCAAACTTTATTTTTCGCATACGGTAAAATTGTTTGGTTAAATTAAAGATACCGTGATTTTAAGAACATCTGGCTATCGATACGGTTGAGACCGGACCGGAATCTCGGAGTGTCTACTATTTTATCGTTATTACAATACAAATACTCTTTATTGCACCCCTCAGATAGAGCAGTCACAAAGAAAACACAGGTACAGGGAGACAGTAGAGCTAAAACAACAGTCGGTCTTATCGCTAAAGAGCGATCTCTTCCAGAAAACCTTTGGGTAGTGTACGAAAGAACAGTAAAACCAAGTATTAGTGATTGCAACACAAAAATACCCACAATTTGAACAATGCTTTAAGTTGAAATCTCGGTGGATTTTTGCGCCGGTAGAAATAGTTGTAGTTGTTGAAAATAGGCACAAAAGTACACGGTGCTTTGATAAACACATCCAGATTAAAAGGGATATGCTTGTAAGTGTCTCCGTTCTCGAAATAGTCCGTGTAACATGTCATTTGGACGTTACGCCTGCCTTAACAACTATAGCTCCGAATATAGCTTCAAATGAATGAATGACGGCTGTAGCATGCATAAACAATGTTCCACATTTATATACGGTTTAAAGTACTTACAGTCACGGAATGAAAAGGTACTTCACTTTTGGACCATTAAAATAAAGTCGAACAGTGGCGATCCATTTCATTCCCTGAAATAGCAAATAAAATGATAATGGAACTAACCTTAAAGGGACAATTCAGCATCGACTACACTGGCAAGTACGATCTCTAGAAAGATAACAAGCGATAAAGTTAGCGTATAGAAGCGACATTTTCATGTTAAGTGCGCGTTGAGTTTTATTTCGTTTGACCGAATTATTCGTTAGGGCTGCCATCACTGCGATATATTTTAATCGTTGTCATAGGTAGGTACTTGTAAGAAATATGTATGAAATCTACGAGTCATAAGCAACCGTAAATGGAATAGTAATAATAATCGTTAGCAAAATTGACATACTTATAATAGCAAAACTGTCCAACACTTTAACCAGGTCATAATTTATTAAACATTTACAAGGAAAAATCGAGTCATTATTTTGTGGTAATCAGAAACAATTTTAACTTTGGAATTAACTTACCTATCTGATTATTATAACTCCTCATCTCTTAAATACTTCACACAATCCCGTGCAATGACCAAAATGTAAAAAAAAACAAAAGCGCAGGAATTTTGTTTCATGGGAATAAAGCAATGGCATGATGACGACCCTGTGGTCGTCATCATGCCATCGCTGTAGTTAGGAATAACTATAGATAGCTATTTTAATATCCTAGTTAGTTATTTTTTTATATTAATTGTTTAAATTTGGTTAGAGATTAGGTAGAATATTCAACTAATTTCGAGTTTTTTTTTTAAATAGCGAGTTTCCTTATTCATCACGTTTAAAAATATTTTAAATGTTTTCTAAGTTATGCCAGTATTATTATTGTTATGTGTTTTTTGGCATTCATTATTCACTCTAAAGGTTATATTGACTCTAAATCCGTGACAAAGACACTATGCCACTTACCTTAGACGATAAAAGCGTCAATGTGGGCGAGGATTCCTGTGAAACAAACGATTAAGTGTCCTGCTTTAATTTTTTTTTTACAAAAAATATAGTCTACGATAAATAAAGCGCGTTAATTGCCAAAATCACAAATGTAAGAGATATCAAGTTGTCACTTAAGTATTGATTTTTAAAAACGTTAATCGGATTCCTGTTCAAAATTTTAGTAAAATTAATATTTATAAAATCGAAATATGAAAGACATAAACGTCGTTAAATTATTCAAAATTGTCTATAGACCTTATGAATGGTAACCCGAAAATTTAAGACCTAAAAAACATGTTTCAAGTACAAAATTCTACGAGTCGAATCAGTCGGGAAGTTACTCATTACTCAAGTAGGTTAGGTAACTAAAATATGAATGTAAAGAGTATTTTTTCAGCGGGAAGTTAAATAATTTTATAAATATGGCAAAAAAGTGTGGCATGATATCATAGACAATATGGGGATTATGTAAGTAATTATTAAAAAAAAAACAACGACATATATAACAATGACAACTGAACTGAATTTATGTAACAAGCTCCATTTACTGACCAGAAGCTAGGTAGTTCATAAAAAAAAATCTAAGTGAAAAGAGAATGTTACTGACGAATCAAAAAAGTATTATCTTTATCGCCGCACTCGAACATCAAAAATATTTATGACAAGTTCATTATTTTGCGTCAAAAGTGCAACCTGTAATAAGCAGGAGGCAGGATCAGATGCAGCAAGCGTTAGTAATCGAATACAAGCCAGATACATTCATACTTGTACTTGACATTATTTGAGTTGGCCGAATTGCATCAAAGTCGTCAATTCAAAAAGCAACTCTACCGTCCATGGTTGAAGATTCCAATTCCATTTTCCAGTTGGATCTATACCCCCACGCACGCCTTCCAAATGACTGGGGTTCGCCCCGTGAATTTCAATCGGAGATACTTACATAATAATAATAAAAAAACTTTATTGTTCAAACATATTATACATAGTACAGTTTGGAGCCCTGGCGACTGTATTGCAGCCCCCAGAAATATAAATCAGGCTATATATTATACTTCGGTATAGTCGGAATCGCTTTTCTAGAACGGATCTTATCTTAAGGCTCCACATTCGTAATTTTCGTGAAAATGAGTTGTTTTGTAACCGTTTTATACATTATAACGTAACATTTTTGATGTCGGAAAAAATATATCATAATCTGCAAGATATGCGACGGGTCATAGTTTTCGTAGAAATCCATTTTAACAATAAAAATGAGAGAAAAAGAAATCTAAAGTCACTCCTATTTTTTCACTTGTAACCATTTTACTGCTCCATTTTTTATCAGAATAATATGAAATTTTATAACTTTCTTCATAAAATAATAAACAAGGGCCTCATTTTCTTACTTTCTTTATTTTCTTAAAAAATTATCTCGTTTTCTGAAATATTCCGCCAAAGTTCCTACGCCTCCCCGTTTCGTCCATACGGTCAGTGCGGGACAAGACACGTTGCATGATGGACCTGTGTCAATTTGCGCTGCGCCGAAATTTTTAAATATTTGTGGAAATTGTGGACTATATTTGTTGCATAGAGTGGACAATCCGTTTTGTGATTCATATAGTAGGTAACAAATAAACATTTGCGTATAGTTTAGTTTTTAGCGACAGATAATTTTGTTGCATAGAGTGGACAATCTATTTCGTGGTTTGTAAAGTAGCAGGTACTATAGACAAGACAGCTGACTGACCATCCGTGCACTTTATGTGCATTGTAATAAGGTTCTTGTATAAATACAGGATGGTCAGTTAACTGTGTTGGCGTTTGTACCTAATTAACATTTACGTAGGTATAGTTTAGATTTTGTTTTTAGTTCAAGATGGGAAATAATAATAATAATAAATTATTTATTTCAGGACAGTTTGCCCATAGATTGTTAGTAACATACAAACTTACGATACTAGAGTCAGTACGTCTTAGCTTAGGTCTCACAAATTTTTCAATAATTATTTTGGGTCTTTGGGGTTAAATAAGCGCAGGAGGAAAATAAGTAATATCAAGAAATTTTACAAGAGAAGAGGATAAAGAATACACAAGTAAATACCTATTCTATCAAAGTATCAAATATCTAAACAGTATCAAAATTGGGAAATCGCTAAAACCAGACATTTTATTAGTAAATATATTTACAATATCTATTGCTTAGGAGCATGAACAGTTATAGAAACAATATTGTTTTATCTGCTCGTATTAATGACTGTCAAGTGTTAATAGAATAAGTTCTAATAAAAATAGTGGGCTTGGCAAATATTGTAAGTACCTACCTATGGGTTGCATGCCAACTCCAAGTTCGATACAGAGTTATTATTTGATATGAAACAAAGTATGATTAACGTACAACTAATCTATAAGTATATATTTATCCGACGCCGATTTCTGTACAGTCAGCATAATATAGTTAGTAGCAGCCAAGTTAGCCAAATATATCGGAACGTACATTCATCGAAATAGTCTTTGTTACTATAAGTAGGAGTAAGGAATGTGTTACGATATATTTGGCTACTTTGGATGCTACTAACTATCTGATGCTGACTGTACACGCCATCATCATCAAATCAAGGAAGTAGAACGTAATAAATATACCGAAAATTAGTTTAAAACTTAACAACCTTACACTTACACAAACGGTAACGGACAGACAGACACACTTTCGCATTTATAATATTAGTATGGAGTATAGATATGGAAGTATGGATAGTATGGATTATATGTCTTTCCCGCTCACGGGACAATGATGTCCCGGACCTTTGGGAGGCGTGCGTGGAGCTCTGAGCCAACACGTAGAGGCCCTTTTGACAATTTAATGAAATGCAAGGAGTACACCAAGCGGATGCTGTCTCTGCCCGTGTCATGGGACGCACACAGAAACAGCACCCGCTGGGGTGTAAGAGTCTATTGCTAGTTGATGGAATCTAAATAAAACGGGTTATTGGGGTCCGCCCTTGCATTGGTAACGATGTGCGATGACGCGTCTGTAACTTAATCTATGTAATGCTTAATAAACGACGGCGGGTTGTGCGACTTGCGCGGGGAGAGGGTCGAGGCTCCGCCCATACGCCCAAGGACTTTAGCGGGTATACAAGCCTTAAGACCCATCGTCACAACAATACAATTGTTTAGCCATGTGCTACAAACGCTTCGAAATACAAGGCTATGTTTAGTAAATACTTTATTCGAATAGTGACTCTATTTGTAAAGCAATGATCAAATTAAAAAGAAAGGTATATCGGTAGTAACAACTTTTTATAAGTCGTTGCAGCAATTAGCAATTAGCGGTTATACTTAACAAAGAAAAACAATGGCTTTCTCTTCTTTTTGTGCCTAGTACAAAAAGAAGAGAATTCGTTCTAGAAAAGGGATTTGTACTATAACTACAGCAACAAGAACCCCGGCCACTCCCAAAGATTTTAAAATTTACTGACGTAGTATGTTATATCGTGTCCATTTCAACTTACCCCGACCTCTAGAAACTACAAGCGATTAGTTTAATAATGCAAACTCATTAAAAGTACTTAGATAAAATTATTAGCCGAAATGTCTAGAAAGCAATATAATTGCCAGCACTAGTACATACTATCGTGTAAATGGTATTGAAATTATGTTTTTAACAAGCTTTTATTTAACTTGCCCTGTTAGTATGTACCTATGTTAGTATGGGACAAATCTTGCGAGTTAAATTTGACCCGCTTCCCGGTGACCGCTTGAGCTGAAATTTTGGGTGTATGTATAGTTTGGATGACAATTCAAATCGAGCTGATCTGATGATGGAGACAGAAGGTGGCCATGGGAATTCAGTACTTAACCGACAAAACCCCGTTGAGTTTGGGCTCGTAAGAATCGTCTCAATGAGTAGTTGATGATGGTATACAGAGAAGTACAGCCGGCAATAAAAGCTTGTACCAAAAATGAAATTTTGGACAGAAACTTATTATATTAAACGAAAGTTTGGATGTTTGTCATCAAATCACGCAAAAACGGCTGAACAGATTGAGAAGAATTTTAGTATAAAATAAAATAGAGTAGGTATCATCATCATTATCCTAGCGTTGCTCCCGGTTGTGCCCCTAAAGGAGCACGGCGTCTACTTTGAAATCTAATCCCAAGATTTGGCATAGGCACTAGTTTTACGAAAGCAACTGCCATCTGACCTTCCAAGCCAGAGGGGAAACTAGACCTTATTGGGATTAGACTGGTTTCCTCACGATGTTTTCCTTCACCGAAAAGCTAATGGTAAATATTCCGTACATAAATTCCGAAAACCTAATTGGTACGAGCCGGGATTCGAACCCACGACCGCCGCTTGACAGCCGCATACCTGAACTACTTGGCTACCGTAGTATAACATAGAGTATATAGCCTTGTTTAACATATATAATATACCTGTTAGCCAGTAAACGTCCAACAAAATGAAGTCGCGAGGAAAAGCTAGTCTTCAATATTAAAAGCAAGGTATAATAAAGTTGGATTTGCCCTTGCCTAATCAGATTCAAACAGTAGGCAGAAAAATATATAAGTACATTAGATTATTTTATTGGTATCGAGTCTATTACACCATAATGCATAACTAATACAGAATTCAACATCGCAAGGTACTCATTTTACGGTCAATCCTTTAAAAACTTCCACAATGTTAAAACGACAGAGCAAAACCTTAATACAAGCTAGCACTAAGCTGCTATTACTCAACTTTATGACTCAAGCCACAAAACACTATTCAAACCCCGTTTCGCGGTAGAAAAGCGAAAACTCGCCAACAGGAAAATGTCGCATTATTCCGGGATACCATCTTTCGCATCCATATTTATTAACTAAATGATCGATTCCTAAGAAAAATCCAGACGAAACCGCTCAATTATATCGATAAAAAACAACTAACGACCCAAAACATTGCGGCGCATAATTATACCAGAAACAGGTATTAAAAGTATTAAAACCAGTGTTTATCACAGTACTTCCAAACGCACATAAGTAATGATACCAAACAAAGCGCCACAAAAAACTTCAATGCTAGCAAAAACAAAATCGCATGCTCTCGAGTTGACGAGCAAAAAACCACTCTCCCTTTCTTAAATTATCCTGTCACGCTCACCTATAAAATGCAATTGGTTTTAAAAAATTCAAACTCAAAATTGGAACTCGTTAGAATAACGTATCGTAAACCCAAAGGGTTCGACCACGCGAAACATAACCTTAACTCCACCATATAGACACTTTTCCATCTGCAAAATAAAAGTGGTGGTTTGTCGGGTGTCAGGTTGCGCACACAATAGACGCTGGCGCATGTACCTGCGCGCAAGGTGACCCGCATGAAGGGCACGAGACTGCCCTTGCGCACCCTCCCCCGCCGCCCGCGTATCTTGCATTCGCATGCATTGTCCGACACGCCATTACTGAAATGACCAGCTGTAGGGAGGTGGGGTGTGTAACACATTGGATGTTTATCGATAAAATAGCTAATCTTTAAAAAAAATGATTAAGTCATTTTGATGGCAATTGCACAACAATAAAGGGATTGTGATCAGATGTAGACAATTCCTTGGTTTAACTGTTATCGACTAATATTATAAATGCGAAAGTTTAGATGTTTGGATGTTTGTTACTCAATCACGCTTAAACAGCTGAACCGATTTGAATGAAATTTTGCACGAAGATAGTTTATAGCCTGTATTAAAATATAGGATAGTTTTTATCCCGGGTCCACGCGGACGAAGTCGCGGGCGGAAGCTAGTTATTTTATAAGGTTGATCAATAAGATATTCTAAACGATAATTTATTTTGCATATTAATGTCATAATTTATATTTTTTGTTATTGATGTGTACATTTTTTTTTTACATTACTCCATTTAAATAGACATTGTGAAATACATCTATCATTTAATAAAACCTTAAACCGCATAATATTAGACATTATTATTCTTGCGAGCTGATATGTCATAATAACATCATCATCAAACATTGAATGATATTAACTTCGATTACATAAAATTGAAATCTGTTACGAAATCATTGAAGCAGTCATAAAAAATCATGTTAATGTTTATTACGAATGTATTATAATGGCATTTGAAACGTCTGAATATTGCGATTCTCACGTATTTAATGTTTGACACTTTTAAATAGGGAAGTCAATTAACGACACTGATTACATATGCCGTCTTACGAGAACACTGATGATTTTATAGATTAAGGTAGGTTTATACTATTTCACACACCGGAGTGTATTTAATTTCTTCTTCTATGCGGCGGGTGATTTATTCACATGCGTTCCTACTTCCTTCTTGATTTCATTAAATGACATACTTTACCTAAAGTAACATTAGGAGTTAATCAAAAACGCAACAAATATCACAACCGTCATCACAGACAGAAAGACTTACGATTAAGAAAAGCCGCTCTCCCTTCGTCCGTTTGTGAGCTTCGATGCTACAGACACACTTATACGCTGACACAACATTAGAACACGGTCCTTTTCGTCCAGGGTTAAAATCAAAAAACGCTACTACTAATATTTTAAATGCGAAACTTTGGATGTTTATTATTCAATCACGCTTAAATCAATTCAAAATGTTTTATTTCAGACCAAGTGATCCATATACTGTTAGTAAGAAAATAATCTTGAAAACTATGTTATCAATGATGACATTGTAAACTGCGCTACTACTTGCCCTGTATCAAAGTAGTCCCTGAGCCACTCAATCCAGTGCCATAGTTGTTGTTGTTTAAACGGTTCAACCTATTTGGATGAAACTGCACGAAGATAGTTTAGAACCTGGATTAAAATAAAGGATAGTTTTTATCCCGGGTCCACGCAGAGGAAGTCGCGCGCGGAAGCCAGTTCGTCAATATATTGCACATCACATCACAATATCGATATCGATACTTTCAAGCACATGACAACCCTGGAGCTGTCAAAATTCGCGAGTCTGACAGCGGGGCTCGAAGCGACAGGTGTTGGTTCGACCTAACACGAATCATACCGAAATTAGGACGGCAAAAAGCTAATTATTGGCCGCGTACAGTCGGCATCGACACAGGCGACGTGAGCGGTGCAATTTACTCGACGTACAATCAAAGATTTACTTCCAATAAGAATCGTATGAGTCGGATTATATTTGATCCTTGAACGAGAAAGTGTTTGTAGTTTTCCGTTTACGCTTATGGTTAAGTTAGTATTTCGAGTAGGTATTCCCGTCAGATTGGTGGGCACTTATAAGTAAAAGGAGCATCGTGTCGGCCGTCCACCAACTGGTTGGGTGGACTATATTATGAAGATCGCCGGTCACTTCTGGATAGTTCAGGGCCGAGGCGGTGGCGTATTCGAAGAGAGGCCACGATCAGCAGTGGGCTGAAAATATTGTGATGATTCCCGTAGCGTACCGATGAATAAGTTTTTGACAGAAATAAAAAAAATTGGTACAAGCTTTTTACACACTTAGCAACTACTCGTTGAGTGGGTTGCAATGAGCCCAGTCACGACGAGTTTATATTTTGTAACTTAGGAGTGACTAAGGCCACCTCCTGTCTCCAACAGCACAGCATTAACGTCAGTATGCCAGTTTAAAAATTTCATTGTAACTTGTAGTTTTATGAAGCGAGCCAAATTAAATGTGAACGAAATTGTCGCAGGGCCTGACTTGATTATTTACGATGCAGAGATAGGACGTTCTTAGTCACTGAGTACCTGTACCATAAATACGAAATCGAATGAAAATAAAACTGAAAGTATACTGGTCTGCTATAATTCGTGCAATTTCGTCGGAAATGCCTGTGACTCACGGGGTTATGTGAGCGGTTAGCGGGAACTTATTCGGAAGCGTGAGAGGATAATGTCAATGAAGGACGCCATTTCACATTGCTGTTTGACAGCCTGTAACATCGTTAAGATCGCCAAACTTAGCCTTGTAATCTTGTCAAGCCTTAAAACATGTAACCAACAAACAACACACACACATAAAAGACTGAACACGATTGCTTACAAAGCTTTTTTTATTTATTTATTTATTTATACTTAAGGAGTACCAACAGCTGCAAAAACATGATATAAGTCTTACATAGTAATACAAAGCCAATTAAAGGAACTCACAGATAGAAATGGCATAGAAAAAAGAAAAATGTTTGACACACTTAGCACACAATATCGCACTAGGCATATGTACACTGCTAATACAGAATAGTGCACCATAAAAAAAAGAAAAAAATACATAAAACCACATAGCAACTAATTAACAAAGAAGGAACACGTGAGCAAAGTCACACGTACCCGAACAAATCACCACTTCCAATTTATCTATCTTCAAATTTAGATTGGAGAATTGATATCATGAAAAAACGACATGCTAGTTTTCGCCTCACAGAAGGATTCGAACAGTTGAATACATCAATATCCATCTCTCTTGACAAACTATTCAAAGTGCGACTAGCGCGACCCAGGAAACTATTTTGCCTGTAATTAGACGAGGTACATTTAAGAGAGATAGGGGGACAGTGTCTTTTAGATCGAGTAGGCGTATTAAATGAAAGTTTATTGATTAAATCCGGACAATCAATATTCCCACTAGTGATATTTAAAATATAAGTCGTATCAGCTATTTCTCGCCGCTTATATAGGGGTAATATGTGTTGTTTTTTGCATATATTTTTTACCTAAATAGGTGTATTGTGGAGTTAAAATACATTATCCTCCCTTTCTCTGGAATTTAAAATCGACAGTTATCTATTCTTTAGAACCACCGTGATTGTAATAATTATAATTAATTAAGCAAACCGTAGCCAACGTGAAAACAAAACTACCCTCCAGTCCCGCCCTCAGCTATTCGCAAAGCGCCAACAACGCCTCAAGAGAGCCAGCATAAGGCTGAGCTCCGGATACACATATTTATTAATACCATGACAGACAATCCTGCAATCTGTCTCATGGGAAGTGGACAACTCTTGGTCCTACGGTTTGTGATTTCAGCGCGGCTAGCACAACTGCCGCCTCGTGAGACGGAGGATCGTATCTTCTTTTAATTTGTAAGGAGCGAGAGAGATAGAAGTCCCTGAGCGTGACGCAACATGGTAACGAGTTGTGGCTTCTAGAAGAGTTTAAGCGCATTAACAACTCTGTATGCATTTCAGGGTTCTCTGACATAATAGCGAGAGACAATTCTGCCCTCGCTCTCTGCAATCACTTATCTAAATAAATAAATAAACAATCACTTATCTTCGGGTGCACTGGCGATCTTAATCATGATTAGCCTAGTAACACAACTTAGTAACGTAGCAACTAGGAAGTAGTTAGTGCAGCTCAAGTTATACTGGGTGTAAAAGGGCGGTGTTGCATATCTCCTATTCGTGACGCTGCACCTCACCACACAACCAGCCGAAGTCAGACCTCCTATCCCGCGATGCTTTCGCGAATCCCGGTCTCAAGATATACAGGGTGAATAAGGTGGTAGTGAATACAGCTGGCATACATCACGGCGGGCGAGGCCGGAAGCGACCCAGTTCCATGTCCGCCTTTCAATCAGGCACTGAAAGAGTTTGAGAGCTGATTCACGCTTTTCAGGGTTTAGCGTAATTGAAGGTTTCCCAGTGGGAAATTAATAAAGCCTTAATACTGACATTATTAGTCAAAAACAACGTTACAGGGGGTGAATAAATAAATATTAGAAGACAATCTTACTTGTGGGGTTCCTTATTATTCATTGAAAACAACATTCTTCCAAAAATTCTGTATTTAAAATCCAGTTTTTAATGATTCATGAACATGAACTTTAGGAAAGTTAGGTTTTTTACAAGCTTTAGTTTTAACTTGGCATGTATATTTGTATGTACAATTAATTCCGATCTTGCAAGTTAGTATCAATTCAAATTCAACCAACTTAAAATATATTTTTTCTAAGAAACAGTTAATTTATATTTAAGTCAGATACGGTGCTCAATGGCCATGAAATACTTAGACACTAATTTATGTGTGCAAATTCGCAGGTGTTATTAGATTTTCTAATAACACAATAACTGCCATTTAAATAACAAACGTCAGAATTGGGTTTGTTTTATGATAATAAGCGTGCAGAGTTCAAGATGCCAATACGAACGGCAGGTGCGCCCGCGTCGCGGATAAATCACTTTTTGCCAACTGCTCCGACTAATACGTTTTTGTATATTGTGGAACTATACTAATTATTAGTAACTACAGTTAGCAGTAGGACCTGTTTGTTATTTAACAGCTTACCCTTTCGGTGAAGGTAAAAACCGTGAGGATTAATTTCAACTAGCCCTAGTTTTCCCTCTGGGTTGGAAGGTCAGATGACAGTGACAGTCGCTTTCATAAAAACTAGTTTCTACGTGCCAATGCGGACTGCGGGCTCCTTTTAGGTATAACCGGGAAAACCCTAGAAGGTTAACGATGGCTCTACAGCAGAAGTAGTTCAACGCCTCGTTCAAATGCAGTCCTTATTCACTTAAGAGTCCGCAATGAGCTCGGCCGAATTTCACCTTCCCATACAAACGTAGTTACGCTCTCATTTTAAAACTACGTGTGGGATTGTAGTGAAACTTTGCACATACAACGAAATGAGGCATATCTATGTCTGTAATTAGTTTAAATGGTTCCAGTTTATAAAACAAACGAAATACAGCAAAAACAAGTTTTGTATGAAAAAACTTAAATTCGCTGTATTTTCTTTACTATGGTATCTGAAGCTACATAAACTAATTACAGACATAGATATACCTTATGTCATTGTATATGGAAAGTTTTGTTAAAATCCAACACGTAGTTTTAAAATGAGAGCGTAACTACGTGTGTATGGAGAATTGAGCTTACTGGGGACTCTTAACATTTGGGCGTAGGTCATTTTGAGCATTAAGACCGCGTATAGCTAGTTTTGCTACTGACCTGGCTTCTAGAACGAAGATATACAATCTGGTTTGTTAAGATATATAGGGAGACCAACTTAAGTTCAGTGTGAAAGAAAAGGGGGAAAATCACTACACTTCTTACATTAGAGTAGCGAAAACTGTAGAGCAAGTTGGATATTATTCCGCCGACAAGAACTCAGCTCTTAAATATATTATCATGACATGATAATACTAATATTATAGATATGTAATGTGTGTGTTATTGTTATTAATCTAATAAAAAACATCCTATTATAATCATTCTTTGAGCGTGTAAACGTGAAAGAACGTTGGGCAGCAGACGGCTATTTTCCAAAACTTACTTTGTTACAGTCAATCTGATATACGATTCTGCATAGTTGACCTGGCGTTCGTTGTATAAGAAGCAAGCTACATAAACTTTCATAACACGTATATAAACTACACTTTAGTTACGACCATAAAGCGTACTACCGACGCACGCCAAAATTACCCGGCGGTGTTTAAAGGGCTACAAAACATTCGTGCCCCACCCCTTACCCCTCCGAGTGGCAGTTAATCGTAAAAGTTACCCTATTAAACGTTTACAGCCTTCTAAAACTTTACGCAGTGTTAGTGCTGCACCTACACGAAACCGAAACGACGTAAGAACTGGTTTATTTAAGTATGGTACCGCTTTTTTGGGTTTAGAGATAGTGTAGCGGTAAAAAACGCGGTATAAAGCATACGGAATATTTGGTTGGGATAATAATGTGGAGCTGAATTATTGTTTTAGTGGCGTGGGTTACTGGGAAGTGACGGTCTGAATTTAAATGCTTTGAGCTGTTTGGCTGGTTATTTGAGCGCTGGGTAGGTAAGGTACTATCAGAATCAGAATCAGAATCAGAAATCATTTATTGTCAACTTGTGCGAGTACAGAAGATGTTACATAAAAGTGTTGCGTGTGTCACAATCAACCGCTGTACGGTACTAGAACCTATATCATAAACTTCTTGTTAATTCTGATACAAACCTAATATCGAATGTAATGGATAATGTTTGTATTTATATTTAGTGACATTTAGTTTTTTAATTATTACTGTGTACGATTATTTTGTATTATTATTTTATTTATTAATTGACATACATATAAAAGTGCCTTTGCCCCTATTAACAGAATGTATAATTAATTTTGATTTTGAAAGGGATAAGTACGTATGTGTTTTATACCTAGGTATATTGATAAAATCAGCGATAGTAGCTCGTATAAAAACCGTGAAATGTAATTATGGTTTTTTATGTAATATATAAATTATTGATGAACTTTTTAACAAACGTAAAAATAAGTCTACTAACATATTTAGGTATAGCGTGAAGCCGTCTAGTCAGTCATTTACACTTTTGGAATTGAAATACATAATACGCATAACGCCCACGCTGAACCGTGGTTTTGTCACGGCGTGATATATTACCAGTATTCTCTAAAAAGAGACGCATAGTCTATCTCGCCGCGACAAAGCTCGCGCGCGGTCTTGACCTAACCGTGCAGCTACGCGTAACGAATAAATAAATGTAATATTGTCTTCGGGTTTCACAATTATTGCCCATGAAATGAACGAAATTAGACGTACTTTATTGAGCAGATTATGCATTAAATACATCTTGCAATTTCGAGCCCTCTTCAGCGCTCGTGATTAACGGGTATATAAATATTTCAACGATTGATACATTTATTATATTATTATTCACGCATCCAAAACCCTGTTACCTGATGGTAAATTCCCTCGACTAGCCCGCGGTCAAAATCAGTTATAAATTAAATTCGTAATCTTAATAAAACAGGTACTCATCTCGCCAATTAACTTTCAAACCATTCGGACCAATAAAAATCAAGTAAATAACACTAATTAAACGATACCGAAATTCTGGTACCGACGTACACTTATCTCAACTCTAGAGGTTTATTTTTATTAGCGGGATCCTAAAAATTGTTTAGGATTGGTGTTATAACTGGCTGTAAAACTGCTAAAGTGAAAAAGTAGTAAGTTGCAGGGCTGTCAAACCTTTTTTCCACCTTTATGATTTTAAAAGAGGATTACACCGAGCAACGAATAAGGTCTTAACTTCTTTAAAAACGGAATATTTACAACTCGTTCTTTAATTAAGTAGGGTTGAAAACAAAGTTGATAAATTAAGTTCTTGTGCCGCTGACGGGTTTATAGGTCGTTTTGGCGTTGGTAGGGTTAAATCGGGAGCCAAGGACGTCCGGTTGGCAATGTGACCCATTGCGCTACATTTGTTACGTGAATTTTGAGTTTAGAGCTGGCTATTGTTAGTAAGTGGTGAGGGTAAAGTTTTGATTGTAGCGGTTTCTACATATTATTTAACCAAGAAGATATTAGCGAGATCCATATGTAAGTTGTGAAGTAGCAACTAATATTATTTACTTTACTACATTATAAGTTCATACTAACTTCTTTAGATAAATTATAAAAAAATATCTATTCTAACTCAATAGGTACGCCAAGTAGGTATAAGTATTCTTACGACCATTCCCAATAATCAATCACGGATAGTTTTCCTTACCAGCAGTTACATTTTGACATTTTGACAGATTACCCGTAGAAAATGTGTCAAAATGTAACTGCTGGTAAGGAAAACTATCCGTAGATTGATTATTGGGAATGACCGTTAGTGCACAATGATACAAAAGTTATACTTTTCAATCACATCTTAATGACTCAAAATAAAGTCTTATAGTAATGATACCGAAAAAGTTAAATAAAATATAGTTTTCGCTACAGTGCTTCAAAATATAATGTCTCATCCCGCCTCTACCTGCTCAAGAGTCAAAAATCAACGCCGTCTCAAGAAATAAAACGTCACAAAACAATCCCCAAGAATAAATATAATCCCCATTAGTACACTTCGCGAACGACCCCTATTTAGTCTGTCTCGCTTGCACTCTGACAAAAAACTAGTACCTACGCGAGACGCGCAATGCGTTGCATTCCATACCCCACATTAGACACAATTAAAAATGCACTTAATCACACTAAAAAGAACTCTATCCGAATGCAATAAGAATCAAATGAGACGTATTACCAGAGCGGCTTATTTTTTTTCTCGGCAAGTGCGAAGGGTCCAGGCAATTCGGCCAGCCCTGATACCCGTAAATAACAATAACAAGTCGGAACGGATTTTCGAATGCATTCGGCGATTATGTATGACACACGATTTAAAACGCATTTGAATTTTAAAATTGGAACTCTGTTTTCTTTTTCAGGAGTTTACAGGTGGCCAGTATATATTCTTACTTCGTTTTTAAATCAAATCATGTTCAATCGTTTCTTTTAATTATCCATACGTAAGCAAAATACTCATCTCAAATTAAACAAATCAATTTGTTTTTTAATTGTGATTTACGTGTATAATGGTAAGATACTAAACTTTATAAGCATAACGAATAAACAGATGGTAATCTTCCACCGAACATTTTCGGAGACACGAATCCATTACGATAATTAGGTAATTTATTTACCGAAAAAAAAATGTCAACATAAACCGATCTTACCTTGTTTCGACAATTTCAAACGAGATCTTCACTGTACCGTTAAGAGATAAAATTTAGAAATGTAGAAACTAGAGATGCGCTAAGTAGGCTCGAGTATTTCAATGTTCGATGAATTAGACATATTTTTCGATTGTTTTTGGATAATTACGTATCTAAATTTAGCGAGTAATTAAACAAATGCACCAAAGAAGTCTATTCAAAAAGCAACTATCATTCAAGGTAGAAGATTCCAATTCCAATTCCAGTTTTATTCAAAGTCATTCGTATTAAATAATCTCAACCATACATTGTATTTACAATATATATTTGTCCTGAGATAACCGTGCAGACCTGCGTCAAGGTACTTACAAGGAGAAGGTACAGGACTGTAACACTAACTAAGCCCTTTCTCTGACGCTTGTATTTGCGATAAAAAAAAGTATAATACTCAAATATAAGACTAAGAATTTATTTATTTAGCACACAAAACACGGAAAAAAGAAAATACAATCAAGGGTAGGCCTTTTTACCTTATATACTATACTAAACGGGAGCCTCACTCAGCATGTTGTCAGGGGAGCCGTGATGCTGGTTTTCAGTGAGAGCCCCAAAAATAAATTAAAGTAAGTAGAACAGACAATTTTATAATTTTTAGGCACTGTAAAACTTTAAAACTAGCGGGTAACATCAGGGCTGTTATTCGCTACGCGTTAAAGCGGCTCACCCCGCCGGTCACCCACCACGATACTAGACCCCTACCTACGCTTAGTTACCACGCATCGCGGTGTCAAGATATATTTGTGTCTCAGTACGTAATAAAATACTCCAAATAAAATGCGGTAATAACCAAGCGTAAACTACTACATATTACAATGAACATAATCTTATACAAAAAAAATGTGTTGTAGCAATAAGGCAAGCAAGCAAGCAGACAAGTAAGCAGCCATATCATTTAAATAAAGTATCTTTTCATACCTTCACCTAAGCAGCTCTCGATTTTTAAATATTTCGATGAAACCCGTTTGCGCATCACTAGCGCTAGCGCGCAGCAGATTTGCGCGGGCGCACATATCCATACCTACTTGAACTCTACTCGGCTAGTGGTCGATATTTACATAAAAACGCGATAATACACCCATTTTCGAGATGATAATGTTAGCTTTTTACAGCATTACATTGAATTGTGTGGCGGCTAATTTAGAAAATACTGGTTTGTTTATAATTTTTTACGAGTAGATACGTAAGACGATATGGCGCATGATAAAGTTGACAATAAAACTTATGTTAGATACTAGCTACTCAAACAGGAATTTCTCTTATTAATAGTTTTATGGATCCAACATCCTATTACCACCCCAACCATCGCACCCCATCATGGTACCAAGTGCAGTAAAGTAAGTGAAAATCGAATTACAAGATTTGACATTGATTCTTAAAAATATCTATTTTTATGATCAAGATCAAAGAAAAACGTTTTCCCAATAATAAAACAATTTTACGACATTTAGCTGAGATTCAGATTGCATTGATTCTTAAAAATGTATATTTGTATATGTACCTAATGTCAATGTCCACTTGATCACAACTACATACAAGACCAAACCAAAAAAGCAAAGATTGTAATGATAAAAGGCCGTAGATTTTACGACATTTAGCCACGACTCACAGCATGTATCTACCAATATACTTCAAAAACAGGTATCACATTATAGATACGTTACTTCACACAATTATCGTTGCTTGGTAAAACGTCTATTTCTCAATGTGGCCGGTATCACGGAAATACCGGGGTGATTCAGACACTGTAATTGGAAACATTGAATATTTTACTCGCTTATCTCAAATTTATAATCGATTATGGCGTCATCTTGCTATAGGAGTAATGTTTTAGTACAATTGACATATTGAACTTTTTAAGATCGTCGATAAATTTTGTCTGAATAGAGTTTTATAAAGAAGTGTAAGATATAAAACTTCATTTCGGCGAATATTCGTAAACAAAGTAATAATAGGTACTAATAATGGTAAAAAAAAACTGTTTACATTAGCGTAGATGCATTTCTCTATGAAAATTATCAAGTCGTAACTATTTTATGACAGTAGCGTAATAAGTGTTTTTTCTACTCGAGTTCAACAACAACACACAAATATTTAAAAAAATATTAAGGGAATCTATTTCCACTGAACGAATTGAATTGGAATCGGTTTTCTATTTGACCCTCATCCTCATTTCCACACACGGAATCGCTCGTGAACGATTGAACTAGAATAAAAATCCGACCATTGCCTTGAATAAAATACACCCCTAGAAGCTTACGACATGTCTTCAAGCTTGATCTAAACGCTCATTAAAAAAAACAAATTTAAATAAGTATCCAAACAGCGACATGAACTAATGTCACTGGCCACGCACTATTAAGAAAAGTACAGTTATCACATTAGCCATGTAGCTTCTTTACATAATTAGAAGTTTCTAAGAACAAAATAATTGGTTGTTAATGCGAAACGTTTTATGTTTTCATATAAATCTGTGCCCGCTTCCGGTGCTTTATTAATTCGGTTTTAATTTAAAAAAAAGTATCTTTACGAACCAGCTGGATTAATATACTGGCCGTGCAATATTGAGATTACCAGCACTTTACATAAACTGACTAGTTTGTGGTGAGTTAGATCAGTTCTTGTTTTATTGTTTCATTCTTTATTCGTACGCTTTTTTTATTGCCCTGACTAATAAAATTCTTTGTGTATTTATCATCCTTGTCCATTTAATATTTTTTCACATTTTAGTATTTTCCCTGGCATCGTCTGCTACTGCTTAAGCCTACCTTGTCTCATGAATGAGCGTAGCTAACTAGCCTAAGCAATGTAATCTATATAACTTCTAAACAAACCAGCATCAACCCAAAAGTTAATTCATTCCAGTAATAAAACTAAAATTCACTTCCAAAGTCGTAAACGCGTCCCTAAACGGTTTAACCTAAAATCGTAACAAAAAATTGTAAGTCGAAAAGGTTTTTTCTGCCGGGAGCAATGCTGGCCGCATAGACAATGGACCCCATTATGACGGACAGTACGCTCATTACCGGGTTTTTGCGTTTGAATTTGGAACAGGCATTGTTCGAACGCGTCTATGTGTGTGCTACTATTTTAAATCGACCGTTAAATTGGAATGTGTGCGTAAATAAAGCTTAATTTTTTTACCATTATGGTTTACTACTCTTATTACGCTATTATAATGAATGTGTGTGTCATATCGGAACTATTAAAATTCGAAGTTGTAAATTCACAAAATTGATATACATACACCAAGCTTCGATGTGCATTTTTTTTAATGTACATAAGTCCCCATTCCAACACCTATTATTGATATTGCACAAGTTTGTATAAAAATCTTACTCGTATATATCCTACACCTAGACGATTGAAAATCATTTGAACTCTAAACCTAAAATGTCAGGTGCGTATGCACAAAAAATACTAAAGGGACTTAAAATTAATACAAAAAACAACAATAGCCCAGCATCCAGATAACCCTAAGCATTTACAACCATTATAATACGTCGTGTTAAAAAATAATACCGCATTAAACCCTCACACACACATACAGTGTAATAAGATAAATTCCATATATATAAATTCGGCCGGGTCGTTTTTTTGGTGTCAATTAAAAATTACCGCCCCGCAGGTACTCGACAATACTGACCCACGCTTTTAACCAATTGAAAAACGCCCCAATACGCACGGATACCATACACACTTATGATTATTTTCTCCGGAGCGGGACGAGTGAAGATTCTGTCTCTGTCTAGTTGCATTTGAAACGTGTTCGATTAGAAAAACAATCGTTTGTCTCAGTATTGGAGCGAGTATCCTACTAATATTACAAATGCGAAAGTTTAGATGTTTAGATGTTTGGATGTTTGGATGTCTGTTACTCAATCACGCTTAAACGGCGGAACCGATTTGAATGAAATTTTGCACGAAGATAGTTTATAGCCTGGATTAAAATATAGGATAGTTTTTATCCCGAGTCCACGCAGACGAACTCGCGGGCGGAAGCTAGTGGTAATATAATGATGTAGAAAGTTTTAGACAGCCCATCATGAAATTAGACATAATAATTTACCTATCACTACATAGTACAAAACAAAGTCGCTTCCCGCTGTCTGTCCCTATGTATGGTTAGATCTTTAAAACTACGCAACGGATTTTGATGCGGTTTTTTTAATATATGGAGTGATTCAAGAGGAAGGTTTATATGTATGAAGGTTAATATAGTACCCGTGCGAAGCCGGGGCGGGTCGTTATAGATATAACAAGTCAGTAAGAATGTAAAAAATTATGTTTATGTATATTTTATCACAAAGCTGTTTAAATTTAACGTTCGCTTCTACTGAATTCTATAGCTTTTTCAGCCAAATACTTTTCCACATTTTGCAATAAGTATTTAAGAACGTAAGCCTAAGCACTTCATGGTACACAATAACAGGTTAAAATAAAACCAATAGATGTCTTATAAGATACCTACCTAACAAAGATCAAGTACAGTCTTATACATACAGATAGTCCTCTCATTTCTAAAATTAAAGGATAAACTAACGGTTCCTGAACAACTTATCTCGCATACCTATCTAGTCAGTTCTCACCCAGTTCAAATTGATCGAGTCACAAAATATTCCTTAATCGGAAACCGCGCTAAACATGAATTCAACGTCATACGTCTCCCGCGGGTACCTGGCATACGAAAGCAATTAGCGCCGGTACCTGCGCGTACGCATGTGTGCGTGCGTCTGTGTGCGTGACACTTGCGCAAACACTTGCGTCGCTACAGATAAATCCTCTAATGGAATTTGGGAGTTATTCGATGCATTAAATTACATTAGTTGGTTTTTTGTTTAATTCAAGGTGAAGCTTTAAGTTAAGCTCTATTATTATCTTCATTTATAGCTTAAAGACCTATTATTAACATTTAAGATTCACTGAAAACAGGCCTAAATTTAAGATACGAAACTAGCTCAGTAAATTTCTAGACTTGTTTGGTTAAGCGCCTTATACTTCGCATCAATGTCTTTCAAATCACCCTCTCCATGCAATCCTATTCAAACGTTAACTTATAACACAACAACGCTCTGAAGCCCGTCAAATTGACCAAAAGGAAAGTGCTCTCAGCATGATGGCACAAAAAATCGGGCATTGCAAAAAAAACAAAACAGAAGCTTTGCCATTTGCCGGTACTGACGGGACATATGGTCTTGTAATGGGCAATTAAAATGTCTGAATAATTTTTTGACCGCCACAAGTCTTAAGGACAGTCGACACAAGTACCAATAGTGTATTAACCGTCTGGACTACTAACGACACTGTCATCCGCAAAGACGCATTACTTGGCTGATTGTACATTCAAAACTCGAGCTATTTGGTTTTTTTTTCTGGCTTAAGCAGTTTGTTAAATTTGGCCACTGACCAATCAATGTGTGTCTTTTTATGTTACAATTAGGATAGCAAAAAGCCTCTTACTGTAACGGCAAGCTGCCTCGATCACACTTTACTGGCCGGAAAATAATAAATATGGCATCCCACCTGGTATCTCATAGGAAACTGACAAACTTCCCATACAAACAAATTGTAACCAACGTAACATTACGATTGCCGACAGATTGAACCGAGCATTATGTATTCCTATATGGCCTATCGGAAATATAAACAATTAAAATGTGTGCCTTAAAAGCCTTTAAATGAGTAAAACCAACGATAGCGCGATATGAAAGTACATCAGCGCCATCTATCACAAAATTAAACCAGCATTTTTACCGACCTTGTCGAACTGCAAAAATTTATAACTAATTAGAAAGTAAGGTCCTGCCCGTAATCTCGAGCCACCCGCGGCGAGCAAACGCTCAAATATCCGCAGTCGCAATTACCGCCCTTACCCAAAAATTTATGCGAATCCAAATAACAGGGCGCCTCCATTGATTTACGAGCGTTATTCTTAGAAAAACTCAGGTAAAAACTAAAACTTACTTGTTTTAATCGCGTGCAGTCATGATTCATTTATAGAGTACTAACATAACACGTGAATCAGACTAGACGCGAAAAAAATTCTAAGACTTATTGACGAAGGCCGCACTGGCTGTACGACTAAGCGCCGTGGCTTGCGGCAATTAAAAATAATTAGGAACAAGATGGCTTCTCGGAAGGCCCAGCGGTACATTTACATACGATCTAAGTATACGCGATTAGAGGCGCTAGTGATTGAAAAGGGTAAACGGGCAGTATTAATTTCGAGTTATTTGGAGCTCTAAAGATTTTATTTATTTTCGTTGGCCGTACTTAACTTCTTAGGGAACGGGTTTCGTGTTCATTATATTGTGAAATCGAATAAAATGTATCAATACAATGGGTTTTACATTAGTTATGTTGTGATGAGATGATGCTACGTAGCTCAATAAACTAAATTGTAAATGCGGTAACAAACTATATTTTTCACAGGTTCAAGAATTGTATTTATTCAGATGCAAGAAACCCGTGTAATCTTTTAATTAGGAATACAATTCAAAGGGCCCGATCACAACACCTTTGTTTAAAATATTAATCATTATATTTGTTCTCGAGTCTTGTATGTTGTCTATGTATTAGAGTGTTTATTTATCTATGTCGATATATATACCTAGGTAAGTATGTCGACGCCTTTATTCAATAGTAATTTGAACGTTTTATATATAAAGTCTTTTATAGATGCAAACTTTGATTAGTTTGGATCCAGACGATTTTACATATTTACTATCAAAGCGTTTATTAAGTTCTAGATAAACTATAACCTTCATAGTCACCTAAACCTCCAGTCCCTTTGGCATAAAAAATGGGTCATTTCTTTTTGCCCCGCTCAGTCGGCCAGTAGGTCGGGTGCTGCATTCACACTGCATTCTCGCAATTTAAAACTGGTCCTTCATTCACAGTCTGTATGCGCTGAGTTTTCCTCTTCCACTCTTCCATTGCCAAACGCCCTAAGTATATCCACTGCTACCTAATTTTGAACTTTATTAACATTTGCATAAGTCATAATTTCAGAGGTGTTGTGTAGTAAGTGACATTCGTGGTGTAAGTAAATAGTAGTAAATTTCCTGGTAAAATGACGCTGCAGTCGATTGCATGAAAGTGTATCAAAACGTGGGAATTTAAAGCGCAATTTTTAAAATTTACTCACTTCCTTAGTTTGAGTCATCCCTTGTTAAGAAGCTGCTTTTACGTAAAAAACAATGACGCATTTTATTCTCACCGAACTGAGGCATAACGTTGACAACTCATAGCTTGATATATAGTAACTTGGACTAGATATAGCACTTTCCGTTTCTAGGGTCCGTGATGGATGTCTTGGCTACCTATCACAACTATAAAAAGAAACTCAACCATAGAATTCTGTGCTTATTTTTTGTGTTATAATAGTAACCATACAATTCTACGGTATTTTTTTGTGTCACAACGGAACTTTGTAAACTTCTTCGGTATGCTTGGCTAACTACTGTCCAAGAATTTGGTCCTTACCCTGAAACCGAAATCGGAACTTTATGACCGACAAGACAACCTCTCTATGTGTTTCATCGAATTAATTCAAAAGCTTCCAGGTGACGAGCTCAGTGTGGTAAGCACGATTGTTTTTGAATTTTTGCCATATTTTTTAAAATATAATATATAATGACAACCGCTTTAGCCTAGTTGGTAGTGACCCTGCCTGCGAAGCAAGAGGTCCCGGGTTCGAATCCCGGTAAGGGCATTTATTTGTGTGATCAGCACGAATATTTGTTCCTGATTCATGGATGTTTTCTATGTATTTAAGTATTTATTTATCTATTTAAGTATGTTTATCGTCGTCTAGTACCCATAGTACAAGCTTTGCTTAGTTTAGGACTAGGTCGATTTGTGCAAGATTGTCCCGTAATATTTATTATTTATTAAAATTGGCAATTTTTTAACATAAGATGATAACACAAGTAACACGACAGTATAATTTCCATAAAACTGTGTCTGAATATCATATATTACGTCTGTGTCTTCGTTTCAAGTCCTTCGCAAAGGCTTAGGATCACCTCTATCCACAACATCGATAAATCCTTCACCCTTGGCTACACTCGTTGCTCATCGGGCCACAATTATAGCATGCATCCCACTGCACACAGGTCTAGACTAGATCAAAGCTGCTAAAACGTCTTTCATGTGAAAACTTGCAGGCAAATCGATGGGTAACCAGGCTTTGATCATGGTGCAACAAACATCATTGTTTTGTTCTTGCCATTGGAGCGAGCGCTTTTGTTTTGCTTAGGTTCACCGTATCAGTAATTTCACCGTGTCTCGTGATGGCCAGTATTCGACTTTTAAACAGTGTTGACCTGGCATGTCATAGGGATATCCAAGCTTAGTATTCTTTTGGAAATCGCAAAACGTCTGAATGATGTGACTGGTGAACGAAGAGCTGCAGCAATTCAGCGAGGAAATGCCGTCAGAATCCTACCTTGGTGCAAAGCCTGCTCAATAATTTAGAAAATAAACATAGTATTCTACTTGGAATATTATATTTATTACTTACTATGGAATAGGGATGTCCTAACTTAGTATTCGACTTGAGAAGGTCATGTCACGGCGCTTGTCATAGGGATTCATGTCATTGGTCATATGACTTAGTATTTTACTTGAAAAGTGTTGATATGGCATGCCATAGGGATATCCTAACTTAGTATTCTTACGATTTGAAACGTGTGGATATGGGATATCATAAGGTTATCCCTAACTTAGTATTCGACTTGAAAAGAGTTGACTTGGCATGTCATAAGGATATCCTAACTTTCATATCTCGGTCTTTCCAAGCAGAAAGAGAGACATGAAACAATAGAAGCATAATTTCCAACACTATAAATGACTGTTTCTATTAATTCTTAGCTCTGCAGATTCCCATGATTCCAAATTATTTTGTAATTTTTAGACGTATTTTTTACAAATTATTATTTCTATAGAGTCCGTTTACCACAGGTTCGCGGTCAGATCTTTGTTTTGCATCTTATCAATTAACACATTCACTGCCAAGAATCGCTACGCGCTGCGCTTGTAGACGATCCCGTGGCTCGTATGTAGCGGAGAGCGACTACGGCGAAGGCGCCCGCTAGGCCTGCTCCTGGCAGTGAAAGTGTTAACGAACGTAAAAGTAAAATAATTAGTAGTATGTAGTTGTAAAATTGAGTGACACCCTCTTTTTTTCTTACACTCTTTTCAAACAATGGCAACATAGTTCACTTAGTTCAAAAAGGAATACAATAAACATAATGCTATTACACGTTCGGTATAATCTGCACTTTTTCTTATTGCACGTTACGCTCGTACACAATATACGCTCCAGGCAGTATCTTAACCCACCCAAGTCCCATGATCTAAATATGAGTCATGTCTATACGAGTGATTTAAGCTAAACAGTGACATGAATACCTGGGCACATATTTGCCGGGCATGGGCGTTGCCGACCCTTGATATCTTTGAGGATTCACCGTGTTGACAGCTGAAGGAACAAATTCCTTCGCTGTCAACACAACGCATCCTCGGGAACTCTGGCGACCTAGTGGTATATACTCGTAACCAGTGACTTTGTGAGCTGTAAAACTCGACAGCTTATTTTTTTCTTTATTTATTTTTTAAAGCTAGCTACTAAAATTTCACGAGAATCGGTTGAGAAATGCGCCCTGTAGAGGAGAACAACACAGATGCCCGACATACGAAAGGTTTTATACCCAAGCTGAAAAGGAGAATCTTTATTGGCTTCGCTGGGTCATTCAATAAATTCATCTTCACATTAGCGTTTTATAATGTTATTATTATAATTTTATTTATATATTTGAGTCCTGACTCAAATATATAAATAAAATTATAATCATAACACACACTTTATAACAAGGCCCATATTTACAAATACCTTACAGAGTAACATACATAACAATATACAAAACTTATAACCTACCACAAAAACACGTTAAGACGGCGACGCTCGGAGCAAGTTCTCTCCTCCTTCATGAATGAAGTTGCTTTGCTTTATCATGTTTGTCAGTTGGTACGCTCACCACAAATTAATTGAAACTCGCTTTGTGGAAGATAATTGCATTGGATGTAGGATAATTGCATCCACGGCGACATCCAAAGCTGTGACAGTGTGCAAAATTAAAATGACCCAAGATACTGTCGGTATATATAGTTTGTGTATGTTTTTTATGCACAGTCCAAACGTTTTAGCGGCAAACCGACTGTGAAGTTAATACGCATTACGGCTGGGGTCGCTCATGCATTGATACTTATATTCGTTTGCTATACATCAGTATTTCGAGTTATATTGATTTATATAGGTTCTTAGCTTGCGACTGCCGGCTTTTATAGGTTAACCGGCAATCAAAATAAATTCAGCATCATCGTTATAATATCAGCCGAAAGACGTCCACATAGGCCTCCCCCAAAGAGTGCCTCAACGACCGGTCCTGCACCACCCGTATCCAGCGGACTCCCGCTAAAGAAATTAGTAGAATCATTTTTATCGAACGTGCCAGCGAGGCGAACGAAGTTCTATGCTTCGGCTTGGGCCGAAAATCGTCCAGTGCCCGGTGTCTGTCCCGCTGTTTCCCTCTACAGGTCGTTCTCAACCGATTCTCGTGAAATGTTGTGAGCGGGTTCGTGAAATATATAGAATTGTTTAGTCAAGTAACTTTTTCGAACTAAAAAGAAAATCTTTTTGATAACAGTCAGGCTCCCGAGTTCTATAGCTCACAGAGCAGCTAAGTGGTTATAAGAGGTTCAAAAATGTGCATACAGTCTGATCTCTTAAAACAATACCATTGGAAGGTTGGATGCGGTGGATAATCTCCGGAACTACCTCCTGATTTGTTTTCAATAATTAATTCATTCACCAGTTCATAAAATGGACCTTTGGGGTTGTCATAGACAGGCTTTATATTTTATCCCATGGCTGTACTGTCAAATTCTTTAATATCTATATTATCTATACAGACAACCTTTCAAAGTATATACATAGTCTTTATTGTTATTGACATTAAGACGCATGTGTAAGTATTTTAAGTCGCTCACACGTACAAACAATCACGCGCATACACACTCTTTAGAGATAGGATTCTCATCTCATTTATTTGTACTTCATAATATTTTTTTGTAATATTTACACAAAAATATATAATTTGTGTACATAAACATCAAACATGTTTTATGGCGAGGAGCACTACTTATCCTATAGCCACAGGTTTTAACCTTTTTTGGGAGCAGAGTTCTAGTTTTGAGGAAAACTTGTAAAAGATGTTTTATAGAAATAAATAAATAATAAGTAAGTAAGGTGTTATTTGTTTTTGAAGGTTTTCTGTATGTCTACTAAAAATATTATTTGTCTCTCTCATGACTCTTTCTAAACATTTCTTCTGTATGTTATTTTATTTGAGTACATTTGTATATTTATTTATGTACATATGTCATTCTTATTTTTAGTATCAGTGTTGTAATTGTTACTAGTTTTCATAAATTATCTCGTTATATATAAATGAATCGTACTATTTCGATTTGATTCCCGCTACCCTAAGGTTGTATGGAAGAGATCGCTCAATAGCGATAAGATCGCCTGTTGTTTGCCTTTACTTGAGTTTATTATCTTCTGTACAGTGTTCTTTTATTGAGGTGTGCAATAAAGAGTAGATATTTGATTTTATTTTTATTTTTTGGGGACAATTGTACACAAATCGACCTAGTCCCAAACTAAGCAAAGCTCCATTCTTGGTAAAAGCGATTGGAGCCGCGCGTTAAACAGTATTCATATAAAAATACATATGTTTAAGTGTTATTCAGTTCAGTGACCGAGTGCTCCTACTGCTCCTAGTATTCATCTCCGCAAAAGTCGCCATTTAAATTCACAAATTTTCATGCCGCAGCCGGCATTTAAAATGCTTATTTTGTCGACGTTGGGGTCGTTTGTACTTTCAAATGGAGTGCGTTCACCGATCGAGATAATCACAATCATTATTCGCAATGCTTACTGACTACGCATCAGTAAACCAGTTGCCACGCGCCATTTGGCGATGCAGTCGGTACGGTGCCGGTAATCTGACAGGTGTCAGTTTCAAGTCAGTCAGTACAGATCCTTTATGAGCCCTTACTGATTGCTGCGCCAGATGCGTGGAAGCGGGGCGGTGAGAATGCAGTAGGTACAACGCGAATATAGTATGCAGTTATGGACTTTGATCTTATTTTTTTATTTTACTTGGGTATATACAAGATAATACTCGTATAATTTACATTAATTCAAAAACTTAATTATTAAGTCAAATCTGAAAACTGCCTTCGAGGCATTGTACCGAGGATGCTGGCGGCATTTCCTCGCTGAATTGCAATGCTGATGCGTTGCATGAGAAAGCCGCCAGCTCTTCGGTCACCAGTTACATCAATGGAGTGGATATGGACTTTCAGTCCTATACCGACACATAAGGAAATCTGGACATCAGTAAGCTGTCGGTAAAGCTTGACCACAACACCACATTCCGCCACACTGCCAAATGCAAAAATGACATCAAATTTTACCTCGAATCACTTAAAACGCGTTTGCGACTGGAGTTGCAAGTGTCCGTAGGCCACGGAATCTGCTTACATCAGGCAGCCCGCCATCTTGTTTGCCACTATCGTAGATAATTAAAACTATTTGATTTAAATCGGTCAAGTTACAATAGGAGCGATAGTAGAGCCGTGACAGGTTTTGAATCGCTCAGTACATTTGGGAGTCAAAATGATTTAGCCAGTTCAGAGTTCAAGGGTTCATCTGAAGTATGAAAAATGCTACTTCGGAGTTGCTATCTTGTTTATTTTGTTTTTGTTTTGTAGAAACTTAAAAAAAAGTATAAAAGCGGTAACGTTTCGACGGGCTGTATCAGGCGGTCTCAGAAGAAGGCGTTAGATCAAATTAAAAATGGCGCAGGAATGAAATATACATATGTGGCATTTGAATATAAATAATTAGTTGCCCACGAGGCTTCGCCCGTGTATTGCAGGGAACGCAGGCAAACTCGCGGGATAAAATGTAGACTATGAACATACAGAAACTCCTAGACCCAGGTGAAAGTTTTTTTTTAAAAGGTAATTTTTCAGTTTACCTACCCATTACATACAAACAAACGTTTCTCTTTATACTGTTAGTATACATAAAGTCCTTTAGGTACCATATGACCATTGAGTTTTACTGAGAATTAGTGAGACAATCAAATGTTCACATCCTCCGCGGTTGTAATATTAACACAGATTCTACACCATCCTCGCAATTTTACGGCTTTTTCGAAGTCGGATGTGTAAAGCCATACGCTGTCGTTTATTTAAATACCCCTCAGCGTTAATAATTCCCGTATATGCATCACACGTAATACCCGACTTCCAAGAACACGCATTCTCTAACTTGTCTATGAAAAAATTGCCCAAATACCAGCCGTTCACAACGCACCTCAACTCAGACGAACCAGACCAAGTCAGACCTCCAATCAAGCGTTGTTTTTATAATTGAGATTATTCCACTTGGCCGAATTGCATCAAAGTCATCCATTCAAAAAGCAACTCTACTACTAAAGTAGAAGATTCAAATTCCAATGACAGCTTTGTAAAAAGTCTGCCAGATTCAATAATCTCAACCATAGGAAAGGCGTCAAGTTATACTAGAGGCAAACGATGAGATGGTGGGCCAAGTTGTGAATTTTTTGTACCAGTATCGTGACAGAAATGTAATGCGGCCGCCATGTTTGTTTAGGATGCCGATAGTTGGGGTAGTATTTACTCTAATTATATGCCCTTGTATTACTTGCTATTATATGTCTTGGGGCGGATTACGTTACGTCAATCGCCATCGCTGAAGCAAGATTGCATTTTTTTGAAGTGAAAACTTCTTTACTGGCGCTGTGCACTTTTTGGGATGGGGGAAAATTGTAAACTCGCCACAGGTCACGTGACCGTAAGGTGAGATTCAGTGTTGCCAGGTGCCGGGATACAAAAAGCGGGAGCTGCGCTTTCAAAACGCGGATTTTTAAATGAAAATGTGTGGGGCTTTTTTTGTTAATTGCCTTAGGGAATTGAGAAGAGCAGATTGTTTTTTTTAATGTCTAAATATTAAAAGTCGATCACAAATAGGACATATCACACGGCTAGCACAGGATGGCGCGCGAGCTGTGTCGCGGCGAGAAAAGCAAAGGTAAAAAATCCTAGGGTAATTGGCTCAACGTATTACGAGCGTCTACCCGCCAACTGCACCATCTGACGAAACATTCAAGCGTCAGTTGAGAATTTTTTTATTAGAACATTCATTGTATTCTGTATGTAAGTATATGGACACATAATCTATTTGACATGGTTAATTTAATTGAAATTGTTTTATAATTTGTTAATGTTCTAGTTTTTATTTTGACGATCATTACGAGATATAAATATAAATGTTTATATTCCTTATTTTGAATTTATCATTACCTAATCTTTTGTAATATTTATGTCCATAATAATGTTGTATTGTACCTGTGACATTTCATTCAATTAATATTCATTATTTGACGATCATTAAATAAATTCGTTTAAATTAGCTTAAAGTTAACTTATAATGTAAATTTATTTTATGAAATAAAGAAATCTAAATCTACATTGTTCACGTAACGTATCACGGACTTCCGCAAAGTAACGCATGATTAAATCAATTCAGTACCTACTACACAAGTTGTTTATGTATGTAGACCATAAATATCCCAGGGTCACGGGATGAAACATCTACTTATATCATATACATGATTTAATGTATTTCTATTATTATCAGAAAGCGATATCGATAGCAATTTAAAATGACGATATTCTACGACACTATTAAGTGGTGGAGTAAAAAGTTGTATTGTAAACTTATCAAGGCGAAAATAAATAGCGGGCCAATGCTACTTTTGTAGACTCAGGTAGGATTTGAATCTGTAATGTTGTTTTTATTCGCGGTCACCTATGCGAGGAATAATGAAATAACTGAGTGAATATTTCAATGTGCATACGATCTTTTCCAAATAAGATTGCAGAAATGCAAGTTGCTGTAAATGCTGCGCCTGCGGCGTTATTATAGCTGTGGCTTACATCCATGACGTTTAGAAATCAAATTGTTTATAATTAAATTAATAATAGACCTTGATGTCGAAGCCATAAGAATCAAGGATTATATATCAGTTCCTTGGCTTAAGTAACCTTGTGCACTTTGCAAAAAATACCTGGATTATTTAATTTAGGTGCAGAACCGGTGAAGCGAAGTCAAATCGTGATTGCGGCTTAGATCAAAACTTCGAAACAATTACGTACGATAATTATCTTATAGTATAATTACAAATATCATGAATTCGTTTGAGGTCAGTGTGTTACGTATAAACTCGTATTTAAGAAGTTTAACATTGTTTGTTCCTTACGAGCTGGTAACGTTGCATATTTTTATTTAAAGGTACTTCACCTTTTTTACGAAGACTATTTATTATATAATAATTTTGTATTAAGCAATAACGTCTGCTAACATAATATATATAATTGAAATAAAAGGATCGCTCTTAACCTACTGAGCTATCGGAACAATCCGTGTCGGTCACTAAATTTATCAATCTGTTTCCTCTTACAATTACAACGCCTTAGGGAGGCGTGTATTACGCGACGGGCCGCGTAGCTCGTAGCATACATAAAAAAAAACTTAAAAATATTTTTCTTTCTTATTTATTAAACTATATATCTTATGAACGTATAAACTGCCCCCTAGATAGATATATTTTATTGCGATTTTATGACCAAAAACATATATTTCTGTTTGTAAAACCAAATCTCATAGTTACCTATAAATTATGATTGAGCTTCTGAGCGTTTCTTAAAAAAAATGCCACTACATTTTTTCGGAGATTTTCTGCAACTTTTATGTTATTTCTACTGACAATCACGATGTCTTTCCATTCCAATAGGAGAAAAAAAGTGTCCCAAAATGTCCATACATTTTTGAACTTTCCTATTGTGTGACCATCATACAAAGTACAAGGTAAATGGTAACACAATAGGAAAAATATATTTGGGACAGTTTTTTGTCCTACCAGGGTCGACAGAGCTCCTGATTCTGAGTGGAGATAGTTAACATAAAATTCCTAGGAGTACAATTAATAATAGTGGCATTTTTTTTGAGAAATGCTCTTCTGACGTCTGCTAACTGAAAGGTATTCTAAAAAAAAACACGTATTCTTAAATCTTGCAAATACAATCTCAAACGAATGTATAGCCAATAAAACAAGACAGCTATCAAGCCATCATTTGAATGGCCGCTGGAAAAATGAAATTCGGTTTAAGTCCAAAACAGGTCTCGTCAAGCCTCCCCATTTAAAACAGCAAGCTAATCCGCAGTAAACAAGCAGGTCAAGTCAGTACAACTCACTAACAAGCGTCAAGCAAGATAAAACTCGAGACGCAGAAACGCCCTCGTGCTCGAGAGCGCCACTGAGCCGACCCAGTTTCGCACAAAGCCTGCTCAGCCTAGACTACACGGTGACCCTATTTGCTTAGCATTGAGAGATGCTTACGTGGCAAGCAATATGAGTTTCTCGGCTGTGTCATTTCGGTGGCATGGTGTTTTATTATAGCACATCGGTGGGAAACAAGCGTGCGGCGTGATGGTAAACGGTCACCGTAGCTTATGGACGCTTGCAACTACAGTGGTGTCACATGCCTGCTCAGCCTAGACTACACGGTGACCCTATTTACTTAGCATTGAGATATGCTTACGTGGCAAGCAATTTGCTTTTCTCGGCTGTCATTTCGGTGGCATGATGTTTTATTATAGCACATCGGTGGGAAACAAGCGTGCGGCGTGATGGTAAGCGGTCACCGTAAATTATGGACGCTTGCAACTCCAGGCTGATGCTTTGAAAATTATGCACTTCTGTCTTGGAGAACCCCGTGATGTAGTCCCATAAAAAAGACTCGGTAGAGGGGCCACATCCGGATGGTTTTTTGGAAAAGGCCAAGTTGAGAAAGGTTTTTATAAGGTACACCGTAGCCTTTGGACGCTTGCAACTACAGTGGTGTCACATGCCTGCTCAGCCTAGACTACACGGTGACCCTATTTGCTTAGCATTGAGAGATGCTTACGTGGCAAGCAATATGAGTTTCTCGGCTGTGTCATTTTGGTGGCAATGTTGATGTTTTTATACCACATCAGTGGCAAACAAGCGTACACCGTAACCTATATACCGTAACGAACGCTTACAACTACATCGGTACCACATGCGCGTTGCCGACCTTTTATATACACTCCTTTCTAAGAGTCCCCTGTAGTCCCTCCGGAAAAGCTCGGCATGGGAGCTTAATCCACTACCGGTTGTTTTTTGAGGAAGGCTAAGTTGAAAAAGCTTTAGGTTCAAATAACTAAATAATTATTAATTCATAGGTATCCTGAAGTCAATTTGGAGAAATGAAACAGAACACCGCACTATTACATTCAAGGTGCTCGGGAAGAATGCAAATAATTTTAAGAGCGTGTTCCTGAGGTCCTTAGTACTATAAATGTCATTCAAAGTTTAAGTATAATAGCTGCAGCTAAATAAAACTACCATGGAAGTTTTTCTCTTCTCAGATTGTATTTGTGATAATGTGTCGTCATTATAATAGGGGTGTAGACACTTGATAAAATTATCAATAACGTCGTATTTTCTCGAAAAATGATTAAAAATGTATTCAAATGAAGAAAAAAGCAACGTAAGAGGTTAAATTATAATCACAGTTATAATTCATCATCATATCAGCCGAAAGACGTCCACTGCTGGACATAGGCCTCCCCCAAAGAGTGCCAAAGTGACCGGTCCTGCGACTTATAATTGCCCAAAGTTCAAAGAAGGGGTATGTTCTGTACCTTTTCCTTCGCCTAACGCGCCTTCATATGAAACGATTGTTATCTACTATGAGTCTATGACGCTCGCCGATTGTGACGTCACTATTTGCGAGCGTTTTCTCTCTCTGAATGAGATTTGCGTCACAGGCATATTTTTGCCTTCTTTCTTCTGGAGTAATAATAGTTTTCGAGTCTACACCCGTAATCATGCTAATGCGCTGAGCATTTTACTCATAACCTATAAATACCTAAATGTGTAGCATCGGACGCTTTTTTGCTAAATCACGGTGTGAAATATAATGACTTCAAACATTTCCTTACAATTTCTCAACAAAACTACACATACAACTAATGAACCAGGCATCGCAACAAGTCGACTTTACTCGTTTGTATTAAAATGGCTTAAGTATATTCCAAATTCCTACACAATAATACCATCTTGGAACCTTGAATATCTTCAATAGTAAAAAGAGCTTACAAACTTAAGTCATTTCACAACTGGCATATAGCATTCGCCATCCTAGAACAAGTACCATTCACAAACTGTCTCAACTCGCTGCAACACACAACCCCAGTATATCTAGACACCGAGATGATAAGAACTGCGTATCCAGATCAGAAACTACACCTACACTGGTTCATCTTATTTGAGTGTTTAGCAATAGTTGCGAATACCCACCCTCAAATCGATCGACAAAAAATCGCACGGTCCACATGTCGAGTTACACGTGCATGCGATCGCGTCGGGGAGAGTATTCTCACGTCCGGCGACATTCGCACAAAGCGAACGTGATTTATCGGGCGACCCGAATCGCCCCCGCCCTTCGACACGGCACTGCCGGTGCGGACGGCGGGTTTGATATTGCATTACTTTACAGTCCGTGAGTGCCGAAAACAATCTTCGGGCCGAGAGAGAAATATACTTACTCTAGCTGTTTCGTATCCCCGAATCTGAAAACTGTTATAAAAGCGCAAAACACAATTCTAGGTAATCTGCAAAAATATTCACTTTAATGTTATACTATGAGTACTATGACGATAAAAATAGGAGTGAAGAAAATTTTTTAAAGAAGAAAATATTGTAGTCGACTGTACACATCTACTTATTTAGATAAGAACTGCCAAGTCAACATGAACTTGAACAGATTTTAACGTTCTTCATTACGCGCCTTTGAAAACTAGCGCACTTAAAAGTTTAAATTGCAGATGCATTCGAATAACTAAAATGGCTCGTATATATTTATTTCAGCTTAGTCAACTCAGACATCTATTAAATTAGGTAAGCAAGCGTCGAATCGCCGTTCATAAACGCGAGCACCCCCCACCCCCGCGTTCACCGACCATCGCGCAAAAAACAAACGCAATCGCACACACGTCAATCCCAGCACATTTCCTGGTACACCTACAAGACAAACTGAACCTTAAAACTTGACATGTAGGATTTGTAATCGTTTGACAAGATCTGTATTTTCTTAAAACGTGATTGCATGGATTTTTTTAATGTTATATTTGGAAATTAAGTAAGATAAGAACAGGTAAGGATACATATTCTATGCGATTATCGTAAACATGACGTGTGTATACTATTCTATACTAACATAAAGAGAAGTCTTCGGTATTGTCAGTTTGTATTTAGGGGGTCATCTCCGGAATCACTCAACCGATTTCAAAAAATGCTTCAGCAAATATGTAGAATGGACCTTCAGCTTGGATACTAATCTATACTAAAATGCGAAAGTGTGTGTCTGTCTGTTACCTCTTCACGCTTAAACCGCTGAACCGATTTGAAGAAATTTAGTATAGAGATAGTTTGAGTCCTGGGATAGGACATAGCATAGTTTTTATCCCGGAAACACCCCCCAAAGTGATGAAGTTGGGGGTGAAAGTTTGTATGGAGCCACGATATAAACGAGTTCCACGCGGACGGAGTCGCGGGCAGACGTTAGTACTTAATATACTTAAATGCGAAAGTGTCTCTGTCTGTTACCTGTTCACGCTTGAACCGCTAAACCGATTTAGATTAAAATTGGTATAGAGATCGTTTTGAGTCCTGGGGAAGGCCATAGGATAGTTTTTATCCCGGAAATCACCCCTAAAGGGGTAAAATTAAGGGTGAAAATTTGTATGAAGCTAGGATAAAAACAAGTTCTACGCGGCCGGAGTCGCAGGCAGAAGCTAGTAGACTATATTTTACCCCGCGTTTCCGCCTGGGTTCACGTACGCGGGCGGCGCCGCGCGGGCAGATAGTATTCAATAATCACGGCATTACCGCAAGCGCCTCATTATTTTAATCTACGTTAGGTGTCAAACTTAACGGTAAAATATCACATAAACAATCTCACGAAACACTCACCGTAAGTATTAATTTATGACACTTTCTACATAAACTCCATAAACCCGCCGTATATTTGGAATCAAAGAAATTATAGTTATAAATTACAATCAAACTGTCACATGTTGTCGTTACGCAAACACTTAGAAAGCTATGCTAATACGCACATACACTTGATTCTATACACCAACTTGAACTTACGGATCACTACACTTGAAAATATTATCACCAATCTAATCGACACCTTATTGCTATTAGAATAAGAGTTGAAGTATAAAGGGTTTTGTTTGCCAGCGGCAAACGGAGACATGTTCTGCGTTTGGGCAAATCACCGAATGAACTATTTACATAAAATCAATTCGATATCTGCGGTACGATGTCCGAAATTTGAGCACACAGCTGGCCCTTATTAGAAAAGTTGGAGAAATTAAGTTAACAAACGCCGTACATCGCTGGTTTTTCGAGAAGCATTACGCAGCCTGCACTATACTAGGCCAGCATTGTACATAAAACCGTGCTTGTTATCTATCTATCGCGTAGGAAAAATATAATTAAGTACCCAAAAAAAGAAAAAATACAGGAATTCTTCATTTTGGTTTAGTCTATCAAAAAAGTTGGTTTTGTGGATAAAAAAGAAATAGTCAACCAATCCTTATCCATTTGTCATCATCGCCCTAGTGTTATTCCCGGTTGTGCCCTAAAGGAGCCCGCGGTCCGCTTTGACACCTAACCCCAAGATTTGGCATAGGCATAACCTTATCTATTTTTAAGGACCAGAAATGTCCGTTTTGCGCTCAAAACTAGCATTCTAAAACTTACCCCGACATACGAACACCACAAAACGGTGTCATCACAACTATTTACTATTCTGAAGTAGAAATTAATCTAGCAACATAATACTTGACACGCCGATGGCCGCCGCGATCGTAACCCGATATTGTGCACACGACTCACAAGAAACCACACACTAAAAACGTCATATATCCAAACAGATACCATACAATCATAAGTTGTTATAAGCGTAAGCGCATCACAGACAATACACTAAGTTTTTATCTAAAAGGATTTCGCCTGCTTCATATCTAATAATAAGGCATAGACAAAACCATTTTTTTAACGAAAAAAAAGGTTAAAAGCATTACTCGCAGTACCTGACTCGGACGCAAAAAATATGATTAATGAAGGTCAGAATTAAATAATCTCGGGGCAGGTAAAGTGGCAATTTTTTAACCGTCGGCCATTGTGCGTGCGACGCAGCGTAATTATAAATCGACCGTTTAATACCTGCGCGTGATTCACACGTTTGGCTCATGATCATTGTGCAATGTAATGTTTTGAGCGATTTATACGTCCATTCCGCGTCATGTAGTGACGTGGTGGACAGTAAGAAAAAATTATGAAATGGGCATATGATATGGTTATCGCTGATTTGTCTATAATGTGTAAATCGAGTTTTTTTCTGGTGGTTGCCACTGGGTCTTTTTAGTCAACCAAATGTATGGTTTTGTTGACTTAAGAATGTCAGAAGTCCATGTCTTAAAGAGTTGCGATAGCCTAGTGTATCCGGCATGTGGCGGTCGTGGGTTCGAATCCCGGCTCGTATACCAATGAGTTTTTGGAACTTATGTACGGAATATTTACCGTTAGCTTTTTGTTAAGACATCGTGAGGAAACCGGTCTAATCGCAATAAGTTCTAAATTTCCCTCTGGGTTGGAAGGTCAGATGGCAGTCGCTTTCGTAAAACTAGTGCCTATGCCAAAACGGACCCCAGGCTCCTTTAGGGGCAAAACCGGGAATAACGCTAGGAGGATGATGTTAGAAGTCCATGTCGTAGCAATTTTTCTAAGAAGCTATAAGTATTTATTACAAGCTTTTATTTACTTTCACCGGTCCCGTTGTCTGTCTGTAATCAAATCTTGCAAGTTAAATTAGATCCACTTCCCGATTTCCGAATGCAATATGATGATGACGTGGACCAGATCTGATGATGTAGCTGGAAGGTGGCCATAGGAACTCCGTAATAAAACCACATAACCCCATCGAGTTTGGGCTCGTTAGAATCGTCTCAATGAGTAGTTAAGTTAAAAATAGCTCAATAAAAGCTTGTACCAAAAATGAAATTTTTCACAGAAACTTGTTTTGGGAGTAAAATAAGGAATTTTACACATCCGACAAAAAAGTCTTTCATATGTTACCTCTATATAATTAAACCTGCGCAATGAACATACGCTATGTTTTATTCTGCTATATTGCAAAGAACGCAGGCAAACCCGAAGAATAAAAAGAAGCCTATGTATTTTTATTATTGTTTTTTTTTTTTTATCGAATATACATATTCGATAAAAAAAAACGTGTGGTTCTGGAGGTTAAATACCTACATACTAACTTACCAAGCTAGATACAACTTTACAGACTTTTCCTCTTTATAATATTATAATACCTGGGTGAATTTTTGAAATAATTTGCGTCATTTCGGTGGCTTATTCTTTTTTTTATATATTGCTCGAAATAACTACAAACAACGAAATATACGTATTTGAAAGGTACATAAGGAACCAGTCAAAACTCTATAGTTAAGTAGCAAACAGATATTGAAATTATTCCACCAGCAAAATGACGCTCATGGCAGCGACATGACGGCTGTATTAGAAAATTGCGATTGGTTCAAGGGATTTATACCATTTACAGATTCAATTTCTGTGGGATATGAAACACCTTTGCATTCGAATTTGAACGGTATATTAGCCATCGGTTAAAATCAATAGTTTAGTATCAAAGAACGACGAAGATTATTTGCGTCATCTAAATGACGCTCATGGCAGCGAGTGACGGCTGTATAGTTTTTTTTTTTAATGGAATGCTATGTTTTGAAGTACGATTTACTTATGAATATAAAATACAACATAAACAGTAAGTATAAATACGTCAATTTATGATAATTCAATATTTAACATTCATTTCCATGGCGTGCTCGTCATTTCCATGGACAAAAATACAGCGAAATGATGCCAGGGAAATGACGCCGACGTTTGTTGTCATTATGGCTAAACGATACACGCCATTAATACATGATCTTAACACGAACAGAAGTACCTAAAGAGCTACAAAACGTAGTTTTTTTTTCAAGCAATGACATTCTACAATGCTTAAATTGTTATCGATGGAACTGACTTCTTAGAGGACGAAACTGCATACCACGTAAACCGCTCAAAAATGCACAGCTGTACTTCCGCTCACTGCAATGCCTAAGTACAACTGATATACTTTCTCGTAACATTGCATTCATGGCGTCAGTGCCTTTTGTCAATTAGATATTTGCAGGTAGTTTCACGAAGTCGTTTACTGGGTAAACGTGTGACAGAGACATTATAGCCGATCGTTTTGTTAATAACTTATTTTTTATACCAAATAGAATACGTTCTTAAGCGTAATTAAATTATCTTTTTAATGATGTATAAGTACTTTCATATAAGTTGTGCAGAAGTGATGTTGTGCTCAATTGTTTGGAGGAATCCGCGAATGTGACATGACTCAGAGTGGCTGCGCGCTGTTACATAAACATTAAGGTTTTTTTTTTCCAGGTTTTGTTTATAACCATGTTTAAAATTATGTTATACCTGACCATATTTTTATGTCATCAACGTGTAAAAAATATATTTGAAGTATTTTTGTGACTGATATTTATATAAGTGGCTTGTGACACTTAAAAAAGTTACTTTGAAAATCCACCCACCTAATCTCGACACAGTTACTCAACGAATTGTTAGACGCACATCATGTTTTACGAAGGCTAATAAAAAATTGCAATGGCCAAATATCGTGTAGTTAGCACTTGCTTCTTAAACAGCAATTCATTGAAACCTCAACGTAATTGGCGAGCTTATTGCTTTGATCAGGAATAAGATGTATATAATCACAAAACCGGTTAAAGAAAAATCTACTCTGTCGCAACTTATATAAGACTCAAGTTAGCCAAAGAAAGATGGTATAAAATTCCTTTTCACTGAGAAATTATGAAGTTTTGACACCTAGAATTACGAATGACAACTAGATATTAATTGAATGAAACGTTATTGGGTATGAATATAATCACTATAAAATGTTTATTAAACCCGCTAATAAATACAGATAAGTCACTTGAGTGTGTCATTTTAATGTGTATGTAGGTAAAGAAGAAAAAAGTAGGTACACGGGTGATATGCGAGTTTTCAAATATGGTTTTCTCAAAACATGTGCAACGAAAAGTCATCACTTCCAATCAGCATCACTGTTTACATACACAAACTTACATTTCGAAGCTCACAAAATACAAAGTTTCATTAGTTTGGACTGTAGCCCGTGAAATACATTTTCTTGTCCACATACATACGCTCGATAAACATAACCTTCCTTCTGAAATTCCGCTTGGTAAAAATACCCTTACCCCGTTCGGAATAAACAAAAGCCGAATTTTCTCCGGCTTATCTCCTTGCCAACCGCCTAAGCACCCTAAGTGGCGTAACACCCATCGTCACCGATATGTTGGCACTGCGGTCAGGGGGCAAAGGGGCAAGAAGCAGGGGGCAAAGGGACCAAAGAGGTCGGTAATTCGACACGGCAGATGGCAGCTCCTTGCACTTCCGAAAACCGGGCAAAAAGTTCGTGTCTTACTGCTGAGGCAAAAAGTATGGAGCTGATTAGAAGACGCGTAGGGTTCCTTTGAAAATATATGGATTTTATGTGACTTAAATACTTCAAAGTAATTTGTTCTTTCGGGGTATAATACTAACCTAACCTAACCTATTTATGTATTTTAATTAATAATTTGCGTCCAACTTCTCGTCAAGCGGTACCTAAATGGCGTTCGGAATTTTGAAATATCGGAATAATGATGCTTGCGGACAAATAAATCTTCAGAATTTTTGTGTGTTCCCTTCCCACTCCCGGAGCGAAGGAAAATTGAAAAAAAAAACATTCAATTGGCACAAAACCGAAGCAAATATAATTTGCCCTAGCCCGGGCCAGACACGAAGTATTAAACTAACGAGAAATACATTAAAAGCGCTTTACCCATCTTTATATCTAATTTATTTAGGATTTCCTTATAGTTACCACATTCAAAGATAAAATCCTACTTCTCATTTCCCGGTACTGAGATACATTACGGATACTCAGTACGGACCACGGAGTGACTCATACTATTTACGGAAAGCTCTCACTGCAATTTTTGAGGTAAACACGTTGAATGTTGTGAATTTATATGACATCACTATTTAATTAATATACATAACAATATTATCGATTTCGTTTAAAGGTTTCATTACAAAGACGAGGTGTATGCGGAGTATAAGCATGATCCCTACACCTCGATCAAATAGACGCACTTTTGCTTGTTTCATAATACTATCAATACATCTACAGGGTGTATCAAAAATGGGGTGTGAACCGAGCAACGGCATATTCGGTAGCGCATTGCGATTCCAAATATGCATTTGTTTATGTTTTTTTATTATATTTGTTTAAGTTGTTATTTTTGGTTTTTGTTTACATTATAGTCTTTCTTTTTGTTGACATTGCTTGTGTATGACAACATTCCCCCGCGAGGGTAAGGATGGGAGGGTTTATTGAATGAATGAATGAATGAATGGTTTATTCATAATGAATATATGGTACATAAGGTCTTAAATATCTATACATGTTTCTTCCCATAATATATTCAGCCAGGTCAGGCATATGAAAACGTAGGTCAGTGATTTGATCACTCAGTCAATAGACCGGGATAAAATTACATTAAGTAATCACATAATTATAGCATACTAGTGATCTAATAGTAAATATTAAACATTATTTCATTTTCAACCGCTGCGCGCACAGCTTTGTTATGAAAACTAATATTTTGTGAATGTTTTTTGACACGCAGGTAACAGCCTTTACGGTTTTGATGTCATACACAAGGAATGTCAACATAAACAAATACTGAAATGTAAACAAAAACAAACCGAAAATAATAAAAAGTAACGCATGCATTTTTGGAATCGCAATACGCTACCGAACATGCCCTTGATCGGTTCACACCCCATTTTTTATACATCCTGTATACTAATACATTAATGCACTAATACTCGTACATTATAAAGAGGAAAAGTCTATGAGTTTGTAGCTTTGTAAGTTTGTATGTACGTAATGGGTAATCCATGGACCCACAAGACCGATTTCCAAAGTTCTTTCATGTGTGTAAAATGGACTTTCAGAAGGCTATATTTTATCCCACGAGTTGGCCTGCGAGCGGGCAGCTAGTAATAATAAAAAAAGGATAATGTATGTGCAATGTAAGTTTGAATGTAGGGGATAATCGCCGTAACTAAATACCTACTCCATCGATTTCAAAAATGATTTCACCTATTTGTGGAATCGACCTTAATATAATGGACGTACGTTTAACCAGGACCTCGCAAATTTCAAGGCCCGCGTGTTAGAAAGAACTCAGGCAAAACTACCCGGTTAGTCAGTTATGATTATTATTAAGTAACTAGCTTCTGTTTCTTAATAATAACCATAACTGACTGCCCGCGTAGTTTCTCTAACTCGTTTATATCGTAGCTCCATACAAACTTTCACCTCCTTAAGGGATGATTTCGGGGATAAAAACTGTCCTATGTCCTTCCTTGGGATTCCAACTAACTCCATAACAAATTTCATCTCAATCGTGTCAACGGTTTAAGCGTGAAGAGGTAACAGACAGACAGACACACTTTCGCATTTATAATACTAGCTTCTGCCCGCGACTCCGTCCGCGTGGAACTAGTTTATATCGTAGCTCCATACAAACTTTCACCCCCACTTTATCCCCTTGGGGGGTGATTTCAAAACCAAAAAATTTCATAATTCCAAAAACTATCCTATGTCCTTCCCCAGGACTCAAACTATCTCTATACCAAATTTCATCCAAATCGGTTTAGCGGTTTAAGCGTAAAGAGGTAACAGACAGACAGACACACAGACAGACAGACAGACAGACAGACACTTTCGCATTTATAATATTAAGTATGGATTAAGTATGGGTATCGATAAATAAGGATAAGTGTCTGGATGAATCACCGCGGATCCCTAACGCGGCACTTGGTGACACTTGGCACATCCGTATTACTGCAATGTCACACATCTGCTTTACAAAAACACTGTCTCTAATGAACTTACTCCGGCCGTGTTGTTTTTGTTTCATCAGTCAGTTAAACATAGACAAATACTTACTAACTAAAGGCCTCCACACACCGAACGAGGTGTGTGGGGGCCTTTACTACGTTGGCTGGGCGAATTAAAATGAATGAATGAATTGAGAACCGGTTAGCCTGGTGAGTAGTGACGCTGCCTACGAAGCTGGAGGTCCTGAAACCCGGTAAGAGCAAATATTTTTATGTTTATGATTAAATATATCTAGCACCCATAACAAGCCTTACTGAGATTATTTACTATGGGACTCGACTTATCTACGGTTGTCCCCTAATATTTATTCATTTATTTATTTAGGCATATGCCACGAGTGTGCGTCACTTTTCTTTTTTGTGTACTTATACCACCAGCTACCCGCGCGGCTTCGCACTCGCGTTGCAAAGAACGCAGGCAAACCCGCGGGGCAAAATATAGCCTATAAACATCCAGAAACTCCATTCTATACGCAAATGAAAGAATTTTAGAAATCGGATAACTGGTTCGTGAGAATACGTAACATACAGTGTTGGGCGTAATGCATTACATTCGTAATCGCATTACAAATTACATTACATGTAATGCAATTACGAGTAATGCATTACACGAGTAATTTTTTTCAACTCTCGTATTTGCGCCGTTTTAATTTTTTTTGACATATGACAAAAATATTTTATATAATTAACGAACATCTCACAAAATTTTACTAGAATTGGTTGAAAAATGCGACCTGTGGTCGAGAATAGCCGGAAATCTGGACAAACGGACAAACCGACGTACGAAATCATTTTTCTCCGAGCTGAAACGGAGACGCTTTGCTCGCTTCTTTCAATCGGTTAATAATGAAAAATGTTTTATTAAATCAAAGTAATTTGTAATTTTACGAAGTTATGCATTACAAATAAAATTACAAAATTTAATTTGTATTTTTTATTACAAATTTTATTTTATAATTTGTAATGCAATAATTGAAATTACATTTTGTAATTGTAATTTGTAATGCAATTTGTTTTGCCCCACACTGATTACATACAAGCTACTGTCTCACAGACTTTTCCTCTTTATAAATAATATAATATAATAATATAATAATTTATTTATTGATAAGACATAATGTACTTACATCAGTTTTACTATAGACTAGGAGCTTACTATTAGAGTCAAATAACATACGTAAATAACGGTGGTATATGTGAAAAACTTAAGAAAAGGACCTGTTGTATGTCGTAGTGGCGTATTCGAATAGACAATACATGTTTAAAATTAGAACACAAACAAAACAAATGTCTATTCGCACACATTACTCACACATACAACAGGTGACTTACTTAAGTTTTTCACCTATAACGTTCCATGGAGCAGTAAATTAAGGAGCCCTACTAGCCCTACCCTAAACTGCCGAAAACCAAACCAAGCCAAATGGAGGCATCCTAGCCTATGCACGCTTGAAGCTCCAGAGGAGTTATAAGCGCGTTGCGTTGCCGACCACATATTGATTTAAGGTTTTTTTTGCGCATTTTTTCTGTTGACATAGCATGCCCATGCATGTCCTTCCTAGCGTACCCTTGGAAGCTCTGGCATCTCTACTCGCGACTAGACACACAACACACACACCTACACAACAAGTAATGGTTTTATTATCGCTGCGTTCTTCTATAACTGTTTCTATTTCAATACGTTAAGCCGAATAGTGCCACCGCTACTTTATAAACAAATGTCGAAAATAAACTGTCGCGTTAAATGAGCAATTTGTAATGGTGTACGGGACAACCAAACAAATTATCAGATTTGTATTAGCAGTTATCAGTATTTGACCCGAACTGGAGTCAAACTGGTTAAGGTTGACCAAAACCCGTGGCCCTTATTCATGACTTTTAAAGACAGCTCGTGACATAGTGTGGCGGTTTATTTACGCCATACGTATGAAATCGGATACCTTCGATATTCATAATTTAATTTGCCATAACGCTAGTTTTTGCCATTATCATCATTTGCCATAAAAGTGATCTTCTCTAAACTATTTTCAGAATAAATTATATAAACTTTGTACAGAACCTTTTAGGTTAGGTTGGTTTTATAAAATCGTGAAAAGTTGTCAGTTTCTGAGAAAAACAATTTAACGCAAATTATGATAACGGGAAACGTTACATTAATTGGAAAATGAAATTATGGATTTCATTAGTATAACCCATATTAAATATTATGATGAATAGCTTAAGATTATGTCAATGATCTGTCATACATAACATAAATAAGCTGGATTACAAGAAACCATTTGATAAGATATTTTTAAAGAACCATTGATCAAGATAAGGATTTAATATTGGACCATTCTAGAATTAAGTCACAAGATGCGTCCAAATAATGAGAACATAAATTAAGGAGTCCTATCCTATTTCTTGTCCTCGGAAGAATAAGGATATCCCTACTTTCGTATCACCTTTCAAAATCAGAATGACAGAGACATGAAACAAAAGCTATAGGATGTCCTTTCTGTCAATTGAATAATCGCGGCCTCTAGAAGAAAATTTCCTGAAGGCAGGGTCGTTTGTTTCAAATCGTCTGTTAAGTTATTTCGTTACAATCTAATTGTATGAGAATTTTGTCACTTTTCTGATGACAGCCGCCGGTGCCATATTGAACGTTAACCGGTCCGTCAAATCTGGTTCATCCGCCCTTACTAAAGTACCTACGTAAATTTAAACATCTTGTATCAACACAATTATTTATAACCGTCGTCACAACCGAAAGGCATCTACGACGCCAACATTCACCATATTCGGCGTACGTCACCCGTGACCTATGGCGAAGTAAGTATACCGTTACTGAGAAAGAGAACATTTAGAAAAATAGAAGCGTCTCAAAATAAATCTATCGCTTGGCTTAATTAAAATCATTTTATATGCAATCCGAATAAATTAAACCAAATTGTAACCAATAAACCACGCTTGGAATGGCGGATCACGAGCGCACATCCTGTCTTCAAAAGCAGCGTTTTTAGTACGAAGGAAAATGTTTTTATATTATCAATAATATTATCATCATCATTATTAAGTCTATCTTAGTCCACTGCTGGACATAGGCTTCTCCAATTACATGGCACTGAACACGATCCGCAGCGAAACTCGTCTAGCACGTTATGAGCTGTGTCGCGGTGAGATAAACTATCCGTCTCTTCCTGAAACGAATGTTTAAAAAGAGACGGAGAGCTCACGGGCTGTCCTGTGATAGCTCTGTAGCTTTTGCCAGCCCTGCATCGTCACTGCACCTAGTCCGTGGGCGTCTACTGCGTTCTGTACATGGTAAAGACTCATTTGTTTTTTAAGAGGCTACCTAGCAAGCGTATATAGTTTAGAATTCTGCATGAGGCAAATTTTAGTTTCTGCTATATAAATGCACTGTTCTCAGATTTAGAGTTCGCATTTCACGAAGTGCCAAAATGTAATTCTGTATTTACGAAATAAATTCATAAAAAATTCGCGAGCGTGCGGAACACATTGAAAACAAACTAGAATTCCAAATGTCTCGACTCTTAGCGGGGCTAGCACAACTAAAGCTGCGACGCGACACGAGTCGAGAGAAATGTACCCTCCTCTTTCTAATTTGCACAGAGTGAGTCAGACAGAAGTCGCAGAGTCGCGCGCGACGTGACTCGGCAGCAAGTTAAGCTAGACGAACAGACCCCGTAGCATTGACCGCCTTATGACACGATAAGTGACAAGATAGAGCGTTTGTCACTGGCTGACACCGTTCAATAGAACGAGACGGACGCTCTATCTTGTCACTTACCGCGTGGTAAGGCCGACCATGATACGGGGTGCGTTTTGTCGACAGGAGGTAGTAGTAGTAGGTCCTGTCGACAAAACGCAAAGATTCTTCACGTAACTTCGGCCCGTGTGTGCCTAGTCACTGCGACGCTGTTATACCGCTAATGCGGTCGTAATAGCCAAGTGTTTCCGCTACAAGAACTGGTATAGATGGAATCAGCATATAAATTAAGCGCAATTTGGCCAGTAACGTCCTCGATGAAATTGGAAAGTGCAATATTGGGAGCGTCTACTGAGATACGCCGCCATCTTTAATTGCTACAAGTATGTGAAAGATTTTAATGTCGAATAATAAAAGAGGTGTGGGAGCAAGTGCCGTGGAATTGGAATGTGTAAAGAAACTTGTCCATTTTTACAATCTAACATAGATCAGTTCGACATTTATGATGGTAACTGTGAACCAACCTAGTATATTTTTACTAAAATGAGGTACTCGATAATTGAATTAGGAATTTCTAATATTTATATCAGCAAAGGGTATTCATATATCCATACAAAGGGTTTAGAAGACAGCGGCATGAACTGAAAATCCTACTAATATTATAAATGCGAAAGTTTAGATGTTTGGATGTTTGTTACTCAATCACGCTTAAACGGCTGAACCGAATTGAATGAAATTTTGCACGAAGATATTTTATAGCCTAGATTAAAATAAAGGATAGTTTTTATCCCGGCTCCACGCGGACGAAGTCGCGGGCGGAAGCTAGTATATAAATATTTCGCGGGACTTTATCGTTTTCCTGCAGTTACCATCCGGTACTTGGAATCTTCAAGTTCTATTGGTATATACGTATCATCATCAGCCTATATATGCCCCACCGCTGGGCACAGGCCTACACTCATGAATGAGAGGGAACGGGCAGTGATCCCCACGCTGGCTCGGTGCGGGAAGGGGACTTCACATACATCTTTGAATTACTTCTCAAATGTATGCAGGTTCCGTCACGATGTTTTTCCTTCTCCGAAATGGTTACGATACCTTAAGGCTTGTACACCCGCTAAAGTCCTTGAGCGTATGGGCGGAGCCTCGACCCTCTCCCCGCGCAAGTCGCACAACCTGCCGTCGTTTATTAAGCGTTACATAGATTAAGTTAGGTAAGATTACAGACGCGTCATCGCGCATCGTTACCAATGCAAGGGTGGACGTGGATGGGTGACATTCGTCATGCTTAATTGAAACGTGATATTTGTCATACATAAATTACATAATTGATTAAGTTCAAAAATGATGTCCCTACTATTATAATACTATTTACTTACGATTAGTGTACATACTCTCGATTTTTCTCGCACTATCGGTCTCTCTCTTATTAGAACATTAGGAAAGAGAGGTATAGTGTGAGAAAAATCGAGAGTATGTCGCGGCCGTCTCGTGCTAGCACTATACCTCTGTTACTAAATATTCTAATAAGAGAGAGAGACGGATAGTGCGAAAAAATATAAAGGTAATAATAATAATCCATACCTACTGTTGCCCTTAGGCCATTTTTTAATGTCGCTATTAATAGGGGCCCATCTAGCAGTTAGCGTGTCACCGTCTGCCAGAGATAAAATGTGAAACAGTTTTATTGAGCAGGCGTCCGATGTTTCATCCAATAGCCCAGCTACTAGTCCATTATTTTCACCCAGTAATCCGTTTTATTTAGATTCCATCAACTAGCAATAGACTCTTACACCCCAGCGGGTGCTGTTTCTGTGTGCGTCCCATTACACGGGCAGAGACAGCATCCGCTTGGTGTACTCCTTGCATTTCATTAAATTGTCAAAAGGGCTTGGACTTGTTGGCTCAGAGCTCCACGCACGCCTCCCAAAGGTGCGGGACATCATTGTCCCGTGAGCGGGAAAGACATATAATCCATACTATCCATACTTCCATATCCATACTCCATATACTAATATTGTAAATGCGAAAGTGTGTCTGTCTGTCCGTTACCTTTTGTGTAAGTGTAAGGTTGTTAAGTTTTAAACTAATTTTCGGTATATTTATTACGTTCTACTTCCTTGATTTGATGATCATGGCGTGTACATGTACAGTCAGCATCAGATAGTTAGTAGCATCCAAAGTAGCCAAATATATCGTAACACATGCCTAACTCCTACTTATAGTAACAAAGACTATTTCGATGAATTTACGTTCCGATATATTTGGCTAACTTGGCTGCTACTAACTATATTATGCTGACTGTACAGAAATCGGCCTCGGGTAAATATATACTTACAGATTAGTTGTACGTTAACCATACTTTGTTTCATATCAAATAATAACTCTGTATCTAACTTGGAGTTGGCATGCAACCCATAGGTACTTACAATATTTGCCAAGCCCACTATTTTTATTAGAACTTATTCTATTAACACTTGACAGTCATTAATACGAGCAGATAAAAAAATATTGTTTCTATAATCGTCCATGCTCCTAAGCAATAGATATTGTAAATATATTTACTAATAAAATGACTGGTTTTAGCGATTTCCCAATTTTGATACTGTTTAGATATTTGATACTTTGATAGAATGGGTATTTACTTGTGTATTCTTTTTCCTCTTCTCTTGTAAAATTTCTTGATATAACGTATTTTTCTCCTGCGCTTATTTCCAATCTTGAACTAAAAAACAAAATCTAAACTATATCTACGTAAATGTTAATTAGGTACAAACGCCAACACAGTTAACCGACCATTCTGTATTTATACAAGAACCTTATTACAATGCGCATAAAGTGCACGGATGGTCAGTCAGCTGTCTTGTCTATAGTACCTACTACTTTACAAACCACGAAATAGATTGTCCACTCTATGCAACAAAATTATCTGTTACTAAAAACTAAACTATACGCAAATTTTTATTAGTTACCTACTATACGAATCACAAAACGGATTGTCCACTCTATGCAACAAATATAGTCCACAATTTCCCCAAATATTTCAAAACTTCAGCGCAGCGCAAATTGACACAGGTCCGTCATGTAACGTGTCTCGTCCCGCACTGACCGTATGGACGAAAACGGGGAGGCGTAGGAACTTTGGCGGAATATTTCAGGAAACGAGATATTTTTTTAAGAAAATTAAGAAAGTAAGAAAATGATGCCCTTGTTCATTATTGTATGAAGAAAGTTATAAAATTTCATATTATTCTGATAAAAAATGGAGCAGGAAAATGGTTACAAGTGAAAAAATAGGGGCGACTTTAGATTTCTTTTTCTCTAATTTTTATTGTTAAAATGGATTTCTACGAAAACTATGACCCGTCGCATATCTTGCAGATTATGATATATTTTTTCCGACGGCAAAAATGTTACGTTATAATGTATAAAACGGTTACAAAACATTTCATTTTCACGAAAATTTCGAATGCGCAGCCTTAATATCAAATTATATTCTGTACATAAGTTCCTATACCTATATGTATATAACATATTCTTCAATTATCAATGTTATCAATTACCTGCTCGTTCATAATGTTATGTGTTGTCAAGTGTAGCTCGTGTGTTTATAAATTATATGGAATAAATAAATTAAACAAATGCTAAAGTTTATAAAGTACGTGAAAAGTTGATACTGAAATCTCTAGATTTTAACTAGTATTTAAATGATATGAGCCTCAGAGGAGGATAATAATAACACTTTTGATCACGGTATTTCCTCAGGGGTCAAATGGAGACTAAGTTTCTATGAAAGTATTGCATGAGCTGGATGCGGGCGAAGCCACGGGCAATGCTAGTACTTAAACAGAGAATAGTTTGTATTTCATATTTAGATGCATATTGCCATCTTATTCATTATTCGTTTGAATGGAAGTAAAGCCTCTATAAACTTGGAAATGACAAAACTTTAAGTGCATATTTAACGCTTCCTTGTGCAAATATAAATTGGTTTTGTTTCAAAGTTAAAGTTGTGCAAGTGTGCACTGTGCAGGGTGATATTGCTTATTTGGTTGTTTCTCTTTCTTTACTCTACTAATACTTACTGTGCCGGCAAGGCACATTCTATTGTAGCGATAAGGTATTCTTAAATACGTGCGTAAGATTAGCTATAGATTAAGTGCGTGCGAGATGTATGGATGATTATGCATGTAGCTACGTGTATATATACTGTGTTGATTAATGAATAAATATTACTATTGTATATACAGTACTTCAGAGTATCTCTCTGAGTGTGGACTGCCATTAACCCCTCTGGGGTGCAGTCCACACTCATCCTCCAATCGCCCCTAAACATACTTTAAAGAGAGAACGGAGTATTGCATTTAATATAACCAACTATATGAATCCCTGCAGCTAACTATATTTCGTTCGTTACATTTAAGCTATTTGTGTATCTATGTATGTATTATTGTACACTAGCTGCCCGCGCGGCTTCGCCGTTCCGGCGCGTAGCGAGGGATTCTAAAAGTAGAATCTTGTGCGTAACGAGGGATTCAAGTGTATGCCCAAGGCTGAAATAATTTTGCTACCGAGTGACACGTACTGTTTTTCACACATTCTATGAGGAAAATTTAAATCCCTCATTTGAGAGCAACAATTACTTGTTTCTGAATAGCCGAAAATAAATTTTACGTGATCTGCCTACCCCTTTTGGAAACACAGGTGTAAATGATAACTTAGCCAGTATCTGTATATACACAATATATTTGTACTCGATTTGCGAATGGTTTTCACTTCTTAGAGCGGTAAGCTACATTAAGTTAAAATGTTTAAGAAACTTTAGGATATGGCACTCAAGGTGTTTTATTCAACATTTTGTAAAAGTTTATTTCTGTATAATTGACTGTTTGTTGCCTAAAATTACATATAGATATCTTACTCAAATGCGAACCATATACCTACGCCATGTCGCTTTCTCGTTTCCCTAACATGCTTCGATGACATTCGCCGCCATTGATCCCCGCGTTCCATAAATCACAAACGACGATTAATTTATGGCCCAGCATTAAACATATCAGCGTCCTAAACTAACGTAACGAAAGACGAACGACGCTCGCGACCTCCTATCAAACTATAATGAACCTGTAACTTTGAACTTTACCGAAACGCGATATAGTCTAATGTTGTCTGGGTAGAAGGGTCAGATCAGAGATTGTAACTGGCTTTGTTATGTCACTTAGAGTAAGGTGGAAATTTGTGTAGCATAAGTAATGAGGTTTTTTATTTTATTTTGTGGCTATCCAAGACAATAAATTGGAAAGTTGGAGGTTCTATTAATGAAGGCTGCGTATGCGCAATTAGTCTTGTCAATGTGAGCTCTTACATAAGTGTTGTTATTTTTGTTATCTACGTGTTAAAGGTACCTTCGTATATTACGACCTCTTAGTATCGACCTCACACTTACATCACACGAACGAGGCAGGCCGGAGCGCGCCTGAGCGCATTTTACTAGTTGCCAAAGGAAAACGAAGCTTTAAAACGCACGTTACATTTCATATGTGAATGGATTTCCGGCCGGCCGGCTCCTCATGGACGTGGACGGCTGCGCTCGGCTGTCGTCGCATCTGACCGGCTCCGTCCGGTTTTAGCCTGTGCACTCTGACGCATTCAGGGCCCAGAATCGCTACGCGCTACGCTCGTAGCCGATCCCGTGGTTTTCCTCGTATGTAGCAGAAAGCGACTACCGTGGTCTGACGCATATGTGTCGTCATGGGCCCTGAATGGGTTAAAACGCGATCCATCCCGGCCCGTTCGGTGGGAATCGTACATTAGTATTTAGAATAGCATCATCCCTTTTCGTACCATGGATGTTTGTCTCGTGGAATAGGGTTTAAGTGTGTTGTGGGCGACAGGCTAGCAATGTATCGCTGCAATACCATATTTTTTCATCTTTGTACCTATAATTTATTTCTTCAAGTAGCACTGAAGATAACGTACCCTGCCTACCCCTTTAGTGGCCCATGATAGTAGCCGAAGATTTCAGGCGGCTAGAGAACAGTCAAGTTGCCCCTACACTTGACAAAGTTTCCCTAGAAGGTCTAGAGAACAGACGACAGTTGTTTCCGCAAAAAATATTGCCTCCTGCACTAGGTATTTCGGAACATTTCAGTCAACATGTTTCGGAATCGGACTTTTATTTACTTACCGACTCACTTGCTTGTATGTATGTATGTATGTAAGCACTATTGTACACAATAACAGGTTAAAGAATATACATGTCACACAACCTGGTTGTGGTAACCACAGTTGCCAATTTCGCGCACGCCTAAACTGATGGTGGCAACTGTGGTTGCCAAGTGAAGTATGGACTTCTTTGATTTATAAAGAAAAATTGAAAGCAATTTAGGCTCCCTTTTTTAAAATCCGAAAGCAAGTGAGTGGTTAATTAGAGCCCACGGACCCCCAATATCATCACTACTAGTACTAATAAATAAATACCTAAATAACAACGTTAACCAGCAACCACGGGATACCTGGGGCAATACTGATTTTAAGTGTAACCGGCTATAACCGCTCGTAACCGGTTCGAACCAGATCAGACCCATAAATTTACGTGTCCACCAGGTGAAATGTGTGATAGATATGGTTTTATCGCTTTGTTTATCGATTCATTAAAATGGTATAAAATATCCTAATGGCCGTCGAAATGTCACGTGTCATGCATATGCAAAACGTTTGTTTGGAATTTTAAGCGTGTGAAAAATTATGAGTAATTGCTAGGTTTTTAGTAAATGCATATTCATGCAATTATTACTTACTAGAATATACGTAGGGACCTTTATAATATGTAGGTTTTTAATTGCAGATTACAATGTCAATGAACCCTCCTACTTATGTGTTTTTGTAAGAACTAGGTGATAAAATCCATACTAATATTATAAATGCGAAAGTGTGTCTGTCTGTCTGTCTGTCTGTTACCTCTTCACGCTTAAACCGCGGAAGCAATTGAGATGAAATTTGGTATGGAGATAGTTTAAATCCCGAGGAAGGACATAGAATAGTTTTTATCCCGGAAATCATCCCCTGAGGGGGTGAAATGGGGGATGTAAGTTTGTAAGCTACAATATAAACGAGTTCCACGCGGACGGAGTCGCGGGTAGAAGCTAGTTGTTATATAAATGCGAGAAAAACTAGTTTAAACTGCTGAACAGTATCCAAATGAGTAGCCTTATAGGGGAGAACTTTATAACCGACTAGCTTCCCGCGACTGCGTGGACCCGGGATAAATATTATCCTTTATTTTAATCCCGGTTATAAACTATCTTCGTGCAAAATTTCATCCACATTGGTAGAGCCGTTTAATCGTGATTGAGTAACAAACATCTAATGTATGTCCAAACTTTTGCATTTATAATATTAGTAGGATATACAGATTTGAAGTTATTTTGAGTAAAAAAGACAAAGTAGGTAACCTTTTTAACGCGAAAATCCTCAAATTAAGGGGTCCGACCTAGTGTTATATAACATAAGTAAAAAACCGCGATGAAAGTCTACGCAAAATAAAATGAAACATCTACTATCTACTTCATCACAAAATTCTAAAACGGCATTAACATTGCCAGAAACGTGTTTACCATCTTTACTTGGACAACTATTAAATAACTCTAATTCTGATCAACAAGTTTAGTATATCGGTTGTTAAGCTCGCATTCTACGGAAGAAAGTTTCCCATAAGACACTCAGCTAAGCTCTGCATCCAAAAAGATGTAACTCTTCACAGACCTAATATGGCGTCTTGCGTTTTTAAATAAGCGCTCAGAACCAGTAGCGCTTATTACGAGAAATTCTTCACTATTTGTAACATGGTGATCGCCAATTTGAACATGTATTTAGGGTCATACATAATATCGGCGTAGTTCAGTGTGGTGAATTGCCATGGATATTGCTTTGGTTTGACGTTTCTGGCGTTTTAACATTTTTTTTATCCATAAATTAACATTACTAGTTATTACACAGTTTAGCTACATGTGTTAAGAGGAATGGCACAATATATCAACATAACATTAGTGATATATAACAGGCATTAGGCGACCGGTTAAGCTTAGTGGCTAATGTGATCCTGCCTGTGACGCTGACGGTCCTGGGTTCGAATCCCGGTAGGGGCAAATAATAGTGTGATGAGCATGAATATTTGTTTCTGTGTCTTGGATGTTTTATGTGCGTTTAGGTATTTACATCTATTAAATATATCTTCGTCTAGTACCCATAACACAAGCCTTATTGAGCTTACTATGGTGCTAGGTCGATTAGTGTAAGATTGTCCTTTAGTATTTATTTATTTATTATGAAGCAATGATTAATCAAATGTAAGCTATTGTTTAAAGAATTACGAAAACAAAAGAAAATATAGTATGAAATATTCAAATGGAATTGTGGGCCAGGCCAATGTCATAGCCATAGCAATAGCGATATCAATAGCAATCCGTTCGTTATCGCACGTTAGTTTAGCGTGCGTAGCAGCGAGTGTACGATGTACCTTCATTGAATCGATTGTGATCGAAAGTCAGGAACGCAAATAAATCTCCTTATAATGTTAATTGTTAAAGTGATCGGAAGTGAGACATTAAATTGTAATGTTTATTGAACCCAGTGCGTTAAAGTGCACGCCGGCTCGAACGACAGTTTCGGAGCGCAGATTAAAGTCGGTGACATCGTTGGCTGTTTCCTAAACGTCGACCAAACTATTAGTGAGTGGCCAATATGCCGAGGGTGTTTCTCTGATATCATACAATCTAGTTATTTTATTATGTAGACTAATCTCACTAGTACTTATTAAGTGTATTGGTTCAAAGTCCTGTTTAAAGGACATGAGTCAAAATTTAAGGTATTTTGCCATCAGAGACACATCAATATTAAATGTGTAAATTGTGGTAATAATACTTGTATTTTAATTAAAACAAAATGTTTAACAGATCCCTTTATATGTACTTGTGTTGGTTTCTATCCTTTCTGAGTAGTTTGGAGCACTATGATCATGCATGAATACTGTATAATTTACTACCCGATAAAATCACTTAGTGACGTTTAATTAAACTTAATCCTGAAGTTAATTTATGGGTAGGCGAGGGCATTGTCTCAAAGTAACAAAGTCACCCATTTATTGGGCACATCCGGATCAGAATACAGTCCGGTTCTTAACGAGTTTTATGCCATAGAGCTCGATCGAGACATTCCTAAAAGACTACTTTATTACGTGATGTTCTCTTGAATTCTTTCTTTATTTGTAACTAGCTCCCCGCTTCACCTGCGTATTACTGAGAACCCAGGCGGTATCTCAGGCTAAAATATAGCGTGAGTCCATCGTGAATATCCATTCTAAATCCTGGTGAATTTTTTTTTAATAGGGGATGAGTAGTTCCAGGGATAACCCCCTACATAGGTACAAACTTACAATTTTATAACCTCGCAGATTTTTCCTCGTTAAGAGTCCGCAGTAAACTCGGCCGAATTTCACCTTCCCATACAAATGTAGTTACGCTCTCATTTTAAAACTGCGTGTTGGATTGTGACGAAACTTTGCATATACAATGACATGGGGTATATCTATGTCTGTTATTAGTCCGTAGTTTTAAATTGAGAGCGTAACTACGTTTGTATTGAGAATCGAGCTTACTGCGGACTCAAGTGGTAGAAGCGTTCTATAAGTAAAAATGCCAATAATACACAGTGTGCCCGGGAGTTTCCGTTAACTTCGGCATATTGCAGATTACATTCACAGAAACAAATAAGCATAATTATTAATAAAATAAAAAAAACAAAATAAACACGATACTCTCCGATACCCAAAGGTTGTCTGGAAGAGATCGCTCTTCAGCGATAACACCGCCTGTTTTCTACCTTTACCTACATGTTATTGTATTGTTTTTCTTTTCAACTGCTTTGTTTGTGTGAGGTGTGCTATAAAGAGTATTTGTATTGTATTGTATTGTATTGTAAACAGTGGTTAAAGCTGCCAATCTGATTAAATTAAAATATTGAATATCTTGATAACAGTAATAGTTAAGATACTACTGTCCTGGAGAAATTAACTTTATTTGATCTACCTATGCCCCCTTGCAATTAACAGAAATTGAAAAAAACACGTAGTATAATGGTCTACGTTCCTAGGCACGGGTGATGAACCCAATAAGACCCGAACTTCAGGCCATCGGCTGGGCAGAAAGCCATTGGGCAGATTAGCTTGGCGGTTACTGTCAGAGGCCAAGATCTATATCGAGTCGTTGTGCCACAGCCGTAAGTAAGGTGCCTAGTACCGATCAAGAAATCAGGACCGATAAACAGATTGTATCGCGTCAAATACCCCCAGTTATTACCTCCCTATAAAACGTTTATGGGCCGCATACATCTGATCTGATAATAGACTGTTACTTTCCAATAAAAACTGTTTACCGTGAGATCGAGCCACCGAATAAGTGTTCGAGTTTTATGTATGGATTTTAGGGTTTCGGGGGGGGGTCTCATTAGATTCTTCTTCTTCGTCGCATCGTTCTCATGACTGAGGGTCGTGACTACACGAGGTCAGAGCCTGATTTAGAGTTCTGGCCGCCCTAAGCTAACTATGAAATGTAAGTAAGTCTCAGCACAGTGCCGCGCCCCCCGCCGCCCCCTCGCTTGGTCCTTGCGCCCTAGGGTCTAGGCTTATTAGCCTGTGGGTAAATCAGGCCCTGCACGAGGTTGTCGCTTTGCGCGCTTATGCTCTCAATGGTAATTGGTTTTCGGCTATCCGGATGGACGTCTGCAAGTTTCCTTTGCAGATTTCCTTCACTGCGTCGGTCCAACGGGTAGGTAACCTTCCACGCTTGGCTCAGTATTGCTGAAGGAGTCGTGACATGCATTATAAAAGAATGGACGCGTTGGTGCGGCGCGCAGTCCAAGGCATAACTACTAACTACCTAACATTTTCTGCCAGCACCGCATCTCAAATCCGGTGCTCCAAATTCTGCTCCAAATTCGTGCTGCTCCGTAGATACGAGTATATCAACCAAATCAAAAACCAAGTAAACTATCAATCACATATAGTATCAGGCTGTCTGAGAAGACTCTATTGGTGCAGTCAAGAAGATTTAATAATAAACTTTCATCTTGCCTTCAGGATATGGCACAAATTCCTATTTCGTTTTCTTAGACCGTACTTAGTTTGGTATGAACAGTACAGTACAATTGAGAACTACTGTTAAAACGAAATTTAAGTACATATCTCAAAAATCTTTTAATTAAGGCTGTTGTTAAGACACAGATCACATGCTAGGACAAATTACTTCATGTAGAGTAAACAAACGTTGTAGACAGTATACTTGAATTTGTATAGTAATTTAATATATCCGTTCTTTTCCTTTCATATAAATATGTACTTCTACGATAGCATTTAGTAAATAAATTAATAGTAATTAATGTGTTAACAAAGTAACTTGATAAATACGGGAAAAACTAAATATCACCCAGGAACGATATACAATACCTACCTATGATCACACATTAGCGCTGAGAGTTTTTTGGCTCATTGTCAGTATTAAATATTGTACTAAACTACTTCTAGTTGTGATCACCAAACCACTAAAAGAATCTGTAAGTTTTGCAAGAGGAAAATAATTGGGTAAATCCTGAATCCATTAATCTTTGGTTATTGGTAAAGTTCATTCATCGCCCAGGCTATAAAATTTAAATAACAGAATATTGCGGGCATTGTTTTTAAAAACGAGTCCATTATCTAATAGGATGCAAAACCATTCTGTTAGCTAAATTACTACGATTTATTGATTGATATAAAGATTTAAGCGTAACGAAAATACTGAATGAACTAACTACCTACCTAGCAGACAAGAAATCGAACCCAGTACCTGCGATTCAGCAAGGCATCATAATTCCAAACCAAAACAATTAATATTTATACAAAATACCAGATATAATCCAGATTTTGTTGTTAAATTGGCAATAGTCAGGAAATTTAATATTTGTTACCCTGATAATTAGTTCACCATACTCTTGTACAGTTGACTACAAAGAGATCAATACGGCAAGTTACAAAAATATGTATACACGACATTAATGTTAAGGCAATATAGTCATTTATACATATTGTTTTGATTATCTATCGTATATATTCATCATCATCGTTATATTAGCCAATAGACGTCCACTGCTGCGGGGCTAGCACAACTGACGCCGCGCCGCGACGCGAATCGATAAAGATCTACCCTTCTGTTTCTAATTTGCACGGTGCGAGTGAAACAGGAGACGCTCAGTCGCGCGCGAAGCGACTACTCAGCATGTTGTGCTTACTGCAGGCCAAATAGTGTCACAATGACCGGTCCTAGGCCTCCCGCATCCAGCGGACTCCCGTGACCTTTATCAGGTCATGGGTAATAAATTAATGGCATACGTATAAGTAAATAAGTCCTCGTCCGTCAGACTTACGCTGTGCCGGTATGTGGTCGCCACTCTAGAACCTTTTCGCCCCAACGGCCATCGCTTCTACGTCTAATGTGACAATCGTACTATTTCTGGTGAGCAATAAAGAATACGAGTATTTGTATTGCATTGTATTGTATTTTTGTAATTACTTACACCAAAATATTGACACACTGCTAATTTCTGGGCTATCACGCAAATGTCCCATTGCTCAACACTGAACCAATTTTTACTTTACACCTTTATTTGGTGGTTGGTACCCAGGGTGTCAATCATGGTATCGTTATTTTGATTTTACCTTTATACGGAACCAAATAGTTATTAGTTAGTTAGTAGTTCGTCGACCAAAGCTCTCATCGTCGAACTTTAATCGTCCAACTAATTAACCGGCCCGTACCTGAGTATAAAACATTGTTCATAAAAATTCTAACTCGTTAAACCTACAATAAACTTCATGGGAGCAGTAAAACATCCATAAATCGGGTATTAATATGGGGAAAACAAAATACTAATGTCTGGTTGGTGTTGGTAAGTTTTTATGGATGACGTTAAAAAGTTTGCGCGTTTAAAGTAAGAGATGACTGTTTGTCACGAGTATTGAGTAGTAAAATGGAACTGTTAATAAAAGTTGTATTTTAAGACAGAAAAGCAATCAAATTAATAGGTAGTATATTTATGTTCAAATTCATAAACCTCCAAACCTTTTATAGATAAAATGCCCTGAAAGTAGTTTTCTCTTTATACCTGTCACTGTAACATTTGAAATTGTGAGAAAGAGCCAAAACACATTTTAATAAACAAAGGCTTGTTACGTTTTATGAATATGGGTATTGTTTAGAAAGAAGAGTCAGCAGTTTTCTTAAGTCTGTGACTTTCAAAACATAGTTACGGATTATTAATATTTAATGTCGAACTACCCGTATAATGTGTATGTAGTAACCGAATCGGCATTTGGGTGTAATAAAAGAAATAAATTGCACCGTAAATCCATTAACAACACGCAACAGAAATAACTTGGGAAGGAATTTTCGAATCGGACTCAAAATGCGACCAAAATGAATGAACACCACATAGTCAGTGATTTTTTTGATACCACGCCGGTGGCAAACAAGGATACGTCCTGCATGATAGTAACATTATAGCCTATGGACGCTTGTGACTCGCAAGCACATCGCCGAACTTTATTGATTTGAGGATTTATTGTGACGTCAGCTAGAGTCAAATCCCTAAGACTCGGAGCTGCCAAGGTGGCGTTGTCTTAAGAACTCTGGCAACAACTGCAGAAGTACCAAAAGACACACGTTTTCACTAGCGGGATAACCAAGTTGCGAATGCCACAGAGCAGAAATATCTGAATAACGAAATTCTAAATTCGAATACAAGCCACCGGCGTAAACTTATGAATGCCACAGAGTAAAGATAAAGAATACATTAAATAATTTACCGTGTCATTGCGTGTGGTCCAATTAAAGTCTTTGGTAATTTATTCGTCCTCAAGTTATGTACCTACTGGTTTCATGATCAGATCACCCAATGCGCGGGAGTTCCATTACTTATTTAAGAGGGAATCCATAAAATTCTGGTGTCAAACCACAGTATAAACAATAGTACATCGTACAGATGGTTCTCTATCCAACATAACCGATGTTTGACAACTAGTAAACTCAAATCATAGCTCCAGCTCTACCGTATAGCTCATGCTCTTTCGTCCAGTTAAGGTTGTCGCGTTTTGTGTGACACTGACAGTGACAATGCTGACATGTAGATCTACCTAACGTACGTACAATGCGTTACGTGGTCGACCTCTCAGGAACCCACCTAGCAGGCACCTAAAACGCCGTGGACAGATATTGGAAGACATTGCCGACCGCGCAATTTTGTGCGAACAATAGATTGGATTTCGGTTTCGTTTTAACATTCTAAGCTATCCCGGTATATATATAAACTGATAGCTAATAACAAATAACAACAATGTCATAATCATGAAAGCGCCATCTAGTGAGACTTTTAAATATGAACTGCAATAAAGGCTTTGTGTCGTTTTGAAGACAAGTTATAAAGTATCGGATAAGCTAATATCTTATACTTCTTATTTTTCTTAAAATTAGCTTTCTAGCCTCCGACCATAAACTCAAGATTTACGACAACTGTCATCGTAATAAGCGAAAATTCCAAATTAACTAAAAAAAATGCAATTACCAACAAAAACTCATAGACGTAAATCTTTGTAACAAAAGAAGCGGCAAAGCTTCGCTAATTGGGCGTCACCATAAACGACGCCATCTTGGAATACAAAAGTCAATTCCATCGACAAAGAGTAGAAAAAACTAACGGATGGTAACACAATCCCGTACCGCGAAAGAACATAAAGATCGTTTGGCTATTAGATTCCGCGGTCGTAATAACGTACGACATTTTATTTTGAAAGCGGCACATATATGCAATTAAAGTTTTGCCTCGCAGTACCTTGACTTTTTCAACATGATCATATAACACCAGTACTATCGACAACACAGCTGACTGACAATCGGTGCATTTTTTTTTAAGTGCATTGTAATAAGGTTCTATATAAACACAGGATGGTCAGTTAACAGTGTTCTCGTTTGTACCGGCAGGCGCATCTTGGGTAGACTCCGGCAAGGTGGACTGATACTCCAGGAAAAACATTCATTTATAATAGCTTTTTTTATTGATTTCATTTTAAAATGTTATTCTACGATGCTTTATTCACGAATCCGACAAACTTTCCACCCTGAAGTAATTAGGTATGTAGATTTAAATGAAGCATGCATTGCCTTTTTTTATAAGATTTATCTTGAATATTATAGAGTAAATGTAAATGAACCAAAATAAAGACAAACATATCTTTAAATACTTTTTCTGAATTTTCAGCTAGTTAATTTATCATGTCTAAAATTTTGTCGGATTCTGTCTCTGGGTAACTATTTAATTGAAATATATCCGTTACACAGAAAAATAAGCTGATAAATTATATCCAAACATGTCATTTTTTCCATACAAGTTTTCAGTTCATTGACTGGACTATGATGACTTGGTAAAGGTCACGGAGTCAGCTGGATGCGGTTGGCACAGGATCGGTCATTGTTGCAGTCTTTGGGGGAGGCCTATGTCCAGCAGTGGACGTCTTTTGGCTGATATGATGATGAATAGTCTTTTTTCGTAATTTCAAATGGAAAATTTCTTCTCTCGTAACTATGGTTACGTACAAAGAAAAAATAATCTTTATTGGAAACCAGTATCTTACAAAGATCATTTTTTCTTCCTTCGTTACCAGTTACGAATGGTCGGTTACGTACACGGCCGAAGGGGACACCAGTGGAACTAGCACATGTGTTACCGCGCCGTGATTTTTACTTCATATAAATATTAAAAATTCACTTCGCTAATGAAACTGATTATAAAGATGGCTGCTCAGTTTCACACTGTGTGGGCTTAATGTATCAAACGCACAGTATAACACTGATTGCAAATTGTTTGCTGATATCAAAATTAACTAATCAAAATATGCCCTAAAACTATAGGCTCAAATACATAACGGAAATCCGTGCTCAAGATACGATGGTTTAAACGGCAATCCACCCACGCCTATACAAAGTCAATATACTAACATTACTTTACCTGTGGCATGCGCGGGCGCACACGGACGCAGGTATAAACAAATGTGCTAAGTAAAAAATATTATTATGGTATAATGCCCCATAAAACACGGCGCGGGCGCGTCGGCTCTCAAACCGTAGCGCGTAGCGCGTAGAGGCGTAGCGGTGACGTCATTTACGTCAGTGCTACGGACGAATCAATCGATATTCCTTATACAACAGCGGGGCCAGCACAAATGACGCCACGCCGCGATGCGAGTCGAGAAAGATCTGCCCTCCTTTTTCTACTTTGCTCGGTGCGAGTGAGACAAGAGGCGTCGCGCGCGAAGCGACTGAACAGCAAGTTGTGCTCGACGCACAACTTGTACAGACCGCATGCAAGCTGTCTCGCGCACGAGTAGTAACATCGGTCTCTTACTGTGTTCTAGTTAAAAAGAGACGGATAGTCTATGTCGCGCGCAAGACCGCTTGGGCGCCGTCTTGTGCTAGCCGTGCTACAACTGCCGCCACGACACGTTCCGAGACGAGAAGATCTACCCCTCTCTTTCTAATTATCACAGAAGTCGCTATGGCGCGAGCGACGCGCCTGGCTAGGAAATTGTGCTAGCTCGCACTCAAACCTTGTTTGTATAATTATGGTAACACGTTTAAGAGTATCTCGTCATCTACAATTTAATTAAAAGCCATTAAGCTGGTTAAGAATTATGTAAGTATAATGATTACGGCAAACACAAATAAGGATTTCAAAAAACAAAGTTTGAGAACCGCTTTAAGAAGGTACTTTAACATAAACAATGTTAGTGATTTCTATTAAAACCATTCGGCATTTCGATTTACGAATTATATTAGAATAACGTCTGGGAACGAGTATCTGCGCAATGTGCAATAAATAACCTAGCCGGACAAGCGCATGCGCAACCAAAACAGAACTTTACTATTTACTGAATTGAGTCTCATTTTCGATGCCAGCTGCTACTTTATTTGGTAACTATGGGTAATAAAAATTGTTAAGATTTGGTAAGCGGTATGCATCATCGAAGCATGTCTCATACAATCTAGTTTATTATTGTTTATTTATTTAAAGTATATGTAAGTAGGTGGTGTAAAAGTTTCCGCTATATACGTACTTTTTTGGTGTCGTTCGTGAATGAAGATACGAATATTGCTTTGTTTGTGTTCATTGTTTTATTTATCTGGATTTAGAAAGTCGAATCTAACATCAATAAACCACGACCATCGCGCATATAATATTACATAGTAATCTCCAATGACGACCCTGAAATACATTTTACAAAAACAATTTGAGATGTCTTAGAAAAGGTAGTATGTCGACTTTTAAAAAGGCATCTTGGCAAAGAGAAAAAGAAACGAAGAAATAAAAACAAAACATTATTTCATGCAATTTAAACATGCAGTTCAGAGAGTTGATATACATCCTGGTTTTTTTTATCCTAGTAAACATGCAAGACTCATCATTAATACTACAAGTGCAGTGTTCCTAACAACAAAGAGACCGACTTAGCAAAAATATCTGCACCATCTAAAATATGTTGACATCGATACTATAATATAATTGTATTCGCAGTGGAGTGTTGTAAGTGTCCATGGGCGTCGATTATCGCTTACCATCAGGTGATTCGACTGCTCGTTTGCCTCCTATATTATAAAAAAACTGCCGAGCTGCAAGTGGAGAGTATTTGCTGCTATTGATATTGAAGTCACCACGCCTTCGCAGTTGAAAAATAACTGACTTGCTGTGCAATGGTATGTGCTTAGTAATATGTATCTTAATTTTTTTTTGGTGCAAATTAAAACCCGTCATGTGATGTTTGAGAACGAGTGACTCTACATATTTAAAAAAAATAATGCACTACCTACTCGGTATGGTTGAAATTATTTTGCGACCGGCTGTTAAGAAAACTGTCGTTGGAATTAGTCTTCTACCTCGGCCGGTAGAGGTGCTTTTTGAACGGACAACTTCGATACAATTCGGCCAACTCATATAATCTCAAGTACACTCGCATTTTAATCGCTGTTTTGTCTCAACACGAGTGTGATGTGGCGTGTTCAAATTAGACTGGTTTCAACGGGTAAAGCAAGCATGGCCGACGGTAAGTAATTTTAAGTTTAAGTTCGTATGTTTTAAAAAGAACCTAATAGACAACATCTAGCAACATTGGTTTAATCTCAAATATTATTACCCAAGCCATAACTCTGCTCAGTGCTCACTTTAAGTAAAGTATGTTGTATATGTCGGTCAAAATCATAAACCATTTGCCAAATGACCTAAATACTTTACATTTACCAGAGTTCAAAAATAAGTAATTTAACTGGTGCTTAAATATAATGTATTATAGAATTAACGAACATCTTGAAATTAACAATTCCTTATGTGACCGAATTCTTGTACCATTTTCTGTGACTTATATTTATTTTATTCTGTAATTATTGTATAACTGATAATTGACGTCGCATCACTATATATTCGTAGCATGAAATTTTTATTTTTAATTGAATTTTTCTTATATATTTTTTCTTTTGTTTTACTTTTATTATTATTATTGACATATATTAAATATACATTAATTCAATTCAATGACATGTAATGAATAAATTCATCAAATATTGTGTGCCATACTCTGGCCGATTGTGACGAACAATAACCATACTGTGACCTATTATAATCACTCACTTTCGCAGAAAAAAAAATTGTATTTGTATAATAAGATATTGCTTTTAATTATAAATAGGTAGAAGTTTAACATACAGTTTAAAATAGGCATACATAAAGCAAAATACAACCTATTTAGACTGGTAACGACTTAGCACATAACCTCCTGTAGAGGAAAAGAAATATGTAACAGGAAGACAGCATAAGCAATCTAGGGGTAATAAGCATTTTACACGTGTGGAATACCTCAAATACTGGGCGGTTAAATTTACGTAATTTTGCGTAAGTAGGTATCTAAACTTGTATAGATTTTAGTTTTTAAGTCAAGGACATTATCGCTTCGTAAAAATTGGCATTATATTACATGGTATCTCAATCATGAAGCCAATATTATCAAACGGTGATTAAAATGGGGTTGAATGTGACAGTTTTGCCGTATAGGAACTGATTCAGACTGATTGAGTTCATTATAAACTTGAAATATCAAGTTTATAATGAACCGACAGCTAATCCATCCCCAAACCCATGGCTGTTGAAAAATAACAGCTTTTAAGCAGGACTGTATCCTTGACTTTAACACTAAAATAAACGGTTTGTACATTCCATAGGGACCGGCCAGAGAACGTTCAAATAAAATACGAACCCAGCCGATGTTGATGTTTGACTGCAGTCGGAAGTTGAGGTCAGGGTCGGAGTGCGCGCCGCTGCGCCCCAGCGAGCCCGTGGTGCTGGACCCGGGGGTCCGCTGGCCGCGCCCGCCGCCGCCGCCCCCGCCGCCGCCCTGCGTCACCACCAGCGTCAAGCGCCGGCCATGATCACACACTTCGGTTGCTTGTTACCTGGCCACCCTACACTTGGACTGCTTGAAACCAAGTAGGTAGGCTTGTAAAATTGTTGGTTACCTTATACTTGGACTGCTTGTAACCTGACTAGTCTACACTTGGACTGCTTGTAACCTGACTAGTCTACACTTGGACTGCCTTGTAACCGGCTCGGCTACCATACACTTAAACTTGTAACCTAGTTAGCTACCCTACTTCAGTTGAATTACCAAAGAGTATCAGTGCTAGCTTTAAAACAATGCCTGCTTTTAGCTTTTTAACAGCTGTTACATACTTTATACTGACTACAACACACACTTTAAATGCTTCAAAGTTGCTTGATTACACTAAGTAGTCTACGTAATCTACTTCAATGTTCTCTTTTTACTAGGTACGTCATTAATTTAAGTACTAATTGTAACCCAATGAGTCTACTCTGGCGAGCTATCCCAACTACCCCTCAATAACTGGACAAATTCAGATACAATATTCATATAAAGTATACATACAAATTGTAACTCACTACCACTTTGGGGAGTAGGTGGGTCTATCAAAATAGGGAAAGGTTTAATCAAGCAAGTACCAGGTAAGTTTTATGCGATATAATATCATTTATGTTTTTCAAAAATAAATGCGCTACTATGATTACTGGTTACATGGTCATTTATTGGGGTATGTAGATTGAACTATATAATTGGGGTAGCACTATTTTAAGATTACTTTAAGACTCATAAAAGGAACTTTTATAGGATAAAAAACGGAGATTGTCCCGGAGCGAATCCTGTGGAATAAGGGTCTCTGATGATGGTGTCAGAGGTGAAACACAAAATGAGGACAGTACGAGTAAGTGAAGGACGGAAGAATTATGTCAAGAATGCAGTTCTAAAGGTGGTCGCTACTAGTGTTTATCGTATGTACACTTCATATAATAGGAAAATGTGTTGCTAGTATTTCTGTCTACTAGTATCCTAAAGATCTGACAGAAATATTAGCATTTCAAATTATTTAGAAAGAACTGAAAATACATTTTGTCTTGTCTAGGTTTAAATTAAAAGGGCCTTTCGCTATGAAGGCTTTAATAGCAAATGTAGGAAAATAAGATGCTGGTATTTGAAACCCAAACAATTTAAAACGTATTACATCTTTCTAAGAATCCATAATCTATCCGATAAATTATAACACCACAAGAAAATGAGTTAAACTTCTCCCATTTACTATTCAGTGAAAACTTCTCTTTGCTTCAAGTATGGTTCTTTACATCAGAAGTGCTCTTTTATTTAGCAGTGTTATACTTATCGGAGCAATCCAGTGTCAGTGCCTAAGATAAAGCATCGAAATGTGTGATCATGTAGCGTCTAATAAAGCAACTATATCTATTAGTAACCATATCTAGTCATTCTTTAGCGTTTGCAAATTTTCGTGGTTGAAGACGGAGTATAAGCAAAATTTGTGTAAATTCTCGATTTTTCAAGACACTCGTTTTACTAAAAGGAGCTTCATTACGTATAACTACATTTTAATTTGCTCGGGACAAGGATGTTGTGATACATTCGAAGCGTCGAGTGATCTCGAAGTCGTACACAGATTGAATTATACGCAATTAAGCCCCATTAGTGAAAGTTATAAGCAAAATTAGAGCAATTGTGATCCCTGACTGTCTATTTTCGTCATTGCTAGGAAGACACTACAAAGACACTCATAAGCAGCTATGTTAGTTAAACCTTTCCTTTATGAACAACTGTTTGACTATTAGTTAACATAAAAGCATTATAAAAACTAAAGCGTAGCAATTCGTTTGCTACCACGAGAATTTGCAAGAAATACGAAGAAAGTAAACGTTAAGCCAAGAAAAAAGTTGAAATTATTCCGAAAAAAGAGTTTGAAAAAGCCTTTTAAAGTAGGGTAACATTTACTTCTTCTGTACATATAGATGTCAATCAGAATCAGATTGCTGCAATAGTTCCAGAAACAAAGTTATGTAGATTTATTATTTAATAGCTTTAAGTGTCCCACTGCTGGGCAAAAGCCTCCCTTTTTATGGTTCCGTAGTCAACAAGGAACCGTATAGTTTCGCCATGTCCGTCCGTCTGTCCATCCGTCCGACTTCGACTTTGCTCAGTAACCCTCTATAAAACTGTAATTTAGCATGGGTATATAAATCAGTCACGCCGACAAAACAGTAGTATAAACTAGTTACCGAGTAATAGCCAAGGAATAATCTTAGAAAGATCAACTTTCGTCCAAATTTGGCTGACGCAACCGCACCATTCAAATGGCGCGCGCGTGTCGATGTAACTAAGACAGACAGGCAACTACGGAACCCGACACTGCGTGTGGCCCAACACTCACTTGGCCGATTTTTTTCTTCCACGTATATCTATCCTGGGCAGTCTCCCACCAGTCTTGGTCAAATACCTCATGCTCGTCTCGTCATCTCCGACGTGGACTACCGCTACGCTGTGTTCGGTTGGTGTGATGGTGATTTTAGCCCTACAAGTCTTCCGGCACATATATGTTTGCAAAGTTATTAATCATAACACACGACACACGGCGCACATGTCAAAAAGTGTTCTAGGAATGGCCCCAAGAGTCTTCAACAAAATACCAAAGGTCTTTCGAGACTTAGAGAGTGTTAGAGAATTTAAGAAAGCACTGCACAATTATTTACTAAAAAAAGCATATTACTCTGTAAAGGAATATTTTAATAGTGTAAGTAATGCCTATAATGTTAGTTTTTAAGTAATTTTTAAACATTTTGTACGCCGCAAGGTAGAACATAGCAGAACTTCAAGAATACCTGTGTAGTGAACACCTATCATATCACCTATGGTTCACAAAGAAAGTATTTTGTCTTTGTCTTTGTATAATTAATATCTGTTACAATAAAGATAGTAAAAATAGTCCAGTCAACATTTTTTTTAGTTGGCATATTTGTGGAATGTTAAGTCTAACATTCCACAAATATGCCAATTCTTCTACAAACAGGTAGGTAGTCACCTACCTCTTTGTAGAAGAATTGCATCTAACATAGGGGTGTAAACACTAAATAAAATAATGAATAATGTCATATTTTCTCAAAATAGGATTAAAAATGTAGTCAAATGGATAAAAAAATCAATGCAAAAGGTATGTTCTGTCCCTTTTTCGCAGATGCAACTTCATATGAAACGATGACCCTGGAAGATTTTGACGTCACACTAATAGACGGCACCGTGCCGCGCCCCATCGTGTTCGACGCGGCCCCCCACAGCATCCTGTAATGTGACGTCACACACTTTTTGCGTTTTCTCTCTCTAACAAGCAATATTAAAACGGTTGTCGCTTCGTTATTCTTTGAGATATCTGAATGGGATTTTCGTCACTAGGCATATTTTGTTGCCTTCTTACATTTGGAGTAGGTAATAATAATTTTCGAGTCTACACCCCTATTTAACCATGAGTACGGTTAGAGTTCGCCACCTGTGTCCGTCCTTTGCATCTATATAGGAGGCATGCATCGTGAAATTTGATGTTGAGTGATGAGCGGACTTAAGTCTAACCATAGTCTAACCATGACGTTTTGTTGTTTCTTTATATCTGTAGTAATTAAATCAACGCATAAGGCGACTGTCTACGATTTAAAAAAAAAACATTTTTTATCCTCTTTCTTTCAGATTTAACCGAAACTGGCATACTTACGTAAGTAAGTTTGGTGACAACGCAACATTTTCGTAATTTGATCTTTTTAAATACCATTTTGTGATTATTGAATTATTGACGGAAAGAATAGGACATTATTTCCGTCATGTTGCGCAAAAGTGACAGAAACACTTATGGGTATAGAGCTTGGCCGCCTACGCTACTACATTCATCGGTTCACTTCAAATACTGTTAGAGCTTTCCTTACTTAGAACCAAATGGTCTAAATAAGCCTTTAGACACACTGGAGATAAGTCTAAAGGCTTATGCTGTAAGGTATACACGCTGAATTAGGAGCATGGCCGCAAAAGGCGAATACGTTTCTTTGAATTTAAATTATGAACAGAGATGAGTGACTCAATACATGCACGATGACTTGAGAGAGAGAGAGAGATAGATTTCAGGAGAACGGCAGTGTATTGTTGCAACGCTTGTCTATGTGAGTATGTCAAATCGGCCGTTTTATTGCTTTGAGCTAGAAGCTACGGTAGCCCAGTGGTTCAGGGGCCGTAGACAAGGTTATAATCGACAAGCGCTAAAGCCAATAGAAAATAATAAAATGTAGGGGAATGACAGATGCTGACGAAACACTTTTCGTTAACATCTGTCATTCTCATACATTTTATTCGTTTTCTATTGGCGTTAGCGCTTGTCGATTGTAACCTTGTCTAGGCCCCCAGGCATGCGGCTGTCAAGCGGCGGTCGAGGGTTCGAATCCCGGCTCGTCCCAATGATTTTTTCGGAACTGAAGGTGGTTTTTCACCGGCGAGGCGAGGAATTACTACCTATTTGCACTGAGCGCGCGCGCGCGAGGTGGAAATAGGTAGTCAGTCCCATACGAATTTCAATTCTCGCCCATCCACGCCCCGCCTCGCCTCGCCGGTGGAAAACCACATTTATGTACGGAATATTTACCGTTAGCTTTTCGCTAAAGGAAAACATCGTGAGGAAACCGGTGTAATCCCAACAAGGTGGATGTCACACTGCGCCGCATCTCTGGACGGAGATGCGGAGCTCGTTGTATGCAAGTACCTCAGTTTGTACCTATATAAATTCCGTGTGGTACGACACACTGCACTGCACCGCACCTCCGTCCGGAGATGCGGCGCAGTGTGACATCCGCCTTAGGTCTAGTTTTCTCTCTGGCTTGGAAGGTCAGATGGCAGTCACTTTCGTAAAGCTGATGCCTATTCCAAATCTTGGGATTACGTGTTAAAGCTGATCCCAGGGCACAACCGGGAATAACGCTCGGAGAATGATGAAGCTACACCTATGAACGTGTGCTATACTAACCCGACACAACACGGACGCAAGCACGGAAACCGCACGGGGGGATATAAAATAATAAAATGACTAACCTATTTCCCGTTCGAATTGTTTTTCAGACCAGCTGCATATGGCGAAAACAAGATGATTTAAATAAGTAAGTATACATTACGGGGCTAGACGGAGAATATATTAAAGTGAAACCGACTTGTGGCGGAAACGACACATCACAGTTAGAGTCAAACCTGTATTAGTAATGTACGCGTACAGTCCGCTGCAAATTGTATTTTTGAACTCTTATTTATCTTTAAAAATATTACTTTTTCAGCGATGGGTAAGCCAGTACAAGTATAAATAAATGCAATATTATTATTTTAAGATTTTAAAGTTATTTAATTTTATTAAAGACAATTAATAGACACAAGATGATAACTGACATTAACTAAATTAAATTAAAACTAATTTGAATAAAAGTTGGAACAATACAATACAATACATATACTCTTTATGCACCACCAAAGATATTAGCACAAAAGTTATAAAACACGTCGGATGCTACATTTCTACACTGCTAAGTCATATTATAAACTTGAGTTTTGAGACGGGCATCTACCCTAGCAATCTAAAACCAGCCATTGTTATACCTCTCCACAAAAAGAGCGATAGAGAAAGTCTACAAAACTATAGACCTATAGCACTGTTATCAGTATTTTCTAAAATATTTGAAAAGATTATTTATAATATAATGTATAATTTCCTGGATAAATATAACATTTTGATCAGAGAACAAAAGGGTTTCCGTATAAATACGAATATTAATGCTGCTATATATGACTTAGTTAAACGAATCACTAACAATCTTGATAAAAGGAAGCCATTATAGATCACGGACTTTTAATTGAAAAATTAAGTCGTTATGGTATCCGCGGTAACGCTTTAAATCTTTTAAAATCGTACCTTAGTAACAGGGCCCAGTGTACAGAATTAACTCAGATATGCATTGACACTAAAGAAGAGAGAAAGTATAGATCAGATATTATGGAAATAGGATATGGCGTGCCGCAGGGAAGTGTTTTGGGACCCTTATTATTTTTAATATATATCAACGACATTACTACTTGTACACGACACCCAATGATACTTTTCGCAGACGACAGCACGGTATTTATTGAACATGACAACAACGATGACTATGAAACCGACATTAATAACACTATTAACAATATATTTCAATGGCTTAGTGACAATAATTTAAAAATTAATTTAGAAAAAACCAATCTTATGCAATTTACCCAAAGAAAAATAGTACCTGAAATAAAAGTTAAATATCAAGGACAAGCTATAGGCAAAACACTTACACATAAGTTTTTAGGTATTTATATAAATCATAATATGTCGTGGGAAACACAATGCATTGAAACTTGCAAAAAGATTTACAAGTTTTCCTATGCCTTATATAGATTAGCAAAAACTGCAGATCGTAGAACAGTACTAACAGCTTATCACGGTTTCGTTGCATCCACCTTGCGGTACGGCATAATCTTCTGGGGGAATGCAACATACAGAGAAATATTATTCAGAGCCCAAAAGAGATGCATTAGAGCCATCTGCGGATTAAAATCATCGGAAAGCTGCCAGCCTCACTTTAAATCATTACAACTATTAACTCTACCATACATCTACATTTATGAGTGCTGTATTTTTGTAAACCTCAACCCTGACCTGTTTCAAAGGAAAGAAGCAGTACAAGGAATCTGCCTTCGCCCAAGAAACCCCGGTGTGCATTTTGGAATATGTCAAACTAGCCTAATGAAAAAAAGTATTCTAACAATGGGTCCAAAGCTATTTAATAAATTACCAGGTGATATAAAAAATAAGAACCCAAGTAAATTTAAATCTTTATTGTTTAAATTTCTTGTAGAAAAATGTTATTATAATGTTCAAGATTACCTTAGTATTAATTAAATCTTATTAGACATAACAATAATTATAGTGTTACACTTGAAATTTCGCAAATTTATTCAATGTTTTAACTGCTTGCTTACTATTTAATATCATTAGTATTTTAGGATTAAGTTTGTGACATTGTATTTGTAATTTATCGTACGCCGAAAGGTACATCATGGTTGTTCCCTTTCTAATACCTATCACCTGTACATAACCTACCTATGATGACGAAATAAATGATTATGATTATGATTATGATTATGATTATGAAACAAATATTAAGGTATTTTGATTTATGATTTTTTTGTAATGTCTTGAGCATGCGACCAATTTTTGCGCTCTCTCTTTAAACTATGTGTTGTGATTTTTGCCCGAGAAAAATTGTTTTAAATCAAAACGGGACATTTAAAAAAATCATGAATTCTTATTTTACTGAAATAACTGTCAATACGTCATTTATAGTTTAATTAATTAATTCTAACAATTTTATTAATTAAATTAAATAGCAATGGTATAATTTTAAAATTAGACATTTTGCAATATTCAGTAGTTTATACTAATTTAATTGTCTCTATTTATTTTAGGAAGCTACGGTAGCCTGGTGGTTCAGGCATGCGGCTGTCAAACGGCGGTCGTGGGTTCGAATCACGGGTCGTACCAATGAGTTTTTCGGAACTTATGTAGGTACGGAATGTCATTTGATATTTACCGTCAGCTTTTTGGTGAAGGAAAAACAGCGTGAGGAAACCTGCAGACATCTATCTGAGAAGAAATTCATAATAAGGTGTATGTGAGGTCCCCAACCCGCACTGGGCCAGCGTGGGGACTACAACTTCCACATAAACTATACTGCTCAAAACAAAATAAGGGCCACAAACATTTTTCTATTTTATTGTTACTTATTGGACATAAAGTAATTGAAAGGTGGCTAATTAAAGATGTCCCGCATCCTTCAGAATCCAACCTCTTTCATGCTGGTGTGGGGCTAATAGCTGGAAAAACTATATTATTACTGTTTCATATTTAATTTTCACGTAACGATCACCATACTTGTGGGCCCTATTTTCTTTTGAGTAGTATATATAACCATTTTTCACGTCTATGCTCTAAATGCGGGCAACTGTAACCAAATTATAAAAAAACGGGCCATGCCCACGTTGGACGCTATTATCGTTCCATACTTATAAGATTCATTACACTTATTGGACAGAGCGAATAAAACCATTTTTGTGTATTAGCTAGGGACGTGAATGGGGCTAGATGTATCGATGTGGCGGGTTAATTTAGTTGAATATTTCAAGTTTTCGACTGAAATACGCATTTAAACTGGAGCCAGTCAAATAAGTGTTTCAAAACTTGTACTTTAATCTCTTATTTTAACGTGACTTGTATTTAATGTAATGCCATAAGTTTTTTTTGTCGCGTTAGGTTATTGTTAACTATAAGCCATTATTAATTAATCCGATTATCAAATGAAGAGATAGATTACTCGGTCAATCCAAGTATTTGTATCTTGGGTGTGCAATTTTCTGCGTTATACCGACATGTAATAATATTCGATGATAAAAATTGCCATAAGTATACAGATGACAAGAATAGTTTTTTTATTCACAGCTTACCAAGTTCATGTTCTCGAAAAGAAACCATGCTTGAACTGAAGGTCCCGGGTTCGAATCCCGGTGAGGGCAAATATTTGTGTGATGAGCATGAATATTTGTTTCTGAGTCATGGATGTTTTCTATGTATTTAAATATTTATAACTATTATATATATCATCGTCTAGTACCCATAACACAAGCCTTACTGAGCTTACTATGGGACTAGGTCGATTTGTGTTAGATTGTCCCCTAATATTTATTTATTATTTATTTATTATTTAATTATGAAGTCAGGTTTTCAAGTTGAATTATAATAAATATTCAGAAGATTCTTTGTTACGATAGAGTCACGCAAAACTTGGTAAAACTGTTTAAGTTCACAAATTATTGTCATAAAATTCGCAAATATTGCAAATTTATTGAAATTACTACAAGCCATCGCCTGGACAAAATGTCTAAATTAAAATCTACTTTCAATATCGTCTTTTAACGAATACCTAACTTAATAATAGCTTATTTGCCTTTCACGTAACATTCACTACATGCATATCAAAACCGATGGACGCGATAAGATCGTATCATGTTTCGGTAATTTATCGACAGATTCCCATCACTAGCAGAACCAGTTCGCGTGTTAATTGCGATACCGAATCGGTATCTAGGCGATTTGAATATCGGTTATTTATTGTCGTGACATCGTTGAGTACATCTCTACTTGTAGTAATCCTGCTAATGTATGCGCATACACTCGCCACCTAATCCATGATAGTTTCTGTGACTTCTAAATCTTGGTATTAAGTGTTATTTTCGCTTGGCTGGTGTATTAAGTTTAGTTAGTTTGGTGTACGTGCGTGGTCAGTATAAAAGTCGGTTTTACCTACTTGCGTAAATAGTCTTCGTTTGGAAACTGGTTGTCACTGCGAGGTACAATTAGATGTTTTGTGACCTTTGTAAATCGCTCCGGCTTATTTATATTTAACGATGAATTAAAATTAATGTGCATTCGTGATTATTATTGCCTTTGAAGTGTTTTGTTTTAATGGTAAAACATGCACGCACGTCACAACATCAATTAGATAAACATAATTTTAAATACTAGGATTAGAATCGGTAACGTGTAAAAAAATTCTAACTTGTTCGAGGATTTCAATGTTGTTAATCTTTCGTAATATCCACAGCTGTCTTGGTTCTGTTTTTTTTAAACAATACTACACGATTTGCTCGTAATATATAATGGTACCCATCGCTATGTCTAATAGAGCATGCACAAAATGTGGCAACACCGTAACACTCAGTTTAACCAGTGCTATAACTTATACTATAAGTACTATCCTTAATCAGCTATCGAATTTCAACCATATTCAAAATTCTTATTTTATTAAACTGCAAAACAATATACGACAAATGGACGGAGAGCTAGCGACCAAATCGGCCATGTAGCTTCAGCTGTATTGAAACTCCGTTAGCTACTTCCCTGAACAAGCTTTTCCGATAATCTTCGCGATGGCAGCCCGCAGGCGGTGGGTGCGGGTGTAGTGTGGTGGGGAAAAAAAAAAGTGGGCTCAGCGACTTTGTTTTTTTTCAAACAGTTGCTCTGTACTCCCTGTGCACCCAAAAATTTTTTTAAATCGATCGGGTGGTCGTAAGGGGTTGCCAACGTTAATTAAAAAAACCAAAATAATAATAATTTTCATGTGGGCTCAGCTGTATTGGCTTTTTTTTCTGACGCGAGATTAATTAATGTGTAAGCCCCAAAAAATTGCCATTCAAAAATATCGGTGGAAAGGTATCAAAAAAAAAACGCCCACATGAAAATTATTATTATTTTGGTATTTTAATTAACGCTGGCAACCCCTTCCCACCACCCGATCGATTTTTTTTTGGGTGCACAGGGAGTACAGAGCAACTGTTTGATAAAAAAATTAAAGTCGCTGAGCCCACTTTTTTTTTCCCCCACCCCACTACACCCGCACCCACCGCCCGCGGGCTGCCAGCGCGAAGATTATCGGAAAAGGCTGTTCAGGGAAGTAGCTAACGGAGTTTCAATACAGCTGAAGCTACATGACCGATTTGGTCGCTAGCTCTTAGACCAAAAGCGACAGCACCTAGCATTTTCTTCCTCCAAAATTAAAAAGCGTATCTCCGCCGTCTGCAAGTATAATTCTAGACTTTAAAGGTTAGGATGTTAAGGCGTATAATAGATTAGCTGTTATTGACAAAATATTGCATTGTGATATCAAAGATGACTTATGTCGTTGGACTGTTGATGTTAGGATGGATCGTCTTATTTGCATAATGAACTCGGTCGAGACATATAAATATCATTTGGAGACATATCATCATCATCACATCAAAGACGTCCACTGCTGGCCAAAGGCCTCCCCAAAGAGTACCAAAGTGACTGGTCCTGCGCCACCCGCATCCATTTAAATAAAAATAAAAAAAACGCAAAACTATATCATTATTACGTAAACGGGACTTAATCGCGTATAATTAACTTATTTATTTCCCTCACTGCGGTCTCCCGACGTTTCGGATGTGTCGCGACATCCATGGTCGCGGGACAACTGGCTTGAGCGGGTATCAACATCTTGCTGCGCGGGTTTTCCAAACTACCCGCATTTGGTCTTTATTAACCACATATACACTAGGGTTGTCACCCGGCCGACACACAACACTAATAATGACCAGTGATATAAATATAACGGACGTTGTTTTTTGACGCTGGCATTTACTTATGATAGGATTCCACGAAGATGAAATCTTAAAACCGTCATCCCGGTTGAAATTACGATGTTTTTTGATCTCAACGGCTTCACGTATTTTTCTACTCTAGAAATGACGTTCCGTAGACAGGACTTTCGGTTTATGGAGCTCAATCCAGTGGATTGGTCCTGACTCCAACAAATGCTCGGCTATCGCAGACTTATTCACCTGCCGATTTGCCTCACTTGCCTCAGTGATGTAAATAAATAAGCTAATTATACGCGATTAAGTCCCGTTTAGTATAAATAATGTGTGAGAATCGTTAAAGTTTAAATCAATATACCTATTGAAAAACTTTATCGACAGAAAAAACTATACAAGTACCTACTCAAAAGTGAACATGCTCACAAAATTTCACGAGAATCGGTTGAGAAATGCGACCTGAAGAGGAGAACAGCCGGACATCTGGGCATCATGACATACGAAAGAGTTTTGGCCCAAGCTGAATCGGAGAGCTTCGTTCGCTTTGCTCGCTCGTTCAATTAGGTATTATACAAGGTGAATCCTAAGTCGTGAACGTGAAGAAATATGTTTTTCTTACTGTTTAACTTTAGTTTAAGCATGTGGACGTGACAATAGGCAAAAATATGTGTAAATATTGTTTGTTAATTCGTTAATTAAAAAAAATGTTTTACTCTTATGGTCACATCGCAGTCACACACATCGGCCTATCGGTTCTTCAATCCTGTATCTACCTACATTTACACAAAGGATTTTTTTTATGAATTCAAACATGGTCCAAAAAAGCTCTGTTTTTGATATTTGTATTTTGTTTATGCACTTTTATGTATTAAATATACATATTATAACTGTTCCTTTTCATTATTTATTTATTTCAAGTAACTATAGGACTCATATTTTATACATTGCACATTGCAGCATTGACTCATAAATATAAATATAATACTTATTACATTACAATTGATACATTGAATTAGATCGTTAAAAATACAAAATACGAATATAAAAACAACTAACTAAACTTTTTGACGCCTCGATTAACACACTAGAGATTTTATTATTTAACAAATTTTCACAAAAGTTACGTCCGTGATTTTTTGGCCTAAAATTGCCAGTTTATTTATTTATTTATTATTACTTATTATTATTTATTTATTATTTACAAAACACTGTACAATGACTTATAACTAAATACAACGTCCCACAAAACTGTTTGCACAGTTTGAGTGTGGGATCCAAGAGTATATAATTTGAGGTAGTCTTAATGATAATGAGTCTATATAAAGTGGTAAAGTCCTAATCAGTCTATATAATTAGTAAAGTCTTAAGAAGTAAGAACAGCTTTAAATGATGCTGTATAAAGTGGATAGGTAACTAGATATAAGATATTAGGTATTTATGTATTTAAATACCATCGAGATAGTGTTTCAACAGGGCTCTTTTAAATTTATTTTTGTTTTTCTTTTGGTGCCATATATTTCAAAAACCGTGAGTTTTGGAGTAAATATGGGATACTATTTCGGTAAACCTCGTTATTGTTCATACAATAAGCCATAAAAAATACGAAAAAGGACAGTTACTGATCGAAGGTCATTGGGAGTCAGGGGCCACTCGTGTCCCTAGCACTCGCCACAACGTATTTTCAAATCAACATAGTTCACATCGCTTTTGTCTGGATTCGCAACCGTCCATATACTAAGGTGTCTGCTTACTACAAAAACTGGCCAAGTGCGAGTCGAACTCGCGCACAAAGGGTAACCTTTATCCGTTGAATGAAAGGTAAATTGCGGTTTACGATTTATGACGTATTAAAAAAAAACTACTTACTAGATCTCGTTCAAACCAATTTTCGGTGGAAGTTTGCATGGTAATGTACATGATATATATTTTTGGTTTATCATTCTTTAATTTTAGAAGTTACAGGGGGGGGGGGCACACTTTTTACCACTTTGGAAGTGCCTCTCTCGCAAACTATTGTTTAGAAAAAAAATATATTAGAAACCTCAATATCATTTTTGAAGTCCTATCCATTGATAACCTATAGGGTTTGATAAAAAAAATATAGTTTTAGTTCCAAGTATGGGGAACCCCCAAAATTTATTGTTTTTTTTTTCTATTTTTGTGTGAAAATCTTAATGCAGTTCACAAAATACATCTACTTACCAAGTTTCAACAGTATAGTTCTTATAGTTTCGGAAAAAAGTGCCTGTGACTTACGAACGGACTGACAGACAGACAGACAGACAGACATGACGAATCCATAAGAGTTCCGTTTTTTGCCATTTGGCTACGGAACCCTAAAAACTCGCTTCCAAAAAATCTTTCCCATATCGTAACATACTTTGCATGTGTGAGTGCCCTATTCGAACTATACCAGTTTTGTAATTATGTTTATGGTTGATGCAGTTAATTTTGTTGACGTTTATGCTTCTCTATGGTCGAAACCAGGGGTCGGCAACCTTTTAGCAGCCAAGGAACACATAGTAACTAAAGATATTGAGGCAGTCCGCGATTGTTGATAATTTGTGACTTTATTAGGTTGACGCGGGCCGCACTTGTTTTATCAGGGAGAAGGTACAGTCAGCTCCAGAGAAACATGCCCCATCCTGCATACCAAATTTCTATGCAGGAGAGGCATGTTTCTCTGCAGCTGACTTTACATACAAAGCTGCCTGTAGATTACGTAATCACTGATGACCTAGACACTTTAGAGACTATCTCTTTATATTTTTATCGTGCCGATACTGTTCCTAGATCGTAAAAGCGAGCATAATTAGCACCAAGTCAACGGCATCGCTTAAAGTCAGGTAAAGTCTAGCCTAGTCTTCGACGTTGCACTAGTGAATGACATCCTTTAGGTCAAAGTAAGTTAGGGTATGTGTAAGTAAGTTTATGTGTATAGTTTAAGCCCAAACAGCCTTCTACAGACGGACGGTGGCAGCCCGCCAAGACGGTCCCTTCCTATCGCTTTGGGATATAATGCATAGGTAGGGCGTCTAACTGAACCTGACATTTTTAATTTTATTTTTATGTTTTTTGTAGGTACGTTGGTATTTCTATTTTTATTTAATGTTTATGAATTTGGTATTTAATGTGTTTTGATTTTAGTTAATTTGTTTTAGCCTCATGTAATTATTTGTAAAAAAATTTTTATGGATGTTTGGACTGAAAATAAAGCATTATTATTAATGTAAATAGGCTGTAATTAGAATGAAGAAAATTCTTCATAGTTCGAATTTAAACCATATGGCTTTGACATACTTAAAGTAGTGCCCATAATCGCAAAAAAAAACAAATCGCACGAGCTACAGACTCCCGCGTCCTGACAATGACAAATGACAATTCCACGTACATTGCTGGGTCAATAAGCTGTCCAGCAACCAACTTAACCTGTCGACAAAGCCATACCTAGACTACGGTTGGAAAGACTGCATGCTCCTTAATTAGGAACTGATTTTCGAATATTCATTTGTGATTTGTGAACATGTTAAAATTTCCTTACGGTGGACCCACATTTTAGTCACAGCAGTGCGTACATTGAAATCTGTTACCGAACATCTTTCTAATCTAAGTAGCGATATGTATATTTTCTAATGAGGTACCTTATGTTTAATCAATTGATCAGAGCTTTAATACTGGCAATAAATAATTGAAATAACCGGTAATGTCCAATATAATAATCTCATTAAAATATGACGTTCTCTGATAAACATCTATACTGGCGTTTGGCTATAAAATTAGAAAAAAACGGTACATCGCTCTCGCAACGTCGCCTACGCAAACAAAATAGTGGCGTTCCTTATTTGAAAAAAAAAAATCTTTTTTAACGTTTTCGGCCAGTATCATTGGTAAAGTTTTTTATAATTATTTACGCCTGGCACAATGCAACGAATCATGACTTCGAAGATAAATGAAATAAACCTTTTTGGAAAAAAACGCGTTGCGACGTCGATTTGAGGACCAGGACCGCATAAAAACGAAAGTGCATCCATTGTTGTACCACGACACAGGTCGATACGGATGCGGTAGTTGATAGGGATTTGAATTGTGGTGGTATTGTGCCATAAAAAAAGGATTTTTGAGAATATAACTTGTTTTTGACACAAAAGTTTTTAGCTAACAGAATATATTTCATACTACGTACTTACATGTTTATCGGAATGCGTGAGTAGTTCTTCATTCGAAGTAGAACGTAAACAAATATAGTACTTTATCAAATTGTTTATTTCTAACTTTGCCTGAATTTTTATTGGTTTTTCTTTGGATTAATTACAATTTGTAGTAAATGTTGTAATATTTTTTGTTGACTTCTGTGTCCAAATTGACAAAATATTCTATTATGAAATTAAATATCGTTTAACCTAACCATTTAATATAAGAAATAAGAGATTAATGCACTTGCCACTTCCAAATATTACCCGATCCTAAGATTGGTAACAAGATATGATATTATTTTTTGTACGGACCGGCACGGGGGTGGCAACGCACACATTCTTTCTTTTTTGTGTGTGCATGAAATAATTCGGAAACTAATGCATAAAGTCGCATACAGGTAGACGTAAGCTAATAATGGTGTATTTTATACCCATAATGAGTTCATAACAGAACAGAACGGAATATAAAGTATTGGGTAGAAGCGTCTAACTTCGGGCACATCATATTAGAAAAATACTGGAAACCAAATTAATAAAGTCATCTACTTAGAACACCACCTGCCACATGTCGATTGAACTTGAGAATGAAGTGTTTTCTTTATTCGTATGTTAACTAAGGTCGTATGTATGCATAGACTCCGTGCCGAAATACAGGTAACTGGATTTAAACTTTGCACCTACGTTTTTTCCGGTGACGTAACTGGTCAATGCACAAAGGCACAATGATTCTTTGATTTCATTGCTACGTACCTCTTTAAAAATGTCACAAGAATATTGTAAAATAAACATGTCGTGTTAACTGCTGATATTTTAGTCACAAAAAACACCCCTATTTCCACCCCGTATAGTATACCTGCACAAAGAATCACGTATTACATGTGTGCACGGAACATTCTAACGCTTCGTGTATGGGACGCAATATTTGTATGATTCCTTGTATGTGTGTGTGTCAAGTCAGGTGAATCCTTACCTTTGCGTAGTCCCTTGAAAAAGCCGTATGTGTTATTAGTTTTTGTTGAGTTACGCTCTTTCAAGGGCAATGTTGCCACGTCACGGCAATGTTACCATATCGATAATTTATAGGGTTGCGAGGGTACGTGAGAATTCGCGGCCGGTTTTAGTAGGGTGGTGAAATGTTTTTTTTAGGATTAACATTTTAAAATATTTGTAGGTGTAAATAGTTTTAGCAAATAATGGAAACTGAGAAACCCGTACATAGGCTATGGTGCTTTAATCATCTAGGGCGGCAAAACAAAGAATATCTAGATCGCTGGCATTTGACGCCCGAGCCGCAAAGGCGATAAATACTTTAAGAGAGATGCAATGTTTGCCTAATTCCAATAATTACATTAATTAACTACCATGTCGTTCACCTGTATTGCTATTATTTAGTAGGTATTATATGTGCCAAGCACAGGGCTAGTATCAAGCACTGGATCGTTTCCTTAATACATTTAGTACTCCATAACAACATAAAGGTCGGCCTGGTAAAGGTCGCGGGGGTCCGCTGGATGCGGGTGGCGCAGGACCGGTCATTGAGGCTCTCTGGAGAGGCCTATGTCCAACAGTGGATGTGTTTTGGCTGATAATAGTATGATGATTCTTATGATGATGAATACCTTAATAGATAACTTACACTCTTAAATGAATTCTTATTATGTAATAAAAATATTAAGTATAAAAATTCGATGAGGCAATTCAAAATCTTAAAATAACAAGATTAAGCCTTTATCTCTGGAAATGTAACATATTTATCTTTTCTCTGAAATAAACAGATCAAATTTTAAATTTTTAAATAAAAAAAAAATCCTAAAGTAAAGATTGTTATATTACTGCAAAAGTTAGTGTGAGATGGCATGATATCGATGTCGGCAGGGTTCGGGCGGCGGTGGCGGGTGACGCGAAAAGAATATTAATGCGACCGATTTATTTGCGCTTGCGCAGGGCTGATACAAGCTATATAAAAATCATAAATTATGTGAAAATTTCTTTCTTTCTGCTTTTTTTTCACTCTCAAACCACTGATTGAGATAGAATTCGGTACATATATCATTTTGAATTAAGCAGTAGGGACGAAACTACCCACAACTCGAGCGAGAGCGGCTGGCCCGACGTGCCACAAGGTCGCTGGTTCGGTACGAGCTCTGAACAATGATTAAAAAAAAACTCTTTCATTTGAAATTTGGTTTGGATGATTTTAGTCAAGTGTCTTAGAACACTGCTATCATATTATGGACGTGAAAATTTAACTATTGAAAATTACAAAATTCCTAACTTCATATGTGTCGTTCACTTATTAATTAAAAGTTACAAATAAATCCCAACTTCAATCATAATTAATGACCCCTCGACAACCCTACGCGTACTTGCAGGTACTCTTATCGCGCCATCTTTCCACTCCGTATTATGTTTCCTCGCCAACTTCTTTCACAATTGTCCGACCAAAACCGACCCTTATGCCGCAGTTTCAAGGTTCACGTCAAATGCACGTTCAAGTTGGTCTCAGGGCTGTCACGCCGTGTGACGTTTCATTAGAGCTTTGAGATTAACTTATTTAGGTGTGGTTTTTTTAGGGCTGCGCTTTGGCGGTGCGAACCGATCGTAATGGAATAATAGGTGACTGGACATAGTTATGGTCTCCACGGAGGTTTATGTGATTCTAATGATTTAAGTTCAGTTGGTAATGTTTAACAGCCAAAGATTTAAAAGATTGCTGCCCGCGCGGCTCCCCGCATATGACAGATGGCAAGCGTAGCCGCGGGATAAAATATTGCCTTTGAATCTCGAAGGTTTATTGGACGAGCGAGTGAAGGGAACGAAGTTCTCTGTTTCATCGAGACCAAAATTCTTTCGTATGTCCGGGTGTCCGAATGTCGGGCTGTCCGGCTGTTCTTTTCTACGGGTCGCGTTTCTCAAACAACTCTCTTGATTTTTTGTGAGTGCAAGTTCAATAATTAGGTATATAGATTACTAGCTTCTGCCCGCGACTCCGTCCGCGTGGAACTCGTTTATATCGCAGCTCCATACAAACTTTCACCCCCATTTCACCCCCTTAGGGGATGATTTCCAGGATAAAATCTATCCTATGTCCTTCCCCGGGACTCAAACTATCTCTATACCAAAATTCATCTCAATCGGTTCAGCGGTTTAAGCTTGAAGAGGTAACAGACAGACAGACAGACAGACAGACACACTTTCGCATTTATAATATTAGTATGGATTTGTGAACGAAGATTTCAAATAAAAAAGAAACATTTTTGAAAGGAGAGAGGCTTGCGAATTCAGCAGCTCACAGAGGCTCAGCTTATTCTAGATCAAGATTTTATTTCAATCGGATAAGTAGTTTCAAGATTATAATAATATAATATAATAGATACGACTAGATATGCTTGCGAGACAAGATCGATTTGATTTGCGTTGTTAATTGATACTATTTACATCAGTTTAGAAGAAGATTTTATAGTTTTATTACTAAGTTAATGTACCTGATTCCTTACAAAACAATACATCCTTTGGCAAGCGTCAGGTGCGCTACGGACAGCCTGCGCCTGCGCAGCGTAAATCAGCGCGTGTCGCGCACCTGCCGTCGCTAAATATAGCTGTTCCGATTTTGGTTGAAACATATAACAGGGATTACGAACTGGCGAAGCAGGCGTTGAAGTAAATTGATTGTTTTGTTTATAAATGACTTTTCGTATGAATCGTTATTTGTCTATATTCTATGATAAGATTCTAAAGAGGAAAATGATGTGAGGTTTAAGTTTGTGTGTAGGAGATAATCTCTGGAACGGGCTCATACGATTTGTAATTTTCTTGCACCAGTAGGTATCTATACATGTAGAATACATCTTCATGAATTATGATGGACATATAACATTAACATTTGCATTTTTTTAGATTCATTTAATCTTACAACTCTTGCCATTTTTTTAATAAAAATATGCCTAATGATTATATGTTTCAAATCGACTGTATTTATGTTGAGACTATATTATTTGATCAATAGGTACTTAACATTATAGTTAAACAAACATACTCAAGCTGTATCATCTGTATATATATATGTGTGGATATTATGTTTGTATCACGCTGTATATCACCGATGCGCAAGAGTGCATAAATCGGCGCGTGCACCTGTCGATGCGGGTAATAATAACAATTATCGCGTGCAGAGGTGACCCTGGTGTTGCCAGCGCGGTAGCCACGGGAATGATGCATCCTCTCGAACCCAGGGTAATGTAAACATTTATAAATCGCATGTAAACTTTTGAAAAAAAAAAGAAACCCTCTGACCGAGGGTAATGAACAAGATTCTACTACTATTAACAATCTGTAAGTTAGGAAAGCACCTAGTTTCCTCTACCAACGGTTTTTCGCATGTTATCGGCTGATAGCGTAGTTAGCGCTGCGAAACCGTTGGCATAGAATGTGTTAATATTATAGTAGGTATATAACAATTTTGGCTTGGCTAGAAGAAATAATGGCAATATTCGTTAAGAAAAATTCTTTTTTAAAATGCTTATTTGCTTTAAATTTATTTTAGCAATAAAGAAGGCATTTGTATTATCAGATACTATGTTGTCTTTTAGTGCTTTCTATTTATACATTAGAATCCGTAATTCAAAAGTAAAATGTAGACATGACTTGGCCAATTTAAAACAACTGACCTACGCCAAACAGTTATTGCTTGATAACCGCAATTTGGTTCCCGAAACAAGATGGCGTCCTGGCAACTCCGCGCATGCGCCAAGGCCGCGCGGGCGCAGCAAGGGCACGACCCACTCTCAGCCTTCGCATCTGCCGCGCTTAGGCCGCGGTCTCCTGTTCACTGATGCACATTCGTTGTGAGGCCCAGATTTAAGGATTTTTATCTTGAGATTTTGAATTTGGAACCCTCGTTGATTCCATTAGAGTTCGAAACTCGATTTGAATTTGTACTTGTGCAAGTACGCGGGGACTCAGGGGGTAACTTATTTGGTATATGACAGGAAGTTAGGAAGCCTACTCTTTTTTCTCTATACTTGTGCCAAAGTGACCGGCCCTGCGCCACCCGCATCCAGAGGATTCCCGCGACCTTTACCAGGTCATCATTCAACCTTGTGGGGGCCTACCCACGCTGCGCCTTACGGAAAAAGTAAAGTATATAGTAAAAATAAAATTATGCAAAATAAGTAATGAGAAACATAATGCCACGTCTTATTGGGTCCTTATGCTTGGCGTTTATATAACAGTAGGTAGGTACATTCATTTTTAACATTAACGCACGCACAACCAACGTGTTTCAGGCAAGCCGTTAGATTATTTGCTACAGTAAAAAAACTGACGATTTTTATATAAATCATGAATTTTGCAGCCACGCTGTCTCAATGGGTGACCGGCGTCTAAGTCAAAAAATCCTCCATGCATTTTTGACATGCGTCTTTTTAGCTTAGATGTGCATCTGCTCCCCTTGCATACAATGTTATACGTTCAACATAATAACTTAATATGGAGTGTTTCAATTTGAATTTCGACGGCAATTTATGGCTCGTGGAAGTCGTGGACTTAGAATTATGTTGGTTGTTTTTTGATAAATGGGCGTTCATCCCCGCGGTCAAAGTTCTTAAATGCGAATGTGTATGTGTGTCTGTCTGTCTGTCTGTCTGTCTGTCTGTCTGTCTGTAGGTATACGTCTATACCTCTTCACGCTTAAACCACTGAACCGATTGAGATACAATTTGGTATGGAGATAGTTTTAATCCTGGAGAAGGACATATAGTACCTACTTTTTATCCCGGATATCATCCCCTAAGGGAGTGAAATGGGAGGTGGAAGTTTATACGGACTACGATATAAATGAGTTCCACGCGGACGGATCCGTAGGCAGAAGCTAGTTTTAGAATAAGACTTTAAACATTATCCGGAAAGGTTCGATATTTTTTCTAAGTATGTACTAATTCCCAATTCTTGACACCTTCATACCTAATTGAAAATGTCAAGTATTACGCCAGCGTATACTTATCAGCTGAAAAGACGTCCACCTCTGGACATAGGCCTCCCCCAAAGAGTGCCACAATGACCGGTCCTGCGCCACCCGCATCAAGCGGACTCCCGCGAGCTTTATCGGGTCATCTGTCCACCTTTTCGAGGGTCTACCCACCCACGCTGCGAGCTTTCCGGCCTAACGGCCATCGGTTCTACGTGCTAAATATCACTGTACTACGCTGTAACGCGGGCGCAGCCACGGGGACTGCTAGTTAACACATTCAGGGCCCATAACGACACATATGCGTCAGACCGCCGTAGTCGCTTTCCGCTACATACGAGGAAAACCACGGGATCGGCTACGAGCGTAGCGCGTAGCGATTCTTGGCCCTGAATGGGTTAACCATTACAGTGTAAGGCGTCATAAGTTAGCTGATCGGTATCGCTAATGCATCCGCCACATGCACCGTGGCTACTAAGTACTGTAATAATACCCCACAAGAGGGTTAGATTAAACTTTCATATCGCGTTTGACATGTTATTACGTACATTATATAAATATATATATATACTGTGGGAATAATTCCCTCTTTCCATCATCCTCCTAGCGTTATTCCCGGTTGTGCCCTAAACGTGCCTTGAGTCCGCTATGACACCTAAGCCCAAGATTTGGCACTAGTTTCACGAAAGCGACTGCCATCTGACCTTCTGACCCAGAGGGAAAGCTAGACCTTATCGGGATGAGACCGGTTTCCTCAAGATGCTTGTTTGAATGATTTCCTCTTTCTGTTGTTAGATAATTATGCGGAGGCATTTAAACAAAATAGGATTAAAATTAAAGCTGGCAAGAGTGCCAGAAATTGTGGTCAATCCGTGCGGATTTGCGATTCTATTCGAACGTTCCAATATCCATCATCAGATCTGTTCGAAGATGAAACTAGGGTAAAACCCGGATGCTTTACATTTCTTTGTACAAAAAGCAAGAGTCTTTATTTGTAAAACGGGTAGGTACTTTGGTTTATTATCTTAAAATTTATGAAAGGAATAATTATTATCTTTAATATTTCCAGAGTATTGGCGATTTTTGCGGACCTCTAAATTTTGGGACAACTATCCCATGTAGGGGATAGTAGCCTAATCCATGTAAATTACGCTTAGGACAGATGCCCCGTCGAGAAAGAGGACATTGATCCCGCAAAAACTTTGATCGCACTTAGCCGTCACATGCAATCGCACATTGACATGCAACACGGTCAACTTAGGGAGCGACCACACCGGTGCTTAAAGCCTTGGCTACGACTTTGGTCTTAAGCGACCTGCGGCAGCGTTTTATCTGTTCATTGCGCGGTCGAGACGCGCAACGCACTGTGGTTAGTTGGGATCACGCGCAATGAATTAGAAAAACCGCTGTCGCAGGTCGCTTTAGACCAAAGTTGTGGCCAAGGCGTTACGCTGCGTATACGCGTTGACGTGTCGTATGCGTCACGTATTCTTCATACATTTTGCTGCGTTTTACGGTGCGTTAGCGTATTTTGAGCAGCGGTGTGGTCGCACCTTAGGTTGTAGTTGCAGTCTCTCGATAGATAAATAAAATAATATGTGTTTCATTAATGAAACTAGAGTTTTGCAATCGAGGCAACTATATCCCTAGGGCAACTATCTGGGCTTTACCCTAAACTAATTATCATACGCAATTAGCATCATCATCATTACCATCATCATAACAGCCGAGAGACGTCCACTGCTGGACGCAAATTGCATACATAGTCACTTAATTCTTACACTACGTGTTTTTTTCAATTTCCGTTAATTGCAAGGGAGCATAGGTTAGATCAAATAAAGTAAATTTCTCCAAGACAGTAGTATCTTAACTCTTCCTGTTATCAAGATATTCAATATTATAATTTAATCAGATTTGCAGCTTTAACCACTGTTAATGCTACATTCAATTATTTTGTAGAACATTTTCTTTTTTAAATTTTGTGAAATTTTGTGAGTGAGTTCGATATTTATAATTGACTTGGTCTCCCTCTCGGTTTCTCAGAGGGAGACACAACAACGATCAAAAGGTGATAAATCAAATATACCTACCTATTGGAATTCCTACTAGGTAGGTACAAACGACAACACTGTTAACTGACCATCCTGTGTTTATATAGAACCTTATTACAATGCACTTAAGGTGCACCGATGGTCAGTTAGCTGTGTTGTCGATAGTACTACTCAATCTACCAATCCTTCGAGCTGACAAACAAACTCATACGTGTCGAAATCAGTTACGCAATTCCCAAATCCGCCTCAACTCGTCTCACTACCAAGTTACCAACCACCAGTAGGTTTACCTTGATCCCTAATTTCCCAATATCAATATGTAATGTAGGTATCCAGGAGTCAAGCTAGTTTTGACCTTTTCCAACGCAGCGACTTCGAATGAACTTTAATAAGTTACCTTGATAAAAAAAAGACCGGGTTGCACTCCGGGAGTGCCGGCAGAAGTGAAAACATGAATAATTTTAATTTTGCAAAAAAAAATCCCTTCCCCCTCTCCCCCTGCATGCCAATATATCTAATAACAACCTTATTAGTAGTACGCTATGTAGGTATTTGTTTCTGTGAATGTACTCTGCAATATGCCGAAGTTAACGGAAATTCCCGGGAACATGCACCGTGTACACGTGTCCTATCCTATCATGTAAACAACCATGACGTCAAATATGATCACAGACAATGACTAGTGATTGGAAATGACAATAAAGTATATATGAAGTGTGATTTATAGACAATCTAGACATGTTACACGTTTTTGTGGTTATTCGTTCGTTAGGTACTTCGATTATTGAAGATATTCTTGGTATAAATTGAATTTTGCAGTGGTTACTTGGTTGATTTCGATACTTAGAGAATATAATTAACACCATTTTAAGCCACGATTATTTTTGCAGTGGTTACTTGGTTGATTTCGATACTTTGAGAATTTCATTAACACCATTTTAAGCCACGATTATTTTTGCAGTGGTTACTTGGTTGATTTAGATTCTTTGAGAATTTCATTAACACCATTTTAAGCCACGATTATTGTGTAATCCCAGAGAAAAGTGCGACAATGTCTTTGAGAAGTGTTTGTGTACATGTTAAGGTTAAGACACGTCAGTGGGCGTAGCATGGTTGCCATTTTATCACTTATCGTTGTGGTAAAGACGCCCATCACGCTCTGACAAGTATGCGAGTGCGAGAGTGATAAAATGGCAACCGTGCTACGCCCGCAGGATGAATGGACTTGACATCCTAAGTTCCAAGCGGGTTCCGACTCGCGCCGGTGAAAATGAACTACCACCACAATTGCGATCCTGCCTGAAAGTGAAAGGCATCTTTTCAGTTTTAACATTGTCTAGGTACAATCGAGTTCTCCAATATCTATACAGACAACCTTTCAAAAATATCTACACGTGTCTTACGTCAGTAATAATAAAGTCTCTGTAAGTATAGATATCTTTTAAAGGTTTTCTATGTAGATATTGGAGAACTCAACTGTACATCAACTTGGTTGTCTGCACAACACCTCACTGCTGCTACCCGACGCATTGCAATTTGAATAAAAGATATCGGGTCGCATCTATATACTTAGCCTATTCAGTTCGTATCTTTCTCGTCCTAATCGCATTTTTATATCGCTCACTCGTTCTGACTTGCTAGTTCGGTGCGTGAGGAAGAGAGCGCGTGATGGTTTGTAATGTGGTTGAGATCGAATGTGATGGACTTGAATAGGCTTCGACGTTATTGCCGACATTCTTCTTGCGTTTCCGATGGAGGGATGGTGTTTTATTTGGCATACGATTTAGGGTGGAATCTAATGGTTTGTTTGTTTATGATTTTCCAAGTGGTTACACTTAGTAATAATTGTATTGTATCTTTATACCGTTAGACGATTGTAAGCTGACTTTTAGGTTAAGATCACTGATAATGTAACTATAGAAGAAGTCATTTACTGTGACATACCCTATATACCCTATATATAATTAACATTAATTATAATAATACTATCTTACATACATACATACACACATTCACGCCTTTATTCAGAAAAGGGGTAGGCAGAGCACATGAAACGTATTTCCAGCGACATTTTGTCGATCTTTTACATACATACATACATACATACATACATACATACATACATTCACGCCTTTATCCCTAAAAGGGGTAGGCAGAGCACATCAAACTTGTGTTCCAGTGCCACTTTTAGCATCAATGTGGGTATAAAAGATCGACGAAATGTGATATCGTAGTGACAGGTTGCTAGCGTATCGCCCACAACACACTTCAACCCTGTACCCTTAGTCGACTCTTACAACACCCACAGAAAGAAAGGGGGTGGCGCTATTCTTACCCGACACCACACGAGTCGATCCTTTATACTCACATTTATGCTAAAAGTGGCGCTGGAAATACGCTGGGAATACTATCTTAGTTAGTTAAATAATAATTTGACGACCGCTTTAGCCTAGTTGGTAGTGACCCTGCCTACGAAGCAAGAGGCCCCAGGTTCGGATCCCGGTAAGGGCATATATTTGTGTGATGAGCACGAATATTTGTTCCTGAGTCATGGATGTTTTCTATGTATTTAAGTATTTATTTATCTATTTAAGTATGTTTATCGTCGTCTAGTACCCATAGTACAAGCTTTGCTTTGTTTGGGACTAGGTCGATTTGTGTAAGATTGTCCCGTAAAAAAAAATGTTGACTGATGCCTACACACATTAGGATCATTATTGTAATTGCTATATTTACTTACCTTAGGTACTCTGAATATAACGATAGAGTTGTTGGTCTATTCCTGCAACTGAGTTCATTAAAGTTTTATATTATCTAATTCTAAATACATATTTATATTACTAGCTTCCGCCTGCGACTTCGCCTGCGTGAACCGAGATAAAAGCTATCCTATATTTAAATCCAGGCTACAAACTATCTTCGTCCAAAATGTCATCCAAATCGGTTGAGCCGTTTAAGCGTGATTGAGTAACAAACATCCAAACTTTTGCATTTATAATATTAGTAGGAGTAGGATAGTAGGATAATCTATCACTAAATTTCATTTCATTACCTTATTCATTTCACTGTTCTTACGCACTAAACTACCAGTCCACCTTTGTCGCTATAAAAAACCTTCCACGCACATAAAAAAACCCAAACAAAGTGCGTGCTTTCAAATCCAGAATCGAAAACCGGCTCACGCACGATCCCGTTGCGTAGCGGGACTATAGTACGTACGCGCATTGTGGTGAAAGCATTTCGCCAGTGCTACGAGATGCTACGAGTGCTACGGCGTAGCTGACCTTCAATTTAAGTATGTAGGTAGATAACTACCTCATTGTTACCTGTTTGGTAATCTGTTCAAAGTAGTCGACATTTCTGACCATAGATGGCGCTTAAGACAATAAGCGTAACGGCCAAAATAAAAATCGAATGTTTCCCGCGTCTAAATATAAAGTAACTGGTGTAGTTTATTCGAACATAACTCTGTTTTATAAGCAGCACTCATTAAGGGCCGTCGCATCGGACTCGGGTTTAATTAACATCAAAGGTTCAAGTTAAATGTATCGTGTTGTAATTATTAGCGAAGGGATGCGCCCGCTGGACCGAAATAACACAGTAAAAATAATAAACTTGCACTAATGACACGCCTCGTCCCTCTCTAGCTTGCAATTGTAGAGGGAGACGAAATTGCAAGCTTACATTATTCATTAGTGCAAAACGAACAAAAATTGTATAAGCAAAATTAAATTACTTTGACGCTTTGAAATCGATCCGCGTTGCGATCGCTTTTATCACGTTCATTGCTTGTTTTGCTGAGCGGGTGCTCAGACTTCCATTTGTGGAAGGAGCAATGTATGAGTAATGTATGAAGAAGTTGTATCATAGATTGAGTTAGGGGTGGGGTACAGACAGCGAGGTTATTTCGAGTGCGGCCGCCGAATCAAGCGATATTTATTCAAGTAAAGTATAAGGACGAAAGGATACAGTCTTGTATTTATTTTGGAAGGGATTTAATTCCAGTTTATTCTCGGGTCGTTTAGAGAGGTTCAATCTAGATCCGCTTCAACTAAACCAAATGTACGTATGATTGTAATTCTTACTTTGTAAGTAGTTATTTTAGCAAAATTATTGGAGAGCTTCAAATATATTTATTCATCATCATATCAGCCGAAAGACGTCCACTGCTGGACATAGGCCTCCCCCAAAGAGTGCCACAATGACCGGTCCTGCGCCACCCGCATCCAGCGGAATATATTTATTGGCCTGAGTAAAACAAACGCCCTCACACCTCACAGGTAGTAAAAGTTATGTGTGGCAGAAGAAGCATAAGTCAAACTAGTGAATGCAGTGGAAATGAGAGCGTTACGAATTATGAGTGGGATGAGTTTGAAGGATAGAACAAGAAATAGTGTGATAAGAGAGAGAGAGGTATGGAGTGACTGAAGATGTTGTGACGAACATTGAGAAGGGCATGCGAAGATGGTTTGGGCATGTAGAGAGGGTGGATGAACAAATGACACTCTTTTTGTTAGTCTTCCACTAACAAAAAGAGTGTATGAGAAATACTGGGTGGAAGGGGACGACCTCGTCGAACTATTTCTGACCAAATCGGAGAAATCCTAAATAAAGGTCAGGTCAAGAGTACCCTAAACCGACGAGCATGTATGAACGACATAAAACGCGATATCCTAAGGGATCCCCTTTTGTCATTTAAGAGAAAATTGAATTGTAGCCCTACGCGTTATCTTTTAAAGCGTAAATATTTGTGTCCAAAATTGAGAGACATGACTTAAGATCTTCATTGTCAAAAATGTGAAGGTAAGCGCTACATTGCCACTCAACGTGGGCAGACATTTGCCATAAAAAAATTGTGGTTCAATGACCTGCGTCCGCGGTGATTGCCGATTTAATAGTTCGCGCAATCGGATTTATCTCGGCAATTAGTTGTCTTAGCACTCATTAAACACTTATATTGTGGACGAGTTAAAAAAACGCTAGTTGAAGTATTCCGTACAGTCAGCAGCATAAGTAGCTACAGCTACGCTGCTACGCGGACGAAGTTTTCAAAGTCTACACACGCTTCTACTGTCAAAATTAGATTAGGGTGTGTAGATTGTTTTGAGCGTGTTATTTTGCGCAGTTCCTTCTGTTGCTGGCTGCGCCAAAACTGTCACAAGTTCATGCGTCAACTCCGGCAGATTTCTCAAGTGAGTGCTACGGTTTTCTTAAAAATTGAATAGTAAGAAAGTAATATATCATGTACTTCTAATTCTTTAATTCTAAAATAGGACGCTTACTTAAGCGTTTCTGTGGACAAGTGTGTAATGTCTTAATTTTTAAAAGAATATAATTTAAACTTATTTTACAGAATGTATTACTCAATTTAATGAAATCTAACATCAAATCCATACAAATTGATACCTTTTACAATATTAGTATTCAACATACATACATTCACACCTTTATTCCCAAAAGGGAATAAATGTGGGGGTTCCAGCGCCAATGTGGGTATAAAAGATCGACGAAATGTAATATTGCAGTGATAGGTTGCTAGCCCATCGCCCACAATACACTTCAACCCTGATCCCTTAGTCGACTTTACTTAGTATTCAAAAAGATTAAAAAAACACATTGTTTTCGCTTTATTTAATAAACTACTAGAAGTATAACGAGAAAGCGATGGGAAAATGTCAAAACTGTGAAGTGTCATAAAACTAATGGTTTATAGAAACTCACGTGTGGCACAACATATTAACGTATAATACATATATGAGAAACGTATAAGTACGTTTCTAATACTATGGACTGTTTCTAATTTATTAAATATCTTAGGAACACTGAAAACTGTCCTATAAATCATTAATTTTATCATAGACATTGAAAAGTAATAATTGGACGAGCGAGTGAAGCGACCAAAGTTCTCCATTTAAAATTCTTTCGTATGTCCGGCTGCCCGTTTGTTCTCCTCTACGCAGGTATCTCAATAATATGCGTGTTACTAGCTTACTTTTCATTTAAAGCACACGTACACAATAAACATTATGCCAAATTTGTTCATTATTAAAGTTTTGTTTCATAACCTCAGACGATACCTGGGCCGCATTTAAATCGTCCCAAAATCAAGTAAACCTTAGTCATGAAGTAGTTTAATATTCAAGGTCACCGTGAACCAAATTGTACCAAAAGCCCACTATATTAAGTAAATTGTAATAAATTCAGTTTGTTAAGTAATATTAATGAGTTTTGTATTTACATTGAAAATACTAATCTAAAAATGATATGCAAAACATCTAATTGAAAAATAGATTACTAATTTATAAGTACCCCCATAATTCAAAAACATTTGTAACTAAAATAATATGTTTTGTTCTATTCTCACAAACACAAATGTCGGATATACAAACGAATCAACGGCATTTACCACTTAACATTCTACGCCAACTGAATGCCATAAAGCATTTTCTACCAGTCGACTTTCGGGCAAAGCATATAAATTGTGTGAGTTGTCTTATTATGCGCTCAATCGGCCCAATTTCTAACATGTTTTATTTATTTATATGAAATTAGCTTCTGCCCGCGACTCCGCCCGCGTGGAACTCGTTTATATCGTAGCTTCATACACATTTTCACCCCCCCCCCCCATATTACCTCTTAGGGGATGATTTCCGGGATATAAACTATATGTCCTTCCCCAGGATTCAAACTATCTCTATACCCAATTTCATATAAATCAACCGTAGCGGTAGCAGACAGACAGACACACTTTCGCAATTATAATATTAGTATGGATCTTAATAAAATAATTTCATAAGCTTTAACACGTAGTTACTATTGGAACTGAAAGTAATTGATGCGATCCATGAGAAAACCACGGAAGCCCTAAAATAAGTATTATATAGAATACTAGCTTCTTTCTGCCCGCGACTCCGTCCGCGTGGAACTCTTGTATATCGTAGATCCATGCCAACTTTCACCCCCCACTTCATCCCTTGGGGGATGATTTCCGGGATAAAAACTATCCTATGTCCTTCCCCAGGACTCAAACTATCTCTATACCAAATTTCATACAAATCGGTTCAGCGGTTTAAGCATGAAGAGGTAACAGACAGACAGACACACTTTCGCATTTATAATATTAGTATGGATAAGTCATAGTCTAAAGATACCTTTGTTACTGATATGTAAAAACAATCGGTAAGCATAAGACTTTTTAATATAGTTTTTACAATAAGGTATATCGTAAGCCGTCATGAAAACCAATCGAATCGCAGCCCCAAAGTACGTACTAGACCTGAGCGCGTACGCATTTGGACATTACACGTAACTAACATTATTTATAGGCCGTAAATCTCGCCAACTCATTAGCCCGTGTGTGGGCACCTTTATGAGCGGGACTTAAAAGGTATTTCGTTTTTACCGCCCGTTCTACATTCGGAGTGACAATGGTTTCCTTCATTGCTTTGTGGTGGTGAATTTGCCGAGAAATAACGGTTTTGGTCTTTTGAAGCAGTTTCTTTGGAAATGAGAATTTGTGTGATACTAGACACATAAAACTGATTTTGAACATTGAACTGAAACTAATTAAACTATGTTAGAAATCCTTTATATAACTATTTAGTTCTATTCCCAAGAAAACCAGGCGAGCATTCCGTACCAAAATTACAGTAAATTAAAAAACGAGCAAAGCTAGTCCGCATAGCATTACTAATAACAGTTAAGCATTTAAACAGCCTCTAAAAAACAATCGGCGTTGTTTCGACCGCCATTTTGGGATTTAATTGACTTAGAAAAATGTCCGGAATAATGTCTATGGGAGAATAAATTTAGCAACCGTCCATCGACTGATAAAATCTACCCAAACTAAAACTTTAAGTCTCACTACTCAAGGTTGAATTTGGAGTAAACTTGAAAGTGTCATATGGGTATTTGGACACAATTCTTTGGCTGTGGTCTAGTGTTTTATTTTTCGAGTGTTGCCGAGCACACTGTCTCGTTTCCGCGTCGAATTGTTTCGAGAAATGGTGCGCTCGCGCATACAAGGTGTATAGAAGTGACAGTTTGATAAAATATAAATGAAATTTAAGGTTTTTCAGAAGGGTAGCTTTATGTAGAAAGCAGGTTATCAATTGAAGTAATAATTATTTACAGTGCATAAAGAAGCATTACAAAAAGGGTCTGTCGATATTTTTATGAAGATAGGCAGTAATTTAAATAGACCAAATCAAACACAAACAGTACTAAAGATGCAGGGTTTTTTGATTAGGTATTTAACCAAGGTAAAGTAGTAGCTTTACTCAGTACGAAGGTACACAGTGTACATACATATAGAGTAAAAAAAGTATTTTTGTTGTCAAAGGGCACGCAGGGGGTGCACGCACTCGTATAAGTTACGATTTTATCAGACATATTTCTATAAAAGAAGACGCCCCTATGTATGTGGATTATGAGTGACCAAAAATAAGGCGGTACTTACGTCCACAGGAAAGACCTAAATATATCTATGTATGACCCATAAACCATTTAGGCAGTCAAAGAAAGATTTCCAAACACACAACACACGCTACAAGTTCTAAGAAATTCGAATTACAATGGTCTAGATACAGTTTATGCTCGCCGGCCACAAACAAAAGCAATCTTCAGGCGACACAAACAATAGTCGACTTTTTACTAACCTAACTGGACGGAATGTAGGGAGTACCGCATAATGAACCCGCCAAATTTATTACATAGCCTATACCTTTCTGGGAATCGCGGAATAATTCGCGGCGGTATGCGACCGCACAAAACAAATTATGACACCGCTTCACTCGCGCTCGGTCGTGGAACGTTAGTGGGAAAGGGATGGCTTAAGTATGTTGATGGAATAGGTTTGTTGTCGGCTCCCGTGTTACAGAAATGAACTTAAATGATACAGATTTCTTAATCGATACGACCTTTTCTGTGGCCATGGTCTTACGTAAGCGAAGCCGCCGATGGAAGACAAGTGGAGGGTTTTATGGGATCATTATCTTGGACGCTCGGGGATAAATAAGCAATGGGATATAATCGAACTTTTAAATGCGTTTGGGTTAAGTATTTTTGAATCTGTATTTGGTGTTTATTGTTTGGGATCCGTACTGTTTTTGGTGTGGTTTAGTACTAAGTATAATCAAACATTATTTTCATAACTCAGAATTTTATCGGGGTTTACGAATGTTTTGAACAAGAGGATTGTTGTTTCACTAATTTCATATCGTATATCCCAAATCTTCTAGTAGGGCACAATTAAGTACGCCGTAATCTGATTACATTACACTCGTATTATTTTGGGCCCTCGCTTTTATAAACTCATAACCATAACTATGCGAGAGCGTACCAACCACCACGCTTCTATTTTAATGTTGTTATTATAGCGTTTAGTTGCGTTTAAATAGAATTATGTACCTAGCCATTGTAAGGAACGATTGGAGGGTGAAATGTCTTCGCTTAACTTTGACCACTAGTCATTAACATCTAATTTTAATAAAATCCATTAGCATTCACAACTCATTCACCATAAAGCCATTCAACATCCTCTCACTGATATGAATGAATGGCCTAATCACTATGCGCAATGAACGAACGCGACCAACCTTTTCCAAAATGGCATATGGACATTCCTTTTTCTAATAAACTTAAGTCTTTTTAAATTATACAGTTAGCAATGTACACGAACGTCCTTATTTTAAAAGGTCATAAGTATTGAAATCAGCCAGCATTTGTATTAAAAAATCTCATCTTCACTTTAACCGTCTGAATGCGCGTAGCGTTCTAGATTGAGCGGCGCATGCGTCTTTGTTGAATGAACACGGAACGATATCAATGGGTCAGCGGCGCCGGCGCAGCCACGCCCACCGGCCCTCCCCGCCGTAATGATCATACTATCCATACTTCCATACAAATATTATAAATGCGAAAGTAACTCTGTCGGCCTGTCTTTTCACGCATACCTAAACCTCAGAACCGATGCTTGAACTTTGTGAAGAGTTTGGTTTCAATCGCGGGAAAGGACATAGGAAAGTTATTTTCCCTGAACCTATCCCTTAAGGCGGTGAAATGGAGGGCGGAAGTTTGTGGTTATGATATAAGGGAATTACACCACATTAACAACAGATTGACCCCCTGAGGTTCGATTTTGCAACAACTGTACCTACCCCTGGGTTTTTCCAAAAATACATTGTACGAAATATCGTTTGTTCAGCTTTTCGGTGAAGGAAAACGTCGTGAGGAAACCGGTCTAATCCCAACAAGGCGTACATTTCAGTCTGGGTTGGAAAGTGAAATAGCAGTCGCTTTCGTAAAACTAGTGCCTACTCCAATATTTAGGAATTAGGTGCCAAAGCGGGCCCCGTACTCTCTTAGGGTATAACCGGGATACAGCTAGGAGTATGATCATGTTGATGATTGGTCATGTTGGTATCTGAAGTAGTATACGCATTAAAATTGAAGGACAATCGAAGGACTTACCGGATTTCTACAAAAATGGACGTGCGAAGGCTTGTCGCCTTGTCGGTTCAGCACGACTATCAAGCGACAGCGCGCGAGCTCTCTCGATTTTTCTCGCACTATCCGTCTCTCTCTTATTAGAACACATGGAACAAGAGATATAGTAGAACCTGCTTAACACGATCACGCTTAAAACGATTTCTCGCATAATACGTCATTTTACGTCAGTCCCTACAACTTGAGACATGTTCTCATACATTTCTTCACGCTTAATACGATTCGACATTCCGTTTAATACGTACTAAGGGGGTTGACGCCGTGTTGCAAGAGGAAGAAGAACCCGTGACACTGCAGGGTTTTCATGGATATTCTTACATTGATGAAAATGTAGCACCGTACGAAATACAATCAATTGAAGATCTTATAGAAGATGTGAATGACACACAAAAAGAGACCTTAACTGATGATGCAGAAGACGAAGATGGGTCAACTCCAATTTTGTCAAACACTTAGGCTTTATCAGCAGTAAACGATTTAAGACGCTGACGATTATGATTATGATTATGAAAGTGAAGACGCACTGCAAAAGTTAAATTACATTGAAAATGTCGTAATTGCTAATGCATCAAAATCTTTTTGTCAAACCAAAATAAGTGATTACTTTCAGTAACGTAATTAGGTACCTACTATATACACTAAATACACTATTTTATAACGTAATTTAAAAACACATGGTACATATATGAAATTAGATCATTGTGTGTATTACGTTTTATTTTTCAGTATCCCCCCACCCCCTATCCCGTATAATACGCTTTCTCGCTTACGACGCGTTTTTAGTTGGGTCCCTGTGAAATCGTCTTAAACGGGTTCTACTGTATAGTGTGAGAAAAATTGAAAGTATGTCGCGGCCGTCCCGTGATCGACGTGCAGAAATAATCATAGACAAATGAAGGACAAACTATATCATCATATATCAGCCGAAGGTCGTCCAGTGCTAGAAATAGGCATTTATAACCCCCGAAATCATCCCTTAAAGGGGTTAAAACGGGAGTGCAAGTTTCTATGGGAGCTGCCCTTGGCAACCTAATACCATACTTGCTATTAAATTTTGTCCAGGCGTACTTTAGTAATCCCTTAAGGGTCAGTGTCCACCTGAGCTGAGCGAGGTCGCGAGACGGCGAGCGAGGAAAAAACCGCCAATAGCGTGGCTGATCGCGCAGGCGCATCGCTTCCCATCGGTCCATTTTTTCCTCGCACGGGTCTGGTGGATTAACGAGTATAACGCGGACGAAGACGCGGGCAAAATCTACTCAAGATTAGTCAAAAATGTCATGATATGTAGGTATACAATACCAATTGACCTATGCTTCTAATTATTCAAACTACAATTTTAGTCAAGAATAATTGCTGTATCTTGATACTCTTCATAATCATAATCCTAATCAAGTATTTATTTGCTCTAAACACATAACAATGTATGCAAATACATTTTAATAATTTAAATTTAGAGATTAAAAAACAAGAAAATTTACATTTATAAATTGTACAGGAAATTAAAAACAGTCGAACAGGCAGCAGAGCAGCAAACAGCCAATATAAATAATAACAATAAATTATCAAATAACAACATTAAAATAAAAGTCAATGGTATCAGGACGATTCGTCAAACTTTTTCACATAATATTCCTTAATAGAGTAAAACGGGCGGGCCACAAAATATTCTTTTACTTTCATGTCAAATGTTTTTACATTATCGCTATTTTTTATGTCATCTGTAAGAAGATTATATACCCTTATGGCAGTGTTATTTAAACTCTTGTCAAAATTAGCATAATGTACAATCTTAATTTGTTTGGTATTTTCAAATGGTAATATTTGCTCAATACGATAATCCATTGACCTCAAAGAACAATTTTGTGTATGACTAACTCTAACCTAAAAGCAATTAATTTATCTGTGGTGATTTTTCTAAGAACACGTTCGGTCGTACCCAAGTATGGCCGTAAATTGACGCCATATAGTCGAAATTAAAAAGTAATAAAGCTTATAAATGTCCATGGTACATGTAACTTTTTAAAACCGTATGGTTGTGATATGTGTTCTTAGGTAATTGCGGATTTGCGTATTGGAATTTTAATGGTTTTTAGCCGGAAAGGTGACTCTCGCTTAAGGTCAGGTCTGGTGTGGATTTTTTGCGATTAAGTACTCAGCCTGCTTGCGTGCAGTCAGCTGCAAAGAAACGTGATCCCTCAGGAAATACGTTTATATGCAGATGGTACGACTTGGGCCTTCATAACGCCTATAATCTGATCTGACGTAGGTTCATTGACATCATACTTACCATCATAATATTTATTTATTTAAACTTTTTTGCACAATACTAGAGAAAGTACAACTGGCGGACTTAATGTTAAGTTGTAAACACTAATATTTAGTTGTTGGGCGCAAAAACTAAACTAGGTACTAAAACTTATACGTGAACATTCGTTTTTATAATTTACCAACTCACGAGTACACACGTTGAAGCACCACTTTATAGTTTAACAAAAGTTACTTTTTCTACGAGTCAACTGAACTAATTAAACAAACTTGGTATCTATTGAAACCGAAGTAGTGCAACTAACGGTTTTTTTCTTTTTTGTGCGGTGATGTCTATTTACCTTTTGACTTTCTCATGATGGCGTACTATTGGTCAAATACATTATATTTCAGTAAATGCGCAACGTGTTTGGTCCATTTCATTTTAGTTGTCTTAATTCAAACATTAAGGTCGACGAGTATAAAAAGTTCTTTTTAACATCACTATTTCATACACCGATCCCTTTTCCCTGGGATCAACAAAAATAATAAAAATATCGTATAAGTATAGTCATACGTCAAACTGTGAAACCAACCATGCCAGTTAACCCCATCACCGACCACTCGGACAATAAAAGTTATGGCTGCCATTAACACGACGCGTGGGTGGCGCAGCGACACTTCGCCGCGAATCTTCTAATTGGTCAATTCTTTATCTATGTGTCGAGTTTCACTGGCTTAGCGTATAATGTTGTTATATGCAATAATTGAGGACGTATTTCTGTAGTTTTCCGAACATGAAAAGTTAAGAGAAAATATTCAGTTTAAAAAAAAAGCTAAATTATTCTAAAGCTATAAACAACCCGTCGGAAATATCTGCGAACCTGGCTTATATGACGTTCGCAGGTAACGAGGTACGCAGATATTTCCGACAAGTTATATACTCTTAGGGCTCGGCCACGACTCTCGTCGGCGGCGGCAAATTCGATATTTAAAATGGATACCACAAAATTCCACAAGTTAGATTATTATTTCTTCATTATCACTCGTGGACTGGAAATATTCAGTATTTGAAAAAAGAGAATGCTGGGGAAATTAAACTATTTTCTTGTTTAGAAAAAACAATAACCACACGTTTGTAACCCAAAAGTCTTTTAAACTGCGAATCAAACTGTGATTGCGATCGCGTGTTGGCCATAATTTCGGGACAACTCGGACAGCGCGTGCGCAGTGTCCAATTATTCTGTGCGCATCGGACACGGGACGTATGGCAACAATTACTGTCTCCATCCATTAACTTAAATATAACCTTATCAAAACTCACCGACGGCTCATTTTACATTTGCCTCTCGTGATTTATTCCTCATTTTATTTTGACATGGTCCTGTCTGCAATTCAAATTGATTGAGCGCAATTACTTTGTAGACAAGTTTTTGTTTCCATGACGCGTGTTTGTTTTTAACTTGATTGAGATTTAGGCGAGTGTATAATTTTTGTAAATGAATCAATGCGTAGGTACTTAGGTAAATTTATTATGATTTACCTGACCTGAAAATAAAAACTGATGTTATACCCTACTTGATTTTGTATATACACAGGTTTCCCCTAGTTTGGTCACCCTCCGAGGTACAAGTTACATAACTTATCATAAACGCATTATTTTTTTATCAATATTAAAGGTAATTAATTATAGTTTACCTAATATGTTACCTATGCGCAGTTACTCGCACCGCATTTTTCACTTAAGTCACTTGCAAGCATACCTGCCGTTAATTACAGAGCTATAACCACGAACTTCGAAAGTCGAAGTTCGGGTATTTTCATCTCTATCGCACTCACATTACTCGAGTGACAGGGATGCATGACTACGAACTTCGAGTTTCGATTCTCGTGGTAGCGCCGCAGTTTACCTACTACGCTACGAGTGACGTCACTGTGGTTAAATCACAGTTCACCTAAGGTGTTACCTAAGTGAAGTCTTGTATACTGTCATATTTTTCACCCCATTTTAGTTTACCTTATGTTAATCACAGTTTACCTAAGATTATCTCACTGCAGTTACTCGTACCGTATTTTTCATCTCACGAGTCAGTTACAGTTTACCTTATGTTAATTACATATTACCTACGTTAACCTAATTGCAGTTATACTCGCCATTTTCACCCCACGATTCTATTTACGAAAGTTTGTGGTTAACTTAATGTTACCTAAATTCAGTATCTTGCGCTTGTATCTTTTCACCTAAGGTTACCTCATTGCAGTAACTCGCACCGCATTTTCAGCTCACGAGTCACTTGTTTACCCGATGTTAATTACATGTTACCTAAGTGTACTGAGAAGTTACCTGGTGGCGGTGAGAGCGATGTTGGCGCGGTGGGTCGCTGGGCTCCGGCGGGCGCGCCGCGCTCATGCCTCAGCGCCGCCCCGCATGCCCGCCGCGGCCCGGGCGCCGCGCTGTGGGCAGGTCAATCCTGATTATTGGTAAAGGTAAATGTTGATTAATGTATTAGTAAAGTCAAATAAACAGTTATTTAAATGGGTACAATATTTTCTGTCACCCAAGTTTAGATGTGTCACTAATCTGCAATACTTACCATAATTATAATAATATATCTATCCCCAATAAATATATCCCTTTACCGGGCAAAGTTTAAATTTATTCATAATTCAAGTCTCTTGCTATTGTGTAAACCTAAAAATACTGGCCCATAAAAAAATACAAAAAGATGACCTTAACAGGTGGTAATTTTGGCTATGAAATTTAGATAAAGGGATATTAGTCATCATATTCTATCTCTTAAGTGTAAATCATCGGATTAATGTAAATATGTACATCTTAAATTATAGTTTGATCACTTTTTTCTATAGCCTGAATAATATAAGATCCGTCCTATGAAAGTAAAAAAAAAAACTATAAAATCAAGAATGGCCCACAGACCATATAACCTAAAGACGTCGCATAGTCGAGCGACCCCCGCTGCCACACATACGGTGAATTCACACTATATTTCAGACACGCCCCCTTTGCTAACTTCAGTCTGAGCACGGCGTTCGCGCAAGTAACATCGCTGATCAAACAAGTTTAGACGTGGTTTTAGTTATGCAAAATGTATTATTGTTGCGTGAAAATGTGTGGCAAGAACACTAAAACATCTGGTGTGCAAAAGGATGGTATTTCATTTCACAGGTAAGCAGAAGTTTTAAGAGATTTCAATAAAATTACAAATTAATTAATTGTAGACGGTGCTTTGAGCACTCGTTGATGTCTTTTAAGAAAGTCTCTTTCTGTCACGCTGCACGAAATATTCGCTCCTTCCTTGTCTATCATACTAGTGATGTCCATAGTATGTGTTCGTTTACTATCGATAAATAATTCACGGAAGATGCAATACATTGTATATTGGCAACGTAACTTTAATATTGTTATGGAACGTAAGCATGGCCTCTATCATGATTTTTATATATTTATATAATTTAAAATAGTTCTTGTTGCAAAACTCGCTTTGCCGGCTTTTGTTTCCGGACAGATAATGAATACTTGTGTGTGAGACTTCAGAGTGAATAAATACTGTCTTTATGTTTGTGAATTCGTTTACGGAGTACAAAGAGATCGATGGTTTGCTGTAGCTACTGTTATAAAGTTTAAGATATAATGAAATAAATTGTATACGACGAAATTAAAAGGATCTTTGGAGCTCGGAGTTTGATTGCATCAGAATTACAAATAATAAATAATCCGACAATTTTTGTTCAATAAATAGAACTGAAATTCGGAGTTGTTTTATTTATTTCTTATATATTTATAATCTAAACATGCTTATAAATAAAAACAAACAATTATGTTTCCTTTACATTTTGTCTCGCAATATAATTATCAATGTATTTTAACGCGTGGTAACACGACTGCTGAATTATAATAATTCTAATTATTATTACTAGTACTACTTTATAAAATTCTATGCTATCGTGAAAGTATCGCATGTGTCCCATCACTACACTACAGGCAGGCACGTGTTACGCGCGGCCTTGAATGCACCAATCACAGCGCACTAGTCGTCCCCCGCGATCCGCAAGTTTGGCAGCTTTGTTTGTAAGTAAAAATTAGGCTAAGCGGGGTCTTTAGGATATATGGTCTGTGGAATGGCCAAGATATTTGACCTCAAAGTTTTAAATATCCAGGACTTAAAAAAAGAAATCGTCGGTTTGATGTCAAATGAACACAATTTTTTTATGATTGCATCTTACAGAATACGTCAAAATAAGCATGTTTTACATGAAAATCATTTTTCTAAAATTTAAAAATATTTAAGTACTTGCACTCCAGAGTTTGCTCAAAGGTTGACTGGTAAAGCAGCAGCAATGCAGGCGAGCCGCGTCAGCGGCCTGCGAAGCGCTCAACATTCCAAAAACATCTATACAACTACTATAAATTACCTGGTTACCCTTTGCTGCACCTCTACCGAATTATTTGATGAATACCTAATATTATTTTCCAGTGATTAAAAATTAATTGTTAAGTAAACATTTTTATATTGTTTGATGATTCAGTTTTAGTGATTTATTATTTGGAAATTCAATGTAGTTATTTGATGATTGATATTATTTCTAAGTCATATTTATTTATTACTAGCTTCCGCCCGCGACTTCGTCCGTGTGGAACCGGGATAAAAACTATCCTATATTTTAATCCAGGCTATAAACTATCTTCGTGCAAAATTTCATTGAAATCGGGTAAGCCGTTTAAGCGTGATTGAGTAACAAACATACAAACATCCAAACATCCAAACATCCAAACATCTAAACTTTTGATAGTAGGATTATTTATTTGGTGATTCAATTTAGGTGACAGATCTCATATTTTAGGATAAAATATTATTTATTAGGTGACTGAAAATGAAATTATTAGGTACTTGATAAAATCATACCCTATTTAAATTGGGGTCAAATTACAATACTAATCCGTCATGCGACTGATGAGTTTGACTAAGCTTGACTTAGGCTTGCTTTAAGAATGACTAAACATAACCTGTGCTGATAATAGGTTTATTGACTGTCTGTTTTAATTTTAGCCGCGGCTAAAAAAATCGCGATTGGGTGACCCGATTGGCTATATTATGCTCGATTGGCGTCGTTTTAGGGTTCCTATATGCCTAATTTTCAAACGAGCAAAAAAAAAATTTTTTTTTAATAAAAGCTTTTGCTTAGATTTAGACTAGCCTGTCTAATGACCATAGTAACTTAACTATTTATAGCGGTTTCTTAAAAAAACTATTCTGACTTATATATACAATAAATGTCATTTAATTTTACTGTACTTAAATATTGTAAAAACATGATTTAAGATTGCAAATAAATGTGTTTATAACAATGGCACTTATCTCGAACTTTCACGTTACATAGAAAGCTAACATTACTTCCAAAACAAATACCTGTAATATATCGCAAGGTGACAATTCGGGCATCGAACCTAGGGCCAGAGGTTAACGGCGGTGCGTTTAGAGCATTGGAAAGTTGTCTATCCACTTTGCTATACCGACGCAATTTGAACCTTATAGCTTTGAGATAAGATCTAGTCATAGTATAGTGTCGTCTGTACTCAGTGTCACGGTCTTTGATTACCGGGTCAACTATTTCCGAATAAAATTGAAGCTATTCGATGGAAAAATCACATGACTGACGGACTTAAAAAACGAATTTGGCTTTAATACTTAGAGATAAAGTTCCAAATCTACCGTAAGACGGTGGATATACGACAATTCGGACGTTGCGAATGTTGTCCACAAACCCGCGAGCTTGAAATTTCGACTTTATTCACTTCCGATAAAGATCAAAGCGGAAACGAAAGTGGTTGGACTGTGCGTAAGTAGTCAACTACATATGACGTGTATGGTCTCTGATGTTCAAACATCAGACACCATACACGTCAAATATTTAATTTCGACTTTATATACCTATGTCAAAGTTCAAATTCCATTGGTATACTCGTGATAAGAACTTTATTTCCATATTCGGGAATCTTGTGAACATAACAGTGCCATTTGTATATTATTTTCATTATTTCTCGATTGTTTAACTCTTATTGACGATTTGGATGTAAATATAACCGTTTTCTGTAAACATTTGGATTATTTTATAATATAAGGAAAACCACCACGGGACCACGTGGAAGATTTGTGACTGAGAAATGCAGGTACAGTCGCCATCAGATATATCGGAGCGGCCAAGGTGCTCACAAATATCTGAACACGTCTCTAATGCCTCGACAACAGAGACGTGTTCAGATATTTGTGAGCACTTTGGCCACTCCTATTTAACTGATGGCGACTGTACCTACGTCACTGGTTGGATTGCTCTTAATATTTGATATTTAAAGGTATAAGTTTCATGACAGTATTGACAAACATATTCATTGAAATGTCACATAATATGCACTTGAAATATATTTTAGTTAAAAAAAAATCTTTTAACGTTAATATAAATAACCACTTTACACAATAACAGTGTCAGTTTTGTGACGACGTTTAAGTATTCAGTTTGTATAAAAGTTAACATTTTGTTTTTAATTTGTAAATGATATGCATAAACACGTTATATAAATGTGAAATAGGTTCATTTTCACATCATTCGTATCTACTGATGAAATCTAAAACAATTTTTTATCACAACATGCTCATAACATGCAATTTAATAATACATAAGTACTCAATTATAATTAGAACATGCCACAATGCCTATATTTTTATACTAATAAAAATGTGCTGACAATGACATAAATAATATTAATATCTGTACCATTCAAACGCAATAAATATCTACAGATCTACAGTCCGTATCTATACAGACCCCGTATCATGGTCGGCCTTATCACGCGATAAGTGACAAGGCCGTCCATACTACGGGGTCAGGACTCTACCATCACTAACATAAAGGCATGTACTATTTGTCTTTCGTGTTGTACAGATATAAACATTGTTGAATGTATGTCGAGTACATATATAAATGTATGCCCCAAAGTTTCAAAAATATCTGGGCAACCTAATGCCCTTAACAATAAAGTAGTGTTCACATATGATCACTTTGATTGTTCAATTTTTTTCGAATTCCACTGCATTTATATATGCATACATAATTTTCCCCGTATGGTGTCGGGTTAGAATAGCACCACCCCCTTCCTTCCCGTGGGTGTCGTAAGAATCGACTGAGGGAACAGGGTGGAAGTGTGTTGTGGACGATGCGCTAGCAACTTATCACTACAATATCACATTTTGTCGATCGTTTACACCCACATTTATGCGAAAAGTGGCACTGGGACATAAGTTTCATGTGCTCTGCCTACCCCTTTTGGGAATGGAGCCGTGAATGTATGTAGGTATGTATAATTTGCACGCTACCTACGTTTTAGCGTGCGTCACTTGTTCTAGGAGAAAGGGTAATTGCACCAGTCACGGGACCAGCTTCAGTAAGCGACCACTTGAAGGGCAATATCTCTTCAAATTTGTTAATTTTAAGATCTAGCCTCTCTAATTCATGAGAGGAGGCTTGTGCCCAGCAGTGACACATAAATATATAGGCTGACGAAGACGATGAAGAAAACAGCAAGCTTTATTTGCCGTTGACAGATTACGAATAAGCCCAAATACGACGGGTTATCTTGTATAGTTTAGGAGTTGCTATAGCCACCTCCTGGCCCCATCATCAGATCAGCTTGGTGGTGCGATAAAGCTGCAGTGTAAGTAAATTTCGTACATAAGTATAACGAATTTACATGAGGCTGCAAAATGATTTGCAAACTTTGTAGACCACTTACATATGAACCGAGCAATTTAAATAAAAAACTTGTAAAAACTAGAATATGCTTTCAGTCAACTCATTTAAACGGTCGCAACACACTAAATTAGGTGGTCACTAACCGGCGCAAGTCACCCTACCTCACAGGCGACCAAGGAATTCGGGTAAAGAGTGTTGTGATGGGCTGGTTAGTCTGATATCTAAATTACTGCCAAACCGGTGCAACTGCACTAGTGTTAAATTTGACTCTGGCTATACCGTTAGTAAATAATAGGTACCTATTTTTTATAAGACAATTTTCTAATAGAATAGTATTATTAGGGTTATTAATTCACATTAAAATGGAGATATAAAACTTAACTTAAATTTACTTAACTCGGTCATTGTCAGATTTAAGTTCGCGTCTTTTCGGTGGACATTGCCAAAGTTAAGGGCTTTAAAGCATAATTTTTGGTTGAACTCTGAATCCGCATAAACGGCGTCGCCTCATCTATAATTCTATGCGATAAAAACATATTAAGTATATATAAACATAAGCCCTTAACCATTGCCCACTGAAAAGACGATTTTTGTTTTACTGACTGATAATGACCCAACTACTAGTATAAATGCACTCTCCGAGGTCGCAGCCCCTGGGAAAGGTGCCCATAAGGCTGGCCACATTTCCTCGTTGGATTGAAATTCCAATCTGTTGACCGAGGAAGTAGCCAGCTCTATGGTCAGCCGTATTTTCGCCAATTTTTTATTTTTATTTCTTTATAAAGACTGCAGGTACCTATTTGCATAATAAGTAGCAAGTTAAATATAAATTATCTAACTGCAACCTGGCCAATACCATTTAAATTCAAACCTTCAATAATCATTGGCCACATGTCCACTAAAGTGCATTCAACCCAACCAGAGATGCCATCTATCACCGTCCCCTTCTAATTCACGAACTCAAATTTCAAATTTCCTTCCATTTTCAAACTACATAGTTCGATTTTCAGACGCATGCCGTCCCTGTCACTCCAGTTTATAGCTGACCTCGAAATTGTCACATTGATAGGCCATCTCGCACCCTCGCCAGTCAACGGTGAACTTTCGGCGATGAAGTTTGCGCCTTATGATTATGACATTAGGGATTCATTTTAAACGTGCAGAGGTTTTGTTAGGATGGCGGACGGCGACTGCAGCGCCGCGCGCAGGCTTTCTGGGAAATTGGTCAAGGTCACCGCGCCTTGCTCACTGTTTTAGTGAAAATCACTGCAAATTTCCCACTAATATTGCCTTTATTACACTTTTAGACCACTTTTATCTTGGGATCTCAATTTGATACATGTGTCTTGACGAATTTGGAAAAATCGACGTTAAACCCACACATACAGTAAGTTTCTTACTACGTACTATAGTTTTGTCTGGTAGCTAATACTTAGTGAATTAACTCTAAGCAATAATATTGCAAAACAATCATAATGACCGGGCATTTTTAAAACGAAATAAACGATAAATAATCAGTATAGAAAGCCTTTTTGAGCTTTTGTAATGTAAGTTCATAAATCGAGCATTTATATATTTCGATGCCCTGTTAATTAACACCTGTTAAGCTGGCCATTAGCCACATGAACCATTAAAAGTAAAAAAAAACACATGACGCAAAGCAGCCTTCAGGGCGCATGCGCAGAACCTCCCTGTAATTCTATTAAAACATTTTCTTAATATAAATTACAGAATTTCCACCACTTCTACTTTCAGTTTACTAAATCTAATGCCCAAGTCTACATGCAGTAAATTAAAAAAAATCTAACGCGCAACTAAGATACTGTAACTGACAAAAGTGACAGATGCTTCGCTACACTTGCACTCAGGTTATTGATATTTCGTGCTACTAACGTAAAATAAGAATAGAACAGGGTGTTGACAGATCAAATTGGGGTCTCTAATGCGAATTGAACCCCCAACAGCAACAAAATAGGTGTAATCCATTCAAAAACTGAAGATAATCTAATCTAAACAACCGCCTAAAATACTTACACTACACACAAATATCCACGTTAAAAACAGTTCTCACGTACAAATAGCCACTGGCAAATATCACCGCACTGTACGTCTCATCACACCGATGCACTTTCCGAGGGATTTCCACGGTTTTCACCAAAGCCTGAAGGCTGTTGGGCTGTCTCCTGACATTTGTCATGTGCAGGAGATCGGAGGCGCTCGGGCGAGTTCGGGGTGCTTCGGGGCCGCTCGGGGGAGCTCGGGTGGGTCCGTAGTATTGATCGGGCGCGGTCGGCGCCCGGCCGCCGGCCGCCGGTGGCGCCCCCGTGCTAATGAGAGCTGATGGCTGTCCATTATTTAGCAGCCTCCATCCATGCGGTACGCGAAATTAATGGCGATTTTATTGATTTATTGTGGCGAAATTAAAGATTGATTGGAGTTCCTTGACGGTTTAGCGTTAACTTTATGGGTGCACGTGCTAGCGGACATGAGTTATACGCATATATGTATGTCTGTGAGTTAACTGTCGCATTGGCTACTACAGAACACGAACGGTAGTTTCTTTATAAGAACAAAACTTTTTGCACTTACATGTATTTTAAGTTAGTTATCAAGTCGCTCTCTCGTGATTTATTAAGTTTTTTTATACGCTTTATTTTATATGTAGTTATGAAAATAAATAAATTAAAAATGTTAGCGGACAACCTTGCATAAATCGAACTACCATAGTAAGCTCAATAAGACTTTTTATGGGTATTATTACCCATAAAAAGAATTCATTATATTATTCTTATGAATAAGACGACGATGTATTTCAGAGTAGGTACGTAGTAAATACTTAATGCATAGAAAATATCCAAGACTCAGGAACAAATAGTCATGCTCATCCCCAAATGCCATTACCGGGGCTCGAACCCAGGACGGTCCGCTTTGTAGGCAGCACTACCTGCTACTAGGCTAACCGGTCGTCAAGCCTACATAAAAAATATGTTTTCATCGCTTTATGACTCTTTAAATTAAAATAAAGCGAAGTTTATCGTATGATTAGTATTTAATAGCATAATCACAGTGAACAGCTATGAGATTCTCACACGAGGCAAAACATATTATTGAAGTTGTTGAAACACGTTTTAATAGACAAAAGAAGAGACTATAGTCAGAAGCGAACTTGAGGCCGCGACCGTTATTTGGAACCCTCACGAGGTCGCCTACGCCTTGCTTCTGGAGAAAATCCAAAAGGCGTTCTTCAGGTTTCTTTATAAAGAAATGTATGGGCATTACCCTGTACCCCTCGAAATTTCTACTGGGCGTCTTAGGATTTAATAAGGATGATGACTAAGATTTTTTTATGATGTTATTCGAACAAGTTTTTGGAGAGGAACAAATGTTTGTATGGGAGCAACTATACAATTAAAGAACAAATTTGAGACAAAGATTGACCTCGCTGGCGGCAGCGCAAAACGCTTCATACTGATAGACACACAGGTATGACGTCACAACTGTCATTTATACTAATCGTTGTATGGAAAATCAGGTAAATTGTTGTTTCGGTCGCGAAATACTGCGTTTGAGTACATAGTTGTCATACAATTTTGTTTCTATAAAAACCTAAGGATTCTATTGGTAGGTAGCTTTAAATTTACTCTTGGACAATAAAAAAAAAATGCATATATTTTCTAAACTTCCATTTACAGAATTTATAGATATAATGCTAATCTCATTCGATAAAATGTAAGTATATTTATGTGCATCGCTTCTTAAAATTCGGGCAATACAGATTGAGTATAGTACAAAGTAAAGTATAGTTACAAGTCAAAGCAATGAAAACTAATATAACTGCTAAGCTACGCTTCAGCTGCTACGCCGTAGCCCATAGCATTGTTTTTTCGGTCCTGCCAATAGTTATGTAGCGTGAAAGCTTACCTTGAGCATAATTATTTAATTCATATTTAAAAAAAAAACAATATTATTTTCGTGTATTGTATGTGTCCCTTAATTATTCGTTATTATTTGAATTGATCGATTATTGTATAATATAGTTGAGGAACTGTGCATCGTGAAGGTACTGTGAGATGATGAATAGAAGTAATTCTTCTGTCATATATTAATATGCAGTGTATATATCATTAGTAATTCACAGTGACTTAGTTTTTAACTGTAATGCTGTGTAATAATTTTTTAATAAATAAATAATAATTTCATTATTATTCCTATTTCTTCATATCGTTTGTCAAAGGTTTTTTCATATGAATTTGACACATTCAATATTTTAATTATTTGCACACCTACTCGCAGGCTAGATACACTGTGCGTACTCTAAAGTGGAACCACTTTGTAACTGTATCTAAGCAAATACAACATCTGATTCTGATAGTAAAACGGCTAAAGTGATATGACACAAAATCCTCCTAGCCATCCAAGATATCATCGGAAATTACCGGCCATAGCCGATCGACTCGCCAGATCGAGTGCACTTGTTTTTCACTGTCTGCGGAGCTAATTGCGCAATTTTTCATTCCCGGCCCTTCCCCCTTTTCCCCCTTCCACCCCTGCCCTTTCCACTGCCCCCCACTCGGCCATTACAACTACTTATTTCTGCAACGTCGTACGTTTTTGCTTTTCAAAAGTGGAGCGTAACTTGTGGGTGTTAAGGTGGGTTTTTGATCGGGGTGCTCAGTGGAATAGGAGATTGATGGAGTAGGAAGACGATTTGATAGAATAGGGCGCTTCGCGCATAAATATTAACGCGGTACTTAGTGTTTTGTTTTACGATACAAGAGTTTCCTTTGAGGAAGCGCGGGAGGTTAGTTGCACTACGAGTTAAATAGAACGGGGGCTCAATTTAATGTGTTCTTATGAGTAAAACGGCACGGTTGAGAGTGTCACCGCTTTTCTCAAATCTGCCATTGTTCTCACTAGCGATTTTTACGGTGGACCTAAAGGTAAACACATTTTTTGCTGTATTAATAAAACGAATTCATTATTTTTAAGTAGCGTTTAAAAGAAATAAGCTGCAGAAGTGTGAGCTTATATTTGTCTCTCAATGATCCCTTTTAAAGCTTCCTTAGTACTATAGTGGCTCCATCTGAGTGTCTCCGTCTTAATGTTCGTGTCTAATGATAATGATACATACTTAGGGTTTGTACTGCAGCAGGTCGATTACGTAACGCATTGTACGTAGGTAGATCTAAACGTCAATTTTTATATGGGAAAATGACTTAAATTGTCCTAACGCGCGTTCGATTGATTACCTCTCAGTATACATCACGGTACACTTTTCATACAAAAGTTTTTCACATCACGAAACAGAATTCCGTGCTTGCATTTTTTATGTAAGTAATCTGCATATTTTTCTAAAGTTTAAAAGTCAAAGAAATTCCCATACCATAAAATACATACTTCAACATGTCGGTAGCTCAAACACAAAGAGACACGATCGTGATAAAATTTAAATGACGAAAAACATATATCTGTCGGCATGGGAGACAATCACCGGCAATCAAACATGTCGTGAAGCTGCTCCTGCGACTCCCATTCATTCATACAAATACAGTTTACAGAATATTTACAGTATCTTATTTGTATAATAAATAATAACCGCCGGAATCGCCAACGCGTCTGTACTTACCAGCGTGTGTTACCTACTGGCGGATACATATTTTACATGAATATTTTTAAATTTTTACCTTAATTTGAATGTACAATTTGCCATATTATGTTAAATTATATTACAAACTGAGAAATAATTGAAGAAAAAGTACTTAATAAAAACAAAAGAAAAACTTAACTTAATAAAATCCAAACAAAAAGAACACCGGGATAGAGCAGCAAAAGCTGAGAACAAACAAATGCTAATTACCTTACCAAGCTTTCAACGCTATAATTATTTATTATTCTTTCAATACTTAGGGCTATTTTAAATAGCAAATAAAAGTATATTAGAAAATTTTAAAACTAAACTAGTCGTTCTTCGGTACTGCGCCTATAGTTATTTACTCTGCTGCTGTTACAAGTAGCAGCTAGAGTATTTAAATGACATATTATCGATAGCGCTCTCGTAATTCAGCCGCTATTCTTACATTCATCTGGGGGCACGGCAGTGCGCCCGCCAAGTCGAGCAATACAGCGGCACGGCCGTACCATCCTTTTCTCGAAGCAGTTCAGGCCATTTTCGACCCCCCTATAACTTCGGTGTGGATAAAACTAGAAGCCTGAATTTTCAGTAACCAAGCACGCATTGTATAAACACGATATATTTCAAATTTCATTCAATTTGAACCAGTACTTTAAGAATTATAACTAGTCAAAGTTTCTTAATTTTATCACTCACTGACTGACTCACCGATCATCAAAAGTCTAAGGCACTTCTAGCAGACATAGAAGCTTCAAATTTAGAAAACAATTGGTGGTTAGTGTATAAATCAAGGAAAACTTTTAAAAAATGCAATTTCAGTCCAGTTTTGTAGATACACTAACTGTATAAATAACTTTGTAATCCCATATAAACATATACGATTACAATGTTATATTTACAGTGAATTGGATGGTAAAATATAAGTAAAAAGCAAGAATAATGGGACTTCATGATTTGTTTAAATGTATAAAAAGACGCCAAGTCTCGGAACTCTTCCACCGTAAAAAGTTGTGAGATATTTCGTAGAGCCAAATCTCAGGCATTCTTATTTATTTGCTAGCTACTTAAATAAAATGTTGTGACTTGGCAATCACACAATACTAGATAGTTTTAGGTATGCAAAAATCTATAAATGCAGTAAAGTTGTGTGATTGCCAAGTTGCAGAATTTTATTTAGCTATCAAATGAATATTAATAAGAATGCCTGAGACTTGGCTCTACGAAATATCTCACAACTTTTTACGGTGGAAGAGTTCCGAGACTTGGCGTCTTTTTTACATGGAATGTTTTTTATGGGATTGTTATTTTTATGGAATTTTAATTATATAACGTTTTAAAATCGCATTAGGGCACAACAACAACCAATTTTAGAATGTGAAAACGAATGTTAGGAGATATTAATCTCCTAACGTTCGTTCGAAGCGTAACGTAATCAGTAATCACCGCTCAGATTCAAACGTTTTACATCAAGTCAACATACTGGTTGTACAACAAGTATTGATTCAATCATTCATAAATTTGAGATATGTATCCGGTGCGCCTGCGCCGGTAGCTAATGAAACTGATAGAATTAAGATAATTAAACGCAACTCCTTGATTATTCTAATAGAAATATAATTGCCGCCATAGATGCGATTGTACGAGATTGCGTTCCCACAGTTTTGTGTTTTGATCGTTCGTACGAAGTATTTTATTGGACTTAATGGTCGGTCAATGAATTTGTAATCAGGGTGAAAGCATTTGAAAATGATTGTTTTTTTTATAATATACAGAAAAACTCTTAGACTTTTTTACAGAAACTGAATTGGTAATGGTGACTGAAGAGCTGGTGGCTCTCTCGCGCAACGCATCAGCATTGCAATGCTGCCAGCATCCTCGGTACAATGCCTCGAGGGCCTTCATTAGATTTAACAGTCTTAATTTAACATTTTCATCTTGTTTGTAATTTAGGAAATAAATGTATTTATCAATAGAAGGTATTCATGAAAGAGCAATTAATCCAATTTCTGAAGTGGATGACCGTTCCATTGGACAGCGTGTGATCCTGCCTAAGGTCAATATTAAACGTAACGGCAGTCGATAATCATGATCATCGTCGTCGTCGTCGACGTCATCATCATCAGAACCACCTTGTTAATCACCCACAGTTGAGCATAAGCCTCTCTTCGAGTATAGTTGAGATTTTCTAAACTGGACTGATCTTCTTATCTTCAGAACAATAGCATTCAAGCCTAACAATACGACTGTGTAGTCGGACGCGTGCCATTTTTTGCAAGAACAAGGTTAGCGCCACATAAAATGTTCATTGTATAATGAACTCTATCGTTTTATTCGATAGATTCAAAATGGACTAAAAGATAAAACAACCCGCTCCCAGCGAGCCAGGTACAAGGCGATGTGTGTGGTATTTTATCTCGTAGCTAATTTGGAATCTATTGAATAAGAAGATAGAGTTCATTATTCAATGAACATTTTACGTGACGGTAACATGTTTTTACAAAGGAAATAAGGCAAACAAAGGCTATTCATGAGCTCAGTTCAAAAAAATTAAACTATATGCCACTTATCCCGGTCCCGTGCTAGTCTCATCCATGCAGTCTATCATCGTCGTTCAACTGAAGAAGAAAGCACCGCTGCCATAACACCACTGCTAGCTCGGTTGGTATTGTGGTGTTGTGTTCCTTGTGGTGAGTCTGGTCACCACTGTCACCAGACCTCTCGAGGGTGCGATGTTGAGAGTGGCAGTTCGACTCTAGCTATCAAAACAACGGACGCTGAAATCAATAGAGGGTTGTTTCTTATTATCCCTCCTCCCATCCAAGGGCCGCTTAGCAGATACACCTTTAAGCGTATTCTTAAAGGGTATTTCTTAACGCTCCGGAAATCAAAATCCTAATCCCCAGCACTGTGACAGCACTAAACATGCCGTTTGCTCCTTTCTTATATAGTTTTTGTTTTTAATGTGTACTGTAAATATAAATATTTTATTGAAGCTGCATCTAGGTAGTGTGTAAATGTATTATCTCACTTTGTATTTAATATTTGTGTTTATTTCCCTTTCGCCTGTCCCAATAATGTAGGTAGTTATTTATTACATTTGTATGACGTTTCCGTGAGTCACCGACGGTGCTGGCTGAAAATCAGCGCTGCAGATGTCTGACACCTCAGCATAATGCTGAGCCAGTGCCCGGTTCACTGCCGCAGAGACACACTTGTTTCGTGTTTTATCCGTTTTTGTTTAATACGAGTATGTGTGTCCTGTGTGTTTGTGAATAAATGTATCTTTCTTTCTTTCTTCCTTAAATCGCCAACGTATACGGGCTACGATGTCTGCTTATCATCAGACAGGCAGTATGGGTTGTATAACGCAGAGGTAAGCTCTCTTCTCATCATCCTTATTCCCGGTTGTGCCCTATAAAGAGGCCCGGGGTTCGCTTTGACACCTTATGCCAAGATTTGGCATAGGCACTAATTTCCGAAAGCGACTGCCATCCGACCTTCCAACCCAAAGGGAAAACAAGACCTTATTCGGAATAGACCGGTTTCCTCACGATGTTTTCCTTCACCGTAAAGCTAACGGTGAATATCCCGTACATAAGTTCCGAAAAATAAAACATTCGTAGGACATCCTCGTGCCTGAACCACTACAGGCAACCGAAGCTTCTCTTCTATACCTACAAAAGGGATTGCTTTAGCAGCGAGGGTTTTAGCAATCCCCGGCTTCAGGTCCCGCACAATCCAAACTAAAGAAATATGAAACCATCGACACGAGAAAAAGGTTTATTTCCACAAAATCGTCCTTCCCTATTTCCGCCTTTAGCTTTGCCGTTAACTTGCCATTATGAGGAAAATGGGCTCTTTTCAACACGTCTTGATGTCGGCTCTGAATATCGCTTCTTAGACATACCTATTTATGATGGCACTAACAATCTTCCAAGTATTTTAGCTTTCTATAAATTACATTTCTAGACGGCCGGAAACAACACTGCTAATGACCGAAAATCGTGAATATAGTCATTCTAAAGTCTAACCCCCTTATCCATAAAACTTAAAATGCCTCTGCTAAATAAAATGTGCTTTGTCCCTTTCTTACGAATACAAATGTCTAAGTGACAGATAAGGACAAACGAATTTTAACGCCGTTTTAGTTAAAACAGGCTTATAGGACGATTATGAATAGGTACGGCCGTAATTCGTACATAATAATTCTTCAATCCATATCCATACTATAATGTTAAAAATGTGAAAGTGTGTCTGTCTGTCTATCTCTTTGTCTTACTGCCTGTTATCTCTTCACTTTTAAATTGCTGAACGGATTTGGATGAAATTTGGTAAAGAGATTTTATTAACGGGGAAGGACATAGGTTAGTTTTTATTCAGGATATCATCCCTTAAGGGGGTGAAAGCGGGGGGACGGAGTCGCAGGCAGAAGCAAGTAAAAAGTATAAATGACGAAATATTTTCCCTAGCTTTACAACCTCTGCGTTTTACATTTAGGCATGTGTTACACACAAAAATAAAGAAAAGCAGTTTATTATTACAGCAATAACGTACATTATAATTTTAAATTCACCCCCTAAACAACAAGCGCATCATTAAAATTAAACGTAAACTCTAATAAACCCGACATTAAAATAATATCACGACGTCAATTAGGCTTTCTAGCACCGCCCTAAAACTATACCGACCACTTAGCAAATAAAACATCGTTCAGACCCTTGGAAAGGTCGAAAAGTACTTCTTAAAGGTGGTCGGTTACGCCGTTTCGGGGGCACTAAGGCCCTTGCTTGCAATAACTCGCCAGATGCCGTGACGGAGAGGCATTACCGAAGACAACGCTAGGTGCGGCCCCGGTCCTATTGACCGCGGGTTTACGCGTAAACACCGCAACGTACCACGAAACCCTCCGGAACTAACCGAGCACACATCCTACGCAATCTACGCTTACACTGAACCATCATCACGCAACGGAGAAGGATAAGCCTGTGTGAAACCAGCAGTGGCAGACGCGGCAAGCGATTCGTAAACATCCCGTTTTAAGTTAGCAAGCCGCAAGCTAACCTCCAGATGAGTGCGTACAAATCACGTTTCGCGCGAATCAATACTTAAGTTCAGGCGATCGTCCCCCCAGGGGGGGTTAGTTGGGGGGCCCCCTGCCCACCTGACCATCACTAATCAGCACATCCCGCAGACACCTCCAGTAATTGCACGCAGTTTATTGCGATGTCGTTTGATCCAACTCGGTATTCGCTTTGAGCGCGAAGTTTTGTGCGGCAGCTTTATGCAGAATGTTTTGAGTTAGATACGAGATCGTTTTGAATTTACTGTAGGTAGGTAGAAGTTTTTAATAAATGTTCTGATTCGAATAGTTTTCAAATTATTACTCTTGTTTACGAACAGTTAAAATTAGTCTGTGCAGTCTGCGTGAATATATGACAAGAACGGGAGCAGGTAAAATATCCTCTGACATTACTTAATAGCTACTCGTTGATGCGACGAGCCTGTCAGATATTATAGCGTTTTTTTTCGTGTTAGATTTTTTGCAGTTAACGCATTTTATCAAACGCAATTCGAGACTGATAAAAACGAACTTTATATAAAACGTCAAAAACGCAAATGTTATAAAGATTTTCGTAGGTATGGGTATTATATGCTAAATAGGTCACAATTTACGTAGTACGTAAAAATATACGTAGGAGATTGATGTTTTTTTAAGTTTGTAAGGCAATGTAAACATTTTTTTTACTGTTGCCTAATAGGTACCTACCATAGTAATATTTGTTTGACACAAATGGCAATGTATTTTAAAATCGTTTATATTTCTGGCTGGAGCGAGAAAATTATGGCAAAATGTGTTCGATTTGAGGAATGAATACTGTCTGGCTACTTCTATAGAGCCAACCGATATACCTAATCATTGCACGATTCTATACTCGTAATATCTATAATTCCTCGATTATACAATATCCTTGTTTGACTTTGTCTGTAGAAGAAAAAAGTGGAGATAAATCTTTCGTTTACCGCATTGTCTTCATTGACGCAATGACCCACTAAATGACCCAGTTTCATATCAAGATTATCGGACGAGTGATTGTTATTTCTCCCTGATACTTAGTACCATATCCATCTATATATTCGTGATACAAATTAGCTTAATGTGAATGTAGCCATGATTCTGAGACACTTTTACGAGTGTAGTTTTTTGGCATAACAAAGTGGGTCTACGGGACCAACTAAACCGGCCGACTGACGAAACAGCCGTTTTTTTGTGGCATAATACAAAGTTGATCAGTCAAGTTGGTTTCAAGTTAAGTTTGAGTTCAGGGTCATCAATATATTCACATTTTTCTATTTTGTATCACGAATTTTTCAGCCTATAAAAAACCAAATGTTTACTCTCTTTTTTACATGCTTATAGCTATAGATACAAATCTGCCAAACCACAGTGCGGTTTGTTGGCAGACAATGCTCCTAATTAATTTTACAATTTATTAGCTAAAAGCTGTAAGAATAGTTATATAAATGTACTATCGAACCAACTGAATCATGACCCACCATAGAACCTTGTTACAATGAACGAACATACGTAAGATCATATGACGTTAATATGTCAGTTAATTGTAACAAGGTTCCATGGTGGGTCAGGATTCAATTTTGTCGATAGTATCTAGGATTTAGGATAGCTGATTTTTTATAGACATCGCTTACTTTCTTTTTAAACAATTGTTTTGTGTGTGTATGCATAGTGCTTAGTCGATGGCCGTTGGGGCGGAAAGGTTCCCGAGTGGCGAACACGCACCGGAAGGCGCAGCGTGGTTAGATACAGGGTCGACTGATGACCTGTTAAAGGCCGCTGGAGTCCGCTGGATGGGGATGGCGTAGGACCGGTAATTGTGGCACTCTTTGGGGGAGGCCTATGTCCAGCAGTGAACGTCTTTTGGCTGATATGATGTATAGTGCACTGTTTAACGACCGCTTCAGCCTAGTTAGTAGTGACCCTGCCTACGAAGCAAGAGGTCCGGGTTCGAATCCCGGTAAGGGCATTTACTTGTGTGATGAGCACAAACATTTGTTCCTAAGTCATGGATGTTTACTATGTATTTAAGTATTTATTTATATCAGTATGTTTATCGTCGTCTAGTTCCTATAGTACAAGCTTTGCTTAGTTTGGGACTAGGTCAATTTGTGTAAGATTGTCTCCTAATATTTATTTATTTTGTTTAACCCGGGTGTTACCACTCCAAATTGATACATTCTATGGTTAGCTGCTTGCGTTTAACAAACCATCGCAGGCAAATTCGCGGGATAAAATAATAGCCTTTGGCCATACCGAAGGTCCATTCCAAGTACTGTGAAAGATTTTTCGAAACACTTTATTTAGTCGACTTGTGTCCCAGCGTCATCTCGTGCAGAAAATCATTTTAAATTTTTGTATCTATTCAAAAGTGTTCGGACATATCAACAGCCACTCAGCTTTGAAATATGACAGTTACATCAACTTGACACGCGTTCAAAAAATTACGCGATTACCCGCAAAGCTTGCACAATATCACGCGCGACTTAGATTAACCATGTAATTATTTCTAATAAGAGCTTATTCACTGCGTTTTTAAGCGCGACTTCGACGCGCGTTTTTGTCAAACCACATGTAAGTTGATACAAACGCGCGTCACGACGCGCTTAAAAATCGAAGTCTGCATAGGCCCTTATTATAACACTTAGAAAGAGAGGGGCAGTTTATATCATCCGCGAGACAGTTTATACGATTACGCGTGGATTGTGCTAGTCAGGCTGGTGGTCTCGAACAAGCGTTAGGACATAATAACTTATCCCTTTCAGTTTCAAAAATGACAGTTGATAAAAGTCATAACGCCCGTTCGGAAAGTAACATGATACCCTGCTGTATTTCTTTAAATAGGTAATGTTTACTTATATTATTTCAATTAAGCTTCACTCTTAAAAAGCACATGTAACTGATCGATGCATGGTTGAAATTATTGAATGTGGCTGACTCTTGGTAAAACTGTCATTAGAATTTTAATCTTCTTCCTTGGGTTGTAGAGTTGCTTTTTGAATGGATACTTTGATGCATTTCGGCCAAATCAAATAATTTCTAGTATTCGTACGCCATTACGCCGTATGCGTGGAAAAGGCGGGTAATGCGGCTAATTTCCTCACGGAAGCGAAGGGTATGTAGTAGCCGTCACGCGACCGGGTCGTGTTGCTTTCTATAGTTTTCTGATTGCATTGCTTAATTGCGTAACTTTCGTGAAACTTTGTGAGCAGGTTCGTTTTTTTTTTTTAGAATCACTTTAGTCTTTTTTAAAAGACAGGCTCGCGAGTTATCCAGCTCACAGAGCCACTAGTTGTATTTAACTATTTAGTCAATCACAGTACCAGAACGTGTGGTTTACAACTTACTTTATTCACGAAATGTTTAGTCTGGAGACTTTAAAAAAAAAAGAGAGATCAACCGGACAGCGAGCATCCAAACCTATAAAAGAATTTTAGACCAAGCTAAAAGAGAGAACATGAATCGCTTCGCTCGCTCGTCCAGTTACGAAGTATTTAGTACAATATATTCAAATAATGCCCTAAAGAAACACCCAAACTAAACATCCAAACCTTCAAGCCAAGTGACAGACAGGGGGTAACGTAACAAACCAAATTATATTCCGTAGTCGCACAATCACCGGCGCACGCCACCAAATAAAACCGTTTCTAAGAAGGACCTAAACGCCATGTCTTTCGTATACACGTATGTTCTTTTGTACAATGTTGTTCCGTGATTGCTACATGGTAATTGGCGTCCTATTGCAATTATTATACGTAATCGAGAAACGAAATTAATTTCATATTTTCAGGGTACCGTTTCACGCTGGCGTGGCTTGGATATATCATATAAATACTTATAGTAATGTACTAGCTTTTTCCCGTGACTTCGTCATATCGTATTTTCGTATTTTCAAATGACGGCGTCGGATAAAAACTATCCTATGTCCTTCCCAGGGATACAAACTCTCCGTATCAAATTTAATCTCAATGTTCAGCGATTTAAGGCGGCTTCCTGATTTGAAGCGGTTCGAAATCAGTAAGCTGTCAGTCTAGTCAGCACCGAACCTTTACTGCGCTTAAAAAAATAATTTTAAAATTTCCAGAGCAATTATAAATGTTTCTTTATTTTAAAAAAACTATTTAAATAAAGCCTTTATTCTTACACATGCATCCTCATAATATCTTATTTTTATAATAATTTAATTTAATACTTTTCATTTCCTTTCTTTTCACAAGACAATAGCAATGTATCTTTGTTAATATTATTGCTTTGTTTTGTTATTCTTTATTTTACATTTCATTTGTTATTATTATTATTTGTAAATATCAAATTATTAAATTATATTTAACTATAGTATTATATTTTCACATTTTGAATTTATTGTTTTAGATTTCTATTGATATGTGTAATTCGCCTCTGCGGCGTAGGCCTCCCCCAATTTCTACCATCTGTCCCTGTCTCTTAGCTTGTCTTCCCCAGTCTGGTCCACATTTTTCATTAAATATATCTGCCCATCTTTTCCTTAGTCTACCTTTGTTTCTCTATCCATCTCTAGGTACCCACTCTACGAGTCTTCTGGCCCATCTATCATATGGCATTCTACATGCATGTCCTGCCCATTTCCATTTTCAATTTCTTATTTTTTCCAGAATATCGGTAACTTTTGTTTACCTGCGTGTTTAGTAATTTATTCCATTAAAAAAAAAACTATGCCTACCTTTAATTCTTGATCAAAGCCGCGCCGTTGAAACCCTAGGATCTTATCTAGATCCCCTAAGCCCTCAATAAAACAGAACCCTCAGCAGTAATTCCTTAACATCTGTTCTCGAGGTCAGATCTATACTCCACTTATTCCCAACCCAACTAAACTACTCAAACTCTGTTCTCAATTACATGCTACTTAAAAATCAACCTGACACCTTGTACCTAAAGTTCAGATTTAACAGCAGCATAAAAAGATATGAGCTACGGAGAGTTACTGCGAACTGCTACGCTAAGAAATTAAGTAGGACGTATGAACCTTGGAAAGTGGAATGTTTGTGTGCTTTTTGTTTTTAGCCAGGTTCTAGCCAGGCGCTATCTGATAGCCAGTAAATCAGTCCAGGTGCTAGGCTCGCTTATTAGCCAAGCTATAACCATTTGGTGTTCGACTTGCTTTGTCGAAAATGATGTAAAGAAAAATAAATTCTGCCTTTACATTGGTTAAGCATGGAAGTATTCTAAAAATGGGTCATAAGTGACGACTGGTTTGGCTTAGCGGATACGATGCTGACGGTCCTGGGTTCCAATCCCGGTAAGGGAAATTTTTGGCGTGATGTTCACGGATATTTTTTCCGAGTCTTGGAAGTTTTCTATGTATTTAAGTATTGCGAGTATCATCGTCTAGTGCCCGCAACAAAAGCCTTATTGTGCATACTAAAATAATGATGATGAAGTGCAAGATTGTATCCTAATATTTATCATTCTTATGTACGTAAAGGGTTTCATAATATCTACTTACATGCGTTGATTTAGAACTAATACCGAGTAAAGTCTTTGTTTCAGTATTTTATTTAACAGCAGAACATTTATAACTGAATACCTTGGTATCTTTAATGTTATTTTCAAAAGACAGGACTATTACGTTATTTTCTTTATACCTTTCCCTTTACAACTGAGTCGAATAGGTTATGGGCCCAGGTACCATGATAATTAGCAACTTAAAAACTGGGTTGAGGTATAATTATGTCTAATTGTATGGTCTAAGGTAATTTATAGCCCTAATAAAGTACCTGTCAAAAGCGAAGTATTTTGTAGCCACGGCTATCTGCCCAGCCTATCCTTAGCCTTAGCCCACCGGTAGATAACGTATCGGCTATATTTGGGCGCGGAACGTCCACAACGACAACCTTCTATTATATAAACAGGTGGGCTATTTATAGACTTTCCTTGAATTAGGCCGTATATATTATGCTTAGTGGACTCCGTTTTTGCACCCAATATTAGTGGCTGCAAAGCAATAAGTAAAAAAAAATCTTACTACAAAAAAAAACTATAATATATAACAATTGAACCTGCTCATATATATAAATATATATATATTATTTATGTATATATGTCTATATGTAGTGTAATTTATATTTGTTATTTTTTTCTTCATGTTGTATTCGCAACAGAAATTATCATACTTTTCTCTTTGCACCTTTTATAAATGTCTCTTTAGCCCAATGGTTAGCTGGTAGAGAATGCCATTAGTACATTTGTGTATTTTGTGCAATACAGTTTAAATAAATATATAAATATGTATATGTCTTTCTTCTGTAATGACAAAATTTCTACTAGAGATTATTCTTTGATTTTATTATTCCATCTCATTCAATGGCTACACAATAAGCTATTTTTTTCCGCCCGCACTATTTTACTGTCTTCATAAAGAACGCATCAAGTATCTCCGCTTGAACCACGGCCGAACCGGGAGATATAATTTTGAAGGCTTATTTACGACTATTGATACAAATTGTCGTGTTTACGCGCTAGGGCGTAAACAACTGTTTTATTAACGCTATCAGACGGAGATCACTGATTACGAGCCAATTTCCACACACTTAAAAATATACTCAAGGGGCAAATTAAAGGACGCAAATAAAAAGATTCGAACTGTTTTAATTATCATACGTACATACAGGCCATTAACGTCAATTAATAACATAAAAAAACGAACGCTGATCATTATTTCCGAACATCATTTGTTTGGATCATTTAACCTCCTGGGACCCGACTGCCAAAAGAATGAAATACATAGAATTTGAACTAAAGAGTTAAAAAAAATCTTCGTCGTTTTGATTTAATTGAAAATTAAACGAAGCAAAACAAATATTAATTTAAAGTTAGACTTCCTTAAACCAATTTGTTTTTCATCTCTCATACTTTGAAAGTAGGTCATTGTTTATCTAAACAGCGGGTTGAAAGTGAGGCATGTCGCCCCTAGGGCTGAAAACTAATAAAAAATAAAAAAAGTAATGGCAGAAACCTGTACAGCCACAGTTTCAGAAAATTGAACTGATTTTGAAAATCGTTAACAATAATGCGTTATTTTTTTAAATATTGATTATAAATTAATTATTCTATGACTATTATTGCTATTTGAAAACGATTGGAGATTTTTTTTAATTTTCGTAATTCAATGTGACCGCTTCAGAACAGCTTCCTAAAGTCATTAAAAAATAACAATGACAAAAACCTATACTGCTACACTTCCATAAAATTGTGGTGTATTTGAAGCTTTTTAATAATTATGATGGTTTTATTCTTCATTATTATACTATTTATATGGTGTATATAAATACAATTATTAATATAATTTTTCATCCAAACAATAATTAAAATTAGTTTTCGACATAACCACTTCAAAAGCGCGTCCAGGAAATGGTCCACACACTAAAATTACTAAAATCTGTCAACAGTTCTCACCCAAATTGTCCCTATACAAACGCTTTTAAAATGGGTTCTATAGGATCCGACTGATTTAGAAAATATTAGTTTTTGGCTTTCAATTAATCCCTCGAATTCGAAATGAAAAGTAGTGTTTAACTCGGGGAAAGCCACCCATTTCAGCCTCGAACTATTGGCGCTCTCACTTCGTTCGAGTGCCAAAATATCCCGTCAGGAATGGGTGACTTTCAACCCTCGGTTAACAATCTACTATTCTCCATGGAACACTGGGACTCGGAATGCTAAATAATTACGTGAGTAGTGGGTGACGTTTATACAGCACGCAAACGATCACACAAGCATACTTATGGTAAAGACAGTGGAAAAATATCTATTCTTATCTACCTACTTACTACATTATTATTTAATCACTTATTCAGCAGAGCAGTGGCGCAACGACCCAAAGTGGACGGTTGGCGTCCGACACTAAAGACCGCCAGGCTTCCCTGTCCAATGCAGTTTCGGTCCAATCGAAGGCCCAGAGTTCCTTCAGCGGGGGTAGCATGGTTTCCATTTTAAAAATCACATCACATATCGTTGTGAGTGACGAGTATGCGAGTGTGAGAGGGACGGATGTCTTATCCACAACGTTAAGTGATTAAAGTGGCAACTATGCCACGACCGCAGGTCTTTTTGGACTTAGTCACCCCACCGGTACAGGCCGCCCAACAGTTTATCTACTTACTACTACTTATTCCTTTACATAGTCAGATTTAGAATCGAACCCCAATAAAAAGGTAAAACACAGTTTGACTTCGATATCACCCTTCCAACACCTCACGAAAACGCAGGGGCGGAGTGGTGCCGAGTGGTACCGCGAGTGAGTCATAACATTACCACTGATTCACGCACCTCAATGTACAGCTTATTTAAGTCTGAGCAGATAGATCACAATTAGGGACATAAAATACAGGAAAATCCCCAAATATGCACCATTATCTATACCTACTAATTTTGAGCCAAATATATTTACTACCGTAGTGGAAAGGCAGTCTTCGACGCTATTGGAGGTTCACGCCAGTAAATCGCTATTAACAGATTATTCACAGATCTCTGTCAAATAGAATGGGCCGTAATTGCAGACGCAGTTTGACTTTGACTCTCGTTGTGCTATAATTAAAAAAGCGAGCGAAGCGAACGGAATTCTCTGTTTCGTTTGGTCAAAATTCTTTCTTATGTCCGGCTGTTTTTCTCTACAGGTCACATGTTTCAACCAATTTCCGTGAAATTTTGTGAGCTGATTCAATAATTAAATAGTTTTTTTTGTAGATTCAGATCCACGAAATTAAAGAAAAATTCAAATAAATAGACACGTTTGCAACTTTTACAGCTCTCAAGATACACTAGTTGTAGGCCGCATACAGACATTTGATCCTCTCTAAAAACTGGTTCTAATGGCATCCTTAATATATTGTCCATGGTACTAAAACTGTCCTTCCGCGAAGCTGCAGACCATCAGACGAACTCTTCCCCTCATCGGTTTAAAAATCAGAACCAAATCTCCGAGCAGTCCCGATCGCACCCGATCCCCCCCGATCCCGATCTGTAACCGTAGCAGTGCACTATCGTATTTTTCCAGCACACCTCCTAAGTCAGGGAGAACAAGTCAGCTTCATTAAACCCCCCTTCCCCCTTCGCTGCGTCACGTACGGGGGGGTGTGAACTAAGTGAACTTCTATTTCCTACAAAACTATTTATACCGTAGCCGGAAATAGAGGGATGTATCTTTTGAGTTACACGTAAACGTTGCGATGGGAAATGGACGACATTATGAAACGTAAATCGATTGTTTGATCAACTATCTCCTTATCCTACTAAAATTATAAATGCGAAAGTTTAGATGTTTGGATGTTTGGATGTTTGTTACTCAATCACGCTTAAACGGCTGAACCGATTTGAATGATATTTTGCACGAAGATAGTTTATAGCCTGGATTAAAATATAGGATAGTTTTTATCCCGGGTCGGAAGCTAGTTCGAAATAATCTAATAAACACTTCCGAGCCTGTCTTTTTTCTTTTTTTTTACCTAAATCTATATAATTATTGAGCCTGCCCACGAAATTTCACGATTTCCATCTGCCTATGGTGTCCTAGGTTGGTTTTCTCATTTTTGTAGTATTTTGTTGCTGCCTCCGAGCTTCATTACTTTTAATCGATTTTATTAACTTCCTTTTCCACATTTTGAAACACATAAAAGGTTTATGGCAGATCCGAGCTATATTGAGGTACTTAAGATTAAAAAATAGTTTTTTTTTTAATTTATTAAATCAGTATGTTTAAAACAAAGACGAATTAATCACAGGCACTTACTTTCTACCGATAGAATTTAATACGAGTGGTCAATACCGCACGTTTTTAAATTTTCCATCGTCATTTCAAAATAGCATTTCATAATATTTGTCAGTTTTCGAGTGAAAGAGTCGAGCGCTCGAAAGTCAAAAATCGGTCCCCTGGGCGGTTCCACAACGCTTCGGGAGCTCAAATACCGCGAGCCATCCGAGTGCCTCTCGGACCTTGAAACTACGCGTCATTGCTTTAACTAGTTTAACTAATAGAAGTAATAAATAAAAGGAGTTAAAATTACAAAAAAATAAATACAACGGTATTCCGTCTCGACTAAACTAAACTAATAATAAAATATAACGAGAGATTTTCTATTGTCAAATAACTAAAAATTCTAAAAAGATTTCGATCAAATCGATTCTTGATAAAGACCTTGAAACGAAGAAGATATTGTGTACCATATGCAATAACTAGTTGGGTTAGTAGCATGATAGATTTAATGTAATCATGAATTTTAGACAAGTATTAAGCGTTTGCGTAGGGCTAGCAACCTATCACTGCAATATCACATTTTGGCGATCTTTAACCACATTTATGCTAAAAGTGGCGCTGGAACATACGTTTCATGTGCTCTGCCTACCCCTTTTGGGAATAAAGGCGAGAATGTATGTATGTATGTATGTATGTATTAAGCGTTTATTAAAATTCGCACGCCAGGAAAAGATGTACGTAATATGTCGATCCACTGTAATGTAATTTATGAACTTTGTAACCATATTATTGCGAATAAACGATTTGTATTTGAAAGTCATTTTACTTTTCAATAATTGCTTCTGTAACCTTAATATTACGAATCCGGTCTTTCCGATGGCCAAAATTCACAGTCCTCCGCAAACCCAAGACTGACACATTTCGTCAATTTTAATAAGTATATGCCCCCTAATAAGTGCCTGGGAGACATTCTCCGTGACGGACGTGGGGGCGTTGTTGCTGGGATAGGGTCAGGGTTGTATGTAGTAGACGAAAAACAGATTGAAAACTGTTCATCTACTTTCCAGATATGAATTATACTATAGGTAGGTACTAGGTACCTACTAGTAATTTCTCCAGGCTGCAGTTTTAGAGCGGTTACACACGGTGACTTTTGTCAGCGATACAAACGCGTGTTTCACAAATGTGGGGCAAATAGTACAATTTTATATAATTTACAACTACAAAATGTAATTTCAATTATTACATTACAAATTACGAAATGTAATTCGTAATCGCATTACAGATTACAAAATGTAATCTGTAATCCCATTACAGATTTCTAAGTCCGACCGGTGGCTGTGACCGGGTTCAGACTGATGACGGATAGGTGTTATTTTTTTATCAAGGAATAGAAAAAAACGAGATTTTTCTAGAAAAAGATCCTTATTTTGACGTGTTCTGTATGTAACAATCATTCAAAATAGGTGTTATAATGACACCACTGGCAAAAAAATTACCAAGTGCTGAAGTAAGAAAACTGGAACGCTATACTTCGGTCATTTTTAAATTTAGAGAAAAGTTTTTCAAGTAAAAGATGCTTTTATATGATGCGTTATAATGACACCACTTTGGCAAAAAAAATACTAAGTGCTGAAATGTCCCTGCATGCGATTACGAATGTAATGCCGTAATACATTACATTTGTAATCGCATTACAATTGCATTACATTTGAAATCGCATTACATTCGTAATCGCATTACATGTCATTGCATTACATGTAATGCAATTACGTGTAATGCATTACTCGATTACTCGTAATTGCATTACATGTCATCGCATTACATGTAATGCAATTACGTGTAATGCATTACTCGATTACTCGTAATTGCATTACATGTAATTTAATTTGTAATGCGATTACAAATGTAATGCATTACGCCCAACACTGAAAACTAGCCATTATCGAAAACGCACGCGTTTCGTCTCTAAGGCAGTAAAAAAGCGACTTCTTTCGTCTAGTCACCGACTAAGTCCTTCAAGACAAAGCACGTTATAGACCCCAAGGTGGATAACAACCTCTACCCAAAGAAATTACGAGAGAGGAATGTATGTAAATACAAGCACCTTCGTGGAATAAATTAAAAATATGGTTAATTGTACATGCCTTTTATAATTTAAATTTTTAATGTAAATAATGTAATAATTGGATAAAATGTGTAAACATTTATAGAACTGACATAATAATAATATGCAATTAAAATTTTATAATATGTGACAGGTAATATTGCTATTATATTATAAAAATCTCGTATGAGTATGGATATACTTAATGATTGTGAGTACGTATAATATGACAATCTGTGTAGCCTAGTTGGTAGTGACCCTGCCTACGAAGCTAGAGATCCCGGGTTCGAATCCCGGTAATGGCATTTTATTTGTGTGATGAGCACGAATATTTGTTGTTGTATCTATATAAGTAACGTATATCGTCGTCTAGTACCCATAGTATAAGCTTTGCTTAGTTTGGGACTAAATTGATTTGTGTAAGATTGTCCGAAAATATTATCTGTAGGTATCGCATTTGTATCGCTGTTAACAGTCACCGTGTAAGTGTAACTGTCACTAAAACAGTGAGAGCAGCGATACACGTGGTAATTAACATTGCTTAACGTAGGTTCTACCGTCTACAGCCAATTGCAATGTAAAATACTAAATCTAATTTATAAATACAGAAACTACCCAAAAAACAAAAAGCTGACTGAGCCTATATCAGTCCCACGACTAATTGGAATCTAACGACACCTCACTTGCCGGTAGGTGATCCATCAAATCGTTTTATAATACAGCTGTGAATTGACTCTTTTCAAAACCAGTGAACATCAATTCATCTTATAGCTGGTATCACTACACATACATACATTACCACAAACTTAAATTATCCAAGCAAAGCAACCCCCCAAAAACGTACACTAACCTAACTACTAAAGACGGCCGTTCATTACCAATCGCAGCTCCGTATAACCATTAAGCCAAAAAGCCTTATGTCGCTGTTAAACTTGTGAAGTTACAACTTTCCGGCCTAGAGCGGTAAAGTAACGATTGCACCCCCCGTAATGCGCGCCGCTCACAGCGCACGATTACAGTACAACTATCATTACGGCACTATTGATTCCTAATCCGCACTTCCGGGCGGGCGAGCCGTTTGACGGATTGCCGGGCGGGTTTTGTTTTGCGGTGCTTTCCGCCCTCGTGTTTTATTTGAAAATCAAGCGATACTGCTAGTTAAAGAGCCCAGGGGACTGAATATTATAATGATACTAATGTTTGTTTTGTCTCTATTAAACAATGTTTAATTAGACTAATGCAATACCGGCTCTGTGCGAATAATTCGGTAAACAAAAAAAAACTAAATAATGACACGTGAATGAAAATCGCATGTATTTTCAGAGTAGGTGTAGGTATGGTATAAACTTATGCAAATGTTTTAAAAAGTTCTTGCATCGATAATAATGAATTGGTAAAGATTAAAACATACAAATTATACAAAGCATAAATGCAGCTAAATCAACATCCAATTTAATTCTAATGCAATCATTGGCAGAGCTTGTTCACACTAAGCAAAATGAATAGAGTATTTTGGATATGAACCCTTCTAATAACGCTGTCGCTCCTACTCGAACTCACACGCTACCAAAATCTAGGTTCCCACAGCCCTAGATCAGGAAATTTAGATGTGGGAAGCTTTAAAAAGAATTCAACAACTTTTTCGCGATAAGAAAAATCCCTCAAACCTGAATTAGTACCTAGATATCATCATCCTCCTAGTGTTATTCCCGGTTGTGCCCTAAAAGAGCCCTGGGTCCGCTTTGACACCTAATCCCATGATTTGGTATAGGCACTAGTTTTACGAAAGCTACTGCCATCCGACCTTACAACCCAGAGGGAAAACTATAGATTCGACCTTATTGGGATTAGACCGGTTTCCTCACGATGTTTTCCTTCACCGAAAAGCTAACGGTAAATATTCCGTAGAAAAGTTCGGAAATCTAATTGGTACGAGCCGGGAGTCGAACCCACGACCGCCGCTTGACAGCCGCATGCCTGAACCCCTAGGCTAGTGTAGCGATTCGATTAATTTAGTAGCTAGATATATTGATATAAAATCAAACATCTGAATAGGAATGTATTCTCCAAGCATTAAAGCGTGTATAACTGACTTATAAAACTTTCACGGTTTTCACACATTAGGTACACCAAACAGGATGAAATTGCTTTAAAAACTCTATTATACATAGTATTACACATATTGAAAAGGCTAGCCTATTTAAAGGCACATCAACAAAAAAAAACTGATTTGAACAGCAAAAATACAAATCGTTCATCAAAATTTGGTTTGGCAATTGTAAAATGTTGATGTCCAGTTAGTATTTTGTGATGCGCAGTCAGTATTTTTTCGTAAGTGATAAAATGTTCCGTAGCTTATATTAATCCTTAACTTTCAATACTTACTTTATTATTTTACGTAATTGTAATTTAGTTGCCTTAAAATATGACTAAAACGACTACATATCACTGATTAAAAATAAATAAATAATAATAGCATCCCGCAATATTAAGTTAGGTTTAGGTAGTAAGTCGTTTTCTTTTTTAAGTTCTGCTTAATTGCGTTGTTTATACCTATACATATAGTTACATTCGTCTATATATTTGGTACCCGTAGCACAAGTTTTTCTTAAGCTTACTTTGGGACCAGTTCGATTTGTCGATCAATTTATACTTAACTTATCTGAACAACTAAACTCTTTACTCGTATCAACTTCATTCAATCTTATCAGTTAATAAAAATGTAAATCTTAAGAATAAATTAATCCATATTTGAGCGTGAAAAATCGAATAGTTAATGAAATCCCTAAGACGCAGACAGATAACTCTACCATATTAAAACGCAGTACGGTTGTATGAACTTTTCGCGGAGTTGGTGCATTTTTCTTTTGGTTAGGTAACACGGGCTTCCAGACAGCTTGCTCTGACACCTCCGATGAAACGATTTAATATCAAGTGCTAGAACACTGACTTGAAGACTGTTGTCACAAAATGTAAAATCGTGTGGCCTTATATGGACTCTTTCGATAAAATCTAGAAATTTCGTTCACACTATTTCATTCCTACAAAAAACTGTCCTGGATTTTCCATATTTTTTATAGATTTCCGCTTAGTGACGATGTTGTAAAACACGTCACAAAATAGAAAAAAAGTGGGACACTTATCGGGATGACAAAAAAGTAGCATGTACCTACAATTTTTATGGAATAGGTTCTCGTGAAGTCTAAAATATTTTTTGGGCTTTAAATGTTCCATTTGGTTTTAGCGGAATGTTTATATTAAATTCAATAAATCGTAGGTTTTCAACGTAAAATACCTACACTGCGAGTTGCCTTATAATTGGTTTGGCTTTGGTTAACTATTTGTTATTATAGCTTAATAAAAATCGGTGAGACAAAATTGTATTATGTGTACTAAGTAATACTAATTATACTAGATACTAAAAATACATTAGTATACTAATTGTATACTACGTACCTACCACATATAGTAATATAATGTTATTTACATACATATATACACACATACTTTCACGCTTTTATCCCTAAAAGGAGTAGGCTGAAACTTGTGTATCAGTACCACTTTTAGCATAAATGGGTTTAAAAGATCGAAAAAATGTGATATACCAGTGAAAGGTTGCTAGCCCATCGCCAACAACACACTTCAACCCTATTCCCTTAGTCGACTTACAACCACAGGAAGAAAGGGGCTGGTGCTATTCGAACCCGACACCACACACGGGGGAAAATTATTTATGAATGGATATTGTGTGAAAAATAAATTTAATAGAAAAAAGTGTTGTAACTTAGTAGCGGAAAGTTTAGAATTAATGAGTATTTTTTGCAATGGTGACAAGACTATCGTTAACTAATGCTTATATTCATTTACTAGCTTCTGCCCGCGACTCGGTATGGTCGTTTATATCGGAGCTCCATACAAACGTTCACCCTCTTGGGACGTAATTTCCGGGAAACTATTCTATGTTCTTCCCCGGGACTAAAACTTCTATCTATACCAAATTTCACTTAAATCGGTTCTGCGGATTAAGGGTGAAGAGGTAACAGACAGACACACTTTCGCATTTATAATATTTGTTAGCTATAGCTGCCTTCTAGCACTCACGCCATATGGTCAGTGTCTGGCAATTCCAATATCTAATCCACAGCCTTCGACACAGATCGCGCGTATTAAATCCATCTCCGTCTGTATAATTCAACTAGAGAAAAATATCGCGTAACGCTCAAAACAAAGATCAATAAATAAAACATGTGCTTTCGTATTCATGATTTTAAATGTGATAAATTCGCAATCACGGGTCCGTTGTCCTGACCTGACCGCCGGTCCGGCGGTCCGGTGCGGTCCGGCGGCCGGCCGTGGGCGGCCGCGGTGGGCGTGCAGGCTGCACCGCCCCCCGCCCCGCCGCGCGCGCCTCACCCCCGCGCGCCCCACGCTGTTTATTCTCAGCCCGACTGGCGGGGCGCGCGACGCGACAGTCGCCTGACTGACGCCGGATCCACCGCACGCGCGCGCGTCTCGCACCGGACACGGTCCGACACAGCGGTGCATTCGATACCGGACATTACAAAATAAAGTAATTGTGTTTTTCGTAGTAATTTTAGTTTTAAACCGGAATTTCGTTGTAGGTGTCGGGGTTGCAGGGTTGCGTGGAAATGCATTTTCCGGGTGCATGGCGCAGGCGGGCGCCGCGCGGGGAGGGGAGGGTGCATGCGATGATGGACATCGTATTGATTTCTATCTGCCCGCGCCTCCCCTATTGTGGTGCACGTATCGACCGCTGCACCGGACTTGATTCAGTGTTGAGTGTCCCCTAATGTGTTCATCTTACGTCACTCCGATGCATGTACCGTGAGTTATTCTGAACGCGTTATTGTGGAAATAATAATTACTTAATAATAGTTTTTCTAATCATTGGATGTATTTGTGTTATAGACTTGCCAATTAAAAATGATTTAACTTGATGTCGCACAATTGGTTACAAGTTATTTGTTTTGTTTCCAATTAAGGCAGTTTTAAAAACATCTTAATACGCATTGATACATTCAAAGAACTTTGTAATGTATCTTTGCTTTTATAGAAATTAATAAAATTACTTTTTTCGAGACTACATTTGGTGATTTAATAGTAATAAAAATAGATTAAAATAAATGGCAATAAACATTCGCTCGCTTCAATGAAATATTCAACCCTCGCACCCTCCGCCGTAACTCAGACACGCGAACAGACGTACCTAACCCGCACCCGGAAAAAATACCGGAACAACCCTTAAACCCGACACCAGTCGTTTTCGTATTCGATGCATAAATATTAAGATTATATTTATTTGTAACATTTTATAATTTCTTTTTGGCATCGAACCAACAGTAGCCCTTAATAGTAAACTACATGACCGCTTGGCAAAACTGTATTTTTTAGTCATCGAAAACGAAAACTATACAGCCAGTGCTAAACGCCCAAACTTTTTCAGCGCCAAACAAAACAGGAACGGACAAAACAAGCTTTAAGCCGCAATTTATATTTACAAATTCAAAAAAGGAACGCAAGCGCACGGAGCACAGAAAAGGCTAGAGAAGGCTCTTAGAAGACGCTGTTTGGATTTGTTTGGGACCAGGGAGCAAGGAAGGTGTGAAAGTGGCGGCGTTGTTGGCGCGCGCGGAATGCGCGGGAGTGGAATTTAGCGCGCGAGCACGCCCCGACTCCGCCGTGCCGCCCTCCGAACTGCCGGCCATGGCGACCGAAACTGGTGAGTACTGTACACGAATATACATAAGTATATAATAAATAAAAGGAAATATATAGAACAAATTTTAGTCTAATCCCTTTAAAGTTTAGTTTATTTTAAATTATAAGTACACAATGCAACTTTCGCAAAATTTTAAATGTGCTCGGCTAGAAATGTATGTTACATACATATTCGAAATAAATAAAAATAAAAAATATTTCACGCTCGTACCTACCCTCCGCCGTAACTCGGACACGCGAACTTGAGAAACCCGGAAAAAACACAGGAGAACTATTGATTCGAATTCATTTCATATCCTACATTGTAACAGTGATTTGTAACAATAGGGGTGATTTTATCATAACGGATAAAACCTCTCTAGCAAATAATAAAGATTAAAAACAAATTATCCTAAATTAACGAATGAGTTGTGTTTGAATTAGAAATATGATGTGCTCTTTTAGACTGCTTGCTGTTTGCAAAAAAATTAACATTAGAATACGAGTACAATAGAAATACTCTTTATTGCAAACCATTAATTTTTTTTTTAAAGATTGACTGAAAAAATCGCCTTTAACGCACTATTATTGAAATAAATGTAGGAAACAATTATTATTGAAATAAGACAGTAGATATGTCCGGATATATTTAAAATTTCAAATAAGATTAATTGTGCAATAAAATTATAACTTGGGTGAAATGTATCTTTCGTAGAGCTCTACAATATCCACATTTTTATCTACGTTGTCATCATATTCTCAGAATTTAGATTAAATTGATTATAAATAATAAATAAACATCCTAATTAGCAAAGTAAACGAGGAAGTCTGTAGGTATTTTTATTTTATAAACCGGAAGTGCTACGAGAACTACGTAGCGCCGGGAAGAGCTTCCGGTAAAGCTCCGAGCGAGCTGACACGCTAGCTTCGATATGTTTTATAACGGAAATTAAAGTAACGATAGAACGTTATGTTAAAAGTGGAGAGTATCATTATTAATGCCGATTTTTTTTACAAAAATACTCGATTTGAATGCACATGAATATTTCAGAAACTAAATATTCTAAAGATTAAGCTACAACTATAACGCAATCAAAATTAGAAAATCCCTTTTTTTTCTTAATTCTTTATCACACAGATGTTTGCCTTCCGGAAAGGCTATACCCAGCTATAATGAGTACATTTACTTATTTGCTAATGAAAACAGTCTCATTTTACAAAATCAGTTTAACTAAAGCCCTTAAGCCTCCTTAAAAACAAGACAAATGCAATATTTATGCAGCCCCAAAACAAATGCAAATTAAAAAAAGTTGCTTATTCAAATGCCGAATCCGAACATCCCCAGTACTCAATTGTTTACTAACAAAATGTATACGTACGTCATACGCACGGCACGGGACATGAGTTCGTTGATATTCACCCCCCAAAAGGGGGGAGCCACCCGGCAGGATAACCCCCCCTCGGGGGATCGCCACAGCTCTCGTTTAATGACGTTTCTGTCTTTTATTCCACTTTTATAGGGTGTGATTTTGTTTTTCGGGCACATTTTCACTTTTGCGGGGAATTTGTTGTTTTTACGATGTTGGTGACGCGACACGCGGTAGTCGGCGGCAATCAAAAGTGGGTGTCGTGAATTGTAAGCGGATGTTATCTATACTAGTGAATATTTTATAATTTTTAATACCGTGTCGGTGGCAAGCTTGCGTATATCCCGCCTGATGGTGAGCGCTCATCGTAGCCTATGGACTTTGCAACTTCTTCCTTCTTTCGCTTGATTTTTCTTATTTTCGCGGATATTCATCATTTTAATAATTATATTTCGGTGGATAATGTTATACTTAGTTACTTTATTTCGGTTTCTGACCAATTTTAAATAATCCGTTCCTATTTAATATCGATTTTCTATGATGGTCTAAGCGATATACCACTTATCCGACATGAGGTGAAAATGACGTACGTACGTACTAGTTATTAAGACCTACACACAAGAACACACGTCTAGTTAATATTTTCTACACCAGCTATTGTTATTGCGATAGTTTTATGCATTACGTGCCATTATTTATTTTATAATAAGGCTACAGTAAAAATAGCTTACATATTACATTGTATACATCATTTTGAATACAAATGCCCCCGACGGATATCGCTTAATACGCGCGACATCGTGAAATAAACATAGATTTAACGTATAAATTAAAGTTAGAATTATTATTTACGCCATTAAATACTAGGCATATTACTAAAATTATAATTATAAAATTATAATGAACAAATTGACGCAAGTACTTAAAATTTCATTCAACCTATGAAGTATTTTTTTTTATTATTTAATTCCGTCTTTAAAAAAAGGTGCATAATAAAATATCGTGGTTACAATTTCGTACCTTTCTACGCTTTTTAACAAATTTTATTTGTTTTTACAATGTTTGTGATTAATTTTACTGCATAGTAGGACTGGTTCCATTATTTTGACTAAAGCTCCCAGTAATATACAGATAAATATAATTAGCTAGTAAGAATAAAGTTTAGTAAATAATCTTAAAAAATAAAGATTGTACTAAATTACAATGTTTTTCATATCCGCAGTGGCCTACTGTGTAAGAAATTTATCACAAAATATATTAAAATTTCGCTCATGACATCATGTTGACATTTTGTGGAGTCGGACTTACCACCAAGTAGCGTCCCAATTTTTTCTATTTTATTTGATTAACATTAGAAACAACCTAATTACAAGGGCTATCACAGGTCTACGCACTTTCTGTCCAACTACATGTTTTGAAATTCACCGAGACTCGCTCATTGCTATGTGGTCACGTTAACCCACATGTAAACCTATTTAAACTTGCGCATACGTTTCCCCATGACAAAGAAATTCGCGCCATTTGAAACCCAAATGTATTCAGGGAGCAAGCCAAGCAACAGTGTAATAAATATGAGGCAAAATAAAACAGCAACGGCAAATTTCAATTTCAGCGCGGTATCAGAGAGGTCGACGGTCGTTTACCTGCACGGCTATCACAAAACGGCGCGCGAGGTCTCACGTTTTTTCTCGCACTATCCGTCTCTCTCTTATTAGAACACTTAGAACAAGAGGTATAGTGCGAGAAAAATCGAGAGACGTGCTGAGATCGGGGCACTAGCAGTGTTGGGCGTAATGGATTACATTTATAATCGCATTACAAATCACATTACATGTAATGCCATTACGAGTAATGCATCACACGTGTAATTGCATTACATTGCAATTACGAGTAATGCATTACAAGTGTAATTTCATTAAATGTAATGCGTTTACGAAAGTAATGCATTGCATTACATGTAATTTGAATTCATTCGTAATTGGTAATTAAATTATTCAACAATTTACTTTAAGTAAACTTTTTTTACCGCAGCAGAACCAAGGTAACCGATATAGCCCTCCGAATCGCTAAACTTAACTGGCAGTAGGCGGGGCACATTGCACGTAGAACCGATGGCCGTTGGGGAGGAAAGGTTCTCGAGTGGCGACCACGTACCGGAAGGCGCAGCGTGGGTAGGCCCCCACAAGGTGGACTGATGACCTGGTAAAGGTCACAGGAGTCCGCTGGATGCGGGTGGCGCAGGACCGGTCATTGTGGCACTCTTTGGGGGAGGCCTATGTCCAGCAGTGGACGTCTTTCGGCTGATATGATGATGATGATGAAACTTTTTTTAGTAAACTAAAAAGGAGCAAGTATCTATTTATATTTGGTGACAATTGCAATCTGTCCATGCAATCTGCCACAAACCCACAAACAAAGATTACAAGTTAAATAAAATCTTGTAAAAACCAGTACCTCCGTCAGCTGTAGTCCTAGTGAGTTTTCGAAATGTGATGAATGATTTTAGGATTTTAAAATTCGATGAGGCAATTCAAAATCTTAAAATAATAATATTAAGCCTTTATCGCTGGAAATGTAACATATTTGTCTTTTCTCTGAAATAAACAGTTCGAATTTTAATATATTTTTTAGGACTTTTTACTAGTTTTTTGATAAGAACTTTAGAGAATACAGAGAATAAGCATCTTTTATTGATTTTTTTGATTAACTTGACCGTTTACAAACTAGAGCGGTTCAAAGTTCATTATTGGAGCAATCAGGGACATTTAGGCACTTAGTAATTTTTTTGCCAAAGTGGTGTCATTATATAACACCTATTTAAAATTATTGTTACACATAGAACACGTCAAAATAAGCATCTTTTACTTTAAGAAGTTTTTTCCGCTCTATTATAAAATCATCATCATCCGAGTCGGTTTTTCCACCTTTAAATGACTGACCTTTGAACCCGAATATCATATAAGAGAAAAAGTTTAAAGAATACAACATGCTTACTTTTAGGTATTTATTACGATAAGAAAAAATTAAAAAATAAACAAAATATAAAAAATGTTCAAAAACCTGTTCCCTTTTCTATACGCCAACCAATGTCTGTTTCTTTTCAACTCATATTTGCACCATTTTTTTTTAAATTGACGACGAATATATTTTATATAAGTAATTAATGAACCACTTACAAATTTTTACGAGAATTGGTTGAGAAATGCGAGCCGTAGTCGAGAATAGCCGGAAACCTAGACAAACGGACGTACGAAGGCATTTTTCCCCGAGCTGAAACGGAGGCGCTTTGCTCGCTTCTTTCAAATGGTTAATAATCAATAGTATTTTATGCAATCGTTATATAATGTATGCTTTTTCAGTCGAGTATCACGTTTAGGCCACGAAGCTTGGTGAGTGGCCTAATTACGAGACGAGACTTAAAAAGCTAATTATATAACTATCGTATACAATACTTTTTCTACGAGTCAACGGAAATAATAATTTATTAAACAAACTTGGTAACTATTGAAAATCGCCATGCTGAAACGAAGTGCAGCCAACAGCTTTTTTTAAAAACGCGTTGATGTCTTTCTGTAAATCGAGCCTCGTGATTGGTCAAAATTCATTTTAGTTCTTTGTACAATTTAATAATTATTATTTCGATGGTCCATAGAGCATAAACTTTTGCATAAGAATAAAAGTATTCAATTGCGTTATGGTTTGCGAGGTTCTAATTTAAAGATTATAGTCGACGAGTACAAAAAAAAATGTAATTTTACGAAGTAATGCATTACATATTAAAATTACAAAACGTTATTTGTAATTGGATTACAAATTACATTTTGTAATCTGTAATGCGAATACAAATTACATGTTGTAATTTGTAATGCAAATATTGAAATTGCATTTTGTAATTGTAACTAGAATTGTCATGTGATGTTGAATAAAGTTTTTCTATTCTATTCTATTCTAATTGTAATTTGTAATGCAATTACTTTTTGCCCCACACTGGGCACTAGCTGCGGATTTTCAGACCGTGTGTGGGGACTAGCGATTTGATAGGCGACTTATACGCCGACATGATTGCGATGACTTAATGTCGAACGAAATCGGCGATTGTCCCACCTATTGCGAGTTTTAATGTGCCTACTACTTAGTTGGCGCAGCGGGGGTTACATTCAAACTTCACTAGGTACCTGAACATGGTTGTGATTTAGTGACATTAATTGTACCTAACATTATTTTTATTTTATTGTAAATTACCATTTGTATGTATGTATGTATGTAAGCACTTTATTGTACACAATAACAGGTTAAAGAATACACATGTCACACAATAGATCGAAGTACAAAGGCGAACTTATCCCTATAAGGGATCTCTTCCAGCTAACCTTTGAGCAATTGAGAGGAAGGTAGGTAGACCGAGATAGGCAAACTTATACCGTGTACAAAAACACAGAGAAAATGAAAACAAAACCTAATAGGTATTAATTCTAGACAAATAAAAACATGCCAATACATATATAAATATACAGTATAAAATATAATACACACTATATATATCCATTTGACATGTAAAAGTGCAAATAGGCCATAATATTTGTAGATAATTGATTTTGTTTTTGTGAAATGGTGGATAGCATACATACCTACACACATTAATACGTAAATAAAAACAAAACACTTAATCCTTCGAATGTAATGTTTTTTTCGTGCTTATATTTAGTGTAATTGATATTTTTTTCTTAAGTACTACTATAGCAACAAATACCTACAAATCACATTAAAAAGGATAGCCTTCATCACAATACTCACTAAAAACGCTAAGGGCAGGTTGCACTTGCACCAACATACATTACAGATCGATCAACGATAAAGATGGCGCCGGCACCTGTCATTCCATAGAAACCTGTCAAACTTTCGATTACAGACGGTTTGGTGCAACTTAGCCCTAAACGATAATCATAATTCAGCAACTACTCTAAACCCCTCAATTCTACGCACGTATAGCGACTGAAACGAATTCCGCTCGAACATAAAACCTTCCCCCTGTTAATTAGTCATTGCGACAAAGCCCGCCGGCGACAACTGAAGACTTGCCACTTCGTTACTGTCGCAGCTACAATTAAACTTACGAAGATAAAACAATATAGATTGGTAAATCGTCGAGAAACTCGCCCCACGCGACGTTTTGTTTAGAAGTAGGTAACTGTCGTCAAGCGGTAAGACACGCGACTATCTGGAAGTCGCGGGTTCAAACCCCGTTATAGCACTGGGTTCTCGAAATATATATATACTTATATACGAAATATCAAATTATACTGAACAGTGGCTTTTCGGTGAAGGAAAACATCGTGAGGGAATAATTGGTCTAATCCCAATAAGGTCTAGTTTCCCTCTGGGTCGGAAGGTCAAATGGCAGTCGCTTTCGTAAAACTAGTGCCTATGCCAAATCTTGGGATTAGGTGTCAAAGTGGACGGTGGAACAACGCTAGGAGGAAGACGATGACTCACAGTTATGAAAACACAAAAGTTCCTAAGTTTGAAAAAAAAAACATTTAGATGAAAATCTAAGATCAAAGTTATCCTGAAACATAGTCAAGTACCCTTTATTATCCTGATGACGTTTAATAGTACGGATATTTTTTACTGAACACTTTCTCTACCAAATGCAATAAGGTAGGTAATAGGGTAAATCGCCAATAACTGGCCACCCTAAAATAACTGGCCCCTCATACTAAATGTTAACTCTTTTCCCCTACAAACATAATTCAATTTAGTACAATGTGGCCAGTTACTGAAGGGTGGCCAGTAATTAATACCTTATACTAAAAAATAATTATATTATAGGTTAATACAGTTAATTTTCAGTTTGAGGTGGCCAGTTATTGGCGATTTACCCACCTTCTCCGTTCCGTCGTGGGTAAAAACGATAATATTCACGCAAATTTTCCATCTGGCCGTGTTTTCACAATCCGCCGAATCGGATAGTTTTGGATTAATTCCGATCTACAATTACTGCGAGGGTCTCTTTGATCCCGGCCAAATCGGATTTAAATGGATTCACTGCAAGCTCTGCACAGTTTTAGGTTTATAGGTTTGATTGGTGTAGGTATATATGTCATGATGCGTAGATATTTAGGGCTTGATCGTTCGGGAATCTTTTGTCAAAAATTGATCATAGACACAACATTATAAAGAAATACGAGCTATTAACCGTGGTCCCACCGCTACTCGTATCTTTTGTTGCCCCGTAGACCCACTGCTCCAGAATGGGACTACGGGTAATTGAAACAAAACTGCCTTTTACGGGCATTTTCAATAAAAATTAAGTAGACAAATCATGGGAAAATTTACTTTTTTCACATTTAATTAACGTGTATAGGCATATTATTCACAAATTTAACAGAAAAAGTTAGTTTTTATACAAACTGAATGCTTAATTGTCGTCACAAAACGGACACCGAGTAAATTTTCATTTAACAACTCACGCTAATTGGGTACAAGAATGATTGAAAATGCCTTTACCCGTGCATTTTTGGAAGATTACAGTTATTTCAAATAATGAAATAATGCATGGTCTTTTGGAACCGACAGCGGGGCTCCTATATCTGGTCTGTTTGCCCTCCGGGCACCTGAAGATACCTAACCTGACCTAACCTAACCTAACCTAACCTAACCTACCTAGTGATCGCAAAACACCATATATCTAGTGCAGTGGGTAGACGGGGAACGAAATATCTTGAGGAATGACCCGAGGGCTCACTGAGGGTCATAGCAGTAGGACCACGGTTGAAAGGGGGTCTACGGGGACCCAACCAGGGGGACATGTTGGTGGTAAAACGCTATAAATACAATATACATAAGATGGAACGCTGCATAATTGTTTCAACGATTACGTTTTGTCTTATGAAGGCGGTAGCGGCACCACTTGTGATCTTGACTTTTAAGTATGGTCGGAGTTTACATGGAATTTTACGAAAATGCGAAATATGCGTTGTTTGTTTGCGTGTGCGCATCAATGTTCCTATTTGTATCCAAAACGTTTACAAAACATTGTTCATGATTTACATTATTATCTTTATCAATGTCGGTGATGAAGACATTTTAATTATCGCTAGGTTTTTTTTTAATATTTATTGAGATGACCACTGTAATTTGCATTCCTTGATGTAAATAATATATGTAATATTAATATAATAATAAATAATATTATATGTATATTTAAATTATTTATGCTTCAAACTTCAAAGTAACAATTAATGCTAACCTAACCAACCACGGTACGCATATTCGTAAGTCCTTTTCTGAAATCAGTTTGAAAATTCCCATGATTCTCCGAAAAAAAAACGATAAGTCTAAAATGTTTTCCGCCTTCCAATTTTTTTATTGTTACTGAACCATTCCTACACTTATTACATTACTGGGATTTTATGTAAATTCGACCTCAGTCATGCTTACACTTTTTCATCTTGTTTCATTGTATTGAGGGGATGCCTTTATTCGAGTTGACCACGCCCCCTTGACAGAGACACGCTTAAGCCTTCCGCGCACGAGAGAAAGAGATGCAACACTCTTCGGGAATGGCTTTTCTGGACAAACGATATATACCTAACTTACTGAAGTTTTATTTATATTTCATTGAGTGAGATTTTAGATGAGATAAAATGCTATAGTATTAACTTGATTGTGTCGTAAACTAATGTATTGTTTGAGTAGGTTAAGTAAAAAAAAGAAAAAAGCCGGCCAAGAGCGTGTCGGGCCACGCTCAGTGTAGGGTTCCGTAGCCGTTCCGTGAACCGAATGTATGAGCAAGAGAGTTCAAATTCCCAAATCAAATCGACCATGTATTATACACCGACGACCGGTTAGCCTAGTGGGTAGTGACGCTGCCTACGAAGCTGAAGGTCCTGGGTTCGAATCCCGGTAAGGGCAAATATTTGTGTGATGAGCATAAATATTTGTTTCGGAGTCATGGATGTTTTCTATGTATTTAAGTATTTATATCTATTATATATATCGTCGTCTAGTACCCATAACACAAGCCTTACTGAGCTTACTATGGGACTAGGTCGATTTGTGTAAGATTGTCCCCTTATATATATATTTTTTTATTATTTTTTATTATAGACAGACAACACAAGCAAAACTTAGCGAACAATTTTATTATTAGACAACGAACGACCAAAGACAACTAAGACAATTCGAGCACGGCAAATTTTCGACCTAATGTATGGGCGCACCTGCTCCGACACCATTAAATCAGGAAAAATCTTAACAGCGCCATGTACAATGTGAGCGTTCCGCGTACAGCGACATCTATCGGCATTTAAGTAAACTATTGCGCGCGAGCTTAAAGTATGGAAGATGATAATTCTTTATTGCGTGAACCGATTTTCACCGTTTTTTTTACTTTATTTGAAAACATGTCATTTCATTGTGATTTTATAGAAATTACAGGTACAATAAACACCTGCTTATACGGTTAAATTACAAACTTAGTTCAGAAATTATTTTGTAATTTTTTTCAAAAACTATTCAACCTATCAAGTTTCAAATAATTTTCCCAGAAAGTTTTTATAAAGTTCTATTTTTGATTTTTTTTCATATTTTTAAAACTTACGCTTCATAAGTTAGAGCCCCCCCCCCCTCTAACTTTTGATGTGTAAAAAAATGTGTCCCCCGGGACACATTTTTTTTACTTCAAATACAAATATTTATTCGCCAGAATATGGTAACATAAGGTCTTAAAGCTAAGTAAGTACGTACATATTCTACCTGCATGCAGATGTGCAAATATTTATTATTATTATTATCAATTACGATGTCATTACTATATGATTAATTACAATTACAGCAGTCAATTATTCAGATAAATAAAATAAAAAGTAAAAAATAATAACATTAGACACTAGTTATTTTACAGTTACATTATTCGTCATATATTCCTTAACACTATAAAAACATTTACATTGCAACCAGTTCAAAAACATTTACATTGCAACCCTTCTGGAGCGATTATCTCCGAAAATATGAACATTATCAAAAAATGATGATAGCAAACCCCTATTCATTTTTTAATACCTATCCAACAATATATCACACGTCCCTAACGTGTGATATATTGTTGTCAAATGAAAAAAAAAAACACTCCCTACGTTACGTATAGGGGAGGTGTAAAAAAACATTTATTTTACCACTGTCGGCGTGATTGATATACATATTAGTACCAAATTTCAGCTTTCTAATGATAACGGTTACTGAAATTATCCGCAGACGGACGGACAGACAAAGCTAACCTAAGGGTTCCTAGTCGACTACGGAACCCTAATAAAGACCCAACTTTGGTTTTTTTTCTATCGGGAAATTTTAGGCAATCATGTACCGATTAAAAAATGAGTATTCATGTGATAGCTGAACCCTTTATGCACGTAATTAATTTATCGCTAACACAAGGCTGTTTACCAGGGAAGCTAAAAAATTCTATCGTAAAACCTCTTTACAAAAAGGGAAATAAACAACGGTTGAATAATTATCGACCAATCACATTAATACCCATTTTTTCTAAAATATACGAAAAAGTTGTGTATTATAGGATAAGTAACTTTTTTGAAAGCAATAATTTCCTTAAGAACGAGCAAAATGGGTTTCGAAGACAGAAATATAAGTATTACTATATTTCAATTCATGAAAACTGTTACTGATTCCCTAAATGAGCGACTGCCAGTAAGTGTTCTTTTTATGGATATGAGTAAGGCCTTCGACTTCGTCTGCCATAAACGGTTACTCGAAATTTTTTATCGGTATGGCATTCGTGGCTCGGCTTATAATTGGATCAATTCATATTTATCGGATAGGCAACAATGTGTAGAAATTTTCCAATTTTGCTCAAAGACTAAATCTATAATAAGACACCAGTCACGTTATGTACTTAATAAATATGGAGTACCGCAAGGCAGCATAATGGGACCACTACTGTTTCTCCTGAATATAAATGACTTGCCAAATGCATTATCCCAGCAATGTTACCTTTTTGCCGATGACACAACTATTGTAATTAAGGGAGATAGCTTAATAACGTATGAATCACAAATTAATGAATCGTTGCATAAAACATCAGCTGGTTAAAATTAAATAATCTTAAGGCAAATCTTGACAAAACTAAGTTAATGCAATTTCATACCAAAAAAAGGGACCCGCTTAATCTTAACATTACTCATAATGGGCATAAAATTGAAGAAGTTACCAGTATAAAAAAATTTGGTATTACACTGGACCAGTTTTGTAGTTGGAATGAACATATTAAGGACCTGTGTTCAAGAATAAATAGTTTTGTCTATGCTCTAAGAAGAATAACTCAGGTAGTTTCAAAAGAAGCTGCTCTCACTTCTTACTATGGCTACATAAACTCAATATTGCAGTATGGGATAATAGTATGGGGTCGATCTACAGACATAATGTTTTTGTTATGCAGAAGAAATGTATTAGAGCTATCTTTGGTCTCAAAGTGTTGGATTCCTGCAGGCCTTACTTTAGGGATCACTATATTTTATCACTTCCCTGTATTTATATCTTTGGTGCATCCTTGTTTGCATATCAACAAGGCCATTTATTTCAGAATGTTAAAGAAATATATCGTAATCCCATACGTTCACAATACCGCAATAAGCTATATGTTCCAGCAACTAATATTTCATTCGTTGCAAAAAACGCATCTTTAATGTGTATAAAAAATTATAATAAAGTTTCGGATTTAATAAATGACCTGCCTTTTATACAATTTAAGAAGGCTTTAAAAAAATGGTTAATAGAAAAATGTTTCTACAGTATTCAAGAGTTCCTAGAATATAAGTAGGCAGCTAGATTTAAGATGATTTCATAATTTGCATGCCTTTAAGGTAGATTTTAGTGATACCTCTATTGTACCTGTTTGGACCTGTCTTTACCTAAAATCGTGCAAATAAAGATTTTACTTTACTTTACTTTACTTAAATCAGATAAACAATCATATATAGTCAAGAATCATATATATCTGAAAATCGGAACTTATTGTTTCTTAATCTAGTCAAAACGGCGTTTCAAAATTGTGTCATTATCTTTGAGACACACCGGTTATGAGACATCCTCACGTGTGAATGCCAACTGGTCGCCATTTGCAATTATTGTTTGAGGAAAATGGCCGATTCGGTAAGTGCGATCAGATAACATGTCCAATGCCTTGACATTAGGTCCTCATTAGAATAATGGCAATAAAGAGATCGCTCATTTTGGACGGTTGCAGCCAGTATATTTAGTGTTTTAGTTTAGTTTACGACAATTTTTAGGATTCACTCAATAACTCACAGAACTAAAATGATAATATTTGGCAAGCAGCGAGGTTTTACATACCTACAACACAACAACATTACATAATAATAAGTAGGTAATTTAGAAATCTGTGAAAATGTAACTTCTCTTATCGTATAAAAATAAAATAAAATATAGTTATGTATCGTATCTATTAGGTGTCTGGACGCGTGTTTCTTTAGGGCACAACCGGGCACAACCTATCCATACTTCCATACTAATATTATAAATGCGATAGTGTGTCTGTCTGTCTGTCTGTCTGTTACCTCTTCACGCTTAAACCGCTGAACCGATTTGGGTGAAATTTGCTACAGAGATAGTTTGAGTCCTGGGGAAGGACATGGGATAGTTTTTATCCCGGAAATCACCCCCCAACGAGATGAAGTGTGGGGTGAAAGTTTGTATTGTGCTACGATACATACGAGTTCCACGCGGACGGAGTCGCGGGCAGAAGCTAGTGATGGTATAAAACTACTATCTGAACGTAACCAGTGTAAAATGACATCCAGACGGCGCAGATCGCAATTTGCGACGGGAGTTCACTACTTAAATATGCAACAAAACAAATCACGAGAGTAGGTACGGCACGGAAATCTTGTGCGCGAGTCCGACCCGCATTGGACGGTTTTGTTCAATATTTATTAGTAATTTTGCTGATAAGTAGATAATTATTCTTCTTGAATTAATGGATTTTCCATTAAAACTGCCTCGCGAAGATTACTGTAAACACGAACACGTGTTCGGTAATTTAATTCAATTTGATCTTCATTTTCTTTGAGATCTTACCTAAATGCAAATTCTACATTTAATTAGGTACCTATATACTGCGTGTTAATACTGCGTAGTCGCTTTTGAAATGTAAATTATCTGATAATCGCCATCAATTAGCAGCCCATTTAAGTCACTGCTGGGCACTGGCTCACTCTTATTCTCATGGGTGAAAGGGAATGCACTACTTATTAGTGTACCTACTTGAGATTATTTGAGTTGGCCGAATGGCATCACAGTGGTCCATTCACAAAGCAACTCTACCGTCATTCCAATTCAAATGACAGTTTTATAAAAGTCGACCACATTTAATGATCTCGACCATACCAAACCCTCGTGCTGGCTCAGTATGGGTTGGCAACTTTACATACTTACTTCTTTAAACTTCCTCGCAGCTACCTGCAGGTTTCCTCACGATATTTTGTACACCGAAAAATAGATATTTTGTTCACCGAAAAATATCAAAAGATAATCGCTATTCGCATTAAGTGTAACTTGGCGGGTGGGAACGAGAAGGCATGATATGCGTATTTTTAGGCGACGGCCTCAGAAAGCGACTTATGTTTTTCGAACGTATGTATGTAACTACATACATACGTTCGAATTATTCTTGAATTATATTATTCCACATACATACATGACATAACTATGTAATAATTCTATTTCACGAACTAAATGATAGACTTTGATATATGTTGTGTTGTTAGAGTTGTCCTATTTTTTGGAAGGTCATAAAGACTAAGTATAAAACAACTAAAACAGTTAAAAAAAACGCTAATTTAAGATATTTTTTTCTTGTTAGGATGGGCTGCATACTTTGTATCTAGATATAATTTTCACTAATAAAGATTAATATTAAAATAGAATTAATTAAATATAAATACATAATAAATGGCAATGTAATTATGCTATAATCTTATCTTGTAATAATATCAATAAAAAATGTTTACTTGTTGTTCCTTTTGGTAAATAGATGACCAGTACGAACACGATTATTTATTCAGTGTTTCCTTCAGGCGGCGCCGCGGCCGGCGCGGGCGCAGGCGGCGAGCAGCAGTACTCGCTGCGCTGGAACGACTTTCACTCTGCCATGGTCTCCTCGTTCCGGCGGCTGCGTGACGAAGAGGACTTCGTTGACGTCACGCTAGCCTGCGCCGGGGCTACGTTCACTGCGCACAAGGTACCCCAGAATATGGTGCCCTAGCTGGATATTTTTTAGCAATAGCCGAAGTAGCGAGACGATCACAGCGAATGTGTTACTATTCATCTAACCACGACTCTATTAGAGTGCAAGACTGGCTTAACTACAGTCGTCAGCTGATTTTTCCAATTCAATCAGTTAACTTTAAGCACTAATTTAGGGCCTGTATTCATTCGTCAATTGTTTTTGTAAGGTCGTGCTATCAGCATGCAGCCCATACTTCAGGAAACTGTTGAAGGCTAACCCCTGCCAACACCCCATCGTCATACTCAGGGATGTCCACGATAAGGACATGGAGAGCTTACTCAGGTATGATGTCTTGTCAACTTGCTTTGCTTTGTTGTGTCAAAAATATCAAAGACTCTTGCACGTGCTTATTCCATCTCCAGTCGAAGAAAAATTACCCTAAAATCGGAAATTGATAACTTTATCATACTAATATTATTAATGTCAATATTTGCCTGCTCTGTTTGGATATCGGATACTGAATGACGCAAAAACGGATAAAACTAAATAAAAAAGCAATACAAAATATGGCCTGGAGTGTAATGGCTGGAAAATCATAGTTTTTATCCCGATAATCTCCGTAGTGGGCTGAAATTAACGGTGGCAGTTGAAACGGGAATTCACGTGTACAAAGCCGCGGGTCAAAGCTAAGTCACTACATAATGAAATTATTTGACAGGTTTATGTACCAAGGTGAAGTCCACATAGGGCAGGAGCAGCTAAAAGAGTTTCTACGAGCTGCACAACTCCTGCAAGTCCGGGGGCTGACCGACGTCCCGCCGACTGCGCCAGTGCCAACGCTTGACCAGAAAGCTTCACCGGTTGGTCACAATTTTCATTAACACTAGATGATCTAGCAAGTTAAAATGCAAGTGACCTGGTTCGCAGTTGTTTTTGGGCTTTAAGCCACGACGTTACATTGTCAGTTTTCTATTTATCATATCAATTAGTGGTACCTAACAAATATTGTAAAGTGTAGCAAACAGATAGCGAACAGATTATGGTCGCATTTATCTCTATAGCATTCGTAATGCTCTGTCAAATAGGGTAAGAAAGTAACGAACACCTTTTCTGGTCTTTATCACGATGAAAAAGACCGTCATATACCCACAGTGGTACAAATAGTATGCCTTCGCAGTGTTAAATATAAAAATGCTTCGATCCTTGCAACGAGCTAAGGTCCGCCCCTTCCTAAAAATAAAGCGAGACATTCGATTGATTATACGCAGGCGATTGTGCAACATTTATAGCCTTACATCATCTGCAGCAATCAACAACATCATGGACGGAGACGGGGTCCGGCGGGTCCCGGGAGGGGCGCGAGGGCACGGCGCGCGAGGGCCGGCGCGCGCGCAGGCCGGAGGAGGGCGCGTCCAGCACGCCGCCGCCCAAGAGGGCCAGGTCCTCCGACCTGTATCAAGCGCAGATGAAGACGAGGTGAGGATAGTCCTATTTTCCCTCAACATTGTCCATTCTGTTGGAATAGCGGCGCCTCGGGGTAATATGGGGATGTAGCTTATGTCTTTCTATGTAACAACTAGTCATATGCCTATAAACTAGATATAGAAGAAGCTCTTCTGTGCTCTTACTCAAACTTCTTGAGAAGATTGATCCTGGCTACGCTCTAGCTTTCCGATAGTTTGAACTAAGAATCATGCGGTAACGCCCATACTAATGATCCTGTAACCGTTCCGGGTGTAGGACGGAGCAGCTTCTAGCGCAAAGCAGCCCGGAGCGCAACGGCCACGAACTTCTCTTCGGACCGACGATGGACCAAAACGCACACCTCTCTGCCAACCTATCTAACCACCTGGTAAGCCCACAAACTAGAATATAATAATAATAATAACCATTTATTCCAGGCAACTATAAGGCACATTGTTACAAATACCTTACAGACTAACATACATGCAATATAAATATAAAACACTAATTATTATTTAGGCGACGAATCAGTGTGGCTCCGTTGCGTGGGATATGCTTGAAGTATTACCAGTAGCTAAAAATCGTAGGAGAAGTCTACAAATCACTTGGTACCAATCCAGCTTGCAGCTGAATTTTCCAGCTATACCTACCTGTTAGCACTCAACCTTTCCACTGTTAACACTTTTATCATCATCAGCCTGTATACATCCCACCGCTGGACACAGCCCTCCTCTCATGGATGAGAGCCCAGCCCGGTGCGGGTCGGTGACTTCACATGTATCTTTATAAATACCTACTTACCGCCTAATTATCACCCGTCACAAAGCTAGATTTCCTGGAAGTAACTATTCCTTCGGATTAATTTAACTACCTAGTACAGTTAACTTGAATACACCTCTAAAGTTTTTCAGTTAACTACAAAATTGTAATTAAAGAAGACTTGAATATCAAAAAAATTACCACATCAGTTTTTCAGCACCTAAAGGAACAATAGTCAACGTATTCAAGTTTCCTTCCCCACAGTCTGGAGAAGGCGAGGAATCGTCGTCGGACGCCGGCGCCAGCGACACGGAGGGCGAGCCGCGCGCCAAACAAGAACCCATCGACTACGACGATCCAGCTCACGTGGCCAACACCAACGGGGCGATGCCGCACAGCTTCCCTGGACTGCTGAACCTGCAAGGTATGGCAGTAGGCCTGGAAAAGTCCAGAGACAATGGGGTTATTCACCCTGGAGGGACCTAGGGGACGGCCGGTAAATAAGAATAAGCCTGAAGCGAAGTAATTAGACGTTTCGCTTCGAAGACGTTTAGCTAGGATGCCCGTGTGTTGATGACTTGATCCAAGCTTGCTCTGATAGGAGCAAAAGGATCATTAATACTGATATATCACTACGCAGTTATGTGTTGTGCTGTTGACAACAAACTGGATTGGAATTGATTTAATTTGGAAATGATAAAGTAATCTCTCAATTCCAGGATTCCCCGGACTACCCGGACCATCAGGGATACCAGATAACTTCGGTGAGTAATGTACCTATCGCATTTTACTTCTTTATAACAATCTTGCCTTCCTAACGTGACTCAATAATTAATCAATTTTTCCAAGTCGCGGTAAGAAAACAATTAGACCCGACCAGAACATATTTCAATTCAAAATTAATGACAATTCATCGATTAGCAGACAACCGAGTCAATCGCATCATTAAGTACGCATTATTGAGTCATGTACCTATGCACTGCATGCTGACTTATACCTAACACTAACATTCTATTAACGAGAGCGGCAGGCGCTCGAGCACCTCTATAAACGGTCACAGTAACCTTGGTCCCCCATCAAGCGGTTAGGAAAGTCGAAGCAACAATGGAAGCGAGAGAGCGCTCTCGGGCGAGTTAGGCGTCCGGTGGTTAGGGCGAGAGACGAAAATGAACGCGACCTCCGTCTGCAACAGGAGCGACCTGGCCGGGCGGCGGCGAGGCCAAGCCGGAGCAGTTCCCCTACAACGGCACGGGTGAGCCGCACAAGCCCGCCTGCCCCGCGTGCGGCAAGCGCTACTCCAACAACTCCAACCTCAAGCAGCACCTCCTCAACGTACACGCCGCGCCCGCGCAGCCGCACCGCTGCCCCGCCTGCGGCCGCGCCTTCAAGACGCGCCAGTACATGCAGATACACATGAACTCGATCCACGGCATCAAGCAGCGCCGCCGCGACTCCGGGCCCGCGCCCATGCCCGCGCCCGCGCCCGCGCCGCCCGCGTACCCGCCCCTCGCTCCGTCCGCCGACCTCGACCGATACACATACAGTAGCGCTTAATGTGACGTGTGGCGATGTCTCTAACCGCCGCCTCTGTGTTACAGGGGCGGCCCTGGCGGGCGGGGCGCTGGGCTACCGGCCGCAGTGTCCGCTCTGCGGCCGCGTGTACTCGTCCACCTCCAACCTGCGCCAGCATATGCTCAATGTGCACTCGCAGACCGACCGCGACCAGTGGTTCCCGTGCCAGCACTGCGGCAAGAAGTGCAAAACGAAGCACTACCTCATCAACCACCAGCTGCAAGCGCACGGCATACGCCAGCGACAGAACTCTTAGAGACGGCGGGTCGGCGCCGATCCTGCGCCGGCGCCCGTGGCGCCCGCGGCGCCCTGCGTGGCGGCGCCCGTGGCGCCCTACCCGCCGCGACCGCCGCTCGCCTGGTGGTGACGCCCCGGCCACGCGGCCCGCGGCTGGACCGCGCTCGTCGCCGACGACTAGCTCGCTCCCCGCGGACGACAGTGACGTAGGACCCCGTGCCGGATCTCGAGTGCGCTACCGTGTACGGGGCGGGTCGGGCGCCGCCGGTTTTGCCACGTCTGACTAACTGTTGGCATTGCAGATGCCGCGGCCGTGGCAAACCCGGCGGCGGGGGCGTGTCCGCTGTGCGGCGCGCGCCTGGGCTCGCCGGCGACGGCGCGGCGCCACCTGGCCGCGCACTACCCGCGCGACTCGCCCTACTGCCCGGTGGCGAGCTGCGCGCGCCTGTTCGCGCACCCCAACAGCGTGCGCAACCACATGCGCCTGAAGCACCGCCCGCAGTGGGAGCGCATGAAGACGCTCCGCTGGAGCTGCGGCTGGGCCTAGCGCCCGAACGAACGGCTGTGAACGAACCAAGTGCGACTTAAACCGGAACGATCTCGACGCATTTCTCGCGCGCGCGCGACTAGGATATATCGACTGAAAATTATTTTTGTAGTAGATTAGACTGATATTGTTTATGTAAGGTATATTAAGCGCGTAAATAAGAAATGTGATGTTTGGTGCCATTGATAGATAACCGAGTGCTAGGAGTGACGATCGTTCCCTCGACTTCCTGACGCCTGTACTCTTCCATTGTTGCTTCGACACTTCTCCCGCCGCCGTTTCGTGTCCTCTAGACAGTGATCCTTTCGTTTCGGTGTCGTCATATTGTAAAGAAGAGACGTGCGGTTACTGTTCGACTTGTAAAAATGCCAATCTATTCCTACACAAAACGCCAAATGCATTTTTAATCCACGGCAGGTAAGCCACTAGGCATTTTTGCTGAAGTTAAACAATAATCGCATTTATATTTTCATAGGAAGCCGTTTATAATAATGTGTTCATCAAATAAACTAACTTATTTTAACCGACGCCGTGGTTGTTCAAATGAAGACACCAAATAGTGCCAATATTGACCCACCTCCGCGCATGCAAAGAACTCAATTAGCGATATTTTTAATAAGAAATAATCGCCTCTTAACATTCTTAACTATGATGCTAATGGGTGACTACTCGTGAAGTGTACTCGTAAGTGAACACTGAACATTCATGGCTAATGAGATGATGTCACGCGACTTAATACCTACTTACCTAATTTATAGAATTAGTACATTTTGGACTAACCAATGCGTCGGCAACTTAATAAAAAAAATTGTCTCGCGACATATTGCGTGCGTACTTATGTATATTTTCGACCATAGTTAAGACAATACGAAATAGAATTAAAAATCAAATGCCTTTTAGCGCAATAGGTACCTAAGATACGTTCAACCAGCATAGGGTTTATTTTTTAAAAGTTGAAGTACGTGGCGAGCACAATCAAAACATATCTAGTCAATGTTGAAAGTACGGAGGGTTTATTTAATATAAATAACCATTTTCCATTCGCATATATTTTCGTATTAATGAATGAAGAGGGGTACGAGTAAGTTTTATAGAATTTATTCTTTGAACGAAGTTTGAGTGGACGAAGTGCTTAGACTGGACGATTTATTATACATTATACATAATTACTATAGATAATTTGTCATTCCTTGATTGTAGCTTGTTATTCCATAATTAAATTACCCATAGTATATAAGTCAGACGTAATAGTGTAGTAGTCTTCCAAAAAAACCTTTTTGTTTAATACGCTTTGTTTTACACAGACGGCCTAGCTTAAAGTCCAGTCTGAAACTCAATATGTATATATAAATAGTATTACAATAATGGTTGCCTTCAAAATATATGCGATAGGAACCCATGTCGAATAGATCTCGAAAATTAATATTGGTAAATTAGCGAGTAGTGAAATTGTTCCTGACCGCCTGTGAGGCATTGTCTATATCTACGATTATATAACTTACTTTTAAGCGTACAACATTGTAAATTAGTCAACACAATAACCAAAATGTTCAATGTGAGTAAACGATTCTAGTTGCGATTGTATTAGTGATACGATATATACGTAATAATTTAATTTTTACCCGAAAAAAGTGTCTGCTTATATAATATACTATACAATAAAACTACGAAGTAGAATAGATGTATTTCACTTGCTGATATGCCGAACGAAAGTTTCTAAAATTTCGTAAAAATCTTGATAATTCGTTAATTTCAGGGAACCTTTACAAGAATGTAAAGGTTCCCTGAAATTTCCGAGAAGTTTTCATTTCTTTTTAAACTTTCCGCAACTGACCCGTCTGTAATTCCACTAACCAAACGCTCACACTTCTAGAATACTGATAGTATAAAAGGTAAGATCTGCCACTCCACTGTCGATCTACTCTGAACCAACAGCACATACTTAAGGTATCGTTTTCAGGTGGTTCGCGGCGGACGCAAGACCTCCTGCGCGTACGCGCCACGGACCCGCGGCCGTGTCCTAAGTGCGGGAAGATCTACCGGTCTGCGCACACGCTGCGAACACATCTTGAGGACAAGCATACCGTCTGTCCCGGATACCGGTACGTAACAAAAAAAAACTATTCAAATCTGGCTCGAAGGACCAAAAATGTAGGCTCTTTTTCGTTACATGCAATAGAGCTGGTGACAATGCGTTCTGAAATACTCTCATCTCATAACAGCTGTTATTCTTTTCGATCATTATGTCATTAACCACATTATCACATCGATAGTTCTGTGGGTACTAACATAATAAAGAGGTAAAGTCCGTCAGTGTGTAGCTTTTTAAGCTCGTATGTAAGGGGAAATATCCGAAACTCATCCGATTTCGATAACTCTTTCACCACTTTATAGAACATACCTACCTTCAAGATAGACATAGATATATAAATAAATATAATACTTCAGCCCGCAACTCCAGGGTTGTTCTCAAACTGTAATGCGAGCGGAAACGCGCAGGCAGTTAGTACGGAATAAACCACCCACTCACTAACCTCATTTCATTATCACAGGTGCGTTCTATGCGGCACGGTGGCAAAGTCTCGCAACTCGCTGCACTCACACATGTCTCGGCAACATCGCGGCATCTCCACCAAGGATCTGCCCGTGCTGCAGATGCCCACGAGATTCGATCCAGAGCTGGCCAGCCAGTAAGTATAACTCGATATAGTAACGCATAGAATATCTCTTAGTTCAGAAAGCTCACACGTAATGGGGCCGCATTTAATAACTTATCTACGTCTTAAAGATACCTGTAGTCTAATTGGCGTTGACACTAGTTTTTCCAGTAATGAATGTCATCTGATCTGACCTTCAAACCCAGGTGTTGAACTGGTCTAGATCAAGTCAAATGAATTGGGGATTACATTTAAGTTCAATCATTAGAAAATTAAGGTATACCAAATAGCGACCTTATCCTTTACACTGCAGGTACTGATACTGACTATTTTTCCCAGACTCCTAGCGAAAGCTGGCGTGAAAGTATCTCCCGAACAATTGCGTGCGCGCGCCTCCCCCACCGGACCACGGCGGTGCGACATCAAGCTCGACGCCAAGTCTGCGGCTTCAGAGAGCAGCTCGATCTGCGGAGACAACGACAATGATGATCTCAGCCAGTCGCGCTACGGGGACCTCCCGGTGTCGCCACCTCGTAAGTATTCCCAATAGATGGCGCTGTAGTATATTCCCTGACAATTATGATCTAGATACCTTCAAAGCAAAAGCGAAAAAGCTATAACCGGTGAACTTCATCTTAGACCCTGTCGTCACCTAGCATGGGATGAGACTAGTACTAGACGAGGGTCATAAATCATTGGTTGGTTCCGCGCGCGTCGTTAATCTGTTCTTAATAAAATACCATATAATGACAATGCGAAGCTCAGGCTGTCTTAATAGATATCCGGATACCCAGTATGAATCAAGGTTTGTTCCCCGCAGACATCAACAACCTGGCCAACACCACCATCACCAAGGTCCCGGCGGTGCGCGCGCTGGCCGCGCGCGCGGCGGAGGGCGCGCACGCGCACGCGCCGGCGCCGCGCCGCGACGACTACCCGTACAACCCCAGCTCCACGCTCATCGACACTTATCTGCAGTATATTGGTGAGTCTCTTCATCATTTTCAACCTAAGTCCTGCCAGAACCTCCAGTCCCACTCGCACTGAGTAAATTAAAAAGAGGGTAGATTTTTCTAGTAGGTATAGCGTCAGTTGTGCTAGTATAGCTGTAATCGCCCTGAGCATATCGCCTTCGAGTAGGTATTCCATCCTGGTCTTATCCACGATTTTCATCTTAGAACCGCCACTGTTAAGATGTTAGTCCACCTACCTTTGGACACTTCGTATGTAGTATGAGGATCGTGCCCCGATACAATTCATAAACTAAGTATAGGTTTTAACGAGGGACTTTGACAGGCGCCTGGAACCATAAAACTAACGTCTGCTTAATCAAATACATTAAGGAGTTATCCAGACTCTTACATTACATTAATATCTACATATCTTTGGACTTCCGATCATCATAAAGTCGTACATAGGTACGACTAGTATAGACTAAGGTACATTATCAGTATCACAAACTTCAACAGTCCTTATCGGTATAGGTATGCTTGCACATAATCAATACTAACCTGGCGCATTATTACAGGAATGCCAAACATAAACCACCTCGCCAACCTGAACGCGATGCACATGGACCGCAAGACCTACGACGAGCCCTCGATGGGCTCGCTGCCCCCTCCGCCCACCACGCTCGCACACCAGAGCTTCCTCAAGCAGATGCAGAGAAAATACACCGACATCGGCAAGCCGGACATCACGCGCGACGTCGACGAGCCGCTCGACCTCGGCAAGGAACGGCAACGGAGCGAAAGCATGGGAGATGGAGATGACAAGGAAGGTGAGAAAGAGTATTACGGGAAGGAGTTCAACGCGGAGGAAGACCGGCGCGACGAGGATGACGCGCCCGACGACCCCGGCTACTCCGACGAGGAGAGAAAGGCGTCATGAAAGACGTTTTGTTGATCACAAACGGTGCTTGAGTGTTATGTTTTAGCTGATTCGTTTCGCAACGTAATATCGGTTTGATTGTTGACCCGTGGAATGTCGTTGGTGCCATTTCCGATGTAATGTAAATTTTTAAACTAGGTTTAAAGCGGCGAGCGTTAGGTTGTGCGAGATCACTGTAGGTCCCCGCCCCGCGTTAGTCCGTTGGCGCCACTTGATCGTGAGATTGTTTTAGTAGTAACTAAATAGTATCCTGGTCAACGGGCATACATTGTAACGACACCCCCTTTGGCCGTCCTTGGTGCTTTGGCATTATAAATGGATTTTGCTGACGTTCGGTAAGTCTGGAGTACTAGAACTAGACTCCTGAATTACTGATATTGTTGATGAGTTATACAGCATCTAATACATATATCGGCAAATGTAAGGGGCAGGCTCGTTGGCTAGACTATAGTGGGTAGTGTTTTTGTACGTGCATGTAATGGACCCTGTCACATAGTAGGGCCTTACATCATAATTCCATCCAACTACCTCAGCATCGGGCCAATCCGGCGTGTAAAAATTAAAGAGAAAATATATCCACACAAATTGTGAAATTCCATCCATCTACCTCACTTCAATAGATTTAATTTAATATTTTATACAATTTATAGATATAAATAACTGTTGTTTTATGTATTTTGCAGATTGCATTTATATATACTATGTAGAGCATATAGTAGATAAATATACGCAAGTCATTAGGTGATTGTTAGTGCTGCCCATAGATACTCGACATTCTCATTGCGTTGTGTAGTGCGCACTCACTAGAGAACATTAGACTGCCCGTGTCCCCGGCGCGCCGCGCTCGCCGCCACGTCGTCGCGGAGTCGTCCCGACGTCGTGACGGGAGCGCGACGCGCCGCGCCACCTCACCGTAGCGTAGCCACGTAGACTCCCACATCGAGTGAGCTCGCGACTAACCTATATCTACGATATCTTGTATACGAACAAACGACAGAGCTTAAGACATACTCTTACTATTAAAGTGTGCGTCACTTCAGCATCTTCAACTGCCTTGAGACTGAACACAATTTCCAGGGATACCTAGTTGTTGTCGCATGAAATTTTGCGAATTTATTGAAAATGAAGTTCAAATTTGAAACTTAACAAATCGTAATAAGACATACCTAATATTGCATTGTATATAACTTCGAGTGATATGTAAAGTACATAATAAATAAACAGATAGTAACAAAAAGCAATAAATAAAGTATACCTTGATGTTGCCTTCGGAGTGTTGTATATAGGAGGCGGACGAATGTCGGCCGCATGCCGTCGACTAATCGTCGACCCGTTGTTGGCCTGTCGTCGGCCAGTTGTGCAGAGACGCAGAAGGTTTATTTTGTAGTAATGATGTGGGCTCGTTACTTATAACAATTACTGTGATTACAATCTCATAATAGCCTTCAATACTTATACATATTTTTTAGAGTACAATGTTATAGTTATTTAGTATATTAATAAGTATATTTGTAAGCGAGTCACAAAATTATATTTACTTCCCTAAACATTAGATTTCACGTTGTTTAAGTATTTAGAGCAATAGGTGGAGCATTTAACCTTTTATATGAAAGATATTACAGCGTTTAGGGATTTTTTTGAGTATCTAATGAGCGTCATTATACAACGAAACCATGAAAAGAATGCACATCCAAACACTACATTCTTTATTGTCATTTCTAAGCTACTAATTAATGATACACGTGTGTTACTTTGGCACTATGGCGTAACTTTGACCCAAGTCTTGTTTTTCTACACTGCCCTTTCGCATTTAATTTAATTTTCCTGTTAATTATTTTAGAATGGGCAAAGTTGCCCACCAAATACCAAAGTAACCCGCACTTGCCCCAAGTGCAAATATCAAACTAACAAATAAGAAAATATTATTATAAAGTTACTTTAACTTCAAACTCCCCAAAAGTTTAAATTTGGATGCCATTTTTTCTTGCTTTTGTATAATGACGTCATAGATCCGGGTTTTTTTTTAAGTGTGAGTGAGATGCATCACTTCGGTTTGTATACTTGTTGACCGTTGACAGTGTTGCCATAGTGAGTAAACTTGACTGTATATAAAATAAGTTTTGTTTAGATGAGTCTCGTGTAAGATTTGCAAATTATTATGTTTTTATTTAGTTTCCTTTACTGTTCAATAATAAATGTATACTGTTTGACACAACACAAATAAGTATGTTATATTAGCCAATAGCCAGTTACCAGAATGTGATTATAAATAGATATTATATTTTTTCAATACAACCGATTGCCGCAGATAATATAATAATATGTCAAAGCAATACAACAGTTATGATACTTATGATACCATGTATAAATGCCTATCCTATCCGCCATTCAAACTACTTAACTAATATTAGTCGACATGTACCTAGGTACAATTAACCCTATACCTAGGTATAGGGTTAACACATCGAGTGCCAATCGTCGATACTCAAACAAAATTAACCCGCGTCGCGTGTTTTTGGCATAGAAGTATAAATACATAGTTTTACTAAAACCGACTGATGCAAAACAAATGCAACTCAATTCGTTCAGAAACCTATGAACAAACGTTCTCAGGCAAAAAACACTACTTTGTGGGTGTGAATAAGGCGCTATTGCCATAACAACCAAATTTGAAATGGTTCTTTTTCACACCAACAAAACGGTGGTTATCGCATGGGAACGCTATAAATAGCTCCTATAACATAAGGTATATTATCCTTGCACACCGTAATACCGACATCGTAACTGTTGCGTTGTAAAATAATATATGTATAAGCAAACCAGTGAAACGTGTAACTAGTAATATAAGTCTACTCAAGGGTCATATCGAAAGATCCGTCTCTCTTTCTCTCTATCTGCAGAACGATGAGTGAAAGAGCCGGCACGATTCGAACGATTCAGGACACGCGTTAGTTACCTTAATGAGCTTAGGAAGTTCGTTTAGTTTCTTTATTTACCTACTATATATACCTCACTAGCATGACAGTTCATGTAAAACTCAATTTATTAGTTCTATTGTTGTTTATTAGTCCAATCAAGCGTCACTCCAACCAAAATCCTCCCAAGTATGGACGGGAGTATTAATGCCAAGAGTCGGCTTCTTGATTGGTGTTGATCGTTAATTTAAGTACTTGAATCTATGTCAATTCTATATCGGTCATACTGTGCAAATATCCTAGAGTTGAATACTTAGCGGAGATGCATGATACCTTAAATGTTTAAAACACAAGTCAGCTATGAGTGCAATATGTTTTCATACTAACCTGCGTTCGTCTGGAAAACAGTTTACACTGATGAGGTTGTATATAAGCGAGGTTCGCAGCTAAGTACAATACAAAAATCATGGGACATAAATCCCTTATAAAAGCCATCTATTGAATGAAGACCATACTTTACAAAGTATGGTAAGGTATCTAAATACTTTAGTATCATTAATGGCAGTCTGGCTTTTTTGATTGTCTTAAAGGATTTTTTCCAATATAAAGATGTTGTACACTGCGCTAAAATATATTTGGAAATAAAGTTCTACAGAAATATTTACAAATCTTGAGATTTTATGTCAATACATGTTGTGCCATCTTAGCTGACGAGCATGAAATATTTACGTATACGAATATTACGAATTCTCTTTCACATTAAAAAAAAACACGAGGAAAATACACTATTACTCATTCAAGATGTGGTATCATGTGTCTCTTTACTTCCACAACTAAGACCCGCCTCGCGGGTCCAATTTCACACACCGAGGACCCGCCTCGCGAGACCAATTTGACACACCAAGGTCCGGTCTTGGTTGTGCAAGAACACGAATACTAGAATCTCATAGCGAGCACAAATAATTAAGTTCGGTCTGATAGCTGTTAGTTTCGGGCATGTTTGTTTGACGTATTACCACCGGTTATTATAAGCATTTCTGCCTTGTTATGTTTCTACATTGAGGGCCGTGGGACTGTGAATTAAATCAAGTTAATAGCTCATATGATTATGCAGTTATATTTAAACTTTTCAAGCCGACCCCAAGTAGATGGGATAAGGGAAAGAAAAAAGAAAGTTATGTTTAATCTTTAGGCATTTGAAGAGAGCTCATTTGCGGCAATATTATGAGTAAGTTTCGTATTACTATTTTGTTAAAAAAGGAAATGCCTTTTAATAGTTGTTGAGTGGTTGTTACGACAGAAATGTTCAGGTAGGTACTTTGTCTGCCAACAACCCGCGAGGCGGGTTCATATTTCGAACATTGCCATTGACAGTGTTGAACAGTTCCACGGTCCCGTTGTTTTACTCTACATTGTTAACCCTGTCGCCGCCGGTGGCCTCTGTATACGACTACTGCATTAGGGCTGCCATTCCGTCATATTTATTTGCCCAGGGCTGTCGCAATCTTTGCGCGTTGAGCCGCAATAATTGAAATTATTATGCGCGCAAGGATTGAGTCAGCATGATTAGTAGTAAAAAATGATTTGTATAATTTTATTGAATGCCACGCCTTCGCCATTGTACATTACTGTACTAGTTGTACGCCGCTTAAATTCATTATTATATACATGAATAATAAAAATAATTGTTTTGAACTGTGTGGTTTCCTTTCAACTTGCGTTTTCATGGTCACGTTTATACTTGACATTATTTGAGTTGGCCGAATGGTATCAATGCCGTCCATTCAAAATGCAACTCTCCCGTCCATAGTAGAAGATTCCAATACGGATGTAGTCGAAAATTATTATTACCTAAAAGAAGGAAGGCAAAAAAAAATGCCTAGTGACGAAAATCCTATTCAGATATCTCAAAGAATTACGAAGCTACAACCGTTATAATATTGCTTGTTCAAGTTAGCAAACAGTGTATGACGTCAAGATACGCGAGGCTGCCGGGGGGCCGCGTCGGCGGCGGCGTCGAACACGACGGGGCACGGCACGTTGCCGTCTATTAGTGACGTCCAATCTTCAAGCGTCATCGTTTCATATGAAGTTGCGTTTTGCGAAAAAGGGACAAAACAACATACCTCTTCCTTAAACTTTGGACACTTATAACTTCGTGATTATTTAACCTTTTGCGTTGATTTTTTCTCCATTTGACTACATTTTTAATCCTTTTTCTACACCCCTTTTGTAACGTCAGTTTTATAAAAAGACGCCCACATTAAATAATCTGAACTATAAAGGTGGCGACTGATTTGTACCATTTCGGTGTAATGTATCGTTTAAGGCGATTACAGTTACATTACAGCTATGCGGCAAACGCTCATCTTGAGCGCTCTGTTCATTTGTGCTCCATTCTTGCGGCGACTCGTGAATCTGTACTGACTTTTTATGTAACACTCAAAGGGATTCGCGTAAAAACCGACAGCCGAGTGGAGCACGCGGCGCGAGCGGCGAGCGGCTCGGTTCGCTGTACTGACTGCTGTAATGCTCGGTTTGTATCGTGTTACATTGCATCGAAAAGTTACAAATCAGTCGCCACCTTACCATGACGCTTTTTGCACAATGATAGAGTTAATGCATATTTAACAGTAGCACCGCCAAGAACTCGCCCAGCGTCTTAGAGTCGTTACAACATCCAACATGCTTGGAGGGTCATTTTTTTCCATAATTTACTTGAATAAAAACAAAGTTTTAACCAGTCGGTCAAATCAGTACTCAAATCGCTAGTGTGCCTATAAAATTTGAAGTGTTTCCTCAATTGTCCCAGGATCTTATCATCAGATCCTGACCTGATGACCATGCCACCTGGGAAGGATACCCTTTCAAACAAAAAAAAACATTTTCCAAATTGGTTCAGGAGTCTTCGAGTAATCGAGGACACATAAGAAATAAGATTCCGACGAATTGAGATCCTCCTCCTTTTGGAAGTCGGTTAAAATGTCAACGAAACCCTACGTTTAGTTTTTTTTTTTAGATTAAAAAAAAAAAGATTTCAATCTAAATTATCAGTTGAGACGTAACAATCGCAACTAGCGACAGAAAAATACCCCGATTGCTGTCTACAAAACAGACAACGTAAACTATAAAGTGGGCGACAGACGTATGAGCTTTGAAATTCGCGAACTTGGCTCGATCACACAACACAACGTCAAATATGCACCCACAGATCACACTAACAAAATGGCGACAGGCGATTCGCGGCAGTGACAGACGTACGATTCGAGCCAAGGCGGGCTACGAGCAGTTTCAAAGTACGCGTACTTAGAATGACATACAGGCGAGTTAAGTCGTCGAGCTGTAAGTACGCGAACTTACTCACCCCTTTAAGGTGGTTCGACGACCATGCAAAACGTTTTTTGACATTCGCTGGCTAACGGCTAACTTTGTTACACAAGTTTCTTAAATTGGCTTTCCCTTTGCGCGTAATTCCCCATTTCCTAGAATAAACTTGTATAAACTAGAATAATTTGAGAATAACCGTGAGTATCACGTGACAAACTAATTTCTCAAATTATTCAAATCAAATATATTTATTCATAACACAACACAACAAAACACAGTATTACAGGACAAAGACAAAAGAAGAAATAAATCTGTGCAGTGTCACAAAGTGGGCCCTACTCAGCATGGTGCTGGCTTTGCTTATTCTACTTCATACAAGTTTATTTTAGGATAGGGGGAATTTCGCGCAAATGGAAAGCCAATTTATGTATGTGTGTTACATAACATCCCATATAGGCCACTGGCTGGTTAAGGGTTAAGGGTATATAAGGTGAAACATGCAACTTAACATAGGAACCATATCAAAACATAATAAGTTTATTTAACGGAATCCACCGACACATCTTTTTGTAATCATAAATATCATAAATAATCACAATGCTCTTACAATAGAATAGTGCCTAAAATTAGAAATTTAAATACATTACGCATATACATGGGTCATACAGAGTTAATTAACACATTCAATGCCAGGAACCCACCAAGCGGGCGCCTACGCCGTACGCGCTTTTCGTTACTTAGCGGGAACCCACGACATCAGCTACGAGCGTGGCGATTCTTGGCAGTGAATGTGTTACATTCGTTTTTCCTGCGGTCAATAGGTATTGGACAAGTTACGCTTTAACCCCCAAGCAAACGAAGGGTTATTATAAGGTATTAAGGTGTGTATTGTGTCTCTCAGTGGCATTGTACCTCTCAAAAATCAACTGTGCGGTTTTTTAAATAGTCTTGGCTGTCTAGTGACCTCCCAGTGAACTCCCCATACAAAATGATCTGACAACGTCACACGTCCAAGTTTGCTTCCAGTTCGAAGCTCCGGCTCCATTGTGGAAGCACGGACTCTTGGAAAGCAGGTGCATGATATGACCCATCACTGGGGGCACTAGGGGACAAGGAAAGTGTTAAATAAGATGACGTCATTTATGCGAGTTTAACCAAGATTAATTCATAGCGCGTAACTTCAGTCCACAGGAGACGCGAACCTATGTATGGCCCGCATATACACTATACTAAATCTACACTACAATCGATAGAAACACAGAATCCCTCGGGTGAAAAGCGATTCTTATTTTATTGATGTCAGTTTATTGTTTTGTACAGTGCACTAATAATCATATCAATGTAGCACTAAGTCTGATACCGCTCTCAAGTAGTCACTCATGCTTAACACTTACACTACCAGGATCCCGCCTAGCGGGCGCCTACGCCGTAGTCGCTTTCCGCTACATACGAGAAAACCACGGGATCGGCTACGAGCGTAGCGCGTAGCGATTCTTGGTAGTAAACGTGTTAAAACTGGTCTATGATTACTGCCAATAATATCTATATAATTTACTAATCTAAGGCCTATATAGCGTTCTTTTAAAATAATGCCCGCTGTAGCCAGTTTCACTTTAGAGAGGTTTATATACCATTAATTTCGTGTGACAATTTTCGGGTGTAGACTCGAAAATTGTCATTAAGTACTCCAAAAGAAAGAAGGCAAAAAAATATGCCTAGTGACGAAAATCCTATTCAGATATCTCAAAGAATTACGAAGCTACAACCGTTTTAATATTGCTTGTACGCAAACAGTGTGTGACGTTACGATACGGGATGCTGCCGGGAGGCCGCGTCGACGGCGGCGCCGAACACGACGGGGCGTGGCACATTGCCATCTATTAGTGACGTCACAATCTACAAGCGTCGTCATCGTTTCTCAAGTTGCGTTTTGCAAAAAAGGGATGGAACTTTGGACACTTATAACTTCGTGATTATTTAACCTTTTGAGTTGATTTTTTATCCATTTCCATCTGTTATGTTCTCCATTATTTTATTTAGTGTCTACGCCACTATTACTAGTTACTAGTGTCTACCCCCTAGACGAATTGCATCAAAGTTGTCCATTCTAAAAGCAACTCACCGTCAACGGTAGAAGGTTCAAATTCCAATGGCAGTATTATAAAATGTCGGCCACATTAAATAATCTCAAACGCAACAGCGATCCTGCGAATATGTAACCGGCAGTTTTGCGACGATATTGAAACGAATGGGTTACTGCAAACGATAATTATCATACCATTTTCATCACGATAATCATCCACACATTCCTTTCGAACCCTGATGAATTGAATGCTATGTATCTTGATATTCTTAATCCCTATGACGGCTGTCATCTCAGTACAATTTCACGTTTTAAGATTATAAATTGTATGGAGGTGACCGCTGTCATAGGGATCAACACCGGCAGAAGAAGAAGCAATGATTGGTATTTCGTCGGGGATGCGGTCAGCGATGGACCTCTTCCTTCATAAGCGGAGCTTCTGACGCTGATTGCATTATTGACGACTGACCAAACTACCGAACAAGGTCGCTATCTAAGCAAACTTGACATTGGCGAAATCATCCCAACTTAGATGGAAGAGATTTTTTAAAAGACTATAAGAAGAAGATTAGAAAATATTAACGTGAACTGAAAGTGTGACGATTTGCGTGCGGTATCAGAGTTGAGAGCGGTATTAACACGGGGCTAAGGAAGCCGTGGGAACGGCGTCAGTCCTATTTACTATTTGGTCCTCTTCTTTGTGAGGAAGTAATTAATGCCGACCGCAGCATTCATTCTGAAAAAGAAAACGATGAATTATGAAATTTATTCAATTCAACAACTAGAAGCGCTCATAGCCTAGCGGCCCCTGCGAGTCGGAAACGATAACGCAAGTTAAGCAAAGATAGCAGCGGTCAGTCTTTGGAGGGGTGACCGCCTGATGTTTGAGTGGTTAATATAAATGAGCTTGCTTTGGAAGGCACGCTAAGCAGTTGATCCCGGCTGCTGTCTATGACAGTAGTCGTTAAGCCGAGTTAGAGGCCTTCGGGCGGCTTAAGAACTTCTAACAGTCGAGTTGCCCACTCACTTGACAAAGGGGGGACAACTGTTACTCGCGTCCGCAGGAGCTACCTAGCACAACCCTGCATGTGTCCCCTGGGTGGTACTAAAAAGTGACAAACTTTAAAAAGGCCAAAATAATGTATGCCATACGATAAAAAAAGAACTAAAACACGCCATCTATGTTTATAAAATATCCATCATCATCATCATCATTTTCAGCCTTTAATCGCCCACTGCTGAGCATAAGCCTCTCTTCGAGTACGCCACTTATCCCGGTCCCGTGCTAGTCTCATCGAGAAATGACCCGCGGTCTTGTTTACGTCGTCAACCCATCGTGCCGGTGGACGACCGATAAAATATTTCTTATAGTGAAAATTGTACATCTAATACATGAGCTTTCATCCCAGTACAATTTATGTCATCATTGACGTATATTGATGGGATGACGGCTGTCAAATATCGGATGTAATCCATTCCCCCCATAAGTATTTTTATTTAACCATAGGTGGATTAGGTGGCGTGTTTTCATCCATTATATTTAGTTGTTGAGTACTAAATGAATGGCAGCTGGCAACATTAAATTTTCGAATGGATCCAGTTTATTCTGATACCGTTTGACAGAGCTCGTGAAGCACTTTCAGAATCAGTAGCAAGTTTTTCGATATCTTGTATAGTTTAGAAATAATCGAGTGAGATCACTTATCGTTTCCACCGTGTATACACACAGCAGAGCTAAGTATACTCAGAGCAGGACCAAGTATACTCACAGCTGGGCTGAGTATACTCACAGCTGGGCTAAGTGTACTTACAGCAGGGCTAAGTGTACTTACAGCAGGGCTAAGTGTACTTACAGCAGAGCTAAGTGTACACACAGCAGGGCTAAGTGTACTTACAGCAGGGCTGTGTACACACAGCATTGCTAAGTGTACTTACAGCAGGGCTAAGTGTACTCACCGCAGGACTAAGTGTACTTACAGTAGGGCTAAATGTACTTACAGCAGGGCTAACTGTATTAATCATTGTACACATATTATTAATAAATTTAGAATCAGCTGTAGCTATTATTCAATCCTATGTCATTTCTATTTAAGTGTACTCACAGCTGGGCTAAGTGTACTTACAGCAGGGATAAGTGTACACACAGCAGGGCTACATGTACTTACAGCAGGGCGAAGTGTACTCACAGCTGGGCTAAGTGTACTTACAGCAGGGCTAAGTTTACTCACAGCTGGGCTAAGTGTACTTACAGCAGGGCTAAGTGTACTCACCGCAGGGCTAAGTGTACTTACAGCAGGGCGAAGTGTACTCACAGCTGGGCTAAGTGTACTTACAGCAGGGCTAAGTGTACTTACAGCTGGGCTAAGTGTACTTACAGCAGGGCTAAGTGTAATCACCGCAGGGCTAATTGTACTCACAGCTGGGCTAAGTGTACTTACAGCAGGGCTAAGTGTACTCACCGCAGGGCTAAGTGTACTCACAGCTGGGCTAAGTGTACTCACAGCTGGGCTAAGTGTACTTACAGTAGGGCTAAGTGTACTCACAGCTGGGCTAAGTGTACTTACAGTAGGGCTAAGTGTACTCACAGCTGGGCTAAGTGTACTTACAGCAGTGCTAAGTATACTCACAGCTGGGCTACGTGTACTTACAGCAGGGCTAAGTGTACTCACAGCAGGGCTAAGTGTTCTCACAGCAGGGCTAAGTGTTATCACAGCAGGGTATGTGTACTCACTTAGAGTGATTTCTTGGAAGCTAGCGCTATCCCGAGCCCGACGAGCCCGCCGATGGCGATGAAGGCGCCGCCCGCCACCGCCATGCCGATGAGACCCTCCTTCTCCATGCGTTTGTTGATCTGCCGCTGTAGACAATCAATTGGTTAGGCGAGTAGTAATGCAAAAAGCGCTGTAGGTGTCTTGACACCTCAGCATAATGCTGAGCCAGTGTCCGGTTCACGACCGCAGTTTTATGTGCTTTTCTTGTTAAATTTATTATTTAATATGTGTGTCCTGTGTTTGTCAATAAATGTATCTTTCTTACTTTATTTCTTTCTAAATGTTAGTTTTTGAGACGCTAAGACCCTTCAATAGCCGTGTCTACACCGGACGCGTGCCTTGGCCGAGCACGCCTCGCCCGAGCGCGGGCGCTCAGTGTAGACGTGCCTTGGGCGATGCGTGCGGCCGAAAGAAATCGGTAAAATACATCTTCATCTACCTCCTAGCGTTTTCCCGGTTGTACGCTAAACGAGTCCAGTCTACTTTGGAACCTAATCCCAAGATTTGACGAAGGCACTAGTTTTACGGAAGTGCCTGTAATCTGAATTTCCAACCGAGAGAGACTAGAACTTGTTGGGTTTAGACCGGTTTCCTCACGATGTTTTCAATATCAAATGACGTTTCGTACATAACTTTTATGAAAAATTCAGCAGGTACGAGCCGGGGTTAGAACCCATGACCTCAACTTTGAAAGTCGCCTTACCGCTCAGCTACAGTGGCTTGCTTTAATTAGATATATCTTATTCTTCAATATTTCATTATTCATATTCATTTTCAATCAGTTTAAATTTCTAGCAGGACTACATATTATCGAATTTAAACTTTCGTGAGACATGTTGAAATAATACTAATAATTACACGGTTCAACTTACGTATTCAATGTCACTACGGGCGACATGTTTCGAACTCTTCGGGAGTTCTTCTTCAGGATGAGTGTTTTCGCGGCGGTGTCGCTTGAACTCCCGAAGAGTTCGAAACATGTCGCCCGTAGTGACATTGAATACGTGAGTTGAACCGTGTAATTATTAGTATTACTAGATATTATGTCAAAACTATTCTTGAAATGCAGACAGAATTGAAATTTATTCTATGTAGATATACCTGCCTATCCTTACCTTCTCATGTGAATTTAGAACTTACGAAATTGCTTGTCAGAGAAAAATTACTGTAAAAACCATAGTGGCTTCAGTATGTTTCCAATAACGGATTCCATTATAATGGTGCACTTATATGCGTACACGCAGAAATAGTTCTTATTTGACGTCTTATCTCATGATACGCATACTCGTATATTATGTAAATAAGTACATTGATAACGTCATCTATATACGAGTGGGCGAGATAACGTCTTGACAGCACCTCATTGAGAGAATACGTTACATAAAACTATCGAAGGACGTTTTGTAAGATAATAGGCAAGATTCCTAAGACTCACGGTGCCATTCGTACAGACAAGGTCAAAGATATGTATACAATACACCACAAAGTGATAGTCGCCTTCAGAATCACTATAGATATGGCAACCCGTAAAAGTTCAAAAATGAGTATGCTATTTGAAAATTAACTAAATATATAAACATCAATTTTGTAATAATATGTATCCATACAAATCCATTAATTTAGAGACGATCAAATATTATAGTAACAATCAAAAATATTTAAACAATCAAAAGTACAATTATGGTCGCTAATATGTATTCACCTAATGTCCCAAAATCATGTGAGTACTTATACACATGCCTTATTGCCAAAATATCTGATACGATTAACAGTAAAAGATTTCTCAACATTCTGCAAGAATGAACTATATTTACGTTAACATGTACAGTTGTAATTTGAACAATGCTAGTTGACGCTTCTCGAAGACTATTAACCTGCCATTGGATATCGCCGTCTCACGTTTTATAGCGTGAGTTTGACAGATTTGATAATAAGTCAACATTGCCAGCTGGACCTAACGTTGCGTTTCTAAGCCCTATATTCATGAATTGACATTGAATTTGACACCTAGAATTATCACACGTATATTGGTATTCGGTGGTGCAAGTTATACTGGTCAATTTATAAATGCAGCGAGTAGTCTATGGTATTTGTTGAGGATTCTTCCCCAGCAGTACGATCTATAAAATGATTCGACTATACTCATCACTCGTCTGATATAACTTGAACCCGAAATTCGTAAATCCTACTAATATTATAAATGCGAAAGTTTAGATGTTTGGATGTTTGTTACTCAATCACGCTAAAACGGCTGAACCGATTTGAATGAAATTTTGCACGAAGATAGATTATACCCTCGATTAAAATATAGGATAGTTTTTATCCCGGGTCCACGCGGACGAAGTCGCGGGCGGAAGCTAGTTTGCTATATGCGGAATTTGTAATTAAATAAATCGTTTAATTATAAATAGCCGATCGTGAATATCTAACAATAAAAACAATTGATGGCCAAAAAACCCACCTTAAGCTTTGATAGGTAAGCTGTGATTACACGCGTTGGTTATGTTTCAAGGCATCAAAATAGATAAATTTCTCATTGTAATGTCACTATTCTTCACATTTACTCGAAAAACCATCACAATAAATATACATATGTTTGAGACTTTAGATGTAGGTATCTTGGTGAACTGTAAAGAGGTTACGTTAATTAATAAATATGAAAATCATGAAACAAATGACACGACAATGACGTTATACCCGACGAAAAAGATAACAATATACACCGATACTGTTATTTTGACATTTCAAGAATCAGTTTCTTGTATTTGAGTGGATACATAAATAATATGTCGCTTATATACAAATTTATGAGTTGTTTTCAGACATATATTATGTCTGATTTCTAATGTATACAAACGTGGGCTACATATAAGTATATATATGTTTCCAATCATGTGAACATATTTGTTTGCCTGCTTGCTGTACCAGATTTTGGAGAGGAACAAATGTGTGTATATGAGCAACTACAATTAAAGAACATAAATACACAAAAATTAGAGACAAAGGCGGACCTCGATGGCGGCAGCCAAAACGGCTCATACTAATTAATAGAGAAGTATCACGTCACAGTTTCTATTTGTACTAATAGTTGTATGGTCAAATCAAGTAAATTGCTGTTTTGGCCGTGAAATACTGCGTTTAGGTGAATGTGTTGTGTAAAAATTTAAGTTTACCCTTTATTGCAATAATTTGATTTGAACCAGTAGTTTAAGAATTATAAGTAAGTAGTCAAAGTTTCTTAATTTTGTCACTCACTCACTCACTGACTGACTGGCCGATCATCAAAACTCTAAGGCACATAAAAGTTTCAAATTTAGAATACAATTATATTATGCCTAAAGGTCACAGTAATATAGGAGTCGAATAAATTAGGTAAGTACTCACCTGGCATCCTCTACACGTCATCTAATAGATGAGTCACTGTTATGAGTTCTAGCACGAAATCTATTTACGTAAGTAAAATTAATGTTCATGGAAATAATACTGGTAATCGGTCGCCGTTTAAACCTTATAAAACATTGACAATCCATGCTAATATTATAAATGTGAAAGTGTGTCTGTCTGTCTGTTACCTCTTCACCCTTAAACCGCTGAACCGATTGAGATGAAATTTGGTATGAGGATAGTTTGGATCCCGGGGAAGGACATAGGATAGTTTTTATCCCGGAAACCATCCCCCGAGGGGGTGAAATTGGGGATGAAAGTTTGTACGGTGCTACGATATTTATAAACGAGTTCCACGCGGACGGAGTCGCGGGCAGAAGCTAGTGTGTATATAAGAGCAAGTGGAACTGGAGGAGGCCTATTCCTATCCAAGAAAAATAATGTATAATATAGATTTAATGATTTCAACTGAGGTGGTCTACTTATCTTCAAAACAATGGCACTCATGTCATACATTACTATTATGTGGTAAAGTGGCTGCATTTTTTTTTAAGTTCATACAATAATGAACTCTGCCGTCCTAGCCAAAGATTCAAAATAAACTAACAAACAAGGAAGGAACATACCTGGCTCGCTGTGAGCAGGTATTTTATCTATTAATCCATTTTGAATCTATTGAATACTAGCTTCTGCCCGCGACTCCGTCCGCGTGGAACTCGTTTAGGTATATCGCAGCTCCATACAAACGTTCACCCCCCATTTCACCCCCTTAGGGGATGATTTCGGGGATAAAAACTATCCTATGTCCTTCCCCGGGACTCAAACTATCTATATAACAAATTTCACCTAAATCGGTTCAGCGGTTTAAGCGTGAAGAGGTAACAGACAGACAGACAGACAGACAAACAGACAAACAGATACACTTTCGCATTTATAATATTAGTATGGATGAAGATCGCCAAATAAAATGTTAATTAAATAATGAACTCTTTACTTAATTAACATTTTATGTGGCGATAACCTTTATTTGGCAAAAAAAGGCACGCGCCAACCACACTGTAGGTATTGTTGGACATGAATGCCATTACAACACAACAACAAAAGTAGAAGATGTCACGGTCACGGCTAAAACTAACCTTTAAGTGGAGATGGGTAGGCCATAATGCTCAGAGAAAAGAAAAACAAGTGGACAAAGGGACTTATCAACCCTAGATTCCATGGAAAAAGAACAAGACAAAGATAATAATGGTCTGTCAACATTAAAAAGATAGCGGGCCCATTATGGCACCGCACAGCTATAAATAGACAAGAGTGGAAGAAGCTTCATAAATATATATGTAGCTGTTGGCAATAAAGGCTAATAAAAAAAGAGCAAGCGAGAGAGAAGACTACAGGCGAATAATATTCTAAGCGCTCATGGAGTGTAGCCACCAGCATCAGCACGGCTAGCACAAAAATGCGATAGAAAAACTACCCGTCTATTACTAACCCCCTTATTCATAAAACTTATAATGCTTCTGCTAAATAAAATGTGCTTTGACCCTTTGTTACGCACACAAATATTAAAGTGACGAATCTTAATGGCATTTTAGTTAAAATAGGCTGTTCGCGCGCGCGCGCTGTCTTGTATTAGACGTGAAATCTTGTAGTATTAACAGATGATTGAACGGTCGCCGGACCGAGCACACAGCTATCTAGAAGAATGAGATATACAGCTTTCACATTCTAACCTGTACTCGCGTCCCTCTTGGTCCGCCTGACCATCCAATCAGTGTAAGCACTTACTACTCTATCTAGCTGTAGTGGTAAAATAATGAAATTCCCAGGTATTTGTAGCTAGAACCAAAAGCATATGTGTATGAGAAGTTTTACAACTTCCTTTGCCTATGAACAGAAATTAACTGATAATTAGCAAAAAAACCAACCTCCAAAGCCAAGACCTGCTGATTAGCGGGCTCTATCTCCAGGAAAGCCTTGGCGTAGTGTAGCGCCTTGCTGTACTCTTTGGTCCGAGCATAGCCAATGGCCATGTAGAACAAGTAATCTCGCTTGCCCTCTGGGTGTGAGTTGAATAACTCCTTTAAGAGCAGGATACCCTGGAGAAATCATCAAAAGGTCATGAGTGTTGAAAGGTAAACATGAAAGATTTAGGGATGGTAATGTGTATGAAGATTCAGCCACTGACTTGAGACAAATGTCAGGGGTATCGTGATCATCACATCATCAGTATGCTCAGGTCTGTCGACTCCAGGGAAAATTTGGAAGCAATAATGGTATACTATTACCACTTACCATCAGGTAGAATGTATGCTAAATGCTGGCATATAACTTAGGTGCCTATGACATGACTAAAACGAAACTAGGCAATAAATATAACATATTCGGGTTAGACTCGTAAAACACTCTTTCCCGAAATGTGCACTTTCTGCAAAGGAGCACTTTCCGCAATGTACACTCACAAAATGTGCACTTTCCCAATTTGGAAACTTTCCCGAAATGTGCACTTTTTCAAGCAGTGCACTATTCCAAAATGCACACTTTCCCAAAATGTACATTTTCCTATTTAAGGCATTTTCTCAAAAGGCATTTATTATTTATAGTTTCGGTCTTTCTGTCCGCCTGTTTGCATTTGCACTATTTCATTGTCATTACAGAAACCCTTAGTACTATAAACAGGGGCACACCTACCCCTAAAGTGTACTTTCCGGGAAAATATACCTTCTGTGAAAGTGCACATTCTGGGAAAGTGCACCTATTGACAAAGTGTACATATCGGGAAGTGCACTTTTAGAGACAAGTGTACTTTCCGGGAAAATTATCATTCCAAAAATATGAACCTTTACAGAAAGTGCACATTTCGGGAAAGTGTGTTTTACGAGCCTAACCCACCTATTCCAATTTAGTTATTTTTTCTTTTTTTTTCAATACTTGACAGTGTAATAAAAAAATATATGATTGATACATTTGGTGTCCCAACCGGATTGTTATAGCTCAGTTGGTTAGTATTGACAGGCCATGAATGCCTGTGGTCGCCGGTTCGAATCCGGCTCAGAGCATTAATTTATTCAATTTTTCCTTCAAATTAAAATTTATTATTTTGTTAGCAGCATTACTGCTTAATACAAAAATTAACAAAGATGTTCTTAGAATCCAAAGTCCAATATAGTTTAACAATCAATAATTTGAAAACAATAGTCCATCTTATCACTACTTCCAAGGGTTTAGATAACATACTATTTAACTGCCAAGTATAAATAAATCCTGAGATAAAAGCGTAAAAAAATACTATGCTGATTCATGGTATATTTTAATCAAAACACATGTGTCTGATGTAACCTTGAAGAAAGCATCGTAGCGTCACGACACCCGCACACGTAAATATAACTTTTTAAACTGCGCGACTAGAGAAAAAGTATTATACAGCCAATTTTGGACATACCTTCTTGATGTCTGTGGGGTAGCGGCTCCGGACGAGGCACCACGCATATTCAAACTGCGCCTTCTGCGTGACACTCCCCTGGTGCAGCTGCTCATGGAACACTTTCTCGAACTTCTGCACAACAAAAAAACTCAACACAATGCACCACCACTAGTGACTCACACAAATGAATGCACAAAAACAATAATAATTACTTGCAAATCTTCCGAGGACACCACCTCGTCCAATACGTCTTCCATGGTAGTCAAGAGTTTTGGTTTACGAATACAAAACGATTTTATGAGGAATCTACGGGGAAAATAACAATATCATTATTTTTGCGTTTATCAGTCGAAAAATCTGACTGTCAGTCGTAAATTGTAATGACAATATTGACAGTTTAATTTTTTTAATTGATTTGATCACGTCGTGCTCCAGCCACAGAATAAGGTAGTAGTCCAGCTGCCCAGGTTTTTGCTATATATTCCTTTTTATTTTTTGTGTCATTCTAGTTTTTATATAAAAACATATTGATCAGCATTTTATAGCCATGATTAAAATATTATAATATATGTAATCTAATTACATACGGTGCAACGTTATTTTCTATTTAATTTGGGCATTGATTTCTGAACTGACCACTTATGTCATTCCTTAATGTCAGACGAAAAGCGAGTTTGCGTACGGCAGCGGGCAGTCAGTCAGTTCAGTGCGTTTCATATTCTATTGTTTGGCTAAAGGAAATATTGTTATTGCCTTTTGTTTGGCACACAAAAGCACATTGTGCCTCGGTTGTGTAGACACCGCTCACAATGCAAAGTGTCATCAACACGGTGAAGGGAACCGCCCTCGGAGTCGCGGGTTACCTCACTCCCGTGCTAAAGGTGGGTTTATCACGACCCCGTGAGCGAGACCGGTATCACATAAGGTTACACGCGGACCTATTTATGCCTTCGGTTGCGGATCATATGAAGCGGATTTCCACTAAGTACTTTGAAAAGGCGGCACTTAGTGGAAGTCCACTCATTAGAAAGGCAATTGATTACGTGCCTAGGCCGGACCCCAAGCTCAGGGACCGCCGGCCTAGGCACGTCCTGTGCTACCCGGACGATGTCATCACCATGGAGCGGAGGGCCGAACTCGAATACGATGTTGAGTTCCGCGCCCGGGAACGGCAACAGAGGCGCCGTGAGGCAGCGCGTGAGGACGGGCTCACTGGCTTATCCTTTGTAGATTTAAATACGGACGAGGACTTGGTGGGAGAGTTTGCGCGCAGCTTTTCCCACCAACCTCCTGATATTGATGGGAGTGTGCGATCTCCCTCTCCCTCTTCCTCCTCTCCTTCCTTCCCATACAGGCCCTCACTGGCGAGGCGCTATTTTAGATCAAAAAGCGTCCGACACTACACCCGTCCTCCTTCTGTTTCTGTAAATAACTCTATTTGTTAATTTCTACTCTCTGTACATAGGTATACTTACTTTGTGTGCATGTTACCCTTCTGGCTGTATATTTTTTTTTTATATGTTAGATTCTAAGGTTTGTACATTACTTAGTTAGTTTTATAGTGCATGGTTTGCACGTTAGATTTAAGTTTGTATATTATGTCTGGGTCGAGCGGCTATGTACTGTCTCGCCTACGGCTCGCGCTCTCTCGCTTCGTCTTGTGCTGCCGGGGCGGGGGGCGTGGCCTGTGCGCCGCAGGGCGCGTTATTGTTATCACCGCACTCAAGGTGTGGTGTCTATTGCGCGCCCTGCGGTGTTACTTGTTTATTAGGTTTTAAGGTATTATAGTTATAGGTAATTAGTTAAGGGCCCCTTCGGGGCCCAACTTGGAAAGATAGGTAGGAAAAAAAAAAAAAAAAAAAAATATATATATATAAATGAGGTTGATTAATTAATTTGTAAATAACGCTCAGGCCATCTTCTGAACGTTGAATTTACTTTGTAACACTATTTTATGCTAAGTTTATCAGTGTCCCATTATTAATTGATAAACAATGATTACAGCTTTAATATTTATTCTCATTTAAACTCTTCTCTTTCACTCCTGTTAACCTTTTTAACATGGTCGGCCGAAGAGATGCTGGAACGAACTGGACGTCTTTCAAAATGACTGGCCAGAATTGGCAATTAATCGGGATAGTTGGAAATCTAGGGGGGAGGCGTTAGCCCAGCTGTACAATACATAGGCTAAAAAAAACAACCTTTTAACCATAATGTGACCATGTCCTATAGGAATCGAAGTTCCAAGAGACTGGTGTGCTCACTCCGGAAGAGTTTGTGGCAGCGGGTGACCACCTGGTTCACCACTGTCCCACGTGGCAGTGGGCCAGGGGAGAGGAGTCCAAGCTCCGGAACTACCTGCCCAATGACAAGCAGTTCTTGGTGACGAGGAATGTGCCGTGCTACAGGAGGTGTAAGCAGGTAATACACTTTTATTTTCTCAACACACTTGTGGATACATAATGAAAGAAAATAAAGAAAGAAAAAAATGTTAACTGTCACACAAGCAGATATAAAAACAGAAAGTTAACAGCATGCCCTTGATCGGTTCACACCCCATTTTTGATACACACTGTATTAACTTTGTAAAAACTTAACCTGTTACGAGAACAATATTCCTTTACTATTCTGCTAAAAAACGTGCTGGTCTATCAGTGAAGATAAGATGCAACTATTTGCATATAAACATGCAAAAAAATTACAACAAACCACCACCAATAATGACAACACCTCGACACGTGTTTCGCCTCTCTACGAGGCATCATCAGGGGATGCTGGCAGGTGTTGCTCGCGCCACGTCCAATGAGCAAAAAAAATTTTTTATAGTTATGCTTGATTCAATAAAATCAAGCATAACTATTTTATCAAAAATAAAAATAAAATGTCATCCATTTATTTTTTGATTTCAGCGTCATAAAAATGACGCTGAAATCAAAACATAAATTGATGACTAAAGGAATAAAAACTTGTTGTCGAAAAAAGAGAAACATGTTGTGGTTGTATAGATCAAATAAAAACTACAACCAAGATATTGCCCTTAAATTCGCATTCAAAACGTACACGAACAGGCTAAGAAAGATTATTAAACTAACGAAACGAGCACAAAATGATCACTTTATTAGAACTGCTGAAAACAAATCAAAAGCAATGTGGCAAGTTATAAATAAATCAAAAACTTGTTTACCTAAAGAGCCAATCCACAGAATAAAAGTAGAGAATAGATACATTACAGACCCGACGGCTATAGCTACTGCTTTCAATAAATACTTTACAACAATTAGGCAATTAAATGATAATGATCAAGCTAGGCGTCGTACCTTGAACATACAGCAAAATGCACATACGATGTTTCTGGTTCCGACTACACCTCATGATGTACTTAAAGTTATATCATCATTAAAAAATACTAGAAGTGTCGGGTTTGACGATATTAGCACAAAAGTTATAAAACACGTCGGATGCTACATTTCTACACTGCTAAGTCATATTATAAACTTGAGTTTTGAGACGGGCATCTACCCTAGCAATCTAAAACCAGCCATTGTTATACCTCTCCACAAAAAGAGCGATAGAGAAAGTCTACAAAACTATAGACCTATAGCACTGTTATCAGTATTTTCTAAAATATTTGAAAAGATTATTTATAATATAACGTATAATTTCCTGGATAAATATAACATTTTGATCAGAGAACAAAAGGGTTTCCGTAGAAATACGAATATGAATGCTGCTATATATTACTTAGTTAAACGAATCACTAACAATCTTGATAAAAGGAAGCCATCGTGTGCCATATATATGGATATGTCCAAAGCATTTGATCACGTAGATCACGGACTTTTAATTGAAAAATTAAGTCGTTATGGTATCCGCGGTAACGCTTTAAATCTTTTAAAATCGTACCTTAGTAACAGGGCCCAGTGTACAGAATTAACTCAGATATGGTGTGCCGCAGGGAAGTGTTTTGGGACCCTTATGATTTTTAATATATATCAACGATATTACTACTTGTACACGACACCCAATGATACTTTTCGCAGACGACAGCACGGTATTTATTGAACATGACAATAACGATGACTATGAAACCGACATTAATAGCACTATTAACAATATATTTCAATGGCTTAGTGACAATAATTTAAAAATGAATTTAGAAAAAACTAATCTTATGCAATTTACCCAAAGAAAAATAGTACCTGAAATAAAAGTTAAATATCAAGGGCAAGCTATAGGCAAAACACTTACAAATAAGTTTTTAGATATTTATATAAATCATAATATGTCGTGGGAAACACAATGCATTGAAACTTGCAAAAAGATTTACAAGTTTTCCTATGCCTTATATAGATTAGCAAAAACTGCAGATCGTAGAACAGTACTAACAGCTTATCACGGTTTCGTTGCATCCACCTTGCGGTACGGCATAATCTTCTGGGGGAATGCAACATACAGAGAAATATTATTCAGAGCCCAAAAGAGATGCATTAGAGCCATCTGCGGATTGAAATCATCGGAAAGCTGCCAGCCTCACTTTAAATCATTACAACTATTAACTCTATCATCCCTCTACATTTATGAGTGCTGTATTTTTGTAAACCTCAACCCCGACCTGTTTCAAAGGAAAGAAGCAGTACAAGGACTCTGCCTTCGCCCAAGAAACCCTGGTGTGCATTTTGGAATGTGTCAAACTAGCCTAATGAAAAAAAGTATTCTAACAATGGGTCCAAAGCTATTTAATAAATTACCAGGTGATATAAAAAATAAGAACCCAAGTAAATTTAAATCTTTATTGTTTAAATTTCTTGTAGAAAAATGTTATTACAATGTTCAAGATTACCTTAGTATTAATTAAATCTTATTAGACATAACAATAATTATACTGTTACACTTGACATTTCGCAAATTTATTCAATGTTTTAACTGCTTGCTTACTATTTAATATCATTAGTATTTTTAGGATTAAGGTCGTGACATTGTATTTGTAATTTATCGTACGCCGAAAGGTACATCATGGTTGTTCCTTTTATAATACCTATCACCTGTACATAACCTACCTATGATGACGAAATAAATGATTATGATTATGATTATGATTATGAATAAATTAACTTAACCTGTATTCAATATTTTTTTTACTTTATCCCGACGTCCCGGCTATTGTATTATTTCATTACTAGCTGATGCCCGCGGCTTCGCCCGCATGGTTATAGGAAAATATAACATATTGAATTTTCCCGTGGGAATTAGATTTAGCCTATGTCACTCCAGCTTCTAAACTATCTCCATACAAAAAGTCACATCAATACGAAGCTCCGTTGCGACGTGAAAGAAGGACAAACATACACACTTTCGCATTTATTATATTAGTAAGGATTATCACATCATATCATTGTTTCCTAATTTTTATGATCATTTCGGTAACAAACATAAGGTCCTATAGTTATCATTTTGGATGTTAATTTATGTGGTACATTGATAACCCTATTATTATTATTATTTATTTAGTTATTAAGCTAACTACAAAGTTACATTTAAAACCAAAGCCCTGCAAAACTGTTTAATATAGTTTGTCTGCAGTGCTACCTCACTCTATGATTGTCTATTGCAAAAAAATGACAGCTAACGTCATCACTTAGGCAGTGGACCTTCTGTACCTTTAAGTACTATTCATTATTCCGTGCTTTTATGAACCTAATGCTTATAAATGTGCACTGGTCTTTAAATAAATGTTTATTTTCAGATAGAGTACTGCGAAGACAAGGAGAAGGTGATAGAGGAGGATCAAGATGGAGAGGGGGGGTGGGTAGACACCCATCACTACGACAACACCGGCTCGCCCACTGTCGAGGAGAAGGTATAGTAGTACAACCCCCCCCCCCCCCCCCATTTCACCTCCTTAGGGGATGATTTCTGGGATAAAAACTGTTCTATGTCCCTTCCCCAGGACTCAAACTATCTATATACCTAATTTCATCTTAATCGGTTTAGCGGTTTAACCGTTTAGACGTAATAGACAGACACACTTTTTACATTACTACATACATTAGTATAGATAAGTAGTAAATTCAAGTGCAAACATTTGTATCGATTTAATTCTCATATGTAGGGTAAGTCCGGGGTAGTTGGCCATAGTTTTTTTGAAACACAGTTAAAATAAAAGCTTACACATTACGAATACTTTTTTATTTCTTATTAAACTTTGGTTAACTAACTTTAGATTGTTAAACAAAAAAAGTATAATATCTATGTCAATCACCTCGAAAAAAACTGTTGAAAAAAAAACATGATTGGCCATCTCTCCCAAGGTGTCAGGGTGTGATGACCATACCTTTACAGGAAAGTACTTCTACATAACTTAAATCTCTCAGTTAGTATTTTTTCTTTTTATTTTTGATTCTTAAGCATATGTCCTCGAATTCGGTGCAATTCTTAAGTAGCCCAAACCACGCTGAAACCAGTCTTCGAAGAAGATAACTCATAATAATTTTCCTCACAGCTGTGGTAGTTTCTGTCGTTTACACACCGAGTTAGCGCAGTTTTGGATATTTTTCATTGTTAGCTTTCCTGGTTTGTTAAACGGTTGTAGCTTCGTAATTCTTTGATGTATCTGAATGGGATTTTCGTCACTAGGCATATTTTGTTTGCCTTCTTTCTGTTGAGTAATAATAATTTTCGAGTCTACACCCCTATTGCGCGGTACGGGGGCGCCGGGGTACGGCGACAGAGGGGTACGAAGGAAGGGCGGGCAGCGGGCGTGATAAGCGTGACATACAAGAGGCGACACTAGACAGTTCTTAAGGTATGCGCAGCGATAGTGGTTAACGGTGAAAAGATGGATTTTACACGACTGCAACTGGAAGGAGGGCTAGGTTTTTCGAGCGTATTTATGTATATACACTCGCGGGCAAAGAATACGGGTCACCCTAAATTAAATAACTGCAATAGGTTTTTTAAAATATTTACTACTTGTTTTATTTACATAATATGCTATTCTTTACAATACCCAACTGTATTAACAATTTCTTGGATCCTATCATAAAAATATCGATATCCACAAGTCACGATTTTTGCGATATCTCGCTCCGTTAACGTTGTTTTTTTCATGGGTTTTGACGAGTCCGATTTAAACCTGGTAACGTTATATTTTTTAATGTTATTAGCAGTTTATATGTAAAATTAAATAAAGATCATGACAGGATTAACTGTACAACCTCTTACGCACTATTTTATAAATATGACGGTATTTTACCGACACGTATTCTTTGCCCGCGAGTGTAGTTATGTAGAGCAATTCCTAACCAGCCTGTTTGTCAATGCGTCTGCTAGCTGATATGATACTGACGACATTTGTCAGGTGTGCGAGATGACGCTAGAAGCCGCTGACACCGGCGACAGCGACGGCGAGGCGGCTGACCCCGACAATGACGAGGATGAAGACGACGAGGACGGCGACGCAGAGGACATGGAACAGTTCCAGGAGTCGGGGCTGCTTGATGAAGTGGACCCGGTGAGTCCACAGTGATCATCGGAACTTGGTGCTCACAAAAGTAATCTTTGTTAGGTATAATCTCAGTTTGAATCATTTTCTTTTTCATGTTTATAGCTTACTGGGTAAGGACTGAGGACCAAGTTCTTGGCCAGCTTAACTCAGGCAATTGAATTTTCTATGAAAGTTTTCCGTTGTGACACGAAAATCAACCGTACAATAGGGAAGATGCAATATTTTAAATTTTGCTTTCATTTGAAATAATCGCATGTGGAATACCCCACCAAAAAATTCAAATACTATGATTTGTAGTCCAAAATTCCTGTTACAAACTGACAATTTAAACTTTCGTGCCTAAACAGATCTACAGTTCCTGTGACATTACTCATGTGTGTCACTGGCCATAATTGTTTGTCCGTGGGTCGTCCCTAGAAGTCATAGAGTTGCCTAAGTTTTGACTTTTGACAGGAGTGACGTCACCAGACGCTGATTGTTGGATTAAAACACGTTCCGTTTCACATTACTTCAAATCGTAATTATTGTTTGAAATTAGCATAAATTAAAGTAATATTATTATTTTTAACCGACTTCAAAAAAGGAGGAGGATAGGAGGATAGGTCCGCGGATAACTTCGTCGTTTATGAACCGATTTTGATTATTATTTTTTTGTTGGAAAGGGAGTATCCCAAGGGTGGTCCCATGGTAAGGAAACCAGGATCTGATGCCACCATCAGATCCTGGTTTCCTTACCATTGGATCCTGAAGAAATTGAGGGAAACTCGAAAAAATTGTCTTTCCGACTAGTGTGTTCCTTAATATTATTCAATATAAAGAATTTTAAAGCCCTATTATTTTCCCTAATAATCAACGCATTTGCTCTCGGAAATCAGTTAATGTGGTAAATTGCAAAATAAATGTGGAAATGTTCTCGTGGCTTATCGGAGTACTAAATTGAAGTCGGTTAAAACTTTGTTTTTAAAGTAAATTATTTTTTCAACATTTTAATCACAAAATAATGGTCAATATTATAGCTGCATCTTCCCTATTGTATGGTTAATTTTTGTGTCACAACGGAACAACGGAACTTTGTTCGCTTCTTCAGTGTGTATGGCTAACTACCAACTAACCAGGCTAACTACTGGTCAAGAATTTCTTCCTGATCCTGACCCTAGTTTCATGTTGACACTGACAGATTACTATGTATTTTGATTATGTTTTTTGGAATTGAGCCACTTGACGATTGAGTGAGACTGTCTTCTTATATTTCTTGTATCTTCCATTTACTTTGTCTGCGTTTAGTCGACAGACCTAGCAGCGCGCAAGGAGGTCAAGCCGGCGCGCAAGGAAACGCGCGGCGACGACGACATCGTGCGCACGCGCACCTACGACCTGCACATCACATACGACAAGTACTACCAGACGCCGCGCCTCTGGCTCATAGGGTATGACGAGGTGAGCACATACCATGCAATAGAACATAGTATATACAGAGTGTTTGTCTTATCGATTATCGAAATTTAAAAATGGAATAATTTGAAATATTTTTTTACACGCCTAGGCACTTGTAACAATATTAAAAGGCGAATACTGCAATTGTATGAAGATTAGCTTTCATTAAATTTGACCAACTTCTGCTGTTCAGATTTTTTTCTTTCCATACAATGAAATAATCCTTACATGAAACAGAGCCGACCCGCGTCAAAAAACAAATCGACCAACTTTATATTTTTTTAAGAAAAACTCACGCTTGATCAAAAATTTTAACGAGCCAAATTTGTTTACATAAAAAAACACCTAATGTCTCCTTGGACACTTTTCCTCTATCTCCTTTAGATTCGGATTTCCCCATACTGTCCCATTAAAAAAAAAATGTACGGGACGGGTTTAATTCCCTTGTTGTAGTTGCATGGTTTTAAGAGTCCGCAGTAAGCTCGATTCTCCATACAAACGTAGTTACGCTCACATTTTAAAACAACTAGCTAGTTTGCTCTGAAACTTTGTACTTAGAATAAGTTAAGGTATATCCAGTCGACAGTCGTTTATCTGATCACTATGCACAAAAAATATCTATCACAACGCAATTGTTTGAACCGTCTGTAACATATTCACGAACATTCTCAAAACAAAATATTGAACATTTTAAACTAATTCTCAATTCGATTGACTGGCCTAGCCTATACAATAAGTCTAATTACAATCCATTAAATCATCTGACATCAATAATTCACATTCTAAATAATGCATCTGACACTTGTTTTCCGTTAAAAACAACTTCTAATAACAAAAAAAAACATCCTGCCCGTGGATAACTAACGAGTTAATTATGCAGAAACAATTCCTAACCTCACTAATCGATCTGTCCGTGAAGTTCCCGACAAATAAACAATTGATTATGCAGATAATTTCACTATCTTTAAAACTGGAAGAATCGTTATCCAACGCTGAACGAACATATTACTGTAATATCTTGCATATTAGCAACAATCTACAAAAAACAATGTGGCAAATTGTCAACAAATACACAGGACGTAAAACTACTAGGAATCATTGCAGCCTAACTAGTCTAAAAGATAACAGCGGACTGCATTATGTATCTCAAACCCGGCTGGCGAATGATGTAAACAATTTTTTTTCTCTCCGCTGCAGCGACGACGCAGGCACCTACCGCCGACCCAATAATAGCTAATGAGCTACTAACTCACTTGATAAAACCCAGAAATGTGTCAATCTTTCTAAATAAATTTTCAGAATCAGAAGTACACAAAATTATTACACAAGAAATAGTATGTAAAAACACATGTGATATTTACAATACTTCCACAAAATTGTTGAAAGTGGCACTACCTATATTATTATCCCAACTAGTACAAATTTTCAATTATTTGCTTAAATTTGGTTCGTATCCACCTATTCTTAAAAATATAAAGGTGGTACCTATTTACAAAGGTAAAGGACCCAAAGACCACCTTTGTAGTTACAGGCCTATAAGTATAATACCGGCTATTGCAAAGGTGTTCGAAAATGGGTTATCCAGGAGACTATCACTGTTTTTAGAAAACTTTGCATTGTTAAGCGACAAACAGTACGCTTATAGGAAACAGATATCCTGCGTTAAAGTCGTTCGCGAAGTCGTCCAGAAAATCATGGCGGCTAAAGAGTGCGCGACTCAAGTTGCCATACTGCTGTGCGACATGACTCGAGCTTTTGACCTATGCGATCACAATGTTCTAGCGCGCAAACTCGAGCACACTGGCATACGCGGCCCGGCGTTAAAATTAATGATGGAATTCTTGGCCGGTCGTCAACAGGCCGTGACACTAAGCAACGGAAAAGTGCAATCCAACTACGGCGGCGTTGAGATAGGCGTACCGCAAGGTTCTTCACTTGCTAATCTATGCTTCATAATACAGGTTAACGACCTGCCCACAGCTGTAGATGGAGATATATACATCTTCGCTGACGATGCGTGCGACATAATAACAGCAGATACCGCCCAACAGTTAGAAGTCTCTTTAAAATCATATATTTTCAAATTACTGAATTGGTTCCGCGCAAATGGCCTCGTTTTGAACTTGTCAAAAACTCCGATTCTGCATATTAATCTAGGCGGACGACCTCCGGATCCACTTAATATAAGCATCCTCGGTAATTTATTGCCACAATTAAGACATACCAAATTCCTTGGCATCACATTAGACTCTGGACTCAGATGGGATGCACACATAGACAGCCTATGTGGTCGGCTGTCTGGCGCATGCTTCGCTCTAAGCAGATTAGCACACGTTTTACCCCAAAAACAACTAAGATCTTGTTACTACTCACTATTTCACTCAGTTATGAACTATGGTCTCGAATTATGGGGTACGGCTGCAGAGTGGCAACGTGTATTCATACTACAAAAGCGTGCCGTGCGTATTATCTCATTTGTCCCTCCACGCACTCCAGCTCAAAATCTCAGAGACAACAATATACTCACCCTGCCCTCGCAGTACATATATGACGTTGCCAAATACGTCGTAGAGAACATCGACACTTTTCCCCATAAAAAGATAACTCGCACAAGGCAGGGGTCCATGAATCAACTCCTCACACACACCACTCGACTGACCAAATCAACTAAAATCATCTCTCATGTGGGGCCAAAAGTATTCAACAAACTACCCGCGAACATAAAATGTGCGGATAGTATCTCATCTTTCTTAAGAAGATTAAAATCGTGGCTCCTCACTCACTCTTTTTATGACATCAAAGAATTTTACAAGTTACCACAATAATAATGAATATCCATAAACGTGTACAACTTAATTTAAGAATGATGACATGTAATATTTTGAATATTATTAATAAATGACTTATGAAGTTATGACTTATGTAATTAGTTTATGTAGCTTCAGATACCATAGTAAAAAAAATGCAGCGAATTTACGTTTTTCATACAAAACTGGCTTTTGCTGTATTTCGTTTGTTTTAACTGGAGCCATATAAACTAATTACAGACCTAGATATACCTCATTTCATTGTATATGCAAAGTTTCGTTACAATCCAACACGAAGTTTTAAAATGAGAACGAAACTCCGTTTGTATGGGAAGGTGAAATTCGGCCGAGCTTACTGCGGACTCTTAAGATGTCCGAATGGTCATAAATAGTAGCTTATCTTTAGAACACTGCTTTTGTCCCTATTGTTAACTTTCATCATTATCATATCAGACGAAAGACGTCCACTGCTGGCCATAGGCCTCCCCCAAAGAGTGCCAAAGTGACCGGTCCTGCGCCACCCGCATCCAGCGGACTCCCGCAACCTTTACCAGGTCACCAGTCCACCTTGTGGAGGGTCTGCCCACGCCGCGTACGTGGTCGTCACTCGAGAACCTTTCCGCCCCAACGGCCATCGGTTCCACGTGCTATATGTGACTTTGGCTGCTACTTATCAGTAGCATCACGCCGAGCCCATTTTGTGGCGTGGCATGGTTGATGTTTCCTTTTGTCTTTGTAGGTAGTTTGCTCGTGTGTCATGTGTAAATGTTTAATTCTGACTCTGACTCAATTAAATATGTGTGTGTGTGTGTGTGCAGAACCGAGCGCTGCTGGGCGTAGAGGCGATGTACGAGGACGTTTCCGCGGAGCACGCGAAGAAGACCGTCACTATAGAGGCGCACCCACACCTGGCGGGGCCCGGGATGGCGTCCGTGCACCCTTGCAGGTCACTGTTATACTCTTTCTCTTTCCGACATTTCGGGTTAAGTGTAGCGTTTTGTCCCTGTCGACTGACGTCAAGTTTCAATTTTTTTTTTTTGCAATTATTGGCTCAATGTTATACTAATGATGTTAGGTTAAACTCGAGTGTTCATTGTCACAATGGACGACATGTTTCGAAGTTTTTTTGGTAGTTCTAATATACATCTTTTTTTTTGTCACATCATTACTGCGAAACTATCATAATTGCTAAGCCTTATTAATAGCGTTTTATAATTCTCCATAGTTAATGAATAATCTAATAAAGAATATATAAAACCGGCTAAGTGCGAGTCGGATTCGCGCACGAAGGATTCCGTACCAGTATCTATAAAAACGGCAAAAAAATCACGTTTGTTGTATGGGAGCCCCCTTAAATATTAATTTTATTGTTTTTTTAGTATTTGTTGTTATAGCGGCAACAGAAATACATCACCTGTGAACATTTCAACTGTCTAACTATCACGGTTCATGAGACAGCAGCCTACAGCCCAGACGAACAGACGGACGGACAGCGGAGTCTTAGTAATAGGGTCCCGTTCTACCCTTTAAAAAAATCAGCAAGTGTTAAACAAAACTTGTTTACCTGAATCAATAAACATCATGGACTAAATACAAAAACAAATATTCTTACTGTTTTATAATTACGCAAGGCCCAGTTTGCTTGAAAATTGCACAGAAAAGTTTTAAAATGTTGACTTAGCCAAGTTTTGGTTCGATAAGTCCAAAAGAGTGTTTCTTAAAAAAAATGCCACTATTATTAATTGTACTTCTTGGAATTTTATTTCCACTCAGAAAATCAGGAGCACTTTCGACCCTGGTAGGACAAAAAAACTGTCCCATAGATATTTTTCCTATTGTGTTACCATTTATCTTATACTTTGTATGGTGGTAACACAATAGGAAAGTTCAAATATGTATGGACATTTTGGGACACTTTTTTTTCTCCTATTGGGATGGAAAGACATCGTGATTTTGAGTAGACATAACAAAACAGTTGCAGAAAATCTCCGAAAAAATGTAGTGGCATTTTTTTTGAGAAACGCTCAATTCATTGTTACAGGCACGCTGAGGTGATGAAGAAAATAATAGAGACTGTAACGGAGAGCGGCGGTGAGATGGGCGTGCACTCCTACCTCATCGTGTTCCTGAAGTTCGTGCAGACCGTGATACCCACCATAGAATATGATTTCACGCAGAATTTCGCGATCAATTAACCTTATAAAGCCATTAATCACAATTAAAATAGCAGTGGAATTTGAATCATTTGTGTCGTCAGAGGAAAGGCACCTCATCTTTTTGCTATTCTGCTAAAGAAACCACTAACAAACACGCAAATTCTTCAGCGAAATAGCAAACTAATTTCTAGTAACGTATGGAGTTGCTTAATGTAACGCCTGATCCAATCAATTATTTTAGCGCCATGCCATTTGTAATAAATAGCGCATCGTTAATAATGGTGCGTGACATGGCCCCTTTAACATGAGGACACATTTGGCGTAAGAAATAGAAATACATTTGTTGCGTTCAAAAAAGTTTTTCCCACCTGTTACCACCAATTTGTTACCAGTGGTAACAACTGGGATTATTTCCCAGTGGAAACGAATGGGAATAGTAATTGATGGTAACTACTGGATTTTTAACCCAGCTTAGTTACCATCGAGTACTTTAGTGGTAAAAGATGATAAAATATCCCACTTGTGACCACTGGTAACAAATTGGTGATAACAGGCTTGAATTACTTTCAAAACGATCGAAATAATTTCAACTGTGTGACAGTTTAAAATGATTTGAATTCCATTTAAGTGGATAAGTCTGCTGGGCGGTACTACACCGTGCCAAGCGGGTAGCTTTGAAATGGCCATTTATAAAGCTTATTGCAATGGGCTCAAGCTTATTGAATGTATGAAAGCTCATTTCCCCAATACATCCCGGTCGGGTGTATATTCGGCGTTTTTAAGGCGTTTTGTTTCGTCATTATCTCAGCCAATATTATCAATATAAATGATGATCAGAATATTTTTTTGTTAAACACTTATGTATGACATATCGGCGCTGAGCTTTAAATAGAATAAATTATTTTTTACGCTCTTAACCAGACGAAGGTAGATTGGTGAGGTAGGGCACAGCGAATTGTCATCCCGCTCGAATTTGGAGCAACCCTACTGGGGAAGTACCTCCGCCTTGCAGAAGACCACAGCCATAATAACACTACTACTTGCTCTGTAGTCGTGTTGTGTTCCTGGAGGTGAGCAAGGTCGCCAGAGCTCCCGAAGATGCGTTGTGTTGAGAGCGAGGGAATTTGTTCCTTCAGCTGTCGACACGGCGAATCCTCAAACATATCAAGGGCCGGCAACGCCCATGTTACTCCTTTGGAGTTGCATGCGTCTATAGGCTGCGGTGTTCGCTTACCATCAGGCGGGCCGTACGCTTGTTTGCCACCGTCGTTGTATAAATAAAAACACATCAGAGCGTGTGATGAGTATCAATCTGGCTGTAGACTTGGGTTGCGCAGCTGATTCTGCCAGCGTCGAGTATATATTTTTGTAAATGAAGAACACTACCAGCCAAACATCGTGACACATCCTTACTCCTATATATAGTATATAGTAATAAAGACGTGTTGCGATGTATTTGGCTACTTCGGCTGCTACCGAATATTTGCTATTTGCTTTACAGTCAGCGTCATATGGTTAGTAACAGCCAGAGTAGCCAAATATTTCGTAACACACCGTTATTCTTACAGTAATAAAGACGTGTACCGAATTATTTGGCTACCTTGGCTGCTACTAGCTATATGACGCTGACTGTACTTTACTGCCCTCGCGTTGCACAGCCTGTGCTGGTTAGGTACATGATACTAGATAATTTTAAGCCAGCCAGTAACATATTATTGCACTGCCCACGGAGGCTGTAGTTACTGGCCACACGAAGCGGGTTATTCCCACCTGTTACCACCAATTTGTTACCAGTGGTATTTTTTCCCCACCTTTTACCACTTGGGATCTAATGGGAATAGTAATTAATGGCAACTACTGGGAATATTTTCCCCATCTTTTACCACTAAAGTAATCGGCGCTAACTACAGTACGATTACTGTTAGTTAAGACCTGACAGATGGATTGCCTTCATTTAATTTTCAACTTTAATCTTATACAAATAAAATAGTTATTACTAAATCGGTAGATGTGGGTAACAGTATTCTGAAAAATGCTTTATTTGTATGAAATTAAAGTTGAAAATTAAATGAAGGCAATCCATCTGTCAGTGGTTAACTAACAGTAATCGTACTGTACCGGGGAAAAACAACCGAGTACTTCAGTGGTAAAACATGGGGGAAAAAATCCAAGCTGTTACCACTGGCAACAAATTGGTGGTAACAGGTGGGAATAACCCGCTTCGTGTGGCCAGTAACTACAGCCTCCGTTCGGTTAGTGCGCAGTGTAATGTTACTGGCTGGCTTAAAATGATCTAGCATCTTGTACCTAACCAGCACAGGCATGTTCAAAGCGAGGACAGTATAGTACAATCAACGTCATATAGTACACAAGCCATAACAGCGAAATCAGTGGCGGGGTGCAGGCCACTACTTGCACTGTGACGAATGTCGCATTTGCACATGCGGTACTTTTGATATTTATACCTGTAAAGACATTGTATATTATATTTTACTATACTGCACTGTTTCAAACATAGATAATGTTTTAATGTCTAAAAATGTATCCATCAAATCAATGTAATGTAATCTTATGAATTTCTATGTAGGTGCTTTTCTCGACTGATATTCCTTGATTACTTTCCATTTTCCTCATGGAAGTTGTGAAAAAAATTGTCCCACTCAGTAGCAAAATTATTACTCTCATGAGCGTAAACACTTGAATCCCTCATTAATATTTTTTTTAATAACGCTCGGGATTGTACAATCTTTCACTTCACTCAGGATTGAATTTACCGCCCTCGCCGTGAGTATATAATTTTGCTTCCTTGAGACACAATCTACTATAACGCATCCCGTCCGGTCGGGGGTACCCGCACGGCTAGCACTCTTTCTGTGTTGTAATGGTTTCGTAGATAAGTAGATCAGCTTAGTTGAAATCATTTATTGATTTTGATGACAAAATATCTGTTATCTTGTATTCTAGCCATTTAAGGCAGTTTTACACTAGTATTTAATAATTATGAAACCGTTGTGCTATGCTGTTATCAACATTGCGTACCAGTTAAAGTACAAAGGCACCATGTTTGTAGGAAAATGGTGGTTTAGTGTAAATAAATTCCACATATGTTTAGCTAAGTTGTCTAGCCTTAAATATGAAATATATTGTTTTGCATTTTATATTACTTAATTAAAATTGATGGAAAACAATATATGTTTTTATTAATGCCATGTCATAAAACCCTTGAAGTACAATTTAACAATAAAACCCTTGAAGTTAAATAAAGTTTAATTTGTCCGAATTTTGCGTTAATTACAATAAGGATTATTATTACACTAGCTTCCGCCCGCGACTTCGTCTGCGTGGACCCGGGATAAAAACTATCCTATATTTGAATCCATATCCGTTATAAACTATCTTCGTGCAAAATGTCATCTAAATCGGTTGAGCCGTTTAGCCGTGATTGAGTAACAAACATCTAAACTTCCAAACTTTCGCATTTATAATATTAGTAGGATATTTCAAGTCCACTAGAGCCGTATTTTATGAAGCTACAAGTTACAACTTTACAGTCAAATGGCTGGTCGTTGTTGGTCGAGCGCCTCCACGTTGTCTGCCTGCCAGACTTGTAATATTGTAACTGCTGTAACTGTAGCATCGTGAATATGGCCACAGCTGGATACATACTGGATACTGGTACTGATGACTTGGGTTCATCATGGACTGCGGGCTGTGCGTGACCACCTTCTCGGAGGGCACCATCAGGCCATCACCGTGGTCACTCATCATTCTCTACCTTCCAAAAAAGCAAAAGCAAATGCCCTATGGAAAAGAAGCAACGGTCCCAGCATTGACTCTTGAGGGATGCCAATAAAGACTAAACTATTATACTCCATAGATGATGCAGTTAATTTATTGTGTCACATTAGCTACTTCATCCACTATTGATTCGTCATGGGACGCCTTTTATTATCTGTAAAATATTCTCCTTGGACCATATTGTATAAGTGCAAAACAGTCGAATACACTGTATAGGTAAAACTTAAATATAGGGGTGACGTGTTCGAATAGGCATTTGTTTAGTGTTGCACAATTAAAGTGTAATGTCTATTCGAACACGTCCACTACTACATACGAGAGGGGCTTTAACTTTACTTCAGTTGTTTACCTATACCGTGTTTTAAGCATTAACATAAATAAATAAAGCTCCATTTGTATGAACTGATTTATTCATCATTCAGTAAGATGTGATTTGAGATAGCCTCGTGCCGCGCAACGTATATTATTATAAATGTAATTTCAAACTTAAATAGAAACTGATTTTTTTTCATTCGATAAGTATTAGAAAAAATAGCTCCACTTTCTTAACAGCTGAATTAAAATTTCACTAATTTTGTCCGGGCGGAGCGCTTCTGGGATTATTCCACGTCTACCAGCCGGCCTGTGTCGTTTAGCGACAGACCGCGGATGAAGGCCGTGATGAGGCCCAGCGCTTGCGCCGGCTTTTCTAGAGATACCATGTGGCCTGCCCCGAGCACCATCACCTCCGTCAGGTTCCCCGCCGTCTTATAGTACCTACGAGGTACAACGTCACTTTAGTTTAGTTTCAGTAAAAACAGCGGAACGGCTTTGCCACGGCAGCGGCAGAGCCAGAACTGAAGTCCACAATATTTACGCGCTACTTATAAACTGTTACGTTAAGTTAATACGTTTAGACCTGAGTTGTAGGCCACGCCATTCTGTGGGAGGCTTCACACTGGCGCGGCCTGTGCTGCAATGGCGGTCAATAGTAAAATTGACATTTATTGTCTTTACTATTGGCCGCCACCGCAGGCTGTGTCAGTCTGTAACAGGCTTAACTTAACCGCGTTCATATAAACATTGACGTAATTATATAACCTGTTACAATCCCATTCTAGTCGCGATTTGATAATAGGGGAGATGCGCATAATATGATTCCTCCAGGTAAGGTCTTTTTGCGTGCAAAATGATCCCGGAATAATTTTATCCCATTGTGGTATTTTTATTTTTACAAATCATGCCGCGAATTTAGATACCTACGCAAAACCACTCGCCAAAATTGGTCTGAGGAAGCAATGCTATAGATTCTTATTGCCGTTAAAGATGGAATACCTTATAAAACAGCAAGCAGTGTGTTTTTTTATAGCTGTATGTTTTTTAAATAGGTACATTATGATCCCTGGATCATTTTAAACTAACCCTAGGGATCGTTTTATACATAGGTATAACATGATCCTTTTCTAAACTTAGCTTTCTAAACATAACGTAATTAATAAACTATATGCAAAACATGAGAAATTAGTATGCAGATACTCAGGTAAGGAAATGGACTATTCATAAAAATCTAAATCTTGTGTTTTTGTCTTCAACTTTGAACACAGTAAAGTTTTCCCTTAAGGGGATTTTGTACATATCTCCCCTACCACCATGTCACTAGGTACACTTAGTGATGTGCCTTCCCGGGAATATTCCCCAAAAAGGGGAATATTGAAATGCAAATTAGGAAAATTTAAGTTGTAATAAAAGTAAATAAAATGAATAGTGCCCCGACAAATAAAGTGCCATTCACCAAAAACCGCATTATTGTACTAATTCTGACTTTTTATCTCAGTTACCATTTATTACGTGAATATTTTCATATTTTGTATTCGGACAATATTTATTGTAATTTTTTCATTAACTTTGTAAAGTTTTTGTTACTTGCAGAAGTATTTTTGTAAAATTTGTTTTTTTCGGCTGGGGGAATATTCCCAATAACCGGGAATATTCCCATTGTTCCGGGGAATATTCCCGGGAACGTTGGGAATTTACTTTTGCGGGTAAATTACACTGGTTAATGTCTTGGTAAATAAATCAAGGGCCCTAGTTACCATGGAATCCCTGATAGCAAGATATATAAACATACACAATTTCAATATTCCCGTATATTCCCTTATACGGGAATATTCCTGGGAACGGCACATCACTAGGTACAATGTATGTTTTAAGTTTCTCTTTATTCATAAAATACATAAAATTATGTATTTTAGCATAGATATATACTTATACAAAATAAATTAATAATTACAATATTTGTTTGCAGTTAGTTCCACGGTATAGTGACATCCATCCACAGCCTCTATGTCACGCACAAAAATGGCAATAGACCGCCAAGCAAATCGAAACTTACCCGGCCAGTCTATTCTTATGGTACCAAGGCTTGCGGGTCGCGTTCTTGTAGTCTTCTGAGCCGGAAAACACAAGGGAATTGTATGTGTTCACGGACGGATGGTACGCCACTATTATGTCGAGGTGTCCACTGGAATTGGAGTAAGTATACTTATTTCGTTCACATCTGGGTCAGGCCGTAGATTTTGCCACAAAAGGTATAACCTAACTCTCTGCTCCTTTTTTTAACCTTTAATACGTAAAATATTAATTTCTCAACCACAGCATTGTATTCCCTAAGAAATGGTGAACCTTGGTCACTGAAGATATTAAAATAAATCCATAAACTTGGGAAGTTACACAATATTGTTTCATGAAAAACGTCGAAAATTTCATAAAAAACGCGAATCCGCTTAGGTAGTAGTGTACTTTACTCAACCAGAAAAATTAGAAAAAAAAATATTTTTGATAATCTTTTTGATTTGACGTTATGAAATAATAGTTACCTAGCCACCTTTTAAATATCGTTTCATGTTTCCTAATAAAGTACATTAATTTTCACACGTTTAAAAAAAAACACACAAAACCATTTTTCTGCGCTACTTTGACTGCGTAACTAACATCTCCCCATTTTGTGGAGTTAAACATTAGCAGTGTTTGTAGCAGTAGTGACAACACCAAAGTTACCTTGTCAATGGTCAATGACGCGGTAGCGGCTATATTTTTGTCAGTAGGCTGTCAATTTTGGCAAAAAGTGGAAGGTAACCAGTTTGTCGCGGAGTGCATTTGTTAAGATTTCAAGGTAAGTCTTGTATGAATATTTGTTATTGTTATTGTGCCCTATTCAGTAAAGTGTGTGTAATCTTTCAAGGCAAAGAAACCTGGAAAAAACTGTGTATTTATCGAGTTAAGATTGATTCTATCTGCGTCACGTTACGCAGAATGGCTGTATGCTACTCTGCGCTACTTAGTAAAGGTGTGCACACATACAATGCTTAGATTTGCGGTTATTTAGGTGTTTTTTTTGCTAAGCTACAATTATTATATTTCCTTTCAAGATGCCTTTGACTCCGGCAGAGAAATCCAAGAAATTCAGTCTTTGTCTAAAGTAATAAAAAAAATCATACGATACCAAAATCCGTCATTTTATTTTGTACCTGACCTAACCTAACGATGATGAAAATCCTGAGGCTAAATAATAGTACTGATAGGTAATTTCTACTATTTAGGATGGAGTCTCTTGGTGATCTTGGGCGCATTTTTATAATGTATGATATTTCCTAACATCTTGTCTGTTCTACTTTCCTCATATTCGAAATCAAACGTGTAGGTATAGTGTTTTACTCGTATGAAACAACCCATTCCATCCACGACCTATTGGCGCTCTCACTTCGTTCCAGTACCTTTAATATCTCGTCTGTAATGGGGTTTTTCTTCCCTCGGTTCACAATCTACTATTATTATATAATTCCAAATATTTTATGTAAAAATCACTCATGTTGCGCGCACCTTAATTATTTTGCGTTTCCGTTGTGCGTCACTCTGCGCACCTGCATTACTGTTTTGCGTCACTCTGCGCATCCGGTTCGTAGAAAATTCTACGTCACCGCTGCGCTCTTTGTGGCAAAATCTACGGCCTGACCCATCTACATTGGCAGAGGCACCCACAAATTAGGGATTAAAGTCGGACTTTTCTTCCCTGATCATGCTATTCGGAAAACAGATATTGTTGCCCCTAAATGAGGGTTTTCAATTTTCCTCAAACAGTTAGTGAAAAATGATTTCTTCTTGGTCGTTAGGCGTAGCTAGGCGCAGTGGCGGAGCGCCCGTACAAGCTGATTCTCACCGGGCTCACCTATTTATTATATTTTTTCGTGCTTTAGTGTTGCCTATAAAGATATGTAAAATAGAAACCTGTAGCTTCGCGAACGTACAAGGGACTTGCCTACCTATAAAGCATAACCCTGTAGTTATCCAGCAACTCCTCTAGCCACATCTTGGCGCTGTTCATGATGTCAGGACGGAGGCGGCGGTACACCATTGGCTGCACCACGGTGAACGCAGTGTCGCCGACGTGCAAGGCGCGACGCACTTTGCTGCTCTTGAGCAATTTCAAAAAGTGATAGCTCATAGCCTTTAGCGGCCGCAGGAAGCTGTACAGGTTGAGGTAAGATTCGACCCTAATTGTATCTAAAAGATTATTCATGCCCTGCAAAAATAAGACATGAATTAAACCTTCTGTGCCTTATTATTATTTAGAGTACCTAGGCCTCAGGGATGGATTCAGAAAATTGCATTCTACCACAATATTCCCCAATATTAATTAGACACTAAATAAAACAATCAATAATGTTGTATTTTTTCTAAAAAAGGAGTAAGAATGTAGTCAAATGGAGAAGAAAGCAACGCAAGTGGTAAAATGATCACAAAGTTTTAAGGGGTACGTTCAGTCCCTTTTCCGCAAAACGCACCTTTATATGAAACGATTGTAATTTACTATGACGTTCGAGGCTCGTGATGTCACGATCTCCAAGCGTTTTGTCTCTAACAAGCAACATTAAAACGGTTGTAGTTTCGTATTTTTGTTTGAGACATTTAAATAAGATTTTCGTCATTTGGTCGCAATGTAAAAACCGGCCAAGTGCGAGTCGGACTCGCGTAGCCTGAGGGCCTAGGGACCGAGGCCGAGTCCCCACGGATACTCGTTATCTCCGAGTAACTTGGAAGCGAAGCCTGAGGGCCGAAGTCCTGAAGGTAAACGGGGAGGCAAGGGGAGCCGAAGGCTGAGCTTTTCGTAGGAATGAGAAGGCCCTAATCAAGCTTTTAGATAGCGGTCGCTATGCGAGCTCGGGGGCTGAAGGGCCGTGGATGAACCCTCACGAACAATTACTATCCCCAGGTGTCATGCAAGCGAAACCGGAGACCAAAGTACCGAAAGTGAGCGGCCAGGCAAGCGAAGCCGAAGGCCGAGCTTTTCGTAACAATGAAAGGTCCAAATCAAGCCTTAAGCAAGCGCTCCCAAGGCCCGAGTGCGAGCTTTCACTGACACTTGCTATCCCCAGGTGGCAGCGAGGCCAAAGGCCGAGCTTTACGTTGGAATGAAAGGTCCAAAGCATCCCTTTAGAGAGCGCTCTCAATGCATTACTTATCTTCGGGTGTCTTGTGTTATTGTATGATATACCTATATGAAATGTTCATCATTAATATTCTCTGTAAACTGACCTGTAACCATGTTGTCAATAAAGATTGAATACCACGCTTGCATGAATAAATAAATGAATAAATGAAATGTCATCTCGCTCATATTTGGAGCAGCCCAACTGGATAAATACCTCCGATTTACAGAAAATGCAGCCAAACACCACAACTTGCTCTGCAGGTACCTATCTGACAACGCCACAGATCTCTAGCCCTACCATTAGTGGGTACGGTCGCCAAAGCTCTCGAGGACGCAATAAATTGATATTGTGAGTACTCAAACCCATCAAACCAATCAAATTTTCCGGGAAGAAGCCAACATTAGGCATCTATCCGATCCCTGGCAATGATTAAACAGATAGGTACTTAGATAGGTAGGTACATAAACTTTAATCAACCTCAACCTTACATGAGTACCTACCTACAATCTTATTTGTTTGCCGCAATCTATTTTATGACATTTGGGCAAAAACAATTAATACTTAAGTCGTAGCCGCTCAAATTAAATAACTTGCTTAATGGTAAGTCATCAGCAGTAATCGTAACTTTTGTAGCATTTTTGGTGCAGCGTAGTGTTGTAACGGAATTGGTATAAAGAATTTCAATCCTACTAAGTAATGCTTAATTAGCGTTAATAACGTTAATATTAACCTTAATTAACAATTTTGATTGATATTGTCTACGCTGCACCAAAAGTTACGATTACTGCACTGGCCATCAGCCATTTTGAAAGAAGTTCTCTCTTGTAGCTGCCTACCGTCCCTTACGGTGAAACGCGTACCTATGGATTTTTATAAGATTCTCTCACTCTCTAACTTATAAAATGACAGTTAGGTTATGCTAGTTTCGTTTATAATCTTACGCGTAAGATTATAAGCTGTCAAAGTTCACAATTGAATAGTGACGTGTATTTGCGAAGCTTACATAATAAGCCTGGTCCATGTTACCCTGGTCGATATACTTCATAACAACCAGCTCGAGTTCCCGTATGGAGTCGGCGACATGGTCGTCCACCAGCCCCATCTCGCGTAGGAAGAAGCTGTAGCACATCAGCGACTTCGGGTCGATGAACCCATTGCCTATGGCTAGACCCTGGAAACATTTTAGTTGGTTAAAACAATTTTCTTATTGTATTTTCTCAATGTGGGTTATTTGATGTTCCAAGCGGGGGGAAACACCAGCACCCCAAGTCAGACAACCGACAACGCAAGAAATGAGAAAATCTCCCATCCTCCTTATGATTTGCACTTTGCGAGTGGGCAGTCACTGACTTGGCGGCAACATGTGCTAGCTCCCTCTGACCTGTCGCGTGCTATACCTGAAGATTGATCGGCTGGCGTCGGTCCTTCTCCCTGTTGTGCAGGATCTGGATCCCAATGGATGGTATATGCTTGCCAGCATACGAATAGCCGGCGATCGTCAGAGGCGCTTTCCGTAACTCAGGGAACACGGTCAGGAACTGCTGAAGAGCTGTGTACAGGTTCTCACCGATCTTAATTGAATAAAGAATGTTAGGTACATGATTAAAAAAAGGTTAATCGAAAAGAAAATGGAATTGAAAACTCCACAAATCATGCTCTGCGTCTACTAGGGTAAGTGCTCCAGTGAATGAACGCTTAAGGATTTTTTTGATTTCAAAAATTGTTTTATGTAAGTTAGTTATACTTAATATCGGCCATGACTCTTTGTATAGCTCAAACAAGTATTTTAGTTTGGTGAAATTACTTTGCTTTTGCAATGGTTTTCCATAATTTTAAGTTATTACCTTTTAGGTAGATAATTTACTTTAAAAACAAAGTTTTAACCGACTTCAATTTAGTACTCCGCCAAGCCACGAGAACATTTCTTTTCCAATTTACCTCATGAACTGATTTCCGAGAGCAAATGCGTTGATTATTATAGAAAAAAACCCAATCGCTGTATGTGGCCCGATAATATTTGAGGACTTCCGTGAATTCCACAAGGATCACCCTTGGCACTTCATTAGTTGCTATTTCAACGGAATCTTATCAGAATCTGTGATATACTTTTGTACTTTTAAGTACATAATTGAGGAATTCCATAAGTCATCTGTGGTCTTCATCGTCAATTCCACTCCACCAATTTATGATTTCCGGATGTAAATACACGAGTTAAAATAGAAAATACCAAAATCACTACACGCGTGCCTAATATAATTGAGGAGTTCCCTCAATTCCCCATGGATCCCATCATCCAAAAGAATTTTCAAAAAAATGGGACCCACCTGGAAGCATATACTTACAAACAAAAAAAATTTTTATGAATCGGCTCATCAATGACGGAGTTCTGAGGTAACAAACATTGAAAAAAAAAAAAATACAACCGAATTGAGAACCTCCTCCTTTTTTTTGAAGTCGGTTAAAACATGGGAAATCACCGGTGAATGAACACGGTTTTCTAGTTAAATGTTAATATTAAATGAACAACTAAAACCAGTGAATGAACTACTGTTATAGTTGTTGTTTATTGGTTTCAATCGTTGTTTAGCGATTTTGTTTGGCGTTATATCGATATACCAACACACGGAATAGCAGTTATTGATTTACTTTTTCTGCAACAATTAATAAACTGTAACAAATGTACGTTCATTAACTGGTTCCAAAAAAAGTAAAACCAATAAATGAACTAAGTAAGTACTTATTGGTTGCTGTTCATTCACTGGATATCTATAAACCAGTGAATGAACTAACTTCATGTTCGAAAATGAGGTTTGTCCGACTCTGGGCCAACGATAGACAAGCCATTGTTGGGTATGTTAATAGAAAGTAAATCTAATTACAATCACTAGAAGATAAGATATTACCAAAACATTAAAACAGTCGTTGCCATGAATGAACACCCTAGTTCATTCACTGGATTTGGGCGGTTTTGAATTCTAGTTATAGCAACACCGACTAAAAAATTAGAATCTACACTGAATAACTTAAAACTATGTTTTAGTAGCACAATTGCACTCTTATGATTTCCAAAAACGACACACCATAAGGTTTATAACACACAGGTACAATTGCACATCAAATAAATGGTGACATACTTGTCCCCTTATTACCAGCTCATACAAAACGTCCACGCCCGTAGCCCGTGAACTTTAAGCTTCTCTCATTAAGTAATTGTTGCGACTGAGTTGATATACTTAAATGCTACAAAACCCTTACAGTGAATGCTTCTAATCGAGAAAAAAATATCTGGTATGCTAGAAATATACAGCTCTCTTAAGCAGCGTTTCGTTCAATCACTGGAGCACTACCCTACGTACTACGCTTTAAATTGCTCTCGATAATCGGTTGAAAAACGTTCAGTAAAATCAAGTTTCCATATTTTCTAATTACCTACCGTAGTCTGGTTAGTGGCATATCCTCGAGAGTCCGATGTGAAGCTAAAGCCAGTCCCGACGGGGTTGTCTATGAACAGCAACGAGTGGTTCTTGCCCCAAGAATATTTAATTTCTGAAACAAATAGCACTTAAATAGATATGTGGCAGTGGCAGTGGGCGGGGCACATAGCACGTAGAACCGATGGCCGTTGGGGCGGAAAGGTTCTCGAGTGGCGACCACGTACCGGAAGGCGCGGCGTGGGTAGGCCCCCCACAAGGTGGACTGATGACCTGGTAAATGTTGCTGGAGTCCGCTGGATGCGGGTGGCGCGGGACCGGTCACTTTGGCACTCTTTGGGGGATGCCTATGTCCAGCAGTGGACGTCTTTCGGCTGATATGATGATGATGATGATGATAAGATATAATTTGTGAAACAGGGGAGCAAAGTATTTATATTGATGCGAGTGCTAATTTTGAATCCCGACTAAGCGAAAGACCCTAATGACTTTGCTCGTGTTTGACACAAACTTGCACTACTTTTCATCACAGCAGTGAGACCATGAAAATATTTATGATAAAAAAATATTCCACCAAAAACATTACATGTAAAGTGATTGCCAAGACTTCCTAGCTCATATATAGCTTTCAGCGTTAAAAAGATATCAGATCATAAGTAGCGCCAAGCTTCCTACCCTACACAGCGTAACTCTACCACTACCAGCCACGCTCTACAAATTCTACATCTTGGCTGAAAAGTATAGACCCGTCGTTTATTAATATCTTATTATAAATTCATACTGTATGCACGCGTGAGAGTCTATGCGGCGATCGATTTTTATAAATTTAAAGCGATAAACATTCCTACTCCACATGGCTTAACTCTACCAGCCACGCTCTACAAATTCTACATCTTGGCTAAAAAGTTTATTAGCTTTGTTGGGCACATCCCGGTCGCCGCATAGACTCACGCGCTTCGAGAAAAGGTAGGTAGTGCCCTTGCGTTGCGCTTCGCTTGGCCCGTCTTGGCGGGGGCACTACCGTGCCCCCAGATCAATTATGTGTTTTTGTATTTGTTCTGATATTCTAGGGAAAATTTTAATCGCATCCCCTAAAAAATACTAACTGCGCACCAAAAAATACCCCTTGTTCCGTATAGGTAACTGGGATTAGGTAACCAGTGATCTGTAAATAATTATTTTCCTCCCAGGCCAGTGGTTACCTGCAACGATTCCATTTTCCTTGAAGTAAACTGATATTTGCGATAGTTGTCTGTAAAGAAAAACAGGGGCCGTAGACAAGGTTACAATCGACAAGCGCTAACGCCAATAGAAAATAATTAAATGTATAGGGGAATGACAGATGCCGACAAAACACTTTTCGTTATTATCTGTAATTCCCATACATTTGTAACCGACTTCAAAAAAAGGAGGAGGTTCTCAATTCGGTTGTATTTTTTTTTTATTTTTTTTTAATGTTTGTTACCTCAGAACTCCGTCATTGATGAGCCGATTCGTAAATTCTTTTTTTTTGTTTGTAAGTAGGTAGTTCCAGGTGGGTCCCATTTTTTTCAAAAATTCAATTGGATGATGGGATCCATGAGGAATTTAGGGACCTCTTCAATTATAGCAACTTATATTATATTAGGCACGCGTGTAGTGATTTTGGTATTTTCTATTTTAACTCGTGTATTTACACCAGGTAATCATAAATTTGGTGGAGTGGAATTGATGATGAAGACCACAGATGACTTATGGAATTCCTCAATTATGTACTTAAAAGTACTAATGTACAGTCACAGATTCTGATAAGATTTCGTTGAAATAGCAACTAATGAAGTGCCAAAGGTGATCCTTGTGGAATCGACGGAAGTCCTCAAATATTATCGGCCCATATACAGCGATTGGGTTTTTTTCCCTAATAATCAACGCATTTGCTCTCGGAAATCAGTTCATGTGGTAAATTGGAAAATAAAATTGGAAATGTTCTCATGGCTTGGCGGACTACTAAATTGAAGTCTCCTAGGCCACTTTACAGACCTGCAAGGATTTAATATTTCTTGTAACTGAGGGAAAAATATTGACCTGCATATCAAAATTTTACAATTGCACATTCAAACCGAATTTTAATGAACGATTAGTAATATTTCAGCCATGTAAATCAGTATTTTTAGGTTCTTAGATTTATTTTGATGTGCCTTTAAATACTAGGCGTAAAAAAATAGCAGAATTACCTTTCGAAAGCAATGTTTACCTACAAACCTATAATTTTCTAATGTTGCTGACATAGCTGTGCCGGATGCCTTCACCTCATCTACATCTAAGTATACTTTCTCATGGACAAAAAAATGCCGTGGCAAAGACCATCATTAAGTTACCTTCTACAGTTTTGTTTCGAGTGACAACGATGGGCCCAATTGCATTAAAAAGACTGATCAACGAGGAGACACCAGGCCCGCCATCCAGCCAAATAATCCAGGGAGTTTCTTCAACCTTCTGCGCCACTGGGAAATACCAGAACCAGAGGTTGGCGTTGTACTCCTTGTTTACCTACAAAAAACGAGCCACGTTAGGAGTGGGGTAAAAGCAGAAAAACAACCACTTTTTTTTATACAACGACGGTGGCAAACAAGCGTACCTGATGGCAGCCTATAGACGCATGCAACTCCAAAGGAGTAACATGGGCGTTGCCAACCCTTGATATGTTTGAGGATTCGCCGTGTCGACAGCTGAAGGAACAAATTCCCTCGCTCTCAACACAACGCATCCTCGCGAGCTCTCAAGGAACCACTCAACTCAAGGAATATTGCACTAAAGATGCTAAATACCAGTTCTAAGCCGTTCCTTTCGGCTTAGAACTGGTATTTAGCATTAGCTAAACTGTAATTAGTTAGACTGCGCGACGCAAAGGAGGGTAATGTGTTTATCAGCCTATATATGTAGGTATGTATGTATGTATGTTTGTTCCTATGTGGCACTCCAGAGACCAAACGCGTGAACCGATTTTGATAATTCTTACGTCAATCGAACCGTCTTACTCTTGCGTGTGTCACTAAAGACATGACAGTAATCAAAATTCAATATGGCAACAACCAGACGCCAAAATTAAAAAAAAAAAAAGTTACGGAACTATGTCGAGTGGGGTATCACTGAATAGGTATTTGAAAATCACTGTTGAAGTTGCTGTTTTGTATAAGAATGTATAGTTTGTTTTATCTGTGTCATAACGATTCGTATGCCTCGTTCCGGATCCGTCACAACCGATTTGGACATTATTTTTAAACTCCAAGGTCCAAATTGACATACGAAATGTTAATCATGAAATGTTTTTTTCTATTCAGTTTTTTTTATTTTTTTCTAATGATAGCTTTTTTGCAGTCGGGTTTTTTTATTTTCTAAATTATCTTTTTTTTTATCCTACCTGCACGACTTAGCGCTAGCGAATGTGTTTTTCTCTCGCGTTGCTTGCAGCTGTGCTTATCTTAATCATTGTTTTAGTTGTGGCTCACTGGGGTAACCTTAAACTTAAAGGTTGCAAATTTGCACATCAGTTAGGGCTTTCAAATAGAAAGAAGATTACGACTCTGTCAAAAAATGTGTCTCGTTCGCAGCTAATGTTAGCTCAATATGCTGCGCTCTATGTTCGCGCACGTATCAACTAACGCCATTCGAATAAAACTTCATACGGTCAAAACACGACTTACCGTGAGATACCCAGCATAGCTGTTTAAGCCCGGCAATATATGACGGGAGTTGACCTTGGCCGCATTCCTGGCCTTCTGTAGTTTATTCTGCTCGATGAGGGGCGTGAGGAGCAGGGGTTCCCCGGCGTCTCCTTTGGACTTCCCCCAGCCGGTCTTGCCTCGGTCGGTCTTGTACGTATCCTCCAGGAGCCTGAGGAAGACGTCAGGGGTCCCACCAGGAGGCAGTTCCGGTGTGGAGAACCGATCAGAGCATGAGGCTGCACACCTAAAACACCAACAGACTTAAGTTTACTATCTCGATTTTCATGTGTTTTTGATATTCCTGATGGAACCAAGTCAGTATCCCAGGGAAATCCAGAGAAACATGAAAGGCTCGTATAACGCGTTTGATAGATTTTCTAAAGCTACCTAATCAAGTATTTGCGCCTGGTAGTTATCATTTCATGTAGGTGAGCTGGTGATTGGGAGGTAAGTAAGTACAAATCCTTACGAGTTAGGAGTTGGGGGATAATTCTACATATCGATGGATAGTTGTATTCTTTCAGATTATTTAGGTGAGAAGACATAACTCCTAAATGAACAGCCGGATACATTTTTAACCGACTTCAAAAAAATGAGGAGGTTCTCAATTCGAATGTATTTTTTTTAATTTTTTTACCATTTTTTTTTCATATTTGTTACCTTGGAAAAACCCCTTTATTGATAAGCCGATTCGTAATTTTATTTTTTTATTTTTAAGTATACCTACGCTTACAGGTGGGTCCCATTTTTTTCAAAAATTCCGTTGGATGATGGGATCCATGAGGAATTTAGGGAACTCCTCAATTATATGAGGCACGCGTGTAGTGATTTTGGTATTATATATATAACTCGTGTATTTACACCCGGAAATCATAAATTTGGTGAAGTGGAATTGATGATGAAGACCACAGATGACTTATGGAATTCCTCAATTATGTACTTGAAAGTACAAAAGTATATCACAAATCCCGTTGAAATCGCAACTAATGAAGTGCCAAAGGTGATCCTTGTGGAATCGGCGAAAGTCCTCAAATATTATCGGCCCACATATACAGCGATTCGGTTTTTTTTCTCTAATAATCAACGCATTTGGTCTCGGAAATCAGTTCATGCGGTATAAATTGGAAAACAAATGTGGAAATGTTCTCGTGGCTTGGCGGTGTACAAAATTGAAGTCGGTTAAAACTTTGTTTTTAAAGTAAATTATTAATTTGAAAGTACATATGCTTCCAGATTGCATGATCCTATTGTTATCAAAATTCCAGTTGGATCAGTGATCAAATCTGACATCAGGCAAGCCGTATACCTACTCGTTTAATGCTGTCGTGGATAGAAAAGAAATAAAAAATCCTGTGAAAATAATTCATGATAATAAGTACTCACACCAAAGTAAATATCCAAAGCAGCAACATTCCTTGGTGGTTAAAAAAACCCCCTTACTGCAGTGGACAGTATCGACAGTTCTTGTGGTAGCGTAGCCAGACTGTGAAGTTAAGTTTATAATTCAAATCCTGTTGTTAAACTAGGTGTTAGATCCGTACTACATAAGTATATATACTATACTTATACAATAATATACTATTCTATACTACTTATAAATGCGAAACTAGCTCTGTCTGTCTGTCACCTTTACACGCTTAAACCACTATACCGATTGAAATTATATTGTATCCTGGGAAAGGACATACCTACTTTTTATTATTATTTTATTCGAAATCCCAGTCAAAATCAGAATGTGTTACTCGTGTTTAAAAGCCATTTTACCTACTCTGCGGCTCGGATCGGTAAAATGGCTGGTTATGCACTTTTTGTAAAATCTACTTATGTATTTCACTTTTCATGTTCCCAAAGTTCGTATTTATGTTGTATGTAGGCAATATGTATATTATATTGCCTATTAATGCTCGAGTGCATAAAGTAAACAGACATATGACGCAGAGTTAATTATACACTCCAGTAGGGCTACCACGAGTGGCTTTCCAAAACACACATTACAATACTATTCTCTACAGCGCCAGCGAATAAACGTGCTTCGAATAGATTTCGATTGTCACAAATTTGCGCCGTCAAATTTGTATCTCATGATACCGATGCTCTTCGGCAACAACTACAAAACGTTAGTCGCTAGCTTTTAGTTTTCGATGCGTAATTTAACGATGGTCTCATACTACGGCATCGGTACCATGTGTCAAAAATTAGACAGACGATATCGAGAAATACCATAAGTATCGACTGTAGTAAACTATTTCACTTGCCAATTAGCGCGTGATAACTTATTATTCTGTCAAGTGATACCGTATATCCGATCGAGACTTATCTCAAATTAAAGAACGTATAAAAATAAGGGTTTTGAATTGACAACATTATATACGCAATATTCGGATTGTCACGTATTATGTATTTATTAAATGAAAAATTTAAAATCCCCCCGACACAAAAAAGAAACTCTAAAAACTAACTTTAATATATTATTTGATAGTTTTTAGAGTTTATTTATTGTGACGAGGGTTTTTTAAAATTTTAATTTTACTTTAACGGCTGATCAGGTCATGGTTACCTTACCATATACCTACTTTCAATATCATTAAAGTAACACGGTACCAAATTTCGAATCTATAGGACATATGGAAGGTAGTCAGATCCCCTCATCAAACGGCTGATCAGGTCATGGTTACTAAGGTAACGCATAAGGTGCCTGGTAAGCCATATACTTTCAATATAATTGAAGTAACAAGGTACTTACCAAACTTTGGTTTCGGGCATGACGCAGACCGGGATGTAGTTTTACTTTATACTTTTTCTTCTCTTTTAGTTAGCTTGTTTAGTGTAGGAATTTTAATGTAATCATTCTTTCAGTTACATATTGTATTATTAATAAATTTTAATTGTATGAAGAAAAAAATGGTTTAAAACATAAATATAGGTACTTACATTTTTTTGTTTCTTTATAACTATTATGTATCCGGCGGCGCGGCGTTGCGAATAAAAAGCAAGTGAGGGCCGAGTATATTTCCGGGACTTTATAATCTCTCCCATCGCGTTGCAACGAATTACAATTAAAAATATTTTACCAATTATTCTCCATCGTTGTAATTAGTATATTTATTTTGATAAAGTTAATGAGAAAGGATCTAACTGTTGTGTTTTTGTAAAGTAATTATTGGTATTATTATTATCAAACTGGAACCATCGGAAACAGAGCACATTGCTAATCTATCATCATCATCATCATCATCATATCAGCCGAAAGACGTCCACTGCTGGACATAGGCCTCCCCCAAAGAGTGCCACAATGACCGGTCCTGCGCCACCCGCATCCAGCAGCGGACTCCCGCGACTATCCATAACTAATCCATACTATTACTATAAATGTGAAAGTGTGTCTGTCTGTCTGTCTGCCTACCTCTTCACGCTTAAACCGCTGAACCGATTGAGATGAAATTTGGTATGAAGATAGTTCGGATCCCGGGAAAGGACATAGGATAGTTTTTATCCCGGAAATCATCCCTTGAGGGGGTGAAATGGGGGATGAAATTTGTATCGAGCTACGATATAAACGAGTTCCACGCGGACGGAGTCGCGGGCAGAAGCTAGTGATTCATGAAAGAAAGTATGGAAATAACTAGAAATTCAGACGTTTATCGACATCTCCCTGAAAAGACAATTACCGAAAAGTGTCACATCTCTTTTCCTCATCGCGCAAGATACCTATAACGCGTGTCTCTTTCAAGGGAGCGTGGTTTAAACGGCTTCGACGAACTTACTCTTCTGGGCCCTGTCTCCTTTGGTCTGCGCAGCAGTCGCGGCAAATACGCTGCCGGAGTTAAGCTTGTGGTAGGCCAACGCGGCGCGCATCGCCTGGGCCAGCTCCTCGGTGGCGGGGGACTCCAGGACCCAGGAAACCACCTGCATGTACCAGGTAATAGCATTGCGCGGTACAAACAAAAATAATGATTTCTGTTTTCTGTGTTCAAGGTGTGTGCAACAATTGTTGGCGCCAGCTGTGATACCTTCGGGTTGGCAGTTGTCGTGGGCTTCCCAAAAGGCGGCGGTTCCGTTCTGAGGGGCTACCGCGAAATGAAAACGAACTTTGTTCGTGTATCTCTCTTTCTGTCGCTCGAACCAGCAAGTGCGACAGCGACGGAGATAGACAAACGTAGTACCACCATACAACACAAAATGGCATTGGAATCGTATTGTGTCGGAAATAGAGTCGATTTTCTTTTGCTTTAAAGGTGCCCGAAACAAAACAAATGGATATAATTTAAATTCCTTCGACAGAATAAGTCCTATGAGTAGGCCCATGGGCCTTAGGAGGTTAAATGCGTACAAAATCGTACAGCAGAAATAAAATTATATAGTTAATCTATAACAGACACACTGCATAGCAACACCCCCTTTCTTACAGGTGTCATATGAGTCGTATTAAGAGAACAGGGTTGTGGCCAATGGGGTAGCAACTTATCACTGCAATATCACATTTTATCGATCTTTTATACCCACATTTATGCTAAAAGTCGCAGGTTGGTAGGTGTCATGTGCTCTGCGTATCACTTTCAGGAATGAAAGGCGTGAATTTATGTATGTGCACTACACAAGCTGCTGCTCCCTCATATCTTTATTTTGATTTAAGTAGTTATATTTTATTGTAAAAGCTTTTGTTTGTTGATCCTTTGGTGTACAGTAGCAGCAAAAGTAGCCAAATATATCGTAACACATCCTTAAGGCCTGCGCGTCCTCGCTCGTCCCGCGCTGGTTCTAGAACTGCCGGCACACCAGCCGTGAGGGGGGAATATCGTTCAGGCTGGCATGCCGCGCTGTAGTATACGCTTATTACAGAGAGTATAGTACACGACAAGCCGTGTAAGCCTAAACGGGTGACTTTCACACCACAGTTGCATTGATGCGGAACCACACATGCTGCCCCTAGACGCTGCGTCACCGCAAACCTAAAACCGTCTCTGGTGACGAGTGTGCCGAGGTTTTTCGAAGGCGAAGCCTGCAGCCATGCGCCAGATCTAGCAAGACAGATTCGTACAGATTATCCCGTACTTGCTGGCACAGAGCGACTCGTCCCATTGGTGTTGCGAATGGCGAATCGTCGGCCGACATTTTGTAGATTTGTGCCTCTCGAATTACCTACACATAATATTTTATTTTTAAGCACATCTATTTGTTCTGCATTACATTTTTGACTTTACTTACTTCTTGAAACCTTGCACTCCAAGTACAGATAATTTAGCTGTAAGTTACGTAGTCTGTCCTTCGTAGAGGGAACTGTTGCGGTAAATGTACTGTTGTGGTAGAGTAATTTAACATCCGGCGAGATTTGGTCATATTCCTTAGACATTTGTTCAAATCTCTGTATTGGCCATTTCCCTGCCACACATATACATGCTTACAGATATTGCTTTCCATATGTTATTCCATATATTATTTATACTAAACGGGACTTAATAGCGTATAATTAACCTATTTATTTACCTCACTGAGGTCTCCCGACGTTTCGGATGTGTCGCAACATCCATGGTCACGGGACAACTGGCTTGAGCGGGTATCAACATCTTCATCGCGATTAAGTCCCGTATTAAGTTTAGTATACATTTATAAATCTATATATTCTATATAGTTAGCACGCGATATCGCGTCAACGGCAACCAAAGTGTTATTTCTAATCAGATATCAGATACCTACGTCAATATCGCAAAGAGCTGACACTGAGCGCCTTATCATAGATCGCGGCAACTGACCTACCCGAAGCTATTTGTCGTTACAGATAAGACATTGATAACATTGACCCTTGGTGTTAGTTAGGTTAGGTGGCATACAGTTAAGTTCAGATACAGTGCAAGGTTCATAGATAAGGAGAAGTGGGGTTTTCATATTTCAGTTTTCAATGTACCTATTACTTTTTTTAACTTTATTGCACAACTAGCTGCTTCCGCTTTGCGCTTGCTTTCCGTAAAGTCGCCGCCAATAGAATTTGCTAACTGTGGAAACAAACCGCCATAGTGAAAGACAATTTTAATATGGCGGTTGGTTTACATAGTTAGCAATGTGAGCGAACGTAACCGTTTGAATATAAGACGCATTAAAATAAATAATAAATAAGCGGATTCATATTGAAAATTGTACACTTATGTGGGCCCAGGATAAAGCTATCCTATATTTTAATCCAGGCTATAAACTATCTACGTGTAAAATTTCATTCAAATCGGTTGAGTCGTTTAAGCGTCATTGAGTAACAAACATCTAAATATCCAACCATCCAAACTTCGCACTTATAATATTAGTAGGATTATCCTTTACTTTATATTTTATCAATGGATTTTTCACTTTTTTTGGTAAACTTCAGCACAATTCTATCACCGTAGCGAAAATCGTGAATAAACCTCATTCATTAAACTATTTAATCGTATGGTATACATTATTTTTGGCCTTTAAAGTTTGTCATTCTTTAGTACCACAGGGGACACGTAGGTACAGGGTTGTGGTAGGTAGCTCCTGCGACCGCGAGTAACAGTTGTCCCCCCTTTGTCAAGTGAGTGGGCAACTCGACTGTTAGAAGTTCTTAAGCCACCCGAAGGCCTCTAACTCGGCTTAACGACTACTGTCATAGACAGCAGCCGGGATCAACTGCTTAGCGTGCCTTCCAAAGCACGGAAGCGCTCATTTAACCGCTCAAACATCAGGCGGTCACCCATCCAAAGACTGACCGCTGCCATCTTTGCTTAACCTGCGTTATCGTTTCCGACTCGCAGGCGCCGGCTATGAGCGCATCGAAATGAAATAAATTCATTAAACATAAAATGCCTGTTAGAGTCTGTCAATAGCGAGTCGTGTCCCTGGAATTTTTTCAAATCCTACTAATGCTTAAGTTTGGACCTCATTCACACATACATATATATAGTGTATAACCTGGATTAACATACAAGTATATAATACTTTTTATTCCGGGAATCATCGTCTAAGGGGGCGAAAGTTTGTAAGGTAAGGAGCTACGATATAAAAGAGTTCCACGCGGACGAAGTCGCGGGCAGAAGCTAGTAAGTTATAAGTGTCCAAAGTTTTAAGAAGGGGTATGTTCTGTCCCTTTTCGCAAAACGCAACTTCATATGAAACGATGACGCTGGAAGATTGCGACGTCACTAATAGACGGCAACGCGTGCCGCGCCCATCGTGTTCGGGGCCGCCGTCGACGCGGCCCCCCGGCGGAATCCCGTAATGTGACGTCACAAGCAATATTAAAACGGTTGTAGCTTCGTAATTCTTTGAGATATCTGAATGGGATTTTCGTCACCAGGCATATTTTTTTGCCTTCTTTCATTTGGAGTAAGCAATAATAATTTTCGAGTCTACACCCCTATTGTGCAAGTGCAAAACGGTCCTATGCTTTACTCCGTTTATCAGCTATACACTGTACCGCGTAAAAACCTGTCATCACCGTCATCATTATCATCCGAAAGACGTCCACGGCTGGACGTAGGCCTCCCCCAATGACCGGTTCTGCGCTAACCGCGGAGACTCGAAGGGTGGCTAAGGCTAAGGGGTTCAATTTTGTATGGACTCGGTACGGCAAAATTTATGTGCGCAAGGATGAGAACTCTGATGCTATCCATATTAAAGATACCAATAGTCTAAACAAAATAGTGTAACTATGTTCTTGATCATACTTTGTTACTTATAATTATATACTAAATAAGAGCAACTATAATGTTAATATATTACCAAAATGTTAAAAGGGTTACGTAGCAAGTTAAAAGAAATATATCTTAACATCTTAAACTGTAACTACGAAATTATTTGTCTCACGGAAACGAACTTAAATGACGGAGTTTATGACTCCGAATTTTTGGACTCTAGGTACAATATTTATCGCAGAGATCGCGGATCTACTTCGCTCAGCAAAACAGAAGGAGGTGGTGTTGCTATTGCTATAAAAAAGCAACTGACCGTTGATCGTTTGAGAACGTGGGAGAGTGAGATTGAGGATCTCTGGCTTCAAGTTAAAATTACCAATTGTCGTACTTTGATCATTTGCCTTTGCTATTTACCACCAGACCTTGAAAAAGACAAACTTAAGTCGTTCTTTTCTAACTGCCAGAAAAGAATGTCGCACACTAATAACATTGATTTCATTTTATTGGGTGACCTTAATGCCCCTCACATTCACTGGGCAAAAGCCCCTAGCTCGTCACATATGTTATCATCAATTTCTACACACGATATTAGATCCGATCTACTACTTGAAACCATTTCTCTATGCAACCTCACACAATATAATAATGTACCAAATAAAAATAATAGGTTTTTAGATCTCATTTTGTCAAGTCTCAACAATGTTCATGTCTATGGTGCTGTCCCACTAAGCCGCATTGATGCACATCATCCGGCTTTGCTAGCAGACATCCACATCGATGCTTCACCACCCAAGACGATTAATTCTAGAAATACAGATAGACCGAATTTTTATAAGTGTAACTACGACGAGCTTCGGAAGGACTTAGCCGCAGTTGACTGGGAACAGACTTTGTCATGCGCCTCCGTGGATGTTGATGTCCAAATATTTCATACGAAGTTAAATGAACTTATAAAGAAACATGCACCTAATAAAAAAGTACGAAAGCAGTTATACCAAAACTGGTTTAGCCCTGCTTTAGTTCGCGCCTTAAATGAAAAGTTAAAGTATCACAAACGCTATAAAAAGTTTGGCAACCCTCTCGACTACGACACATTTGATCTTTTACGCGCACGTTGCAAGAAACTTATTGATCGTTGTTACAAAATCTATATCAGTTCCGTACAAGTATCTATTAAACACAACATAAAGCATTTCTGGAGATATGTCAAAGACAAAAAAGGCGCCACTTCTATTCCTGTCACAATGGAATACAATAATTTGGTGTCATCAAATCCCACGGAGGTTTGTGAAATGTTCTGGAGCTACTTTGGTTCAGTTTTTGAAAAATCAACTGGCTCTGACACATATGTATTTCCAGTGGCCCCGTCGCAGAATACAACCTTAAGCGACATCAATATTAGCATTGACCTTATACGAGCTAAGATCAAAGGTCTGAACTGTAAGAAAGGCCCGGGCCCTGATGGTATTCCTCCACTGTTTATTAAAAAGTGCTGTGATGAACTTTGCCTACCGCTTTGTATCATTTTTAATAAATCTCTCAACATTGGTAATTTCCCTGCACTCTGGAAAACGGCTCATATCATACCAATACATAAGTCAGGAGACAATAACTATTGCCAAAATTACAGGCCGATTAGTATTTTATCCGTTTTTCCAAAATTATTTGAATCAGTTATGTACAATTACTTTTATTCCCATTTTAAAATGTTTGCATCACCCAGTCAACACGGTTTCGTTCCTAATAGGTCCACTATCAGTAATCTACTGGTATACAAAAATTATCTATGTAATGCATTTGCTAAAAGGACTCAAGTAGATTCTATATATACCGATTTTTCAAAGGCCTTCGACAAAGTCAACCATTCAATCCTAATACAGAAACTAGAAGGTTATGGTATTCACGGGAACTTGCTAAGATGGATTCGTTCTTATCTTGATAACAGAAGTCAACTTATAAACATAAAAGGACATCTTTCTGTGCCAGTCACTATTTCATCTGGTGTGCCGCAAGGATCGCATTTCCCTCCCCTCTCCTCTTTATCGTTTTTATCAACGACCTGGTTCAGCAATTGTCATGCCCTTGTCTATTATACGCAGACGATCTTAAGATATATTCTAGTATAACTAAAACCGAGGACTGTGTAATCTTGCAGGATAACCTTAATGCTATTGTTGATTGGTGTGTTGCAAACCGCATGTTTTTAAATTCTGATAAATGCTACATTATTTCTTTTACAACATCCAAGCAAAAAATAGTTTTTAATTATTCCCTTAGCGGTTTTAGCTTAAATCGTACGTCTGTTGTTCGCGATCTTGGTATTAACTTTGATGAAAAATTAACCTTTCATAATCACTATGACGTATTAATATCCAAGTGCACTAAATTGGTCGGTTTCATTTCTCGCTCCACAAGAGACTTCAGGAATACAAACACTTTCAAATATTTATATTACGCCTTGATTAGAAGCTCTTTAGAGTATGGTTGCGTTATTTGGTCACCATATTACAAAGTTCATATCGATAGGATAGAAAAAGTCCAAAAGCAGTTTCTTAACATCCTTTGCTTCAGGCTTCAGCTAGGGCGCAATCAAAGGGCATACCTCAGCAGGCTGAAACAATTCAACATACCATCTCTTTCATCTCGTAGAAAATGTAGTGAATTGATTACGTTATACAAAATTGTACACTCACACATTGATTGTCCTTCCCTTCTTTCTCTCTTGAACTTTATCACCAGGTACAAAGCTCGTAATCCATCACACAGATTATTCCAACTCGAAATTTACAAAAATAACACATCATTTTATAATCCCGTTGTCCGAATGTGCCGTTTGTATAATGATATGGTGGCTGAACATCCTTCTTTCGACATCTTTATACACACCCTACCCTCGTTTAAAAATAAAGTTAAAGATTCATTCAAATTAGGCATTTAAGATTTAAGATTTAAGTTAGTTATTAACTCAATATTCTGTTATTCTGGTTAATTTTAAATGTAAATAAAATGTTATGCACATTGCCTATCCCTGTAAGTTGGGCAATACTCATATGTAATTCCATCTAGTGAATAGTTTGTCTAAGTTATTAATCTTTCTGTGCACACACTGTTTAGAATTGTAGTCCAGATCTAGACACTAAGCTTTTAATGTACTCAATGTATGACTGTAATTTGTTGTGTGAGCCTAATAAATAAAATAAATAAATAAAACCGCATTCAGCATCCGCATAAAACCTATGGGGTGTCATAAATAAATAAAGCTCCATTTCTAAAACTGATTTATTGAGACTTTCGAAAATTAAAGTGAAAGCAGGCCTCGTGTCGCTCCATTCTACTGTAATACAGTTTCAAACCTAAATAGAAATTAAATTAAATCTGAATTCGGCTCTATTTTCTAAACAGTGTGATTTAAATTCCACTGTATTTTTTTAAGAGTCACGAGGATAGTGAAGCTGACAGCGCCTCGATGATTATTCCACATCTACCAGCAGGCCTGTGTCGTGTAGCGGCAGGCCGCGGGCGAAGGCTGTGATGAGGCCCAGCGCCTGCGCAGGCTTGTCTGAGGGTACCATGTGGCCTGACCCATGCACCATCACCTCTGTCAGGTTCCCCGCCGTCTTGTAATACCTACAACAGGACCACCTCGTCAAGGCCATTACATACAAAGCAATTTGTCACAACATAGGATAGCAATACATATCTTTCGCTCTAACTACAGCATGTGTGTCAAATTGATTCGGTTGTGTGCTTCAAACACCAGTGCATAACGCTGCGTATACGCGTTGACGTGTCGAACGCGTCACGTATTCTTCATACATTTTGCTGCGTTTACGGTGCGTTAGCGTATTTTGAGCAGCGGTGTGGTCGCCCTTTAGTAAGAACAGCGGATAACGCGATGCGCTATCCGCCTAACCAACCAAGTCAACTAGGCAAACGAAATGGAGGTATATTACGAGTATAACATTATTCAACATTATTCTTTTTGACGACCGGTTAGCCTAGTGGGTAGTGACGCTGCCTACGAAGCTGAAGGTCCTGGTTTCGAATCCCGGTAAGAGCTAATATTTTTGTGATCAGCATTAATATTTGTTTCTAAGTCATCTTTAAAACTACGCAACGGATTTTGATGCGGTTTTTTAATAGATTTCAAGAAGAAGGTTGCGTGCGAAGCCGGGGTGGGTCGCTAGTATCCATTAAATATATCGTTGTCTAGTACCCAGAACACAAGCCTTATTGAGCTTACGGGACTAGTTCGATTTGTGTAAGATTGTCCCCTAATATGTATTTTATTCTGAGCCAGTCCTAGACTTCGCTTGATCGGGTTAACCGTAGAAGGCGTATATGGTCGGCGATGAAGGAGGCGAGAAACACCATGGTCGCCCGAGCTTCCGCAGCGGGTCGCGTGACATTACGCCCGTGCGTACACGCAGCCTTAGGTAACCCGTCAAACGATCGCCACGCGTAACAATGGGGAATATGATTATGTTTATACTAAAATAACATGAAACAATGCTATAGTGCGCTTGCTCTGGATGTATGTTCTGACCCCGTATCATGGTCGGCCTTACATGCATATATACATACATTCACGCCTTTATTCCCAAAAGGGGTATGAAATATGCGCCACTTTTAGCATAACTGTGGGTATAAAAGATCGACAAAATGTGATATTGCTGTGATAGGTTGCTAGCCCATCGCCTACAACACACTTCAACCCTGCTCCCTTAGTCGACTTTTACGACACCCACGGGAAGAAAGGGGGTGGTGAAATTGGTCGGCCTTATCACGCGATAAGTGACAAAGATAGAGCGTCCGATACTGGCTGACACCGTTCGATGGAACGAGACGGACGCTCTATCTTGTAAGTCGCATGATAAGGCTGACCATGATACGGGGCCTGGTCAAATCATAACTTAATAATAATGAATTATGCTACTTGGGTTATATTATTTGCGATTGAAGCCAAGGATTTATCATAGGATCAATATTCAGCGACGTTGAGTGAAGTTGCGAAACGTTGCCGGACTTCGCACGGCACATAATATGTTATATTGTGGACAATCTTACACAAATCAACCTAGTTGCAAACTGACCCGCCATACACGGACTGCTTAGGGCAGTCGAGACCCGCCATTGACGCACTGCTTAGAGCAGTCGAGGCCTCATTTAGTATGACGACTCCTCTCGTGCTGTTGGTCTCGACTGCTCGCCCGCGTAAGCAAAGCTTGTAGGTACTATGGGTACCTACTAGACGACGTTATACATACTTAACGATAAATGGTGGTTAGGTATTTGAAGTCGTGTCGCGCGATGATGCGCAATGCGCATTAAGCGAAAGCGTTTGATTTTATACGACTACACTGGCGACATGGGTCGCTGGCAATTTGTTTCATAAAAATATGTACGTTTTCAAAGCTTCAAAAGTATGCAGCTTGTACCCTTAGCAATAAAGTAGTTTTCACATATTTTTGATAATTTTGTTTGTGCATATATTTTCGAATTCGATTGTCCCTTAGTGACCCCCGCCCCTGGCTCTAGACATTGAAACTCTTACCCGGCCAGTCTGCTCCTATGGTACCAAGGCTTGCGGGTCGCGTTCTTGTAGTCTTCTGAGCCGGAAAACACAAGGGAATTGTATGTGTTCACGGACGGATGGTACGCCACTATTATGTCGAGGTGTCCACTGAAATGGTAGAATATTTTAGAAATAAAACTCACAAAATATCACGCATTAACTAAGCTACTTAAAGATTTTTATATGGGTATGTCAAGGACTTTAATTGTTGAGCCATTTGGGTGTCAAATAATTTTGGTTCTTTAATAATTAAGCTTTGAAGTGTACAGTATAAAGTGAGCTCTAAATGGCTCAACATTTAAAGTCCGTGACCCTACATAATGAGCGAGCGAGTTGGGCTGAGGATGAACTTGGATAAGACTAAGATTATCTCAAACCTCCATGTTCTCTCAAACCACCAAGTCCCTTTACAATCGGACACGTTACGCTCGAAGTTGTCGACGATTATGTATACCCAGGACAGACTGTCCAGTTACTCAGGTAGGTTCAACTTTGAGAAAGTGGCCAAGCGTCGAATCCGATACGGCTGGCCAGCGTTCGGGAAGATACGGCACATTTTTTCGTCCAACATTCGGCAGTGTCTCTTTGGCCAGTGTGTGTTGCCAGTGATGTCATATGGCACCGAAACGTGGTCGCTTACTATCGACCTCATATGGAGGCTTAAAGTCACCCAAAAGGCAACAGAAAGGGTTATGCTGGGAGTTTTATCTGGGTGATCGCTTCTGAAAAGAGATAGCCCTCCGAATCGTAAAACTTGTCTTAAGTGGCAGTGGGCGGGGCACATTGCAAGTAGAACCGATGGCTGTTAGTGCGGAAAGGCTCTCTAGGGTCTAAAGGTCGCGGAAGTCCGCTGAATGCGAGTGGCACACTGGCGCAGGACCGGTCATACTGGCACTTTTTGGGGGAGGCCTCCTTCAATGTCTAGCAGTGGACGGGTTTGGGTTGATTTGATGATCAAGATTATGAGGTAAATCACGGTCAAAAATCATCAAGCGTTTTTTGAAATTTAATGAAAAGTTGCTGGTTTGACTAACAGTCAACATCCTTATTACTAGGAGGTCTATCTGGCTTGACGTATCATCAAACCAAAATTAATAGGTATAAATGGACCATTTAAATGTAAGTTTTCTTCGGTCCTCTTTGTCTAACCCCACGTATTATTTATTTATTTATTTTCCCATGCATTTCACAGCATGACAGTAATACCAAAGCACTGTGAAACAAAAGAAATATACATATATACACAAAAGAAACAAATTATTATTATTATTATAACACAGAAGACGGTCGTGCATCCATCTTCTCTTGTCGCAGAATGTCAAACATTCATCACACACATCTATCCATCGGCTAGCAAATATATCACAGTTTGATGCTGATTCAAGCAACGAGTTTATGAAGTGCAAAGCTCGAATAAGTGGGGACTTTCTGCGAGACAACGTTCGCGCTGTCGGCACCGCTAGTAAATTAAAAACGTATCTATTGTATGTCTTAGGCGAGGTCTCATAAAGCAGGTATCGATCAATGTTGCGCGTTGGACTTACTTATAAAGCATAACCCTGTAGTTATCCAGCAACTCCTCTAGCCACATCTTAGCGCTGTTCATGATGTCAGGACGGAGGTTACCGTAGACTATGCCCCCTTGGCCAAACACAGTGTCTCCGACGTGCAACGCGCGACGAACTTCGCTGCGCTCTAGGAATTTCAAATGGGGACCGCCGAGACTAATCTTCGGCCGGAGGAAGTTGTACAAGTGGTTCAGGCTAGCCTCGTACTCAATTCCAGATAAAAGTTCGTTGTAGATCTGCAAAAATAAAACAATGTTGAAATTTCTGTGCATTACTGTAACGTTATTATTGTTAGGCGCAGTGGAATGTCGTCTCACTCTTATTTGAAACAGCCCAACTGGGGAAATATCTTCACCTTACAGAGCGCCGCAGCCATAATAATACTAACACGTTTCGGCAGGTATGCAATGTTGTGTACCTGCTGCTCGATTGCGTAAAGTTTTGTACGTACGTTAGGTAGATTGTAAATACCATTTTTTACATGGAAAACTGACAGAGGAGTTGTGCCAACGCTTGGTCGAAAAGTTACGCAAACAAGTAGGTGAGACTGCGTAACTAAGTAGGTGAGGTCGCCAGAGCTCTCCGCTGTGTTGAGACTGAGGAAACTGCATTTGTAACGAATTCTAAAATCACTTTATAATGTTACACGTAAGATTCTATGTTCACAGTTTGATGGCGACACATATATGCAATCCGAAGCTTACCTCAAAAGCCTCCAGCATGTCGCCCTGGTCGATGGACTCTATAACGTCCAGCTCGATTTCCCGAAAGATGTCGGCGACATTATCATCCACCAGCCCGATCTCACGCAGGAAAAAGCTGTAGCGCATCAGCGACTTTGGGTCGATTAATCCATTGCCTATGGCTAGGCCCTGAAAACATTTTAGTCGATGAAAATAATTTTACGTTTAATTTGAATTTTGTATTTACTTAATCATCATCATCATCATCGTCATATAAGCCGAAAGACGTCCACTGCTGGACACAGGCCTCCCCCAAAGAGTGCCACTATGACCGGTCCTGCGCCACCCGCATCCAGCGTATTTACTTAATGTCCCTCGTCAATCGAAGAAATGCGGTCATCTGGAGTTGCAGGCGGGGGAACATGCACGCGTCCCGCACTCCTGCTGGGTTAGTACTACTGATACTGGAACGCGGGACAAGAAAATCTACCTTGCTCTTTCTAATTTGCTTTGCTAGAGTGAGATGCGAGCACGAGACGCGACTTGGCAACAGGTTATGCTGCTCTGTCGCGTACTATACCTGTAAATTGAGCGGCTGGTCTCGGTTCTTCTCCCTGTTGTTTAGGATCTGGATCCCAATGGATGGTATATGTTTGCCAGCGTACGACTCTCCGGCTATAGTCAGTGGCGCTTTCCGTAACTCAGGGAACATGGTCAGAAAATGCTGAAGAGCTGTGTACAGGTTCTCACCGATCTAAATCGTCAAGAAAGAATGCCAATATAAACAAATGAAATATGACTTGTGCCAGAACTTCAACTGGTGAAATGATCTATAATGGTTACACGAATTCACATAGTTTGCTTTGCTGGCTGCAAATGGAATATTAAACTCCACAAATCACAATGCGCCTAAGTATCAAGGGTCACCTAAATCTTACATAAGGGGCATAATTATATTTTGTCCGTGAACGTTGTATGTTAGAACATGTTGTGTTATGTTGTTGAAGAAATATTTTAAAAAATCAACTAAATTTCCATATTTTCTTATTACCGTAGTCTGGTTAGTGGCATATCCTTCAATGTCTGATGTGAAGCTAAAGCCAGTCCCGACCGGGTTGTCTATAAACAACAACGAATGGTTCTTGCCCCAAGAGTACTTCATTTCTGAAACAAATAGTACGGCATTGGTTTTATTTGTCAAACAAGGAGCATTATTGTTTTATAAAAGTGATGATTTTTAGTCTTGAGCAGGGAACCATAACACCGGGCTTAAAAGCCTACGCCATAGCCAAACACCAACACGAGTGAAGGCATGAGGCTGGCTTAACGCACACTAAGCTCTTCATAGAAGGAGTGGACTCGGGCTGGACTAGAGGTGTGTAACTCAGGAGTGAGAGATTCAAATGAACTGCATCTTTTCGTTTATGTCACTCGCTCACTCGTTCACTGAAGGATGAAACAACTCACTAACTCACTATGTCAGTTCAGTATGCGTCCTTTCCCCGCTCTACCGCTCTCAACTCAACCGAGCAACTGATGTACGAGTGGGTTGCGCTCTTCGCACTTACGAGTCGAAGCTATAAACCGATCTTACACTCACGCGTGCACGCTTACGTTACTGATAGAAAAACATGTCATGAGCTGTTAGGAGTCCACAGATCAACTGAGCGAGAGCTGTTAGGAGTCTATAGATGAACTGAGCGAATTGAACGAAATGAACGAAAAGAGTGATACATATCTTTACGACATGAAGATATGAATCGCTCCTTTCACTTCAGTGACACGTTTTGCGCATCTCTAGGCTGGACCAGAACACTGGTAATTCAGCAGAAGGCAACTCAGAATCATATCTGGGATGTTCACAGGTCACTTCGGGGTCAAGATGCTATCGGATAGTTTTGTGGAATGAGTGTGAAAACTGTAGAATGTGTGGCGAGGAGGATGGACGAGGAGGAGCTATCCGCAACCAAAGGATTTCAAGCTGTTCCCGCTGATCTGCTTCATCTGTTTTGTGGAAATGACGGAGCGAACTTGGGAGTAGGTATAAAGGAGGGAGCAACGGAACAAAATATCCCACTGGGTCGAAGTGTATCCGAAAGGGCCCTCGTCTAACAACACCTCCTCTCATAAGATAACAAGCGTAAGACCCTATATAATTTAATCACAAGCTTAGCTCAAAAGATATAATTGAAGTGAAAACTTCTTTAGCGGCGCTGTGCACTTTTTGTGATGGGGAAAAACTGTTAAACCGTGACCGTAAGATGTGAACGTCACGTGACCGTGAGATTTGAGACATTGAAAATTCGTAAGACGGACACGTGTCCTGATCGAAAAACTGTTACAATGTCATTGAGTTTTTCACTTCTGCCGGTACTCCCGGAGTGCAACCCGGTCTTTTTTTTAAGCTCAGGGAGTGGTGGGGTGGAGGGACTCAAAGGCACGAGATGTTAATAACTTTGATCTCATGTGTAACATACAACTTTTCACCGCAGTAGTGACATTTATTTATTTATTTAATATGTTACATGACATTACAGACATCCAATGCGTCACACAACTAAGATTAAACATGTTAACAATAGCACATGATAAAAAGAAATGCAATAACAGTGTACACAAAAGAGAATATTACATTACACTCGAGGGCCTGGCATCCATCACCTCACAGAACTTCAAACATTCTTTCCCCACACTTGCCCATCCCCATGCAGACAGATCGCACTCCGGTGCTGACGCCAAGAGCGCATTTAGTAGTGAGAGAGCGCGGGGCAGTGGGGAGTTCCTACGCGACACAGTCCGAGCTGGCGGGCAGCAAGAAGAACGCGTCGCCGAGGCCTAAGAGCTATTTTAGGGACGTCTGGCACAAACAGTCGCACTAGGCGGCATACTAGCTCAGGACAATCCGACTCGCCGCGAAGGACTCGACAGCAGTCAACAGCAAACTAAGGGTCCGTCTTACCTCCAAGGAATTGTAGCCGAGGGTACCTAGCAGATACTTGGTTGGGTAGAGGAACGGGTAGTACCCATAAATCTAGAATAGAGAAACCTTAGGAAAGTTTTTTGCACTTTCTCCAGTATTAAGGCATACGTTGATTCATACGGTAACCATACGATCGACGCTGCCTTCAACTTGCTTCTAACCAAAACATATTATATTAGCACAATATGTGCAAATTGTAATGTATGTCTACTCCCTATGTCTCTGTGTCTTTTATATAGTGAATAAAGGTCTTCTTTCTTTATATTGAAGGCAAAATAATTTACTTTAAAAACAAACTTTCAACAGAATTATATCTAAATAGTACTAATACTCCACCAAGCCTTGTAAACATTTCCACATTTCTTTTCCAATTTACCACATAAACTGATTTGCGAATTGCGAGTTATGAATGCGTTTATTCGAGGAAAAAAGCGAATTGCTTTATGTTGGCCGATAATATTTAAGGACTTTCGTCGATTCCTCAAGGATCACCTTTGGCACTTCACTAATTGCTATTTCAACGGAATCATATCAGAATCTTTGACGTGCTTTTATAGTTTAAAGTACATTATTGAGGAATGCCTTATGTTATCTGTGGTCTTCATCATCAATTCCACTTCACTAAATTTAAGATTTCCGGGTGTAAATACACGAGTTATAATGGAAAATACCGAAATCACTATACACGCGCGCCTAATTTAATTAAGGAGTTCCTTCAATTCCTCATGGATCCCATAAACCAACTGGATTTTTGAAATAAATTTGCCTAACCTGGAAGCTAACAGGAAATATTGTACGAATCGGCTCATAAATGACGGAATTCTAAGGTAACAAACATTAAAAAAACAACCGAATTGAGAACCTCTTTCTTTTTTTTGAAGTCGGTTAAAAATGTCATAGGTTGTTTTGCGCATGTTCCGGCACGGGTGCCGCGCCGACAAGTTGATAAAGATGCCCGTAGAGAAATAGAACTGGCGACCACGCTCATCTACTTTTTAAATAGATTTTCTTAAATCTCGAGGACAAGTCCGGGCTTAAGTTACACTGTCAAGAAACTTAATCCCTAACCGCGTCAGGGCAAGTTATTTACCTTCTACAGTATAGTTTTCAGTGACAACAATGGGTCCGATTTCCCTGAAAAGACCAAACAACGATGAGGCACCAGGCCCACCCTGCAGCCAGATGATCCAGGGAGTTTCCTCCACCTTCTCCGCAACTGGGAAATACCAGAACCAAAGGTTGGCGTTGTACTTCTTGTTTACCTAAAAAACAAGATACGTCAAGTGCAGTGGGGCAAGATGGGAAGAAATAGTAAATAGTTAGGTACTTAGGAATATTAGAAAGAGATAACAGTTTTCTTAATCCGGCTACAAAGATTGCAATGAGCTTTACAATACGATTACAAAAAAATAATCTAGCTAGAATCATCTTTTTGCTCAAAGCTCAAAAAAGCAAAGCTGTACTTCCAAATCATCGTCCCTTACCGTCAAATACCCAGCATAGCTGTCCAAGTCCGGCAATATATGACGGGAGTCGACCTTGGCCGCATCCCTGGCCTCCTGCAGTTTATTCTGCTCGATGAGCGGCGTGAGGAGCAGGGGTTCACCTGCGTCCCCGTCGGAGCTCACCCGGCCGGTGTTGTCTCGGTCGGTCTTGTACGTATCCTCCACAAGTTTGAGAAGAACGTCTGGGGTCGGGCCGCGAGCCAGTTCCGGTGTGGAGTACCGATCGGAACACGATACTGCACAACTAAAACAACAATACAAATATTTTTTACTTAAGAAAATCGTAATGTTTTATCCCGATTGTCATTTGTTAAAAAAAAAGACTCCCCCACTGGTAATATTGAAACAAAAAACTACACATACACAATAAGTCAATAACAATATTATTGACGTGGTTGAAAAAAAACAACAAAACCGCTTAGATTTTGGTATTTTATTTCTAAACACATTTTAACTTAAGGTACAAGTTGGAACCCGACCGCAGACAGCAGCAGACGACGTGACGCAGCGACACTACTGGTCTCTATGTATTTGTATGAAAACCTTCCGTAGACAGCGACACGTCGCCGTCATATAAATACATAGAAACCGATAGTGTCGTTGCGACACGTCGTCTGCTGCTGTCTGCGGTCGGGTTCCAACTTGTACCTTTAATGTACCACTTTTTACACTTATCTGTAGTGATTATTGCGAGTACATTTTATTATTATGCTTGTTGCGATTGCGAATAGTAATTGTTGAATGCAAGCGTGAATAGGCTACGGCGGCTGCTTACCATCGGGCAAGACGACACCTACTTGTTTACTGTAGTGATTTAGAAGAATTAAAACATTCAGTGAACCTAATTTCTAATAATAAATACTCACATCAAACTTAATACCAAAATCAACAACATTTCTTAGTTGTCAGGAACACTAATTATTCCCTAAAAAATGATTCCCAAATCCCAGTCACTTGTTTCTTCTGTGGACAGTATCGGCAGTTCCTGTGCCGATGGTATTTAGTTTAGTTAGCCTGTAAAATATTTTTATCATATTAGATGCCTTATATTAACTTCTTCTGTAACTATAAGTGTATATTTATAACAATGTAATCAAATCTTGCAAGTCGGTCCAAGTATATTCCTACTTCCATTAGTCTTCACGACCTAACAACTGAAAACTTTGCAACTTTAATACAATAAGGATGATAATACCATAATGACAATATTTTGTTCTCATCGAGTTAATCTGATTATGGAGCTAATAGACCGTGGTCTCCATAAATGGCTTAAGGTAAGGCTCATGGTAAAATATATGTTCAACATCTTCTGCAATTATTTAAAACTAGCTTCCGCCCGCGACTTCGTCCGCGTGGACCCGGGATAAAAACTATCCTATATTTTAATCCAGGCTATAAACTATCTTTGTGCAAAATTTCATTCAAATCGGTTCAGCCGTTTAAGCGTGATTGAGTAACAAATATCCAAACATCCAAACATCCAAACATCTAAACTTTCGCATTTATAATATTAGTAGGATAACAACAACTTATTCGCAATTTTGGGGTTTCCGCCATAGTATTTTTTTTTTGTTATGTTGGTTTCGTACAGTCAAAACTATAAGGATTCCTTGTTGACTACGGAACCCTTAAAATAAATTGAGAACTGCACTGTACGAATGCACCCCACTTCTGCTTAAATAATCGGTTTGCTAAATATTGTTATTGCAAGATTTAAGATCCATGTACCAAAGGAAACTGGAGCAAAAGATACATCTTTTGGAGGGACCTTAATCTACAGATTAAGGTCCTGAGATGACAGCAGTGTACGAAGCCATCCTGCGTGTCGAGTGGGCTGTTTATTACATTTTTTTTTGGGAAAACTTAGCTATAGCATGACCATGTCTCTTTATACTGACACCAAACTACACTTATTTTAAATCCAGACAAATGGTTTATTCAGCAATGTTTGATTTATCTTGATTTGGCGTTCGGTGTTGAGACGCTGGGGCCGTGGGCGCCAGGACGGTTTTTAAAGATCTCTCAAAAAAGCTCGTCGGCACAACTGGTGAGCAAGGAACTGGGCTGTTATTCGCTAAGCGCTAATGCGGCTCACCCCGCCGGTCACCCGTCATGAAACTAGACCTCTACCGACGCTTAGTTACTACGCATCGCGGTGTCAAGATATATTTGTGGGTGAGCTTTGAGGTGAGCTTAAAACAAGTTACAGAATAGGGGAGCTGGCAGTTAGATGTTTTTTTTGTTTCTAAGTTTAGTTTTAAGGTTTTGTAAATATTAATTTAAGGTGGTTCACCGACCATACAATTTTTTTGTGACATTCACATACTAACGGCGTGATATTTTAAGAAAATTATGTAACAATATTTCATAAATTGGCTTTCCATTTGCGCGAAATTTCCCATTTCCTAGAAAAAACTTGTATAAACCATTAGAATAATTTGTGAATAATCGTTTTCCCAAAGTATCATGTGACAAGCTAATTTCTCAAATTATTCTAGTTTATACAAATTTAAGTATATCAGGAAAGTGGCAATTTCGCGCAAATGGATAGCCAATTTATGAAAGTGTGTTACATAAGTTTCTTAAAATATCACGCTGTTAATCTGCGAATGTCAAAAAACGTTTTGTGTGGTCGGCGAACCACCTTAAGAAGTTTTTTTATTTGTTTTTGTTTTCCCATTTATTGTTTGGGATTATGAAAATATATCAGTATGTAGCTTGTCTTTAGAATGTACTAGTTAGAAATTACTTAATACTCGTAAAATTAGTATATACTGCGTGGAACGGAACGATGGACTTTCCCGCAAGAGGGGGATTATTAAGCGCTGGTACGTCACATTTTCCAGATAAACAATTTTTTTTTACGCGATTCTGCGATCTGGAAAATGTGACGTACTAGCACTCAATAATCCCCCTCTTGCGGGAAAGTCCATCGTTCCGTTCCACGCAGTATATATATAAAATATTTTCTGATATCTTAGATAATGTATATCTAAGATATAATAAAATACTATACTAAGAGAGAGGCTATAATTGGATTCGACATGCAAACGTTAGTTGTAAGTATGTTATTTTGTTAGGGATTGAATAATAAACTAATAATAAATATGAAAATATACTTACACTTGTTTTTCTGTAAAAGTCTGTATCCAGCGTGGGGACAAAAGAGTATATGAAGAACAACATAATGTTGCCTCTTTTATAATCTCTCTCACCGTTCGAAATTTCAATGTTATTTTTAAATATATTCAACTATATCAATTAGTCTGTCTGGCTTTATTTAGTTTCATTAAAAATAATGATAAGTTTAATGGGGAAAAAATGTAATTAATATACATGTGTATGTAGCCCTCTGGCCACGTAGGGGCGTATTTCAATAACTGATGCGGTAGTGATAGGCTTGGCTGATACAGAATCAATCTGGAGAGTCGGGCCTACCGAAAAAAAAAATTAATTCGGATATCTTAGACCCGTAAGAATACAATATAATATAATAAAATCAAAATTAGAATTAAAATTAAATCAATATTGAATAGGAACATGTTTCACAATAAAAAGAAATAAATTAAAAAATAAATTACCTACCTACGCTATTTTATTTTCTTACCATAGAATGGTAGTGATTGGCTTGTGCATATCACAACAGTGCCGTAAATATGCACAATCCACCCTACCTGCTAACATCTGCAGGATATTGTTGGGGCTGGCCCGCACCCGACGCATCAGGGACGCGTTTGCGCATTGTCGCGTAAAAGCAGTCCATTCCTGCCTCAGCAAACATCCCCGATGCGCTGCAGAAACGGGGCAGCCCCATCAACACCCGGAACGCATTGTTGAATTGCACCCGGAGAGCCCCAAACCGATAACTCACCTACTGAAAAAGATCGCCAAGTTGCCTAGAATCAATTCAAGGTCAAATCCGTCCCCAATATACTTCTAGAAAAAATCCTCAGCCTAAACAAACACACTCGATTCTGGCAGTGTCCAAACTAGAGTCGGGGCACTGGCTGCACATTCTTCCGGTACTTTGGTTAGGGCCTGGGCCCGGTAACATTGCGTGTACGAGTAACAGCTATAAGCTGAGGCTAAGACTGACAAGGAAGTATTTTCTATTATATATATTTTAAATACACACATGAATATATTTCGTAATTATGCATTCGAAATACAATGCAACAGTCATTTTGCCCAACCCTATTCATTTGTTATGTAAATGCTTTTTTATGTTAATTGCAATCTAATCGAACTAAAATAATGAATTTAGGCACTGGAACTTCAATTAATTAGACCTTATGGTCGAAAATGTGCACGGAATAAAATCTGTGTTGATTATTCATTTATAATCATTAAAAACTCCTCAATTTGAGTGTTACTTTATATATTGTCTCATCCAGTTGATGTAATAATTATAATAAACACTCAATCACTAACTCAAATGAATATATATAATAACTTTTAAAAATGACCGCCATTCCAAAAAAAAAAATGCACCCCTGACCTAGGGCTGACCGTTTAGCCAGGCTGTACTCCAACTTTTTACCCCGAGGCCCCGAGGCAAATCTTGAAATGTCAGATTTTTCTGGGGGTCACGGAGAGACCCTACACTTGTTCCATACACCACCAGGTCGTAATTGCACTCTTTCCCGGAGAACAACTATGTCAGTGAGAAATCAGTGGTTTGGCAGCTTTATTTGTTTGTTTTGTTAAGAAATTCTCAATGGATCGACATGGGAATTATATGTTCGATAAGCAGGTGATTAAGCTTGCTTATCCTAAACAAAAATGAATTATGATGAACAACTACGAAAAAACGACGTTTTCTTTAATCGACTATTTTTTTAACTTAAACATCCTGTAGCTCCTAAACTATCGATCGTAGAGTATAAATAAATATGACCAATTTTGTAGCAAATTTTGTGGAGAAACTTTTATCCCAAGTAATTATAATAGTTATGATGAACAACTACGAAAAAACGACGTTTTCTTAAATCGACTATTTTTTCCTCTTTGTTAACTTTAACACCCTGTAGCTCCCAAAGTTTTGATCGTAGAGTAAAAATAATGATGACCAATTTTGTAGGAAATTGTATGTATCTTTTGTCTGAAGTGACTATAACGCTATTCGTACAGATATTCGAGATATGTACGAAAATCTGAAAAAAGGTACCTTCAACCCCCCCCCCCCCCCCCCCCCGCGCACAGCCCCCCCCCCCCCCTTGAGGACTTTTAGTATGTTTATCTGGACACCACAAGGTATATTTGTACCAATTTACAAAACTACACGAATTATTTCCCATATTCGGCTTTGTCAACATTTTCTTAGACTATATATTATTTGTTCGCTGATTATTTGACTCGTTATTATTTTATCGTGTATTGTCTTCTGTAACACTCGTTACCGTTTTGTTGGGCCTGCAGCTTTCTCATCTGGGCCTTGATTGCTTCGTGATTTCGTTATTGGTAATCCCTATCAGTTATGCCTCGAGTTGTTTAAATAATCATGTTTGTAATTTCTGGAATACAAGATATAATAAAATTCGTTATATGTTTTTTTTTTTACATTTATTCATTAAAAACAGTATTTTGAATTGTCTGCTGTCAACACGGGGCTCAGTAATTTTGAAAGTACCCCGTCTTGAACATCTTGACGCCAAACGCCAGTTTCGTAAAACTCGGCCCAAGCCCTCCTACGATTACACACAACTCATGTGGAGACCTTTAAGGTGGTTTTCTGTCACCGGAGCTTCAAAACCAAGTCTGGATTTGCGAGTCACTCTCGCGCCCATGCACGCAAATAATAACGTCGACGGGTACGTCTGGGAGAACATCACCGTCATCATTTTGAAATGTAATTTTGTGTTAAGTTATCGCAAATAAACTGCGATTATTACAAAGATTAATTTTCCGAAGCTAAATCCAGTTGAAATTTTACCTTAAATCTGGTCTGATGATTGAGATGGATGGCCAAAAGAGAAACCCTGACATATTTGGGCTCATAAGATTCCTCTCAATTTTAGTTTACCACAGTCCAAAAAGTACAGTCGGCAAACAAAAGCTTGAACATGCCAATTTTTTTTTGTTAGTTATTCTGGCGTGCACCACCACATGTGCCTAATTAGCCAATTATGGCAATTGCATCATCGATTTGATGAGTATTTTAATCCTATAATTATACATAATGGGTAACATTCATGTAATAAATATTCATGTGTGCGGGTATATATGCCTAAAATATAAGAATAATGAAACGTTGAAGTTGACTGACTTTTTTGCACATATTTGATATAAAAAACACGTCTCTAATAATTAAGAAATCATTTGTAGCGGTAATAGTAGAGTAGTTGTTATCACCACTAACACTTTTATACAAAGCTAATGAAAAAATTATGCACTGCATTTCATTTTGAAATAACTACCACAGGAATGTTTGCGTGTTTGGCATTAAATAGATTATGTAACCAAACTTTTCTGATTTAAAACAAAAAACTATTAATTAATAAAATCAAATCACGATGGTAACTAAACCTCATTCCTTCCATCTCGACTCCCTACTGAACACCAAAGGGATAATGGTAGGATATCCTAGTAATATCATCCGATACGTAGTGCAGATCCTGGTAGGCCTTCACCATCATTTGCTGGTTCACCAATGCGAACGGCCTGGGGGAGATACTCTCTATCGAAGGCAGCGGCCGCAAGTCCAAACTCGGCAGAGTCTCTTCCTTAGACCTCGCTGGCACGTACGAGGCCTGCGGTACCGCCGGGACTGTATAACTTATCATGTTGTTGTACATGATCTGGTCCGAGTAGCTTAATGGTATCTGGTAGGTCTGTTCGGGTCGAGGGTCTTCGGGCTCTCTGTAGGGATTGAACACAGCTATGTCAGGCCGGTTCTTCCGCCGCGGACGGTACTTGTAGTCGGGGTAATCCTGCATATGCTTGATGCGAAGCCGCTTCGCCTCGTCTATGAACGGTCTTTTCTCTGTCTCGTTCAGGCTCTTCCACTCCAAGCCGAGCCGTTTGGAGATCTCTGAGTTGTGCAGCTTGGGGTTTAGCAGCGATATTTTCTTCCTCTGTAGCCGCGACCAGACCATGAAAGCGTTCATCGGCCGCTTGATGTGGTAAGGGTTTGGGTTGCGCGAGAGTTTCTGCACCGGTTTCGTTAAGGCGGAGGCTTCTATCGGATAGGCCATGACAGTATAATCACGTGGCTTTGTGGATGTGTGCTTGAGTCATTTTTTGCGGTATAATTTCGATAAAAGGAGATTGCTAGTATTTAAGTGTAGTTTCGATGACCGTCCGTCAGCCGGCCGGGCCCAAACTGCTCAGGCGAACTGAACGCTGTCATTAGGCCAACAATGCCTGCCATACAATAGGAATGACAATTTTCCATGTATTATTTGCCGTTGAATAAAGAGCGGCGACAATGCACTGATTGCTCACAAATTGTCAAATGATACTGTATGTTTTGTGCGAGGCGCGCCGGGCTGGTTTATTAAAAGATAGTCCTGTACACTCGGCGACAGAATACTGATTGACAGTTAACACTGATTCCATATTATGTAATACGGTCGTACCGTATTACATATAATATGGACTATGATTGGGCCAATATCATTCCTGAATAGGTTACAATGTTGATTTAAATCATATATCATATCTTCAAAAACTGTGCTGTCGGCGTTAATATACAATGTCTGAATGAAATAATGTCAATACTCGTCCTTGGTGTGAACCTGAATCTTAAGATGATTCCTACGTCAAACTCGTTCTTCCGATTGCAGTGCAAAATTGATGGACCCAATAAGACCACTGCGAAACACGCTTCGAACAACTGCCGGCAATGTCTATTGTCACGTATAATGTAATAGTTCCCGTCGACGACTTGGTTGACTAACCACACGTGAATCTTATAGCAATGAGATAAGGTCCACATTTGGATGGTTTAGCAGGATATTGTTTGTACTGTGACGAAGTGTGTGCTGCTATTAGATGTCCAATTAATGAACGAACGAATTTACGCACGAATTATTTAACGTGGGTAGTATTCAGGAAAGATTAGGTGTTCCTGAGATATTTAACGTTGTGACAGACGGACAGAGTTGCACCTTATGGGTTTTTTTTTTATCTTTTTGGGACGGAACCCTATATACCAAATGTTGTATTTCTTTTTCTTGTGGTATTGACATTGAATTGTATTTCTTCAACATTTGGTTTGACTTTTAATGAGCAATATCCACAGACAAGCCGCATACCTCTTTTATGACCTAGTTAGCTTGAACTAAATCGGAGATATTATAATACAGAAGTGCGTCTAGATGCAAATTCAATGAGTATCCATTCAAGACAACAGCATTTTATTATGTTAAAACCATCCTATGGGAGTGTTCCATTACTTACCTTCAACATTTATATGATGACTTCTTTGGCCGAGTTGGTAATCAATAACCCTGCTTACGAAGAGGCTTCCCCAGTCTCGCTTGTTAATTGATTTCTTGATTGATTGATTGATTAATTAAAACTTTAGTAAAAACATTTATTTGTGGGATGTGCACTAATATTTGTCTTGGCTGTTCCGTGTTAAGTTGTATCGGTTTTTTGATACCTCAGGCGTAGTTGCTGACTGTACCCACTTTCGCTAAAGTCTGCCATTCATCTAGGATCTATGTGCATTGTACCATAAAGTAAATATAGCATAGAGTAACTATCCCATACTGCGGTCGAATATTTCTGAAGAACGTTAAGAGATGTCGCTTGGAGCACCACTGACGGATATTCATATTTTACGTTATACGAAATCTCAAATATTATCATTAATAGATATTCATTTTCACTTATAAACTTAAAAAAAAAGAAAACAACCAGACACAGGCCTTAATAGATCGTAAATCGATTCAAAATAATTTATAACATCCTTTATTTGTGCGCCATCTAGTGAACGGCTTGACCTTTATTACAGCTTAGCTTGTAAGTGGACAAAGTATACATGCGCAGGATTCTAGCAGGATAAGTGTCCATAGATGGTGCTTTATTAAACCTGATATATTTACTAAACCTAAACGCATTGTTGTTACGAAAATATATAAATAAGTTTCTGTCAAAAATTAAATTTTTGGTACAAGCTTTTATTTCCGACTGTACTTTTCTGTATACCATCATCAACTGCTCATTGAGACGATTCTAACGAGCACCAACTCGATGGGGTTATATGGTTTTATTACGGAGTTCCTATGGCCACCTTCTGTCTCTATCATCAGATCAGCTCGATGGTACCATAATATTGAATGTCATCCAAACTATAGTTATACCCAAAATTTGAGCTCAATCGGTCACCGGGAAGTGGGTCAAATTTAACTTGCAAGATTTGACGGACAACTTACTTACATACATACTTTTATACTTACATACGAAAGAAGTCAAGTTACTATAAAGCTTGTAAAAAGACCTATCGGTTTTTGCACTCCGGGAGTGCCGGCAGAAGTGAAAACTTGAATAATTTTAATTTTGCAAAAAAAATCCCTTTCGCCCCCCTCTCTCCCCCTGCGTGCCAATATATCTAATAACAAACTTATTAGTAGTACGCTATAGTTCAACTTAACTCGGCAAAATTGATGAAGTAGACGAAGAAATAAAATACCAATTTGTTTGTGCCATTGCCAAATATTTTTCAAAGCTTTATCTCTTTAAGAATAACGTCCAAATTCGAACTATTCGAATTTGCTCAATAGCAAAGCGGTAAAGGACGCGCGGACAAAATTACAAATTTATTTGCAGAATATGCAATTGCAAAGTGTTTAACGGCTTTATATTCTTACGAATAGCGTTCAGTTTTGAATGAAGTCGAATCGGCTAACAGCAATATATAAAAGTTTGATAAAACAAAATGGAATTTGCATTTACGGAAAATGTGTTACGAACTTATACTGTTAACAATAAAGTACAAATTAGAACTATGTGCCCCTAGTCAAACCCCCGTTTTCCCCCCCGACCCCAACCTCGTCCCGAATCTCTCGCCATCCTCCTACGGTCACGTGGCCTCTTACGCATCTGATGTCACAAATATCTGTCGCGAGTTTAACAATTTTTCCCCATTCCAAAAAGTGCTCAGCGCCGCTAAAGAAGTTTTCACTTCCAAAAGAAAACATACATACGTACATACATACATACATTCACGCCTTTATTCCCAAAAGGGGTAGGCAGAGCACATGAAACTTATGTTCCAGCGCCACTTCTAGCATAAATGTGGGTATAAAAAAGATCGACAAAATGTGATATTGCAGTGATAGGTTGCTAGCCCATCGCCCACAACACACTTCAACCCTGCTCCCTTAGTCGACTTTTACGACACCCACGGGAAGAAAAACGAAAACGTACGAAGAGTTTTTAAATAAGATGAAGTAAAAACTAGTGCCTATGCCAAATCTTGGGATTAGGTGTCAAAGCGGACCCCTGGCTCCTTTAGGGGCACACCCGGGAATATCGCTAGGAGGATCGTGATGCGACTGATGAGTTTAGTAGATAATTATTAGAATAGGTAACCTAGTCTCTAAAACATCAGAATACTACAGTAAGTAAAAAATATAACATACATTTATTCGGGACCTATACGTAAAACTGTTTTTATTTTACAACTTATTTGAATATTCTTTCTTTACATAGGTATCTAGTACCATAAATAAAGAATAATACCTATAATATGTACCTACTGCCATTCACATTTGAGTATGTAGCAATTTATGATTCAAATTGCCAATAAGTACCTAAAATTATCGAAGTGCTTACGACGCGCGACGTTGTCAGCTCGCGCTGGCAGCGCCGTAGTTCGATCTGGCAACGTCGCCAACTGTATACTAATTTCCAATTTATTTTATTATTTTTAACATCTCTGCATAACGTTCCATTTCGACATCTTATATATTACAACAAATGAATTACTGCGTGTTACAAATATTTTACATTAAATTAAAATAAACATAAAGTGACTGCAATCTTAAATTATTAATAAATAATGGAGCATAATTATTTATTTCTTATCACTTCGCACTCGTCTTTGAAACTGTATAATAGTAAAGAGAACTGCGTACAACGAAACGACTCAGTGCAGACGAAACACAGATTACAGAGACGAAATGAGAAAATGTTGCTACAAAATTATTCCTTTAAATTGTAGGTAAACAGAATAAACTTTGTCCATTTGTAAAAATGCGAAAAAAATGATTTAGTATGAGTTTATTGTCTCAATTAAAAATACAAATAAAGATAACCTGCGGTATGATATTTTTTTATAAAAGCGTAGTGAAAATATACGTGTAATTACATAGGCAAAGTCAAAACGTCAGAAGTATATGGAAAGATAGAGACTTAACTGGCCACACTGAAACTAGAGACGATAGGTATCAACTCTACCACGAACATATTGTTAATGTTATTCTTTTAAAATTTGACCTCCGCTTATTTGAATGGACCTACGATTTGATTTAGAAACGGATTTGTTTGCCAGTGATTTACATACGACCACTTGGACTTCTACCGGACTGATTTGATATTATTGAATTTACCAAAATGACACATCGGTGCCAATTCATAAACTGTCACACATTGTTTCGTTTTCCAGTTAGTGATAAAAATCGCCTACGGATCTGGATTAACAATTCGGGTAAGCTCTATTTTATTTACAATAAATAAAATTATACAACTAAGCACATACATACTTGGTGACGTCGGGCATGCGTCAGTCAACTTGACTTTTTATCAATGTTCCAAAACATCGTTTTGTCTTTCAGTTTTTTATCGCGTTACTTACGTTAAAATAAGTTTATATCTCGCTCCAAACTGATTAGTGTCCTTATTAATCCTTCATTTCATGTTTGCACTGTACCTAATGGTAATGATAAACTAGTTAGGAGTTTGCTTGTTGGCATTTTATTTTGAATCTTTTGAATTTACTTATTCGCAGTGTGATTGCCAATTCGTGAAAATATCTAACCGGAAATGATGGCTGAAGTACTTGGTTTAGCTTGAGATTTCACTACTTTTCAGGCCGGAAGGCTTGGCAGGTTTTTTTACAAGAAATGTACTTGATGGAAATTAATAATATCTAAGTATTTAGTTTTATGACGACTGCTTTAGCCTAGTTGGTAATGACCCTGCCTATGAAGCAAGAGGTCCTGGGGTCGAATCCCTGTAAGGGATTTTTTTTGTGTGATGGGCACAAATATTTGTTTCTGAGTCTTGGATGTTTTCTAATAAGCTATTTATACCTATTGGAACTATATATATCGTCGTCTAGTACCCATAATAGCTTATTGAGCTTACAATGGGACTAGTTCAACTTGTGTAAGATTGCCCCTTAATATATATTTTATTTTATTTATTTTTAATTTCAGGCAACATCAATCTCACATCTTTGACACCTGATCAGTTAAAGTACTGCTATCTTTTTGAAGTGATTTTGAATCCTGCTATGAGTCACAATGATAACCAGAGAAGGTTGACCGGGACAGCTATTACTAGACACTATCACTGTGAAGATAAATCAATTGATGTTATTAGCTTTGTGTCTGTAGAGCACCCAATGCAAGGTATGTCTTGATTTTTTATTGTTCAAATAGTATTTTCTTAAAAACATGATGACAATTTTTCTGAAAAGGGACTCCTTAAGGCACACATGGGAAATGTACAAAAAAATTGTTTATCATTGAAAACAGGATGGCATTGGTATCCGTTCATGTCAAACGAGATAGCTTTAAGAAAATATTGCGTTTGGTGTCGGGTTACAAAAGCACCACACCCTTTCTTCCCGTCGGTGTTGTTGGTCCAAGCAACTTATACTTGAAAATATATACAGGCTGTCCCAGCGCTATGCAACCAACCATCAATCCGACCATAGAGGAAATATTTATTTATGATCCGGCTAAATCCAACTCCTTTCTTTCAAGCTAAATTGTACTTAGAAGAAATCATTCTTTATTTTTAGCTTACTTATTGGCATCATAAAAGCACGTGGTGTTTTTATATCACATATAAATAAAATAAATAAAAATAAAAAAGCTTTATTAATTCCATTACAGCGTTTTTTACAGTTAGTAAGTAATGAATTATGTATGTAATGTATTGAATTTCTTAGCTAAACACGCAGAACTAAAAAAAATGCTTATAAGATGTTAGGATTGTTAGGTTAGGTTAGTTAGGTTTCACATATAGCCGGTTTTTATTAGCATACGGCGGCAAGCATATTTGAAAATATTAGCAGTATAATTTAATAATAATATAAACAATAAATCAGCTTATATACGTCCCACTGCTGGGCACAGCCCTCCTCTCAAGGATGAGAGGGAACGGGCAGTAGTGCCCACGCTGGCCCAGTGCGTGTTGGGGACTTCACATACACCTTTGAATTTCAAATTACTTAAAAAAATGTGTCTCCTCCACACATGAATGACTTAACAAACGTATACAGACACTACCTAATCGATCTATCGTATGAGTCCTAATTCTATCAACTCAACGGAAGGGGTAAAGGGGACTATTAACAAAATTTAAGTATGCTCGGATAATATTGTTTAGTTTAATATTTATTTTTTAAATTTCAGGATCTGGTACTGAAATTACATTCGTTGACGTGCGACCTACCGGACAAAGTAAGAAAACCTGACAATGATCCTGAGGAGTGGCCAACTTCAGCACCACAACCCGCATCGCCACAGCCCTCATCACATCATCACGTCCAACTGAGGCTCCTCAAATAAAAAGACATCTGGAAGAAAGCTCCTCTTGCGTGGACGTGGGGGCGGCGGCGTCGAGCAACGCATCCGACAGATTATTTAAACACATTCAAATTGTATTTATTCAGAGCACGTAGATGTTTTAAAAAAATATATTGTTACTAAAAAATATATATTTGTAAATCTCACAAAAGAAGTCTACAAAATCAGCAAAAAATTAGGCTACTTACTGCAAAGTAAATGAAATAATTTACATATAATACGTGTTATTGAACCCTTTTACCTTACTTTTCTCAAGGAAATCTGCATTACTCACAGGCAGTAAATAGAAGAATGTCTCGGATCGCATGTACGCACGCAAGGGCAAACAAAATGCCATCGGAGGCTTTTTTACTACTGCCTTGCCTGTGGTGTTCGCACCTTTTTTTATAACTGAAGCTTTCAACCTCAATAGTTTTTAAATTTTGTATATTAAGGTACCTTCCTATTGTTCCTTAAGTTTGTTCTATAATCGTCCTCCTACAGTTGTTCCTGGTAATAATAATCTAGAAAAATCCAGGGGAGTCAAAAGCGCGATTCCGATCCTTTACTGAATTGAGTATTCAATGTGCTGTGGTTTTATCGATCGAGGGAGCGAAGCGAACGAAGTTCTACGCTTCAGCTTGGGCCGAAAATCGTTCGTATGTCCGGTGTCTGTCCAGCTGTCCGGCTGTTCTCCTCTACAGCCGGACAGCTGGACTACAACTACCTTATGCAAATTCAGCAGGCACTTCCTCCTGGCAGTCGAGCTGTGCCTTCATATATGTAATGACCCTAAGATTTAAATTCATATGTGAATTTACATTAGAGTACCTAGTAAATTAAAGTAATTTATTAATTATAATATTTAATTTAAATATTATTATTATTATTATATTATTATTTTTTTGGCCAAATACGTTTACAGTGCATATCCAAACATACAATATTATTACCTACTCAAACATTCCTACGACACAATATCACACATATTCCGTCAAGTCAAACACACACACACACACTCATACAAATACGCACACACTCTCACACACACGCGCGCACACAAACTGAGACATTTCGTTCCCGACAAACAGCGAGCAATGTAAAATGGATTAATATTGTTACCAGGGTCTGCCTGAAAACCAGCGTTGCAGTGGCCTTACTACTGTAACATTATGCTGAGGCAAGCCCCTTTTTAACATCACATAAGGATAACTGTAGGATTCATTTTAAATTTTATATGTTAAGTCTACTTTTAAGGTTCCCATGTAACTAGAAATGTCATGTGATGTTGAATAAAGTTTTTCTATTCTATTCTATTCTATTCTACAGGTCGCATTCTTAACCGATTCTCGTGAAATTTTGTGAGCAGGTTCGGTTTAGTATATAGTTTTTTCTGTTACTTTTTAGAAATTAAAAAAAAGACAGGTTCGCTAGTTTCTACAGCACATAGAGCCACTAGCACAATAAATCGCATGGCAGCAAATAGACGAATCAAGGTACAGCTTTGAGATTGATAGTACAAATGCACATCATCAAACAAGATGAGTTTTGTTGATAGTGGGGATCCACATAACTCCCCCCTCGGGAGCCCTGGCAAGCTTACCCCCAAGAACACACCACATACCTAAGTAGCAAGTAGTGGAACTTTGGCTGCGGTCTTATGTAAGGTTGCTTATATAGGTACTTTATTTATGGTACATGATGGTACGGTGGAGGTTCTAAGAAAAGGTACAAAAATTGAGCATTTTATTGACTGCTCGCGTGTACTCTAACAAAACAGAAAAAAATACTATTATTTTACTTTGTGTAAACCTATCTTGCAAAGTGACATCTATTGACCGCGTAAAACAGATTTTTTACAACATCACCTGTTGTAGGTACAGATGCCGTTAGTGTATTTAATAATCCGTAAAAGGCAATATTGATATAAACGACATCTTTTGCTGAGAGCAAATGTACATACCAGTTCACTAACGCCCCCTGGTGCTCACAGCAAATAAGGCGGATTCATTTTAATGTATGGCGTGGATATATCTTCTTATACTTTATTTATGATTGTACGGATTAGAATCGAAGGCGCGGTAAACAGGAACCAGAGTTGTATGCCCATTCATTGCTTTGGTTTAGCTGAAGGCGAGGCTAACATAATAGCCCCGTGGCCCAATGGCACAGATGATCAGGTAAGTCCATCTGACTTGACGTATTGATGCGGTATTGGTATGATATTTTTCACGCGCGCGAGAACTACGCGCTTGGCATAAGAATGACTAATGGCACTCATGCGCATCGTGGCGAATCTTGATCGCTATGATAGCTGTCATTGCCGTACAATTTATAACCTTAAAACGTAAAATTGTACTGAGGTGACAGCTGTCATAGGGATAAAGATTTGCCGTGATGCGTATGTATACGTACATAACTTCCTCGGTCTAAGGGTGAGTCACCAGAGCTGTGCGTAGGTAGATGCGAGGCGGCGAGCAAGAAAATAACCCACCAATGCCATTGCTGGCCTCACTCGCGCATCACTTCCTACTGGTGCGTTTTTTCCTCGCTTACCGCCTCGCAACCTCGCAGTCTTGGTGGATACTCACCCTTAGGCTGGGCATTCACCTAGGTGTCGGGCCGCGCCGTTATCTTTGCGACCAATATACGATGATTTTTAATTCGTGATAAGGAGTAAATTTTTCTAATTCTGTAATTGATATCAAACACGATTAACTCGAAGTTACCTAAAACAAAGGTTATTTTTTTCCGAATAAAAGTGAATAAGGAATCACTTTATAATTAGAAATCATTTTCACCCTAACGGTAGTTTGCGAAAATTTGACGTCTGTGTTTGACGTATCTACTTAACTTCAAAAAATGTAGAGTGACCAGACATTCAGTGGATATTTGTGACAATATTATCATTAAATTTAATAAATTAAACAGTGATTTAATTGCATGAGACCTCATCCATTGAAATCCGTTTTGGCTGTTTATCAATATTATTCGACTCCTGATCACGGATTAAAGATCATCGTGTACAGATACATCCAATTCGATTGAATATTTTGACTACCTACATTCACGGACGCGCTACGTCAGCCGTCACTTGCCCGTGGTCGTGGTGGTCGTGTCGGGTCGTGCGCTAAATGGATGCCAAACATAGTACAAGTAGTACCTACTAAGTTTACATATTGTGCACTCATAAACATTAGTTGCTCTGTGACTAGGTAGCGGGCGTAGCATCGTAGCATTGTTGCCATTTTATCACTTTATGGCTGTGGATAAGACACCCGCCCTGACCACTATCTTAGGCCCGCTGTAAAGTTGGCGAGCCCGTATTTTTTTACTTTTGAAAAACCGAGTTGACAAAATAAATTAAACAAATATTGAATCTGCTCCCGAAATTTCACGAGAATTACTTACCCATAAGTACATTTTATATGGGTAATGGAAAAAACATAAAGCGTAATAGATTAGAATGCAATGCACCTATTAATCACTAGGCACAGTACAATAGTATAATAAATGAAAGAATAAGACTAAGTTAACATAGAATCAAGAGAAATAAACAAACAGCTCAATAGTAGCTTATAGCTTTAAAAAATATATTAATAATTATGAATTGTATTTTTAATGAATTATTTAATAATTATTGATGTGTCTTTTTATGAAATTGTTTTAAACAATTACTGTTATTTTTGCGATATTGTTATGTATACTTTAATAGTTTCTTATTTTATCTTGTTAGTACTAATAATGTTTTAATTAAACATCCTGTTTTGCTGCGCCCTATCCGGGTCCTCGTACTGTACCTAGCATTAAGTTGCATGTGTTTGTGTACTTGGTTGCAAATAAAGAAATAAATAGTAAGTACGTATAGCATAACAATCTTTGACATTTTCTGTGTCAATTTAATTATTAGAAACCTCAAGCTTTCAAGGCTAAGTAAATATGTGAAGTTATATCCCAAGAGTACTGCAATTATTACACAAAACAGAAATTAACTCTCAACGCCATCATACGTCAAACTTACGAACTTTCAAGCGTAATTTTTCTCTCCTCCAGAGTTCCAGACTATTCTGCCAATGCTTGCTCGCTCGCTAAATAACACCGTAAAAGTACACTAGATGGCGCAGGTCCAGAAAGTTAGTTTGAAAAAAGATAGATGGCGCTCGAAGTTCTAAAGAACCTCGAGATATTCGAGCGGAGTTCGTTAATTTTCACTTCGCGCCTCAGCAGAGACCGTAATACCTACTCAAAATGGTCGCGCCGGAAGACCGGCGCTGGCTCGTGAGCCAGAATTATGCTGAGGCGGGACCATTTCGTAGCAAAAAAATAGTTTTAAGTACCTAATTAAATAGTATTATATGTGTGTATGTGATATTTATATTTGTTTGTTACGAATAAATAATTTTCATTTTCATTTCATTTCTAAATATTAGTAGAGGAGATATAATAATAATTCCCACACAGAAGGGGGTTTGAATTTTTTAGTCCTGTTTGTATTTTTTTGACATACTAAAATCTAAGTAGGTACGCAAAACGCTCTCTTAATTCCACCATTTTGAAAAAATTAATAATAGTTAGGCACCTAATACACCTACTAACTATTTGATATTGGGGGCATTGCCTCGGAATAACAAAGTGACGAAGATAGTCATACTGCACAACTTTTCCCATGGGACTAAACACGAAATAGCAAAAAAACAAAAAAAACAGCTATTCCATGCCACTCAATTAAAACACAGTTACAGCTTGGTAAAAAAGTCAAAAAACTGAAGAAAAAAAAACAACCCGAAGATTTTTTTTTCGGTACGATTTCGTTTTTTTTGTATGACAATGTATCTCGGTCAAAACCTAGACACTTTGTCATTTATTTTACATCAGTTATTTTAACGTATTTATTAAATCTCGCGGTTTTATTAACATTCGAATTAATGCAGCAAAAATTCCAAACAATGAGCAAGACAATACGCGGTTCCGCTCGGGAAGCAATTTATAATGTATAACAAGCGATGTCTTGCGGAATATCAAGCCGGAATCTTTTTGTCAGAATTGGACAATGTTTATAAATGAACTGCTGGTTTTTTTTTTCAACCAATTTACATTGACAGCATATTGCCAAACATGAAAGTTATAGGTTACAGTATTAGTAACAATAATAAATTAAATTAAATTAACAAAATCCAAATTCAAATAAACATTATCATTATAACCTTATAAGATTTTTTATACATTTTAGCAAGTTTGTATACAGGACTCATTTAGTACTGTATTGAGGTAGGAGTGTTGATTGACTACAGATACCGAGTGGCTGTAGCCAGGAATTTCAGCTCCGACTGCGAGAAATATGTCCAAGGTGGTCTTAAAGAAGAATATTATTGATGTGGTTCAATGCATTATACAAGGGAATGGTTTACAATTATTGTAGACTACTAATAAGTGTTAAATTATGAATGGTTATATTCATTTTATATAAGCTAGTGAGTTTTGTATGTCTATATGAATATGTATTAGGTTGTGATATTTCTAAATTAGGAACCAAATTTAAATAATGACCTAGTAAAAAAGTGAAGGGTCAAAATCTCTAGGTCGTACTATTCATGTTGCCATATGAGCGATAGTGGCGCCCCTATTATTTTTTAGACTTTTTTGCCAGATTAACTCTTAATTAACTCTTTTTTATCTTACTATTTAATAAACGAGAAATATCAATCGAGACACTGAATGTTGACGGCAACAACAACAACAACGAAGCCAGTATTTATAGCAAAAGCATTTAATAACGTTTTCACAAACCAAACCGTCTGGTCACACTGAGTATAAATTAACTGCAGATAAAGTGTGTAACAGTATATTCTTAGTACCGGTAGACGCACGAGAAATAAAAAAAAGTGAGATTTGAAAAATAAAAAAGTTCTAGATATATCGGTATCACGATGCAACTATTCAAAGCTATAGTCTTGAGTATATCACTGAACCCCTAAACCATATTATTACTCTTATGTTAAGTACGGGAATGTTATGTTAAGTACGGGAATGTTTCCAAATGCTCTAAAAAAGCACTCATAAAGCCATTTCATAAAAAAGGTATAATAAGAAAGATTTAAATAATTATAGGCCTATAGTACTTTTGTCTAGTTTTTCAGAAATATTTAAAAAAACAGGCCAAGTGAGAGTCGGACTCGCGCAAGAAGGTTCCATTATCTATAATACGGCAAAAAAACATGTCTGTTGTATGGGAGCCCCACTCCGAATCGCACTTGGCTGGTTTTTTAGTATTTGTTGCGGCAAAAGAAATACATTATCTGTAAAAATTTCAACTGTCTATCACTTTGAAACAATTTGACAATATTAGAGTTACAGAACATGTTCATAAATTAAACTTTCAAATAATTTATGAACATGTTCTGTACAACAGGCAGCAAGCAACAATGATCGTAAATAATTTACTTTAAAAACAAAGTTTTAACCGACTTCAATTTAGTACTCCGCCGAGCCACGAGAACATTTCCACATTTCTTTTCCAATTTACCACATTCAGAACTGATTTCCGAGAGAAAATGCGTTGATTATTAGAGAAAAAAACCCAATCGCTGTATGTGACCCGATAATATTTTACCTTTGGCACTTCATTAGTTGCTATTTCAACGGAATCTTATCAGAATCAGTGACGTACATTTGTAATTTTAAGTACGTAATTGAGGAATTCCATAAGTCATCTGTGGTCTTCATCATCAATTCCACTCCACCAAATTTATGATTACCGGGTGTAAATACACGAGTTAAAATAGAAAATACCAAAATCACTACACGCGTGCCTAATATAATTGAAGAGATCGCTCAATTCCTCATGGATATGGGATCATCCAATTGAATTTCTGAAAAAAATGAGACCCACCGTGAACTACCTACTTAGAAACAAAAAAAATTACGAATCGGCTCATCAATGACGGAGTTCTGAGGTAACAAACATTGAAAATAATCAAAATAATAACAATAATAAAATACAACCGAATTGAGAACCTCCTCCTTTTGTTTGAAGTCGGTTAAAAATAATAAAGATCTTAGAACAGTAAATACTAGTAATACGCTGTCCCATTTTGAAGTAACCAAAGTACGTCAGGGCAGCGTCAGCGAAGAGTATATATAGCTGACCAAATATATATATTTGGTCAGCTATATATACTGTGCACAGTAGCATTAATAACTTTTAATTTTAAGATTGAACTGTACGCTCGAAATGAGTAACTGCTGTTCCTTTTTGTATATTTTAACACCTTTATATACACAGTTTACAATTAATAAATACTTTACTTTACTTTACTACAATTATTGGTTCAACAATACTTACCAAGCATTTAGTGTGTATTTTTGTCTGGAACGCTTACAGTTCCAATTAGAAAGAGATGTATTGTTTTTCTCACTGCGACACAGCTCGCGGGCCCTCCTGTGATAATCGTGCAAGTGCCCCAACATATTTCCCCTACAGATCTCAATAGTTTTTAGCATCGTCTTTCTTCTTCTATCTCCTAACCTAACCTCTTCGTTTGTTTCTTTCCAAACTCTACGACCCAAAATTCAAACCACAAAGCGCACAATCTAATCTGTTCTCGCAATGGCGACACTTTGTAAATCACGGGCGACATAAAGGGCGAGTGTTTAGCCGCCATATTTATGGAAATAAGACGCCGTAAAGCTATAATAGAAAATACAAAACCGACCGCCGTGGGGCGGGCGGACCTTTACATCTCACGACACGACGGAGTGGGGGACAGCGAATCGGAATTGTTGAGCCATTTGACACTGTAATGCGAATCAGACCCCGTATCATGGTCGACCTTATCACACGATAAGTAACACGATAGAACGTCCGTCTCGTTCTGTCGAACGGTGTCAGCCAGTGACGGACGTACTATCGTGTCACACTTCTCGTGTGATAAGGCCGACCATGATACGGGGCCAGGATGATCGGCCATACTCGTAAACTCGCTCGGCTACTGGACTGAACCTGGCAAAGGTCGCGGGAGTCCGCTGGATGCCGGTGGCACAGGGCCTATCGCTTTGGCACACTTTGGGGGAGGCCTATGTCCAGCAGTGGACGTCTTTTCGCTGATATGATGATGACTCATAAACTCGTTTATGGGAGGCATCGGGATATCTCGCACCCACGCGCATTTCCTAGATAAGTATCAAACGTGTTTTGTCTCCCAATAAAGAATGAATTTGTTATTGACAATGCGCAGTGTGTACCTACCTAATCTGTTTATATCTATGTTATTATGGAAAAACTGTTAAGCTACGTCAATCAAATGCGGAGCGATAATTTCCGACCTATGATTTTTTTTCTATAGCAAGTAGTAGCTTTTTTTATTATAATTTGTAATTCACACTTTAATAATAAGTTAATGGTTTACTATCCACATACTAGTAGCAACATTGCGTCATAAATTGTAACATGGGAATTGGGAAGTGGCAACAAGCATGAAATTTCCTGAGTATGTGTGTACTAGATTGTCAGTTAGGCCATCACACTCTTAGCGTTTTTCCAAGTCCAGGGTTATCATCCCAAGATTTGGAGTAGGATTTAAGTTTTTACGCAAGCGACCGCCATCTGCCCTTCCAACCCAGAGGGATAACTAGACCTTAAGTGGGATAAGACTGGCTTCATCACGATGTTTCGGTTCACCGAAAAACGACTGTCAAATATCAAATGTTTCTTTCGTAGTACCTACTTTTTATTATTGAATACATACTGTTACAATATAAGCACCGGTTTCCTAGATTATATATTTCACATTAAAAACATAAGCCATCGACTCGTTGTCATTGTCGTTGACGCGGCAGCCAGCCGTCAGCATCCCAGGGCTGCTACCCCGACAGCTCTTCATGAGGCGCTAACAATCAAAAACAAAAAACAAAACACAAAAACGGCTGACTGGCATCGTTTCGACACCCCGCCCCCAACCCCGCATAATGGCGATGGCACCCATACTGTGGGGCCATTCTGCGGCGCTACTTACACTTCTATGGTTTTTTCGTTCGCTGTTGTCAGGTAGATATAAAGTCGTGAGTAGTAAAGGACGCCGTAAGCCGTAACTTATTGTTATGGCGGGCCCGAGCCTGTTTTATGTGGGCGGCCTTGTTTGTGGGGCTCCGTACAATTATTCGCAAAATGGCGAAAGCATTTGCTGTATTGGAAGGTTGCGTGCTTATAGTCGGTTACCTATCACAACCACGAAGTGTCTGCGAAAGAGTACCTAATTTGCCAAAGTTTTCATGGATTTTATACTGGGACCGTTGTATCTGTGTTTTTATAAAACAAACCTATGGGTTCCATAAGTTACTATTTTCCTCTTTTCAAAAGCTTGCAACTGTCAATGGTTCCAGAAAAGGTCTTCGGACTTGCCTTTTCAATTTTAGATACATGCAATCGACTGCAAAGAGATCGATAATCGATACGACCTCAAAGTTACAGAAATATGTATACACGGCTTTATTTACTTAACATAAAGTTCGTGTATACATAATTTTGTATGTATAAATAATGCTTTGCTCACGCATGCAATAATTTAAAAAAAAAGTTTTTTTAATGGCTGACCATAATGTTTTGTCACCAATTGAAGAAGAAACAAAAGCAGATCACTGCTAGGCTTCCAATGTTATATGACATTTCATTGTCCTGTATGTCTCGCCGCATCTGAATCATGATACTTCGCAGCCTATTATAAAGAACTTAACGTCAATATTTTATTACATGTTTGAGAAAAAATATAAATTAATATAACATTAAATAAGTAGTTCACTTTATAAAATCTTAGAAAATCGCATCAGCGCAAGCCAGCAACGTATAACGTCGTTATTTAGAATTTTCTCGCATACAGTGTCTCATTGTACGTACAAAGTTATGTAAATAGTGATACAAAGCGCTTGTATTGAGCGGGAAATAAAAATATCGTATCAATACTGGCATAAAAGACCCGCGGCGCCGCTACGAGCGAGGCGCGGCGCGGGAGACATATCCCAAGATAAGTAAGAGCCAACGCTAGCAGTCGTGGGCTGTTATTCGCCACGCGCTAATGCGGCTCACCCCGCCGGTCACCCTTCACGAAACTACCTCTACCTACGCTTAGTTACTACGCATCGCGGTGTCATATTTGTGGGTGAGCGAGCGTTGAGGTGAGCTTAAAACAAGTTACAGAATAGGGGGGCTGGTTTGCACGGAGCGGACGCTTATTGAAAACTAGTATGAATGAGCAGCGCTAACTATATGTATATATGGTGCATAGAGCGTACGGCCGCTCCATGCATCCGCGTCAGCCACTGTCGGCCCTAAGTGTGCATAAACTTAGTGAAACATGATGTTCCTAACTTTATCGTTCTCAGCAGGACGATCACGTAGCGCATTGTACGTGCGTCAGGATGAAATACCACTTTTTCCCATTTTTTACATGGGACAATGACAGTTGAATCTATTACCGAAAACTTGGACATTTGTATTTGTGAGAAAAGGAAAAACCCATTTTATTTGACTAAGGTTTAAGTTTGAATAAGGTGATTGGAGTACCTAGGCACTAATCATGTCCAATTTCTCAATAAGAGAATTACGGGAATATTTGATACGTACTGGAACTTTCCTTTAGTAGGTACCTGTGATTTTTTCGGGACTAGAGCATTTCCTTCGTTTTTGAATAATAACGTTTTCTGCAACTTGGGTATGTATAGCTACAATATTATCATTCATGGGCGACTCCAGCATTTTTGAAGGGATAAGTTATTTTTTAAAGTAACCAAATGAATATTGAATTTTGTCTAAAAAATCTTAGTTTCGGGTCAGAGAGTAGGCCGGGTGGGGCAAATGCCTCATGTCTCATCTTGCCCCACTGTGGGTTCGCTCATATTATTGTTGTGATTGCTATTATATTTGCTATTATATAAATTGCTATGATATTATCACAACTTCTTTCATTGTCGTCTTCAGACGGCGGTAACGATTTCGATAAAAAAATAAAGAGTTTTCAAGGGGAGAAATCGATCTAGCTAAGTCTCGTATCTGGGAAAATTAGTTATAGTCGTATTTTCTCTTTTTTCACCCGAGTAGGAACTCACCTAGGTATGTACTATCTTGAGACGTTTTGTACATACAATATAGTTGATTTAAATAATTACATTACACGAGCCTAATCCGACATTTACTTACCTTTTTTGACATGTTGGCACGGGTGTCACCGGCCGCGATTTCTGATGACCAAATCATTTAAATATCTTCAGACTTGTCTCAACAAAGTGCGCTCACGCGCCGTCGCGTCCCCGAAGACGTTCCATTATACGGCGGGAATAACATTTTCCTTTCTACCCGTTGGTTGTTTATGCGAAATGTGAACTCATATTGGGTTCTCTCTTTCCTTGCATTCAAACTTTCAAGTTCTTAGTTAGTGTTTGATATATCTACTCAATAAAAGGCAGGGACCGATTACAGGTCTTTAAATATATCTTCCTCAATTCGTAACTTTTGTTTGATATTTTAAAATGTTTACATCACCTTCAGGACTTTTAGGAGGTCAATTTAACCCGATACATTGCATTTCCATATGATATTAATGTGTTATGTGCGCTAGCTATTTTTAAATTTCTCCATCCACAGCACACACACATATTCTATGTGTTGATAGCTCTCTAGCTATTCGGGTTCCTTACTCGCAGAACAGCACATCCTCGGAAGGAACACAACACCCGAACATACTATTAGTACCTATCTAAGCAGAGTAGTGGTGTTAAAGTATGTCTGCGATCTCCTGTTTGGGGAAGTAGGTGTCCCCAGTTGGACTGTTCCAAATATGAGCGAGATAACATTACCTGCCTTTCATACATTCTGCTGTGCGCTCTCTCTTGATCTAACAGGGATGGAGATACCAAATAAAATTAGCAATAATGTTCAATTTTCTCGAAAAAGGATTTAAAAAAAAATAGTCTCATGGAAAAATGAGTAACAAGACAATAAACAATCACAAAGTTATAAGTGTCCAAAGTTTAAGAGAGGGTATACTCTGTCCCTTTTCCGCAGAACGCAACTTCACATGAAACGATTGTCATTTATTATGACGATCGAGACCCGAAAACGGTTGTATCTTCGCATTTTTTTGAGATATTCGAATAGGATTTTCGTCAGTAGGCAGGCATATTTTATGCTTTATTTCTTTTGGAGTAATAATGAAATTAGAGTCCCCTACCCTATTATGAAATTAGAATTGAAATGTGGGATCGGCAGCTACTGGACGGAGAGCAAGCGACCAAATGTAAAAAGGTATCGAAAAAAACCGATATTTTTGCATGGCTATATTTTGGGGCTTACATATTAATTAATCTCAAGTCAGAAAAAAAGCCAATACAGCTGAGCCCACATGAAAATTATAATTTTTTTGGTATTTTTAATTAACGCTGGCAACCCCTTCCCACCACCCGATCGATTAAAATTTTTTTTTTGGGTGCACAGGGAGTACAGAGCAACTGTTTGAAATAAATTAAAGTCGCTGAGCACACTTTTTTTTCCCCACCCCACTACACCCGCACCCACCGCCCGCGGACTGCCAGCGCAAAGATTATCGGAAAAGGTTGTTCAGGGAAGTAGCTAACGGAGTTTCAATACAGCTGAAGCTACATGCCGATTTGGTCGCTAGCTCCATGCTGACCATACTGTCCAAAGTTGATCTGCAATCTGGATATTTATATTGGCTATGTGTACTAAGGCTGAGTTCGACGCCACTAGTCATACACTTGATAGGGTTTAATCTACTAACGCCCGCTCGTCGCCCCGCTACCCGCAAGCGTTCAGACCGCGGCCTATTAGCGGTTACACACGGCACACGCAACACAGTATCGATACGGGTGATCTAAGGCAAGTGTCGCGCGTTCGTAAAGCTTGAATCACACTGGTGCGGCCTGCGGTGGCGGTCAGTGGTAAATTTGACAATAGCTGTCAAATTTAAGAAAGAAAGAAGACATTTATTCACTACACAAAAGACACACAGAGACAAAGGGAGTACAAATAAAATACAATTGACACATAATGTGTGTGTCTTCGCGGCAGTGAATCGGTCGCTGTCTCAGCATTATGCCGAGGTGTCAGACAGACACCTACAGCGCTGATTTTCAGACAGCACCGTACGTGACCCACGGAACGCAACACAACATACTGCCGATACAAACGTATACACATAATAAATAAATAATTAATATACTAAATCTGTTAAATATGTGACACAAGCACAATGGGATGAGAAACAATGTGAAAAACGCGAAACGGTTGGGATGTTTAAAAAATAAAATGGATAAAAATTAAATAAAGTGCTGGATGCGTTAGGGTTGGGATATTTGGAGCGTCAACAAATAGCCCTTAAGCTGGCGCCTAAAGGTATACCTGCTAGACGCTCCTTGGATAGGTGGGGGGAGATCATTCCAACACTTGGACGCCGCGAACCTGAAGCTACCTCGAAACGCCGCGGTCCGATGCTTTGGCACCAGAATCATCGCCTTACACCTACGCTCACTCTTGGGCCATACAAGTCTACTCAGCAAATATGCTGGGACCCCAGACCGCACTATGCCAAAGAGAAGAGTGGCGAGGTGAAGCCGTCTGCGTGCAGGCATGTTCAGCAGACCAACGGCGTTCAAGTAGGGAGTGATATGGGAGCGGGGTGGGACTCTGAAACAGAAACGAATGCATGCGTTTTGCACTCGCTGTATGAGCTTTTTTTGTACGACCAGTAATGCAGCCAGCATAGACAACATCACAATAGTTTAATCTTGACAATATCAGCGATTCACAAAGGTTAACACGCAAATCAACACTTAAGTAATCGCGAACATTGTAAAGAACTTTAAGGCGGTAGAAGCAGTTACTCACAACTTTTAGTACGTGGTTCTCAAAGCGCAGCTTGCCGTCCATGAGGAGGCCAAGGTTAGTTGCTTCTACCACCCTCTCTATTGGTTCGCCCATGATAGCAACCTTACTGGTAGTCAAAGTCTCGAGGTTACTGATGGTACTACGGATTTGATGCTCTGACCCAAAAACAACATATTTCGACTTGTTCGGATTAAGTACTAGGCAGTTCTTTTCCGACCAAGTAGAAATACGTTCTAGGTCTGCGTTGAGTGTATTGTCCGCAACAGATATGTCCGTGGGCGCGCTAGAGAGGTATAACTGGAGGTCGTCAGCGTAAAGATGGTATCTACTGCCTCTTATATTGTGAGTGATGTCAGCACTATACAATATAAAAAGCTGGGGACCCAGTATTGAACCTTGCGGCACACCTCTTTCCACAGGGCAAAGAGCGGACCGCAAAGTGCCACCATCCATCCTACGCAACGCCACCGTCTGCACGCGGCCGGAGAGATAACTATCAAACCACTTCACCGCAGAAACATCAAACCCGTAATATGACATCTTCGATAGAAGTAAGGACACATTTATACAATCAAAAGCTCTCGAAAAATCCAGAAGAACGAAAATGGTACTCTCCCCAACATCCCGAGCCTGTAGAATATTGTCGACTACATCGAGCAACGCAGTAACTGTCGATCGACCCTTGCGAAAACCTGACTGTAGGTCAGGTAGGATGCCATTTTCCTCCAGGTATGCCGAGAGCTGGTCGCAGACCACTCGCTCTATTACCTTTGATACGCAAGGGAGAATACTTATGGGACGGAGCTCGGACAGGTTAGCTGGATTTGGCTTTTTTGGTAATGGAGTCACTTTTGCAATTTTCCAGTCCACCGGGAAAGTCATAGCCTGTATACTTCTGTTAATAATGTGCGTCAGTATGTCAGCAGTCCTAGGCAGCGTCAACAGAAGCATGTCAATGTCAATCATGTCGAGTCCCTTTGCAGTCGTCTTAATTGATGTCAATATTTTTGTGACAGCTGCAACAGTCGTAGGTGAAAGGGAAAAGTTTTATTGCAGTGTCTGTCAAACTCATAAAAAGTCATGTCCGATATTGGTACGTCCCGTGTACCTGGTATATCCAGAAAATGTCGGTTCAATAAGTCAGGGTCGTCAAAATAATGCGGGAGATCTGTTTGCGTCCGGAAATCTGGAATAACAGTCCGCTTCAAGTTGGTCCAAAGGGTCTTTGAGTCAGTCATATTATTAATCTCGTGTTGGAAGAAGGCGCGCTTCTCATTGTGGATGGCCTCAATGACAAGATGTTTCAGGTCCAAGTAATATTTTTTATGTGCTTCGTTCCCTGTCTCCTTAAATTTAGCATGGGCTTTGTTCCTGAGATGCATCATAAGCTTGACGTTACTCGTCAACCACGGCTTGGGTGCCTCCCTCACAACAATTGTCCTCTCCGGTGCATGTATGTCAAACAGTCCTAGTATAAGCTCATTAAATCGCCGAACCATGTCGTTTACGTCATACAGTAAAAAAGTTGTTCCCAGTCTATAGCGTCAAGGTCATTGTTGAAGTCGTCTAAGGTAATGTCTTTAAGAGGTCGGTAGGTAATACGTCTTGGCGTCGGTTTCCTTTTTTTAATATCAATCTCAGCTGTAATAAATGCGTGTCTGCCTAAATCTGGAATATGCCTCACGTCCACAGACAAAACGCGAGCGTCAGTACAGACTAGGTCTATCGTGGTCTGTGAAGTGCGTCGGGTCGTTTACATGCTGAGTTAAGTCGAGTGTTGTCAGAGATTGCGTCAAGTGTTTCAGTTTTGTGTCATTTTTGTCACAGTAATTTATATTAAAATCCCCATTTAGTACTATGGACCGCCACCGCAGGCCGCGCTGGTGCGCCCTGAAATTACGGTCATGAGTAAATTTGTCAATAACTGTCAAGTTGACTATGGACCGCCACCGCAGGCCGCGCTAGTGTGTTTCAGGCTTAAAATTCGCGTTTCTATCGATGCAAAAAGTCGCCGTGTGTATGAGATTTTTTTAGTGTGGCTGACTTTTCATAAAACTGTAATTGGAATTGGAGTCTTTTACCTTGGACAGTAGAGTTGCTTTTCGACTGGACTACTTTGATTCGGCCAACTCAAATAATTTCAAGTATAACCGCTCTAACGTCTTTGCTGAACTACGCACACAGCCCTTGCTTCCGAAGCTGTAATGTAGATTTATAGTAGCTTGGAGACACTAACTGCGCTGGACGAGGGCCTAATTGCTATCAGCGCACAACCGGGCGTTCAAGGGGACGACTGGACACTTACGGTCTGTATTCTAATTTGATGTGGTTTGCAATATTATAAAAGCTATGCCAATACGTTGTTTATTATTTTTATCGACAAATAAATATTCCCCCTTTGTCAATTAGATGTTTTTATATCCATGATCGGGAGAAGCATGGTGAAATCAGACACTTTTTATAATACGCCGATAACGGTCTGGCAGAGCAGTGATTACTTCGTACCACTTGTAAGTATGTCAGTGAAGTTTGTAGGGTCGTAGATTTTCTATGGCCAAAAGGCGCCATTGTTGATCGTTATGTAAAAATCTTTAAAATGGATAAGTGATCACGAGATTGTTCAAAAAACTCAATTCTGGTTTTTACAAAATTAGAGCCTAAGTCACTCACATAATTGTGAGGAATCCAACGACACCTCATGTGGCAATATCCATCCAGCCGTTTGGACTGTAACCCTTGAAATACACCTTTCTTGTCCAAATACATACATAAGCTCCAAAAACGTAACCCTCCTTCTGCGGCAGTGGGGTTAAGAAATAAGTTGAAACTGCTGCGTCGCCAGTTCCTTTTGGCCTTGAACTTGGCTAGACAAGCTGCCGCGTGTCTAGATTTATTTTTACAAGCTTTTATTAACTTTCACCTGTCCCGTTGTCTGTCTGTCTGTCTGTAATCAAATCTTGCAAGTTAAATTTGACCCACTTCCCGGTGACCGATTGAGCTGAAATTTTGGGTATAAGTATAGTTTGGATGACAATTCAATATTATGGTACCATCGAGCTGATCTGATGATGGAGACTGAAGGTGACCATGGGAATACAGTATTTACCTAACCGACGTAACCCCGTTGAGTTTGGGCTCGTTAGAATCGTCTCAATGAGCAGTTGATGATGGTATACAGAAAAGTACAGTCGGCAATAAAAGCTTGTACTAAAAATTATTTTTTTGAGAGAAGCTTGTTACTGTTGTCGGCTACCGCATTGCCAGTGTAATACAAAAAACAACCATTTGGTTGAACATCCCTAAAGTTAGGTTTGTTGCAGCATTTTACGGTTTTTCTCCCGTATTCATATCCTCTACGAAGCACGTGAAATACGTAAACACGTGAAATATATTAGTATCAGAATACGAAACTTAAGTGCCTTATTGACCCACTGTTTTGTTACGAGGTCTCTGTGACAAGTAAATAATACATTTCCTGAGAATTTGTGCCAATAGGAACTAGACCAAGTAAAATAAAGACTAAAATTGATATTTATGACCATAGCCGGTCATCGTGGATACTTTATACTACCATGTCAACTTTGTACTCTCTACTTACACAGTTATACAATAAAGATTTGTGTTTATATTTCTAGATGTTACAATATGGCAGATGGCGACGAGAGCGGATGTCATCCTAAGTTTAGGATAACAGTCGCTCTCTAATGCCTGTTACAGACCATCAGTTTTAACTGTTCAGTCAAACTGTTCAGTTAAAACTGATGGTCTGTAGGCAAATCTTTGAACTGTGCAGTTGAACTGACGGGCCACAGACCATCAGTTTAACTGAACAGTTTGACTGAACAGTTAAAACTGTGCAGTTAAAACTGATGGTCTGTAACAGGCATAATACATGGATTACAAATTACGTAATATAGTTCAATATTATGAATCCTACTAAACTTAGTAACATTGGCCTATAGAACAGACGCGAAAAATTTGGTGAAAAGTTTCAATTAAAATTGATCCATTTTGAAGTGAATTACAGTTTCAATTTAATCCATCCCATTTCGGTAGTCCTCAATTCGGTTCGTCTTATTTGCATATCAATCGCATCTTAATATATTTCCCGCGCCCAATCGAACACGTCAGCATTATATGTGTCACGCTCACACACACTTCATTATGTGCTACGAGAGAAAGCAACTGAATGAATTTCCAAGTGTAAAAACTCTGCAAAAAGTTCCAGAATTGTGCCTCATCATATCAGCCGAAAGACGGCCACTGCTGGACATAGGCCTCCCCCAAAGAGTGCCACAAAAAACCCATATCATCAGTCCACCTTGCGGTTGCCACTCGAGCAATAGTGCCTCAGATCGAACAAAATTCCTATTTTATATTTTTTGATCATCATACAAAAGTAGCCGCATCCCTTATTATCGCTCGTAGAGCTCGTAGACGACCGAAACATATATATAATATAGCCACGTAGCTACAAAATTTCCAGAATTGAACTCAGATCGAACAAAATTCCTCTTCTATCTTTTTTGATCGTCATACAAAAGTATCCTCGTCCTTTATTATCGCTCGTAGAGCTCGTAGACAACGGGAACAAACATGGCGGCCGCGTAGCACGATATTGTGCCCGGCGGCTACGCACGTTCGTAGCGCTGCCGTGCCCACGTGATCTAGTTATTTTGCGAGGGTTTTCGGCTTGCTTTGCTCTGCATCAGTTGCTAGGCTGTTATTCGGAATGCGCCAATGCGCCTCACCTCACCTCACCTCACCCGTCACGCCAAACGAAACTGGACCTCTGCATAATGAAACTGCCCTAAGTTAAAAAATACATCCCCACTTTATATGTATGCCGTAAAAATTAGTTTTACACATACATCATTGTGAAGTGAAACAATCAATAATATAGAATATTAAAATGGTAGGCTACGTTGATTATTATAAAAATCAAAGTAGATTATAATTTCTCTTAGCAACTACAGTTGCCACAATCGATTTGGGGGTGTGCAAAGTTGGCAACTCTGGAACACGAAGCAACTGAGCGTTTGGACACATAACATAATACATTTTTAAGCCAAATATTTAGATATTTATACTGCATTTTCACGAATAATACAGTATAACAATTCACACTATAGCATTCGTGAAAACGCAATATAAATGTCCTAATGGCTCAAACTGTCCGATTTTACACACAGAACCGCTTCAAATTCGTTTAGTCTCATACATCGCCGTAATCAGTATAATTCCCGCGCGAGGTCACATTTGCATGAGACTGCCGCAAACACCCCGTGTGAATGCGCCCTAATGCGGCCTCTGTCCGTCACTATGGTCTGCGTCACTATGTACTATAGTGAAAGGAAGAAGGGACTAGACATTGTGTTAAGGATGGTGAGATTTAGTGGGGTGACGTCACATATAACTAAATCGGTATAGGCCTAACCGTAACTATACCGAACAGCATATTATTTCATTATTTTATAAAGGCGAACAATATATGTAATCGTAAAATTGTGAATCGTAATCGAAAAATTACTTATTTGACGTGCATATGTATTTTTTTATATATTTTATTTTGGTGTGGGATCAAATAATCATAAATAACAAGTATTCAACTAGTTACTAGATGTATTTTCTAACCCACAATAATAAGTATAATAACAAACGTACAAGAATATTTTATCATTTTTGACAAGAAAATTCAGCTGACAGAAACGCAACAAAGCCTATATCGCGTCGTAGTGGCCGGAACGTCATTTACAAATTGAATGTATAAGGTTTTACTGTTGCTCTCTATAGCAAAGCAACGTAGGTCCATAGGGAGAGTGCTGTGGAGAGAGAATGGCTTTAAATAATTTGCTTTAAAAACAAAGTTTTAACCGACTTCAATTTAGTACTCCGCCAAGCCACGAGAACATTTCTTTTCCAATTTACCTCATGAACTGATTGCAAATGCGTTGATTATTATAGAAAAAAACCCAATCGCTGTATGTGACCCGATAATATTTGAGGACTTCCTTCAATTCCACAAGGATCACCCTTGGCACTTCATTAGTTGCTGTTTCAACGGAATCTTATCAGAATCTGTGATATACTTTTGTACTTTTAAGTACATAATTGAGGAATTCCATAAGTCATCTGTGGTCTTCATCATCAATTCCACTCCACCAATTTATGATTTCCGGATGTAAATACACGAGTTATAATAGAAAATACCAAAATCACTACACACGTGCCTAATATAATTGAGGAGTTCCCTCAATTCCTCGTGGATCCCATCATCTAATTGAATTTTCAAAAAAATGGGACCCACCTGGAAGTATATACTTACCAACAAAAAAAAAATTATGAATCAATGACGGAGTTCTGAGGTAGCAAATATTAAAAAAAAAAAATACAACCGAATTGAGAACCTCCTCCTTTTTTTTGAAGTCGGTTAAAAAACAATGGTCCACGTAATGAGGCTTATTTTTTACGGCAACACAATTATACTCATTTAATTGGTGAGTTTTTTAAATCAAAGAATAAATAAATAAATAAATATTACGGGACAATTTTACACAAATCGACCTAGTCCCAAACTAAGCAAAGCTTGTACTATGGGTACTAGACGACGATAAAAATACTAATAAGAATAAGAAGTATTATCGTAAAAGAGTTGGTCTAGATGACGGTAGAAGTTGAACCTTTGAATTGTAAGTATACTGATATTCTTTCGGGATTTTCAGAAAAACATATTTTTTAAATTTTTCAATGTAGGTATTTGTTAATCCTATTATACCAACATCCACACTATGTCCATCATCAGCGTGTGGTCACATTAGCATGAGACAGGCTACCGCAAACACCCCGTGTGAATGCACCCTAATGGAGCGCCGGGCGATCCACAGATATGTATCTAGGTAGATCGTGTAAGCGCACCAACACCATTGGCCCGTATTTTTTTAGCCAACCCATTGGCAAAATATTATTTTCATCACACTTGCTCGTAAAAGGGTTCATTACGTGCAGACATACAGAGCTACTATAGGCTATATAGCGCCCATGGGCGTAATGATTTTTTTCTTTAATTCTATCAGTGACTCCTGCGTAAGTTATAAAGCAAGGAGGTTTTAACTCAAATACTATGTTTAAAAAACTATTTAAAAATAAATCATAATATATAAACACTGATGAAACATACTATATCGAATTGTTTAAAGGTTTAAACATTTTTCCAGTGATTTTAAATCGTGACTGTATGCCAAAGAGTCTTTGCCTTACACGTCTTACGTCAAATTCAACAAAATGGACGGTTGACATCTTGTATTTTTTATTGCGATTAGTTTTTTTCTTATGTCTAATACATTTCCTCGCAAATGCGATGAAAAACATTGTGCCCGACACATACGGTGAGAATTTTAGAAACTCAAAGTCATCAAAGCCCTCCGCCTTCAGTGTCGGGCTTCTACTTCTAATACACTGTCGTTCGTAAAACATCTCTTAGCGTACTTGTGGCACAATGTACTATTAATGTGCTAAAGTTGATATAAAATCCTTTTCATCCATTAAGCAGATGGGTGTAGGTCGTGCCTCTATTCGTATAAAACCGGTCTAAATATTATATCTGCGTCTCAACTGCTACATATACAAAAAGACTGAAGTTCATAAGATAATTTCGCCGTTTAATGCCTTATTCAAAAACGCTCATCATACCTATTTTAGCTAAATAGCTGTTAACATTCGTTTGTTTTATCTGTCACTTTGACAGTTGTATTTGTAGGAAAGGGACAAAACAGTTAATTAATTGAGGTTCGTCAAGTTTTATGAATAAGCGGGGTAATTAATAAGTATTTTTTTTTTCTTTGTCTAATGTGTTTATGTAGTATAAAATAATTTTATTTAATATATGGACGTACAGAGAGTGTAGTAATAATGATACTATATAGTCTACAATATTTAGCGGGCTAAAAAGGCGTGCACGCAAACTATTTCTTGTTAGGTGGAATCACCAAGATGTATCCCACTATAGAGACGTTTTAATTTTAACTTAATAGTCTTCGGATTGTGACATGAAAAGGGGGCGTATGTATATGTACATACGAGTAGGTACAACTATTCTTTAAATAAGAAAATACATTACTTAAAAACGAATAAGCCTTAAAAAAATATATTGCACGTGTATACATTTCTCGTGTTAGATAGAATAAAGTTAAGGTACGGTACCGGTGTCGCCACACCATTCGGAGGCCTAATGGTTGTTTGCAATTAATAATTAACGATAATGCTGAGTCTTACCCTCTTCTTGATAGCAATTATAGCACACATTGCTAAACTCATAATAGTACATTACTTACCAAGGGCGGTGAATTCGTGAAAGGCCCAGATCGCCGGGGTTTGTGGCCCGAAACGAAGGTGAGGGTCATAAATATGCGATCTGGGGATTTACGAATTACCACCCGTGGTGAGTACACAATTTTACGTCGTCACCTGGCCACAATGCGAGTTTTACCGTACGCGCAGCGTGCAGTAAAACTCGCATTATGGCCAGGTGTGACGTAAAATATCTTGGTTTGTTTCCCTATTCATATTTTACGTATCAACTTTTTTTCTCTGTAATGTGTGCTTTGTCTGAATTAAACATTTTTCAATTCAATTTATTCAAAATATACAAAAAATTTCGAAGCATGTTATCTTTTGTCCGACTACGGCAGAGCCGAAAGGAGCAGTCTGTGTTTGCTTTCACGCGTGTTCCACCGTAGCGTTTAAGATACTGAACTGATTTTGACGAATGAGGTATCAATGGCATTATAATGGCCGCTCATGCAATCGCCTCCAGGGAGGCAAGGGGATATCCTATCCGCATACTTTCCGACAGTCGATCTGTACTGCAAGCCCTGCAAGCTCACACGACAACGTCTGGGCTGATACACGAGTGCCACAAAATTCTATCAGAGGTATGTACCAACTGCGACATAACCCTGCAATGGATCAAAGGGCACAGCCATTCACGTGGTAATGACGCAGCGGATGCACTGGCTAGAGAAGGCTCAGAATCAGTAGCCATAGGACCGGAACCTACGATCCCTCTACCCCCTGCATGGCTGCGCCACCACCAAGGTAGAACACCAAAAAATTTGGAATACCCTAGGCACCTGCAGGCAAACCAGGGAGGCCCTCCCGACAATCAACCCGGATTGTCAAGGAAGCTAAAACAGCTAAAGAGGCCGGCATTCCGTCTCTTGACAGGAGCCATAACTGGTCATGCACTATTAAACAAACACCTTTTCACCTTAGGTATTACAGACAGTCCTCTCTGCAGAGCCTGCACGGAAGAGGAAGAGACAGCCGCCCACGTCATCCTGACGTGCCCTGGGGTGGCAGTATACCGGGCAAAGCACCTCGGAACACCGGGGTCACTACCGGAGGCCGTCGGCAACACAAAGGGTCTGCTAGGTTTCCTGGTGGAACTGGGCTGGCACGAATAATAGTAGTGCCAATACCCACACGCAAAATAGGCGCAGATATGACGTCGAGTTGCGGAAACCCAGCCCGCGTACACCTATAATCTATAACCTATATGAGGTATCAATCGATTAGATATTATGCTCCGGGTGACATAGACCTTTGTATGTTTTTTTAATTTATTTTTAGATTTGGTTAGCGTTACAGTCTTTTGAACTTTTTATGCTAGTATTTACAATAGGTTAGGATTAACAGATTTAATAGCCAACTCATTTTGGAACGTTTATTTGATCAGTGGTGGCTCTATTGACGTATATTCACACTATATATAGGTACCCCGCATGAGATGACGGTCGCAGACGCAGACTCGACGCAGATTGGAACAGAGCAGAGCCTGATTCCGTTACTGCCGTGTACTTTCGCGCACACAAGTGCTACGTAGTAATAAAAAACAGAAATATTTCAAACGTAAGAGCGGAAAGCGTAAAGACTGTACTTGCTCATAAGTCATAAGTCATAAGTCATAAGTCATTTATTCATTGAACAATGTACATTATGTTTGAATGATTATTAGCGAAGAAACAGTTACAATTATTATAGTGATTCTATGTATGCATACACCATTTGATTAAAATTTAATAGTCGACAAAATTCAAAAATTTATACATGTTATGATTACTTACATTACAATATAACATTAACCCTTTATATTATTTATTTCAAGTATGTCAAATATATTACAATACGAAACTAGGACAACACGAGAAAATATAGTAATACTTAACCTTAAAATAAAAATTTATAATACAAGTAGAATGTGTAAATTAGATACATGTCAATTTCACTAAATTCAAGCAATAATTAAATTCTCTGATGTCAAATATTATTTTACAAATATGCTATACAATTGCGATATTTTTTTTATAAATTACAGTTAATTGTTTTTTTCTATTTGTTTGTTTACAGCATGTATTTCTAAATAAAACCAATTATTTGTAAGTTGTTGGTGTTCTGTTATATGTTTCAAAGCATTTTCCTGCTGTAGGTACTAATACTTGCGATGTACCTATCTAAGTTTAGATAACTTCACTACGTATTTTTCCTAATAAATTATTGCATACATATTGGTATCCTATTATTTGACAAAATAACGTTTCATAAATTCACTATAAAATATTAATTTGATAAATTCTTGTTTGACCAATTTAATTTTATAATTAATATTTAAAAAAATATTTGTCAAAGTAAAGCACGATAAAGAAACGTTTGAATGCATTACAACATACGAAACGTGTATTTATCTAATTATAATTTATAAAATGATGCGTTCACCAAATGAGATATTTACAAATTATTCTTTTTTCAAACGTTTTTTGTCAAATGATAGAGAGCCGTACAAATTACTAATACTGGCTTCTTTTGTTTTTGTGTAAGCGTACCTAAATTAAAAAGTAGACACTTGCGCGCGCGCTGGTACCGCAGACAATCCGCCGCGCGGACAATATCACGTTACGCGCCATTTTGCCGCGCGCGCCTCAGGCTAGTCGCCTACAGACACAAATTGACACGTTTTATTCAAAACTCGCAAGTTCTTGTTAAAGGAACTTTCAAAAAAGTCATATTTAGAAACCTTATTATAGAGACAGGTTATGGAATAGAAGGTTAATAGTAGGCTACTTTATTCCCTATTCGAAAACAATCGCTGACCGACTACCTCTGACTTGATATTGTACGAATCAAGAATAATAAAGAGTGAATGTAAAATGTAAGATTGTGGCTTTGAACCTTTCTGTAAGGTAAACCTACACTCCTTTTTTCAGCAGGCTGCCAGGTGTTGTTCTGCCGCTATTACTGTACTTTTTTGAGGAAACTGTTCAAAAATCATTCAATTTCTTTTTCAGTTTTGCCCACTTTTAAGGGAGCGACCACAGCGGTGCTTAACGCTGCGTATACGCGTTGACGTGTCGTATGCGTCACGTATTCTTCATACATTTTGCTGCGTTTTAAGGTGCGTTAGCGTATTTTGAGCAGCGGTGTGGTCGCACCTACATAGACCAGAGACCTACTTACTAAAAACTCGTTTTATACATTTTCACCGTAGTCACATCTGAAACAAGAACTAACATTGATATACTGAGACTGAGACTAGAAAGCGTCTACTTCCACTCTTTTCATGTTTTCTTTCTCTGTGACTTTCGGCCACGATTTTTTCTAAAAAGGATTACAGAACCGGTAAAAGAAAACAGTTTTAATAATAAAACATTAAAGTACCTACACTGTCATTTAAAGTAATACCTAATTCAGCAGTTTCACTGTAACATTCAGGCTAACAAAATTGGCATTTTCGCCAACGCCCGGGGCAGGTAACTGCGTTACACAAAACTACGTTATGCCACGGCGATCCTGCCGCCCACTCCACAATCGGATTGTTACGTGTTGTGTCCGACAACATGTTGCGGTTTAACAAAAAATTGGCGTTAGAGTTGCAACGAAACTGAGGAAATAATTTACACGCAAGCTTGTCTATCGCGCTTTGTAACCATATTTTTAAAAAAGTTTCATTTTGTACCTATATATTCTACTTTAACTATAGGCGCGTTTTGCGGGTAGTGTAAATTTTGCTGAAGCGATTTAGAAAGAAGTTTTTTTTAAATAAATGCATCATTCCTCCAATATACCTTGACAAAATACATTTCCTGGTGAAGAAATAAATATATTATTAAAATATAATACCTAAAAGTCTATCAGGTTTGTTTTTAGTCTTGATCATAAAACGTAATGTTTTAAAGGATAGTGACGTTCCGAATGGTTGGATATACGTCTTTTTGTACTCGTCTGTATATTTGTTGTCCTAATGTTCTATCGTTCTGTATAACCCCAACTTAACTCTACCTACACCGAATTACCTATTTGATGACATTATTTAATTACCTATGATTCAATGACATATTAAATTAAACAACAATAGTGTTATACCTATTAAGATAATGAGACCACCTCCTTGATCTGACACTACTACCGTTCTCCTGAGTTTTCTATTCAGCTATGAATTTTTAAATATCATGTTTTGTAAATAGTTGTTAACATTATAGTTATATTGATTTAAACCTTCACGATTCTCACAGATATTTTTTTACTAAAAGGGACTTAATTTCGTTCGCGTACTTAAATAATACGCGACCAAGTCCCGTTTAGTAAAAATAATGGGTGGTTTAGATTGTATAGTATACAGGAACCAACGCTAGTCATTACGTGATATTTTTTCATTTTCCTTCTCTTGAACTCTCACAGACAATCCAGCGGTAAACCACCCGAAAATTCATCTCAATTCATTTCATTACGCCACCTCTCCAAATGAAATCAGCGCGCGATCTCGCCAGGTTGCGGCTTAAAAAGAAATTTAATCTGCTAATAAACATGCAAACAAGAACGCAGCTACTACCTGTTGCGGGCGCGCGAGTCGGCCGGCGTCTCCGCCAATCACGGCGCAGCGGCCGCCCATGCCGCGCGCTGATTGGCTGCCGCGCAGAGGGGGGCCGCGCAGGGGGAAGCAAGGCCGAGGTCCTGTCGTTTTAAACATGACACTGCCAAGAAAAGCGCCGCATTGAGCTTTCGGGAGCTTTTCACGCGTCGCGTTCGAAATTCGAAAACAAATGAGTTTGAAAATAATGCAAAGTGTGTTCGATATTTGAAAAATTCGAAAATGTCGTTGGGGAAGCAGCCGGTGGAGCATATAAAGCGGCCTATGAACGCTTTTATGGTGTGGTCGCGTGGCCAGAGGCGTAAGATGGCTCAGGACAACCCGAAGATGCACAACTCTGAGATCTCGAAGCGGCTGGGAGCGGAGTGGAAGCTGTTGACCGAGATGGAGAAGCGGCCGTTCATCGACGAGGCCAAGCGGTTGAGGTGAGCGACCTCTTGTGTTGAACGTTTGGTGACGGTATTTTGTTTAATTCCATTTTACGGAAAAAAAATATCGGTTTGATATTTAAAAAAAAAACATTTCTTGGTTTATGTTTTTTTATCTAAGCACAACATTTATTCATCTATTATTGCAATTTTTGTGTAGGTATTATGTTAATAACATTAAAGTTCTGAATTCTCGACCTCCATATTAAATGTTTAGTTGGGTAAGATCTGGAATTGATTTTAAAATGATTTTAATTGTTTAGTGATTGGGGTCATGTTAGTTACAAAATGTTAAATACAATTATTTTCGGTGTAAACAATATGAACAATTTAAAAAAAAATTGCCGTTCCACTAGTGGTCACGCGACGAAACTCTATGTACCTACCTACTGTTTCCCTATTGTTTCCCTGAGCGATATACAAGTCTTTACGACTCCTCTGCCCGTAAAGCGGCAATTGTTGATTACTAGTGGTAGAAAAGCTCGTTTTTTTTAAAATATTTTTTGGTACAAAAGACAGTAGGTACCTACCTAACACTTGTGATTTCGAGCACAAAGTACCTATAACAAAAAACAAAAAAGCGAGACCAACCACATTGTCCAAAGATTGTTAGATTAGTTATGAAATAATGTTATAAACAGAGGAAGACGAGCTAAGATTAGAAAGGCCTGAGTTGATGAGAGAATTAATGTAATAATTTAAATAGCTCCTGTCTTGTACTCAATCTAATGTTTTTTTTATTTTATTATCTGTGTGATTGTAATAAATGGTTAAGTTCGAGTGTGTTTATACTTTTATTTACATCACGCCTGGTGATAAAGATAGCTTTAGATCGCATATTTATCGCCTTTGCCTTCGGCTAGTGCCCATAAACCTGCGGGATGAAATATAGCATATAATTTCAAAACTACATTCGTCCACTTTCACAAAATCAGAAATGCCATTCTGCACGCAGATGAAAGATTTTTTTAAATCGTTTTTAAGTGGATCCTGCGATTTCCCATTACAAAACTATATTACTTACCTACATTTTACAAAGTTTTTATCTCACAGACACTTATTTTAATATTAGCATGGACAAATTACCAACAAAATACAGGTAGCTACGCACTCTATTTCCATAAAATAAATATTTAGTTGCTATCTTTATTAACAATCGAGGTTTATTTTATTACCCTTCTAGTACGGATTATTGAACTATTGCTATTTTCTTCTAAACAAATGTTACCCAACTATAATACCTACCTCCGGCACGACCACGCGGGCGGTATACGGTTCTTCAGGTGATGTACCGGGGCCTTGACCGCGCTACGTATATATATTTTCGGAAAATACCTAATGTATTATTTTTGTACCCGGCGACTGAAGTAAGTTTTAGGTGTTGTTACATTAAACTAATTTCTATTAAAATATAAAAGGTTTGTACTAATGAAGGCATAGGTACTTTTAACTTTCTACTAAGTTACCATTTTAGTATTTGCGCTTTAGAACAAAACCCAAGCCAAATTATGTCATAACGAAATGGCACAGCTAAATTGATCGAAACTGTGCACGGCTGCGTAAATAAACAACACTTTGAACTACCTATTTTTAATAGAGAAGGTTCTGTATAGGTACCTACTTAAATTTTCTTTATTCTTAAGAATATCAAAACAATGATTAAAAAAAATGCCAACAAAAAAAACTTTATAGAAATGCTCGTAAACGTATCTATAGTGCAAAATATTTTCAATAAAAAGCGGACCCCGTGCTTCAGGGCACAACCGGGAATAACGGAGGATGATGAAATATTTTGTATTAAAAATTACACAAGTCTCCCATAACACAAGTGCGCAAAGTTATCGCAACACAAGCATAAGTAACACAACGGGGCAACCATTGTCTTATCGCCTCCCCGCCAAAAGAAGCAATCCGCCGCCAAGAAAGGCGGGGCGGCAAACGGCCGGCCCGGCCGCCATTGTTACCCCTCGATGCATGCGCGAGGTACTTACTCAAGAAAACTTGTCCTTGGATAGATTTAAAAAATAATGTACAAGTAGACAACGAGATGTAATCTATAGGTATAAAACAAAGTCGTGTTTGTTACACCATTATAACTCATGAACGGCTGAACCCATTTGTCCGATGTCTGATTTGTTGGATTTGTCTTCACTCAGAATTAGTTGCAGTACTAATTATAAGTGGGAAAAAAAACAGTTTTTACGTTTTTATTTTTTCATACATTTTTATGGCGGTACGAAGTTCGTGGGGTCGGTTATTGTAGGTACATATAAAAAAAACCGGGCAGGTGCGAGTCTGACTCACACGCCGAGGGTTCCGTACAAACTTTCATACACTTTATACCCGTCACGACCCTGCATTATTTTGAACCAATTTCTATAATTATTTTTTCATTTGAAAGAAAGCACTTTCAGAATACTTTCATACAAATTTAAAGAATGAATATCAAACACAAAAGTGTTAAATTACAATCTTAGTTTACGAGTATTATGTTTTTTTGTAAAATAAAAAAATACCCTAGATAGTGGTTAAATTATAACTTTCCGGTAATATTTACGTTAATCTCAATCTTATATATTTATTTAAATTTTTTCGCTTGGTAAACTTTGGAGATAAGGGGGGGTGGTATTTTATTCACCAATTTCCTTTATAAATCAAAATTTGACCATTGTAGAATAAAAACGAAAAACTGTTTTAAAATGTCCAACTCAGGCACTTTCATATGATACCCCACTTGACCTACTAACTGAACTTTCCCCCCTCTTATCCGTAATTTTAGATAGATATTGAAAATATATATTTAAATTTCTCATGTTTCATACTTACACGTGGATTAACTTTCTTTAAAACTATTCCAAATTTCAAATGGACAGCATTAGTAGGTAATTCCTGAGATACCTATTTAACTTTGTGACAGAGAGACAAACGGACAGTCGCACGATAAGGGATTCGTTTTTACCTTAATGGTCCGGAACCCTAAAAATGTGTGTAGTTTTTAATGTGAAAACAATGTACCGAGGATGCTGGCGGCAAATGTTTGGTACAATCGACAACACAGCTAACTGACCATCGGTGCACCTTAAGTGCATTGTAATAAGGTTCTATATAAACACAGGATGGTCAGTTAACAGTGTTGTCGTTTGTACTATCACATATGGAACTTGTTCTGAAATATATTTATTCACTCATTCATTCATATTTTTGACCACTGGGAAACGAAAACTACCCATATCGTATTGAAAATAAATGACACAACATAATTCAGAGATATCAATTGTTTTTTTTTAGTGCATGCGTCTTGAGGATCATTTGTAAAATGAAATGACGAGTATTACAGCGTTTTAACTGCTGTCCCATACTTGGACAGATTAAAATAAATGTACAGTTACCAGTCATATCACAACGGAGCGCGTATATACAGGGTGTACCTAAAATGGGGTGTGAACCGATCAAGGGCTCAACAGGTATCGTGTTCTGATAAGAAAAAAGAGAAAACAAAATTTTTTTTGACGCGATTTTTTTTTACTTTAGTATGGAGCGTTGGCCACAAGCTCCGTAGAAATGTAAAAAAAAACGCGTCAAAAAATTTGTTTTTCTGTTTCCTTATCAGAACACGATACCTGTTAAGCCCTTGATCGGTTCATACCCCATTTTTGTTACACCTTGTATATCTGACACGACTTTATTTCTAGGATGTGTCAGATTTTTGCCCGTTTTGTTATAGCACATTCATGCTGGGGACTGTATATAGACATCCCTACCTCCATATAATCTGTGTCTCTGACGGATCGAAACTGTAAACAATCAATTGTCAATGTCAAAATGACCTTGATTTAGGCCTGAATCACACTAGCGTGGCGCGGCCTGCGGTGGCGGTCAATAATAAAGACAGCCAATGACAAGTTTACTATTGACCGCCGCGGCCATGAGGCCGCATCAGTCTTTGAGAGGCTTAACGATTGTATTTGTATTTTTTTTTATACTAAACTGGCTGTTGCCCGCGACTTCGTCCGCGTAGAATTTGTAACTGTCTTAGAAAAAATATTTATTATATTAAATTATTGTCGGCGCAGAACCTTAATTATCGCCGACCCGAATAAAGTTCTACCGTCTTAAGGGATGATTTCCGACATCAAAACTATCGTATATCCTTCCAAGGGTCTCAAATAACCTGTACGGAAAAAGTCATCTACATCCGTTCAGGGATTAAGCGTAAAAGGTAACAGTGAGATGAGTTAATTAGTTTAATTTGCTCAATTGAAAACAGATTTACAAATATCTTAAGAATCATCAACAGACGTTTCTGCTTAAATTGTATATTTTTTCATAATGTATTAAAGAAAGCTACATTACCTACTGGAATTTTTTGCCTAAATCCATCCAGTCTATACTAGGTATACAAGGTGGAACGGATCGATGGACTTTCCCGCAAGAGGGGGATTATTGGGCGCTAGTACGTCACATTTTCCAGATAAACTATTTTTTTTGACGCGATTTTTTTTACCTTTGTATGGAGCGTTGGCCGACTGGAGCGACGAGCTCCATACAAAAGTAATAAAAAAATCGCGTCAAAAAAAATAGTTTATCTGGAAAATGTGACGTACTAGCGCCCAATAATCCCCCTCTTGCGGGAAAGTCCATCGTTCCGTTACACCCTGTATATTATTCATAATTTACTTTAAAAACAAAGTTTTAACCGACTTCAATTACTAAAATGTTCTCGTGGCTTGGCGGAGTACTAACTCCGCCAAGCCACGAGAACATTTCTTTTCCAATTTACCTCATGAACTGATTTCCGAGAGCAAATTCGTTGATTATTATAGAAAAAAACCCAATCGCTGTATGTGACCCGATAATATTTGAGGACTTCCGTCGATTCCTCAAGGATCACCCTTTGCACTTCATTAGTTACTATTTCAACGGAATCTTATCAGAATCTGTGATATACTTTTGTACTTTTAAGTACATAATTGAGGAATTCCATAAGTCATCTGTGGTCTTCATCATCAATTCCACTCCACCAATTTATGATTTCCGGATGTAAATACACGAGTTATAATAGAAAATACCAAAATCACTACACGCGTGCCTAATATAATTGAGGAGTTCCCTCAATTCCTCATGGATCCCATCATCCAATAGAATTTTCAAAAAAATGGGACCCACCTGGAAGCATATACTTACAAACAAAAAAAATATATTTATGAATCGGCTCATTAATGACGGAGTTCTGAGGTAACAAACATTGAAAAAAAAAAATACAACCGAATTGAGAACCTCTTCCTTTTTTTTAAGTCGGTTAAAAAGAGGAATAGTCTGTGAGATTGTAAGTTTTTAAGTGTATAAGTTTGTATGTAACGAGTAAGTAGATTATCTTCGGAACCGCTTATCTGATTTTAGAATTCTTTCACCTTCGTGTAAATTGGACTTTCTGGATGGTTTGGGCCTATATATGTTATCCCACGAGTTTGCGTGCGTTCTTAGGGTTCCGTACCCAAAGGGTAAAGATGGGGCCCTATTAGGCTCCGCTTTCCGTTTGTCTGTCTGTCCGTCTGTCACCAGACTGTATCTCATGAATGTTATAGATACAGTTGAAATTTTCACAGATGATGTAGGTATTTCTGTTGCCGCTATAACATCAAATACTAAAAACAGAATAAAATAAATATTTAAGGGCTCCCATACAACAATCGTGATTTATTTGCCGTTGTTATTAGATTTAGATAATGGACTCGCGCACGAAGAGTTCCTTAAACTCTTCGTGCGCGAGTCCAACTAGCACTTGGCCGGTTTTTTTTGTAATACAAATACAAATACAAATACTTTATTAATAACACCAAGTTACATGTCAGGATTTTACATAGGTACGCATATTTAATTCGTTGGTACATTATGCATCGGGTAAAGCCGCGTGGGCAGCTTGTTTATGTATAAAGTAGGTACCTACCTATAGGTAATCCTTTTCAGTGATAGACATTAGCTGGTAGACTTTTGGATATCTAGTTTAGGATAATATTATAATATGAATTGCTTTTGATTGTTACCAAGGACATAGGCATGCAGTAAATAATCTGCGAGGACTAGGTACATTTTACCGATGTTGCACTGCGTCCGGACCGCCGAGCCAGGAAGTAGCATTTCTCAATGAAATTGACAATTACATTAAGCAATAAGCAAAAACCGTTCGTTTCGATTGTGACCCAAATGATTAAAACCTTCTTACCATTGCCAGTAGGTATCACACTCGTAAATTAAATCGAAAGGGAACTAAATCTACCGCATTTTATTCAATTAATTATTATTAATTAACTATTGCGAAAATGTTTAATTATAAATTATGTATTTTTTTAGGTAACAAACCTAAGTAGGTAATAAGAAAAGGTAATAACATAATGTATAACGGATATAGGTATCACTATTTAAATAATTAATTACTTAGGTACATAAAACTAAAACTAAAAGTAAAAAAATTGCCCCAGGTCGCTGCCAGGCGGTAGTGTGCCCAGAAGGCTGGCATTATCACGTTAAATGGCAACGCTGATCCTCTGGGCGAGGATTTATGTATTTTTTGTATTTTTTTTATATTTTGATTTTCATATTTTTAGTCAAGTACGTTTTAAACATTACTTAACTTTGCGTTAGAAACAAATAAAAAATAGAATGTAACGATCATTGTTATTTAGATTATTATTTATTTAATTGCTGTGCCCTTACAGGGTTCATGTTGAACTGTAATTTATTTATTTATTTATTAAAACATGTAAACATGACATTATAATCTGTAATTGAAGAACTCTACCTATACTAACATGAGTGCTAAACATTATTTGAATTATAATTTGAAACAAAACCATTACGCGATAAAAAAAATCCCTGTTCGCTATTTAATTCACAAGAATATTTAAGTAGCTACTATAGCGAATAGGGATTTTTTAAAATTATTTTTTAGTAAGTATACCTAGCTAGGTATACTTACTTACCAGAAGGCGCGGCGTGGGTAGGCCCCCCACAAGGGGGACTGATGACCTGGTAAAGGTTGCTGGAGTCCGCTGGATGCGGGTGGCGCAGGACCGGTCATTGTGGCACTCTTTGGGGGAGGCTTATGTCCAGCAGTGGACGTCTTTCGGCTGACGATGATGATGATACTTAGTATTATATTATAACTTATGTCAAATGACACTCACTACTATACACCTGTTCTTACGATTTTAGTTGACTTAAATTCTGAACCGGATAATTATATCTTGAAGTATTTCAATGATTTTCCACACAATTCAATTCAAGTAGACCAATCATTTTTTTTCCATAAAACTAGGGCTACTATTGACATGTTCCTATCTTTTCCTTTTTTTCATAAATTTATTCTTAAAATGCCAGGTTTTCCGCTGTGTTCAGAAAACAATTTTGACTAGATTATTAAAAAAAAGGAAAACATAGGAACACTGCCAAAGCCTTTTGATTTTTAATAAATAGTTAATTAGGTCAAGTTTTGGAGAAGAAATCAGGGGACTACGAAACGTTGATTTTATGTAATTTTAATAGGTATTTTCGGTCCAAGCCGTTGTCTCTATCGCGCTCTGCGGCGGGAGGCTTGTGGTTGGCGCGACAGCAATACATTTTACAAATACCTATTTCTCAATTATCTCTACCTTAGTGTTTCCTCTTAACTTCTAACACAATATCTTTTTCCGAAAATGATGAAATTCATTTTTTAGAACAAAAATTCAAGTGAACCATACGTATTCATCGCAAGAATACCTATGTATAAAATATAACCTACGGTAGCCTGTTCAGGCATTCGGCTGTCAAGCGGCGGTCGTTGGGTTCGACTCTTGGGTCGTGTTTGAGCTCTCTCACTCTCTCACCAATGAGTTTTTCGAAACTTATGTAGGAAATATTTACCGTTAGCTTTTCGCTGAAAGAAAACATCGCGAGGAAACCGGTCAGATCCCAATAAGGTCTAGTTTTCTCTCTGGGTTGGAAGGTCAATTGGCAGTCGCTTTCGTAAAACTAGTGCTTATGCCAAATCTTGGGATTAGGTTCAAATCCAAAGCGGACTCCGGGCTCCTTGAGGACACAACCGGGAATAACGCTAGGAGATGATGTATAAAATAAAACCTCCTTGCTTACCTACTTAAGCCTTTTAAAACATTTTTATCTCATTTATACCTACTTCAAAAACCACTTTATTTGTCCTAATCAAACAAAAGCACGGGCTTATAAACTTTATTGTTAGAAGCCCAAATCTTAAGCAGCCACGCATATTATGACGTCTTTATCTAATTTAAAAAAAACTTCCGGCTGCACTATTTGTGTCTGGCACACTGAAGCATATTTGTATATACCAACTTAATAATGTATCTAAAGAAGTCGCTAGCATCGAAACTGTGTTGGTAAATACTAGGAAGTCAAGATAGTTTAATTTTTGTCCCACACGCAAACGTATGTTAGTTACCGGCGCATACAGATAAAGAAGTATTCCAAGTCACAGTCTTTATTTCATTGTTATAAGATTGGATTTCAACCGACCTGTGCACGAGATTTTTTTACTAGCGTCTGTTAAATAGGTTTTGTTGTAAAATAATGATAACAACAGGTTTGATTGTCTTTCTGTGTGTTGGAGATAACGAGATAGAGACGCGGAGACAAATTAGATTAAATAGTGTGAAGTGGGGTGCGAAGTGGGCGACATTCTTTGTGTTGATCTGATGCATGCTTCCAAGTGTTTTTACTGTATTTTGTCTGTATTTTGTTTATTCGCCATTAACAATTAGCAAGAGTTAAGAATCATGAAGAATATTTTAAGTCTTCCTTTTCCTTACGGTTGTATCTTAAATAAATAAATAAATATTTGCGGACAACACACACATAAATCAACCTTGTCCCTAACAAAGTTTGTACTATGGGTACTAGACGACGATAAACTTACATATATAACATACACTTATATTTACTCACACTTATATTTATACTTATATATAAATAAATATATACTTACAAAACATCCATGACAAGTATGCCAAATATATGGCAAGTGTAATTGTGTTCTGCGAGTCAATTCTCTCCATGCTAAAACAAATGAAAATAATATAAGAAACGTATTGGTAACGAGTATTTATTTATTACAATTATTTCATGGGAATCAAGGAAAATTATATAGTTTTCTTAAAGATTAACCCTATTTTCTTTGGGACACCTTTGTGTGCATAATTATGTTCCCCAAAAAGATATAGCTAGCTATAGAGAGTAGCTATAGCTACAGAAAAGAAAATCTGTAGGCAAAATGTTGCCAACCTTAAGAATAAAGAATCAATCTTTAATAGTAAATGTTACACCGAAACGTGGATAAGTGGAATATCAAGTATATTTGACATTTAAGTTGGCCGAATTACTTAAAATCAGTCCATTCGAAAAGCAACTCTACCATCCAACGTAAAAGATTATAATTTACTTTAAAAACAAAGTTTTAACCGACTTCAATTCTCCGCCAAGCCACGAGAACATTTCTTTTCCAATTTACCTCATGAACTGATTTCCGAGAGCAAATGCGTTGATTATTATAGAAAAAAACCCAATCGCTGTATGTGACCCGATAATATTTGAGGACTTCCGTCAATTTCACAAGGATCACCCTTGGCACTTCATTAGTTGCTATTTCAACGGAATCTTATCAGAATCTGTGATGTACTTTTGTACTTTTAAGTACATAATTGAGGAATTCCATAAGTCATCTGTGGTCTTCATCATCAATTCCACTCCACCAATTTATGATTTCCGGATGTAAATACACGAGTTATAATAGAATATACCAAAATCACTACACGCGTGCCTAATATAATTGAGGAGTTCCCTCAATTCCTCATGGATCCCATCATCCAATTGAATTTTCAAAAAAATGGGACCCACCTGGAAGCATATACTTACAAACAAAAAAAAATATTTATGAATCGGCTCATCAATGACGGAGTTCTGAGGTAACAAACATTGAAAAAAAAAAAAATACAACCGAATTGAGAACCTCCTCCTTTTTTTTGAAGTCAGATTAAAATTAATGAAGTTACGATATAGTCAGTCACATTAAATAATATCGACTATAAAATATAATTTTATTTTAATTTAATCAAATTACCACCCTTGAATCGTGTCCGTCCTTAGATCATCTAAAACCAGGATACACAACTCTGCCAATCTTCATATAATTACTGACATACCTAGTCAATGTTATCCCTAAACAACTGCGACCGACAGCCTAGTCATTGAAGACATAAAAAAGAAGCAAAATCACTAATTCAAAAACAAAAACGTCCCCTTCCAAATCAATTTAATCTCCATAAGTGAATCCAACCCCATCAGTAGTTATAAATGTTATAATATCTTCATTGTGGCTCTTTGTGCCCTATCGCGGCGCGCAGGGCTATAAAAAGGGGCTTACGGCTCTAAACAGAAAACAGATTAGGTAGAGCCATCGGAAATGGGCCGTTTTGAAAGCGAGTTGAGGTGGATGGTAAATCAAAACTTGAGTATAGAGGGAAAAGTTGTGTAACCTCATCATACCTTTCAGAAGATACGCACGACTTTTTTATATACGACGGTGGCAAACAACCGTACGGCCCGCCTGATGGTTAGCGGACACCGCAGCCTATAGATGCAACTCCAAAGGAGTAACGGGCGTTGCCGACCCTTGATATGTTTGAGGATTCGCCGTGTTGACAGCTGAAGGAACAAATTCCCTCGCTCTCCACACAACGCATCCTCTGGCGACCTTGCTCACCTCCAGGAACACAACACTACTACAGAGCAAGTAGTAGTGTTATTATGGATATGTTCTACTGCAAGTCGGAGGACTGTTTGCTGTTTCACTGGGGTAGGTATTGTTGCACAATGCTCAGTGTTCCTGATCCGACCAACGATGCATATATGGCTCAGCAGCTGACATTAAATCATATATCTACTCCTAGCATTATTCCCGGTTGTGTCCTTAAGGAGCTCGGAGTCCGCTTTGGCACCTAATCCCAAGATTTGGCATAGGCAGGTGACATTAAATAATAAGAATAATGAAAAGTTCCTTTAATTGGCTTTGTATTACTATGTAAGACTTATATCATGTTTTTGCAGCTGTTGGTACTCCTTAGGTATAAATAAATAAATGAAAAGTTGGGGGCAATCATCGACCTAGTCCCAAACTAAGGAAAGCTTGTACTATGGGCACTAAGCGACGATATAAATACTTATATAGATAAAACATAGAGAGCATCCATTACTCAGAAACCATTCGTGTTAATCACACAAATAAATGCCCTTACCAGGATTCGAACACAGGACCTCTTCGTAGGAAGCGTCACTACCAACTAGGCTAAAGTGATCGTTGCATTACATTTCGTACCCAAGTACCTATAATCCATTTCAGATTGGAAGTCCGGTGACAGCTGTCATCTCAGTATAGTTTATGTCATTAAACGTCAAATATGGCGAAAGCTGTACTAAGATGACAGCTGTCACCGGACTCTTCCGATCTGAAATGGATTATAGATACGTTAGGCAGAAAACGGCATTTCTTGAATGGGAAAATTACTGTTGAATTGATCGTTCTAAAAGTTACGCAATTGCCCCTCAGGTTATACCATTTTATACACATGCTGCAAGCACAATAAATACAATATAAAATAAAATAAAAACATTTAATTTGGATATCTTAGACCCATAAGAATACAATATAATAAAATCAAAATTAAAATTAAAATTAAATCAATATTGAATAGAAACATGTTTGACAATAAAAAGAAATAAATAAATAATAATATGAAATAAATATAATATATGATAATAATAATATAGCAAGACTAACTAAACTATTATTACCTACGTTAGTTGTTTATGACAACCACAATCATCAGGACAGGGTTTTCCCGAGGAACTACAGCATGGGTTCTGCAAGAAAGGAGTGTATAAATTCTTAAAGGCTCGGCAACGCACATGTGATACCCCTGGACCATCAAGTGTCCATAAGCTACGGTAAGTAAGAAGTAAGATAAGTCTTGAAATTAGATGAGTAATTCCGTAGATTAGACGTATCGGTCCCTAATAAAAACGTACGAGGCTGCAAATATTACCGCTTTATAACATTACTATGGATATCTCAAACTTAGCTTATCATTTAGTTGCCATGACTCATAGAGTCGAACCCACCACCTGAGTGAACACAAAATCCGCCACATGTCTTTAATTTGACAAAATATTGACTTTGTACTTATTTAACACACAAGATTAGCAAAACAGTTGTGCGTCCGGATCGTCATCATCAATTCAAGAGCTGGGTTCTTGCTGGTTGAGCTTGATGCAGTTATTTCCATCTTTGATTCTAACACTTTTTATAATCACATGGACCATTTTCCCCTGAACCTCATGTGTTGACGTAGATTCTAACCCTCTTTTCTTAAACAGGAAACTTCGTTATCTAGCTCGTGTTTCAAATCGGATCGTATTGTACAGTCAACATGTACTAATCGGATCGTATTGTACAGTCAACATGTACTAATCGGATCGTATTGTACAGTCAACATGTACTAATATATCTATATCTATATAAGTACTTTATTTATTTATTTGCGTCACAAAACAAGGCCCTCTTTTTTGCAAATACCTTGCAGACTATCGTAGATATCAATATACATAACTTATACTATAACATAACACGTTAAGAGCGTTTCTCAAAAAAAATGCCACTATGATTAATTGTACTTCTAGGATTTTTTTTTAAACTATTTCCACTCAGAATCAGAGCTCTTTCGACTCTGGTAGGACAAAAAACTGTCCCAAAGATATTTTTCCTATTGTGTTACCATTTACCATACACTTTGTATGGTGGTAACACAATAGGAAAGTTCAAAAATGTATGAAAATTTTGGGACACTTTGTTTCTCCTATTGGGATGGAAAGACATCGTGATTTTGAGTAGAAATAACATAAAAGTTGCAGAAAATCTCCGAAAAAATGTAGTGGCATTTTTTTTGAGAAACGCTCTTAAGGCTTTGGGTCTGGACTTCTAGGTGTCAAATTACCGTTTTCGAAATCGCCGGAAAAGTACACCCTTCGGCCAGATCTCCATGAAGGTCAACGGCTTGTCAGTTGGCAGTCTCACCACAAATTAAATGAAACACTTGACTTAAGCACCCAATAATATGTGGACATGAACTCTAATTATTATTTTAATTGGCCGTTAGACCAGCATGGGGTAGGCAACGCGCACGCGCCTCCCCTGCAACCGCTTACCACCAGGCCGAGTCCTACACTTGTTTGCCACCGACATGGTATATATTAAAAAAAACGAAAGCACAAAAAAGTCGACTTGTTTTTTTTCACTCTGTATCACCCGTCTATGGACATGTTCACGTCAGCCCCGCTATTCTGTAACTTGTTTTAAGCTCACTTCGCCGTTCACTCACAAATACATCTTGACGCCGCGATTCGTAAGTAACTAAGCGTAATAAGAGGTCTAGTTCCGTAAGGCGTGACGGATAAGGTAAGGCGCATTGGCGCATACCGAATAACAGCCCTGCATACAGACATTGAGACTTCTGAAGCGGGCGTCACGCCGGCCACGCTTGTCCATAAACGCACCCTTACTTTACGGCCTGAGTACACGCTCCTCTACCAGCGGGGCGTGGAGCGTCCATATCGTATATAACTTGCATTTGTTTCATGTGAACATTGCACGCGCCCCGCTCAGAGCGGCGCAGGCACTCGGGTCGTACAGTCAGCATCAAAAGTAACTGCGCAAACGAAGATTTCAAAAGTCTTTATTAAAAGGGAATAAGAGCTTTTGACGTCTTCGATTGCGCAGCTACTTTTGATGCTGACTGTACACTTCAAATAAGGTCAACACAATATCAAAATACAGGAAACATGTTGCAATGCATATATCAAAGACATTGTTTGTGGAATTATTTTAAAGTTCCCATATCGTTATCGGTCACAATGGGCGACGCCTGTTTGTTCACGGGTTTTATCGCGTGTTTGATCGACATACAATATCCGTGGACTGTTGGCTTTGAGATACAATTGTGGGTTTTTGATGGACGATGCAATATTATTCCGAGAAACTTAAGACGTCAGGCCTGTCCCTTATTGCTCCGGCTAAACTCGAATCTCGCTCACCTGCGCGGTACCTACTATTCGCTTGAGGCTTAAACTTAATGCTGGAATCACGCTGGCGCGGCCTGCGGTGGCGGTCAATAGTAAACTTGACATTAGCCGTCAAGTTTACTGGGTACACTATATAATTCCAGAATACTTTGTCCGAAAGAATATTTTTCCCGAATTCCATAATTCATCAGCTGAAGGATTTTTTGCTTTTTAAGGATACATACTGACATTACTCACCTAACCTAGTTAATATTCCATTAATCAATCTGCATCTCATCCAATTCACATAGGAAATGTGTATTCTCCTCCAGATTTTACGTTTCCTTGGCTCCGTTCCTTTACAACAGGTTAAATGCTAAGTTAGACCTATACTCTCTCATCTATACTAAATTTAAGAAAACTCTCCGAGATGCCCTTAAAAAAATGTCGTACGAAGACACAGAGAACCTATTTATTGTTCTAATTTTTTTTTTTTTGTTCTAAAATGAATCCTGAGATGTAAATAAAACAAATACTTTGTATAGTTATTAAGTTTTGAACTTTATTTAAACGTAATTGTTTTTTGGTTTGCAAGTATGTTTGTTATACTGATCCATCCTACTGCCTGAAACACAGGGTATCCTAGTTCAAGCCCTCCTAATAATGTATTCCTTCATATAATATTTTAGTATTAAGCCATTATTCTGTAAAATATGTTTTTAATAATAAATGAATAAATGAAAATGAATGAAATAAAATTGGAATAACGATGTTTTCGGACAAATGACTTTCGGTATGTTTGTGTGTTCCCAAGTTTACTATAGACCGCCACCGCAGACCTTAGAGATACTCGTACCTACTATCATTATCAGACGGACTACCGCGGCCGGCGCTGCACCGTGACAACCCACGTTTGCGTGTCATCCGCCGCAATAACTAGAAAAAGATTCAATATCGCGACAGCGCCGCGGGCTCTTAGGGTGGGGAAACGATAATTGTGTTCTTTATACGCTTCACTTTCAGAAGGTCAATCGGAAGCAACATTTATATGCATTTATATTGTTGCATACCAATATGATCGTAATTCTCTTCGTGTGTGGCAGCGTAAGTGAACTGAAAACGTGCAACACATTGACATCAACTTATATGCAATCAATATGTTGAAACAGAATCCTTGAGCACGTGTCACAAAGCCAAAGTAGGGGTGACCTTTCTATCATCATAAGAAAATAACCTAATTTATCTCTATCACCCTATTTCATATAAGATTTGAAAAATCGTGCGCTAAGTAATCGTCTTGCGATTATTTCAAAATAAGTAGGTATCTGGAATGAGGTATAAAGCACTCGCATCGCCACATACCTACTACAGCAAGAGTTTTTACCTTGGCTCTGCAGTTTACGCTAATAACAATGTCTATATTCCTACTTATTTATTTGAAAGAATGAACATCAGTTTAGACTAAGTCTTACAAACACGATTAACGACACAGTTTAGCACACTTACTTTAATACAATTACAAAAGAGCGAAAAAACCTCTTCCACAGACCAGGTGAATTCAATCTTAAATTAATTGTATAAAAACTTAAACAAAAATTACTTTCCCACCTTACCTCTGTGTGCTGTTAGAAATAATCTCAAATTTTGAGTGAAATCGATTACCTTAGCATAAGAACATGAAGCCAGCGAGAGAGCAGTACAGACCTTAAGATTGTTCGAGAAAAAAAAAAAGGAACAAGAATAGGTACCTAATCAGACTTCACCCCCTTTTGTTCTCAGACGTGCGCACTCCAAACTCCAAACAACAGAAACTTTTATCCCTCGACGATATCAAATTTTAGCAACAAAAGTGCCACAATGAAACGTCACCGGCCAAAATAATATTATTTATGCAATAAAGCGTACAATTGTCGCGCGCGCCGCCCTTAAAACAACAATGTCGGCCCAACAATGCGCGGATTATTGCATTGTCCCAGTCACAATCGAGTGTTATTCCGTTCCCATCACTATGTCGCTCTCCAGCGCAATCGAATTGCGATCTTGCGTAGTCGTGTTAAGTCTGATATTTAAATGTTACGTTTGGTGATTCTGGCGTATAGTGTTGCGGGGGCAGTCGACATAGCGTCCGATTATGCGAGCTTTGTGATAGAATCGCGATTGTCAGCGAGTCGATTGTAATTATCCGAGTGGACGGGGAGATAGTTCGCGCCCGCGATGTTTGGACGAGCGCTTGTTTTGCGGATGATTAGGATCATTGTTCTGGGGTGAATCACGTCATAACGATGCCGTCGCGATTATGGGAATGAGTGTAAGTATTAGCGGATATGTCAATGGTGTACGTGCGATTCCTACTGGCGACAATGTTTCAATATGTGTTACCAAATATTACGAACAAAATATCACATGCTGAATCTAGGTCCAATTTGTTAATCATGTTATATCTCTTGAAAAAAAAGTATGTTTAGAAAAAAAAACTATGCGCAATTCAACCCCGTTCTTGGCTAATTTTACACTAACCAACTATCTTAATTCTTAATCTTAAACGACAAATGACTAACAGCGCTACTTCCTGGTTCGGTTTGATTTCCGCTAGTCTAAGGTTGTCGCAAATAAGTTCAACATGTGTGTCTGTAACACTGAAGCTCCCAAACAGATGCGATCTGAGTTTTTTTATCAAGTCTTGTGTGTCGAGCGATAAGATCGCGTCTTGTTTGGCTACTTGTGGTTACTATGTTCTGTACAGTGTTCTTTTATTGAGGTGAGCAATAAAGATTATTTGTATTGTACTTGGACTTAAGGAAAATTGTTGGATGCTAGCATAGGTACACTTATCCTCGTAAGTCCCCGCGTACTTTACAAGTACAAACTAAGCATAGTAGTTCAGACCTGATAATGAAACTGCATAGCACGAATAACTGCCTAATGTACTTACCCAAGTACAAATTCTTCATTCCCAATGTACCGGGTAATTTTTTTATCTCGGTCTGCAGCACTATTCTTGGTTTTTACTTGGTATAGTACATCCAGCAGATATGAATACTGCTATTGAAAAAACACAGGACTTACGAGGTTAAATATTATTTCTAATTTTAATTAGGACATTAACTTACACCAATATATCATCTTTCATAAATAAAGCAATTCTAGAAGGCTGATCTGATCAGAACGTTAGTGCTTAAAGATAATACATATCCAGATACATATATTTTAGCTTCGTAGCTATAAAAATACACTGCATCAGTGAGAACACCATTCGGCTACTCGATAGCAAATCACCCTTTACACATTCAACAATAGAATAGAATAGAATAGAATAGAATATCATTTATTCGTGACAAACAACACAGATAATAAAATTAATAAAATAAAAAGCACATTTTTTTGCCACGAAACGGACCCAGCTCAGCATGTTGCTAGCTTTGCAGCCGGCGCTGTCTTCCCCAGGGTCCATTCGGTGAGAGCACGGAAAGTAACAAACATAAAAATACACAAAAAAGGAATGAACGGTATTTTTTTTTATAATATTAAATAGTAAATGTTTGTTGGCCTGTCAATAGTTTCATCCCAACAAACCACTGCGGGACTAACTAATAGGGATTTTTTAGAAAAAGTCACAGATATCTCGACACCCCTATAAGGAAACTCGACACCCAATCAGATAACAAAAGAGGAAGGGCACAGCCGAACGTCATTTCGACCACATTTGGAGCACGACTGGGGAGCCTCGACCTTGCAGAACACTGCATCTGTACCAAAACAATCATACTTGATATTACTTGAGTTGGCCGAATAGGTCCAAAGTAGTCGCTTCCAATATCCTAGTCTACAGCCTTAGTTAGAATTCCAATGACAGTCTTATAAAAAGTCGGTCGCAATAAATAATGTCATATATCATTATCATATCAGCCGAAAGACGTCCACTTCTGGACACAGGCTTCCCCCAAAGAGTGCCACAACGACCGGTTCTGGTCCCCCCTCGTCCAGCGGACTCCCGCGCCCTCAATTATACTTGGTAGGTTTCTTCAGTTTCGTCAGAGCTCCCGAGGTCATGTGTTGGGATTACTTAAGAGTGAGGGGCTTACATTTGTCTCAAAACCACAAAAGGTGTGCTTGTGACTCATGGAGCGTTCATGGGCGTCTTACATACAGGCCGTATGCTTATGTGCCGAGGTCGATAGATAAAAAACATGACAAAAGGCAAACATCCATTCTTGCCCCCTACAAGGAAACTCGACACGTAAACAGATAAACGAATGCACATCCTCTATTATTTTTCGCAACAACACCCGTGAATATTGTCCCGTTATCACCTCTGTTGTCCCGTGGACATTTCGTAAGATCGATTCCGACAGAAACTCGGGTCAACGGCCGACCACTATCAATTCCTTCATTACTATGTTGACAAAGCAAACACGATACGGAGGATACAAAATACACAATATCTGTAGAAAAAACGTATCTTTTTATCGATATTTTCGTGAAGCTAATCGAATACAGTAAATAAGTGATATGATTCGATATGAAGGAACGCTTTATGTGGGTTCTGGAGCCAATAAAGTTGCGATCTGTTTTTTTTATTGCGTGGAGTATAAAAACGTTATCGCATGATCTGGTTATTATTCCAAGTGGACCTTATTATGCATTTTTGCGAATGATTTGATTATCTACTTGATAAAAAATATATCTGCATAGTTGAGCTTGTATAAATAAGTATTATGTAAATATAATTGCAACCATGTTGTTTTGGTATTGACACCTGCAAGATATCCGATACTATTAAACGAGCATTATTACCTATATATACAAATATACAATCACGTTCTCGGCTCTAAAGATTTCGATGAAATTTGGAATATGGGGGTTTACGGGGGCGAGAAATCGAAACTAATCGAACTAGGTCTCATATCTGGGAAAATTCGTTATATATGTATTTACATCCGAGCTGAGCTCGGTCGCCCAGGGACTTACTGAATAATTAAGGAGTTATAAATATCCGATGTATGTGCGCTTGCTGCATTGTTTAACTTTTACGTCTGTTTTAGGCATTCGATACATTTAATTGATCCAAACAACGGAACACCTACCATTATTTTTACCCGTGTTTTTACCTCTTTGACGAGGTTAATTTCAGGGACAAATGGTGTCAAATAATTTAATCCAAGTTTAAAACTTTTGCGTGCCAAATATATTTCTATTCTTTTTTGCTTGATTGAATAACATTATAAATAATTTACTTTAAAAACAAAGTTTTAACCGACTTCAATTTAGTACTCCGCCAAGCCACGAGAACATTTCCACATTTATTTTCCAATTTACCACATGAACTGATTTCCGAGAGCAAATGCGTTAATTATTAGAGAAAAAAACCCAATCGCTGTATGTGGGCCGATAATATTTGAGGACTTCCGTCGATTCAACAAGGATCACCTTTGGCACTTCATTAGTTGCTATTTCAACGGAATCTTATCAGAATCTGTGATATACTTTTTCAATTTTATGTACATAATTGAGGAATTCCATAAGTCATCTGTGGTCTTCATCATCAATTCCACTCCACCAAATGTATGATTTCCGGGTGTAAATACACGAGTTATAATAGAAAATACCAAAATCACTACACGCGTGCCTAATATAATTGAGGAGCTCCCTCAATTCCTCATGGATCCCATCATCCAATAGATTTTTTGAAAAAATGGGACCCACCTGGAAGCATACACTTACAAATAAAAAAAAAATTACGAATCGGCTCATCAATGACGGAGTTCTGAGGTAACAAACATTGAAAAAAAAAAAACAACCGAATTGAGAACCTCCTCCCTTTTTTTGAAGTCGGTTAAAAACCACTTTAACACAACAAGAAACTATCAACTGGATCCTAACTTACCCCTTCCTTCCAGAGCCCTTCACATGAAAGAGCACCCTGACTACAAATACCGGCCCCGACGGAAGCCCAAAGCGCTCGTGAAGAAGGAGCCTAAGTTCGGATTCGGTATAAGCGGCCTCATGGCTCCAGTGCCGCGGCTGCATCCGAGCATGCCCCCGCCGCTGCCCATGTCGCTAATGCAGGATAAACCGGATCTGGGAAGAGCGCTCTTCCCCCCGCTGCCGTACCCGTTTTACCCCTTCGCGAAGCTGCCGGCTGATGATGGGAAACTGGCGGCCGAGCTAGCGCATTTGCAGGTAATGGCTAATGTATGTGAAAACTTATTTTATTTTGTAAATTTAAATAAATAGAATAAACTATGCCTTAAATAATAGGCTTTATTCAGCCAAATACATAGTCAGGTATGAATAATGATTGCCGGTTATGGCATTCATCATATTTAGTAGGAATAAGTACCAATAGGGGTGTAGACTCGAAAAATATTATTATTCTAAAAGAAGGAAGGCAAAAATATGCCTAGTGAAGAAAATCCCATTCAGATATCTCAAAGAATTACGAAGCTACAACTGTTTTAATATTGCTTGTTAGAGAGAGAAAACGCAAACAGTGTGTGACGTCACGTCACGGGATGCTGCCGGGGGGGGGCGTCGACGGCGGCGCCGCACACGATGGGCGCGGCACGTCGCCGTCTTCTAGTGACGTCACATTCTTCCAGCGTCATCGTTTCATATGAAGTTGCGTTTTGCGAAAAACGGACAGAACACACCCCTTCTTAAAACTTTGGATATTTATAACTTCGTGATTATTTAACCTTGTTGATTTTTTCCCCATTTGATTACATTTTTAATACTTTTTAGAGAAAATATGACATTATTGATTATTTTATTTAGTGTCTACACCCCTATTGTCATAATATACTGCCCTTCGGGGAAGGCCTATGTCCAGCAATAGACGTATTTCGGCTGATATGATGATGAAGATGATGCGATAGTTTGTACTTTACCGAGAGCTTACTGATGTCGCCCTGACTTCCTTAAGGTGCTCAAGCCTAATGAGCATTCACATGTTACAGAACATGGAGCTATCACCGTTTTAAAATTTGTTGAACGGAACAACGAACAGAGCCGAGCATAGAGGCAAACATCGCTACGAACATTTTCACGATAATTCTAGCGAACGCCCTACTAAATGCTGTGCGGGAGGTGTGGGCGGAGAGGGATGGTAGCGGGACAATAACAAAATTGCTCGGCTCGGCAAAAATCTCGAAGCATATTTACTGTCGTTTCGTTAGAATACTCGCTTTGTCAGCTTTTTTAAATACCTAGTAAAATACAAGGGTGTGCTCCATCGTAATTCATGCAAATAAAAAATGAATTCCTTGATGACAAAGATGAATAAATACTTAAACTTTATACCTACCCGCGCATTATATAACTGGAATTAAAATGCCATTATTAGTTAAGTTAGTATATAAGTGCTCGTGTGCTTTGTGTGCCCTGACAGGGCGTCATGTACCAGCATTATTGTACCTACATGACTATACAATGAATAAAAGAAATGAAATGAAATAAATGTTATCTGACTCTAACTGCAACTCGGAGTAGTCGGCGGTATATACGCCTGTGCCGTTTAGAACTGGGCTGTTATTCTTTACGCAATCATGCGCCTCACCTCACTCGTCACGCCCAACTAGGCCTTTTCATACGCTTAGTTACTACGAATCGCGGCGTCAAGCTATATGTGGGTGAGCGTTGAGGTAACTTGAAACATGTTACAGAATAGCGGGACCGGTTTTAAATGAAGCGCAAGTGTAAAACGATTTTAAAATACTAGTTGAGACACTGCTTTAGGTAAGAGTAAACCATAGAATGCGAGCTCTTTACTGGCCCCAAACACTATAATGGCAATGGCACATTCTGTGGGGCCATTTTGCGACACTCCTTAGACTTCTATGGTTTTTTCGTTCGCTGGGATACCCACGGTGACTTTTTGCAGCGCTACAAACCAGAGACAGTACTTGACAGCTGATGCATGGCTATAGCGCGACTGTAATTTCTCCTATATTCACTGTGACTAAACTATTCAACCTCCACAGGCGTTATACGGCGGCGCGCTCTACACCAACGCGCTCTACGGCAGCTCCCTCTCCCCCTGCGGCTGTCCCCCGCGGCGCTCCCCCTCGCCCCCCGCGGACGTCAAGCGGCCCGTCGCCTACGTCCTCATGAAGTCTGACGAGGAACCCCCCCAGCACGTCATATGAAGGCCGGTTGCGCTCCCGGCCCGGGCCTGGCCTGGGCATTGGGAGCGGCCTTCTACGAGCGTGACAGAGAGGGACGCTGACTCTCCGGATAGCATTTAAAGTGCCTGACGAACGTTCCGACCAAGCGGCGACTGGCTAAAAAGGTGCAGTTCGTTTGTCGAGTTGGTCGGGTCGGGGAACTATATGATAGAATAGGAGTATTAGGCCTGAATCACACTGGTGCGGTCTGGTGCTGGTCGATATGAATTGCCAAATTTACTATTGATCGCCATCGCAGGTTGCACCAGTCTGTGAGAAGCTTTAGGAATCGAGCGTTTGGAGGTTGAGTGTGAAATTCCAGTGATCCGGTCACGATGCGACAAGTTAAGTAAGATTTTAACGGGTAAAGGGCAACACTGGTCTAATGGCCTGTTGTTATTGGCCAATCGCTAACAGTGTCACCAGTTTAGACTTGAGACTGTCAACCTAAACAGTGCTGAGCTTCGTGAAACGGGCCTCGGGAATGGCGCTTGGTAATATCATTTATCACTTCCACAATTTATAACGGGTGGGTTACTTTCAGGGTACACCCTCAGATTAAGACCAATTACGTGTCGATGACAAAGACTGGTTCAACCGATTGATGAACCTAGTCAATATACCAGCCACGTCATGATCGCCGAAAGAACCGTGACCCATCACAATTGCGCAAGATATAAATTGTTTGAACTGAGGTCATGAAACGCATTGTTTGTGGTCAGCGCGTGCCATATTTTGCAAAAAAAGCTTACCGCCACGTTAAATGTTCATCGAACAATCAACTCTATCATCTGATTCAATACATTCAAAATCAACTATGAAATAAAATACTATACACAGCGTACCTTTGTTTATTATTTCGAATCTTTGGATAGGATGATAGGGTTCATTATTAAAATGTATTTTGCTATCTGGTAACTTTTTTTTGGCAACATAGGCAAGCGCCGACTACATTGTTGTATTGTTAGACTATAATGGCATTGTTTGTACGATGAGAGGAGGGGCTCAGTTCAAAAAATGTAGAATGTTAAGATAATATTCTTGTCTCATCATCTTCTAAGAACCATCCCCGAAAGTTATGCACTCAGCTACCAAGCAACCTGTATAGGTTGCTTGGTAGCTGAGTGCATGGTTCTTAGAAGATAATGAGACAAGAAGACAGAGTATATAGATACTCATCATGCCTCTCATTCTTACATATAGAAACGTCCTTTACCTAACGTCCCTTAGGAGACCGTGTAGGTTCATCAAGACTGAACTGAACCTTAGTGCAATGACAAATAGACACTATGCAAGTGCTTAAAGTGCTCGAGTGAATGACGAATGAAGTGCTAAGTGCAATCTTATGAACTGTGCAATGTAAGTATCTTTGAATAGATAACATATCATAATTAAATTTAGTTTAAGCTAAGTGTTAGTAAAGTATATATGTCAATTTGTAAAAAGACTTTCAGCGTTACTCTGCACTGTATATTTAGAGGCAATTTTTGAAAATCTTAACTGGTGTTTGTATAGGTCAGATTCATCGCTGGAATCGTAAAATATGAGAATGTTCATATTGATTACTACTTTCAAAATATCGTATTTTTGCTGTCGTATTAATAAATCTACCTACTGTTGGACTGAATACAAAAACATCCTCGCATGCTATCTAGCATGCTTTACCACATTCCATATAAGATTAGAAAATGGACCGTTAATCGTCGCGGTATCAAGGAATACCATCCTTAAACGCAAAAACATTAGTAGCGTTATGTTTGAAAAGCACTTAACAATCGAATTAAGCAAAACTAGTGTGATAATTCCGTCTGTCTGTATCCTCGAAGAAACGTTGAGGAGTTTGTCCGTTAAAATTCTATTGTTATATGGGATGAGGTAGAGGAAGATATCAGGCGACAGTTAATTACTATCTGAGTAACGTTGTTCAACGAGAGTAGTGGTTCGATGTTTAAAATACAATCTGTGTTTAAAATTTTCACACACATGACACTGATAGTCTTGCATTCTCAATCCTTGCTCACACTTCTTTAGTCAAAGGCAATTAAATTAGTAGCATTGGATTCTACATCAACATAATAAGTATTTTTGAGCTCTGAATAGTATGATTAAAATTAAATTGTTCGTGTCCATTTCGGCGATCTTGTGCCTGACTTTCAGTAATGATTACTCTTTTAAGTCTTACTTATATTTTATTGTTTTACAAGTTAGATACTAAATATCGACTGTATATAAACGCGCGTTCCATGTACTTATCATCCGGTGGGAAAAGTAAATATTATGTAATGATCAATGTCCATTATGAGTTAGGTTTGGTAAATGTAAGAATTGTATAGGTAGGTACAAGTGTTTATATCGGGAGTCGATTAGAGGTTTATGGCGGCTATTTCATTTCAATTTAATTCATTTTCAATGAAAAAAAAGATTATTTCTGGACATATTTATATATTAAGCCATACAGGATATATTTATTTATAATAACTGACAACTCCAACCAGCCCACTCTTCGCCATAGTAAGATTTTTAATAGTAGTTTTAAAAAAGCAAAGTTCGTTCTTAAATAATGCAAGACTCGTGGCAGTTAATACATTTAATTAAGTATTGTACAATCACAATTGTAGTAATTAAATGATACAAGTAAGTAAGTTAATGTTAATGAAATAATCGTTTTCTTACTTTGTAACACATAGTGCAAATAGTATAACATATCATAGAAATATAAAGATATATTTCTGTCCGGTGCGCGGATAATTCGTGCTTCAAGTGTAAGCAAATCAGTAAAACTTTCCATTGGCTTTGTATAGAAATTAAGTGGTGCACCCGAGAATGTGGTTATATATTACGTCGTCCTCCAATACGGGTGTAGACTCAATTTTATTATTACTCCAAAAGAAAGAGGCGAAAAAATATGCCTAGTGATGAAAATCCCATTCAATTATCTCAAAGAATTACGAAGCTATAACAAGGGGCCTAGACAAGGTTACAATCGACAAGCGCTAACGCCAATAGAAAAAAATAAAATGTAAGGGAATGACAGATGCCGACGAAACACTTTTCGTTAACATCTGTCATTTCCATACATTTTATTAGTTTTCTATTGGCGTTAGCGCTTGTCGATTGTAATCTTGTCTAGGCCCCCAGTTTTTATATTGCTTATTAGAGAGCGAATAGTAAATGACAATCGTTTCATATAAGGTGCGTTTTGCGGAAAAGGGACAGAATATACCCCCTCTTAAAACATTGGACACTTACAACTTTGTGATTATTTAATGGGTGCTTTACTTTCTGTCCATTTGACGATATTTTAAATCTTTTTTTGGGAAAATTCAACATTATAGGTTATTTTGTTTGGTACATACCTACACTCATTCTCGCACAGACAACAATGCATCAGTGAAAGCCCAGCACGTCTATCATGAGACGGCCGCGACATACTTTCGATTTTTCTCGTTCTAAGTGTTCTAATAAGAGAGAGACGGATAGTGCGTGAAAAATCGAGAGTAGGTATGTCGCGGCCGTCTCATGATAGACGTGCACTGCTTCAAATATATAGCGATATGTTGTACTATACGAACTGTGCGTGACAACCTAGACATGAATTCGTTACGAGAGCAAATATGACGTTTTATAACCTCGATTTTAAGTTTTTATATGTAATTTGAATGATATTTCTTTCCCACCGCAATAATGAATAGGTACTATGACAATTAAGTAATTTTAATATTGTTTATTGCTTATATTGATGTTGTGAATATGATTGTTTATTGTTATCATTTTAATTTAAAGATTAAGGCTTCCAAAGACAAGGACATAAATGTTTGTTATGTTTCACGAGTTGTTTAAGTTTCCTCTTGTGTTTACATCAGGGTTTTAGTTAATGTAAAAATAATACAATAAAAGAATAAGGAATAATACACTGTTTTATTTTCACACAATGTTCAGCTGTTGAGGGTGAATTACCACTAAATATAATGATTTGGCAGTTTTGGCACTCTTTGGGGGAGGGGGAGGTCCAGCAGAGGACGTCTTTCGGCTGATATGATGATGACGATGATGATATGCGATTATGTGTTTTCTCATATACCATACATCTCGTATGTGTGTGACAGCTAGGTGTTAAATATGTGAATACACAGCTTTGCACATTTGTGGTGGATATTCAACCTAAGCCGTCTCATTATTTGAGCGTCTATTTTGTATACAGACAAATATGTGGCAATCTATGGTTTGTTTTAGTTTAGAAAGAAAGAAAGAAAGAAAGAAGACATTTATTCACTACACAAAAGACACACAGAGAAAAAGGGAGTAGAAATACAGTACAATTGACACATAGTGTGTGTGTCTTCGAGGCAGTGAATCGGTTGCTGTCTCAGCATTATGCCGAGGTGTCAGACAGACACCTACAGCGCTGATTTTCAGACAGCACCGTACGTGACCCACGGAACGCAACACAACACGTTTAGGTGACGAAAAGTACTTAAAACCAACCATTAGCGACATCTATTGATTTTTTTTAATCTACGAGTAGGGTTGTAAGTAAGACAATTATACATATAGGTACAATAGAACAAACAGTGGTTACTTCAGAGGCCCTAGCACGATATGTTTTATCGTGACGTTTTACGGCGAAACTGTACTGAAACGTCATGTAAACCATATCGTGCAAGCTGGGCAGTACACATGCCACACCTCGGTCAGTTTTACGTCTTTTTATTATCTTTTCCTTTCCTATTTAGTAACAAAAGGCGAATTTGTTCGTTAGGTGCATTTTCGTAATTTAACAAAATTAAACTAATCCTACAAATATTATAAGGAGGTAATGTTTGTAAGTACGTATAACGATAACAAGATATTAAGGTAGGTATGTAGGTGTTATCTTGAAACTAGTATCTGAATAAATAACTATTAGAAGGCATCCTCCTATTCAACCGGATTTTAATAACATTCTAACTTTTAGCAAAGTTGCTTTTATTTTGTTCCGTTTAATGTTACTAGTATTCTTCTTAAACTAGTATACTTAGTATTCTGTTTCCTATTATAGTCGATAAAAAATCAACTTTAAATGTTTATTAAGCAGAAACGTCCGCTAACGTCCACTATTATCGTTTTTTTTTTAAATTTCACTGCCAATTTTTTTGCATCGTAAATGGCTAGTCTGTACTTAAAGTAGGTACCAATATATTTTTAACTACGTTACTAGCGTAGATATTTTTGCTATTGTCTATGTAACGTCAGAAACAATTGAAGAGCTGTCTTATTAAGTTCATTAGTAAAGTGGATTTAGCCGAGCTCGTTGGCTCAAATTCAATTAAAGCTAGCGACACGCGGCGTGGGTAATTAATTATCCCTTCATTTGACAACTAGGTGAGCCCGCATCTCCGTCTGCGTTTCACCAAAACCCTTTTATATAGGTGATAAGAAAGTACCCTAGATGGCATACTGAAGGTTTATTCATTTTTGTTATTGGTGTCTTTATTTTCGTTACGGAGTTTATTTCTCACATTTCCCTTCAGAGCTACGATCGTAGTCGATAACTCATTTATTCATAATATTATATAAATATTACATGTCACATATTATTAATTCTTACTATAAGAGCGTTTTCCAAAAAAAGTTTAATGTTTTTTATTATTAATTTTTTTTTCGATTCTTTATATCTCGTCAGTTCTATAATCATCCTCATCCTCCCAGCGTTATTCCCGGTTGTGCCCTAAACGAGCCCAGGGTCCGCTTTGACACCTAACGCTGACAGTTCTCATACAAGACAAATTGTCTGAAATATTTCATTTGTCACAACGTGGCGCACTGGAAAATGTTACATAGAAAAATCATAGACATTTTTTCTTGTATACGAATTGTTAGAACGATTCTGAGTGCGAAGAATCAAAAGTAATTGAATCCTAAAGAGAGTTCATGTATTGCACCATAGGTACGCTCCTTTTGGAAAACGCCCATAAACCGCAAGAAGATGAAAGCACTTAAGCGAGAGATCGCCCCAGCGGATCTGGCAGTGAATGTGTTAAATAAAATCAACCAAAACATCCAACAAAAAAAAACATTTAATATCAAAACACACTTCACACCCCCCATCACCTGAGGCGTGCCCTAATAAACTGTTGATTAAAATCGATATCTAAATCCATTCACAGCGAAGATTAAAACTGTAATGGAAGACGACATGTGCATCGGGCACTCCAGAACCCACTGGACTCTAAAAACAGGGGCTGCGCACAATTATTGCCGAATAAACACTCGGCTGAGCGTCAAGTGGCTGATGTGGTTCACAACAATCACAACCAACCAGTTCGCCACGCGCATACCAGTATAAGTTCAGACTTATACTGGTATGCGCGTGGCGAACTGGTTAGCTGGAGGTCGAACTGGAGGTCTCCGGACATGATACATTGCGTATCAATACAATACGATATTTATTGCACAACAGTAGTAAATATAACTACAACTTAGAAAAGTTGAAAAACCCCCGACATTTTCATTTCAAAGTCCAGTATTTCAAAAACGGCTAAACAGATTTTCATGAAACATATAAGAACACTCAGGATCACATAAGCTTTTGAATAAAAAAAACCGCATTCAAATCGGTCCATCCGTTTCGGAGCTATCAGACAGATACACAGATACACAGATACACAGATACACAGACACGAAGATACGTTAAACTTATAACACCCCTCTTTGCGTCGGGGGTTAAAAAACAGCGAATATTAGAGCAGAGGCAAACAACAGGAACAGCGATCTTTTCAAGACAACCTATCTCATCGCGTAGCTAATTCGGATCCCCAAATTGTTTTCTTCGTAGCTAGTTTTGCCATTCGCGATTTTTCCTCACTCGTGTTGAGGTTGGTGTACATTTATTTCACTACTGCATTATTCTCCGGAATGGTTTCCCTGTAGCATGTTGCCCCAACCTCAGCATGCAGCAGCAACAATTTAAATAGTTTCGACAAAGCACCTGTTTGGCCTTCGGGCCGCAGCAATACTAGCATAACCTAAACCGATTTACCTATATTAGCTCGGTTAGGTATTTATAAAATTACATTCACTAAACGGAGGCTCAAGGTTTTTTTAATCAATCAAATGATCAACTTAAAGATTAATTTAAAGAATAGTATAAAGGAGGAGAAAAGAGAAAGCATATAAATTGAGAAAGTATGCAATAAGAAGAAATAGCGAAAGAGAAATTGAAATAATGAAAAGATAGACTACTAGAAGAAAATTGACGTGGACAAAAATGCGAATTGTGATAGTAGACTGTCTAGCTTCTGCCCGCGACTTCGTCCGCGTGAACTCGTTTATATTGTAGCTCGATACAAACTTTCATCCCACATCCCACCCCCTCAGGGGATGAGTTCCAGGATAAATACTATCCTATGTCCTTCCCCGGGATTCAAACTATCTCTATACCAAATCATCTCAATCGGTTCAGTGGTTTAAGCGTGAAGAGGTAACAGACAGACAGACAGACACACTTTCGCATTTATAATATTAGTATGGATATCGATTCACAGTCGAGGTTCCAACGCTTTGTGAATATCAGTGACTGTTAGACGCGCGAGACAGTGGCACTGTTCAGAATTAGGTTTAGGTGGGCAAATAGATTGGATTTTATCGAGACGGTGGAACAATATCGCCGTCTGTCGTAGTCTCGATAACACCTCAAACACTTGACTAAGAGATCAGGAGTGCAATTCTTGAAAACAACTATAGACCGTGGGCCCACCAGTACACCTACGTAACATGACAACATGATAAAATCCATGGCAGCAGATCTAGAAAGTTGTTCTGAGCAATAAAAAATAAATAGGAAATCTTTCACTTCCGGTCAAACTTTGTATGGGTAGGTAGGTATATTTACGTCATGTGACAACGGTAAGAGACATGTGACATTATTTAGCCCTTATTTCGTAGAGAGAGTAAAGCTAACTCTGTCAGTCCTGAAATACTTGGCAGACGGCGTTCGAGTTGCCAACTTCGGCCATTTTTTTAAAATCTTGTTTCAATAGCCGGCTACAAAAAAAAAAACTAGTAACAGTAGAACGTAATAGTACAAAAAAACAAACTAGTAACAGTAGAACGTAATAGTACAAGAAAATATGCATAAGCTATCAACTCAACCATAATCAAAACAAACATTTCCGAAGCACTTCGCATAAAGATAAAACAATAAAAATCACTTATCGGCGAATTAAAAATTATAATGCGTCAATAAAAAAACAATAATGACAGTTTATGTATGAAATCGGTCCGCTTAGCGATTAGCGAGGGGAGCCAGGTGTAGGGTGGCCATGATGCTCAGATGTTGCGGGACAATGAGACGTCTTATTTTCGTTGCGTTTTTTATTGGGACTTTTTATGTAGGAAGCACATCTTAGGTATTTGGCAATTTGCTACACTTGATTTTTTGTGCGTTTTATGGTCAGACAACGCCTAATTTATTTGTTAAATTATAGGAATAACAAGAAGTCGTTTATTTTGAGCCACCCCTAATTTCTGCTGGAAACCTTCATAAAAAGTACAAAAATAATAACATATTGTTAAAAGCTGTCATGACAAAAATAAATAGAATTTTATTTAAAAGCGTAAAGCTTTTCTACGATTGCTTTGAACAATCCACAACTGATAGTTCATTCTGTTGAATAAAAACACAAAATTAACGAATACTTGTACTCATCCTAATAAATTACCATCTTACTAATATTATTAATGCGGTTGCGAAAAATTAGATGTTTGTATTCTCATATGTTTGTTATTAAATCACGCTTAAACAGCTCATCCGATTGGGATGAAATTTTGCATGAAGATAGTCTATATCCTAAATTAAAATATAAAATAGTTTTTATCCCGAGTCCAAGCAGACAAAGTCGCGGGCGTAGCGGTACTTTATATTTTTCTTTCGAGACTTTTTTGTAAAATTTGTAAAATATAACACAAACGCGTATGCTTACCAATTAACATTGACCCTGAAATTAAGCTAAACATTGCACTGCAGTGCCTTTTATAGCTATACAAATAAAGTTATAGCTCTTCTGATTCTACAATTAACAATAAATGCAGCAATTTTAACAAACTATTGAGAAATAGTTTTTCTTAAGACTATCCCTCTTTCCCCACAGTGTTGTCACCCTAGCGCCCCCAATACACCCTTTGGCAACTAATTGTGGAGGTGGCGATCCAGTTTTTATCGCCCATAAATTGTCTGATTTACTCCTGCGCTTTATTTGCGATATTCTGTTTACTGTGGCGTCTATCGCTTTTATCAAGATCCGAGATAAAAATGCGAATTTATCGGGCACTTGAACGATACGCTTTTTTATGTTATTATAGAAAGTTACTATGTATTTAAATTTTCAGAAGTAAGAATGCAATCCAACAATGAATATTCTCTGTTTAACCTAAAAATCCGCCTTTTGTTCATGTAACTTGTTACAAATAAATAAGATGCTTCCTAACTCTAGAAGGATATCTCATGCGACAAAGGTGTGTAATCATGGACCTATTATAAGAAATCTATAATCTAACGGCCGTATTCATTCGATTGTCTTTATCTTTCACTTTGACAATTGTGTTCGCCGGAAAGAGACAAAGCACATTTTATTTAGCACAGGCTGTTTAAGTTTTATGAATAAGGGGGTAAGTGTGTAATGATTTTATTATGGACCAGGGGAAACATGAATACATCTAAACAGTCAGACTATAGACTACGTAACGCTCTTTCGCACGTCAATGTGCAGGTAAACGGTCGGAATTGAGCGATCGGCGCGTCATTTCGCAAATCACCGTCATCGGGACTCGGGAGTCTTGGACATTTACATGAAATTGTGGTAACACTAGCGCCCGCCAGTTCGTCTGTGGAACTATCAGTTGTTTATGGTTAGTGAATGAAAGACTTGTTCAGATGTCCAAATATGTACAATAAGTAAGTATATTGAGGTCAATGGATCTGTCGATATTAGGCAATCTCCATACAGACTTGACTTCAAAAATCACAATGCAATATCTATATATTGTATTTACGTATTGTATTTATTGGTATATATTATTAAAGTATATTAAATATCAGTTTATACCGTTTTAAGTACATTTCCGTCTGAATAAAATTGCACCGCTCACAATTAATCTGCTTCGCCTTAAGGCTAACTGGTAGAGAATGCTTTATAGCATGAAGTTTGCCTTTTATAGTATAAGTTCTTCTTTTGTGCAATAAGCAGGGCTCGAACAATTCATGCGGATGACGTAAAAATGACGTAACTTTGTACACAGGTGATGTTTGTATTAAACTTCCGTGTGACATATCGCACGAAGTAAAACAATAATCGTGAGTAAATCCATGAGATTTATACGGAATGACGGGACGATGTCGTGAATAAAATAAATGTTACGAAATTTGCTATCGTAAGTACGATTATTTATAATAATAGTATATATATTATAAAAAATAAAAGACAATTTTATGTTATTATTTATCCTATTTATTCATTTACTCGGCTCATTCCAAGTGACGATGGCGTTTAATCAAAGATGATAAATGATAAGTAGTAATTGTTTATGAAAATACTATTTGAAATCATCCTACGAGCGGTTTGACGTCATCCGCATGAATTGTTCGAGGTATGGCAATAAGTATTAAATAAATAAATAGAAATCCTACTTATAGAATATTGTAGCTGTCAAACTACACTCGCGGTCAAATATTTCGGGTCACCCTAAATTAAATAACTGCAATAGGTTTTTAAAATATTTAATACTTGTTTTATTTACATAATATGCTATTCTTTACAATAACCAACTGTATTAGCAATTTCCTGGATCCTATCATAAAAATATCAATATCCAAAAATTACGATTTTTGCGATATCTCACTCCGTTTACGTTGTTTCTTTTTCATGGGTTTTTACGAGCCCGATTTAAACCTGGTAACGTTATATTTTTTACTGTTATCAGCAGTTTATATGTAAAATTAAATAAAGATCATGACAGGATTAACTGTACAACCTCTTACGCACTATTTTAGGAAATATGAAGGTATTTTACTAACCCGTATTCTTTGTCCGCGAGTGTATGTATGTTAAAATGTCTGGATGGTGGATGTTTGTGACATACTCACGCGAAAACGGCTTAACGGATTTAAATTACTGCACCGAGTTAGTTAATGATCTAGATTAATACGTACAAACGCCGACACTGTTAACTGACCATCCTGTATTTATATTGAACCTTATTACAATGCACATAAAATGCACGGATGGTCACGAAAATCCTTCTCCAGAGATGAAATTGGTGGCCTTGATATGAAAGTTCACGCGGACGGAGTCGCAGGAAAAAGTTAGTGGCCAATAATAATTTCGACACAATCTCAAATATCATATCAAAAAAACACTGTGGACAAATTTATTGATAGGTACATACGTAATGCTTAGTAATAAAAGTAAACATACAGCTATTTATAACTAAAACTTTATGCCTAATAACTTTTATGCTTAAAGATGCTTATTATTATTAATAAAAAGTCGTCTCTACTTTTTAGTACTAATGGAAGATAGGACCAGCTTCAAAAACTCATTTTCCCATCATCAGCCGGCAGATTAAAATGAGATATTGTGAAAATGATAAAAATTGCCTCGCCGCCCGGCCTAATTGCAATTTACTCACAATTTTCACTTAACTTCTTTATGTAGGTACTTTTGGAGATGTCTTTCAAATACACCGGCCAATATCGAAAGTAAACTAACGGTACGATTATATAAATGACTTAACCGAGGACTGACTTTCGATGTACGAGGTATTTCTCGTAATTCTGACATCTTATTCATTTAGAAATTATTATCTGTACACTCACATAGTAAAGTAGACTTTCAATCAGGAGGTCGCGGGTTCGAACCCCGGCTCATACCATTGGGTTTCAAAAAACCTATGTCTTAATAGATATTTATCATTAGTTTTCGGTGAAGGAAAACATCGTGAGGGAACCGGTCTAATCCCAATAAGGTCTAGTTTTCCCTCTGTATTCATAAACGTTCTACAAGCTTGTTTTAACTAAAATGCCGTTAAAATTCGTTTGTCCTTATCTGCACTTTGACATTTGTGTTCGTAAGAAAGGGACTAGCACATTTTATTTAGCAGAGGCATTTTAAGTTTCATGAATATGGGGGTTAGAGTTAACAGGGCGAGGAATATAGGGAGGAAGAACATGATATAAAGATATACCGAATTTATTTGACATATACCCTAAATGTAAATAATCAAGTAGGTTAAGTTTTCGGTTAACTTAAATCTAGAATAAATATTGTAATTTATTGTGTCCTTACATGGTGTCACGAATTGACTTAACAAAAAATGTACCACCTTGTTATGTATGCATGACATAACAATGAATAAATGAATATGAATATGAATAAGAAGAAGATAGTCTACAGCATCCGAAAAGAATAGTACCCTCATACAGTCCACATTCACACAGCGAAGAATCTCTAGTTTGAACAGAAATACGGGAGCACACGAATGACCCAAGCGCAGCCTAAAAATTGTCGACGTTACTTTTTGTTTGTCTCACGGAATCGAATAAATAAATAATAATAATATTATTTAGTTAATAGCGTTCGTGATATTTTGTATCAAATATAGATACCTAGATACATTATACAGGTTACGCTTGGCGATCTGAAAGGAGTTTCTTCAATCACAATCCAAATTCAAAACATTTATTCCTGACAAAAACAACACAGAATAATAAAATTAATAAAATAAACCCTTTCACCGACTACCCTGAGTGGTCGCAAACCGGCACAATAAATTGGGTGGTCGCTGTCCGGCAAAATAACCCTACATTAGGAAATACTCCAACTAATGAAATTGTACACCCGTCTATAGCAAATAAAAACGCTAAACTAGTAAAAACCCCTCAAAAGACTTCTTTTCCTAAGTTTTCATCGGAATATTAAAACGTGTGTAAACTGCAGCCGGGTTCGAACCTGAACCCTTTCATTCGGATTCCGCCGCCGTCACCGCTCGGGGCGTCAAACAAATAATACAAGTTCAGGAATCACTATGATTGAAAGAGGGTGCTTAATACGTGTCGTCATAGAGTTATACACTATCCTATATCACGATTACAATAATCACGCATTAATCGTAATGCGATTTGTACGAAAGCAAGGATGTATTCGGTAGATGGGTGGAATACATAGAAGAGCTGTACGAAGGAACCGCTCTCAGAGAAGGTATACTGGAGGAAGAACGCGAAGTCCCAGAAGAGCGCAAGGGTCCGGACATACTATGGAGAGAATTCGAAAATGCCCTTAAAACATTAGCAGAGAAAAAAGCACCAGGTAAAGATATTTTACTGAAATACTGCGGTCCTAAAACCAAAAAACAACTATACGATCTAATCACAAACATTTATAATACAGGGCAAGTGCCAGAAGAGTTCTCCACCAGTAGAACCATTACCATTCCTAAGAAACGCAACGCAGTAGAATACTGAAATTACCGAACTATAAGCCTACTGTCACACGCTTCCAAGATTCTCCTGAAAATCACACAAAACCGGCTGTAACCAAAAGTAGAAGAAAACCTTAGCGAAGATAAGTACGGGTTTAGGAAAAACAAAGGAACCCGAGAAGCTATTCTGGCGATACGTAACGTTATCGAAAGATGCCTTGACCTGAATAAATACACATACATCAGCTTCGTGGACCTGGAAAAGGCATTTGACAATGTTGAATGGAACCAACTCTTCGACCTTTTGACACGGAAAAATATAGACTGGAAAGACAGGAGAATAATATTGGAAATGTTCAAGAACCAACAGACAGAAGTTAATTTATATATAGAGGAAGCTATGCGGGAAATCAAAGAATGCACTCAAGGAATAAGTTTCAATCGAAACCACGTACACTGGATACGTTTCGCCGATGATATTGCTCTCTTTGCGGAAACAGAGGAAGCACTCCAGTCCAATATGCGAAAAATGGACGAAATTTTCCGGAAATACAACCTTAAAATTAACGTAAAAAAGACTAAAGTCATGGTAACCCACAAAGCACAGTCTCCCAAAGTAAACATCACACTGAACTCGGTACAATTAGAGCAAGTAAAGTCATTCACGTATCTGGGAAGTATTATAGAAGAACAAGGCAGAAGTAAAAAGGAGATAAAAACAAGAATTGCAATAGCCAAGAGAGCATTTAATACGAATAGGCATGTCTATAATAGCAAAATTAGTATCAACATAAGGAAAAACTTAATAAAAATGGATGTGAAAGCTGGAACATCACAACACAAGACCGTCGTCGACTGGAAGCCTTTGAAATGTGGTGTTGGCGCAGGATGCTTAAGATCAGCTGGACAGAAAGGCGTGCCAATGAAGAAGTGTTGGAAAAGGCTAAAGAAAAAAGAAAGATAATATCCGCTATAGAAAAACGCAGAGCTAAATGCATCGGCCCGGCCACATACTGAGACATGAAGGGTTGAACGTCATTATCCTGGAAGGCAAAATAGAAGGAACAAGAGGGAAAGGCCCAGAATACCGTACATGACACAGATGAAGGAATGGTGCAGTAGCCACACATACCAAGAAGTAAAGACGAGAGCCCAAGATAGACTGGAATGGAGAATGCTGCAACGACAGAGGGCCAGGCCCTCTTAATATTGATGATGAAGATTAGCAAAACTGTCCCTATTTTATACAGCTTGTCTGCAGGAAGACTTTCAAAACAAACATAACGTTACATTACAAAAACTTATTAAGTTTTCGTTTCTACCGGTGTTTCTGTCTACTGGCCGCATACGTAATAGATCTAGTTCAAACTCCATCGGGCACAATCCGCCCGCTGCGGCATGCTCGTCACGTCGCCGCCGCTCGACACAAAGGCCTCAAATTTGCACGTCGCGGCCCGATTACGAGGCACGGGCATTCATCGCATTCAGCCGATGTATACGAAAAATTGCCATTATGCCGCCCCCGCGCGCGGGCATGACACCCCGCGTCCGTTCGGAAACGCCTTTGTTGGAGAAAAAAAGTTATTGTCTATGTTTTGTAAGGGTTGTTACGCGAGTTAGCGTTGTTTAGTTAAATAGTGTATTAGTTAGAGTTATTAATTTACGACGTGGTAGCCGAGACAGAGATGGCGGGACTACTCTCGATTATTCTGGCACTATACCTCTTATTCTAAGTGTTCTAATAAGAGAGAGACGGATAATGCGAGAAAAATCGAGTGTGTCGCGGCCTTCTCATGATAGACGTGCTGGACGCATTGTGTAACGATAGGCCAGAGATTGCTAAAAAGCTTCTCAGCACCTCGGGACGAGTGGAAGTCGAGAGAAAAAGCCTTTGCCCAGTAGTGGGTCACTGTATTGTATAGGCATCGAAAAAAACAAGTTTCACTTCTTACACGAAATAACGGAAAACTTAAGCCCACGTCACACTGGCGCAGCCTGACCGCGGTGAACCATAGTAAACTTGTCATTAGCTGACAATTACTATTGACCGCCACCGCAGGCCGCTCTAGTCCGTGATAGGCCTTAAGCCTGCAACACACTGACGAGGCCTGCGGTGGCGGTCAATAGTAGATTTGACACCTAATGACAACTTTATACTCTGTGAGAGGCCTTAAGACCACATCACACTGGCGCGGCCTGGCCGCGGCGGACCATAGTAAACTTGTCAATCGCTGACAATTACTATTGACCGCCACCGCAGGCCGCTCCAGTCTGTGAGAGGCCTTAGGCCTCCCACAGACTGGCGCGGCCTGGCCGCGGCGGACAATAGTAAACTTGTCATTAGCTGTCAATTTTACTATTGTCCGCCACCGCAAGCCGCGCCAGTACGTTGCAGGCCTTACGCATTCATGGTGGATTAATGACAGAGACTTTTTTACCAGTTAACCTTGTCGCAAATCTTATTTGAGTTTGTTTACATTCCTTGTAAACTGCACTATTACCTACTAAAAAAATATATTTAATGTTTGCGCTCTTTCTGTCTTTTTTCTTTTATAACCACTTTAATGCACAGCCAGCAATCTACGCCGTTCATTTAGCATCATCATATCAGCCGAAAAATGTCCACTGCTGGACATAGGCGATTTTTTTCGTCGTTCAAAGGATGTGATAAAGATAAATAGCCAGTATTAAATCCGTTAGAAGGGAACCTGAAAGGAGCTTAATTAGAAGTATTTTCTGGAGATAGACAAAGATAAGAGGCTGCACCACTCCTCTCATTCATCCCATCAAACCTGCCATTATGCGAGAATCACCCCGCGCCCCTTAGTTGGGCACTTCATAAGGCAGAAGAAGCTATGTTGGAAGAACAAACGTGCATTTGTTGGTTAAGATTTTTGAAAAACGTATTACAGGATTACTAAAGATAGGCATTCCCTATTCATTCCCAAGTCAGTCGAAAAACATTATTTTTATTGATACCGTGGTGTATCCTATCTCATAACTGTTCAAAGAATATCGATGCCTCGAAATCTTGTTTGCCCGATAGCGCCGCGCCCAATTTCCATTAAACAAAACACAAAAGGCCAACCAAACACTAGACTACCACCGATAACTTTTATTTGCTCGCGTACAATAATCTTTAGAAAGGAAACGGGTGACGATCCGGCCCGATAGTGTCACAAAGAAGCTTATTTCCGCTCAGACTACGGCTGTGAAAAACCACATTATACTTACCCTTAACAAAGGAAATGCCACGGCATTCTCAACCTTACCCCTTTGGCTTAAAGCGGTTGTTTCCCTTTGTGTTTCGGTTAGGTATTTGTCTAGGTGTATCGTGAAAATAAAAACTGAACAAATATCGCGATAAGGTTGTAAGGGCGCGAGGTCGACATTCAATGACAAGATGAATAAATATTTGCGGTTGTAATTTAATATTTGGCCGTGTTTGTGCCTACGATGAAGCGGCATTCGTGAGGTCGTGGGAGGCAAGTGCTCTTGAGACATTTTTTTTGGCAAAGATAATCTTATTGCACGAAGTTTTTTCGTTTTACAATATCTTTCTGTGAAGTAAGTAAACCACTCAAACATTGAAAATGGGAATTTCGTTTTATAACTTTGTTATTTTAATCATTGCGTTAGAAAGCCGTATGAGAAGGTATGGGAAAGCAATACAATTTTCATTCTAACTAGTTCGGTTAATAGTAATCTTGACAGCTAATGTCAAATTTACTACTTATCGTCACCGCAGGCCACGTCAGCGTGATCCAGACATGAATATATAACAAATTGGTGTGACAAATTGCATACTGTTTTTAGGTTGCTTAACCCTAAACTTTGTAAAAAAAAATCGTCCGTTCAAGGCTAGTTTGCGCTATATAGAGCGCAACAAAAAGTTTACTAAAAAGAATTATCAAAATACTACTCTATAAAAAGTTATGCGTGGTCATACAAAAAATAAAAATAAAATATACGCGTTGAATTGAGAACCTCCCCTGTTTTTTTCGTCGGTTAAAAACTGTGCTATATTTTTAGATATGTCTATTTTAGGGTTAAGGCCTTTCACGGACTGGCCGCGATGGTCAATAGTAAACTTGTCATTACCTGTCAAATTGACTATTGACCGCCACCGCAGGCCGCGCCAGTGGTTGCAGGCTTAAAGCCACAAACTCGTACCAACCAATACCCAAGTGCCAGTCTGGGCACCATAGACAACGGAAGACCGGCAAAAACGGAGTGGGAGCGATAACACCAGACAATAGCAGCCAGTGTCGCCGACAATGGTTCGTTTGTGCCGATTCTTTCCGTAATGGCGGCTCCCGTAACTCGATAAAGGCTCTTTCATTACGAATTGTGGCCTGGTAATTGACTTAGCATTTTGTTTGTTGCACTAGACAATTAGCCTGGGACAAGTGTTCTATTTGCAATGACTCTTGTTGCTATGGTATTTAAGTCTAATTTGACCAGCAGTGTTGTCTCAGTGTGGATGTATAGAAATGCAAAGCTGTGCATTTAAATGCAACTCCCTTTGCAGATGTGTTTTTATTGAACTCTTATAGAGGTTTTTCACGGCGAGGCGAGTTGAGGCGCAGCGCACAAGACTTCATGCTTGCGGTAATAAAATAGAGATTTGTTTTATCACTAATTAAATACCTACTTGAGTCAATTACAAGTCCTGGCCTTACCGGCAGTTTAAAAGAAATTTAATAGAGCCCTTATTCACTGACTATATGGTCTGTCTAAATGTGATTCTTGAAGTGAAGTAGATAGGCACCTTGCGTCTTGCCGGGGCATTTGATTGGTGTCTCGTCAATTAATTGACTTCAACATAAACTTGTCATGCATGTGTCAATTAATAACTATTCATAAAGCCTGAATCACCCTAAGCATACAAGGGTTGGGGTAGGGATGGGTTAAGGTGATATTAATCTGGTGACCGAAGAGCTGGCGGCTTTCTCGCGCAACGCATCAGCATTGCAATTCAGCGAGGAAATGCCGCCAGCATCCTCGGTACAATGCATCGAGGATTCGAGGGCCTCTTTTAGATTTAACTTATTTTTAATGTAATTTAGTTAATATAAATTGTGGCACTGTTTGGGGGAGGCCTATGTCCAGCAGTAGACGTCTTTTGGCTGATATTATGATGATGATGAATGTAAATTATCATCCACTATATTTATTTTGTGTACGATCTTAAAATAATCTCTAATAAACGAAAACATTTTCCAATATTTCCACCCTCTGCTAAACCTCAGACAACATTGACTGACAAGAAGCCCCTTAATAAAAATACAATAAAACATATTAAAAGGCGTATTCATACGATTTGCATAACCGATTCAAAACCGATACCATTGTGCTATTCACTTTGAGACGCTAAAGCCTTTCCACGCGACGGGTCACAATCGCTGCGATTAAATGTCGCAACAAAAACGCACAAAGACCTGAGCGTACTCGTATGGAGGCCTAATCGGATGATCGCATCAAAGCACCGCCTGTTGTATATCCGGTGGCTTTCTGACCAGTGAGATACTGTTGCTAGATGGAGTAACTAAAACCTTATTCATAAAACGTAAAATGCCTCTGCTTAATAAAATGTGCTTTGTCCCTTTCTCAACGCAAATGTCAAAGTGACAGATAAAGACAATCGTATATTAACGGCATTTTAGTTAAAAAATGGTTGAACCTTTATGAATTACGGCCGTTTCATCATAGTCAACATCACCCGTTTATCGACCCATCAATGCTGATCGTTGGGCTCTTTTCGAGTGCGATCGGCTTTTAGCCGGTCATATCCATGTTATTCTTAAACGATTCTGTTGTTCTAGCCAAATATTCAGTGTGAGGAGTTGCTATGACCAGCGTCTGTCTCTATCAGCTCGTTTGAGCCATAATTTTGCGTTGTCTCCGAACTAACATAGGCTTCTCGCAGCTCAGGACCAGCAAAGGTGATTAAAAAATGGTTTGCTAAAGAAGGACAACTTAGTTACTTACATATGTACCTATACATAAAAACAAACACAAACTATGTAGTACACTATGAGGAGTCAAGTGCCTCCTTGTAGAATTAACGAACTATCCATATATTTTTTTAATAACACAAGCTTTAAAGGTTTTAACTTGCCTTGTTCATTACGTTCATCCATTCATCGTTGGTTGTATATATGTGTGTGTTAAATCTTGCAACGGAATTTTCAGCCAGATACCGGCAATCCGATTGAGGTGAAATTTGGCATACTTTTGTACCTTTGGCGAGAACGGAGTAACATGGCACTCGAGCTAATACAATGATGGTGACAGAAGGTGGCAAAAACTACTGCCGTGTCAGTTGATGAAAATTCAAATTAGGTATTAATTCCATTTAGAAAAACTCAATTTCACTTGTTTTTGCGTGCTGGGCGCCACGAGGATAGGAGAAACCCGTTGAGTTTGTGATCTTTGATTGACTGGTGACTGTGCTAAATACAGTCGGCAATAAAAGCTTGTGCTATTGACAACACAGCTAACTGACCATTCGTGCACTTTATGTGCATTGTAATAAGGTTCATATAAACACAGGATGGCCAGTTGAACTGTGTTGGCGTTTACCTAAAATGAAATAAAAACAAAAACGTATGTCATTTCCAGTGTTTCAATGTCACCCCGTCTTGGCGTGGCTACTGGCGCCCCACATTGACCGCACGGCGCCCGCGTTCGGGAATAAAAAGGTATTAGGGCTCAGTTAGGGACGTGCCTTTGTGTTCGGCTTAGCTACGTAACTATGCGTACTTGTATTTTTAAGCGCGCACTGGCCACTTTGGACAATGGTTTAAAAATAATGTACTTTTGAAGCAGTCTGAATTATATTGCAATAAAAACAACCGCCAGAGGTCGAAAGAATCACCCTTGCATAACACATTCACTGCCAAGATAATCGCTACGCGCTACGCTCGTAGCCGATCCGGTGGTTTTCTTCGTATGTAGCGAGAAGCGACTACGACGTAGGCACCCGCAGAGCGGGTTCCCGGTATTCAAGGTGTTAAGTATCCTACTATATTATAAATGCGAAAGTTTAGATGTTTCGATGTTTGTTACTCAATCACGCTTTAACGGCTGAACCGATTTGAATGAAATTTTGCACGAAGATAGTTTATAGCCTGGATTAAAATATAGTATAGTTTTTATCTCGAGTCCACGCAGACGAAGTCGCGGGCGAAAGCTAGTAACAAATAATGCGGAAAAGAAGTATCTAGGGAGGCACATCATAAGTACAACCCATCATAGGTAGGTATTTAGGTTTTTTTTTTAAAGCAACAGATCTAAAGGCTCCATGGGCCAGCATGGAGCGGGACAGGGGCGCAGTTATGCGTCGGAATGCGACAGAAGTATGTCTTTTTCCCCCTAACGCATAGGTGCGTCCTGCATGATGCCCTAAGCAATTAACAGTGAAGATGCATTTCTGGTTGAGGCGGCTCATAGATTATGATAAATTTGACAGTGAAATTTGACTACCCGCGCCATATTTAACGATAACAGGTTCGTCAAATGTACTTGCCGCAACCCGCCCTTAGTCAAGGTTTAGCACCATAAAGAAAGATGGGAAAGATCTACACTAAACTAAACTAAACCCCTCTCGTTTTCTTTGTCTACCTACCTAGGACACGAGTTAACTAAAAGTCCTTGAAATCTAAAAACGCACAAAAACAGATATTGTCTATGGCACCGCGGCACTAGCCGATATCCGGGTGGTTCGGTCCGGAAGCCCGGGATATCCAGTTTCGCGCCTCCGTCGACCGTTCTCAATATTTTGCTCTTATTTACCGATATTATTGATGTTGTCATTCTTCTCGGGCCGACCGCTTACTCGGGCGGGATGTGTCTGTATTGTGGTTCTGTTTGCGTTTTCCGATGCTTGTGTGTAAATATAATAGGATGATAGACATAGAAATAATATAAAGTTTTATTTAACTCCACATTGGACTATACAGTGTAGATTTAAAACTTAAGGTTAGACATGAAAACTAACATTAGGCCTGCGACACACTGGCGCGGCCTGCGGTGGCGGACAATAGTAAATTTGACAGCTAATGACGAGTTTGCTATTGACCGCCGCGGCCAGGCCTCGCCAGTATGTGTGAGGCTCTAAACTCCTAAATTAGTTATGTCATTCTTTTCTACCGATTATAAGATTTTAAAAACATTGTTATCCGAAATAAAATGCGAAGAAATCCCACTTTTCTCGCCAGTGATAACTAGACTAATAACAAAGTTCCCACAGATCAATTTTCCCAACGGTTCTCTCCAGCTTTATCAGCAAATTACAATCTGCGTCCACAGTGTATTTAAAAGCAAGTTAACATTACACACAACAAATGGAACGCAGCGACATCGTAAAAACAATTTTCTTGGCAGTGGAAACGTCTTTTTTGTGCGCGTCACAGCCACCCCTCTGTTTCGGCCATATTGATTTCTTTCATTTTCTTTTTCTGCCCACAACCTAACCATTTTTATTCCTATTTGTCCATTCACAAAGCGGTCTATCCAAATTTCATTTGGATAAAACTCCTACGTGAGCGGTTTATACGCCAAACCCAGCAGGATTTTTATTTGAATTTCACAGATTGAAGTCTTGGCCCCATTCCGCAAATTCACAACTGCAAATATAACAGCCTAAACTTCAAAACCAAGTTAAAAGTGCACAACAGCAGCCATTTTACCTGCAACATTTTTTTTGCAGCCTACATACTTGAATCACAACTTTTTAAATATTTCATCAAATTAAATTTTTTAGCGTCGAGAAATTTTGAAACCGTTTCCGGCTGAACGGCGAAAGTCATTTACACTTAAAACAAAACGGCATTATCTATGCCCCATTCGCTGGCCGGAACCGCAGGGGAGCGCGCGAGATTTGAAATTGGAACCAAATAGGCGTTAAATGGCGGCGTGCGCTGTCATAACATCATTTGGCGTTCATCAGGGAAACAGCATCCCGGTTGGTGCAGGTTTTATTAGCGTAAGAAATGGTGCTCACACTGGCCCGGAAATTGAGATTTGCATGAGGAAAACGGTGAACTGATTGCATTTTGTGCAGCGCCTAATTCTACGGTCCACGGTGCCCGGCGCATGGCTTAATGCAATGCCAAATTGTATGCGATATTGGAGTTGATTGCGAGATTTGAGCTAAGGCCGGAACTAGGAGCTAAACCTAGCAATAACAGAGTTATCCTAAATGAAATTTGCAAGTTACTTAAGTAGTACGTATTAATAAAAGTTACTTTAGTAGTAAAATTAATCTAATCTAATCTATTAAAATACAGATGCTAGCTACTCTCTACTTACATTTGGTTTCAAAGTGATTTAATCCTACTATCCTACTAATATTATAAATGCGAAAGTTTCGATGTTTGGATGTTTGGATGTTTGTTACTCAATCACGCTTAAACGGCTGAACCGATTTGAATGAAATTTTGCACTAAGATAGTTTATAGCCTGGATTAAAATATAGGATAGTTTTTATCCCGGGTCCACGAGGACGAAGTCGCGGGCGGAAGCTAGTAATCAATAAATAATTTCATGAATCACTGGAGATTACAGGAATCAGAACGGAGTTGTTTGAGTTTACAGTCCCGGTTAGCTAGTGATGTGCAGTGAAGCATTCAAATACAGCAACATAACTGGTCTTTACTCTAAAAGACTGAAAGCTGTCTGTGACCGCATTTTTTTAATCTGATGGAATTTGTTCACCGTACCGGGGATTGTTCACCATATGAGCCGTAATCTATGATTAAAATCAAGAGAATATACCATTCACATTTCTTGTACCGACATATATAATAATAAATATTAGGGGACAATCTTACTTACATCGAACTAGTTAGCCCCATAGTAAGTTCAATAAGGCTTGTGTTATGGGTACTAGACGATGGTATATTTAATAGATATAAATATTTAAATACATAGAAAATATTCAAGAGTCAAAAACAAATATGCATGCTCATCACACAAATATTTGCCCTTTCCGGGATGGATACTAAACCCAGGACCTTCAGCTTCGCTACCCACTAGGCTAAACTGGTCGTCGTGCAACTGCCACCAGCAATATTCCCGACAATATTGCTAGTGGCAGCAGGTATTTCCGGGAATGTTGCCGGCAGATCAGTTGTCCCGGCCAATAAACCACGCTTCTCCAAACGCAATCAGCCGCGGCAGTAAAGATCTCATTAAGCTCAGCATAAAACGGCTCCGCGCGCTTTCTTCTAAATTTCATTCCGATTGAATCGATTCCTTGACATGGTTTTATTTAAAATGTGGACTCTTTCAATTGATTATAGGAACTTGGTACGGATAAGAAGGTATGGTAGAAGTAAATTATTCTTACATTACCAATAAATAAAACTCGCAATTATATTTTTGTTACAGATGGTAATTAACATAAAGGTCACAAATGAAATACAAACGATTTTTCGAAAAACTCAACTGCTTGTTTCAAATATTAGCCTAGATGACACTCGCACGATTATAAGGAATCCAATGTCAATTGTCACCTAATATTGTCAAAATCCTCAAGCCGTTTGGACTGCAGCCCGTGAAACAGGATTTCCTTGTCCACATACATACATACGCTTGAAAAACATAACCCTCCTTCGGGGGCAGTCGGGTAAAAATGGACCCTGTTTGACCATAGACAATCCTTACGTCATTTGGAGGCGATCCAACTAAAGCCTGCAACACACTGGCGCGGCTGCGGTGGCGGACAATAGTTGACAGCTAATGACAAGGTTACTATTGACCGCCGCGGCCAGGCCGCGCCAGTCTGTGAGAGCTTTAAATAGTAACAAGGCGTTTTTAACATTTCTTAAACCCGTTTTATTGGGTTTTACAAAGCGGAATTAACATAATTCTAAGTTAATTGACTATTACTATTATTCCAATCGAATAAACTAGTTTTTGGGGACATCATATAATACAGGAGTAACCGAAATTGTCAAATCCATTGACTCCCCTAGACGACGTCACATATTGGTTGAAAGGTTACCGCAGGCGCCGAAGGTTCTCGGCGCTGTACAAACTAATTTACTCCCAGTGTGCGATATGCCTTCGGGCGCGAGCAGGGGTCCGTACCACGTAGCCCAGAACCCTGTTGTGTGCAGCGAGTCTGGCTAATGAAAGATTAGCTTAGAAAAGTAATGATACCAGTACATATATAATAATGATACCTACTGATCATTTTTTTAACACACAAAGCAACTGAACAAGCAGAGGGAAACAATGGTATATGAAATAAAAGATTTGTTCAATTAACAACAAAATACTAATGTTTCAATTACAATATAAATTAGGCACCGATTTATCACTAAAACTTGAATATATAACTTTATAAAAATAATAATCAAACGCTCCAAAATTTCAATTTGGATGATATATTTTTTTATGAGAATAATACGACCACTCTTTATTTCTCTTATACTACTTATTCTAAGATACTAACTGTTCCATAATTAATTGGACGGTTTTTGATTTTTTTGGTTTTTTTTGTTGGCATATCAAGAATCAAGATTACATCGTACTATTTTAGAGACGTTTGACAAATTTGACAATGTTATTACTGTTGCCATATAAAAAGTTTTGAATATATTATTTCATCGTATGACATACTTTGGTGGTATGGTGGAATTCAGCCTGACCTACCTGTAAGACCTTGGTTTTTTAAATTTCAAAAAGCTAGCAAGACTGCAACCTCAACCATAATCCGGCTGCGACTGGGACACATCTGCTCTCCATCCGTTCTTGCGAAAATCAGAGTTCGTGACCACTCTATGTGAATGTGGCAGTGAATCTGCAGTGCCCTCCGGCACTGCAGATCATATTTTTTTCAACTGTCCCAAAACTTCACCTTCCCTATATGATTTCCTTCCTGACTATATCTATCGCCCTGCTAACCTTAATTACATCCTCTCTTTTGTTAATACGTCCTTTGTATATATTCTAGCTAAATTTATTGATAAGTCCAAAATTAAGCTATAATTTTATTAAGTTTAATCGAATTTTGTAATAATCCAAATCTGTGGGCTTATGGTTATAATTGTAAAAAAAAAACTAACAATGTGTATGTTGTAGTTTGCCTAATATAGTGTTGTCTTTTGTTTTAGATCTTTCAACCGGTCAAATCACCTTTTGGACAATGGACAAGTTTCTTCAAAACACTTTCGTGTAGCTTCCAACCTTGACGCTAGCATAATTGTCCCACTGGACAGGAGCCATTAAAACAAAAATCGATCGATTGTTTCGCCTTTAAACTATGTCACTCTTTAGCACACCACCCCGGTGCTAAAGTTTGGTCTTCATTCATTAGCTAGACTCTAGTTGGTGTTGTGTGCGCTAGAATAATACCTAAGAAAACGATTTAAATACGATCGTAATAGCTACGAGGCAGGCGTCGAACAAACGTGGACCTAGCCTATAACGTTTATGATTTCCACATATTTGGTACATACACTTGATGTGGTGCAAAATCCTTGGTCACGCGAAGAATGTAATTTACAAACGAATTATCCCATTTAGGCGTATCACACACTGCCGCCGCATCCCGCCGCGGCGTGCGGAGCTACGGCTCGCAATGTTGTATGCCAGTACCTTTGTTTGTATATAAATTCCGCACTGTACTTTACACTGCACCACACCTCCTTCTGGCGAAATTTGTACAGTAGTACTTACCACAAATATAAGTTACATCGGCAATCTTCGTCCACGCCGACGAATGCTGACAAGTCATCATCCTCCTAGCGTTGTTCCCGGTTGTGCCCCTAAAGGCGCCCGGGGTCCGCTTTGACACCTAATCCCAAGATTTGGCATAGGCACTAGTTTTACGAAAGCGACTGCCATCTGACCTTCCAACCCAGAGGGAAAACTAGACCTTATTGGGATTAGACCGGTTTCCTCACAATGTTTTCCTTCACCGAAAAGCTAACGGTAAATATTCCGTACATAAGTTCCGAAAAACTCATTGGTACGAGCCGGGATTCGAACCCACGACCGCCGCTTCACAGCCGCATGCTTGAACCACTAGGCTACCGTAGCTCGCCGACGAGTGCTGACAAGTACCGAATGAAATTGAACGTATGACCATTTCAGCACTAAACGTATGGTCCTGCTGGCGCGGCCTGCAGTGGCCATCAGTAGTTAATTTGACAGCTAATGACAAGTTCACTATTGACCGCCGCGGCCAGGCCGCGCCAGTGTGTTGCAGGCTTAACGTGGTCCTCGATGCAAAGATTAACTTTCCAGGACATGATCACCAAACCCGCAACGTCTAGCTCTAGCTGTATCCACTTCGAATTCAATGATGCATCAACATTTTTGTTCCCATCAGTGACAGAGACAGAACCAATTCGAAATTTTAATAATTATCCACCAGCCAGTGCCAACTCGTGCTGTTTACGGCTTACGAGGTTGTAAAGGTATAATTACCCCTAGATCGATCACGTAACGCATTGTACGTACGTTAGGTAGATCTAAATGTCCATGTTTATATGGGAAAATTACAGTTGGACTGTCATGACGCGCGTTCAAAACGTTCAAGCGTTGACAAGTTTCTATAGAATGACAGCTGCCGGCGCCATATTTACCGTTGATCGGTCTGTAAATAATCGCAAGTTGGTACAACCCGCCCTTACTAAAAAAGATTGTAAAGCTTTTGTAGCCTCCAACCGACTCGCGCTTGTCGTCCCGTTCTTTAATTTCTTTCTAACGCCTGTTGACTCGGCCGAGTGTCATTAGCGGGGTTTGCTTCAATTTGTCCGATAATCAACTTTTAATTCCATTACTGACTCAGAACCTATTCGGATGTTCAATACATTTACCGACACATGGTCGGGGACGTATTTAATACAGTTCAGATTTGGATCTTTAAGTGGGAATAATATTTGGTTGTGTTTGCGGAACAGTTATGTTGACAGGTCGGTAAGCTGGTATGGTAATTTTTGGGTATAAGCGATGTTATCAGAAGATTATATATATATACTGAAGTGAGTGAATGTTTAAAGAATTAAAGATTATTCTTTTAAATTAAATATTAATTAATTTCATTTCATTTCATTCCATAAGTACTAGCCTAAGTATCGGGGAAAAAAAACAGTTAGCCGAACCTACTCATTATTACGTAAAGCCGGAATAAAAATATTATTCACTTGAGAGTTTAGTTTAGGCCCTTGTTTATGGACTGGGGCGACGCGTGCGGCGGCGCGACACGCGCATCAGAAAAGTTATTATCTTTTCTCAGGCTTCGAAGTATCACGTTTCGGGCGCGGTGAGATGAGCGATCCGTAATGGAATTTCATACAAAATTGGAGGCTAGGCCTAGTATCAATTAGTGACCCGGGTCGTTCAGCCATTAAAAAACTTGCAGTATTTCTCTACTTCATTGCATGTTTGAGTATATTTATTTATTTAAACTTTATTGCACGAAACAAAACAAAAATACAAAAGGCGGACTTAATGCCTCAAGGCATTCTCTACCAGTAACCGTATCCGGCCTCGCTACGCTCGTCCGTCTACATCTACGTGCCCGGCAATCCCTACTTTCCTGGCCTGTACAATAATGTACTACAAGTATTAATTGACGAAGATAGTCCTTCAGCTGGTTGGTATTGGTAACTGGAGCTGCACGTCTATCATGCGACGGCCGCGAGATACTCTCGATTTTTCTCGCACTACTTATATCTCTTGTTCTAAGTGTTCGCGCTCGCGCGCCGTCGTCGCATGATAGCCGTGCTGGTCGCGTAAACTTAACACATTCACTGCCAAGAATCGCTACGCGCTACGCTCGTAGCCGATCCCGTGGTTATCCTCGCGGTTTTTTAGCTGTAAGCGACTACGGCGTAGGCGCCCGCTAGGCGGGTTCCTGGCAGTGAGTGTCAAGTTTTTAAAACACATTCCAAAAGCTTCATGCCATATGTATTTAACCTTCGTAAACAATTGCTAACCAATTTCCACACTGGCAGCATAGACGTCTTTTTATATCCAAACATCCCGTATGAATCGATCTCCTTTCTGCTAAATCTAATTTATGGAACACATTACCAAACGATATACAGGTGTTTGGCCGTAGGCGGTGAGCGCAATTTAATTTGTTCAAAATGGAAAGCCTGTCTGGGGTCGACGAGGTTACCGCTATTCGAGTTGCCTCCATTCGATGAAGGTATAGAGGCCCCTCAGGGCTAGTGCAGTGTGATCTGATCTAGATATGTCGTGTACTAGTATAGGCTAGTAAACACTTGGGAGGTTACGTTATAAGTGCAATCTGGTCTCTGTTTTATTCCGTACTAGCTTCCGCCCGCGACTTCGTTCGCGTTGACCCGGGATAAAAACTATCCTTTATTTTAATCCAGGCTATAAACTATCTTCGTGCAAAATTTCATTCAAATCGGTTCAGCAGTTTAAGCGTGACTGAGTAACAAACATCCAAACATCTAAACTTTCGCATTTATAATATTAGTAGGATGAACTTTATGGTCCTAGATCTAGACGTAGGTAATGCAAAGGACCGTGTAACGCGAACCACATACTTAGCATATGCACAATTAAGAGGTACCTATACACCGTGGGCCCGAGTAACCCAAAAGATTTTAACCATGCATTCCTCAAGTCATTAGAAGCAAAAAATGTTTTATGAACCCCAGTCAAATCCGGCTTAATTTTGAAGATATTACCAATTTTCATGTAAAATATTTGTTGTGATTACTAAAGTGAATTTAGCTCTTTTGATTGCGACGTTGCTACCGATGTTGGCCAGTTCCGCGTACCTATTGACAGATATCAAAGTACCAGTTACCACTCACAAAATTGATCCTTTTAAAAAAAAAAAAAATCGTTACCGATTTATTCAATTTATGTGGGACCAACTTCGAGGTATAGCCTCTCGAATCAAAAAAGAATTATCAAAATCAGACTACTCTGTAAAAAGTTATGCGTGCTCATACATAAAAATATATATATACGCGTTGACTTGAGAACCTCCTCCGTTTTTTTTCGTCGGTTAAAAAACGTGGATGCATGAATGTATTTCCGTCGCATTTGGCGAAAAACTTTAATGCAGGGTGCAGCAAAGGGAACAGTTTTTTTTCCATATACAAGTTACATGATAAATTACAAATACTCGTATATACTCGCCAAACTATTAAGTTTGATGGCGAGACGCGCTCATTTACTGTAACTATTTTAACTTAACCTAATTTGCTTTTATTAATTACCTAATCTCTTATCTAAACTTTTTACAGATGGGGAGTGTTTTTTTTTTCATTTCAACCCTAACGTGTGATATATTGTATATAAAAATGAATAGGGGTTTGCTAAAATTATTTTTTGATAATGTTAATATTTTCAAAGATAATCTCTCCAGAAGTTTAAAAAATGTGCCCTCCCCCCTCTAACTTTTGAACTATAAGTTTTAAAAATATGAAAAAATCTCAAAAGTAGAACTTTATAAAAACTTTCTCGGAAAATTATTTTGAACTTGATAATTTCTACAAAATCACAATAAAATGACGTGCTTTCAAATAGTAAAAAAACGGTGAAAATCGGTTCACGCAATAAAGAATTATCCCATAAAAATCATCTTACATACTTTAAGCTCGCGCGCAATAGTTTACTTAATTTGCCGATAGATGTCGCTGTACGCGGAACGCTTACATTGTACATGGCGCTGTTAAGATTTTTTCTCATTTAATGGGGTCGGAGTAGGTGCGCCCATACATTATTGTCGTTGGTCGTTCGTTGTCTAATAATAAAATTGTTCGCTAAGTATTGCTTGTATTGTGTCTGTCTATAATACGTGGTCGATTTGATTTGGGAATTTGAACTCTCTTGCTCATACATTCGGTTCACGGAACGGGCTACGGAACCCTACACTGAGCGTGGCCCGACACGCTATTGGCCGGTTTTTTACATTTTTTGCTCGATGGTTGTATGGCGAGTGTATATGCATGCACCTGGTCTTTAAAAAGTTTATAATAATTCCGTTGTCGTGTGCCCACCTAGTTATACTTTCAAAGTCTACTTGTACGCAATTTTGTATTTGCTGTATCTCCTTGGAAGCATAAAGCAGACACATGTCGTCACTGCTACACGCGACACTCCCTGACAACATTCGAGACGCTGTTCACATGCATCGCGTATCCGACGGGACCATACACGGAGCCGGTTGGCACCCCGAGCTCCACGACTGGCTCATCCCCCGTCACACCCGCGATGCCTGTGCGTATCCTTCTATTGCTCAAGAAGTTTTTGAACCACTGTTTCGTGGGACCTCGTATTCCACATTCATCCATCGCTTGCAGTAATATATCGTGATCCAGGGTATCAAAGGCCTTATAGTCTATAAAAAGTGCGATCAGCTGTTTACCAGAGTCCAACCAGGTATTGACGTAATCTGCGAACCCCATCAAGGTTGAAACAGTGCTACGCCCCTTCCGAAAGCCATGCTGTGTATCTGAGATTATGTTGTGACGCTCTAAGAACGTACTAATTTGACCAACAATAATTTTCTCAATGATCTTATCAACGACAGACAAAATGGCAATGGGTCTGTAGTTTACATATTCTAAATCGCTGCCCAATTTGTAAATGGGCCTTATAGTTGCTTGTTTGAACTGGTCAGGATATATACAATTGGTTAAACAGGCGTTTATCAAGTTCGCTAGAATAGGACTCAGCTGATTTCTAATATATATAATATCCTTTACACGTATACCGTCCAAACCTGCAGCTTTCTCACATGATAACTTATTTATAATCTTTTCTACGTCTATCGGACTCACCCTGGTATACCTAAAACTCACAGGACACGGCTTTACATATTGTTTCCTATCCAGGAATTGTATGCTACAGATGTGTTTAATTTCGCAAGAAATACGCGTAAATGTTTTAGTAAACATTGTACAGTACGATTACTGTTAGTTAAGACCTGACAGATGGATTGCCTTCATTTAATTTTCAACTTTTATCTTATATAAATAAAATAGTTATTACTAAATCGGTAGATGTGGGTAACAGTATTCTGAAAAATGCTTATTCTATATGAAATTAAAGTTGAAAATTAAATGAAGCAATCCATCTGTCAGGTCTTAACTAACAGTAATCGTACTGTACAAATTTTACTTATACTTTCTGTCTAACCTAAATATTTGAGTATAACATCATCTACGCTATTTTTACTTTTCCCTAGCCACAAGTTAATGTTTGCCTATATTTTCCTAAAATCCCCATTACATCTCAATATTTCTGATTGATTATATTTTTTTTTTGCTTCGTTTACTTATACGTAGGTATTGCATATTTCTTATTTTAATTTAAGTTTTAAATGCAGGTATTTCATGTATTAATACTGTACATGTATGTGTATAATTTTTGTTGGGGGTCCAAGTGCGCGTCGGCTTTATAAAGATTTGGCGACGCGCTTAATAGAAGCCTCGGGCGACCAGAGGGCTGGCCAGTATTTCGCACAGCGTGTTAGTATCGCTATACAGCGAGGAAATACGGCCAGCCTTCTGGGCACCATGCCCGTTGACGGCGATTTATGCCAAATTTTTTACCTATAGTTTAAGTTTTATGTTTGTTTTTTTTAATTATGGTTGCTTGAATAAATGAATTTTTGTTTGTTAAATAAATATTTTAATATTGGAATATATTCGGCAGTAATAATGTTAACATTGCATTATTTATATCATAATTACCATACCGACTTCTCCATCAGTTATTATTTTGCTCACCTTTTAGAAAAATATCGCCAGTTACAATTTTACCGTCGACCTCAACAAAAAAAAGAAATCAATTAACGTTTGTCACCGCGTCGGCGTCCACTTGTACAAATTATACAAAATGCGGGCACAAAGCGTATAATTTACCCTCTGTTTGCGCGGGTGATCTGAGATTACTGGGTGGTAAATAAATACTTACCGCTTTAATCCATTTGCGCCCTAATTCACGAGGAAAAATGGACGGGAACGCGCTTTCTTGATAGTTTTAGACTTATTTAAAGATATTATAATCAATATGAATACTTTATAATGAAAAAGCTATGTGCTAGTGAGCCGAAAATGTGTTCTTCCAATGATGTTTCCTATATTTAAGCATTAAAATCGAATAAGTTAAGTATGGTACAAATCCTTTTTCTAGAACGGTTTAACTTCTTTTGTACCAGGCACAAAGAGAAGATAAAGCCATTGTCTTTCATTGTTCAGTGTAACCTTTAATTGCTTACGTTGTACTAAGTATGCTGTAACTAAAGTTGTTACCTAATACCGATATACATTTCGTTTTAATTTGATGCTTGTTATTTTAACAATAGACTAGAGACACTATTTGGGTAAAGTATTTATTCATGTCCTTTTCACTTCGAAGCATTTGTGGCACGGGGCTAAACAATAGTATTGTTGTACAGATGGGTCTTAAGATAAGAAACGGGATTCAGACTATACCGATGTATCACACACAAGCCATCATTTTACATAAACGCTGATTCGCTTTTTCAAAGTTGGACAAGATGTATAAAAACAATAACCAGACGACCAGACCAATAGTATCAAGACTTGTTAATCCATTATCTTTGTCCACCAAATTAATTGCGGATAATTAAGTTAACACCGCTCCTGTGCACTGAAAGCCGTAAGTATTCGGAATAACCTAACCAGTTACTCCTTTTAGGTGCTAGGCCGGGACAGTGAACAAAACTTTACAACAATATGTGCAGAACAGGACCATTTTGTTTTCACACCGAACTATTGCTATTTGGAGTATTTGGAAAACAATTCGGATGAAGAGTAAAAGGGAATTGTCAGATTCGCAGACTCTCTATCTAATGTTTCGTTGCTTATGTAATTAATGTGACATGTTCCATATTTATTGTTGTAAAATAAAATACAATACAATTACTCATGGCACTCTTCAATATGTATCAGTGATTGTAATATTATTATATTGAAGAGTGCCATAGTTCTCAAAATTCGGCAATCGCCAAACAGCAAGCCTAGTCTCTTCAAAAAGTCATTATTTAATTTCTTTGCTGGCAGAACTAAAATAAATATATCTATCTCATGTGTAAGTTTCATCTATATTCATCTAGGTGTATGTATGTATTTATATATATTATATTACTTCGTATCGTATTTTACTATATTTGGATCATATTGTAAAATACGATACGTCTAAGGATCCATGACGAAGACCTGCTAAAGGTTTTTTTTATTAAATTCAGTTGCACTGCCATACTTTTATCTGCTTTGCCTTGTGGTTGACTGGTAGAGTATGCTTTATAGTATTAAGTCCGCCTTTTGTACAATAAGTTATTATTTTGTGGGATTAAGATTAAATAAATAAATAAATAGGTATAGAGTATTTGTTTTACCATATTATGGGGTAGTAGAGACATTGCACCAATTGTATTAAAACCAAATGCGAAATCCGAAATAATACTGAGGTTTGCATATTTTAAAATGAAACTTAATTTTCCTCATTCCGGATAACATTCGATTTTCAACGAAAGAAGTCGTCTGCGTTTCTTCGTTCATCTAGATTTTTTTTAACTATTCTACTAATTTTACTTATGTTATGTTGGTAAATTGCCTTAAAATGCCAAACTGACGAACACAAATGTCAAAGGCAAACGACAAACGAATTTTAACGCCGTTTTAGTTAAAATAGGTTTGTAGAACGTTTTTTAATACGGCTGTTAGTGCTTTTCCACTACTATTTCTTTTTTACGAGTCACAATGGTTGAAGGTTGGAGTGTGTTGTGGGCGATGGGCTAGCAACCTGTCACTACGATATCACATTTTGTCGATCTTTTATACCCACATTTATGCTAAAAGTGGCACTGGAACACAAGTTTCATGTGCTCTGCCCACCCCTTTTTAGGGATAAAGGCGTGAATGTATGTATGTATGTACAATGGTTGTCCTTGAAATCGCATGACGATTAACGGACGATTTTTCTAATGTTATATGGAACGGGGTATATAATGTAATATAGACGTACTTACATCCATTTTCAATAACCCTTAATATATATATGCAGTGAAAATCAGAACCAACGCCCCAACTTTCCAATTCTCATTTTATAATAAGAATATTCGCCAAACTGCTCAAGAATAAGAAGTAATAAGCAGTTTTCTCTTTGGCGCCAAAATTGTCCGCCATAATAGCGGCGCGAGATAGCGCGCGCCATAAAAAGAGATAAACGACTTCTCTCTATTATTTTTGGTCTTTAACAAAGGGGATGTGTGCATACGCTCGTCCCGCTTCTTCGCGTGGTCCCCGCGTATAGCGCTCCTTGTCTTTGGCGAAAAACAAAAAATTGTCGCTCGCCCCCACCGCCTAATGTTCGCAAGGTGAAGGCACGCTTGCCTCCATTGTAATTTGCTCGCGAAACGTAATACGTGTCAATTAATGTTTTATTAAAACCGCAAATTGAGAACGCTTGAATGGGTGAGTGCGTTATTAATATTTTAATAAGCTGAGCTCATGAAATTTGATTATAAATTGTAGTAAGTAAATAAAATACTTGAACGATATTGTGTGCTCGGGAAATCTTTATGTGCATAAGGTGGGGCTACAATGCTCAGTCTGAATAAGTAAATAAATATTAGCACACATTAAACTTTGTGTAGGTACTTGACGAATTTGTTGATAAAGAATAGTGGAATACTTATCGGAATAGTACCAAGAGGTCATTGGTGCCAAGTGATTTAGACGGACACTCTTTTTTTTCCTGCATCCAAAACGAGTAGTGTTATAAGTTTAACATGTTTATGTGTGCCTATCTGTGGCATCGTAGCTTCCAAACAGATTTGAGTGTGGTATTTAATCGAAAGTCTATCTGTCGAGATGTTTCTTAGCTGTGTTTATTGTGTGGAGCGTGTTTTAACCTATAATATACCTAATATTACAAATGCGAAAATTTGGTTATTTGGATGTTTCGACGTTTGTTATTCAATCACGCTTAAACTGCTCAACAGATTTGGATGAAATTTTGCACAAAAAAATAGTTTATAATATTAAAATATAGGACAGTTTTTATCCCGGGTCCACGCAGACGAAGTCGCGGACGGAAGCTAGTTAACTTCCTAACTTAGCAAAGCTTACTTTTGATGCTGACTTTACTGGCGATCGTACGTATGGGTACTAGCTGACGATATAACACAATTATAGACCGAAATAAAAATAAAAAAAACTACATATTTGGCGGGAGCATGCCAGTAATAGGGCCGAGTGGAGGAATAGAGGGCAGGGCCTTTGCCCAGCAGTGGGATACATAAACAGGCTAGGGAAAAAAAACTATATAGAAAACAATCGTGACTCGGGAACAAAATATTCATGCTCGTTAATTGTTTCTTTTTTAACCGACTTCAAAAAGGAGGAGATTCTCAATTCAGTTGTATTTTTTTTATTTCTTTTTTTTATTTCTTTTTCAATCTTTGTTACCTCAGAACTCCGTCATTGAGGAATGTATTGGAAAAAATACGAATCGGCGTATTTTTTTTTGTTTTTGAGTATATGCTTCCAGGTGGGAACCATTTTTTTCAAAAATTCAATTGTATGATGGGATCCATGAGGAATTGAGGGAACTCTTCAATTATATTAGGCACGCGTGTAGTGATTTTGGTATTTTCTATTATAACTCGTGTATTACACCCGGAAATCATAAATTTGGTGGAGTGGAATTGATGATGAAGACCACAGATGACTTATGGAGTTCCTCAATTATGTACTTAAAAGTACAAATGTACGTCACAGATTCTGTAGTAATAGCAACTAATGAAGTGCCAAAGGTGATCCTTGTGGAATCGACGGAAGTCCTCAAATATTATCGGGTCACATACAGCGATTTGGTTTTTTTCTCTAATAATCAACGCATTTGCTCTCGGAAATCAGTTCATGTGGTAAATTGGAAAAGAAATGTGGAAATGTTGTCGTGCCTTCGCGGAGTACGAAATTAACGTCGGTTAAAACTTTGTTTTTAAAGTAAATCCATATCCATACTTCCATACTAATATTATAAATGCGAAAGTGTGTCTGTCTGTCTGTTACCTCTTCACGCTTAAACCGCTGAACCGATTGAGATGGAATTTGATATAGAGATAGTTTGAATCCCGGGGAAGGACATAGCATAGTTTTTATCCCGGAAATCATCCCCTGAGAGAGTGAAATGGGGGATGAAAGTTTGTATCGAGCTACGATATAAACGAGTTCCACGCGGACGGAGTCGCGGGCAGAAGCTAGTTCTTTATATAAACACACAGGGCACATTTTACAATGCTCTTATGCGGCTATGTTAGGACGGAATAAAGGCACAAAGCGGCTCCACCTTTATCAACAACCGCCATTGCGGCGGAATCTCCCCATTATTTAAAACGATAGGTAACTTTAATACCGACGTCTCAGCCGGCGTGATAGTCTCAATATCAAGGGACAATGCCGTGTAGGTATGTACAAACGCCAACCCAGTTAACTGCCCGTCCTGTATTTATATAGAACCTTATTACAATGCACATAAAGTGCACGGATGGTCCAGTTAGCTGTGTTGCCGATAGTACTCGTAGTGTTCGAAATATCTACGGACTAGTTACTGCCCGCGACTACACATACAAATTATTAAGGTGGTTCGAAGACCATACAAGACGTCTTTTGACATACGCAGGCTAACGGCGTGATATTTTAAGAAACTTATGTAAAATTCTTTCATAAATTGGCTTTCCATTTGCGCTAAATTCCCCATTTCCTAGAATAAACTTGTATTAACTAGAATAATTTGACATTAGTTTGTCACGTGATACTTTGGGAATACGATTATTCTCAAAGTAGCTGTTGCCCGCGACTTCGTCTGCGTAGAACTTGTTATCGTCGTAGAAAAAATATGTATTTCATCTAAATCTGTTAACAGTGCGATGAGAACTTTAAATCCCCTTAAGGGATGAATTTCAAAAAACACTATAATTCGTTTTCTAGTTTTTAAGTAAACAGTCTAAATCCGAAGTTATACATCACTTACTATAAAAAAGGTCTTGCTCTCTCTACAACCTTCAAACTCCCTTTTATCTCTCTTAGGAGATGAATAAAATTTATGAAAGTGTGTTACATGAGTTCCATAAAATATCACGCCATTAGCCTGCGAATGTCGAAAAACGGTTTGTATGGTCGTCAAACCACCCTAAGTACAATGAGAACGCTGTCCCGCTGTCCGGCTGTTCTGTTCTACGGGTCGCATATAATTTCTCAACCAATTCTGGTGAGCAGGTTCGATAGTTAAATAGGGTTTTTTTCGATTGAATTGTGGAAAATTAAAAAATAAACTTACAGCTCACAGAGCCAAATTCTATGCAACTTCGCAGAATCAATACTGGTACCACTGCTCTTAACCATAAACAGTGACAAAATGTCATCCGAGACAAACTAAACAGCAGCTCTTATTTTCTCGATGAGGCAATTATATATTTTACGGTACAACATATTTTAAAAGAGAATCGTTCAATATCGATGCCTGAATGTCAAAACCAGTACCCTTGTAACCTTTCCCATGACACGCGACAAAGCGCGACAAAGCCTTTATCTGCCACTAGCTGATGCCCGCGGCTTCGTCCGTGTGGTTAAAGGAAAATGTAACATATTGAATTTTCCCGTGAGAATTAGATGTTTTCCCGGTGAACAAAAGTAGCCTTTGTCACTCTCCAGCTTCTAAACTATATCCATACAAAAAATCACATCGATACGACGCTCCGTTGCGACGTGAAAGAAGGACAAACACACACACACACTTTCGCATTTATAATATTTCGCATTTATAGGATTACGCGGCTTACTACGAAAACTAATGAAATTGACGAACACTATACATAGGATCATTCAAATGCCTAACATGCGTAATATATTTTACGTCACACCTGGCCATAATGCGAGTTTTACTGCACGCTGCGCGTACGGTAAAACTCGCGTTGTGGCCAGTTGAAGACCTAAAATTGTGTACTTACCACGGGCGGTAATCCGTAAAGCCCCAGATCGCATAATTATGGCCTTCACCTTCGGCGATCTGGGCCATTCACGAATTCACCGCCCTAGGTACGTAATGTACTATTACGGTATTGAAGCATTTAATATAGATTTGTAATGCTTTCATTTGACGGTAGGGTAATACCGCTACACTGCTACAAAGCAGCTAGCAATACACTGAATAAAACAACTACCTATAAATTCAACGGCAGAGAAGTATTTAACATCGATGCCTTAATGCTAAAGTCAATACTGGTACCGCTTGTACAGTCAAATACAAAGAGATGTATCTACTTTTAGACCTTATTATAAAGCAATAAGGTGAAAATGTGGATACATCTCTTTGTAGTCGACTGTACCCTTTCATAACCCGCGACAAAGCGCGACAAAGCCGTTATCTGCCGCCATTATGCGGTTATCGCGCGCGACACTTCCCTTCTTCTTTTACGGTTACGTCTGGCCCAGGTTGAGATAGCTGGATACGTGCTTGTTTCCTTGAGGGTCGTTAATTTTGTTCACGTTGAAAGAAAGCCTTTTCTTAACTTGTTTTTCTCAGACTTAAATAAAGAACGGTATGAGTTATGTTTATTGTAATCGGCTGCGAAGTAGGTGTGACGTTTCGGCTGCAGTGAGATTAGACGTCCATTATGGAATTCCATATAGATTTTAGGGTCAGTAAAGTGACCTTCTTTTGTTTCAATATTAACTTGTGAAACGGTTGCGTGCAACCATTTAAGAAAAAAACCTCGGTTTTTAAAACAAAAAAAAAATACTCAGTAAATAAAATACTCAGTTTTGTTTTTATTTTATTGCATGTTTAAGCACGAAGTAAATACCTGAGCGTGAAAACAGATTGCCTAGCCTCTGCGGTAATGTATTATGCCAGTTTATTACATCATACAATTCTCATGCAATTCTACTAATATCAGATTGCTACAAAGACATGGGCTGTTTAAGCAAGTGTTAACAAGGTAACATTTAGACGAGTGTGGCGATCAATTTCCGAAAATCTAATTTTACTAATAGTGATTTTTCCATCCGTTCGCAAAATTTCTCAATTTTTAATTTTCTGTTCGTTGTTTTCTTAGGTTTAGTGACGACTGCGTGGTAGTGACCGTAGGCGCTTTCCGCTACATACGAGGAAAACCACGGGATCGGCTACGAGCGTAGCGCGTTGCCATTCTTGGCAGTGAATGTATCACATTATTTTACGTTGTTACTTTGTTTCTTCATATTTATTCGTAGCACAAAGCTACGGCGTAGAGCCGTGGCGTAGCACCTCGAATACGTCATCCTAGCTGCGAAAGTTACGACAGCGGTTACTATAATCTATGTAAGCTAACATTATATTATGTATTATATGTATTAGCTTGTTAGTGACGTCGACAGTCATGCTTACGTGTAAGCTTAACCCATTCGCTTAATAATAAGTATAAATTAATGTAAATTAATTACATGTTTAAATTAAAATAAGGTCTTTATCAAGCAATATACCATAAACCGTCGGAAGGCGCGGCGTGGGTAGGCCCCCCACAAGGTGGACTGATAACCTGGTAAAGGTCGCGGGAGTCCGCTGGATGCGGGCGGCGCAAGACCGGTCATTGTGGCACTCTTTGGGGGAGGCCTATGTCCAGCAGTGGACGTCTTTCGGCTGATATGATGATACCATAAAGATAATTGAATACATTCACTGCCTAGAATCCCCACGCTCGTAATCGTGACCGATCCCGTCGTTTTCCCGCTACGTAGCGAAAAACGCATACGGTGTAGCCGCCCGCTAGGCGCGTTCCTGGCAGTGAAAGAGTTTTCTCTCCATAGCGCTTTCCTTCCTTGTTGCATTGCCTTGGGATGTCCTGTAGGTAGGTACATGCATAATATCATAATCATACCATTTCTTACTTGCTTGGCCTTTTAAAATCAAACAAAAACGAAATCACATTTTATTGTAAGGGTCACTGCCCCGTATAAATTCGGCATTCATCCGCCAAGAAATATTAAACTGCGTTCAATAAACAAGATAATTCGGCCTCGGCGTGAATCAGCTAATTAAGAAAAAGAAAACGCCAAGAAAAGCTGAGAAAACTCGGCGAAAACAAGAAATTTTCCGGAGTGGCGCAGGGCCGGACTCGATCGGTCGGGAATTATATTTTCCCATTTCCCGATTCCATTGCTTACAATAGTCGTACATATACGACTATTGTAATCAAGTACACGATATATACATTTGGCTAAAAGTTGTTTGGTCAAGAGACAGAACCCCATATATATATATATATATATATATTTATCTGTGTGGGGCATGGTATTTAAAAAAAACTTGACTATTTACTATGGAATTATAAAGTCAATGTTATTTATTCTTCAATTTAGGCATATTACATGCACCTATGTATGTCGATAAACATTCAAATTGGATAAAAGCGGTTCCGGAGATTACTCAAAACATATAAACTTACAAAGCTACAATCTCACAGTCTTTTTCTCTTTATAATAAGTATGAGTATAGATAAGCTTCATACAACAAAACAAAACAACACAAACACACTTCTTTATTAAGTCAAATAAAATATAAATTTATACAGGGTGTCAAAGTCCGCGCCCCGCTGGAGCGTCCGTGTCCTCCCCTGAATGGCCGCTAACAAACTCTTTCACAAAACACAATAATTACTTTAAGCCGTATAAAAACGCTTTCTCCGCGACAAGGGCCTTAATTCACCTCCAGCGTTATTATATTTTGATACAAAGACGCTTTGTGCCAGCCCTGATTTCTGGATTTTATTTTAATATGTTTTTAGGGCTGCGCTGGATGTTGGAGCGATTTGTTTTTGAATGCACCTAACTACTTGTGGGTACAGTCAGGGGTATTCATATACGTACATAAATAGGTTCATAAATATCTGTACATGCCTTTATTTATTTATTTAATCTTCATTGCACAAATAAGAAGTACGTATGGCGCACTTAATATGTATGTATGTAAGCACTTTATTGTACACAATAACAGGTTAAAGAATACACATGTCACACAATAGATCAAAGTACAAAGGCGAACTTATCCCTATAAGGGATCTCTTCCAGCTAACCTTTGAGCAATTGAGAGGAAGGCCCCCCTTAAGGCATTCTCTACTAGTCAACTACGGGGCAAAACAGAAAAGCTATTTATTTATTAAGATACAAACAGTCTCATGGATTACATTTGACACAATAAAAAGTACTAAATTGTAGACTTACCTACAGTTTCCTCAATTAGAATATGTCATCATCATCATCATCATCATCATATCAGCCGAAAGACGTCCACTGCTGGGCATAGGCCTCCCCCAAAGAGTGCCAAAGTGACCGGTCCTGCGCCACCCGCATCCAGCGGACTCCACCTTTATCAGGTCATCAGTCCACCTTGTGGGGGGCCTACCCACGCCGCGCCTTCCGGTACGTGGTCGCCGCTAGAGAACCTTTCCGTCCCAACGGCCATCGGTTCTACGTGCTATGTGCCATTAGAATATGTAAACCTAAACATTAAATACATTTTTTTTTGAGTTATCGATATGCATTGTTAGTAGTATAAACAGTGCCAGAGAACTTACAGTTATGATTATAATACATTAGTATTATTTTCGTTTGAAGCTACAAAATGTCTCGTGGAGAATATCTAACGAATGATTTTTTTTGTCATAAAGCCTGCACGCTCTGGTAATGAAACCGTTTTACCCCGACGCAAAAAGAGGAGTGTTATAAGTTTTGTGTATCTGTGTGTGTATCTGTCTGTGGTATCGTAGCTCCCAAACGGATGGACCGATTTGAATGCGGTTTTTTTTATTCGAACGCTGATGTGATCCCAAGTGTTCTTAGTCATGTTTCATGAAAAGAGACATTGGACTTTGAAATGAAAATGTCGGGGGTTTTTCAACTTTTCTAAGTTGTAGTTATTGCATAAGGGAGTGACCACACCGGTGCTTAACGCTGCGTATACGCGTTGACGTGTCGTATGCGTCACGTATTCTTCGTACATTTTGCTGCGTTTTACGGTGCGTTAGCGTATTTTGAGCAGCGGTGTGGTCGCACCTTAAGAAGAACGACTACGGGGATATAAAGGAGGGTTTTTTCTACAAGCTCGCTCGCAACGCCGGGGAGATAACAGAAAGCGAATGTATTAACGAAGGGGCATCAATGATGTTATTAATAATTTTACGTAGGATCAAGACATCATTTATGACATTGACAATGGACTCCAGGGGCCGTAGACAAGGTTACAATCGACAAGCGCTAACGCCAATAGAAAATAATAAAATGTAGGGGAATGACAGATGCCGGCGAAAAACTTTTCGTTAGCATCTGTCATTCCCCTACATTTTATTAGTTTTCTATTGGCGTTAGCGCTTGTCGATTGTAACCTTGTCCAGGCCCCCTGTGCAGATATTTATGTACGTATAATTTATACTCCTGACTGTACCGTAGGTAGGTACCTACTTGAGATATCGCGAGAGTTAGTCATATGTTAGATACCTTAAAATTCTCAAGTATTATTTTTGAAATTTGAAAAAATAATAATACTGAGGCGATAGTTTAAAACGTCGAAAGTATTAATTAGCAACCGAATGATTTAAGATCGACTGCCTAATTGACGAAAATATTATTATCTACATAAGAAATCGACCAGAATGATGTAAAGTTACGTGTCCCATTATAGTAATGTTCTAATAGTACATTATTGTGGAAGCATTACCCTTCCGGCTGAGACAAATATAGTGATTTTCTCAAAAATTGTGCAAGAAAACAAAAATATACTTTCTAAAAATTATAAGGCATGCTTTTCTTCTCGCCACTTCATAAAATTGTCTTTTGGCTTTGCAGGGAAATTGCAATAAAATTATAGCATATGTATATTAGGTATTTAGCAGCTTTTTTTATATCTAGAATCATTTTCACGTCAATTTTCTATACTCGTATTTTCCGAAAAAACAACTATCGCTACTGTATGTAAAAACAGAATAATTTTTTCATTGCCGCCTTTTAATTTTTTTAATAATAAGTTGGAAGTGTATTTTTTTTCCGGAAACGCCATAAGTTATTCGAGATAACTAAAAAGTCGCGATAAATTACACCTACTGATCTTCCGTTTTGACTGTTTAGGTGCAAGGTTTTTCATTTTTTCATTTTTGACTAACCATAGACTATGCACTTCACGTCCTGATTTTTTACCAATAAAGTCAACTTTGCCGATCATTTTTGAGAAAACGTAATTTACTCATGCGTTAGCTCCGACGCTGGGGGATGTGTAGCCTACCAATATTGTAGCGTATTGAAGCGAGCGGGCCGCGGCAGCGACCGGCGAAGCGCTAGAACCGAACACTTTTTTTCAATTATTTACATAGGCAAGTATAAAAGTCCAGTGGACTTACTAATATGAGGAAGTGAAATGAAACCATTTTCAGTTCTGACGCTTCGCCGGCCGCTGCCGCAGTACGCTCGCTTCGCTCGCTCAGCTCGCGCGCTGTATAGTCGTCGTCGTACACCTACACCGACCTGTCTTAGAGTCGCTCTGAAACTACTTTGAACCAATAAAAAAATAGTCTCTTATTTCGTTCCCGCTAAAAGTACCTACTTACTAATAAGCAAGGTTTAAAATTAATAATCATATCAGTGGTATGCAAGTATAATAAACATATGATATTAGTTATTTTGATTGTTCCAAGTCTTACTTCTCGGTTATTTGGGCGTCGCTATTTATGGTCATATATATTCTCATTCGAAATTTTAATAGATTGCCGGATAATTGTTGATATTTTGTACCTAATTTCGATATTTTAATTGTTCGGCATTAGTATTTTAGACGAATTAGACGTCGATATATTTAAACAATACTTAACATAACATATTTCGACCGTTCAATATTTTGCTCTTCGATATATTTGTTCTTCGATGTTTTCACTGTCGATATATTAATTCTGCATCTTCAAATACGTACCCTTTCAGAGACCACGAAGTCCCGTTTTATAAAACCTAAATATATTTGCTATACATTAAAAATCACTTTCAACATTTCATGCATTCACGCAGCTTATGAACGGGCGCGAGCACCATTTCTAACTACTTCGAGAAAGTCGCAAACGAACCCCCATTGAGGGACTTTGGAATTTTATATTTGTCTGAATGTTGTGCTTAGAACTTACTGACCATTAGGCTCTTAAATATGTATTAAACATTGAATAAGGCATTTAGGAATTTGAAATACAGAATTGAATTTGGACAAATAATAAAAATAAAAATAAACAGATTTTCTATATTCATATATTAGTAAATCATAATCTAAGTTAGTTAGCATGTGCATAGACATGCGTACTTATATCTACTGAACTCTAAATTGAGCGACCTCTTTTATTTGGCTGACCCAAATATATATATTCAAATAGGGCAGTCGCGCTTGTCAGCAACGACACCCAGGGTGCTGTTGGAGCTTTCTCTGAGCCTGTTCAGCAGCGAGCGATAATGCTGATAACTACACGGTTAAACTCAGGTATTAAATTTCACTGCGGGTGACATGTTTGTTCATGGCCCACAACAGTGGACGGGTCATACAGATATTTAGGCTCGCGTCCATCCTGTCGACATGGACAAAGTTAACGACTAAAAAGCCTGTTTGGATTCATAATCAGCGTAAACGGCTTTCTCCTCTTTTACAAATCTAAGTCTTCATCATCATATCAGCCGAAAGATGTCCACTGCTGGACATAGGCCTCCCCCGAAGAGTGCCAAAGTGACCGGTCCTGCGCCACCCGCATCCAGCGGACTCCCGCGACCTTTACCAGGTCATCAGTCCGCCTTGTGAGGCCTACCCACGTCGCTAAATGAAACCCCGCCAATGCCAATGTGTCGCCGAGAATCTGAATATTATAAACATTAAGATATGCATGTCAGTTGTTAACTTTTCAGTGTAAGTTTCATTATATCATCACCAATATTCGCTTGCCTTTTTCCATTCATTTGTGGTCTTGTCAATCAAATCCTTCTTATTAGTATCGTATCTCACGCAATCCATCCACCTTTTCCTTGGCCTACTGTTTTACCAAATTATACCTCTGCAATTTTTGAATAATAGGTACTACCACCAAAATCGGACTATTCACTGTAAGGTAAGTAAGTACTTTTAAGTAAGGCATCCCAGTGCCCGTCATTGGCTTTGTCAATCTTGTGTCAAAACAATAAAGGTAAACAGTAGGTGTCAACTACTAGGCATTAAGGTGTCGAGTATTGGGACATTTACCTTAGTTCCTTTGTGCGGGACCTCTGAAGGAACTATTGAAAATAAACAAATGAAAACGTCATACGTATTAATCAACATGTTATTGATATTAATTTTTGTATTAAGCAGTAACGCTGCTAACAAAATTATAATTTTTTAAATTAAAGGAAAAATGCCCCGAGCCGGGTTAAGGCGTTTGTAGGAAGGAACTGATAGAAAGATTTGGTGGCCGAACCGAATTGTTCCGATAGCTCAGTTGATTAGTAGCGACGAGCCATGAATGCCCGTGGTCGCCGGTTCGAATCCGGCTCGGAGCTCTAAATTTTTAAATTTTTCCCTTAATTTAAAAATTTATGTTATTAATACTTTTATCGAATATTTGTTTTGTTAGTCTGTCTACCCCCACCGACCCACCCACCGGTGTCTGACCCACCGTTTGAAAGTCTGTTTGGCCCTATAGTTGACTGATAGAGAATGCCTTGAGACAGTAAGCCCGCCTGTATTTATTTTTGTTGTGCAATAAAATTTAAATAAATAAATGAATTGTGCAGATGATGAATTCACAGTATTTGCTTTCATAGGAACTAATTCGAAGGACCACCGAAGTCTCGAAATGATTAGAGCTAATAACTGTGTTATTTACGAGTCGGTGAGCGCTCGCTACAAAACTTTATAATAACAGCAACAGATTATGCAGTTTGGTGGAGGGAGCGTAAATTCGGCTTAATTCATTAGGAGCTGAGGAAGTGTAAACTAGGCTTAAGCACTTACAAGATGTTGCAGATGTAGAGATTTAAGACACACTGGAAGTGACTTACGATTGCATATTTGAGCCGTGTAAAGGTCGTATATTTTATAGACTTTCGATTAGTATTAAATATGATCGTTAAACTAATTGAGTGCAATGTAAAAAAAAGTAAATTTTTTTCCGGCCTGCGATTATTTTGCCATCCCAATGGCAAAATATTTTTTTATGTATTCAATTCGTTATAAAATACTTTTGATCCATTAAACAGATGTGCGAAGGTTGGGCCTCTATTCGTATCTAATAAGGCTAAGGCTATAATAATATGATGTTGGATAACCACGTGGTAACCACGCACCTAGCTGTCAACGGTGTCAAAATAAATCAAAATTCAAACATTCCAAATTCAAATACTTATGCTGTAAGCCTCAAGACTCTTTTACATATCAGAGCCAAAGAGTAATAGTATAGTATATATTTTACGAAATCGTTATATAATGTATGCCTTTTCAGTCAAGCACCACGTTTAGGCCACGAAGCTTGCTGAGTGGCCTAATTAAGGTACGAGACTTAAAAAGCTAAATATAACTATTGTGTTGAATAGGTACTTTTTCTACGAGTCAACTGAACTACTTAAACAAACTTGATATCTATTGAAAATCTAAGCCCTGCTGAAACGAAGCGCAGCCAACGGCTTAGTATTCGTTGATGTATTTTCGTCTGTAGCCAAGACGACGTTCTATTGGTCAAAATCATTATAGTTCAGTAAAGGCGCCACGTGATTGGTCGAATTCATGTTAATTGTCTAAACAGTTGTAAAAATTTGAGTGAGGAGCTCCATAGGAAAAAGTATGTGGTTATAGTTTGGTGTACACTTGTACAGTCTTAATTCTAATATTAAAGTCGACGTATACAAAGTATATTTATGTAGTCGGAGCTTACAATTACATTGGTTTCATGAATACTTAAAGAACACGCTTCCGCAGATCTCTCGTGAATAACCCTAATAATTAGGCGTGTAGACTCATGTTAAATGTTAAAATTGATAATGTAGTGTTGTTAAATGGATCCATCAAATTATTGCGATGAAGTATACATTTAAAAATATAATAAAAAGCATAAAAATATATATCTTATAATATAATAGATATAAATTATGCATTTTTTAAATCGATGAAGAGTAAATTTAAACCTACCAATCCTTAAGCTTTCATAGAAACAAAATAGTATAATAACTATGGACCTAAGCACAGTATTTCGCCACTAAAAACGCAATTTACTTGATTTTCCATCCAAATAGCAGACTGAGACTTCACACTTTTATGTGAATATGAAGTTTTTGGGCTGCCGCTAGCGAGGTCCGTGTTTGACTCAAATTTTTGGGTATTTGTGTTCTCTAATTGTAGTTGCCCCCATACAAACATTTGTTCCTCTTCTAAAACTGGTTCGAATGGCATCTTAAAAAAAACTTAGATCACACTCCTATTGTGTGCCACATCCAGCACGCATAGCGCGTGGTCCCGCGAATTTCCCCGCGATCTAAATTACGTTGCAAGTTGGTGCTAATCGGGCGCAAGTTTTTCAATAAACCACCGCTATCGCGCGCTGATTTACGCGCGGATGCGTCGCGTCGGGCGCGCTGAGATCGCGTTATGATTTACAAATTGATATTTATACAATGTTTGCTAGAGATTTCTGATTTGGGTTTAGCGACCTTAAACTACCTGGCCGCACTCGCTGCACATTTATTTATAGATGTAGCAAAAATCCTTTTTCTATAAAGAATTCACTTCTCTTTGTAGGCATAAAGAGATGACAAAGCCATTGTCTTTCATTGCTAGTGTAACCGCTAATTGTTAAACTAAGTAACCTATGCTGCAACTACTAATAAAGAGTTGTTAATATATACCTTAGTTAAGTTTCAATTTGAAACATGCTACTTTAATAATATTATAGTCCTATTCGTGTAAAGTAATTTCTTACTTTTCATTTCGAAGCCGTTTTCGGCACGCGGCTAAACAAACGTCTAAATCTGATACGTTTTTTTTCTTAAGTACCTATACATATACGTGTAGATAATGTACATTAACCAAATTAAGCTTGAACTGAATTAAATCTATATAAAAAACCACTTAGAACAGTTGAAAATCCCCCGCTATAGATTTTCATTTCAAAGTTCAGTCTCAGAACCGGCTGAACAGATTATGTTGAAACGTAGCTAAGAACCATCTCGGTCCACGTCAGCTTTCGGGCAAAACAAACCGCATTAAAAACGGTGCATTTGTTTAGGATCTACATGCCACGGACAGATACACAGTTACACCAGACAAGTCAAACTTATAACACCCTTCTTTTTGCGTCGGGGAAAAAAGGTCTTCGAGGCATTGTAACGAGGATGCTGGCGGCAATTTCCTCGCTATTCATTTTTTTATACAACGATGGTGGCAAACAAGCGTACGGCCCGCGTGATGGTAAGCGGACACCGCAGCCTATAGACGCATGCAACTGCAAAGGAATAACATGGCCGTTGCCGACCCTTGATATGTTTGAGAATACGCCGTGTTGACATCTGAAGCTCTGGCGACCTTGCTCACCTCCAGGAACACAACGCTACTACATTATTATAGCTGTGGTCTTCTGCGAGGCGGAGGTACTTCCCCAGTTGGGCTGCTCCAAATTCGAGCGGGATGACATTTCAGTGTGCCCTACCTCACCAGCTACTCGCTATTAAGCATAATGCCGATCCGTTACGCGAGAAAACCGCCAGCTCGTCGGTCACCAGCACGTCTATCATGCGACGGCCGCGACATACTCTCGATTTTTTCTCGCACTATATCTCTTATTCTAAGTGCTTTATAAAAATCGAGAATCGATTAATAATAATCGAGAGAGCTCGCGCGCCGTCGCATGATAGCCGTGCAGTTACATCAACCAGACGCTCCACGATTTCCGCAAATAACTTAATGCGCTGTCTGATTGAACACAAGACATCCCAATCTTATGCATCTTATTGAAGCCGGCAAATTAACCCGAGTTCAGCTGATGGGTAAACTTTTATCTCTTAATTAAGCGAGCGCGGAGATGAAGTCAGATACCATCAAATACAGCTCCACTTCGTAGCGGTGATTAGTGTTCGTGATATAGCGATATTTATTGCGTGGAAGCCAGTGGTGTGTACGACGTAATTAATTTTTCAACACATTCGCTCGTAACGTACGTCTTATTGTGTCGCTTTTAGGCTCATAATCCTGTTTTATAATTATAACATTAAGTACACGAGTCCGAAAAATAGGCGCGGGGGCAGCGAGAAACGCGGGCGGAGGTCACTGGCGCCGAAAAATAGACTCGTGTTCTATTCCGTGCTAGCGCTGGCATGCCGCGAAAACATGGCGCCGAAAGCGGCTCACCTGCGGCTCGCGTGATAATTCCGCCTCTGATGTAGTTATCAACATACCTCACTTGTATCACAATGTACTACTTATACTTAAAACTAATATTATCTATCTATACATACAATAAAGCTGAAGAGAGTCCATGGAAGATATTCGAAAAAAAGTTAGCTGGGGATACTTAGAATCGTTAACAGAACACGTTCCAAAAGTTTTTAGAATTTTTGTCTGTTTATCTGTTTGTCTGTTCATGTCAACGCGCATCACGTGAAAACGGCTGAACGGATTTTGATGCAAACTTTACTAATCTGTTGAGAAAATTTTAGGCTATAAAAATTATAAAGATGAGGGTTAAAAGGGGTTAAACACGGGGGTTAAACTTTGTATGGGAACTCCTTGAATCTATGAGTCTTTAGACCTGAAAATTGGCAAGCATATATTTGACTAGAAAGTAAAAAGAACCCCATTCCAAATTTTAGCAAAATATAGATAAAACGTGAAAAAACACGGGAGGTAAAATAGTGCTAGGCGGCTAAAGACTATATATTAACCTAAACAGCTTGATACCTCCACCGATAGTAACTGTTAGACATAGAGACCTAATTATATTGGAACTTCAGTCACTGAAGACCTCGCTGTTGATATTGAAAAACCAGTAACCTTGATCTCTGCCTTCCTATATTTGCTATGAAATCAGAGGTCATCTAAAGTTGTTTGATAGGTTGAGCTGAATACTTATCTCGAATTATCGTAGTTCACCAACATTCACCAACGTCAAAGGATGTGGGTATAAAATTTGGTCAAAACGGTATTCCGCGGAGAATTGAGTTTTTTTTATATAGAAAATTCCTGTGATTTTCTGAAATATTATTGGGTCTTTCATTGCTACGAAAACCGCAGCCTTCGCTTTGCTTCTTCTTCGCTTGCCTCCCTGTTTACCTTCAGGATTTCGGCCCTCAAGTTTCGCTTGCAAGACACCGGAAGATAATGAGTGTCCTTTGGCGTCATTGCTCGCATTGAGACCGCTCTCAAAAGGGTTGCGAAGGGCCCAATCCTTTATTGAGTGTCCGTCCATGGGGGCGCATTTAGAGCGCTTTCTGAAGGAATGCTTCGAGTCTTTCATTCCAACGAAAAGCACGGCCTTTGGCCTCGCTTGCTTCGCCACTTACCTACGGGACTTACCTTGCCTCACCGCTCATCTTCGGTACTTTGGCCACAGGTTTCGCTTGCGAGACACCTAGGGATTGTAAGCGTCCGTGGGGGCTTGCCTTCGGGTCTTCGGCCCTCGAGCTCGCCTAGGGAGCACTCTGTAAAAGCATGCCATAGGGCTCAGCCTTCGGCTTCACTTACCTCCCCTTTTACCTTCGGGAATTTGGGCCTCAGGTTTCGCTTGCAAGACACCCGAACACCAAATTATCATTATCAGGGAACTTTTTTTGAAATATAAAAAAACGTCAAATAATAATCATTATAAATTATAAATCTCGCTATTAATCCAAATTTGAACTGATACTGGACAGGGAAACCATATAGAGATAGGGTTTTCAAATTTGTTAGAGGCAAAGCTAAGTAACTTGATCACTATTGATCAGGTTACCCTATCAAAAAGGTTACTAATTATGCATAGGATTTCAAAAACAACTTCAAAAATAAGCCCATGGAAAACCCTGATTAACCGGTCCCTGAGGAACCGGTCCCTGTTAGTAGGTCCCAGGGATCAAAGAAATAGGTACATTTCTTTCATTAAAACCAAAAGGAAGCTTAATACAAAATAACTTTATTGGCGGTCCTTCTAGCCGGATGATAGTAAACTAGAAATCAAATTATTTCGGATTCATCTCACAGATGAACGGACATATTTGTTCACAGTAGGCATCGTTGATGAGTCCGGTCCTGTGTATGGAGCCGCAAGACTCGACCCTGTTCCCAGTGCCGATAGTAGCTCTCCGAGGTCCCAGCCTGTGAAGCCAGCTTCCTCAAGCGTGGCTCCTGGAAGTGGTTTAAAATAAATATTAGGGGACAATCTTACACAAACCGAACTATATTAGGTAGACCGTTTAACTCTGTCCTCGCCTGCGCTGCGCCTCGGCTGTATGGCTTTGCCTCCCGCGCGTCGCCCGCGCCCTGTTATCGTCACACCCCTGAATGACTGAATTAAGCTGTGTACCTAATTTTCCTATAGCCCCCTAATAAGCCTAATAATTTAAGACTTGTGTTATGGGTACTATTCGAGGATATATTTCATAGATTGTACATACTTAAATATTAAGAAAACATCCAAGACTCAGAAACGAATCATCATGCAGCTTATTACACAAACCTAGGATAGTCAGTTTCGTATATGGGAGCCAAAATTTATGACTTATAACCACCTTATAACAATCAAATCCTCACCATAAAGAGTCGCCCACTCTCCATCGTCCCATTTCCTGAAGCCAATGAAGGCATGCCTGTGTTCCTCTGCCCCAACAATCGTTTCTTCTGGGTTCTTAGCGTAAAGTTCCCTCAGCACAGTGGACTCTGTAGCGTCGTTTATCACAGCCAAATAGCCGCCCTCAGCGTGGCACGTGGCCACGGCAGGACGCCAATTCTTCGCGACGCGGTGGAACTTGTAGCAGCTGCCGGTGCGGGGTTCATACTCGTACCCTGGAGAAAACACTTACTTATTATCTGCTGTACGGTAGATAGATTAGAGGTTGACATTAGTCCGCAGTGTCTTAAGACGAGTGTCTTTGACCAATGTGTGTTGCCAATGACGACGTATGGCACCGAAACGTGGTCGCCTACTGTGGGCCTCATAAGAAGGCTCAAAGTCAAGGCAATGGAGAGGGCCATGCTGGGAGTTTCTCTGCGTGATCGCATCAGAAAAGAAGCTATCTGCAGCAGAACCAAGGTCACCGATATGATATAGCCCTCTGAATCGCTAAACTTAAGTGGCAGTGGGCGGGGCACATAGCACGTAGAACCGATGGGAAATGGGCAGAAAGGTTCTCGATTAATGACCAGGTACCGGAAGGTGCAGCGTGTGTAGACTCCCACAATTTGGACTGATGACCTGGTAAAGGTCGCGGGAGCCCGCTGGACGCGGCTGGCGCAGGACCGGTCATTGTGGTACTCTTTGCGGGAGGCCTATGTACAGCAGTGGATGTGTTTCGGCTGATATGATGATGATGTTGAGCATTTTCTTATTGCCCATATGTTTACAACTTTGAATTTGCATGCGTCGCCTATCCTTAAACACCTACTTGTGAGTAGGTGTAGTACTGTGGTACTCACCCTTGGAGCCGCATCTGGTGTTCTTGCGGCAGAAGTACGGCAGCATGCTATCACAGCTGACGTCGGCCAGTGCGGCCGCGCCGTTCATTGCCAGGCAATCCTCATCCGAGTTTGCGTTGTCTGGCTCATTGGCGGCCCATTTTAGCTGCATGTCAACGAGTGGCACCCCTGTCGAGTACAAATTAGTCAAATTCTTAAAGTTACGTTCGTACGTACCCATAATCATACCTGTGTTCTTGATAGGGGTAGGCAGAGCGCATGGAATTCAACTTTCAGTCCAATTTCAAACAATTAATGGTCTAAATATCTTATGTTATAGTGTTAGGTTGCTAGCTCGTCGCCCACATTAAATAACTTAATACACTTCAAATCCAACCTACTTGTTCTAAAAGAAAACATTCTATAAGAAATCATTGCATAAGTTAAAATTGTAAAGGAAGCGGGAGTCCGCTGGATGCGGGTGGCTCAGGACCGGTAATTGTGGCACTCTTTGGGGAAGGGTTATGTCCAGCAGTAAGCGTCTTCTGGTGGATATGATGATGAAGTTAAAATGTAAGATTCGGTGATTCAGCCACCTGTATCCTTTGCGGGCACTGTATTCGGTTAGTCATAGAAATAGAAAAGTCCTATAGAACGTACCCTCAAGGGACGTGAAGTTTTCCCTGGCGAGGATGGAGTTTATCCCAGTATACACGCTGCGTGTCAGCTGTTGCTCGGCCATCATGGCTATCATGGCCTGGGACATAGCACTGTTCGTTGGAGACGCCAGGAGCCCTCCTGAAACCGGTTTCTTGTTTTCGTTTCAAAGCACTCACGACAGCAGTTTGAGAAAACTTCATTTTTCAGCGACTTTCCGCGTTGTGTATATAGCCAGAGACAGAGCTACTAAAACAGCCCGAGTTTCGACGCTCAAATCGGCTTTGCGGCCCATTTTTTAATGTTTCCAACTTCGCGTAATCTCATAGGTAATACAGGAAAAAATAATTCAACTGATCGAATGTGGGAATTACAATAAAACATTCCTCGAAGAGGTATTTACATTGTTTTTTTTATTGCAATTTTATTTGTCTTTATTTTAATTGTCTATATGTACTTACCTACTCGGCCGGCAATCCCTTGGTTACTTCCCGACCTCTATGGTATAATGTAATATTACTACAATGGCCGGGAAGGAAGGGATTGCCTGCCCAGTGTGATATAGACATAGTAATAGTAATACGAGGCAGGTAATCCCTAATTCCGGCCGAGGCATGTATGTATAATGCTTTTCTCAAAAAAATGCTCAGAAATAAGAAAATTATCAGAAAAAAACAAGTATATTTCTCAAATTCAGTAACAAAACTGCTGATGATCGTCACTGAGCCCGGCGCCGGGGGGCGAACGCGCCGGCAATGTACAAAAACTATACCAAGCTCATTCCGTAACGCTGTGTTTCGCAGTGAATTTTCGCGAACACCACACACATCCTACATCACATTCTACATTTCTGAGGATGTTCGAGAAGAATAATTCTGACGCTGTCCCTATTTAATAAATAAATAAATAAACACACCAGCCTGGTGCACCCTGGTGCCTGAAACATACCTTCGAGGTAACAGCGCATGGCTGCGTCGCTCCAGACAGCCGGCACGATGTGCAGGCGCAGCCACGCCTCCACATCGCGGTTGTACACATAGCCTCTCTCATCGGCTCCACATCGAGTTCCTGATAAGAATAATCGATTGTAGAAGTATCACTTTTTAATATACAATATAAACATACTTAGTATTTAATTCATCCTCCTACCGTTATTCCCGGTTGTGCCCTAAAGGAGCCCGGGGTCCGCTTTGACACCTTATCTCAAGAATTGGCATAGGCACTAGTTTTTCGAAAGCGACTGCCATCTGACCTTCCAACCCAGAAAGGAAACTAGACCTTTATTGGGATTAGACCAGTTTCCTCACGATGTTTTCTTCACCAAAAAGCTAACGGAAATATTTAGGTACATTCTGTACAAGCCGGTTAATTTAAGAATGCACCGTGTTCATACATCTTTTTAACCGACTTCAAAAAAAAGGAGGAGGTTCTCAATTCGGTTGTATTTTTTTATTTTATTTTTCAATGTTTGTTACCTCAGGACTCCGTCATTGATGAGCCGATTCGTACAATTTTTTTTTCGTTTGTACGTATATGCTTCCAGGTGAGTCCCATTTTTTTCAAAAATTCAAATGGACGATGGGATCCATGAGGAATTGAGGGAACTCCTCAATTATATTAGGCACGCGTGTAGTGATTTCGGTATTTTCTATTATAACTTGTGTATTTACACCCGGAAATCATAAATTTGGTGGAGTGGAATTGATGATGAAGACCACAGATGACTTATGGAATTCCTCAATTATGTACTTAAAAGTACAAAAGTATATCACAAATTCTGATAAGATTCCGTTGAAATAGCAACTAATGAAGTGCCAAAGGTGATCCTTGTGGAATCGACGGAAGTCCTCAAATATTATCGGGTCACATACAGCGATTAGGTTTTTTTCTCTAATAATCAACGCATTTGGTTTCGGAAATCAGTTCATGTGGTAAATTGGAAAATAAATATGCAAATGTTCTCGTGGCTTGGCGGGGTACTAAATTGAAGTCGGTTAAAACTTTGTTTTTAAAGTAAATTATTGCAAGGTGCCAACGACGTGACTTAATCGGGATATAACCATAACACTCGAGTGTCGTAATGTTATAAAACGCGCGTGTTTAATATCCAGGATTATGAGCCTAAAAGCGACACAATAAAAGGTACGAGCAAATGTGTTGAAAAATGTTGTTACCTATATCCAGTAAAAATATATCAAAAGTTGTTATACCGATTACTACACACCTGGTAAACATGCTACTAAGTATTAAGTATGTATTCATTTCGTCGAAATATTTTTATGTTAGAAAGGGTATCCTTCTCAGGTGGCCCCATGGTCATCAGGTCAGGATGTGATGATGAGATCCTGGAGAAACTGAGGGAACTTCAAATTTTATAGGCACACTTGAAGCGATTTGTGTACTGATTTGAAGACGTTTATTTTTTGGGCGTTTGATTTTGAAGGTGTTACGTATGTGTGCGTGTGGCTGTGCTCACACACCCTATCTAGTACTCCAGGCAAAATACGGTTTTGAAAAACATTAATTTATAATAGCGTTTTTTTTGTTGATTTCGTTTTAAAATGTTGTTCTAAGATGATATATTCAAGAATCCGGCAAACTATCCACCCGGAAGTAATTATGTAGATTTAATTGAAGCATGCATTGTCTTTTTTTGTACGATTTATCTTGAATATTATAGAGCAAATATAAATGAACCAAAATAAAGACAAAATATTTATTAATATTTTTTCTGACTTTTCAGTAGCTAGTTAATTTATTATATTTTTGATGTCTGAAATTTTGTCGGATTTTGTCGCTGGGTAACCATTTAATTGATAATATATCAGTTACACATAAAAGATTAGCTATTATAAATTATTTCCAAAATTGACATTTTTTCCATACAAGTTGTCAGTTCATTGACTGGACTATAGATGAATAAACGTCAGTGCGCTATCCAACGGCCGTGGTTTCACTCGCTCCTACCCCGTATTTATCAGTGGCGACGAGGATGGGATAAATAATAGAAAAATATGTCTGGGCCTAATTTTGGGATATTAAACAACTTTGATCATGTTAGTCAAAGTTGGAAAACCTACAAAAGCAAGCTTAACCAGTATTTCATTGCAAATGCAATCTGTGGAGTCATCAGATGTTGCCGCCGAGGGAGGGGAAGGAGTTGCGTCAAGCTCAGGTGACGATGATGAATTTCACGAGGCAGCAGAGGAAGGTCAGAGAGACCCAGACTTGCAAGGTGGGACTGGCACTACACCAGCATGGTCCAAAAAGTTATTGCGCAAGCGTACCAATCTTAATTTTAAGAAATATTTTTAATATGTAACAGTTCTATATTCGATGTATATTCAGTTAGTCAGTTACGTAACTAGAGGGAGGAAGTGTTACGTATGTGTGCGTGTGGCTGTGCTCACACACCCTAGCTAGATGAATAAACGTCAGTGCGCTATCCAACGGCCGTGGTTTCACTCGCTCCTACCCCGTATTTATCAGAAGGCGTCGTTGATCGGGTCGCCACCTTCCCTAACATATATGGTTAAGGCTCCACATTCGAAATTTTCGTGAAAATGAGTTGTTTTGTAACCGTTTTATTCATTATAACGTAACATTTTTGTTGTCGGAAAAAATATATCATAATCTGCAAGATATGCGACGGGTCATAGTTTTCGTAGAAATCCATTTTAACAATAAAAATTAGAGAAAAAGAAATCTAAAGTCACCCCTATTTTTTCACTTGTAACCATTTTACTGCTCCATTTTTTATCAGAATAATATGAAATTTTATAACTTTCTTCATACAATAATGAACAAGAACATCATTTTCTTACTTTCTTAATTTTCTTAAAAATTTATCTCGTTTTCTGAAATATTCCGCCAAAGTTCCTACGCCTCCCCGTTTTCGTCCATACGGTCAGTGCGGGACGAGACACGTTGCATGACGGACCTGTGTCAATTTGCGCTGCGCCGAAATTTTAAAATATTTGTCGAAATTGTGGACTATATTTGTTGCATAGAGTGGACAATCCGTTTTGTGATTCGTATAGTAGGTAACTAATAAATATTTGCGACGGCTGAGATATACGTGATACTCGTGATCGGGTGCTGTTTGTGGAGTCCGGACTGTTCATGATTGCAAGGGCATAGTAGGTCTCTAACTACGTAAATATTAGTGTTATTATCATTATTATCGTATTGACGAGACATCATTCTGATCTTGACACGTTTTCTTGTTATTGACCCTGTACATCTCTGACAATATTACATTAATGTTCCTTTTTTTTGTTTTGTTTTGATGCTTAGAGACCGTATACATCTCTACGAACATTAGAATAATTATTCATTGTATTTGGACGCTCAGAGACCTTATACATCTCTGGAATACAGAATGAATATCATTAACTTCTTGTTAATGCTGATACAGACCTTATATCGAATGTAATGGTCATATTTTGCAATTTTGTTTTGTTTTCATTAACTTAGTAACATTTAGTTTGTTAACCGTTTATATCGGTCCTTAATCTGCAAATTTTAAATTACTATTGTGTAAGATTATTATTATTTTATTGTAAATTACCGTTTGCCATGTAAAAGTGCCCTTGTGGCCTATTTGCAGAATCAATTAATTGATTTGTATTTTTGTTTTTAAAACATTGTTTTTAAAGACCTTAATCTTAAACAGAAGCAATTTCAATGTGGCTTTAAAAAGACGAAAACACTTACCCAAACACAAAACCAGACACAATAAAGCAAGCTTCATTCTTACGATGTTATCTTTAAAATTACTTATTACTATAAAACACTACAAATGTGCCACGAATGAAGCTCGACTACACCTCACTATCGCGGCTGCGGAAACGATAACTAATTTCTGGGCATCTCTTGTCTTATATAAGGTCAGAGGACGACATACCCTAATATTTTGATGTTTACTATTAGGCACCTCGTGACTGGATTACAACCAGGAATCCTATCGCAATTACAACATTTCACTACCACATAGAAAACAAGTTATTTTTTCTAACCATTGGTGTCGCCTACACAGACTCCGGACTGGACGCGGTTGTTGTAATTTTTTGCAGCACAAGTGGGGTTGGAGATATATAGTGCTATGTGTGAATGTGGCGAAGAAATCCAGACAAGGGATGTTGCAGACATTCGCATCCGCATCCGCATCCACCAAAATCGATGCGGATTTTTTGCGAATGCGGATGTAGTGCGTGCAATTCACGACAAGAAAGAAGCCCCCACGGCGCTTACTGCGCGCGTTTTAGACATTTTTGCCATTAGTCAAAACAACTTCTTTTCGTTTCTATGACCAAGAGCAAACGCGTTTTTGATTTGTACGGTACGATTGTAATTTAGTCTCAACATGTTTGATGATCGCGTGATATCATAAAATGGACGTTGTTTATTTACGTTTTTTAGTGTTTGCCCCCAAAATTCGCATCCGCATCCGCGGATGTGTGCCCCCAAATATCCGCGTCCGCCTCCGCATCCACGGATGTCAAAAAATTCGCATCCGCGGCATCCCTGATCCAGACCATGGAGCACATTGTCCAATGCTGCCCTCTGGCGTCTTATAATGGACCCCCGGAGATCTGTTCGACCTTCCCCCTGACACGCAATTAACTAGCTTAGATCTCTTAATGTCTTTATAGTAGCCTATTCATTGTAAGCCATTCGACTAAATACGATTAAATAATTTCACTAAGTACCTGAATTGTTTGACCGAATTGTAATTTCGACGAAAATTCGGTTTTTCAAATAAGTTCACTACCCTACTTACAAGTTTTATTTTTTGTAATGCATCGACGTATATAACCCATTCTAGATTACATTCGGTTGCGTTTGTTTTTTACCTTATCCTGGATATGTGGTGTCTAAATGAAAATTCGGACAAACAATGGGAAACATTTTTAGTGATTCAGATAGGTACTTAGTTACCTAACCATGAGACGTATAGAGAAGTACCTACATACATGCATAAAAGACTTATAGGCCAAATTAGTAACCCTTTATCTCTCATTTCACTCCAAGTGCGTCCTATCCCCAGTATTCAACTCCGTCCCCGTCGCCGCATTCTATTCGCTGTCCCGGCGTATCTCACTCACCCCTGCAACATGGCCCGACTCTTCTCTTCTCAATGATATACTGGACAGCGACAGCCAACTGGATATGTTTCACAGCACGGAATCTCAATTTCTCTCGACTAGCAGCCGATATTTGGAGTCTAGTACGGCTTCAAATTCCATACTAAGTACCTTATTCATTAACATGCATAGCCTGTCTGTTAATGTTAATTTAAGGAATGAATAAATAAAAAAACCTAATTTCTGATGCGATAACGCAGACATCCAGAACCGGCTAAACGCAATACGCACTAAACTGCAGTTTTAACATATGTAGTTTTTTCTATATTTCGTAAGGCATAAGTATAATTTCGCAGAAATTCTCTTATTTGTGTTTCCGAAGGCTGATAAATCTGCGCGGCACATGTCGGTCACCACCGTTATCAACGTTGGGTCAAGAGTGCAGTTATCACAGAAAAACATGTTTACATTGAAAAAAAAACATTGTTTGGCCAAGTAATTTTTACGACCTGTTTAGCCTAGTTGGTAGTGACCCTGGCTACGAAGCTAGAGGTACCGGGTTCAAATTCCGATAAGGGCATTTATTTGTGTGATGAGCATGTTTCCTGGGACATAGGATTTAAGTATGAGAAAAATTGATGGTACCTACAGTTGGAAGGGGAAGACCTCGTCGAACTTTTTCCGACCAAATCGGAGAAATCCTGAAAAAGGTCAGGTCAAGAGTACCGTAAACCCACGAGCATGTATGCAGAATGTAATGAAAGTTAATGAAGCAAGAAAGGTTCGTCAAGATCGTAGCAGGTGGAAGGCCGTGATCTCTGCCTACCCCTCCGGGAAATAGGCATGATTATATGTATGTCTGTATGTATGTTTATCGCCGTCTAGTACCCATAGTACAGCTTTGCTTAGTTTGGGACTAAGTAGGTCGATTTGTCTAAGATTTTCCCCTAAGAGCCTATGCAGACTGCGTTTTTTAAGCGGCGGCGCGTTTAAAAAACGCAGTCTGCATAGACCCATATATTTATTTCATTAAAACACGCCACGTAAAACCCGATTTTTATTCAACAAAAAATAATTAAAATAAAAAATAGCTGCAAAATATACAAATCACCTATATCACTTCGTGCGCTTAAATAACTTTACTTACAGACTAGAATCTAGATTGCACTGCACCACAGTTTTTTTTTTAATACTAAGCAAACTCCAGTAACACTTTCCCATCTGAAACCTTGCCAGGGGCCAGTGTGGGGCCAAAAGTAATTGCATTACAAATTACAATTCTAAAATGTTATTACATTTTGTAATTTTAATTTGTAATGCATTACTTCTCGTAAAATACAAATTACTTTGTGTTAATAAAACATTTTTCATTATTAACCAATTGAAAGAAGCGAGCAAAGCGTCTCCGTTTCAGCTCAGGGAAAAAGGGTTTCGTATGTCCGTTTGTCCAGATTTCCGGCTATTCTCGACCACAGGTCGCATTTCTAAACCAATTCTCGTACAATTTTGTGAGCGGTTCGTTAATTATATAAAATATTTTTGTCGAGTCGGTTTTTCAAAAATAATTAAAATGGCGCAAATATGAGAGTTGATAAAAAACAGATATTGGTTGGGGATGAAGTAAAGGGGGTTTTTGGACAATTTTTTGCATCTTTACTAGTTTTTTTGATAAGAACTTTAAAGAACACATAAAAATAAGCATCTTTTATTGATTCCATTTTTTCAGAATAAAAATATTAAATAGAACAGGATGATAATAGGAAGGGGTCAAAAATCGACAAAAAACGATGAAGTTATATATGGACAAGCCCCAGGCAGTGCGAGAGAGAGGTTCGACTTATTGTTGCTGCCCGCATTGGCAGGATGGCTGTATTATTATTTCATTTATGACTAACCCTATTCAACAACATTTTTGTTTGATAAAGAAAATACATTGATAGTGTAAAACCAATGTAGCTACTTTAATTTATATTACCAATAAATAGATTATGATTATGATGAAAATATATTATTGTGTAAGATTATTATTATTTTATTGTAAATTACCGTTATACCGTTTGACATGTAAAAGTGCCCTGACGGCCTATTTGCAGAATAAATAATTGTTTTTGATTTTGATGAGATGGTGAGCTGTAAAACTCGAAAGCGTGTCTATTTTTTATTTTTTTTACTGAATAGACCAAAATATTTGATATAATTATTGAACATGCTCGCAAAATTTCACGAGAATCATTTGAGAAATGCGACCCGTAGAGAAGAACAGCCGAGCAGACCCCAACCTAAAATGGAAAACTTCGATTGTCTCGCTTTCTCATTCCAAAATGAACGCGCTTACACTAACCGATAATCTTCTATGTGTTAGAAAAATGATCATTACAACGTGTTTAAAATTAGGCAGGCATTTTTTATCACTAAGTAAGGTAAAGGTCCTAGTCCTCGCGATGCGCTAGTGTATGACACGGGCACTTTATGTTAAAGCAGATAGTGTTAAATTCGAAATAGGAGGATATTTCTTCATTCGAATTTCATCTTCATTTCACTTTGACATTATTATATAATAGTTCTACGAACAGATATTCAAGTCTGAATAAAAAGGAAACCTACCGCTCTGCATGCCTAAAAAATCGAACAATGGAGCGACCTTGAACGCGCGGGTCGTTGCCCGCTCGTGCCGCCCAACGCTAGGGTTGACACCGCATAGATATGATTCTATAATTAGTTATTGAGCGAGGTAAAAAACGATTTATTTTTGGAAATCACCTTAATAAATCATTTTTATTATGATGTGTCTACAATTGCTTTACCTTAATGTAGTGTTTAATGTTATTTTCCTTCTTTAAATGTTCGGTCATTCAATTTAAGAGTGGAGAAAGTTCTGAATCTTATGAATAATTTCAATAAGTATTAGAAAGGAAAGAATACAAGACGAAGTTTTTTTTTTAATAACTCGTCACAGCTTTTATCGTGCGCGTAAGCAGCGTCCGGCCGTGAGCGCGTGTGCCAACCGACTGGCTGAATCCCCGCTAGCGTCGCGCAAAGTGTAGGTATAATTCTAAGTTCGATATATAAGAAAAGTACATTCATATCAGCCATACGCATTTATAACAATCTTGCTGTAGAAATAAAAAGCCTGGAAGGAAATAGCTTTAAGAGGCGTTTAAAAAACTTTCTTATAGATAAGGTTTTCTACAACCTAAACGAATATTATCGTTATGTATAATGTAGTCATTTTTATAAATTGTAACTAGGTAGCACACCCATGTCATACACTAGCGCAACGTCGAGGATGTTTACCTTATATTTTTCTCACAAATTGAAACAGGTCGATTAGCGCATTAATTTTAAGACTGGTTTTACTATATATTATATATATATATAAGCCTCAAGTCCAAAGTAGGTATTCAATCTTGTTCAAGTTTAAATGAGGAACAGTATGGCAGCGAGGTGCTAAGCTAATGTGACTCTCTGCTTTTCCAACTGCCGCGACATCAGTCGCTGGTCTGTAGACAGCTTCTCGCCTCGGAACCTTTTATATCTGCAACAAACATATATTTTAGTATTTCCTGTTTCATAAAGCTATAAGTTGGGTGAATCAACTTTTTTCTGTCGCTAGCTCTCCTGGCTCACTTTTCACAAGCTTTTATTTAACTTGCAATGTATTTACTATTGACCGCCACCGCAGACCGCGTCTGAGTGATTCAGGCTTAATAGTAGGTATAGATATGTTAGTTCGGGTGGAATCTTGCAATTCAATTTTGAAGATCTTTAACCGATTGAGCTGAAATTTTGGGTTTACATTGGATGACAATTCAATATTATGGTACCATCGAGCTGATCTGATGATGGAGACAGAAGGTGGCCATGGGAATTCAGGACTAAACAGACATAACCCCGTCGAGTTTAGGCTCGTTACAATCGGCTCCACGAGTAGTTGATGACGGTATCCAGAAAAGTTGGCAATAATAATAATACAAGCGTATTTGATCTCTATAGCAAACGATCGCAACGATACTATCCGTCGTGGTAACGTGGAAACGTTGTGTTAGCGTGAATCAAAAAATATCTGATACAATAATATTCTGTCAAAAATCTCATATTTGGTTCAAGCTTTTTTCGGCGACTGTACTTTTTTTGCACAATCATCAACTACTTGTTCTTCTGTCTCCGTCATCAGGTCAGATCTATGTATAATACCATAATGTTGCATCGTCACCCAACTTACATAAGTGTGCCGAACTTCAGCTGAGTACGAAAACCAGGAAGTGGTTGAAGTATTATTTGAGGAATTTGAAACGGACAACATACATGCGTACTTTTCAAGTTAAATAAAAGCTTGTAAGTAAACATAGGGTTGAAGTGTGTTGTGGGCGATGGGCTAGCAACCTATCAATGCAATATCACATTTTGTCGATCTTTTATACCCACATTTATGCTAAAAGTGGCGCTGGAACATGCGTTTCATATGCTCTGCCTACCCCTTTTGGGAATAGAGGCGTGAATGTATGTATGTAAGTAAACATAAACTAAAGAAAAAAAGATTAACATAAAGATTAGGCGACGCGCTTAAGGCTGTGCATTTGAAATTATCACGTGATTTGAAACGCCGTTCTGACTAGATTAAGAAACAATATGGTCTGATTTTCAGATATATGATTCTTGACTATATGATTGTTCATCTGATTTTATCGATACATGATTGCTTAAAATTTCCTCGATAGAAAAAAAAATCCAAGTTGGGTCTGTATTTTCCTTTTTTTACTCAGCCTACTCAAACAATAGATTATTTTACAACACAATCAAGTTAATACTATAGTATTTTATCTCATCTAAAATCTCACATTATGAAATTTAAATAAAACGTCTCTAAGTTAGGTATTTATCGAATTTTGTCCAAAAAGCCATTCCCGAAGAGTGTTACATCTCTTTTCCTCGTGCGCGGAAGGCATCAGCGTGTCTCTGTCTAGGGGGCGTGTTCGACTCAAATCAAGGCATCGCCTTAATAGAAGCCTCGGGCGACCAGAGGGCCGGCCACTATTTCGCACAGCGTATTAGTATCGCTAATCGCTATACAGCGAGGAAATACGGCCAGCCTTCTGGGCACCTTGCCCGTTGACGGCGATTTATGCCAATTTTTTTACCTATAGTTTAAGTTTTATTTTGTCTGCTTTTATTAATTGTCGTTATTTTGAAATAAATGTGTCATCATCATCATCATCATCATATCAGCCGAAAGACGTCCACTGCTGGACATAGACCTCCCCCAAAGAGTGCCAAAGTAACCGGTCATGCGCCACCTGCATTCAGCGGACTCCAGCAACCTTTACCTGGTCATCAGTCCACCTTGCGGGGGGCCTACCCACGCCGCGCCTTCCGGTACGTGGTCGCCACTCGAGAACCGTTCCGCCCCACCGGCCATCGGTTCTACATGCTATGTGCCCCGCCCACTGCCACTTAAGTTTAGCGATTCAGAGGGCTATATCGGTTACCTTGGTTCTGCTGCGGATAGCCTCATTTCTGATGCGATCGCGCAGAGAAACTCCCAACATAGCCCCATTATGAGGCCCATAGTAAGCGACCACGTTTCAGTGCCATATGTCATCACTGGCAACACACACTGGTCAAAGAATCTCGTCTTGAGACACTGCGGAATATTGGACGAAAAGATGTGCCGTCGATTCCCGAACGCTGCCCAGCCGAGTCGGATTCGACGATTGACCTCTTTCTCGAAGTTGGACCTACCTAACTGGATAGTTTGTCCTAGGTATACATAATCGTCTACAACTTCGAGCGAAAAGTGTCCGATTGTAATGGGAGTTGGTACTACGTGGGCATTTGACCATGATCTTCGTCTTATCCATGTTCATTCATATCATATCATATATCATGTTAAATTAATGTATACTAAATTAAAAAAAAACAGCAAATCATATTGAGAAAAGAAGATTTTTTTTTAACGGGCACTCTACCGGTACTGGGTTTTATTTAATAAAAGTTTATTGCAGGTTCTCATAATTTTGGGGTGATAATAACTTTAGAAACAAGCTTTTCAAACCGCCGGAGGTACACTCTGCCGCCGCCACTCGGGGTCGTGGCCGAACCTTTAGGTTTACTAACATCATATCGTAGAACAAACGCTGCTCCTTGGACAACGAAGGCTTCGTCTCCAGTAGCGCACTCTCTATGTCTGTCTGTCTCACCACCACGGTCTCCAAGTCTTTCTCCACACCGCTCAACTGGAACAAATATTGTTATACATACATACATACATACATTCACGCCTTTATGTATGTATGTATGCAAGCACTTTATTGTACACAATAACAGCGGGCGTAGCCCGGTTGCCATTTTATCACTTAACGTTGTGGTAAAGACGCCCATCATGCTCTGACAAGTATCCGAGTGCGAGAGTGACGGATGCCTTATCCACAACGATAAGTGATAAAATGGCAACCGTGCTACGCCCGCTGGTTAAAGAATATACATGTCACACAATAGATCAAAGTACAAAGGCGAACTTATCCCTATAAGGGATCTCTTCCAGCTAACCTTTGACCAGCTAACTTATACCGTGTATAAAAACACAGAGAAAATGAAAACAAAACCTAATAGATATTAATCCTAGATAAATAAAAACATGCCAATACATATATAAATATACAATATAAAATATAATACACAGAGGGCAAACTAGACCTTATTGGGATTAGACCGGTTACCTCACGACGTTTTCCTTCGCTGATAAGCGAACGGTAAATATTCCGTACAAAAGTTTCGAAAAACTCATTGGCACGAGCCGGGATTCGAACCCACGACCGCCGCTTGACAGCCGCACGCCTGAACCGCTAGGCTACCGTAGCTTTTTGTTTGCCACCGTCGTAGTATAAAAAAAAACGTTTACGTTTACCAGTTGTTTCTCCAGGCTGCCCAGCTGAGCTGTGACTAGCAGACTCTTGAGGTCTGCCGGGGAGTAGCCTTCGGTGACCTCCGCTAACTGCTTGAGGTCCACATCTTCTAGCACCACATCTTTGCTTAGGGTCTCCAGCACTTCACATCGGCCGTTCTGCGGGACATATAATAATTATAAATAAAAAATTAAATAAATATTGTACGGACAATCTTGCACAAATCGACCTAGTCCCAAACTAAGCAAAGCTTGTACTATGGGTACTAGGCGACGATAAACATACTTATATAGATAAATAAATACGTAAATACATAGAAAACATCCATGACTCAGGAACATATATTCGTGCTCAGCACACATATAAATGCCCTTACCGGGATTCGAACGCGGGACCTCCAGCTTCATGGGCGGGGTCACTACGAACTAGGCTATAGAGGTCGTCATAAAATAATAATAGAATAATAAATCAGCTTTTATACGTCCCACTGCTGGGCACAGCCCTCCTCACACGGATGAGAGGGAACGGGCAGTAGTCCCCACGCTGGCCCAGTGCGGGTTGGGGACTTCACATACACTTTAGAATTTCTTCGCAGATTAATGCAGGTAATAGTTAAACTAACGGTAAATATCAAATAATATTTGGTACATAAACTCCGAAAAACCCATTAGTACGAGCCGGGATCCGAACCCACGACCGCAGTTTGACAGCCGCATGCCTGAACCACTTGGATACCGTACATACATATGACAAGATTTATTTTCTATATGCAAAAAAATTAACTACAGTACAGGCAAGGATAATATGTATTCACTCAAAGTTTCATAAATATGTATACTACAACCTTATTGTTGCAACTCTACTACTTGCTCTGTAGTAGTGTTGTGTTCCTGGAGGTGAGCAGGGTCGCCAGAGCTCCCGAGGATGAGTTGTGTTGAGAGCGAGGGATTTTTTTTCCTTCAGCTGTCAACACGGCGAATCCTCAAACATATCAAGGGTCGGCAACGCCCATGTTACTCCTTTGGAGTTGCATGCGTCTATAGGCTGCGGTGTACGCTTACCACCGAGCGGGCCGTACGCTTGTTCGCCACCGTCGTTGTATAAAATAAAAAAATAAGGTCTGCGTACATATTTTTGAGACTTTGTGGTGTATACATTGTTGTTATACTTGTCTGTAAGAACACACATCTTCGCATCTGGTCGATACGGGTATTTGACCCACCACAGTTTACCACCATATGCCCAACAATGACAACATAGAGAAAGGATAGAATAGAGGGGCTCACTCACACATACGCACATGTGTGACAAAGATATAAGCATAGATAATAACCAGAGCCCGGAATTTTCACGGCAAAACAAAAGACTGTCGCAACCTTACTAGTGTTAGTAACACTTTTGTATCGATATCGATAGTTGTGTAATAGAAGAATGAAAACGGTCCACAAAATTACCGTGAGGTTGGTATAAAATTACATAGAAACAGATGCAATTTCTTCTTCGAAATCCACGTCAGTACACACAGCAGCACATGACATTTTATTTCTGATAGTAATAAGAGTACATAATCATTAATTTCTCAACATTCTCTGGGAGTAGACAGACAGTTCGTTTATCACTATAAAGCCATTTATACCTATATACTAAATGATCGTTTAACTTCACTCGACGTCAAGGAATTTAGAAAATTCATTGTAATTTATGTTGTTCAGGTTGAGTAAGTTTTTTTTTAGATATTTCTCGTATATTATTTTAAATTAACCGTCGCGAAGTATTTTAAAATATTCGATATCGATACAAAAATGTTTCTAACACTAGTAAGATTGCGACAGTCTTTTGTTTTGCCGTGAAAATTACGGGCTCTGATAATAACACAAGTGGAAACTAGATAAAATGTTAAATCTCCTGTCCCTCAGTATAGGCTTTTTTTGTTTTTCACCACCTGTCAAAATATTGCCCTCAAACTGATCACACAAAAGATCATGTCAAACGACCCAGTTAGGTAGGTAGGACAAACTATCCAGTTAGGTAGGTCCAACTTCGAGAAAGAGGTCAATCGTCGAATCCGACTCGGCTGGGCAGCGTTCGGGAAGCTACGGCACATCTTTTCGTCCAATATTCCGCAGTGGCAGACGAGAGTCTTTGACCAGTGTGTGTTGCAGTGATGACTTATGGCACTGAAACGTGGTCGCTTACTATGGGCCTCATAAGAAGGCTCAAAGTCACCCAAAGGGTAACGGAGAGGGCTATGTTGGGAGTTTCTCTGCGCGATCGCATCAGAAATGAGGCAATCCGCAGCAGAACCAAGGTAACCGATATAGCCCTCCGAATCGCTAAACTTAAGCGGCAGTGGGCGGGGCACATAGCACGTAGAACCGATAGCCGGTGGGGCGGAACGGTTCTCGAGTGGCGACCACGTACCGCAAGGCGCGGCGTGGGTAGACCCCTCAGACACAAGGTGGACGGATGGTCTGGTAAAGGTCGAGGGCGCGGGAGTCCGCTAGATGCGGGTGGCGCAGGACCGCTCATTGTGGCACTCTTTGGGGGAGGCCAATGTCCAGCAGTGGACGTCTTTCGGCTGATATGGTGATGATGATATAGGCATGAGATGTCGAGGATTAGTCCTCTGATCCTTCTCAATTTAGTCAGGTTAATTTACCTCTATTCCTTTTGGGCCTTCGCTAGGACTCCATTAATAGTACATTACGTATCTAGGGCGGTGAATTCGTGAATGGCCCGGATCGCAGGTGTTTGTGGCCCGAACCGAAGGTGAGGGCTATAAATATGCGATCTGGGGCTTTACGAATTACCGCCCGCGGTAAGTACACAATTTCACGTGTTCACCTGGCCACAATGCGAGTTTTACCGTACGCGCAGCGTGCAGTAAAACTCGCATTATGGCCAGGTGTGACGTAGGTGTGTTGTAAGTACGCCTAACAATGGTCATTGGTCATACCAGGTCCGGAGGCGCGCAGTATATGTGGTGCTGCAGCCTGCCCGGCCGCAGCAGCGCGGGGTCGAGCAGGTCGGGGCGGCTGGTGGCGGCCAGCACGGGCCCGCGCGCGCCGCGCTCGGCGCCGTCCAGGCGCGCCAGCAGCTGGTTCACCACGCGGTCCGTGACGCCGGTCGAGTCGTGCCCGCGCCTGTTCAAATACCACTTGTGTTTGACGGCTCACTATAAGCAATCGTTTATGGACGCGCGCGTATAAAATAAAACAACTTTCTGTCAAAAATGACATTTTTGGTACAAGCTTTTATTGCCGACTGTACCTTTCTGTATACCATCATCAACTACTCATTGAGACGATTCTAACGAGCCCAAACTCGAAAGGGTTGCGTCGGTTAAGTGCTGAATTCCCATGACCACCTTCTGTCTCCATCATCAGATCAGCTCGATGGTACTATAATATTGAATTGTCATCCAAACTATACTTATACCCAAAATTTCAGCTCAATCGGTCACCGGGAAGTGGGTCAAATTTAACTTGCAAGATTTGATTACAGACAGACAGACAACGGGACAGGTAAAAGTAAAAAATTATAAAAGCTTGTAATGAGAACGCAGCTGTACAGTCGTCGTCAAATATATCGGAGCGGCCAAAGTGCTCACAAATATCTGAACATGTCTCTATTGTCGAGGCCTTAGAGACGTGTTCAGATATTTGTGAGCACTTTGGCCGTTCAGATATATCTGACGACGACTGTACAAAAGCGGAATGACAACATTAACTCTACGGGATGTAGAAATTATTCTTTTAGCTCTAATAGTTTTTAGCTTTACATATGGGTGTTGAATAAAACCGGTTCGTTAGACCTTAATTTAAATCAATTTGCTCAGAAAGTTTCAGCTAAAGTTGGCGACGGCGCGCCACCAGGGCACCAGCCATTGAATGGAGATTGGCTTGACTAGAGTAAACTCTATAGCCTAAGGGCCCTTACACGGTCACGGTCTCTTCGACGGTCGACGACTGTCGCCGATTGCTGACGCGGGCGGTCACTGCGTGCTGTCGCTCGTCTGTAAGGGCCCTAAACTGTATTGTGTAAAGTCGATTGCAACACGATGAATTGTTTTTTTCCTTACGCCCCGTGATAAGGTGAGAAATGGATACATCTCATTGTTATAATAATAATTATGGGCCGAAATTTCGCAACTTATATTGTTAGTTCTTCCTCAGTAGGTGACGCGATACAACCGCGAGAACGCCCATCCTGAACAACTCCGAAGGGTTCGAAACATGTCGCCCATAGTGACATTTAATATTCTAACCGTATAATGATTAGTATAACTTAAAACATGACTCGGACTAAGTTTGACATCTCATTGCACATTGTAGTCGGACTGTACGTAAAAGCATGGCACTTACAAAGCGGCGACTTACTTGGGCGCAAGACTGTCGAACTCGTCGAAAAACAGGATACACGGGCGCTTCATGTCGGCTCTGAAACAAATGGCCTTATTCATAAACGCCCATTAAACCTACTTTAGCTAATGCTGTTAACAATCCTTTTTCTTTATCTGTCACTTCGACTTTTGTGTTTGTAACAAAGGGACAAAACACATTTTATTTGAGAAAGGCACTTTTTTTTATTCGACTCCATAACTGTTTTCACCGGTATATGTAGAATTGGCACTTTAGGTTTAGGCTAGATATCCCGTCTCCGTAAGACGCGGGGTGAGCTAGTTTAACATACTCACTTGTCGAACACGTCCCGTACCGCCTTCTCGCTCTGGCCGATGTACTTGGAGAGCAGCTCGGGCCCCTTCACCACGATGAGGCTCGTGTTGTGCAGCCGAGCCAGACTCGAGCCCACGTGCGACTTGCCGGTGCCCGGGGCTCCGTACAGTAATATCCCGCAGGACTGGGACGGGAAGAGCGCTGGATACTGTGGATAATGATATAGTTTAGGGGATAGGATCCGGAAAAGTGATAAGTTTCTGTCATAAATTGTATAACGTCGTCAAATACTCATTGAGACGATTCTAACGAGCCCAAACTCAACGGGTCGGTTAAGTACTGAATTCTGTCTCCATCAGCAAATCAGCTCGATGATACCATATTGAATTGTCATCCAAACTATACCTTTACCCAAAGTGTCAGCTCAATCGGTTGAAGATTCCAGTCGAATAATCATAGTTACATAGGTAAATCCATTGCAAGTTAATCGAAAGCTTGTAAAAATCCTATCCAACGAAACTTTAAGTGTCTTTACAGTCTACAAAATTCACAAAAACTAATGGTCTTATTCATAAACGTTCATCCAAACTATTTTAGCTAAAACGCTGTAAAGGGGATGCCTTGATACGAGTCGACCACGCCTCCTTGACAGAGACACGCTTATATCTTCCGCGCACGAGAAAGAGATGCATAACTCTTCGGGAACGGGACTTTCTTTGGACTTTCGATAAATACCTAACTTTTAGCAAAGTTTTATTTGTACTTCATTAAGTGAGATTTTAGATGAGATAAAATACTATAGTGTTAACTTGATTGTGTCGTAAAATAATGTATTGTTTGAGTAGGTTAAGTAAAAAAAAAGAAAATAAAGACCCAACTTTGGTTTTTTTTTTCAATCAAGGAAATTTCAGGCAATCATGTATAGATTAAATCAGATGAACAATCATATAGTAAAGAATCTATCTGAAAATCAGACCTTATTGTTTCTTAATCTAGTCAGAACGGCGTTTCAAAGCACGCGATAATTTACAATGCACCCCCTTAAAATTTGTTTGTTCCTTTGACATTTGTGTTTGTGGAAAGCGATAAAAAATATGTTGGTACGAGTAAGGTGTGTTGGTAGGTTTGTTTTGGTGTATAGATAAAGGGGTAAATAAGTTAAATGTAATAGTAATTATGCAGTATACCGACGAGCATGTATGCAGAATGTAATGAAAGTGAATGAAGCAAGAAAGGTTTGCCAAGATCATAGCAAGTGGAAATCTGTGATCCCTGCCTACCCCTCCGGGAAATAGGCGTGATTAAGTAGAAGTTTTATGAAATAAGGACCAGAATATAGTCAAAAACCTATCACACAGTATTTCGCAGAATAAAACACATGAGGACGTGTAAGTCGCAGGATGGCCTTTTGAAGAACAGTTTCGATTATTCCACAGAACACATAGCCAATACCTTCTTCAACTCACCATGAGCGGCCAGAAGATGCACTCAGTGAGTTCTCTCTTCACCTCCTGCATGCCGCCGACGGCGCCCCAGATGTCGAACGCGTCGTTTTGCTTCGTGGACGGCGTCACACTGTCTATGAGGCGTGGCGTAGGCTCAGACGGATTCGACTCTGTGGAATAAAATGGTTTTTATTATGTGTGAGGTGAGGAGTGGGGCGGCATGACCTCATTTCTCCTATCTTATGAATAATTCAGTATCAGATGTCTCCCCCACTCACGAGCGATTATTATCGCTATCAGATCCCATTAGGAGTAAAACCGTGATCGTTAGGACCTATGTAAATGTTTACTCACACAGAAACGCAAGGACTGTATTTAAAGGCATGTATTTCTATAATAAAGGATGTTTCGATACCCGACACTCGTCTTATCATTTACTCCTCGAACGTCCAACACTTCATGTGGACAAACCGACAAACTGTACGCACAATTCCACTTGTCCAAGATATTTGTCAAATGTGCATTGTGTCTCACTCACCCGTTAAGCAAAATGTGAGCCGCAAATACACATTGGACAAGGATCTTGGACAAGTAGAAGATCACCCTAAATTAGCAGCACCCATAATTTAATTTGCCGTAACACTGTCTTAGTTTAGTCTCCACTGTTTACCATAATCGTAATTTGCCATTAAATTGATTTTCTCTGAAACCGTAATATTATCAAGATAATTTAAATAAACTTTCTGCAGTAGTTTTCTTTGATAACAACCCTAAAAAAAATACAGCTTCTGAGAAAACCGACTCAGGACAAACTATAATGTTCGCAAACGTTACATTTATAGCACATACAATTAAAGTGCAAATATAAGCATACGCAAGTAGCTAATTTATTTTAATGAATGTATTGTATTTTTAAATTTATCTGTACTAGTTGTAAGTTGACATGTAATCACCTATTACCAATAAAATATGAGTATGAGTATGAGTATGAGTATAAATTTCGTTAAGAAACCCTTTGACCCTTCACCAATAACGGCCAAATATTTAAACGGTGTTACCTGTATGGAGGACTACTATACAAGATAGATAGATAAATAAGTTCCTTTAAAAAATATTCAGTTTTCAAATCAAATCAAATCTAATCAAATAATTTATTTCAGGTTTGCACCCATAAGTGTTAGTAATATACAATAAAATCTTAATCTATAGTTAGCGACAAAAAATAAATGTTGACGATATAGTAAGAGATATGTAACTTCGATCTTAGCCTGTATGTTAGACCCACCAGATTTCTGGTGCAATCAGTCAACGTAAGGCAGCTTGTGGCGGGCTGTTAGGGCGTAGCGACCCTACGTACCTGAGTACCCCTGGGGGTGTCCTGTGGTCTGGTTGTGCCGACCGGGTGGATGGTTGGACAGGCCCCCTGTCTCTGGCTTGCCTTTACTGGCCGTTCAGAGTGGAGTCGCAAGAGCTGTTGCTCGAGGGTTGATGTGGACACCTAAGTGGCGAGTTGGCTATATGTTTAAAGTCCAGTGCCACCTCTCTTCCCCCCAGCTTTCTGACCGGTGTTGCCCTTAGGCCATTTTTTAATGTCGCTATTAATAGGGGCCCATCTAGCAGTTGGCGAGTCACCGTCTGCCAGAGATAAAAAGTGAGACAGTTTTACTAGGCAGGCGTCCGATGTTTCACCCAATAGCCCAGCCACTAGTCCATCATTTTCACCCAATAACCCGTTTCATTTAGATTCCATCAACCATCAATAGGCCCTATACTCCTCAGCGGGTGCTGTCCCTGTGTGCGTCCCATGACACGGGCAGGGACAGCATCCGCTCGGTGTACTCCTTGCATTTTATTAAATTGTCAAAAGGGCCTCTACGTGTTGGCTCAGTTGGTACTTTGTAGGTACCTAGCTCCACGCACGCCTCCCAAAGGTCCGGGACGTCATTGTCCCGTGAGCGGGAAAGACATAATAATCATAATCATTTAATTCGGATACTTGTCCATATTTGTTAGTAGGGTACAGAAAAACTTAATTCTAGTGTTAGTAATTACATACAATTCATTATTATTCAATTACAATTAGTTATTAATTATTTATTTATTAATTATTATTAATTATGGGCTCATGCAGGCTCATGCAGCTTGCTCCATCGCCTCATGAGTGGACTGTCTATTCTGCAGGATAATGCGTTTAGGAGACTGTTAGCGCCACCTTGCAATCTGTGCAATAGGGATGCCGCTCTTTTACGCATAATAGCGTAAAAGTCGTCCGCGCGGGCATCGGCAAACATCCCTGACGCACTGCAGTATCGAGGTAGCCCTATCAGCATCCTACACGCATTATTGTATTGCACCCGCAAGGCATTGTATGCTCGCTGCGTAAAGCCGGTCCACAAGCCGCACGTATAAAAAGATTGGCAAAAGGACTTAAAGAGCGTGATCTTTACATCATTGCTGCACTTTACAAACCTGCGCACCAGCATATTGCAGCGAACCATCAATGCCCTACGCTCCCGCTCTATATCGACATCGTCACTGAGATCCTCGGTGAGCCAGTGACCCAGGTATTTAAAGCGCTGTACTCTCCGCAGGGCGGTGCCATTTAACACAACAGGAGGAGCTTCCTCTAGTTTCCTGTTGCCTGCCCTGAAGACGAGTAGCTCACTTTTAACTGTATTATACCCGAGCCCATGTCTCTTCGCATAACACTCACAGATGCTGACGAGCTTCCTGAGCGCACTGATAGAGGGAGCCAACAGCACCATATCGTCAGCATAACTTACGTTGTTGAGGCAAGTACCGCCTATGTGACAATCGACTTTGGTGCTAGTGAGTTCCTCCATCAGCCCGTCCATGTACACATTAAATAAGGTCGGAGAGGTTAACGCCCAGGTCGGACACATCACCCGTTTTATTTTTTACTATAGGCACAACAGTGGTTTTTATTAGTGCACTCGGTAGGTATGAGTGACTCACACACAAGTTAAATAATAAAGCCAGCACTCGCGGCAAATGTGCCCCGGTGCCCAATACTCAATCCATCGTGTCCCGGTGACTTCCCGGTCTTCATAGTTTTAATGACAGAAGCTACGTCACGTACCGAGAAGCGCACCGACACACTTGATGGCGCCGCACCGAGCACCGAGCACACACGGATCTAGCGATGACTCCACCGAGAAGCGCTGTTTAAACAAGTTCGCAATGTCAGTGGGCTCACATTTTCCCGCTATGCTCACAGGCAGGCTTGATTTCGGATTAAGTTTGCTTGTTTCTTTCCAAAACTCGCTAAAGTTTTTTGCTGAGTGATGTGTCGTAATAATATCCATTTTAATCTTTTGCTGATTATTTTGGCACCACTTCAGCTTAGCTTTAAATATTTTACGCGACTCAGACATTTGCTTATACACGGGCCCGCTAGGAGGCCTGTTAAATGCTATCCACTGTTGAAAGTACACCCTCGCCAGACTATGAGCTTCTTTGACATATTTGTTCCACCCAGTTAGATGTTTATGACAGTGCTTCGTACTTATCTTTTGGTACAAGCTTTTGTTGCTGACTATACTTTTCTGTATACCATCATCAACTACTCATTGAGACGATTCAAACGAGCCCAAACTCAACGGGGTTACGTCGGTTAAGTACTGCATTCCCATGGCCACCTTCCGTCTCCATCATCAGATCAGCTCGATGGTACCATAATATTGAATTGTCATCCAAACTATACTTATACCCAAAATTTCAGCTCAATCGGATAACGGAAAGTGACTGAAAAATTATAGTTATAACCTTCAAGCCTTCAAGAAAAGAGCGTACTCCCATCTTAAATCTCTGATGTTGTAAGTGTCCATGGGCGTCGATTATCGCTTACCATCAGGTGATTCGACTGCTCGTTTGCCTCCCATATAATAAAATAAAATAAAATAACAGGAACATAAGAAAATAAAAATCAACATACAATTGCTGTGTGCGTTGCAGCAAAACAAGGGTTCATAGCTCACAAGGGCTCTGGTCTTTCTTACTCTATCTACTTACTTCTCTTCTTAACAGCCTGGAAGATCCTCCTGTTGAGCTGATCGATGAGTTCTCTAGCCGAGAGGCCGGCGGAGGCCGCGCCCAGGCGCGTGAAGTCGTCCTCTTCCACTAGGAACTGCTCACGCAGCTTGTTGTTTATCAGGTGCTTGAAGAGTTCTATCCTCTCGTCCTTACAATAACAATTTTAGGAACATTATATACGTAAGGTGGTCAGCACCATAATTAGTGAAAGATTTTTGAAATACGGGTGTAGACTCGAAAATTATTATTACTCCAAAAGAAAGAAGGCAAAAAAATATGCCTAGTGATGAAAATCCCCTTCAAATATCTCAAAGAATTACGAATTGTTAGAGAGAAAACGCAAACAGTGTGTAACGTCACGATACGAGATGCTGCCGGGGGGCCGCGTCGGCGGCGGCGCCGAACACGACGGGGCGCGGCACGTCGCCGTCTATTAGTGACGTAACAATCTACAAGCGTCATCGTTTTATATGAAGTTGCGTTTTGCGAAAAAGGGACAGAACATACCCCTTCTAACTTTGGACACTTATAACTTCGTGATTATTTAACCTTTTACGTTGATTTTTCCTCCATTTGACTACATTTTTAATTCTTTTTCGAGAAAATATGACATTATTGATTACTTTAATAGAGCCCTTGAGGCCTACTTACAGAATAAATATTTGAATTTTGAATTTTAGAATTTTATTTAGTGTCTACACCCCTATTGGATATAAGCGATTAGATTACGGTGATTACCCATTACATATAAACTTTAACATGTTACAATCTCATAGACTTTTCCTCTTTATAATAAGTAACGATGGCCGTATCTATGTAATCTAATCTAATCTTATCTATGGCAACCAGCTACCAGATAACCTTGACTGGCACTCACCTGCTGCAGCTCAGTTATACTGAAATGGGCCGTGAACAGGGGCTTGCCGCTGAACTGCCGTAGAGTGGGGTGTAGCTCGCTGATGCTGGAAGCCGTGAGCAGCACACACACGCCCGTGCATGTTTGGAGCATGTGCTTTATCACCACCGCCAGTCTAGACAATAAAGAAGATATTGTCAGGAACTAGTTACCACCATCAACTACTCATTGAGACGATTCTAACGAGCCCAAACTCAATGGGGTTACGTTGGTTAAGTACTGAATTCCCATGGCCACCTTCAGTCTCAATCATCAGATCAGCTCGATGGTACCATAATATTGAATTGTCATCCAAACTATACTTATACCCAAAATTTCAGCTTAATCGGTCTACGAGAAGTGGGTCAAATTTAACTTGCAAGATTTGATTACAGACAGACAGACAACGGGACAGGTGAAACTAAATAAAAGCTTTTAAAAAACATTTTCAAGACCACGCCAGAATGCTTGCTCTCCTAACTAAACTAATACTTCTGTCTCACTCGCGCTGTCACATTGCCATGACGCTTTCCCTGTAGACTAATTCCTATAAAGAAACTCGCGATGGAGTAATTTCCCACTTATTCTACAGCCACTACTACAACTTCGGGAAGAGCGTTGGTTTCCCCCGCAGTTTACCGGCCGCGCCAAATGAAATGAAACGTTCCAATATATTATGTTCATGTGTATGCCGCTTGAATGCAAGCGTGCAAATATGTAGGTACAAGTCAATACAATAAACAATTAAAATTATCAAAAACTCAAGCAGAAATTAAATTAATACAATGTCAAATTGAAATACTTTTTTTACAGGCATATTAATAATCACCGTCAAAGAGACACATAAAAACAATATACGTTACTTAATAGTCCTAATACTAATACTATTGATAGTGTAGATACGTCTTTACACTAAAAAAAAACCGCTCCAAAAGCGTTTCCCTCTAACATCTTTATTTCCTCTGGGAGGTAGTTAATAATAATGCGCATATTGAACTGGTGACCGTGACAGTACTAGAGCTACTGTGGCGTGACACCAGAGGTTTGCTTATTATCGAACCGACACTCTTTTCGGGCATTTTAATCAATAAAAACCGTCACTCGAACGAACCATATCTCTTGTACTTAGATATCCATGGTCTAAGGGGGCTAACGTAGCTTTGAGTGACACTAACTTCTAAGGTCTCTGAACCGAATCTTAATACTTTCTCTGCCTACAATTTCGTTGCGCTACGCTCATAGCCGATGCCGTGGTTGTCCCGCTGAGTAGATAAAACGGCCTGCTAGGCGGGTTCGTGGCAGTGAATGTGCTGAAGGAAAACTCACCTCTGATAATAAGCGACGTCCTGTGGCGAGGAACCCTCCAGATTGGCAGGCACCAGGCTATCCACGTCATCACATATCAGCACAGCCGGGCTCCGCTCCTGGCACATCAGGATCGCGCGCCCTAGGGCTTCAGGGATGTCCTTCCGGCCTTTGAGGGAGCGGCAGTGGAGAATGTGCGACCAGACTGTGAGGTCCTTTTGGACTATGTGACAGAGGGCGGATTTGCCGGTGCCGCTGACGCCTGCAAACAGGTTTTATACTATTGTCAAACACTTGCTGCGCGCTGAGCCATTAATAGAGGAAACTGGACACCTGTTCCATTTAACATGACTGGTGCGACAGAGAGCGCAACAGAGATATCATGTTCCCCAAGGGCGTAGCGACGTACGGGCAGGGGGGGGGGGGGGGGGGGGGGCAGCTGCCTAGAAGAGGCAGATGTCCTATTGCTCATGCAGCATTTACCTTAGATATATTTTTGTTTTGTGTCCTATATAAATAAATCCTAGGGAACAAAGGGCGTAGCTTTGTTCCCTCTTTTCCGGTCTGGTCATACAATGACAATCTGTTTTAAATGAATAATTATCGGCGTAATAGGCGGCAAGGTTCTCGAGTGGCGACCACGTACCGGAAGACGTATCGTGGCTACTCTCCAAGGTGGACTGGTAAAGGTCGCGGAAGTCCGCTGGATGCAGACGGCGCAGGACCAGTCAATGTGGTAGTCTTTGGTGGATGCCTGTGGCCAACGGTGGACGTTTTCTGGCTGACATTATGACGATAATGATGAATGTAGTAGCAGTTTTCTAGGAGACTCACCAGTGACAAGCACGTTGCTCTTTATTTCCGAGACATCTTTAAACGTCGCCTCCCTGTGTATCTCGAAGAACAGATGCGACACCACCTTCTGAACCAACGCCTCCGTCGATTTCAGCCCTCTGCAGTAATTCTTGTAATCATACTCCAGACTTGACGTATTCACTTTAGGAAACTCGAAATCCGTATCACTCAGACATTTCGCTGACACCGTACAATGCCTGAAAGACTCGGAGTTCAGCAATGTATATTTCATATTTTCTGGTCTCAACTTGAATTGTAGAAAGCCAGTGCTAACCTGGGGATTTTGTTTAAGCACACCATCGTTGATTAGAAACCGTTTACCAGAATGCGTGCTACCTACAACACAGTTCTTGAACTTTTCTATGACATCCGCTTCCTTTTGCGTTAGTTCAGAATAAGTCACGATGTTCACGTGTTCCGGCTGTTCAATATGATCTCCTATTATAGTAAAAGCCATTCTCATTCCGTTCTCAATATTAATGATAGCATTTAAAGACTTTGGTATAAGCGCTGTACGTATGTGCTTGTTGTATACTTCGTGGCAAAGGCTTCTAAAAACTATATTGTCTACGGGAACTATTTCAACGCATATATCGTTGATTTCTCTATGATCAGCCTTCTCTCCATTGCTGTCTTGTATTACGGAAGGTATATTTTTCATTATAGCTAATATAATAGTACTGTCTTTATACTTGGCTTCTAATAAGTCTTCGTGCATAAAAACTGTGTAGGGATGTATTAAATTTCGCTTTCCGTCGCTGTCTATAGGTAGAGCTCTGAGATATAACCTCTTTGGTGGATTTAAATACGGTCGGAGCATTCCTTGATTAATGATTCCTATGTTGTTGAAGCGAGTTTCTTTATCTTTCGTTAAATTCTGCACTGTTGACTGTAAATAAAATAATTAACACTTATTACATTTCTAAAGCCTAGCTCTTAAATATATGATGATGATCAAAATATTAATGTTTTGGATTTTTCTGTCAAAGCGGACCGCGGGCTCCTTAAGGGGCACAACCGGGAACAACGCTAGGAGGATGATGATGGATTTTTCTGAAATAGTCAAGCCAATTGGCTTGTGCACTAGTTTTTGGGAACGACCACACTGTCCGACCCAGAAGGGAGACTAGACCTTATTAGGAAAGATGTCTACTGTTGGATATATGGCTCCCCCAAAGAGTGCCATCCAGTACTCTCCCAAACCTTTAGATCAAGAGCAGTAATAATAAAATGAAGAATGATGCTGGTTGAACAGCAATATTTTCTAGATGCCACATGCATGTTGCGGCAAAGGTGTACAATGCCTTGCCAGTTGAAGTCTACAACATTTGTAATTGCCTTAAAAAAATACCTTGTTGAACAGTCTCCATTAAGCTTAAGTGAGTACTGTATAAGAAAAAAAAACAATAAAATGGTATTTTACGTGTTAATTATTCTTAGTAATTGGTAAAATTGTATTGAGACAAATTAACAAACTTTATCCACCATACCATCCTATGTATAACATGAAATTTATGGTAAATAAATCAAATCATATCAAATGACTTGAGTGTAATACCATATTGTGATGCAGCATGTTGAAAGCGTCAACCTTCACGACGAGTCTGCTCTGGTCGACCAGCAGCCCGGTCTGCTTGGGGGTGAACACGATGGGCAGCGAGACGGAGATCCAGACAACACACTTCTGGCCGGCCACCACCAGCCGCAGCTGGTCCAGGATTCGCAGCTGGAGGAGCTCGGCATTGTGTTCCTGGAAACCAAACTAATGTTTTAAAAAAGTAGCTGTAGCTGTTATCTTTTCAGGCTTAAACCGCTGAAACGGTTTTACGGTTTAGATGAAATGTGATAAGGAGTTCGAACACAAAACAAAACTAACAGATGCCCTCCAACGTGCCTTAAAACTAAAGTGGAACTGGGCAGGCCATGTTTCAAGGTACCAGGACAAAAGATGGACCAAGTCAACCACTGAATGGACTGGCCCACTGGGGAAGAGGAGTGTAGGACGACAGAGAAAGAGATGGGTGGACGACATAGTAGAGGTGGCTGGTAAAAACTGGATGGACAAAACTCATGATAGAGAAAAGTGGAAGAAAATGGGGGAGGCTTTTAGGATAAGAAATGTAAAATGCAGTGGGAAATAAAGCTATAATAATAATAATAAGGAGTTCGACTCCCGGGGAGGGATATAGGATAGTTTTATATCTCAAAATCATCGCCTAAGGGAATGAAATGGAAGTGGACTATAAACAAGTTCCGCGCGGACAAATTATTTTTATAGGAAAACAAAGTACAATCAGTTCTCACAGTTCAGACAACCTTTCAAAAATATCTATACAGAGACTTTATTGTTACTGACATAAGACGCATGTGTAGATATTTTTGAAACGTTGTTCGTATAGATATTGGAGAACTCGACTGTACCCTTACGGGATGCTAGACTAGAATAACTGAAGCCGTGAGCGCGACACAAGACGACAAAATCTATAACCTCTTCTTCCTAATTTGCAAAGAGTGAGTGAGACCGGAGTCGCTGAGTCGCGCGCGCACTTTCATATCACAAACTACTCACTCACCAATATCTCCTGATCGTCAGGACTGTCCGTGTCCACAAACAGTTCATCCAGCACCTTCACATCTCCGTACGGAGACGCAAACACCTCCGCTCCTTCATCCAGCCCGAGCAGCCGGGCATGTATGGAGTTGCAGGCCAGGAGGCCCTCCGAGACACCGCTGCTGTACACCACCCATAGCAGCAGCTGGCGGTCTTTGACGATCACTTGGATGCTTTGACCCTAGAGATATAACAGAAGTCATAATACCATCATCATCATCAGTTGTTCCCTCAATGCTGAGGATCGTGACATCATGTCCTCTTCTTGTTCACCAGACTTCTCCAAAGGCTCCAATCACCCGCTTCAAGGAGCGACCACACTGCTGCTCAAAGTACGCTAACGCACCGTAAACGTAGCCAAATGTATGAAGAATACGGGACGAATTCGACACCTCAACGCGTATACGCAGTGTTAGGCACCGGTGTGGTCGCTCCTTTATGTATGGCTTCGTGCAGGTGTAGTTGCAAGAGTGCAGTGATTTGTGTAGTCCATCTAGAGGGTGGTCTGCCTCGAGGCCTCTGGCCCTCAACATTTCCCGTCGTATTAATCCTCTCCAGGCTATCCGAAGAACGTCGTGAGAGGTGTCCAAAGTATGTGGGGGTGGTAATTGGAGGTGCTTTTTTAATGGTTACTTTGAAGCAATTCGGCCAAATCAATTATTTAATCTCAAGTACACTAATCAAACGAGGGAGCTAAACAAACAGTTCTATGCTTAAGCTTGGGCTGAAAATCGTTTGTATGTCCAGTTGTCCGGACGTCCCGCTTTCCCGCTGTTCTCCTCAACAGGTCTCATTCCTCAACCGTGAGTGTGTTTGTTAATTGTATAGAACTTTCTTGTGAAGTAAATTATTCGAAATATAAAAACAACTTAAAAAAGTTCAAAGACCCCCAACATTTTCATTTCAAAGTCCAATATCTCAAAAACGGCTGAACAGATTTTTATGAAACATGGCTAAGAACACTTGGGATATTGTCTATGACCCAAAAAAAACTAAACGAAAATTGGTTCATCGGTTTAGGAGCTAGATACCACAGACAGATACACAGACACATTAAACTTATAACACCCCTCTCTTTGCATTGGGGGTTAAAAAAAACTTTTTACCCCAGAGTTTCACAGCTCACAGAGCCTCTAGTACAATTGAATGGGTAAATCATTTTAAGAATGAATGTTCAAGCATTTCAACCACCTGATTTCTTTGGAAGTCATTTGTCAAACAATCTTTAAATTTTAATGGTATTTCCAGTTTTTAGAAAAATTCTTTGACAAAAATGTAGCCAGAGAAATATGGTAGCTACCTTTTAGAAACAGTAGGCAATAATTTGAAAAAAGTAGCAAAGGACAGACAAACATGAAAGAAAATGCTAGACAAATACCTAGAAAGAATATGAAAACGGTGATTCAGTAAAGGCCTAGGTTTCAATAAGCAAAAGTACAAACATGATGCTATTTATGTCTTTTAATTTGAAATATAAAACAAAAATAAACCAATAAACCATAAAGGCTTGAATCAATAAATAAATCTTGTCGTGGAATATCACTTCCCAACTCTTGAATATAAGACATCTCGATCTCCATGTATAGTCTACCTTTGATGGCCAGTTAAATAATTTTCTGATAGATGATAATCAGGGCTCGAACAATTCATGCGGATGACGTAAAAATTACGTAACTTTGTACACAGGATGATGTTTGTATTAAACTGTGACATATCTCATGAAGTAAAACAATAATCGTGAGTAAATCCATGAGATTTATACAGAATGACGGGACGATGTCGTGCATAAAATAAATGTTACGAAATTTGCTATCGTAAGTACGATTATTTATAATAAAAGTATATATATTATAAAAAAAAAAACAAAAAAAAGATAATTTTATGTTATTATTTATCCTATTCATTTACTCGGCTCATTCCAAGTGACGATGTCGTTTAATTATTGATGATAAATGATAAGTAGTAATTGTTTATGAAAATACTATTTGAAATCATCCTACAAGCGGTTTGACGTCATCCGCATGAATTGTTCGAGGTATGATGATGATGTGACTTGACATATACAATAATCTAGTCAATAAACATAAAACCTTTGGACTTTGTCATTGACCTAAAATTCTGATTATGAAAACCGAAATAATATTCATAAAATGTTCTTCATTTTAATAGTTTTATGGCAGATTAAAATATGCCAAATTAAGATAATTTGAATGCATGAAAAGATAAGATATCAGTACAAAAACAAATAGGTACTTAACCTTAAAACTTGAATTGTACGTAGATCAGTAAAACTAGTCCGATAGTAGTTTTCTTGACTTTGTATAAATATATAAACTTGTTACCTGTTCATTATTGGTGCTGTATTTTGAACTTAAATAAGCAAAACAAGTCTTTTCGTGTGTGTAAGCAACTTGCAATCTCACTCCACCAAGCATTTTATTCACCCAAAGATATAATATAAAGGTTTTATAGACACAATACACAACATGTAACGTAACACTATCATACCACCATTATAAAACAAATACAGTAAGAAACTTTAATGATAATAAAGAATACAATTTGCAACCAAAACCAAGTATCATTTATCTGCCAATTGCCATTATTTATTCGGACTGTCAGTGTCACTGTCGCTGTCAAAAAAATGTTGCCAGACTTTTATTGCAAAAATTCGTTGGTTAGAGCCGCGAGTCGTATAACAAAAAAATCGGCCAAGTGCGTGTCGGGCCACGCACAGTGTAGGGTTCCGTAGTTGCCTGTCTATCTTAGCTACATCGACACGCGCCCTAAAAATGAGGCAAATTAAAAGAAAAAATCAAGTAGCACGAAATGCATAGCGGTGTAATTATTAAGGAGAGTTAAACCTCCTTATGACTTTATGTCACTATTGTTTTTCTAAGACAGTTGACATGAATAAAATACGTAAAGCTTTTATATGGTAGCAGAGCGTAAAAATATTGTATTTTAAATGTTTCATTGACAAAAAGTGAAATAATTCTAGGAAAGAATTTGTAATTTCATACAGTAAAGTCTGTGCCAGCTATCTGCTATGGATAGAGCTATAGTAGAAGCGTCAAGGGTGCAGATAGGGCACCTAGATGCGAAAAACTTCAAGTCATGGAAGTATAGAATACTGGTTGTCATAAGGGCCATCCCGGGAGCCTTGGAAATAATTGAAGGTAGGAGATGGAGGACTGAACAACCACCTGCAACGGCTGCCGCTGCTGTCCAAACAAAATATGAAAAAGATTTACAAGAATTGATCAATGTTGACAGTGCCCTGCTAGTGCTGATCACGACAAATATGACAGACGAGATACTAAATCATGTCATGCGTCTGACGAGTTCACAAGAGGTATGGGAAGAACTAAATAGATTATATGGCGAAAGTAGTGAAGACAAAAGTTACGATCTGTGTTTAAAATTCTTTGGCTATAAGAAAGAACCCGAACATGGTATGGCAAATCATATATCTGCACTAAAGAATATCTGGCATGAACTAAACAGCCAGTTTGAGTCGAAATTACCAGACGTGCTTTTGATCTGTAAAATTTTAGACACTTTACCGACGGAATATTTTGCTTTCAAATCTAGTTGGTTACTAATGACTAAGAGAGATCGGACTGTGGACAATCTAACTACCCAAATATGTGCCCATGAAAAAACCCTGATGAACAGCACTGAGAATGCGAGCACGAGCTCCTCGGAGGCTTTATACGCCAGAACTGAAAAATTCAATAAAAAAGAAAGAAAAGACTTCATATGTAAATATTGTGGAACAAAAGGACATCGAGTTAAAGCGAGAAGCGAGCAATGCGAGAAGTGGATTTCTGACGGCAGGCCACCTAAACAGGCAACATCAGTAAATCTAACTCTACCCGTCCTAGCCCTGAACCAAATAGTCGCAGACAAAGATTCCTGGTACGTAAACAATGGTGCAACAAGTCATGTTACGAACAGAGGGGATATCTATGAGACTTTCGAACATTTCAGAGGAGAACATACAGTCACAGCAGCCAATGGTCAAACCATAGAAGCATTAGGTAAAGGAACCATTCGTGCTGAAGTTGATGTATGTGGAAGACGCGAGCAAATAACACTCAAAGATGTTTGGTATGTACCGAATATAAAAATGAATCTCTTTTCTGTTCTTGCCGCACATGATCATGAGTTCAACACCGTCTTCGAGTCGACGCCAGACACGTGTATACTAAAAGTGGCTGGATCCACCAGATTAATTGGAAAAAGGCAAAGAAATGGCGGACTTTATAAACTGAACCTCAGCTGCCTTACGCCAAAAATCAATGTAAACGCGGTATTGACAAATCCACTACAAGTTTACCATGAACGGCTTGCTCACCAAAATAAGAGACATGTAAAGCAACTCATTGAACAAGAACTTGGATTGAAAGTGGAGGACAACAAATCAGACCTGTGCGAAGGATGTCTATATGGAAAGGCACACAAGCAAAAGTTTGGCACAAGGGTAAGAGCAACTCAACCTGGAGAACTCATCCATGCAGACATATGCGGACCTTTTACATACTCCATCCAAAAGTTTCGATATTTCTTGATGTTCAAAGATGATTTCACTCACTATCGATTCATATATTTTCTAAAGCAGAAATCTGAAGCATGGATGAAGCTTAAGCAAATGCTAGCAGAAGCCAAAGCTGCCGGATACACTGTTAAAGAAATTTTGACTGACAATGGAGGAGAATTTGATAACGAACAGTTTCGGAAAATCTTAGCGGAACATGGCGTAAAACAGAGACTGACGATGCCTCACACTCATGAACAGGCTGGATGCGTAGAAAGAGAGAATCGGACAATAGTAGAAGCAGCAAGATCGATGATGCATGCTCATGAGGAGATACCGCAAGGTCTTTGGGCAGAACTCATTAACACAGCGGCGTACATCCTGAATCGCTCTAGTACATCAAGCGTGCAAGGAAAATCACCATATGAGTTATGGTACAATAAAAAACCAGGTATCAAGCACTTGAGAATCATTGGCTGCAAATGCTACGCCCATATTCCTAAACCAAACCGCAAGAAGCTTGACAAGAAAGCTCAGAAAGGAATATTGATTGGGTATGACGGAAATGAAGGATATAGAATTTGGGACAAAGTAAATCACAAGTTGATAAGATCTAGAGATGTGACTTTTGAAGAAACACCGCTACTAGGCTGCAACACCGACAAAAAGTCCTTTAGTGAACCACAACCTTCAACCTCAACCAACAAAACCATTCGATATGAGCTACCAGATTTACAAGACAAACCATCAGATATTATTGTGCAGCAAGATGATACTCGAGACCTACAAGCATCTACGTATATGCCATTACCAAATGGAACCTCACTGTCCCAATGCGAGTACAATGAAGTTGATGAGCAAGATGTAGATATTATCCGAGATGACCAGGAAGTGCAAGATGTTGATTTAGAGCCAAATCATACAGCAAACGAGTCGTTTGAAACTGAGGAATCTGAAGATGGGGATACAGAACATGAGAACTGTAGCCTATCTGAGCCTGAAATTGAACAAGCTGGTCGAATGACTTTGAGGAACCGCGACAATCTTAGGCCCCCAAGTCGATATAGAGATCATGTCTGCAACATTAATCTGACATTGAATGCTACCGAACCTAAAACCTTCAGGGAAGCTATGTCTGGAGTAGATCGGGAAAAATGGCAAGAAGCCGTCAGTAGCGAAATACATTCTTTAGAAGAAAATGAAACGTGGGAGTTAGTCGAATTGCCAAAAGGACGGAAAGCCATCCCATGTAAATGGATATTTAAAGTCAAGGCTAATGCTGACGGTACAGTAGACAAGTATAAAGCCAGATTAGTGATTAAGGGATATTCACAAAAGGAAGGATTGTACTTTTATGAGACGTTTAGTCCTGTGGCAAGAAGCAGCACCATAAGAGCACTTCTAAGTGTTGCCGCCAAGGAAGAAATGATCCTATCGCAATTTGACGTATCAACTGCCTTCTTATATGGAAAGTTAGACGAGGAAATCTATATGAAACCTCCAGAAGGCTATGCAACTGATCCTAAATTTGTATTCAAGCTGAAGAAAAGTCTGTATGGGCTTAAGCAGGCACCAAGGTGCTGGAATCGATGCATTACGGACTACATTGTGGATATCGGCTTCAAACAAAGTAAAGCGGATCCTTGCTTATTTACACGAAGGAGAGGAAAAAGCAAGACAGTTTTAGCCCTCTATGTCGATGATGGACTTTTTGCATCTAATAGCGAAAAGGAAACGAAATTATTTCTAGAAGAACTGGAAAACCGTTTTAAGATAACCGTCAAACCCGCAAATTATTTTTTGGGTATGGAAATCGAGAGAAAATCAGACGGCTCCATCTTTGTTCATCAGAAAGCGTACACCAAGCGCGTTCTAGAAAAATTTGGCATGGAGAATTGCAAAACCGTGGCAACGCCAATTCTAAAACCAGGTAACAAAAATGAAACAGAGACTGCACCTTTCCCTTATCGCCAAGCAGTTGGAGCATTGGCCTACCTAATGACCGGGACAAGGCCTGATATAGCTTATGCTATAAGCGTAGTTTCAAGAAATTTAGACTGCCCTACCAAGGAAAATGTTCAAACAGCCAAGAGAATATTCCGCTACTTGAAAGGCACCATAGGCAAAGGTATTACTTATGGAACTAAAAAAGATCTGGAATGCTACAGTGATGCAGATCATGGGGGTGATCATGACACAGGTCGCTCCACCAGCGGAATGTTGTGTCTGTTTGCTGGCGGCCCAATATCGTAGAAGAGCAAGCGCCAATTGACTGTTGCGATTTCATCAACAGAAGCAGAAATCCTCGCTGCCAGTGAAACTGCCCGAGAGATTATATGGATGAAAAGAATTCTGAAATACCTAACAGACAAGGAGTGGCCAGCCACCCTATATGTGGATAGTGAACCGGCAATCCAGTTGGCCAATCATCCAGCACACGAATACCACCAGAGAACAAAACATATTAGAATTCGATCATTCTTTGTAAGAGAATGCGTAGATAGAAAAAATATTGAAGTTTGCAAAGTACCAGCTTCGGTACAGCTCGCAGATATGCTAACCAAGCCTCTTTATGGACCCAGGCTTACAGAACTAAGCAGAATGTCTGGCTTAAAAACGGAGCCGGATATTAAGGAGAGTTAAACCTCCTTATGACTTTATGTCACTATTGTTTTTCTAAGACAGTTGACATGAATAAAATACGTAAAGCTTTTATAGTAATAGGTACTTATAACTGACAGCTTATTTCATCGGTAAAATTATTCCCATATAAAGAATATTACAAAAAATCGGGTTACATGACTCGCTGGCTCTACTCTTAATAGGCCTGTTGTTTCTTGCCCTGTAAGTATTAGGCAAAAATTTGAAGAGGTTTGTGTGCCGATAGGGATTTCTTAACTACTGACTAATTAGCTTTATACTTTTTTTCAGTACAGGCAGTCAAAGCTGGTTGGTGTTAGGATTTTGATTATATGTTTGGGAAAAAAGGGTAATTTTATTTAAGGAAGCACTTCTGGTTTAACTATTAATTTACCAAAAGATTATCCCGTTTTCGGCTTGACGTTGACTTTTATGACACGTTGATGTATACCTACCTAACAGTGAACTACTCAGGGCAGATTATATGAAGGAAACTAACTCAGTGGGCAGGTTTATTATAAGTTATAACCAGAGGTCGGATTTCTCGTGGCACTTTCAAGCTGTCATAGGGACTTCTCATTTATTGACTTACGATATTCATATTATATCGATACATTATATATATAACACAAAATATCAAAGAAGATTGAAAGTAGAAGTAAACAACTGGCGGTCTTATTGCTAAATAGAGAGCTCGCGGGCCGTCCTATGATAGCCGTGCTGGTTATAACTTACAAAAGCGTATGCCAAGTATAACATGGCTATTAAAAAACCTCATTTGACAGAAATAACAAAACAAAATACCTATTCAGTCTGTCCTTTTTTGAGTCATGCAGTGTGTAAGTCGTACCTATTGTGCACATCCTTAAATAATGTTTAATTTCAGGAAAAGTCTATAATTAGACGGCATAGTTTACTCTGGTATCATTGTGTCCGTTCGGAATGCTATTCCAAATGGAATTTGGAATATTTGGATGCACAACTACAACTAATTCTTCAATATTTTAATACAGTAAAATTTATTGAAATATAATGATGAAAGTGCTGATTTATCGTATTATTTTCGTTGCCTGAAATGCTGGAAAATTCTATAATCAGCTGAACTAAATTCATTATATTTGAACACAACTAAAACTAGGAGTGGTTTTTGAATGTACCAGACGTTCCGTTCTAAGGCAGTAATGTAAATTCAAGATAAAATCCAGATTGTTATATAAATGATCACGATTGTATTATAATACTTTTATTACCATATCTATATGTAAAATTATTACTGCGGTTTTCAAAGTACGGTTTATCTGCGTAACTCTGCACAAAAAGTCATACAGTCACGTACATTGACTTTAAGGTTCCGTAGATTGGAGCGACTAGACAAGCTTTTCCGCCATTGGCCAACTGGGTGCCCAATAGAATTTCAAAGCAACGGTTTCTGTCTACTATGGTTGTTGGAGTTCAGTCCGGTCTCAGGCTGGACTTTTGTTAAGTTTATATAATATTTTACATTTCTTAGCAAACAATCGGGACGTGCAACTCCGTAAATATCTAATAAAGTAATACACAACGGCCGCCGCCGTCTAGAAACGTGAGTATTCGCAAATCATTAGAAAACCGTTTGACGCTGTCCCAACGGGCAGACGTTCGCTTGTTTTGCCTCCATTTTTAGACGGTTAGACGTGAGATTTTCGAAAGCCTTGTTTACATGTTATCGTTCGTGTTCTATGGATTAATTTTGAACTGTATGTGCGCTTAGTGTTAAGTACCACGTTGAAGCAGTGCACGTGAATTGGTAATTGTTTTCCAGTGCGTAATGGCGCCAACCAGGTTGGCATCCAAGCCAATCGGCGTCAATCACGTCAATGAGAACTTGAACGGCATCCTGAGCAATGGCATCACGACGAGGAGTAAGCAGTTGGCTACTCTGAAGAGCTATAAAGACAGTATGAAGATGCCTAACAAGAGGAAAGCGGACAGTCCCCTGAAAGATGCGACGGCGAAGCGAGCGGCGTTCGGGGACCTCACCAACGCGTTCAACAAGTCCGCCGCCCCCGACAAAGCTGTTCCGCTCAAAAAGGTTACAGTGGAGTCAAAAATGCTCCCCACACTTAAGGTTAACCATAAATAACTTGTGTTATTTTTTCTGCTAGGAGGGTACTTAATTTCCTGTTATTTTTTGAGATCTTTTGTTTAAACGTGCCTTTGTTATGTAGATTGCAACAATTATGGTGAATGGTTAAAAGTAAGGCTCTATTTACATCCCTCTGCAGGTCAATGAACTTTCCCTCCAAAATGTTTGTGCTGCAATTTTCTACTTTACTCATTTACAATCTTGAAGATACATACATTGTAACTTATTTAGCGATATAAACCACATCCATTAGTAATATTAACTATAAGTTATTATCAGTCTTTCATTATTACCATCATTTTTAGAATGTCAAACCACATATCACACTCAATGGCAAAACATCAAAGACAAAGCAGCTACAGAGAGTAGCCAGTAATGCCATAGAGTCTGTACAAAAGCACTTTGCCAAGGACCCGCCCAAGCCTGTGGCGACCCGGGGCCAGAATGGCATCCTCAAGAACATTGAGAAGAAGGTGCTCAAGGAAAATCAGAATCAGAGCCAGAACTCCAACTCGGCCAAGTCTTTAAGGAGTGATGTCTCAGGAGAGCCCTCACTGTATATGACTGCCCTAGAAAATATGTAAGATTGGAATATTTCTTCTCCTTAACTATCTATTAGCTCAACTGAAGTGTCTCATCTTCAAAGAAAAGTTGTTAAGACAATGTAGCTTAGAATGCTATGTAGTTTCTAGTTTCAATGGCTAATAATTTGTTTCAATTTTGTTTGTAGAGATAAAATAAATAAACTAAATTTTTCAGACTTATCTTACACAAATTGGGACTAGATAGGTCCCCTAAGCAAAGCTTGTACTATGGGTACTAGGCAATGATATACATAGTTATATAGATAAATAAATACTTAAATACATAGAAAACATCCATGACTCAGGAACAAATATTCATGCTCGTCACACAAATAAATGCCCCGGGAAGAACTCTTAGTTTCGTAGGCAGGGTCACACAATTATACACACATACAACTAACCAGTTTCTTAAACCGATACAAGTATGTTACTATATTAACCCATTATTCCCGTTATTCTTCGATAAGCACTTCAAGGTGGAAAATAAGTCTTAAAAAGTAGAAGAATAGTAATAAAAAAATTGTGTTGCTTGGTCCTAAAAAATTAATATTATCAAGTAGTGAAATTTGTAGTTTGTATATGTTTAATCATATTCTCATATCAAACACACCCTTGCAGAAGCCCTTTAGATCCCACTAAAGAAGAATGCAAGGTGATCAGCGAGAAACTAGACAAAGTGAACCTGGACGACAGCTCCATCAACAAATCCCTGGATGATGAGCTGGATGTCCACCAGGTCCCTGCGGGAGTGGCCGACTTTGACAAGGAGAACTGGAACGATGTGTTCCAAGTGTCACAATATGCTATGGATATATTCAACTATTTAAAAAGCAGAGAGGTGAGTTTCATATTGATGAAGGCATCAGCAGTGATTAAGATATTTGTTTGATTCATATGTTTTTGAAGAACACATCAACTTTGTTTCAGTTTAATTGCTTTAGGGCCTGTTTACACATTGATTAGTGAGTAGTAGATTAGTGGTTAGAGTTTTTTATGGACTAATCAATCACTAATCAATGTTTAAACCAGCCCTTACTGGCAAATTGTACATCCTGAAATAAATTTAACTGGTGGTGTCATATGTATTCATAATTATGTATTAAAGAAATTAAAGTGTGAATTTGAAGTCTCCTACCTGCACTGGGCCACCATTGAAATCTAGGTTTTCCTATCTAGCTGGTTTGTGCCCAGCAGTGCTACTACTGATGGTTATAATTTATCAACCCCAATAATCTTCTCACCCTACATCGCAACGCAGTCATCATCAAGTGAACTTCCTAGTTGATCTTTCACAGCTGAGGATTGTGACCGAATGCAATAGCGGGGTTGACTGCACGCATGCCTCGGTCGAGGCGTGGCGCCAAGCATGCAGACCGTTCGCCGTTGTTTGCCGAACTGTTCGCGCTCGGTCAGACTAGCGTGTCCGAGGCAACCGCGCGCGGCAAGCCCGAGCAAAGGTGGCTCGGCCGAATTTACCTTTAAACATGCCGCGGCCCCTTTGATCTCGGGCAAAGAGCCGGTAACGCTCGCTTCGGGCGAGGCGTGCGGCCGAGCAAGCGGACCGTTCGGTTTGCCGAACGGGATGGCTCGCCGAGGCACGTCTACACTGAGCGCGTACGCTTGGGCGAGGCATACGACCCGACTATTGCCGTCCATGCAATTTAGTTCCTCATCGAGTGGACTGCATGACTGCCTTCAAGTGTAATAAACGATTAACTTATCCATCCACCATTCCAGCCACTATTCCCCGTGGACGACTACCTCACCCGGCTGAAGGGCATCACATCCTGGATGCGAGCGCTCCTCATAGACTGGATGGTGGAGGTCCAGGAGAGCTTCGAGCTGAACCACGAGACACTGTACCTGGCAGTGAAGCTGGTGGACCTGTACCTGACCAAGTCCTCGCTGAAGCAGCCGGAGAAGGACCATCTCACAAAGGAGGAGCTGCAGCTGCTGGGAGCTTCGGCGCTGTTTATTGCTTCCAAATTCGACGTAAGTTTATTAAATTAAACCCTTATAGACATTCATCACCCTGCTAGCGTTCCATCATCATCAAAGACGTCTACAGCTGGACATAGGCCTCCCCCAAAGAATTATTCGATTAGGTCCTAAAGGAGCCCAAGGTCAAACACTTTAATCCCAAGGTTTGGCGTAGGCACTGGTTTTACGAAAGCGACTGCCATTAGACCTTCCAACCGAGAGGGAAAACGAGACATTCATCAAACCCATTTTAGTTTATCTTTATATACTGTATAACTTTAGTTATGACATTTTTCGACACAGACTACTTAACAGATATTTGTTAAGTTTTTTTAATAAGGAAGCATGTCCCTATTTCATAAAGATTCGTTAAACAAGGCAATGGACGTAACTACTTTATGTATGATCGTCATATCATTCACATAATGCATCTTTGTAAAACCGAGCTTATTTTTTGTGGAAAATCTTTTGGACATTACGATCGTACTGTGCGGACGGAGTTGCACTACAAAAAAAGCCGTACGGTGTTCTAAAGATCTTCCACTGCTTCAAGCGGCGGCTGCTTCCGCTGCCGCTGCCGCCTGAGGTCGTCGCCCGAACCGTGAAAGAGACGTAGAGAAAAGTCAAGTGAAACACACTTGAAACAAAAAGTTGGTATGCCTAGATCGTCCATCCCCACTTCTACCTCCGCTTTGTACAAGATAACCTAGTACGCATTGAGGTACACATTACTTGGGCTACTGACCCCATCTCGTGGCTGAAACGATCTACAGTGTGATAAAAAAAACACTAAAACTGAAAAGGGTTGCTGCGAACTCTTTGCTGACCTCGTGTATTACGTGATACACAAGATACTCCCAACACACTTATTATGATAAACCATATCTAAATACTTCTTTCAACGTCATTGTCAATTAGTTGTGTTTTAGACTTCGTCTTTTTCAAACGCGTATGCAACTCTTATCCATCGCATATGGGTGAGGACCAAATTCTTGGCCAGTAGTTAGCCTGGTGAGTCAGTAATTAGGCATACAAACTGGAGAAGTGGACAAAGTTCCGTTGTGACACAAAAATTAACCATTTGTATGGTTAATTTTCGTGTCACAACGGATTTTTTTTATTGACACAGCCATAATAACACTACTATTTACTTGCTCTGTAGTAGTGTTGTGTTCCTGGAGGTGAGCAAGGTCGCCAGAGCTCGCGAGGATGCGTTGTGTTGAGAGCGAGGGAATTTGTTCCTTCAGCTGTCAACACGGCGAATCCTCAAACATATCGAGGGTCGGCAACGCCCATGTTATTCCTTTGGGGTTGCATGCGTCTATAGGCTGCGGTGTCCGCTTACCATCAGGCAGGCCGTACGCTTGTTTGTCACAGTTAAAAAAAAATAGAGTGAGTTAAGCTGACCAAGAATTTGGTCCTTACCCATATATATGTCATTTCTATGAAATATCACGCATTCGCTTACTTTCCAGTCCTACATCTCTATCGATATTACTTAAAATAATACCTATCTTCCACAAACAATCTTGTACAGTGTTAATAAATATTAGTAGGTACATATTTTTTTCAAATATGTTACACATCCCTTTTTCCCACCGTGACATCTAAGTTATCACCAACCGTAACAAGGGCACCGTTGCCAAAACCGTCAATATGCCAATTTATTTGCACCCCAACCCCATTTCTATAAACTTAAGAAAACCACCCATGCATTGGTCTGTATGCCAGTCTCGTTTACCTGACGACAATGGCCCTCCTCACCCCTGTGCAGACAATATATTCATTTCTTATGCACCCTAACTTCAGCTGTGATACTTAAGTCTTTGGTTAAACTCGAAATCTCACGCCCTGGTTGAGGTCTCTTTTTAAAGTGGGTTTTGATGCAGTGATTTGTAATCGGTCGTTCTGCACGGTTTTCGTTTCCGCATGGAGGTGTTCAAAGACTATTACAACATAATTTCGTCGGGTGACATCCAAAACTCACTGATTTTTCTGCATTTAGGGAGCGTAGTTAGATATTGTTTTGTTTGTTGGGCGGAGCAGTTCATAAACATGTCAATATGTAGGCATTTATGTACAAGCGTACGCGTTTTGATACACGCCTGACATCCCGAAGGTCGCGTCGCTTCAATCTCCGCTCGTCTGTAAACAAAGCCTGACTTGAGCCTGGTGAGTGCGTCTCGGTGCGGAAACCTGATGTCGTGAGTTTGCCAAGTAATCTTCAATTGAATTCTATTCTTCAATTAAACATTTATTCATTTGTAAATGAGGTAAGTATACCAACGTGAGATTTGGCAAAGACTTTTGATTTATTTTTGGATTCAATACCTTGATTATTCACATGTTCACGAAAATTACGTTTTGCCAATAACTATCGGTGGACGCTATTTACGATTCAAGATTTAAATATTTTTTTCCTGCAAACACAATAAATTATTATAACCTCCGCAGCCGATTTCGACCAAGGCGACTGCTCCCAGGTGTGCTAGTATGTGGCTAACATAGCCAATAATAATAATAATTATTATTAGTCCGCGACTCCGTCCGCGTGGAATTCATTTATATCATAGCTCCATATAAACTTTCGTCCCCCATTTCACCCCCCAGGGGATGATTTCCAGTATAAAAACTATCCTATTTTCTTCCCCGGGATTCATCCTATCTCCATGCCCATTTTCATCTCAATCGGTTCAGCAGTTCAAGCATGAAGAAGTAACTCGTCTGCCTCAGACACTCGCATTTATAATATTAGTATGGATATCGAGTCCGTTATTTCCCAGTGCTGAGCAAACATTAATCGCGGTCTTGAGCAATACCTGGCCAGTCTTAAGAAGGATTCGCCGACGAGGTCTACCAATAAATACAAGACAATGATTTCTCCTCTTACCTTTAAGCCGGTCGTATCCCAAAAGAGTCCGGAGTCTGTTATATTTAGACCCAAGATTTGCATATATATTAGTCTGCGAAAGCGGTTCTATAAACACCGTTATTGTAGCACGCTAATAATGTGTAATTTTCTACAGGAACGCATCCCCCCGCTGGTGGACGACTTCCTATACATCTGCGACGGCGCGTACACACTGAGCCAGCTCCTCAAGATGGAGATGACCATCCTCCGCGCCGTGGACTTCGACCTTGGAGTGCCGCTCTCCTACCGCTTCCTGCGCCGCTACGCTAGGGTCAGTACTGCACGTGGTACACACTGAGCCAACTCCTCAACCTTACCTGTTAGTGAGGAACAGGTGCTTTGTGACAACGTGATGGTGCTACTGGGCTTGTGTTGAACTATCATGGAACTAGGAGTTCCTAATCGGTGAGTATAAAGGTTCGCTTAAGTATCGACACGACACCGCCTCGTCTTGGCCAACGGTAAGTTGCCAAGGCAGTAATAATTTATCCCTAGATTATTACTAATCCAAGATATTAATTTCTTCATGACTTCCTCCTTATTTCCTTTGCTGCGCACCCTATCTTTTTGATCTCTAATAGAACTGTTTAAAACTTGCATTCAGTTGCTTTCCACTAGCGCGACTGCTACAAGATGCGCGCGACGGGAAGCAACGTTTTTGTATATACGTCATCTTCTAAATATTGCCGTGCCGTGCTGTTCGTTCGTTGCGTTGCAGGCTGTCCTTTTATTGAGTCGCGCGCTTCTTGAGCTAAGTTTCCCTCCGTAGATTGACGGCAAAGCCACAACGTTTCATAGACCATACTTTAATTTTCCAGTGCGCTCGACTGTCCATGCCGACGCTGACCCTAGCTCGGTTCGTGCTAGAGCAGTGCCTGCTGGACTACGCGCTTGTGCAGCACTCGGACAGCAAGATGGCCGCCGCCGCGCTGTACATCGCGCTGCGCATGAAATCGCTCGGACACTGGACGCCCACGCTCGCTTACTACACGGGTGTGTATTACACCCGTAGTGGTGTGGTGAACCATCGAACCCTGCCACCAGCGGTTTCCGTCGGCTTCCCTATTTGAGAACTTTCCGAATATGTAATACAAATTAGCAAAGCTTTTCTATGGACATTCTTGATGTCACGAAAGAAAGAAGGAACACATTTATTCACCACACAAAATACAAAGGGAGTGAACATCCCCCAATCCCACCTGTCTGTTTTGAAGCAAGCTTTAACTTCACATAAAAGACTATTGTGTGATACACTGGTTTTTTTATTTATCATACTAGGTGTCCCCCCGACTCCCGTGCTCACAAAAAGCTCTTTTATTTTAACGATGTACTATGCCGGCTAAGGCCTAAGCCCTAAGGGATCCTTAATCAGATATGTTTTTTTTTTTACATCCAAGTGTACATACTTTATTTACCCCTTCCTAATACTAATTTAGATTAGAAAAGCTTACAAAACTACAAAATGTCGATAACACCTTTAGGACATATCCCTAAAACTGCTTTTTCTCAAATTCCAGGCTACAGCTTCGAAGAGATCCTCCCCATAGTGCTAGAACAGAACGCGTCGCTCCACAAGAAGCCCAAGTCGGCCATCAGCACAGTCCGCAACAAGTATTCCCACCAGATCTTCTTCGAGGTAGCCAAGGTGCCACTTCTCGACGACGCGACACTCAGCAGCTGAGGACGGCTGGGTGGCACTTCACTCGTACAGACCATACTCAGGTGGGCCCGCATACTTTGATACAGTATCTCGCTAGGTAATATTGACAGTGGGAATTAGCTGCGATACACATATCTTTCTAAAGCTGCGTACGAATGCGAGCGGCTTAGCCTGAGGCATGCTCGCCCGGCGCGGCGAGTTGCTCGCGAGACAAACTGGTGCACATTCAAATGCGCGGCGAGGCAGCGTGCGAGCGGCGAACCGACGTTGCGCCTCGTCCAAAATGGCGTCGATACGATGACAGCTAATGGATTTCGGGTCCCACAACACCTTTTCCTTTTCATGTATTTGTATCAATAATTGTTCCAAATGTACTAACAAACGATTGCACAAGCACGGCTCAGCAGTTACACACACACACACACACACACACACATAAAGAAGTAGGTGAGCCGTGCGTGCCTCAACCCGAGGCCTCAAATTCGCACGCACCTTTATGCTTAGCAGAGATATGTGTCTTCAGCTATGTTCCGCTGGCTTAATTAGTTGGCTAGGCTATCAGACTTCAGCTATCGGCAATCTACGTTTTTGTACAGAACATTAAAAATGCCCACACCCAAATAATACTTACATTTATGCTAAAAGTGGCACTGGAACATAAGTTTCATGTGTTCTGCCTACCCATTTTGGGAATAAAGGCGTGAATCTATGTATGTATGATAAAAGCAAAGCTGGGTTCATATTTGTCTGACGATATCGGTATATTATTTCGGATATATTCACATTCATCTGAGGCACTCTGACGTGACGACTCCTGTTGTGCGGATCGCATCATAGAGATCCGCGTCAGATAAGTATGGATTCGGCTCAATAAAATACGGTTACCGAACAGGAAGAATTTTGGTACATTAACCCGTCATTACATGACACGCTGCGCGCAACTGTGGCCTGGCTAGGAGCTAAGTCTCTTACGCTATCACTATCACCCCAAAGATGCATTTTTAACCGACTTCAAAAAAAAGGAGGAGGTTCTCATTTCGGTTGTATTTTATTAGCTATAATGGGGTATTTGACAACAGTGAAAACCAAAAATCTTTTTTCATTAGCAACAGATAAACATTACGAAAATACTCGGATGATCTTTCATTTATGTTTGCTATTTTAAGATGTTTAAATTCACAAAAACTAACAATAAGGACGTTGTTTGGTTGTGACGTCACAAGCAAGTAATCCCTACAAATTTACTTACGGAGTATTGGAATATACATAAAAAGAAGCTGAATTGACTTTTGTCAAATACCGTATTAGTGACCAAATGTGTGACGTGCGACAACATCATTGTACCCGAACGAGACGGGTCAGTGAACAAGATTCTTTATGCTCGGTATTTGGATGAATTTGGAAGCAGGTTTTCAACTGTCTGATGCGAGGGCGAGTTAGCGATAGATAGTCGATAGGTACTGTAAAGCTGGTACAGTTGGTAGAGCTGGTAGAGTTCGTATAGAGTTAGCTCAGACAATCAAATTTCAACAGTTCCAGTGAAATAATAATGCCCATTTTGTACAAAAACAGCGGCTAGACGTAAGAATTAAATTGGTAAGAAATATTCAAATTGAATATGTTTCAACGGTGACTTAAGTTGTTTTACAAATAGCTTTGTCGCATTGTTACATAAAAAAAAAGGTAAGGTGCCACAACGCTATTTAATTCTAGATTAGGATGTGACCAATTAATTTTAGAAGAATTGTTCTCGTTATGATAATAATTGTATGTATACGTGTAATGTAATGTTGACCGGACGAGGCGGCCGACTGCCAGTGACGGGTTATTCCCACCTGTTACCACCAATTTGTTACCAGTGTTAACAGCTGTTATTTTTTCCCCATATTTTTAAGGTAACTACTGGGGGAAAAAATCCCAGTAGTTACCATCAATTACTATTCCCATTAGTTCCCACTGGTAAAAAATGGGGGAAATAATCCAAGGTGTTACCACTGAACAAATTGGTGGTAACAGGTGGGAATAACCCAGTGACGCGGGGTATTTGGCGGAAACCAGTAGGATAATTGTAGTTACTTGAAGGTTTACGTCGAGAGCGGGAGCATGACAATTCGAATTGTTATAACGCTTTAAAGTCTTTATAATATTTGCTATTTATGCAAAGTTTATTTACAATCTTTTTTTCGTAAAGAGAACAAAAATCCGAAAGAAAGACTGACACTTTTTAATGTTAAGGTATTTTACCTACTTTTGGAAGAGCTACTTGATTATTTAAATGTGCCATATGTGTGTATGGCAAAAATCTGACCACAGTTCACGAATTGAAACGAAGTTAACTGAAGCTAAAAGTTTCATTGTATTGTCTCAAACTGTTTTATAAAAACCATAAACCAAAATCATTGCTAAACTTGTCCGCCTTCCCGCACAAATTTACAGTAAGTAGATGGAATTTTACCAAAAACTCATACCTAATAATCCCTACATTCCAATGTTTTTCCGCTTTATTCTTCTATAAATATTATTTAGTGTTATTGTCTTCCTATAGTACATTTTAGCTATAATGTGGTATGATTAAATTAAGAACTTTAATTCTCTGATGCTGGAAAGCCGTAGATACTAAAATAAGCTAAGGTGTGGAGGCTCGCGGGCGGCAGCGAAGCGATGGTTTTCACGCACAGAAGTGTACAGATTTTAGAAGTGAAATGTTTCACTCGCTATCCACTCTTCGCTCGCCCGCGCGTGTCGTCATACAAGTTGTACGCTTAATGCTAGATCTAGTGGGAACCCCGAGGCACCCCCAAGGTGACAGACAGCACACCCATACCTATGGACGTACCCAAATGTTTTTATATAAAATATGTACTTGGCAGGCTTTGCTAATACTCTTTTAATTATAACAATTATTATTGAATGGATTTTTGTAATGTTTTAATAATAAACTTTACATAGTAATTATTGTGAGATTATTCACAGCGTTTGTCGTATGTTTTGTAATTTATCACATTTTAAAGAGTACAAAATATTGGAATGTTATAATAATAATGTTGTTCATTAATGATAAGTTTTAGAATAATTCAATTTTAAATGCTGTTTTTACCTAATATCATTTGTGGTCTAATTATACAAAGCTAATGTAAAACCCCAACTTGTAAATAAAGTGATTTTGGTTTGGTAACTCAGAATTATTAATTTGTACAAAATGCAACTCAATTTCATTTGCTACATGCACACTATTATACGAATTTCAATTTACAACTCTTGCTTACATCACGAAAGAAGTAATCCCATTGCAAAATATGAACTGTTTCGTAAAACTTTCATCTGTATTCATGTATTTTTTTACTTGATCCTGACTTCTCGGCTGTTGTATTGACATTATTATTTCCAAAATAGATGACCATTTCGATTACAAACATAGGAACTAAAATAGTTATCATTTTGGATGTTCAGTTATGTGGTAGTTACGTTAACAACCCTATTTCATTGTGTGATTGTCTATTGTAAATAATGTAATAATAGTATTTTACGCAATCGTTATATAATGTATGCTTTTTCAGTCGAGTACCACGTTAAGGCCACGAAGCTTGCTGAGTGGCCTAATTAAGGAACGAGACATAAAAAGCTAATTATATAACTATTGTATACAATACTTTTTCTACGAGAAGCTTCGTGGCCTAATTAAGGAACGAGACATAAAAAGCTAAGTATACATATAACTATTGTATACAATACTTTTTCTACGAGTCAACGGAAATAATAATTTATTAAACAAACTTGGTATCTATTGAAAATCGCCCTGCTGAAACGATACAGCCAACCGCTTTTTTTTAAAACGCGTTGATGTCTTTTTGTAAATCGAGCCTCGTGATTGGTCAATAGTTATTTATGATAAGTGCGGAAAGTGGGTAATTCCCAACGAGTGACGATGACGACACGAGTTGATAATTACCAATCCGCACGTGTATCGTACAACATTTTACAATATGCTTTTTTAGTCGAGTACCACGTTTAGGCCACGAAGCTTGCTGAGTGGCCTAATTAACGTACAAGGCTTAAAAAGCTAATTATATAACTACTGTATACAATACTTTTTCTACGAGTCAACTGAACTAATTAAACAAACTTGGTATCTATTGAAAACGAAGTGCAACCAACGGCTTTTTCTTTTTTGTGCGTTGATGTCTATTTACCTTTTGACTTTCTCATGAAGGCGTCCTATTGGTCAAATACATTATAGTTCAGTAAAGGCGTCACGTGATTTGTCAATTTCATTTCAATTGTCTCAACAGTTATGAAACTACTATATGAGTTGGGAGCTCATTAGTAAAAAGTATGTCATTTAAGTTTGGTGTACGAAGTCTTAATTCAAACATTAAGGTCGACGAGTATAAAATAGTATTTTTCACAATCGTGTTATAATAGAGAGCTTTTTAGTCGAGTACCGTGTTTAGGCCACGAAGCATGCTGAGTGGCCTAAGTAAGGTACGAGATTAAAAAGCTTGATTATGACACTGTTGTGAACAATTCTTTTTGTAAGAGTTCATTAAAATTAATAATTTGTCATTAATACGAGTCTATAAGAAAACCAAATATCGTAACTAGTTCTACTATTGTAAAGGCTCTTGGACTTTTCAGGTAGCAAGGGTAAGTGTGGCTTCCTCTGCCATATTAGTTACTAGCTTCCGCCCGCGACTTCGTCCGCGTAGACCCGGGATAAAAACTATCCTATATTTTAATCTAGGCTATAAACATCTTCGTGCAAAATTTCATTCATATCGGTTCAGCCGTTTAAGCGTGATTGAGTAACAAACATCCAAACATCTAAACTTTCGCATTTATAATATTAGTAGTATTTCTTGAGGAGTTAAAGATGTTTCATCACTGTCACTACTCATTTTCTTAGTTTTTATTTCAACTTTTTAAGTTTAGCTTTGAAAAGAAAAGTTATCACACCAACGGCATCCGTAATGTTGCAGTGCCTGTGCTGTGATTGTCTAACTAAATACTAACCAATCACAAAGCGTAGTTTTTTTATTTTTTTATGCCCTGGATACAGCAGCAAGTTTAAGTAGATTTTTGACAGATGACGCGACGCTGCTACGTACCGAAACGCCATAGATTGGCAATTTTGTATCAGATCTAGTCTCCTTAAACAAGGAAACGTATTATTGAAATGCGAAGTTCTGTTTTCAAATATTTTTCGGTTTTCTAGAGCGTATCGAAACTGTTATTTCGGTTGTTTCGGAAGTAACATAGACTATTCAACGACGAAAAGAGTGACGTTGCAGTATTCTCTATGAAATCTTAATACACGGATTTTAATCGACGAGTACAAAAATACATTTCAGTTCTGTGTACAATTGAATAATAATTATTTCGATTGTCCATAGAGCATAAACTTTTTCATCAGAATAAAAGTATTCAATTGCGTTATGGTTTGCGAGGTTCTAATTGTAGTCGACGAGTATAAAATATATTGTATCAGCACAATTTCGGAAAGTATCAGATATATACGCGTTGGTGCGGCACAACGGCGAGGCGGTATGATTCAGTCATCAAAATCAAACGTTTAGTTGGGGCGGCTATCAAAAAAGGATAAGCTTATGAATCGACAAAATTGTTAAATTGGAGTACGTACACCATATAACATGAATCGGTGGTAAATTTTACAAACTTATGATTATGACCAGTCATTTGTAAATTTTATTCAACACAACAAGGTGAATAAGTTTATACATATTTGTAGTCGACTGTACATTGGCGAGGCAAACAAAATCTAAAAAAACCTCGCTATACTCTATTATAAAGCGGGCTTTGTGAGTAATTAGGTAATCCCCCGGAATCGCTTACATGATTTCATAATAATTAATTATTTTATTCAGAGTGTAGAATAGTTTTTCCGGATGGTTAGTCTATATTTTATCCCGCCAGTTTGCCTGCGTTCTTTGCAACACGCGGGCTAAGCCGCACGGGCAGCTAGTTTATATTAAAGACCATTTAACCTCTTCGTATGCATTAAACAAGTGAAATTAAAAAAAAATGTTTTTTAAAATATTAGCCCATCTCACTCGCACGATTATGAGGTACCCAACGACACCTCATACGTCAAAATCCATCAAACCCTTGGACTGTTACCTGTGAGATATTTTCTTGTCTACATACATATACGCTCGAAAATTATAACCTTCTTTCCGGGACAGTCGGGTGATTGGATAACACTAATATATTGGAAATATTTATTTCTAAACCTTGAAACGACAATGGGTAAATTGTAAGAGTAAGAGGGTACAATAAAACAAGCAACAATTTCCTGACGTGATTTAATCACCTTTGAAAACGATACTTCCGGGTCCGACACTGCATACAAAAGTTACAAAACACTTGAGAGGTACGCGGCCGGGGCAATCTCGCCCCAACGGCGCGGTAATAGAGTCCCCGCGTCATCTGGTCACAAATCACGCGGACACTATATTCAGAGCCTGGTGGGGTCAACAGCGGCTCTAGCATAAGTTTTACCGAAACAAAACTTTACGTTTTACCCTCAATTTGTATGGGATTTGATAGCTAAACGCAAACGCGGTCGTAACGTTTTGTTTAGGTAAAACTACTAGAGCCTCAGATTTACATAACATTATGTACACAGTACAAAATACAATAATATGCAACCGCAACACGTTGCTGCTAAAATCGCAACACCTTTTGCGTATTCAGGTTGCTCGAGAGGAATCTAAGTAATAACATAATTGAACTCGCTCGAAGGTATGAACGCCCGCTCACCGGCCCGCTGCCCGCCGGCGTCCAGACCGCGGCCTTACGACCCCATCAATACGCTGGTAGGTACAGTCAGCATCATATAGTTAGTGGCAGCCAAATTACCCAAATATATCGCAATACAGCCTTACCCCTACGGTACGACGTTGCGATATATTTGGCTGCTCGTTACTATATTAGGGCGGTAAAACAAAGAATTTTTCAGCTTGCACATAATTGCCCCGCCCGAGTCAAACGCAACGACGACCAATATGCGATCTGAGGCTGTCTTTACGTACAATTTTGTACGTCGCCCTTGGCTAGGAAGCGGTATTTTCCGCACGCGTAATAGCCACTTTATGGCCACGTGTGATGTAAATTATTTAGATTCCTGCTGATCACCTTGCATACTGCATTACATCAAAGAATTACATGAGGGTTGAAAACAGTAAAATTGGCTTTGTTAATGTCAGATTTTCTATTGTACACTCGGCATCTTATAATTAGTAGCAGTTAAATATTACAGTGCACGTCGTTATTACGTAAGAGAAATGACGTGTTACGATATATGTGGCTGCTACTAACTACGGTACTGATTGTACGACAAACATGTCAATAATATAGTGCGATTGGTAATAATGGTAATTTTACAACGATACGAATCGTTCGACAAGTTTCACTAGTACTTACAATATGCACGATCTACGCAATACAAGTAGCTCGGACCCAATTCTCGTGACCACGACAAATTCATTGGCTGAATAAAACTATCGCCAGGCTAGGTTAGAAGTATACTATTGTTTATTCCGTCTCACACAACTGGGACGCAAAACAGCATCGTTACCATCCTCTCGGCGCGAGCGTCAGCGTGCGTTTTTTTGGAATCACGTGTAAATCGACACTATAAGTGCGTCGACGGCGCGTTTAAAAACGCTTTGTACATAGGCCCTGACACATTCACTGCCAATAATCGCTATGCTCGTCCCTTGGTTTTTCCGCTAAGTAGCGGAGAGCGCCTACGGCGTAGGTGCAAGTGTAAAGGGTTCGAAACATATCGCCCATAGTGAAAATTACTGCGTAACCGTGTAGATTATTATTATTATTAGTATATTACGTCGTTGGCATCGAGAATTGGCTCCTTGGTGCAGAATGGCTATTCAATTCATTATGGAATTCTACCCTACCATTATAATACAAGTTATATATGTGGACATGTGACGATGAACACAACACGCTGAATGGAACTAAATATCAGCAACTAATCTAACGGTGAGAAGTTTACATGTTATTTGAGTGACGTCACAGCAGGACCAAAGATCCGAGGTTACTCGCCTCACCTGGCGGTAACACCAATATGTGCCACATCACGGGTATTTGACTGACATCATTAAAAAGAATCTGCAGATTTTCTGCAACTTTTATGTTATTTTTACGCATCGTCACGATCTCTTTCCATCGCAATAGGAGAAAAAGTCTCTAAAAATTTCCATACATTTTTGAAGATTCTTATTGTGTTACCGCTCGCCATACAAAGTATATGGAAAATGATGACACATTAGGACAAAAATCTTTGCCACACTTTTTTGTCTTAGGATGGAAAAAGCTCGTGATTCTCAGTGGCAATAACATAAAACTCCTAGAAAATTGTACACTTGAGGCTTTCTTTATTGCTGCCTTTAGCGAGTACGTTTTATATTACATACAATGCTCATTACAAGCGAATGCAAGTCTATCAGCGCCTTTTGTTCCTGCTGAATCGTCATTCAATTCCGCCTGAACCCTATATGGATAAAAAAAAACTATTCGAATCAACCTAACTTCGAAATACTTGCACATAACAGCTAAGTCTTACAATAAATTATATACACTGCGTTCAATATAGCAACGCGATTAACTATATACAATAAAGTTTTGGATGCTTTGGCTATTTAGGGCTTCGCTTCTTCCTAAAAGCTACGTTAACATATCCTAGGTTATGTGGAGGCTGTTATCATGGGGGCCTACAATTATAAGAGTGAATCAGGAAATTATATACACCTATAGGCACTCTTTGGGGGAGGCCTGTGTCCAGCAGTGGATACACCTAAAACTAGACGCTATTACACATCTTGCAATTTATCACAACAATCGACAAAGACGCAGCTATGGTTGGTATCAGACGTACCCTTAATTAATTACACAATTTATGATTTAAGATAAACTGTACAATTAACCAGTTAATGTGGCCAATTCATATGATAGCCATGTCAAAGCAGGCTATGTCACTGTTAAGCCATTCGCCGCCTCACGAAAAAATGCGAGGTTGCACCCTCACGCCACGCAAGTTTTAAGACGTCGGCGGCAGGTGGTGGCAGTGACTAACTTGATTTCAAGACAGTAGCAGCGGATGGGTTAAATCGAACGCCGCATTCCGGGCTGGTGCACGGATATCATGGCCTTATAATAGTCAGCACAAACTATGGTTAATAATACCACGTCCGAGCGAAATGGTAGCATACAAATGTCAATAATGTGTCAGAAAGAGAAATATAATTAGTTGTCCTTGACATAGTTACAATTTTTTGTTGGCCGCAACTGATTTAGTGTGAGTTTGCGGCAAATGAACCATTACCCGCCCAAGTTAAGTACGTTGTTTATGGTAAGCCATTAGCCATTTTAAGAGTCCGCAGTAAGCTCGATTCTCCATACAAACGTAGTTACGCTCTCATTTTAAAACTACGTGTTGGATTGTAACGAAACTTTGCATATACAATGACATGAGGTATATCTGTCTGTAATTAGTTTATGTAGCTTCAGATACCATAGTAAAAAAAATACAGCGAATTTAAGTTTTTCATACAAAACTTGTTTTTGCTGTATTTCGTTTGTTTTATAAACTGGCACGATATAAACTAATCACAGACATAAATATACCTCATGTCAATGTATATGCAAAGTTTCGTCACAATCCAACACGTAGTTTTAAAATGAGAGCGTAACTACGTTTGTATGGGAAGGTGAAATTCGGCCGAGCTTACTGCGGACTCTTAAGATCAGTTCTTGTTCCTCATTATGGCAACACGTATAGCTTGGCCTGAGTATTTTATGTCCATGACATATATTGTGTATATTACAGTATAACGTGCCGCGCTGGGCTTGCAAATGTAATATGTCTCAGACATACAAAGCTAAGGTGATACTTGTCTACACGGTGATTTAGTGACACATTCACTAGTCTACTTTCTAGCCCCCATGATAACGAACTCTAGTCATTAGGATCTGTTCTAGCCTAGGAGCTAGGCTACAAACATTGGATAACGTATAGAACCCTACAAAATATTACACCTTACGCTACCGCCTGAAACCACGTAGTTAGGTGTCACTGCGCATTTTGTCTTTCATTGGAAAAAGGACCTTAGTAAGTTTATCGATAAGGTCTTTTTTCCCACGACACAAAACTAAGAGTATTTTTCGTACGAACTGATTTCCCAAACCTGTTTTTTTATCGAGGCACTGGTGTCGTATTTTGACAAAACTAAATATTTCTGTTTTCATTGTCATTCAAGTATAAATAAGTAAGTTTATAATCGATCGTACAAAACAACCTGGAGTACCCACTTGAGAAATTCATTGGTTACATACAGTATTTGCTTAAAACATGGAGACTTCCAAGGTAATATGACACTCCTCAGATCTACGTTAAAATTAGATAAAGCGGTTGACAAATAATCACACGAATCACTACGCTCAGACGACACCGATATTCAAGTATCATATTTACGGCACGGGACTCTTTATACTCCTTGCAGAGGCTCAATACATTTGACACATTACTCTGTCGAGCACAAGCAAGAACGTACCAACCAATGCGATTCCAAAATCTCAAGATCGGGGGAATCAAGCATGTTCACCAAGCATGTCCTCGCAGAAATATTCGACTACGCGTTTCAGGCCTTCCCGACGGAGTACTAGCTAGGGTCCTCGCTCTTATGGTTCTGGTCGTTCTCTATCATGGGCTGCACGCGCGGGGACACCGGCCGGAACGTGCACTCCAGGGAGTCAGAGTCGGGGGTGCCTGAAATATAAATGGACGTCATACTGGATGCCTTTGTATTGGAATGGTTTGAGACTTAGCGAGTTTGCTAGTTTTCAGTCTCTAAAACTTTAATTCCTCTTGCTTGATCGTTAATGTTATCTCGATATGCTGTGCCTTTCGCGAAAATTGGTATAAAACAAGGCGAAAAATTAATAAAACCAAGTTATATTTTTCTGTAAGCGATGCAGAAGTAAAATTGAACAATAGGGGCGACTACAACTTATTTCTCTTAATTTCTTTTTATTAATATGGATTTTGAGGAAATCAAATCATCCAGATTATGATTTATATGTCTGATATCCAAACTGTAATTATTAATGTACAAAATGTTTTTTGTGATGATTTACGACGGATAAGCTATAAAACTAGGTTCGGCCACGACTTCTAGCGGCGGCGGCGGCGGTAGCTAGAGCGCGCTCACGTATGGCCCACCGCTACTAGTCGCACTCGTGGCCAAGCCGTTAGTCTTAATTCTAACATTAAGTAAGTTCGCTGTCAAGGCAACAAGTTATATAATGCTACAAGAAATTGTCATTGTAACGGAGTCTTTGATTTTACCAGAAATCAGTCCCCGCGAAGGATACGGGCGACTGAATCCGCGATTACTGTATGGTAAATGATTTCTAATGGAATAAGTGATTCCGCGTATGAATGATGAGTATGGTTGTAATGGACGATGGGTGAAATGAAGAATGAACTATGTGCCATTGGTCTTTTTCAGGTTATTAACTATGGAGGTGGCGAGTTTGCAAAAAGAGGCTATTGTATGGGATATAGGACACGAGGTAAAGAGCTCGTCATACCTGGGGTGGAAGGCGGGCGCTCGCACACGCGCTTGGGCAGCGGCGAGTCGGGCTCGTCGCCGCGGCGCTTGCGCAGCGCCACCGGGCTGAAGCTGGACGCGCGGATGGCGATGGGGGACAGGCTGCGCCGCGTCGTGTACTTGCGCGTGGGCGACGGGGACACCACTTGGGGGACCCTGCTGATGGGGGGATTATCACTTACTAACGACATTGTTGCAGATTGAAAACATCTAAGCAAGTTTGTGTACAAATTAAGGACGCCTAGTACAGTTTACGTTTAACAGAACCTTAATTATCAAAAAGAGTACTAAAGTTCATATTACTAGAAACAGGAAAATGAAATCAAAAATACTTCACTCGACAAACACTCGTAGGCCGCGTTTACGCACATTGTCAGTGTTGACTAACGAGTTAAGTTCTCCTTCCAACGAACCTGGTGACCCTCGTGGGTGAATTAGACAGTCCCGGCAAGGACAGGTCCTCGCAGGACTGCCCCAGCTGCATGGCGGAGTGCACCTCCCGCTCGTGCGCGACCTCGCGCGTGTTGCTGACGTCAGCGCACTCCTCCTGCCGCAGCTGGTCGACGCGCGGCGCGCGCGGGCCCCAGCAGTTCTGGAGAGAAATGATCATTCCTCATCATCGTCCAGCAATCGCCCACTGCTGAGCATAAGCCTCTCTTCGAGTACGCCACTTATCCCGGTTGGAATGTTCATTAGTGGGTACCTATATACGTGAAACCTGGATAACTGGGACTTCAAGGGACCGGCAAATTTGTCTCGCTTATAGAGGTATTCCCTTACCCAGTGTCTCAGATATCCAGGTATAAATAAATATCTGTCTCATTTACAATGGTTCCATTAATATAGGTGAGATAAGAGGTTATTTCAGTTATAGAGGTGCCATTTTTAAATAAAAAATAAACATTATAATTACACAAGTGGTAATCATTAACAATAATCAAACAAAGTTTGGTAGTAAACAGAAATAATCTAGCACGTTTTTATAAACAGTATAAAAATGCACACAGAATTCAATTCAAAAAATCTGTCATTTTAGTTTGTCTCTTGGAAGCAACTTGAGGTCACAATCAGCCAAGTGCGGAATTTGCGGGAAGACTAAGAATTAGTAAACAAAAGGAAATTTGGTCGGCAATAAAGTCCAAGTTAGAGAGGTAATAAATTGACGGTATCTCAGTTATAAAGGTGAAATTAAAGAGGGTCAAAGAAAACAGTTTGGCAAAAGTATTCCTTAAAATAAGGTCTCAGTAAAAGAGGTAAAATACAGAGGATGGTTTTGTTCCACTAACAGAGGTAATTCAGTGCTAAAGTGTCGGGACCAAAACATGAGTCCCAGCTATGGAGGTTTCTCACTTATCTAGGTCCCACTTAAACAAGTATCACTGTAATAAATATTAGGGGACAATCTTGCACAATTAGAACATGCCTCATAGTAAGCTCCATGAGGCTTGAAACGACCATATGTTTAATAGATACAAATACTCAAATACCTACATAGAAAATATCCAAGACACACAAATATTCATGCTCATCAAACAATTGTTTACCCTTACCGGGATTCGAACCCAGGACCTTCAGCATCGTATACAGCGTTACCCACTAGGCTTACCGGTCGTCAATGTGGTTTAGGTAGATAGATAGATAGATAAAAACTTTATTCATACCCACAATATACATGGCATAAAAGAACTGGAGAACATGCAACTTAAGAACTAACATACTAGAAACAGCAAATAAAAACTACAAGTACAATAAGTGAGCCATGTGTCGTGGCAAAGAATGGCCGCTGACTCAGCATAATGATGCGGCGGTAGCCCACATCGCTGGTATTCTGCCAGGACCCTCCCTAAAATTCACAACCAGTGCAATGCTATGTGCGTGACTGTGTGTGTGACTGTGTGTACTGCGCGCGCGCTTGCGTGTCGAGTGTCTATATAATGTCATGAGTGTGTGCGTATGGATGATGTAAGTATACGACTTATTAGTGTTCTAGAAAGGCCTATTTATTTTTCATTACATATATCTCAATCTTTATTTTTAACCGACTTCAAAAAAGGAGGAGGTTTCTCAATTCGACCGTATATATATATATATATATTTTTATGTATGTCCGCGGATAACTTCGTCGTTTATGAACCGATTTTGATTATTCTTTTTTTGTTGGAAAGGGAGTATCCCAAGGGTGGTCCCATGGTAAGGAAACCAGGATCTGATGGTCCTGGTTTCCAGAAGAAATTGAGGGAAACTCTCGAAAAAATTGTCTTTCCGACTAGTGTGTTCCTTAATATTATTCAATATAAAGAATTTTAAAGCCCTATTATTTTCCCTAATAATCAACGCATTTGCTCTCGGAAATCAGTTCATGTGGTAAATTGGAAAATAAATGTGGAAATGTTCTCGTGGCTTGGCGGAGTACTAAATTGAAGTCGGTTAAAACTTTGTTTTTAAAGTAAATTATTACTTTATTTTATTTTATAGGGCGAATGAGAGAAAGCAAAGATTAAGGATTCTGTTTTTGTAATAAACCATAAACACAACGACATTGGAGCTTGATACAGAGTATACGCACTGATAGATCTGCCGATGATGTGGGCTGTAGACACTTTGAGAGTAAGCGGTAAGCGACCTACATTTATCTCGAACTGGACAAAGAGAATCATCAAATCAATAAATGCCGGCACCGCGCCGACGACTCTTCTGGGCTATGATACGGCTTCTGCTTACGACCAGGGAGGTCGTATACCTATTTGTTTGCTACCGTCGTGATAAAAAAACCCGGAAAAGTGCGAGTCGAACTCGCCCACCGAGGGTTCCGTACTTAATTACATATGGATAGTTTTCCCATTTTTCCCTGTACTTGTAGTATAAGACCATAATACTTGCCAAATTGTATAGTTCTACGAGGGCTGTTTGATAAGTCCTTTTAAAAACGATTTATAAAACCTTTTTTCTGGTAAATGGCATTAACACTGGCAAACAAAAAAGAACAAGTTTTTGTCAGTTTAAAAATTGTTTGACTGTGATCACTCGTAAATTTTCAACAACTATGGAAAAATCTAAATTTCGTGCCGTTATAAAACATTTTTATATGAAGGGTTGCATGCAGTGCTGCCACAATAAAATCTGAACTTGATTCTGTTCATGGCACTAACGCACCAACGTTGCAGACTGTTTATAACTGGATAAATGATTTTAAACGTGGTCGGTCAAGCACATCTGATGCTCCACACTCTGGTCGCCCAATCGAGGTCACTATTGAGGATGTTGTTGAAGAAGTCTATAATATTGTACTCGACGACCGCCGAGTGAAGGTGCGTGAAATAGCTGAGAACACAGGCATCTCCAGTGAGCGAGTACATAAAATCCTGCATGAAGATTTGGGTATGACGAAGCTGTCTGCACGATGGGTGCCACGTTTGTTGACAATCGAACAAAAACACGAACGAAAGCGAATTTCCAAACTATGTTTGGATAAGATGAAACGTAATCCTCGGAATTTTTTGAGTCGATTTTTCACTGTGGACGAAACTTGGGTCCATCATTATACACCTGAATCAAAACAGCAATCAAAACAATGGATGGCGACTGGTGAACGTGCCCCAAAGAAGGCCAAGACTGTTTTGTCGGCTGGGAAGGTGATGGAGACAGTCTTCTGGGATGGCGAAGGAATCATTATTATTGATTACTTGGATAAGGGAAAGACTATCACTGGCCGTTATTACGCAGAGTTATTGGACCGTTTTTATGCCGAATTGTTGGAAAAACGACCAAAATTGTCCCCCAAGAAAGTCCTCTTTCATCAAGACAATGCCCCAGTGCACACAGCTATTGCAATGGCCAAAATCCACGAGTTGGGCTTCGAGCTGGTTCCGCATGCTCCGTATTCGTCGGACCTAGCTCCGTGCGATATTACCTATTCCCAAATCTGAAAACATGGCTTGGAGGGCAAAACATTTTGACAAATGAGGACTGCATCGCGGGTGTAAACGGCTATTTTGAAGACCTCGACAAAACGTATTTTTTGGAGGGGTCAAAAAATTGGAAACTCGCTGGAACAAGTGTTTGGCCCTCAAAGGAGACTATGTTGAGAAATAAATGTAAATTGTTTAAAATATATATATATTTTTTACTTTTTAAAATAACTTATCAAACAGCCCCGAAGGTCAACGGAAAGTACCCTAAATATTGTAATTCCTTTGAGTGTTGAAAAATACGTTTTTGCGGCCACTTAGAAGTTCGATTTTTTCACAGCTTCAAGGGACTGTAGACCTGAGTATATGGTTTCTTCAACTCGATACCTCCACGCGTTACCGAGATAAAGAGTCTTGACAATCAGCCATACGGACAACAAAGTGATCCTAGAAGGGTTCCGTTATTTCCTTTTGAGGTACTTAAAAAACTAGATCCTACTTGTTAATTTTGCGTTAATATTACATACCCATTTTTTATAAATATCAACATATTTTTTCCTGACAAGCTTGTACCTAACAACATACAGGACATGACAGGCATCAGCTAGTGACGCGATCATCGCACAGCCACCAGTATAAAAAAGATCGGACTTTTGGACCTTAACAGAATTGAAATAAAGTCGAAAATGGCGAACCTTTTCACCACAAGTTAGCTTTGCTATTGACTCACCACAGGTCAACAGCATTTTCACATAATAGACAACACAAAGCTGTCACAACATAATCCCATTGTAATGATTTCCTTGAGGGACCTGACTGGTTATTGTGGGTACCTATATGCGTAATATAACACCAGTAAGTAATTTATTGTTATAATAAAAGAAAGAAAAAAAATCGTTCAGAAACAGCGAATTTGTTGCGTAATATACCTACAAAACGAACACGTCCATTACAACTGTCAAGAGTGTCAAGTTTCCTGTTGGCCCGAAATATTTTAGGGATATTTATGGCTAAAATATGTACTTATATCAAATATTATAGTCTATCGAGAATATTTGTCAGACATTATTACATGACACTACTAACAATACAAGTATGTATGTATAAAATTGAGGCCATTAGCTCAGCAAAACTAGAAAGCATTTCCGTTGGCAGTTTTCTTCGTAGGTAATTTATTTCCTAAATCGTCAATTTGGGTCGAGATGTGAATATCACAACGACTCAATTCGCAATTCGTTGATCCATTTTAATTTATGACTGTTGCGTTGATACGAATTGAAAACGGATTCGTGGAGTCGGTCAGTCCTCGGGTCGTGTGTTATTAATTAGGTACGGATAGACGTGACTCTCCGCTGTGAATGACAGAAAACTGACAGGAGACTGATCGTGTAAATTGTTTGTGTTATTCTCGCGTCAGTCACCGTCCGCACCGAAATGGAACAAGGCGCATCGCAAGTACAGCCGCCTGCTTTAGGCAACTAGTCATCCACCGTTTTCTTTGTATGCGTGATTTTAATAGTAACGCGATAATTATGATAACACAGGCCTTTTCTTATTTATAATATCATGAATATCCATCGTCGATGGTAGCTAAATGACTGTTGTGTTCAACCAACCAAGAGCGACTGTTCGTTCTTTTTATCAGTCCGCTGCCAGTCTGGACTGATCGTGTAATCGTGTTCATGGTCAGTCAATACTCTTAATCAGTCTAGACTGAACTGACGCTAGAATTAGCGTGTAACCGATTTCTAAGCTGTCACGGAGCTATATAACCAACAGGTTACGTACATTAGACAATTTCAAGTCGTTTGTTGTTTTTTTAAGAACATGTTGAAATGCTGCAATTGATTGGGACGCTTGTCCTAGAGCACTTGGGCACAATTATCCGGCCGGTGGGACGCCGCAGGTATCGTTGGAACGACGTCGAATCGGTCGAGCGCGATCTCCAAACCATGAACTGGCGGGGAATACCACCTGTCCCTGAGGCCAAGACTCGCTTTTTGAGTTGCCGAGACATTTAAGTAAAGTATACCAGCACTCACGTTAGGGCTGTGGGGCGTGGCTAGCGGGCTGAAGGAGCCGCTGTGCCGCCGCGCGCGCAGGCTGTTGTTCGAGAACATGCTGAAGCTGCTGAAGACCGATGTGCTCCTGAAACACACGTATACCAATCAATATCATTCTGTACTAGTATGAAAGAGAAAGTCCTTGTGGTTGTGAGTTTGTACTTAGAGATTCCGGAAGTACTCATCATATTTCAAAAAATATTTCAACAGTGTATTTCACTTCTTGCCAAGGCTTCAAGAAAAGGCCACGCTACTCTGTAATAATAGGTCTATTAAAACGAAGAGAATTTTGTTATTCAATGGAATTTAAACCGTTATAAATAGGAATAAAGTTGCATTTGTTTTGTTTCCTTAGATTTTGAAACAAAAACTCTACTCTCTAAACACTAACATCTCTAAACACTACTCTATTTCCTATTTTTGTTGATTTAACTCTCATTGTAAATTTTCCTTGTATGGTGGGCGGCTAAAGGTGGACCTTCGGAAGATCATAAGCAGTTCATTACTGCAGAGGGCGGGAAACTAGGGATTACTGGCCAAGTACATATAGGCGGATAGGGATACGATGCTGGCAATCCTCTTTCACGCCAAGGTACTGATAGTGCTTTTCTAATACGGGAGTACATGCAACGAAATATTAATAAAAAAACAAAATTAAAACTAATGGCTGTACGCCATAATGTTAGGATCAAAAGTAGAACAAAAAGAAACTAAAACAAAAGAAGGGTACTTTGCAGGCCTTTAAATTTTGAATGAAATTCCATTATGGACCTCTCGCCACACCCGAAACGGGATACTTCGCAGCCCATTTTATATGGAATACAACGTCAATATTTAATTGCACGTTTGAGAAAAATATTTTATCGTCAATAATCAAGTACTTTCTCTTTATATACCCTGTTGTGGCTGCGTCCTGTTTATAAATACGAAAGTGTATGAATGTCTATTGTTGCAATACTTTATTATGACAGTATATTTGAATAACATGTATTATATCCAAGAACTCACATATGGCTGTCATGCGCACACATAAACACATATCAGCCCAGCTAGCGCGATAGGTTTTCTTTTTAACCGACGAAAAAAACGGAGGAGGTTCTCAAGTCAAAGCGTATATTATTATTTTTTGTGACCACGCATAACTTTTTACAGAGTAGTCCGATTTTGATAATTCTTTTTTTATTAGAAAGGGTATACCTCGAAGTTGGTCCCACATACATTTTAAAATAAATAAATATTCAACCCTAAGGGTAGGAAAACAGGGGATGCGCGCGATTAATTAAAGAACTTAGTTATTAAGGTTAATTAAAAACTCAAAATAATTACAAAAATATATACTTAGGTATACTTACAATATTTCAAGAACTTACTTAGTTATTAAACTAAATAAAAAAGGTTTATTATTTTTTGCTTTTCTGTTTTTTTTGGCGGTATTTTTTTTTTTGGTTAAAAGTTTTATCGTTATGTTTTACTTGACGTCTCAGTATATTTTCGCCGTAAAACCTGACGATAAAACCTATCGTGCTAGGGCGTCGTAGTCTTAAAAGGAGCAGGCAACACCCTATCGAGCACCTCGAGATGTTTTTCCTTGGAAAATCCGATGGTAAAATATTAAATGATAGATATATCATTAACTTATGCTTATGTGCCTAGAAGAGTAGGTATATATGTATGTTCTGAAAAGCTGGTATGAGTCAGAATTGAAACCCACGACCTCCGAGCCCAGTTAAACAGCCGCATGCTATAAAACTAGGCTTGAACACTGTAAATCAATTGTTTGTCAGTGGCCAACGATTTCACATTGCTTTATGAAAGGGGGTACGTGCGATTTGCGTTTTACTGCAATAAATCGCATCGAAATCGATCCAGTAGTTTTCGAATTTGCCATGAACGGCATGAACATGCGCAAATGACATTGGGTTGCATTACATATAAAGTGGCGTGAATATGCTAACTATGTAACCAAACCGCCATATTGTAAGACAATTTCAATATGGCGGTTTGTTTACATAGTTAGCAAATTCCATTAACAGCCACTTTAGGTAGAAAATAATGCCACGAACGAACGCTTTTCACATAAAACGAGTGTGGTTTCCTTTTACTAAAACCTGCATCCCAGTACATTTTATTATTCTCATCACATGCAAGCATTAAATAGTTTCCAGGTACATAAATAAAATTAAACAAGCAATGATAGCCTTTACGCCAACAGCATGGGAACTATAAGTATCCGCTGACGATAACATGTTTTCTAGACACAAAACAGCATAACGGTCACGGTTTTGCGAGTCAATTTCCTCTTTTGTTTTTCAGTAAAGTGTACAGTGGACGTCAAAATAGTTATTTATGCTACAAGTGTGGAAAGTAGGTGATATCCGACGAGTGTCATTTTTGTACATGAGCGAGTAAAGCGAGCGAATGTATAATTCGATACGAGTTGGAAATCATCTTTACGCGCGTGTATCATACAACGTTTTACTAAGCGTTGTGTGAGGAAATAGATGAAATATTGAGAATTAAATGTCAGTTTAAAATGGGTTGAAATTGAAGAACCTAGGTAGATTGTCAGGTACAGTCAAGGAATTTAATTTACGACCCTTTTCGCAAAAATATTCTTTGCAGTCCAATACAAATCGACAGGATTGTCAACCTTAAGTGGGTCCTAAATTAAATTCCTTGACTGTACCTACTTATTATCTGGAACTGCATTTAACAACTTCTCCACATCTTTTGCTGTGAAGCATATTCACTTAAAAGTTAAAACCACTGTATTGTGGTTTTGGAACACAATTAATTTTGAGTACTAACTCAATATATTCCACAACAAAAAGACGCTGTACCGTCGTAGTTCTAAGAAACTAGCTGACACTATTGAACTAACTGACATTATTTATTGCGTAATATAATAAATTATTCTTATTATTGATTAGTCACTTTCACTCGTCATTTTTAACATATTTACATAAAACAACTCCAAAGTAAATAACAATCACAACAATGGCGGGCTTTTTAGTTTTAAATACATGCGCGGTCAACATATGCGCATGTGCAAGTCGACATATTGTCGTATCGCAAAAGGCATGAGAAATATATGCGTTCAGCCAAACACATTAAGTGAATATTTAATGAATTAATTTATTGACCAAATTCAAAATTAAAAAAGATAAATAAAATATTTTATACATTATTAGTATTTATGTACCTTTTATATGAAAGAAAAAGTGTAATTGAAATATTTGTAAAACTTTTTTCAAGTAATAAAAACTCTTTGAGTCGGGCTGACGACAGTCTTAAAAATTAAAAAAAAATCAAAAGTAAAAAGCACTAGTGCGAAAAAGTGGCACTTTCCGCACGATTTGGGTGCTTGGAAAACGCTATTTTCGAGCACATGCATTGTAAATATGTTTACAATATTGAAACCTATTTCCTTGTAATACGGCTACAAATACATACAGTATAACTATGGATAACATAGTTAACTGACTCATAATGGACCTTATTACAACGTGATAAGGTGTAGCAGTGGTCAATGTAGCGTGGTTGTTTGTATACGTACAACGTGCGTGATGTGGCGTGCTGCCAATTGTTTAAAATTGCACGATGATAATTACATCTGGGGACACTTAGTGGAAGATAAAAGGCAGCCGATATCCTGTTTGATATCCTTGTTGAGGATAGTAAAGTGTGACTATCAGCGAACCGATATCCGCGAAGTAAAGTTAACGGAAAAACTAGTGGGTCTTGTGAGCTGTAGAACGCATGTTGTAAACACAAAACAAACCGAAAAACTGATTCGACAACGAACATGTATTGTAAAACATGAACCTGCTCAAAAAAAATCACGAGAATCGGTTGAGAAATGCGACCTGTAGAGCAGAACATTTCTCATATCGAAACGGAGAGCTTCGTTCGCTTAGCTCGCTCGTTCAATGCATAATTAATTATTTTGCAAAATCAAATACTTAAAAATATCCAGGAGTCGACCATTTTTCGTGGTTAACACAGAAACGAAAGCGCTAAGCGGGATTTTAACCCGGAAACGGTTATGGAAGGCAGTGCGGATAAATTCAAACTTCGAAAAACCGTTGAAGGTCGCGGGAACCCACTACATACCTAGCAATCTTGGTGGAAATCTTTGCTGTAATCCAGCATATGTCCAACAAGTCATTGAAGTTTCATTTTTGTAATTCTCGGGCTGAGCTGCGCGAGCAGCGAGTCTAATATAACGGATTAGCTTCAATAAAAACCTCTTGGGTTTATATGAGAAAAGTCAGTTCCCTTGTACTTACACCAAATTTAGAAAACAAAATCATAAATTATTCATTTATATGCGAATGATATCACAGCCTTAATCAAGCCAGATGAGCCATAATAAGAGTGGGTAGTGCAGAAACACCGCATACATTTACATTTGTGTCGTAACGGCACAATTAACTCTATCACTGTCACAAGAGACTGGGATATTTACTGTAGTGTTTCGTAATTTGTTACTTGATTCCAAAAAAAATATATTCAATTGTTTGGCAAAAAAGCATAGAGGATTCAAAAAACTCTAACCTGGCTACGAAAAACTAACTAAAAAAAAAGATTTATTTCTCATTCAAAAAGTAGCCTATGTCGCCCGTACTATAATTTCCAATCGCTTGACACCTCATGTATCGAAATGAACATTAGACTATAATGCAGACAAACATCTTCATGAACATTAGACTATAATGCAGATAAAAATCTTCATGAACATTAGACTATAATGCAGATAAACATATTCATGACATAGGACTATATCAATAATAACTTGTTCAATCATACCACACACAAATATCTTCATGAACATTAGACTATAATGCAGACAAACCTCTTCATGACATGGGACGATATCACTAATAACTTGTTAAATCATACCACACACAAACATCTTCATGAACATTAGTCTATAATGCAGACAAACCTCTTCATGACATGGGACGATATCACTAATAACTTGTTCAATCATACCGCACACAAACATCTTCATGAACATTAGTCTATAATGCAGACAAACCTCTTCATGACATGGGACGATATCACTAATAACTTGTTCAATCATACCACACACAAATATCTTCATGAACATTAGACTATAATGCAGACAAACCTCTTCATGACACGGGACAATATCAATTATAACTTGTTCAATCATACCGCACACAAACATCTTCATGAACATTAGTCTATAATGCAGACAAACCTCTTCATGACATGGGACGATATCACTAATAACTTGTTCAATCATACTGCACACAAACATCTTCATGAACATTAGTCTATAATGCAGACAAACCTCTTCATGACATGGGACGATATCACTAATAACTTGTTCAATCAGACCGCAGACTAACATCTTCATGAACATTAGTCTATAATGCAGACAAACTTCTTCATGACATGGGACGATATCACTAATAACTTGTTCAATCATACTGCACACAAACATCTTCATGAACATTAGTCTATAATGCAGACAAACCTCTTCATGACATGGGACGATATCACTAATAACTTGTTCAATCAGACCGCAGACTAACATCTTCATGAACATTAGTCTATAATGCAGACAAACCTCTTCATGACATGGGACAATATCAATTATAACTTGTTCAATCATACCGCACACAAACATCTTCATGAACATTAGTCTATAATGCAGACAAACCTCTTCATGACATGGGACGATATCACTAATAACTTGTTCAATCATACCACACACAAATATCTTCATGAACATTAGACTATAATGCAGACAAACCTCTTCATGACATGGGACAATATCAATTATAACTTGTTCAATCATACCGCACACAAACATCTTCATGAACATTAGTCTATAATGCAGACAAACTTCTTCATGACATGGGACGATATCACTAATAACTTGTTCAATCATACTGCACACAAACATCTTCATGAACATTAGTCTATAATGCAGACAAACCTCTTCATGACATGGGACGATATCACTAATAACTTGTTCAATCAGACCGCAGACTAACATCTTCATGAACATTAGTCTATAATGCAGACAAACCTCTTCATGACATGGGACAATATCAATTATAACTTGTTCAATCATACCGCACACAAACATCTTCATGAACATTAGTCTATAATGCAGACAAACCTCTTCATGACATGGGACGATATCACTAATAACTTGTTCAATCAGACCGCAGACTAACATCTTCATGAACATTAGACTATTTACGCCCCACTGCTGAGCACAGACCTCTCATGGACGAGGAAATGAGCTGCAGTCCCCATCCTGGCTCAGAAGAATATAGGTGCATACAACTTACTGATAAATATATGTCCCATTGCTGTTATGTCAGTAGATTAAGGTTTCGGTACATATCTGTATGAGGATTAAATCAATGCATATTTTTTAGTACACATTTTAATATCCATACTAATACTATAAATGCAAAAGTGTGCTTGTCTGTCTGTCTGTTACCTCTGGACGCTTAAAATGCTGAATCAATTTAGATTAAATTTGGTACAGAAACAGTTTGAGTACCAGGGAAGGACATAAGATAGTTTTTATCGCGGAAATCATCTCTTTGAAATGGCGGGTGAAAGTTTGTATGGAGCTACGATAAAAACGAGTTCCACGCGGACGGAGTCGCGGGCAGAAGCTAATAGCCTAATAATATAAGGTGTCTCATTTCTTTGCTCAGTTTATTACAGTTTTCACAATGAAACTGATATCATTGCAAATAAGAGATATCAATATTCTGTTGGCAAGGTGATTGTCACTCAAGACAAACGCCGCTGTAATCAGTAAGCATTCAACAGGTAACTACAATTGTAATTCAAGTTCATAACAATCTAGCGTTATTCCCGGTTGTGCCCTAAAGGGGCAACTAAAAATTTACAACTCAATCTGAAAAATTATAATCTATGTGGTGGCCACAGTGCCCGTAGATTTGAAAAACCTTGACAAGGATGATTGTCACACAGCGAATACTGCGAATCCATACTAATGGACCGATTGAGATGACATTTGGTATGGATATAGTTTGAATCCCGGGGAAGGACATAGGATAGTTTTTATCCCGGAAATCATCCCCTGAGGGGGTGAAATGGGGGATGAAAGTTTGAATCGAGCTTGTGAACTGCAGAACAAGCAGCCAGCCATTTATTAAAAAACAAATATCAAAAATCTGAATCGTCAAAAGTTGTTTTGTCAATATTAGATTAGTGGCGGATGGTCCAGGTGTTGGCTGTTCTCCTTGTCAGGTAGCATTTCTCAACTGATTCTTATGAAATTTTGTGACCTGCTCACAAAATTTCAATTATATAGTTTTTTTCTGACAATTCACTTTTACGATTTGCATAATTACCTAATGAAATTTTGGCCCTTTTCAGCTCTTAAAAATTACTTGAAAAAAACATTGATGTGAAAGGCTTATTACAGGCTTGAGGACTTTCACTGACAGAAATGCATGGCCCAAACCAGAGCCCAAATAGCTTAATCATTCATATAGCTTATTCGGACATGTGTTCTTGTAGAACAACGCATTATGATGATTTTTTTTCTTTGTATTCATATTCAGTTTGACATCATTGTAATAAGCTTTTTTTGGCAAAAAATGACTGACTACTGAGTTTGTTACAGCGTTTCTTCTTAACTCTTAACAGTGGTCTTCTTTTTCAGAAACGCTGGTAGAATTTTGATTTGTAAAAGTGCCATTACTCGCAGAATAAAAATCATTAATTTATTTCGAAACATATTACCTAAATAAACGAATTTAAAAAAAAACAGGGCATAAGTTCTACAGCTCACAGAACCTCTAGTCTAATATTGACAAAACATTGGTACCTACTTGATTACAAAGTGGCAAACTGATATCTTATCACTTTCATTCAACCACTTTCACTTTCATTAAGGTTAGGCCAGTTGTCAGGCATTAACACTTATCTCATAACTACACATTGCTCCTGACAGTACAAACGGATTAGTGATATGATAATGTTTTTCCTGCATGTGTGGAGAAAGCAAAAACACAATGATTAGAAATAATAAATTCATTCCTTTAAGCTTGTCACATCACTAATACGTTTGTACTGTCAAGTTTTAGTCAGTTTTAGTTTTAGTTTTTTTTTAGTATTTATTTATCTGTTTTATCTTTTTCGGGACCAGTCTGAAAACCAGTGCCGGGCACTCTGCCCGGCATATGCTGAGACTGGTACCCATTGCCTCACCTATATAATTTTTTGTTATTATTATTATTATTTTCTATAATTTCTTTTTTTATGATACTACGAGTGGAGAATATGTTATTTAGTATGTATCTGTTTCTGCACTGTATCTCTAAATTTAAGGTATGGGCAATAAATTTATTCTTATTCTTATTCTTTATTCTAAGTGCCAGCTATGACTTGTGTGATGTGTACTCGTAGCATTGGATCACTATACAACACAATATTACTGCATTTCAGACTCAGTGATTCTCATGTCCTTAGAAAACATTAGTGTTGATAAATGAGACACCAATTCCAAGATAAAGCAAGGGTGTGGTTGATTTGTCATAACTATATTAAAAATAATGAGCTGCTGCTATACTACAGCACTCAACTCAAAATGGCACATGATAGTGATTAAAAGTGTCACCACTTGAAAATAGATATTTTTTCTACTGAATGCTATGTGCAACTTACTGTGAAAGATACTAAAGTAATGAACTCACCTCTAAATTTGTCCTGAACTGTCAGCCCATTAACCTGCATGCAAGTCTGCAACATGATACTGCAACCTGATGACTGGCTACTAAATTATCAAAACAACACTTAGATGCAGTCACCGCCGCGCGGGACGCACACACGGCGCGGCACCCACGGCCGACCCCAGCAGCTGTCAAAAATAGGCAGTGGCGGGCCTCCTCGCGCTCTATACAAGGCGTTCGGACGTTACCTGGGCGCTGTCGTTGTCGTGGGAGACGTGGCCGCCGTTGGAGCCACCTCATTGATCAACGGCGCGCTGCTGCACCGCTTCAATATGTTAGGGGTATCCACATCCATTATCAGCCACCATTTATTCACTGACGTATTATGTAGTTGTATGCATCGAGATTCGAGACCGCCGATACCACTAGTTTATGTAACACTGTAAGTGCACTTGTAATTCAGCTAATAACTCACTCTAACTACCATTGCGTCTATAAACATATAAATTTTAATAATCAAATTAAACGATAACACTAAATAAAACTAACGAGAAGCTAAAAAGTGGCTTGAAGCTGACCTGTCAATTCGCCGCAATAGCAATAGAGTAGAGAAGCGTTCAAATGTTTTTGTTGTCGGTACATTCAAAAATTTAAGTGCAAGACACCGTCTTCAATAAAGAATTTCTTAGTGATAAAAATTATTACAAATCTTGGTCAACTTTGAAAAGAGAAGGAATACCAATGTTTATTCTCGAATTACGTTAGTTGCAAAAGCAAATTTTAGTACTATACACATTTTTTTTATTTTTGGACACATTCGAAGTTAAATGTCAGAATTCTCGTTTTGTTACAGTAGCAACCTTTTTGACAAAAAATTTGTTCTCAAATCGCAATATCCACGGAAAATATTTAAAGTATCTACGATTAAATAAACTAATGTTTTCCTAAATCATTGATGAGTATTTAAAAGGCCGCAATTTAAATACAATGGTCAGGTTCATTATTAAAGATATAGTAGCCTGAGAACAAAACGTTTGTCGGCGCACCTGTCACCTGGTCATACCTGTAGATTCTTGTCAATCTTGTCATTCTTCGTTCTATCTATCTACTTCATTCATTCAGAAAAAAAAAGATAACGATGGCTTATTATTTTTACACATATTAGTAGTTTTCTTATCGAACTTATTACAATTACACCCCAGAACAAAATAAGAATATACTCCAGAATCAATGTACATTAGAAGAAAGTAAGACAGTTAATTTAAAGTTAATAATGTTTACTGTAAACATTCCGCAAGTTTTATATGAATTGATTTGATTACAGCACAGCAGTTAAATACTGCTTGGCGGTCGTGTTGGGGGCAGTTTTATACGCTGAAGTTATTGTGTACTATATCCAAACACTGCGTTGGCAGAATTTACAATGCCAAGTTGGGGACGCAAGTTGCACGAAGATACTTTTTATCGCGGATCCGCAGATACAGGGCGAGCGGGCGGTGGCCCCGCCTCTGAGCTATCTGTTCAACTGGGACAGCGATAGGTGAGAAAATAAAGTTAGTCTCTTAAAAATAAACTTAAGCATATATTGCTAAAAAATGCTTATTATTCTATAAATGAATAGTAGTAGATGACAAACTCTAAACAATACATAAACATTACTAATACTAAACCATATCTGTTCACACAGAAGTAGATATGTAAGTTTAATAATTTAGATAATAAGGAAATACATAAATACTAGTTTAGTTTATTTATTAACCATAATGTAGCATGAATTGTTACATGGTAAGTCAGCATTTTACAGTATTGTACTTATAAAGTCTGAATTCGCTATCCAGAGTAAATACTTAATAATAATAAAAATCTATTTACAATTTGTGTCAATTTTCTTTTAATGATTAATATTCAGTAATTGAATAGAAGGCATGGCTTTGGAAAAAACTCTGGTTTTGAATAAATTAAAAGGCAAATTCGTGACATCTGTGGGCAGCTCATTAAAGAGCTTTATTTTTATAAAAATTCCCTGTTTTTGACTAATATTTATAACACCTACACAAAATTGTGCCTAGCTCTGTTAACTATATAGATCTATACTGTTTTATGTTATAAATGTATTTAGTTGTAAGTTAATTTAGAAACATTGCAATGCCCTCACTGGGTTCATGTGTGAGACTTACTGTAACACATGTCAACTATGTACCACACTGTAACAACATGATTGCAATCAGTACTTGAATACTTAAGTAATCAAAGGCCTTAAAACACTTATTGCCTTAAAAACAAAGTTTTGACCAACATCAAATCAGGACCCAAATTGCTTCAAGCGTGCCTATAAAATTTGAAGTTTCAATTTTTCTGGGATCCCATCATCAGATCCTGACCAATTGACCATGGGACCACCTGCCCTAGGATACCCTTTCTAACAAAACAGAAATTTTCAAATTGGTCTAGCCATTTTTGAGTAATCGGGGAACATACATTCAGAGGAATTGAGAACTCCCTCCTTTTTTGAAATCGGTTAAAAATATGGTACAAAATAGTGTAATATAACTTTTATTTTTTAATTAACACGTTCGCAACCAAGAACCCGCCTGCTAGGCAATCGTAATGTTTGCTCAGATACCGCAGAGGCTCAGCCCGCTAGACGGGCAGTAAGTAGCTATAAACCTACACTCCTAGCGAGTTCTGTCGGTTTCTGGTGTATTGTTCCATTTTTAGTCTGTTGCGAAAGCGTTAAATTCAATTCATGCCTCACCTTGTTGGTGAAGGACCTGGGCATTACATAATATTAGATAAAAACACATTTTCGAATGCCAGTTTAATGGCTGACACTACTCAGTGTCAAACTTAAATAACATCTACACAATAATTGACCATTTATCTTTAAACAAACCACTTTTCAGATATGTACAAACCACCTTTACACGAGTTGTTGAACACTTCCAACCCGAGGTCATGGTGTACCTTGGAGACCTGATGGATGAAGGTTCCATAGCTGACACAGAGCAATACTCACACTATATCAAGAGATTGTCAGATATATTTGACAACCTACCTTATCCAGTACATGTAAGAATTAAAACTTTAACTTCAAGAAAGTGCCAATTCTCTAAACTTGCTTCCCTTCCTTTGCTTTGCTTCCTTTGATATCTGACATCATGACATTTATAATACTCATAGTACAGAACACTGCCAAATCCTACTTCCTATGAATATTATATATGTGAAAGTTTGCATGTTTAGATTTTTGTTACTCAATCACTTTTAAACGGCTTAACCGGTTTTTTTTTCTTAAAATTTTGCACGTAGATAGTTAATAGCCTAGATTAAAATATAGGATAGTTTTTATCCCGGGTCACGCAGACAAATTCGCGGGCGGAAGCTAATATAAAAAAATAAAATCGCCTTATTAAGGGAAAATCCTACACAAATCAAACAATCCACATAGTACGCTCGATAAGGCTTGTGTTATGGATACCGAGACGACGATAATGATATTTTCTCAAACATGCCATGTGTTCTTCATAATGGGCTTCGAAGTGTCACGTTTTGGGCGCAGCGAGACGAGAGATCCGTAATGGCATTTCATACAAAATTGGAGGCGAGGAATAGGCCTGGTCTTTTTTAATTTCCATTCCACAATTTGTGGCACAGCATCACGGTGTTCAGCCATGAAAATTAAAGTTTGATTTCTTGGAGTTTTATTTATTTATTTCATTGCATGGTTGAGAAAAGCACTATACATACCTCGCCGTGAAAAGGGGTTGCAGGCCTCATAACTATACGGCTTCGCTACGCTCGGCCGTCTATATGTACTCGGCCGGCAACCCCTTACTTCCCGGCCTCTGTAGTAATGTACTATTAATATGTACTTAGATATCGATAATGAACCCATTCGCCACCATAGAAAAAAAAGACCGGGTTGCACTCCGGGAGTGCCGGCAGAAGTGAGAACTCAATGACATTGTAACAGTCTTTCGATCAGGTCACGTGTCCGTCTTACGAATTTTTAATCTCTCGAAGCTCACGGTCACGTGACATCTTACGGTCACGTGACCTGTTGCGAGTTTAACAATTTTTCCCCATCACAAAAAGTACACAGCGCCGCTAAAGAAGTGTTCACTTCAAAAAATCGAGGTGGCAGCTACACGCCACGCAAGTCTTAAGTCTATTATTTTTGAACTTTCTATGAAGTTGGTAGCAGGTGCATGGCAACAGTGACGACTGACGAACTAGAGTTCAATTCAGTGGCGTAAATACATAGAAAACATCCAAGACTCAGACAACTATTCATGCTCACCACACAATTATTTGGCCTTACGGGATTCGAACGAAACTGACGGTCTCGGACCGTCAGTTTCGCAGGCAGGCTTACACTGACTACCCACTAGGCTAAATCGGTCGTCAAAATACTAAGGCTCAAAATACATTTTGCATCAGTAAATTTCAAAATCGTGTTACAGCAAATCTGGGTACCAGGCGATAATGACATCGGAGGAGAGAACGAACCGATCAGATGGGACAAGGTCAAGCTTTTCAACAAGGTGTTCGCGCAGTCTGCCATCGTCGCCTTCAAGGATATATCCTTCTACAGGTACCTACCACATACATATTACTCTCTCTAGGTACCAGGAGACAATGACATAGCAGGAGAGAACGAACCGATCAGATGGGACAAGGTGAAGCTGTTCAACAAGGTGTTCGCGCAGTCTGCCATCGTCGCCTTCAAGGATATATCCTTCTACAGGTACCTACCACATACATATTACTCTCTCTAGGTACCAGGAGACAATGACATAGCAGGAGAGAACGAACCGATCAGATGGGACAAGGTCAAGCTGTTCAACAAGGTGTTCGCGCAGTCTGCCATCGTCGCCTTCAAGGATATATATCCTTCTACAGGTACCTACCACATACATATTACTCTCTCTAGGTACCAGGAGACAATGACATAGCAGGAGAGAACGAACCGATCAGATGGGACAAGGTGAAGCTGTTCAACAAGGTGTTCGCGCAGCCTGCCATCGTTGCCTTTAAGAGAGTATATATTACCACAGGTACCGCATACATACGACTCTAGGTACCATCGTGATAGCCGTGCAGTGCAGCATTATAGCAGCTTTACCACATAAAAATCTGGGTACCATCATGAACGCATAAATCAAGAGGACCGTCGTCTAAACAATGTCGCGTTCCGTCAAAAATAATAAGCCTGCTGTAGCTAGTTTTACTGGCCCCCCTTATTCATAAAACCTAAAATGCCTCAGCTAAATAAAATGTGCTTTATCCCTTTCTGACGAGCACAAATGTCAAAGTGACAGATAAAGACAAACTAATTTTAACGCCATTTTAGTTAAAATAGGCTTTTAGAACGTTTATGAATACGGCCGTTAGTCTCTGTACCACTAATTTATTATGGCACTTTATAAACCTATGCCCAGCTAGCACGATAGCTTACATCGTCACGTTTTACGGGGAAAATGTACTGAAACATCACGTAAAACGTGACGATAAAACCTATCGTGCTTAACACAATAGCGCCCTATGTACTCAATGAAAAAGGTTCTGCAGATGGTACTGCAAGTTAACCCTTACAGTCCGGCTGACGAGTTGACTCGTTTTGTGCGATGTCTCATATTTGGTAGCCGAGTATCGCTTTCATTTTTTTGACATTACATCCTAACCTAATAGTTAGTTAACTCACCTACAGGACTGAGGACCATATCATTTCAGTGAACCTAACATTCTGGGTAGATTTTGTGAACGACGACAGGGTTAACCAAGCACCTCAGTGTTGCCAGTGTAAATTCGCCATTTGTCCCAGTCCCGTAGCGTGTACTAAGGTGGTGGTGCGTTGGGGCGCCAATTGTAAGGGTAAAATTTCAAGTATTTTTTTCTGACTGATTCAAGGATCAACGCCATCACGCATGCATACCCGAAACTGGGCCAGAACGAGATAGACGACCATTTCAAGATAGCCGTCTCGCACTATCCTCTGTTGACACGACATGCCTTTATTGATGAGGTAATTTCATATTCATATTTAAAACAAATCTGTATAAAAAAGTTTGATGGTATGCGGACAACGTAACCCCTTGATGTTTAGAACTCTATGGGTGTTATATGTGCTTATATGCATTGGCAATTAATCCTTTTGAGTAATTCCTCTGCCTCGCAGATTGTGACGTCACACACTGTTTGCGTTTTCTCTCTAACGAGCAATATTAAAACGGTTGTAGCTTAGTCATTCTTTGAGATATCCGAATGGGATTTTCGTCACTAGGCATATTTTTTTGCCTCCCTTCTTTTGGAGTAATAATAATTTTCGTGTCTACACCCGTATTGAAGTCTGTCTAAAGTTTGTTTTCAAAGTAAATTGTATAAAGCTGCGTTAGAGCAAGTGCCAGAACAAACTATCGCAACTCAGTACATTTTTGTCATTTGACAACCATAAAGGTGTTACTGTGGGCTTGTTGTGGGGCTGGATGGCGAAAACGGGAGATCGGGCCATGTGGCGAATCCTGGGGGAGGCTTACGTCCAGCAGTGGACTGCAATAGGCTGAAATGAATGAATGAATGATGAAAAAAGGTGTTACAGACCCCCTAGCACACTAAGTTTTATGTCGGACATAAAGCATTCGTCCCTTTCTGGCAAATATGCGAGTGCGAGAGGGACGAATGCTTTATGTCCGACATAAAACTTAGTGTGCTAGGGGGTCTGATCTTTATAAAAACCCCGTCAGTGTATCCAATCTCCTCGCTCAGATAAACAAACACGTCCGTCCGAACATATACTTCTGCGCGCACGACCACGAGTCCAAATACACGACGCAGACGCAGAGCTCCGACCGGAACCGGATGCGCCCGTTCTACGGGAACGAGGTGCTGGAGATCCGGTTCGGTCAGCCGGACGTGTACGAGATATACGTGCCGACCTGCTCGTACAGGATGGGGACGAGTAAGATAGGATATGGCGCCGCTGTTTTGGGTAAGCTCACTTTTTTTTTTTTTTTTTGGTGAAGTTGCAATCGGTCGTTAGTCCATAAGCGTATTTGCTGTGAGAATAATGGCTTGTTGTGGTGGGGTGGCCAGCGCTACCTCTACCAATTAAATAAGGTGGTCCCTTTTAGGTCGCCAACGCTCCCCGCGTAGTCGTGCCGGAGGCTTCCCCTGGATTTTCCCCAGGCTCTCCAAGACCCTCCAACCACGCAATTCGACTGCTATATTGGGTCCGTCATATTATAGCAACAGTCAGGTTAAAAAAAAAGTCGCCAACGCGTCCAACAAATCTGCTACGAGTGGATTTTGGTGTAAGAATAGATGGTCTATGTATTGTTTCTTATACCGCTCGATTTCAGATGTAACTGTCGGCACGTTGAGATACTCATGGACTTCATAATTTCTTGTGAACCAAGGAGCGTGGACTTTACCCTGAGAATGCAATTTTGTACCCGTTGTAGACTGAGAATATATGATATGATAGGTTTCGGCACTAAAAAATAGGTATCCACTCATGTTTTTTTTTAAATATATTTCCAGACTACAACAACACGCGTCTCCGCTACACGGTGTTCTGGTCGCCCGAGCGCTTCCCCTACCTCTTCGCGTACGCTGCGCTCCTGGTACTCGCGCTGGCGTTCACGGCCGCCTGCCTCGTCAAACTGTGCTGCCTTTGCTACTGCAACACCAGGAGTACGCTGCCGATGTATACTAAACTGTCGACGAGCTCGTGATCACAACACGGAGACGCGTTGCACGGTGTTCTGGTCGCCAGAGCGCTTTCTCTACCTCCACGCGTATGCTGTGCCCCTGGTACTCGCGTACCGGTAATGTAAAGCCAGATGTCTTGGCGTACAGGTGCCATCAGATATACCCGAGCGGCCAAAGCGCTCACAAATATCTGAACACGTCTCTAACGCCTCGACAATAGAGACGTCTTCATATATTTGTGAGCACTTTGGCCGCTCCGATATATCTGATGGCGAGTGTACAACAAATTTTAACATTACATTTACATAAATGTCCTAAATGTGTCATCAAAATAATTTGGCAACGTTTTGCAATGCATTTACATATTTTCAACCTTTCTTATTTTACAGAATGCGTAGTATTATAGATGTAGCAGCTAGTTTTTATTGCAATTAGTTATTAACTGTTATTTGTGATAATTTATTTTAGTTCTTGTTAAGTTTATAGACCACACGAATTTTAATGACGAAGAGCTTGCCCCATAGTTATTATTATACTGTAGTATTTATAAAAATATTTAATTTATACTGTAGCTAGATGAACAGTATGGCCTTTTGGCGAGAAATTAGAACAAATATACCTAGTAGTTTTGCGATTGTATGTTTATATAAAAATACTTATACAGTTGATAGGTAGAATCTTACAAAGATAAATTATATCTGTGCTTAAATATATCGGAATATGCACTCTAACCCCCTTGAAAATAGAGCCATGTTCAGGTATTTGTGATCACTTTCTTCCCGATATATTGATGGGGACTGTACTTTCAGAATTTATCAGCATTTAATTATTGTAAGTAGTAATTGCGAGTAGATTATCCGCCGAAATATTGATTTCAATATTGACCTATATTTATTGTTTTTTTAACTACCTCTTACAAGTTTTGATTAAACACTGCAATTAATATGTCATTATTCTTTTTCCGCATTTTATATGTCATAAATAATAATTATCAAATGATTAAATCTAAAAACAGTAATATTCATTTAACTACGTCCAAGACTGAATGAGCCAAACACAGTATAGTTTTATACCTACATTACTATTCTATAAGATTTAGGCAACTATGTGTTTAAATATTCTGATACCCTGAAGTAGATTTTTAAAGCGGACTACAAACACGTTTTTTAAATATATTTTGATTTAAACTTTCACGATTTTCACACATTATTATGACTAAACGGGTCTTAATCGCGTATTATTCAATTTGTATCTGTAAGATCACTTGACGTTTTGGATATGTCATAACCATAACGTCGTTGGTGGTCGCGTATGGACTCGATGTTCTAATTAAACTCGACTAAGGGCGGGTTGTATCAACTTACGATTACAGTACGATTACTGTTAGTTAAGACCTGACAGATGGATTGCCTTCATTTAATTTTCAACTTTAATTTCATATAGATAAAGCATTTTTCAGAATACTGTTACCCACATCTACCGATTTAGTAATAACTATTTTATTTGTATAAGATTAAAGTTGAAAATTGAATGAAGGCAATCCATCTGTCAGGTCTTAACTAACAGTAATCGTACTGTACAGACCGATCAACGTTAAATATAGCGCCGGCAGCTGTCACCCCTGTCAAACTTTCCATACATTCAGATTTTAATGAACACCGCCTACGATTAATGATGGTTTGGTGCAACCTAAATTAAGGCCCGTTTAGTAAAAATAACATAGACATGTTCGTCAGGTACTAATAAATCCGTATCGTAGTTGAGGGATGTGTTAAGATATTATATTATGTTATTTACTTTAAAAATAGGTTAGTATAAACAATAAATCAAGACCGACTAACAATGTGCGCTATTTATAGGAGCTTTTTGATTGAGTCCATAGATGACGCTGCAATAGCGTTCAGTAGAGGTCTTGATCTAAGTGCCTGCTAGACGGTCGCCTACAAGCCTCCGACGGCGCGACCTTCGTCGCTGGCTCGTCGTGAGTTTTCTGGCTATAGACTGTCGGCCGACCACGCTACGCTCTTCGCGGTCGCTAGGCGCGCGCTCGACGGCCCAGGCCATTTTGCTGGAAACAACTGTCTACACGGTCCGTCCGGACCAAGGTCGCTCTGTCGGAGGGGCTTGTTGGCGACCGTCTAGGAGGCGTGTCTAATGTTACCGACCTCTGTATAGTGAAACTAGTTACAGCAGTTATCGTTTTAGAGGAGTGCAACATTGTTTAGACATTGGCAGTCCTCTTGATTTATAGTGCTAGCGGTACGCCCCGTAATTCAGTAATATGCGGCAAAAAATACTAAACGAAATTATTTTCAAAATTGCTTTTTTGAGGTTAAATATGAGGATATCACGTATCATTTGTGGTATATTGTATTTAAAAAAAAAAGCCATATCGTGTCTGGAGGAGCCCAAACTTGGTATGTTACGAAAATCGTTTTTGTTTTAATTTATCAAAAATGGCTGAAATATAATGATGTGATATATTTTTAGAATCGGCTTAGTAAGCCCTTTCATTAGGTACCACACTCGATAGGTTTCAACAAAATATACATTTTTTCCATACAAAAAAAAGATGTCGACATAACTCCTCTCCTTTTTCGTTTTTTTTGTCGGGCTATGGGTCAAATTGATTCGTTTGGCCTAAAGATCAATCGTACCGATTTTCAAAACTTTAACACCATTTGCCACATATTTTGGCGTACCACTAGCACTATTAGTTATTTTGGGTTCAGTATCTTTCACTGGTAATGTGAATGAGAAAATCGATTGACTATTTACAACAAAATATTTTTATATTAAATAGTTGTTTACACTATTACCATTCCATATTATAAGATTAGAAGAATCCTGTTTAATTTTGTCATGCGATTACAAGGAAAATAATTTTTAAATGAAAAACAAAATAGTCGGGACTATTTTGTTTTTCTTAACAAAGAGTAGTGACAAATCAATATAAGTACAAAGCAACAAATTTAATATTTCTCTTTGATATCTTAGATAAATGAAGAAACGTAGATAAATGTCTCCACTAAAATACTAATGTTATATGGAAAGAGGTTTAATTGAGTCATATTTTCTTTATGAATAAATATATTTAGTACAACAGATAAACATATCAGATGTCATTCCTTAGGCACTGGTCCCACCGCCGGCTAGTAAGCTAGAAAAGTTGGGCGAGTAACGGTTCATTGCGTGCTGACCAGCCACAGTGTGATCAATCGACCTTTACAGATCCGCAATGTAATGCTACTCGCCTAACTTTTCTAGCTTACTAGCCGGCGGTGGGACCAGTGCCTTATGTATGTAACTTGCCCAAGTTGTACAACTATATGTTTTTCTCTTTCTTGCAAAAGTTGCACATCAAAATGTACATACATACATACATACATTCACGCCTTTATTCCCAAAAGGGGTAGGCAGAGCACACGAAACATATGTTCCAGCGCCACTTTTAGCATAAATGTGGGTATAAAAGATCGACAAAATGTCCAAAATCAAAATGTTCAAGCGAAAAATAACAATAAGGGTCACCCGAATAAAGTTGGTATGTTTTATTCAGTAATATCACATTTTTCCATTATATGCATTTGATTACCCTGTATATTTTAAATAATCATTTTATAATTTGCACTTATATGTTGTCTGTGGATAAATAAAAAAATACTTTGATATTGTGTATAATTATTTAACACCAAAACAATTATTTTGTTTAAACAATACTTGAATACACCTAGTAATTGTTAAAGAAAAAACCATGTACAGTATAAAAATGGCAATAGCACCACTTGTGGGCACCAGTAATGTCCTCATACTTAAGTTAATCATTCCCGTTGCTAAGTTACCTATGAGGAAGTATACTAATCCATTCCAATTCACAATTCTCAAAATTTCTGGTACAACATCATAGTACAATTTATTTTCTGAATCATGAAACAACACTTCAATTACATACATGAAGGTGCTAATGCTCAAGAAAGTTGCATCTAGATAGACACAATATCCTGCATTAGCCAAGGTCCTAGAGGCAGGCCTGTATAGACTAACAACTTCGGACACTGTCCAAAGGAAAATAGACCCCAAAAACATCTTGCATAATAACTTAAATCTTGTGATAGTCCTATTGTTAAACTCAGTCTTTAAATGCGCTGCAAATAAATACATGGAGACGTAGCCGAGACAGGATGATATCCCTTCACGATTGGCTGACACCAATGTGCTGCGGGGTTCATCACTAAATACCCAATCCTGTAAACTGTACCACAGTGAAACCTCGTGAACAAGTACAGTCAAAATACTGAACAGTAATGCTTGGTTTGAACAAAATAAAAGTATTGTTGATATCAATTTGCAAACAGCTATAGTGAAAAAGAAATTCCAATGGACTCCATACTCTGTGACATGTTCTTGATAATCCAGTTGTTTCACTGACCAAAACCTAGCAACACCTAAGAACAATAAAGCTGTAATTAACACAGCATTCCCATAAACAATACTCTTTAAGTTGTCTTTTTTCAAATCTTTATGGACTACTCCGCTTATCAAAACAAACAACCCAACACCTGTGTCCATTAAGCTGTAACCGAAGCGCTCAGTCTTAGCTAAATACCTCGGAAAACATTTAAAATCGACAGCTAATATACAGAACACAGTTATTAGATACGTTAATGCTCTTATGACACTCACTAATTGTAAATACTGTGTTTCAAAACTATTTTTTTTACTAAACAATTTAACAATGTAAACTTTGGAATAGTTTTTAACATATTCAAGCAACAATAAATTGAATACAATCAAATTTAGATGTAGAAGATAATCTGCTAGTACTGTGTGGACAGCAATGAGAGGTATTACTATAATCAGAAACTCCGATAGATGCTGCCAGCCTGGTCGCCGTGGTCCAATAGAGCAATATATAGAACACTGGATAGTGAAGAATATACTGAAGCTTGTGTGGAGCGCTGTAGACCCATGGTTGTTCTGCATCAAGGACTCGTGGTATTGTTTATATTCAGACGTGTTCATCTTCTCTACCACGCTTACGTCGAATTGCGCCATTTTGAACGGTTTGTACTAATTATTGTAATCTTTCATAGATATTTCATGTTTGTATCGTATCTTATCATGATATTTATGAGCAGAATTATAGAAATTAAATAGCCATAGCCACCGACACAGTAAACCTGCAAATAACACAATTTTATTTGATTTGTTTACATGTCAAGTGTCACTGTCAGTGTCATTCGTTTACGTTCCGTTTCGACTCCTGTATGCACTCGTTACCTTTTATCTCAATTTTATTGTTAGATAATCTTTGTTAATATCTAGACTATAAATTATGAGTACATAACCGGATTAGTTGCTTTTAGTGAAATAAATAAGATATTCGATCTCTTGATACATGAGCTACTGCATACTGACACGGATGGTCGGGTAGACTACATCATTACACAAGATGGACCCAGGGATGGCTTTACCTAGGGCGCCAGGGAGACGTGGGTGGACCACTACCTACGTTGAATGCGTTAATTACATCCCAGGGTTCTTTGCCTTAAAGTCAACACAACTCTCTTAATATTAAACAGGGTGGCCACTTTCTGGAAAACCGGGAAAAGTCTGGGAATTTCGTTGGTCATGGAAAAGTCAGGGAATTGTCAGGGAAATTGAAAAATTAAAAAAAAAAACATCTCCAAACATTATTATGTCTACTATAATAGGTTAATAATAGGTACCGCCGACCGCGCGGCACTGTACTACTCGGAAATCGCCGTCGGTTTTATTTACGTTCTACCTTCTTCTATACTACCTATTCTGCTATAGCCCCGCGTGACGTGAAAATGCAATGTTTTCAGGCTCGAGTTCCATTAAATTTTGTGCAGTACGTTGGCTCGAGAACTTTAGCGTTGATGATCGCGCCACTAAAATTATACCCAACGTTGAAAAATATGTGCAGGGAATTAAAAACGAAAACAAAGCACCTGACAGCGCAAGCTTTAGTAAATGCTGCATTGGAAGACAAATTATTAAAGGCTAAATTGGCCTTTTTTCAATCGGTGGCGGTGCAAGTGGAGCCATTTTTAACATTATTTCAATCCGACGCACAACTTGCTCCACTTTTGTAAGAATCGCTTTTGGCCACACTGAAAAAAAACATGCAAAGAGTTGTTAAAGCGGATGTATTGGATTCTGCCACTAATATTGACTTGAAAAGGGAGTCTAATCTGATAAACGCGAAAGAAATCGACTTGGGCTTCACTGTCCGTAAAGAATGCTCTTCGAAATAGCCGCGATATCAATGATATCGATATCTTGCGTTTTTGTCAAGACTGTCGAAAGAATCTGATAGAATTTTGCGTGTCATTGTGCCAAACATCCCCACTTTCGTATGCTTTGACTAAGGGAATATCTTGTTTCGATCCCGCAATCGCAGTCAATGCAGAATTCCGACGACGAGAGAGGCTCGATAAAGTGTTGGACATATTTGTCAAAATAACCGGGTTTCAGGATATGAGCAGATAACGTCAAAAGTGCCTTCAATGATATTTGTGAACGAACCTGAATTTATAAAATTAATGAAACAATTTTCCACAACACAATTTTTTACAACGGATGGTCACCGATTGGATGATCTTTGGCTCGGTTTGATAAAAAAAATGAAAATAAAGACTTGCAAACTTTAATAAAAATGGTCATGGTGTTTATAGTGAGGGTGGCTTTTCCATCAATAAGGAGATATTAGTGGAAAATCTTTCGCAAGAGTCTATAATTGCGCAAAGACGCGTTTACGACGCTATATATCCTACGGCGGTATAGACAAAATAAATATTGAAAAAAAAGATCCACGCGGCTCGTAATGCTCACTACTTGTACACGGAGGAGCTACACAAAAAAAGGAAAATTTAAGTTCAGAGGCGAAAATCAGAGCAGAAATAAGAAAAACTGCGGAAATGGTCAGAGAACTAGAAGCAAAAAGGCAAAAAAATCTCGAAGGAGCTGCCAAGAAGCTGCGTTATTGAAAAAACGGATTACCAAGTTGCAATAGATTTTGTTATTACTTTTTCAAATAAACAAATAATAAACATGATAACTGATGACTAGGTAGTTCTGTGTCAGTTATACCCAAGATTTTTAACCGACTTGAAAAATGAGGTCTCTCAATTCGTCGCTTTAATTTGTACCATAATACGCAAAACGTTGAAGTATATAGTACTTAATAATACGGTTAAGGCCCGTACAAAGTGTTCCCTTTAGTATTTCTCGCTGGTTTATATTAGGTATATGATACATTTAACGTATCCAATAAGCCTGCATGGAGGCGGAGGAAACGACCAAACATATTCTACTGGACTGCAAGCAGGTAGAAGTATACAGGAAAAAGCACCTAGGGTCTCCAAACACATAGTATCTCTATATAGTTTGTGCCAAACACACTACGGAACGCAGTCAGGAACACAAAAGCACTCACCAACTTTGTTTTAATTGGTTTTTCCTGTACAGCTTTTAACAAAAATGGTCACCTGACGTAAGATGTGAACCCACGACTTCCGTCTAACTATGCTTTCGCTCTTAACTACCAACTGAGCTATTCAGATACTACTTCTTATTATTTCCGTTTTTGTAATTTGCTAGCAGATAATTCTGCAAAACTCAAAAATGTATCCCAATTATATACTTTATATTTATTAAATTTAAGATTATGGTCAGGGAAAAACTTGAAAAAACGACTGGAAAACCGGGAAAAGTCAGGGAATTTTAGTTGTAGTAAATAGTGGTCACCCTGTTAAAGGTGCAAGTGGTACAACCCTGCACGGCTAGCACACGACGGCGCGCGAGCTCTCTCGATTTTTCTCGCACCATCCGTCTCTCTCTTATAAGAACACTTAGAAGAAGAGGTATAGTGCGATAAAAATCGAGAGTATGTCGCGGCCGTCGTGTGCTAGACGTGGTGAAACGCTCACAAGCTCCTAGTGGGTAAAAAACAAAAAGACTTCGTAATAAAACTTATTTTTATTTTAAACCTTACATAAAGACTAGCTTACAACTAATTTGTAACTTATTACGAGCGAATACTTTATTGTACAGAAACATAAATAAGATCTAACCCTAACATTGATGTGGCAACTTATGATTTCGCTTTACAGTGTACAAAATAAAACGTGAAGTGAAAGATTGGACACCAAACATACTTAGTACCATAGTCGATGTTGTGAAAAATAAAATAAAACTCCATTATCATGTGGGTAAGTCGATACTTAAAATCAATAGACGCACCGTTGGCGAGCTAGAGGACGCTAAACGGCTACTAAATTAGAGGCCTGTAATGGGTCAATTTCCTTGCTCATTATAAACTATCAAAGTAACACACTCTTACTTTAATAGCGTGTGTTTGATCACTTCTATAAAAGCCCAAAACATTAGGCGGTATCTTAGGCCTGAGGCTATAATTCTCCGTAGCTATCTCATCTTACTCCTTTACACAGCGAGTTTATCACAGGCCTCCTGATCCCCTGAGCTCGCGCGCACTGTGTACAAAGCCCATTTTATGGCCGATATTAAGCATATCGAACGAGGATTTCCGATATTGAGAGGCTTTATAGGCCATAAGATGTGCTTGTTAGTCTAGCCAACGAAACTAGAAAGTAGCTAAGGAGAAGGCTGTTCCGATGAGACGGAGATCAGCACGTCTAGCACACGACGGCCGCGACATACTCTCGATTTTTATCGCACTATACCTCTTCTTCTAAGTGTTCTAATAAGAGAGAGACGGATAGTGCGAGAAAAATCGAGAGAGCTCGTGCGCCGTCGCGTGCTAGACGTGCAGACAAGTCGTCTAATTAAAGCGAGAGAATCCATTGCGATTGGTCGACACATCTCCATTCCGCTTGTCTCTACCTCACTGGAAAACCCCAAACATCCATCTCTTTCCTACACTAAGTGTTCTCAAGTGAAAGAGATGGGTGTATCGTCAGCTTTGGCTGGACTGAAGGCGGTTTAGAAGTCGAAGTCATAGGGACGCTGGGGGCGCCTCTGGACCAAAGGAATGTTGACTTCCTCGGCGGAGCGGAACACCTGGGCTGGCTGTGGCCGCGGCGACGGTCGTGCCTGCAGCTGCTGCAGTTGCGGGGCGTGGCGGCGCGGGGCTTCCTCCTGTAAGAATTGTTTATTGGTATTAGAAACCCATACGGAGCGGCATCTCGTACAATAAATCGTGGCATTAGAAAGTTTCTGAGAACACACTTTTCATTTTGGTTTAGTTAGAGTGACAGCACTTAGGCTGTGGGTGGTGTGTTCGGTATAAAAGGAAAAGACGGAAAAGGATTTTTAAATAAAAAATGCAATAATTTCTGATTAAATCGGCCTTACCTGTTCCTCAGACTCGTCTTCGCCATCATACCGGTCGTCCCTGTAGACCTCAGCGGGGTAATACCGGTCGGAGTACTTAAGGGACACGTTGGGTTTGCGTTGCACCTCCTCCTCGTTGATCGGCCGGTAGAGGTACTCGTTCACGAAGTGGTACTTGGACGACTTCTGGCAGATGTTGTCGTGGGTTGGGGGCATGCAGATCAGGTGCACCTGGAAATCGGTCGTTTTCGATTAACATGAGAAACTAGCTAACGCCCTCAACTTGGTCTGCGTGGATAAAAAGTAGCCTATATTTAAATCAAGGCTATAACCTATCTTCGTGCAAACTTTCATTCACATCGGTTGAGGCACTTAAGCGTGATTGAGTAACAAACATCTAACCATCCAAACATTTAAACTATCGCATTTATAATATTAGTAGGATACGTTTGTGGTCTTGCGGAAGACATGGAGAGTATTTATTTCAGATTCATGTCGAAGATAAATGTCTTGATATTTTTGAGTAGAGGAGTAAACTGAGTGCTAAGAAAAGTTAATTCACAAACCTGCAAGCTACAATTTCACGAGTCTAAATTGACTACACTGAGGCGCTCCTACACCGACCAGCCTTTGTATCGGTAGTACCTTTTTAGACTTTTAACATTGTAAGTAACATGCAGCTTCGTGAAACGGTCTTATAGTTAGACTTAGGTCAGAGTAATATCTTACTTGATGGAAACTGAATCCCTCAGGGCAGATCCAAGAGTGTTTCACGCTATCCTGGCAGTAGTGGAACACCTCACAATTGAGTTCTTCGTCGGCGTAGTACCCGGACTGCTTGTTCACGCACTCGAACTTGGACTGCTGCAGCAGGCCCTGGAGACGGTCAGGCTCCTCCTTCTCCTCTTCGAGTTCTTCTTCAGCTTCTTGCTGCTGCTGCAGTTTCAGGCGCTGGTCTTGTTGCTGGAAGAGATACGTTGTAGTTTAAAATGGGTTTGAAAGTCGTTACGTTATGGAAATATTGGAAATTTCGTAGATTAAAGATTTTAGTTTTTATACTACGGTGGCAAACAAGGATACAGTCCGCCTATTTTAGACTCCAGAAGAACCAAAAGCGCGCTGCCGACCCTATCTAAATCGGTAATCCATAAAAATAGTCTATATGTGCGTTTTATAAATATATATAACAAGGCTCCTACAACCATTAAAGCAACAGATAAGAATCACATATTTAAACATAAATTTAAAAACTTACTGACTAAAAAAGCGTACTATAGAATCGACGAATTTCTAAATGATAATTTAAATTAATAGTAAATTTAGTATAAATAGCTATAACTCAATGTACCTAATTCCTATGTCTGTATCGATCTTATTTTTTTTTCTCCTTACTTCAATTTATTTCTTTGTAAACTGACGACTAAGAAAATAGTATTAAAATAATTATTCTCTGTTACCAATCCTATTATACACATACACATTACAATAGAATAGATAAATTAATACTAGAAAATAAACAATTATCAATTACTAACAAACCAATTCTATGTACCTCTTATTAATCTTTGTGAAATGTTATATATTATTAATGAAATTGAATGTGACTTGCAACGAATTGACATCGAATATCGCTTCTAGATTATAATTTAACACCTATTTATTAAATTGCTACGCCCTAACAGGGCCCATATGGAACATAATGTACCTATAAAATACTAAGAACTGTACAACTATGGATGCAATAAATGATATGACTATGACTATGACTATATTGATTTGAAGATTCGTTGTGTTGACGGCTCGAGATAAATGCAGCGCATTCTCACGGTCTTCAAGATGCACTGTGACGAAAACCTTGATAATTAATCTATCGAAGTGATGGATATTGGCGGTGAAATTGTAGATCTGGCAGGATATATCAAGTTGAATTTAATAAGTGCCTCTCTACGAGGTACGAGTACAATCCTAATGTTAAGGCTGTTGCCTCTACTGGTAGCCAGTTAGTTCGACTAAAAGGCTTTATAAATCAACTTTGACGGGCCAGCTTTGCTCTTTGACTTCTATACCTGCAGTCTTCACGAGGTATATGTCCAATTGCTGCGGCTGCTGCCTCTGCTGGTAGCCAGCTAACTCCACCAATGTTGCATGGGTCTGGAGTGATGCTTACCTTCCGCTGAGCCGCTCTAGCCGGTTGTCTCTCCTCCTGATACTGTTGTTGCCGCTACACGTGATACGCGTCCTGTTACCAAAGTAACAGGACCAAAAACCAAAGCTATGGTTGCTGGTAGGCTACCTAGTTCGTAGCGTGAGTTTGAAGTTATGCTCACCTACCTTCTACTTAAGCGCTCTAGCTACCCGGTTGCTTCTCCTCCTGATACTGCTGCAGCTGCTGCACGAAATATGTCCTGTCCCTTTGGCTAAGCTGGCTGGTAACCAGCTATCACCGCCACGTGGATCTGATGCTTACCTTCCGCTGAGGCGCTCTAGCGGGTTGTCTCTCTTCTTGATACTGCTGCTGTCGCTGCACGATGTACGCCTCCTGTTCTTGCGGCTGCTGCCTCTGCTGGTAGCCAGCCAGCTCGGCCAGAGACGGAGTGGGTCTGAAGCCGGTCGGGACCGCGTTGGAGAAGGCGTTGGGAGCGTATGCGCGCGGCCGGAGATTCCGTGTCTCCTGAAATGCAAATTATGTTGGTGAAAACTGTGCATATTTGACATGGGGTTGATGTGAAGATTATCTGTATGTACTTGCTGAATATGGGATTTATAATTGGTTTCATGGGATTTAGAAGAGAATGCAGAGATTAGAGTTACGTAAAGTTTAACTCCAGGCACGTATTTAAAGTCATATTACACGATCTGTGAAAAAAGTATTTGGTAAGTAGGTACCTACCTATATTTGTCCACATAAAGTGTTTGGTTAAGTTGGTACAACGCCAGTAGTTATTAAATTTTTTCAATAAAACGTGCGTGTTTCGGCATGTACATACAGTAAGAAAATATTGCATTGGTTATATATTGGTTCCTATTTCAAAAGTCATGATATAATGTAAGTATAATAAATTAAACACCACTCGCAATCTTTCAAAACGTTTTTATAATATCCAATTCTTGTAATCGTGTCCCAATATTTTTTGTAATTGCACTAACCCGCGCTATGAGGAATTCTCAGCCGTCATTGCACATTTTATATTGAATTGCCTTTAATTTGTGACTTGGTTTATTACATAGTTTCTTGTTTTTGTTACTTGGATAAACTAATTTGGACCTATGGCTATTTATTTGAAGAAAAATATATATCGTTTAGGCAGATAAAGCATCCCCTATCAGTTAACCTTCGGACAAGGCAGTCTTGCGGAACCCCGGGCTCCCAGAGGAGTCTTGTAATTGTAAGTTGTAACTCGTCTAAACTGAGAGAGAGAAATTGAAGCGAAATAACTATAATTTATCAACCACACGTGGCATGAGCTCGTTCCACGGATCAATTTCTTGGACATATGTACCGGGCTAACTATATAGGGCCATTTCGCCGGTTAACGACCACCTAATTTCATGTGTCGGTTAGCAACCACTTAGATGGGTTGATGAACTGCACGTCTATCATGAGACGGCCGCGACATACTCTCGATTTTTCTCGCACTATCCGTCTCTCTTATTAGAATACTTAGAACAAGAGGCTTCGCTTGTAAGTATGCATGTAGTATGTATTTATTTGTGTAAGTATTTATTTTATTTATGTATATGTATTTGTGTAAATATGTTGTATATAGGACTACCGTAATGTTATTATTCTTTTTAGTTGTTATTTGCACTGCCCACAATCTTTTCCGCTTTGCCTTAAGGTTACTGGTAGAGAATGCCATTTGGCATTAAGTCCGCCTTTTTTACGATAAGTTTTAAGAGGTATAGTTTTTAAGAGGTATAGTGCGAGAAAAATCGAGAGTATATCGCGCCCGTCTCATGATAGACGTGTTGAAAGGAAATTTTCTCGTTTATAGAATGTCAAATAGGTACCTATTGGAACACCTTACCTTACCTGTATCATCATCATCATGGACATCACGACTGGAAAAAAAGAAAACTGGCTAACTGGAGCGTCGTTCGTGAGCTCTCAGGTGACTGGCGTAGCCTATCATTGCAGACTAGGGAATGCCTACAGCTCAGCACCCCTCTCCGACAAGTTTGTTGTATAATATAAGGTCAGAAAGACACAGAGGAAGCGACTGTTGGACGACACCGACATGTCACATTACATTAGAAACGAATGATATACCTAATTGCGTCGTCTCGCACGAGCGAGTATTATGTATTGCGTTTGTAACATTGTCGGAACCATTGCTCATTAAAGTACCAATAATTATTATAGCAATTACATAAGCATGCGATGCCGCGCTGGGCTGTTATTCGGAACGTGCTAATGCGCCTCACCTAACCCGTCACGCCTAACGAAAGAAGACCTCTCCCTACGCTTAGTTACTACGAATCGCCGCATGCATATAACGTGTGAACGTTGAGGTGAGCTTAAAAGAAGTTACGGAATAGCGGGGCTGGTAAGGAACTTCGAGGGTGGCGAGAAAATTGTATTAAACTACGGTTTCGTGTCTCATCGGTAATATACTTTCAACTAGTGAGGCTGCCGCGTCACTATTAGAGCGAACTCAGGCAGAGTCGCGGGATAAAATAAAGCCTATATCAGCGTGACAATGATTGGAGTTAGAATGTCAAGTATTGCAACTACCCTACTACCTATAGAAGTATCAGATAGATCCGTAAGTTGAAGCAGAAAAATGTCAGTTCCTTCCAACTAACCCCGGTCTCCCCTTCAATTAAACTTTATGTGCTTTGTGTAAGTACTGCATTCAATAGGTGCTGTTATAATTACATATTACAGATATTATATAACTTCCTCGTGGTCCAAATAACTGCCCTGTTTAACACATCGCCTTGTATAGAGATATTGGTTAACGTAATTCTTAATTATGCTCGGAAACTGTTAAAGGCTATCTTAAATATAAATACTCATTAGCTTTGCAAAAGTATTGAATAGTAAGATTATAACAATAAAATCAAAGTTCTTTAGTCGCGTTCCGGTTTCATTTAGGTTTAATTAATCGGTAGTTATTGTACCTTCTACTCATTATATTGATGAACGATTATGAGGGCATAAAAGCGAGTTTTCACCAGGACTAAATGCTACGCGCTCATGCGTCTCCCTTACCCGCCTCTAAACGCCTTACTAGACCTCTACCTACGCTTAATTACTAAAAATCGTGGCATCAAGATATATTTGTGGGTGAGCGTTTCGGCGAGCTTAAAAACAGTTATAACAAGACGGCGCGCGATCTGAGTCGTGGTGAGATAGACTATCCGTCTTTATCCAATCAGAACACTTAGAATGAGATAAGTAGTCTATCTCGCCGCGAGACAGCTCAAGCGCCGTTTTGTGATAACCGTGCAGAGCAGCACGGCTATCACAACACGGCCCGCCAGTTCTCGCGATTTTTCTCGCACTATCCGTCTATCTTTTATTAGAAAACTTAGAAAGAGAGGTATAATGCGAGAAAATTCGAGAGAGCTCGCGCGCTGTCTTCTGATAGCCGTGCTGTGCGAGGTTGCGGGGCGGTGAACAAGGAAAAACATACCCAAAAGCTGGGTTCACATTTGTATCATTTTGTCGTATCGTATCTCCGTCCCGTTGCACCGACGCGTATCAAGATCGCTAGTGTGGACGCAAAAACAACGCCATCATGCGGCGCGCCGTATCTGATCGCGCGGGACACGCGTTTATTATATACCCCGCACACTCGCGATCGGATACGCGTATCAAGATCGGTAAGTATGGATGTGTTTTGATACTGTATCACGATACGAGGTTATGATTTGATACGTGATACGCCGTGATCGCTCTCGAGGCGGTTTTTCCCCAATCATCAAAGGGGATATGGATAGGCGTCCACACTTAATGATACGGCGTTGTAATACCTACGATACGCTGCTACGCTACGGTTAGTATGGACGCATTTTTTCACGCGACGATCCTAGTGATACGGTGTGCCCAAAGTGAGCGTCCGTAATTAGGATACGCGAGTTCGATCGCGTCGCATGATCGCGCTGTATTTGCGTCCACACTAGCGATCTTGATACGCGTCGGTGCAACGCGACGGAGATACGATACGATAAAATGATACAAATGTGGACCCAGCTTTCGGCGCGGTGCGGCGCATGGACGCGCTGTTTTTGCGTCCACTTGCGGCAATGTGACAAAATTATACAAATGTGGTTGATACAGCTTAACCCCTCAAATAAGAAAGAGCTGGAGTAGTATACCTACTATCTTTGAGGCGGTCAAAGCCTATCATGGCTACGTTCGATCAACCCTCCGATATTGTTATTAACCTTAATTTAAGGCGCAAAAAGATGCATTAGAGTAATGTGTGGCCTGAAGCAAACAGATAGTTGTGTACAATGATTTAAGAAGCTAAATATTTTAACTCTACCTTGCGTCTTACTATACCTACCGGTAGTTATCTTTAATAAATGGCACATCAGTCGCATTGACCCTACTTCACATTCACAACCGATTGCTATAAGTGCATGAGGGCTCATAAACACCCAACTTACATCGTAATACTTAAATGCATTACCTTAACTGAACCGTTTCGTCAGTTAAAACAAAGTGTCGTTAGTTAAGGCTTGTATACCCGCTAAAGTCCTTGAGCGTATGGGCGGAGCCTCGACCCTCTCCCCGCGCAAGTCGCACAACCCGCCGTCGTTTATTAAGCGTTACAAAGATTAAGTTACAGACGCGTCATCGCGCATCGTTACCAATGCAAGGGTGGACGTGGGTGGTTGACATTCGTCATGCTTAATTGAAACGTGATATTTGTCATAAATAAATTACATAATTGATTAAGTTCAAAAATTATGTCTCTACTTTTATAATACTATTTACTTACGATTAGTGTAGTTCCGTCAGCACGGCTAGCACGAGACGGCCGCGACATACACTCGATTTTTCTCGCACTATCGGTCTCTCTCTTATTAGAACATTAGGAAAGAGAGGTATAGTGTGAGAAAAATCGAGAGTATGTCGAGGCCGTCTCGTGCTAGCCGTGCTAGTGAAAACGAAATTCGTTCGAATAACTCTGGCGCTCGAACTAGCAAGCGCGACAGAGAGGGAGATACACGAACGAAGTTCGGTTTCGTTTCGCGGTAGGCCCTCAGCACGCCTAGCACTAGACGGCCGCGACATACTTTCGATTTTTCTCGCACTATACCTCTGTTACTAAATATTCTAATAAGGGAGAGACGGATAGTGCGAAAAAAATATAAAGGTAATAATAATAATCCATACCTACTGTTGCCCTTAGGCCATTTTTGAATGTCGCTATTAATAGGGGCCCATCTAGCAGTTAGCGAGTTACCGTCTGCCAGAGATAAAATGTGAAACAGTTTTAATGAGCAGGCGTCCGATGTTTCATCCAATAGCCCAGCTACTAGTCCATCATTTTCAACCAATAACCCGTTTTATTTAGATTCCATCAACTAGCAATAGACTTACACCCCAGCGGGTGCTGTTTCTGTGTGCGTCCCATGACACGGGCAGAGACAGCATCCGCTTGGTGTACTTGCATTTCATTAAATTGTCAAAAGGGCCTCTACGTGTTGGCTCAGAGCTCCACGCACGGACATCATTGTCCCGTGAGCGGGAAAGACATATAATCCATACTATCCATACTTCCATATCCATACTCCATACTAATATTATAAACGCGAAAGTGTGTCTGTCTGTCCGTTACCTTTTGTGTAAGTGTAAGGTTGTTAAGTTTTAAACTAATTTTCGGTATATTTATTACGTTCTACTTCCTTGATTTGATGATGATGGCGTGTACAGTCAGCATCAGATAGTTAGTAGCATCCAAAGTAGCCAAATATATCGTAACACATTCCTTACTCCTACTTATAGTAACAAAGTCTTTGTTTCGATGAATGTACGTTCCGATATATTTGGCTAACTTGGCTGCTACTAACTATATTATACTGACTGTACAGAAATCGGCCTCGGGTAAATATATACTATAGATTAGTTGTACGTTAACCATACTTTGTTTCATATCAAATAATAACTCTGTATCGAACTTGGAGTTGGCATGCAACCCATAGGTAGGTACTTACAATATTTGCCAAGCCCACTATTTTTATTAGAACTTATTCTATTAACACTTGACAGTCATTAATACGAGCAGATAAAAAAATATTGTTAGTAGGCAATAGATATTGTAAATATATTTACTAATAAAATGTCTGGTTTTAGCGATTACCCAATTTTAATACTGTTTAGATATTTGATACTTTGATAGAATAGGTATTTACTTGTGTATTCTTTTTCCTCTTCTCTTGTAAAATTTCTTGATATTACGTATTTTCCTCCTGCGCTTATTTAACCCCAAAGACCCAAAATAATTATTGAAAAATTTGTGAGACCTAAGCTAAGACCTACTAACTCTAGTATCGTAAGTTTGTATGTTACTAACAATCTATGGGCAAACTGGCCTGAAATAAAGAATTTATTATTATTATATTAATAATATTATATTACTATAATATTATTATTATTATTACCCGTGTGGTGTCGGGTCAGAATAGCACCACCCCCTTTCTTCCCGTGGGGGTTGTAAGAGTCGACTAAGGGAACGGGGTTGAAGTGTGTTGTGGGCGATGGGCTAGCAACCTGTCACTGCTATATCACATTTTGTCTATCTTTTATACCCACATTTATGCTAACAGTGGCACTGGACACAGGTTTCATGTGCTCTGCCTACCCCTTTTAGGGATAAAGGCGTGTATGTATGTATGTATTATTGTTATTATTATTATTTCCCATCTTGAACTAAAAACAAAATCTAAACTATACCTACGTAAATGTTAATTAGGTACAAATGCCAACACAGTTAACTGACCATCCTGTATTTATACAAGAACCTTATTACAATGCACATAAAGTGCACGGATGGTCAGTCAGCTGTCTTGTCTATAGTACCTACTACTTTACAAACCACGAAATAGATTGTCCACTCTATGCAACAAAATTATCTGTCACTAAAAACTAAACTATACGCAAATATTTATTAGTTACCTACTATACGAATCACAAAACGGATTGTCCACTCTATGCAACAAATATAGTCCACAATTTCGACAAATATTTAAAAATTTCGGCGCAGCGCAAATTGACACAGGTCCGTCATGCAACGTGTCTCGTCCCGCACTGACCGTATGGACGAAAACGGGGAGGCGTATTACGTTGGCGGAATATTTCAGAAAACGAGATAAATTTTTAAGAAAATTAAGAAAGTAAGAAAATGATGCTCTTGTTCATTATTGTATGAAGAAAGTTATAAAATTTCATATTATTCTGATAAAAAATGGAGCAGTAAAATGGTTACAAGTGAAAAAATAGGGGTGACTTTAGATTTCTTTTTCTGTAATTTTTATTGTTAAAATGGATTTCTACGAAAACTATGACCCGTCGCATATCTTGCAGATTATGATATATTTTTTCCGACAGCAAAAATGTTACGTTATAATGTATAAAACGGTTACAAAACAACTCATTTTCACGAAAATTTCGAATGTGGAGCCTTAAACTGCAGACTAATTTCGTTACAGACGTAAGTAAACAAACGGTGATATTACGGAATGCAGAAAAGCGACTTTTCACACGCGCTTGCGCAAACTTATGTAAGAACTGGATCGTTCGCCGGCGTAAATCTTTTATCGCATATCCTGTATTACCTTCGGTACTTTGACACAATATCATATTAAATGTGCCTTAATACGATGAAATAAGACGCCAAAGTATATTTAACATATTCGAGTTGGCCGAATTGCATCAAAGTAGTCCATTCAAAAAGCCACTACTGTCCTATGTAGAAGATTCCAATTTCAATGTCAGTTTTATAAAAAGCGGCCACATTAAATAATCTCAACCATATAAATAAACATATATTTGACTAGGACCGTACAATCCGTACATGTTGTTAGGGGTTATAAAGGCAAGGCATATCTATTTAAATTCTTGAATAGGGTCATTGTGCCGGTTAGTGACCAATTTGATTATCAAATTTTGATAAATTGATCACCTGAGGTGAAAGGTTATTTACTGTTTCAATCCTTAGCAGATTCCTAATTTAAAATCATTAAAAAAATTGCACACAGCTCACTTTTTGGTTTAGGGTCTGTACGATGTACGTCTATAGAAATGTTATTATGTTTAATTTTAGAAACCCTGGCCTTCGCGTCGGGTTGCTAACTGAAGCTGGTCTCGTAACCGGCGCATTGACTCTACTGCGTTTTTTAAGTTTCTGCTACGTGGCAAAAAATTGTGGTCTTTATGGTAAATTTTGTTAACCGACCCATGACACTCACTACGCTCTAGCACGCACGAGTTCGATTGTCCGCTTTCCCGCCAAAAATTGTCAACATGACGGCACTTTCGCGTTCGGAAATCGATTGAAAAAAGGAATAATCAAAAAATAATGTCTGGCTTTCGACTTTCACCGGCCTAGCGGCCGTTGAACTTGAAAAAAAATAGAGCTGGTGCTGTTTTCGGTCACGATCTACCTATTTGCCGGGAAAACGGGTAATTTGTTCAATGCTCATATCGAACACGTCCATGGAAACGATACCGCACGACTTTCTTGATCTACCACTAGTACCAAAACCTCCTGAGAGCGCCGTAATGGTGCCTATACATGTCATGACTGTCTAAATATTTCTGATTTCTGATATCTGATTTCTGATTTCATGATTTGTCAGCCCCAATTTATCTGAAGCTGACTAATTGCTATCGTCTGGAGGCATGTAGCGCTGCTGATCCAACTGTCAAACGAGTTGTACTGAGAAATTGCATGCACATGTGGTCGGATTGTTACATCTGTACGCTACACCCAATTATGACTTCGACATGTTGTACTGACAAATTGGGGTAAAATCACATAATCTGTATACCCCATGAATCCATACTAATATTATAAATGTGAAAGCAACTCTGTCTGTTATCTTTTCAAGATGCTGCGCCGATGAGAAGTCACATACCATATTGCAATTCGATTTTGTACTAACGAGGCGTAGTAAGTTACTCCTATACTACTCGTAATTACATATAAGTACAATCATAGTCTTGGGCAAAACCTAGTACCTACATCACATATTTAATTAGGTGCCTACACGTAACAAACAACCTGTTCACAGTTAATTGGTTTTAAACTCACTCTTCCTTTTATTCGATGGACGTCTTTGATAGGGGAGAGTAGGGTATCTACGAACACTTAAGCGGAAATACGAATAAAAACGAAGCTATAAACGAATCAAATCTTCTTTATTGCTTATTGTTTAGTGTATCTAATCAGTCACAAGCTCTCATTAACAATTATTATAATATCTTGAAATAAAATCAACTTCTATAACAAAAACAAAAACCTTAGTGTTCGAATTTACCCGACAGGCTTGGGGTAATTCCGAACAAGACGTGGGGTAATTGCGAATCACTAGGGGTAATCACGAACAGACCATCTTTGCCAATAATTAATCACAAAAATCACACAAAAAGCCGCTAGGTGTACTCTCACCGCTAGTACAATTTTCATGCGCCCATAGCTTACACTTGACACACATAATCCAATCTTCGGATGGTGGATCAGTATACTTTTCATTGCAAACTAAGCAATAGTAATCATTTTCTTTACTAGCTATGGACTTTTTTTGCTTCTTTTTTGGCAGATTTGTCTCAAACTTCTTTAAATTCTTTACTCCTTTCTTACTTTTAGTAGCAGCTTTTTAAATCTTGCAGTTTCTTCCCTCTCTTCCGTTCCTTCTCTTCCAAAACATCTTTCATTGGGGTGCTAGTAATGACTGTTGAATGTTTGTTTGTTTAAATCTTCTAACTGATATTTGACTTCGGTTTTTCGTTTGTATTCGCGAGGCATCTAAAACGACATTAAAATATTATAACAACATTTTGCAACCGTTTGGGGTAGTGGCGAACGTTCGTCATTATCCGTCTCAATTCATTCGTGATTGCCCCGTAAGCCGAAATACAAAAACGAAAATTATTTTTCAAGGTTATTTTATCGTTGTCAAAAGTAGGTTATGCATACACGAATCTTCTATTATAAAGCCTTGCAATGAAAAAACAAGTAAATTAAATGACACAAATCGTAGTCACTACCCGAAAATTCGTTTATGCAAAAATTACATGAAATTAGGTCAACATTTTTAAGTTTTCTTACCGTGAGCAAGGAGCGCGTTCCGACTGTAACACTGCATGCCCGACACTGAGTGGCGGGGCCGGCCTCGAAAGGTGAATAGAGTTGTTGGGCTACCTGTCTCTGTCACACCGAGACGGCCTTGGTCGGCATTACCCCGCGTTCGCCATTACACTACTCTCCCCTACAGCAATCGAAAGTACTCCTATTGAATTATCCGTGTAACATATCAAGCCAATTTAGTCCCTTCTTCTACGAAATAAGATCAATGTTTCAAAGAACAGCTGAAACTGCAATATCTGTTCGAATCTGAAAGCTCGAACACACCTGTCGTCGGCCATGGTGCAATGGCTTTTTAAAACAAAAGAGAGGCTGACCACAAATAAGTCTAGCTGTTTTGGATTTAATTTCAGACGTGTTAGGTTTCAATTTGGAGCAAACCTTCGCTTTAACTGAATACGTTTGAAATCTAAAATGCGTCCAGTGATGTATACAGTGGCAGATCCTATCTGCCGAGTTATATGCGCTGCGAGACGGAGACAGGGTTTCCGGTGTGAGATGTGTTTATTTAACATTTAGTTTAGACTTAATGGAGGAAACTAGTCGCATTAAAGTGACAATAAGCTAAATCAGCTCAAGGATACGATGCCCGTTTCTTTATTTGTTTTTGACTAGACGCCACATTTACCGTGTCGGATAAGATAATGATAATGACTATGACTGGAGGAACAAAATGAAAAATGTTTCCTATTGATGGTTTCTATAGCACTAAGTAAGTACCTGATGGATCTTTTGGAGTCTTGTATTCAAGTACCTACTGGATTATATTAAATATATAATTTTATCACATGGGGGCAACAACACTACGCTGCACCAAAAACGCTACAAAAGTTACGATCACTGGTTATTTTATTATGAAGTAAAGAAATCTAACTTAATCTATAAAAAAAGGGCAGTCCACTGTTCAGCAAGCGAACTCGGGCTGCTGTTGGTACTACCCCGTACCCTGCGCATGAGTGACGCACCCTGCTGCGCATTATTGCGTGGAAATACAGCAAGGACGGTACCTCTTGGTCCAGAGCGACTTCCTCGTCCTCCTCGACGCCCATGTCGGGCACGTTGTCCTCCTCCTCGGCGTGCGCGTGCGCCGCCAGCGACAACAGCGCCAACAGGAGACACCACCTGCAACAACGAAACAGTCTGTTAATATTTAAACAGTTTTGGGTTACTTTAAAAACCATAGAATGCGAGCTCCTTACAAATTTCTACCCAAACATATCGTTACTGTATCGTGTGTGTAGTGCTGCAAAAATACTCCGTGTGTAACGCTCTTAACGGCTATGACATTGAGAGGTGCACAGCCACACAGGGGAATGTCATCTAGCTCACATTTGTTTGGAGCAGCGAAACTGGTGAAACACAGCATTCGCTTTGCCTTCGCGGTATTGCTTAGAGCGATAGTACCTCCATTGAAATGGTAAGCTAGCAAGTTTTGCATAGCTTTTCTGGGTGCGGTAGGTAGACCAAAAGTCTACAGCTCGTACGCCCATACCCATTGAAATCATAATAGTACAGAGGACTACAAACTGCTGTATCCAATTTCTTACCGCATAAATAAGGAGACAAAATAAATAGCTTCATCTTCATTTACTCGACTTACTACTGTACCATAACCATGAATATCAAAAGAAACAAACCCTATAAAACTCTGACCTCTGGAAAGGTACGAGTGAGGTACGAATATAAGTACGTAACCGTTAATTACGATCTCATAAAAAATGGTTACTTAACCACAACAAAATATACTGAAATGTCAACCATACACGTTACGTACTCGGTGTCCATACATGAAGAAACTTGTAGGCCAGCAGGTGACAGACGCCAGACTAACTTTGTCAGTGGGGAAACCAGAGGATTGGCTTAGGTACTGGTAGCTCGTTAAAGGCGAAAATCTTGTACTCACGAATTGCCCAAGCCGTTGGGCTACAGCCTGCGGCCAAATTGATGTGTAATAAGAAGGTTTCATGCGAGTTTGGCGCCCGAATCGATATAAGCCGTTTTAGAGCGGAGTGTCACTATGTTACGCCAGCGCTCCAGGGCGCGGCGTACAGTATTTATTTTATGGAATCATAATTAACTCGAAGAAAGCTGCAAATTGGGTTGTTTATTGAAGACTTGCATAACGCTTGTGCGTTTTTGCTTGCACTCTCGATAGGTGTTCAGTCATTTCTAAACGTAAAGCATTCTAGTGCTTTCTCCATCAAAACCATTGACTCGTGAAATAGAAACTTGCGTATTCGCGTCCGTTGCGCAGGTCTTTAGCAGTAATATCGTCTGGTATCTGGCCCGTGACCAAAGATTGTAATAATCCGGTTGGCACACTTTGAGAGCATTATATAGTTTATTTTTAATCGCTGAATGGTATCAGTTTTATAATCGAATCGTGAAATTATTCAAAGTCGGAGCCACGGTTCGGGAAACGAAATAATGCCTTTGTTGTACTGTACGCTTACCATGAGTTTGACAATGACGGCTTACGCTAACGAGTAGCGAGTTTTCTATCTGTGCATCCCGCTCGTACTGTCAAAGTGCAATAGAGATGTACAGATAGAAAACTCGATTCTCGTTAACAAAAAATGACAATGTCAAACTCATGGTAGCCGTACTGGCCAACGCTTCCATCAAATGTTACCATAATAAACAAATATTCGATCAAGTCATACAAAAACGAAGTTGCGAAGGCACATGGTTATCAAAGGGAAAAGGGTGGTCTTGATTAGTTATTGCAGGGAGTAGAACGAAAAAGCAACTCAGAGGGAGAGCGACTACTGCGAAACGCAAAATTCGTTCGTTCATGTTGGAATCTCCCTCTCTGTCACTCGAATACGCAAGTGCGATGGACCAAAACCTCTTATAGGCTAACAAGGTTGTCTGTTTAGCGATAAAACCGTCTTTTGTTTTGCCTCTACTGTCTCCCTGTATCACAGTGTTTTCTTTTGTAACTGCTCTATCTGTGTGAGCTGTGCAATCATTTGTGTTTAATTGTACTTACATACTGACTAAATATTTGCAGAAATTCATTTTCCTCATTAAAAACTCGATGGAACGACAAAGCCTAAATAGCCGGGAGCCGGAAAAAAGAAGAAAACAAACTAAAGGTAAACCGGAGACGTTGCGCGGCGGTGTGTCACAAATGTCACAATTATTTTTCATGTTTGTTCCACTACTTTATCAAAACAAAGCATTTTTAAATGTCAAGTGTTTTAAGAAAACATGTTCGTACTGTTCAATGATCTTTAAAACGTGTAAGGGTACGAGTTATATCAGCGTAGATAAATGATGTGTAGGCAAACTATTTGATTATTCCTTCTGATTTGATCTTTTTTATTTGAATGTTCTGATGGATAAAAGTGATACCTACAGATTCGTTTCAAATGTCATCTCAGTACTGGATTTTTTATGGATTGTATAGGTAAAACACTAAGTAGAGCACAATGTTTAAGAGCCAGTTTGTGTATAGACATATAACTACCTACTACCTAGCTACCCAGCTAGCATGATCGCGTTTACGTCGAGCATTCATCCCTCTTGCACGAACGTATCCGCGGCACGTCTCGTCTCGAAGTTAGCACGTGACGTGACACACATTGAGAGAGGTGAACCGACGGCCCAATAGCAGCAGAGTCCTATTGCGAGTTGAGATATTCATGAAAAGCTGCAGTTACCGGCGCGTGACACGCTTCGCGGGCGCGTCACGCCGTCGTTTCATTGTCAAGAGTGCGCGGGCAATGTCGCGCGGCTAATTAATCGTTGCGACACGCGCTGCGCCGGCCGGTTTCAGACATTGTCCTGATGAAACGTTTGGTCGTCTTTTTACAGCTGACCAAGGTTAGCTAGCTTATACGCACATTTAGAGATCTATTTGTCAACTTAGCTATGTAGCGTGCCACAATACGCGCCACATGTGTTTGTCTCTGAAGTGATCCACACGTCGCCTCCCGGGTAGTTATTCGCTTCATGCTCATGTGGCTCACCCCACGCGTCACGCCGTCGCCTCCCGGGTAGTTATTCGCTTCACGCTCATGTGGCTCACCCCACGCGTCACGCCGTCGCCTCCCGGGTAGTTATTCGCTTCGCGCTCATGCGGCTCACCCCACGCGTCACGCCGTCGCCTCCCGGGTAGTTATTCGCTTCGCGCTCATGTGGCTCACCCCACGCGTCACGCCGTCGCCTCCCGGGTAGTTATTCGCTTCACGCTCATGTGGCTCACCCCACGCGTCACGCCGTCGCCTCCCGGGTAGTTATTCGCTTCACGCTCATGCGGCTCACCCCACGCGTCACGCCGTCGCCTCCCGGGTAGTTATTCGCTTCACGCTCATGCGCCTCACCTCACCCCACGCGTCACGCCTAACGAAACTGGACCTCTACCTACGCTTATTTATTACGAATATATTTGTGGGTGAGCGTTGAGGTGAGTTACAGAACAGCGGGGCTGCACCTGAGCCCCTCTGACACCTTTGCCGAGCTACTAGTAGCTAACATCAGAGACGAAAACTTATGTGGAGCGGACTGTACCTAAGTGTGTATGTACTCGTACCTATGTGACAGGTGTAAAAAGTAATTCGTCGCAAGCGCAATGTATTTTTTAAGTTTCTATGACTATTTGATTCATGTTTTGAGGTGTGCAATAAAGAGTATTTGTATGGTATTGTATTGTATTACGTCTTTGCGTGTGTCGAATCGAGGCTATAGAGTAGTGTGAGTAGAAGTTACTTTCTAGCGCGCCATAAATTATTATTTTAACAAATAAAAAACGTTTGCAATCCCACGAGTTGTTGAATATAATAGGTACAGTGGTTGACAACAGGCAAAATAAATTATTCTTACATCACCGAAATAAACTAAACTCACGAAAGTAATTGAAAAGCGTCACGCTTCAACTTAGTTTTTCTATTTGAATATTTTTAAATAAGCAACTAAATAAAGATAAAAAATTACGCTGTTTGACCGGAGAAAATCTGACACCACTTGTTCCTATTTCCTAATGAACTTCATGTAGCGTTTTTGACGTTTCATAAAAAGTTGCTGATTTCGCTATTAGTCACCGTCTTTTTAACCCCGCCGCAAAAAGAGGGATGTTTTAAGTTTGACGTGTCCGTATGTCTGTGTATCCGTGTGTCTGTGTGCCTGTCTGAGACATCGTAGCTCCTAAACGAATGGATCGAATTTAATGCGGTTTTTTTGTCCGAAAGCAGACGTGATCATGATTGTTTTTAGCTATTTGAATCGATTTTGTTGAGAAAAATCGATTCAAATGAAATATTGAACTTTGAAGAAGAGATATATTGAACTTTGAATTGGAAATGTGGGGGGTTTTCAACTCTTCTAAGTTGTTAATTGGGTCAATCAACTATTTGTTGTTGCCCGTCGCCAGGGTTATGTCTCCTGGGTCACTTTAAAACTATGATTTTATGGAGTTTGATTGAATCCACTAAACACGTGTTTTTGTTACATTGGTTAACCCATTCAATGCTGGGGCATATTCTTAGCATGATAGAAGTCCAATTTATAGTATTTTTTCTAAGAAACTCTGTCACAATTGTCTCTTGGCTTACCGGGACAAAATAACAACAAGAAAAAGTTGATTGACCCAATTATTCATATATAATTAAAAATGATCATGGGTGTTTTTTGTGTCGATACTTATGTAAGTTTGTATATTTGAGCTTGTCATAGTGTGATAAAATGTGATAGGTAATAGATAAATAGGACGTTCAGTAACACCTAACGTTTTGCCTAATTCAATGTATCTTCAATTCAACGATTTAAATCTATTAGGCACTCAAAAAATCGCTAACAGCTCTTGCTAGTTCAAGAATGATACAATACGATCGTAGGCAGGTCTGTGGGTAAAGCATTGTGTCTCGCCGAAGCGAAGGATTAAGAAACTATCGGAGCCGATTGTTTGATAATTACATGCTAAATCATGTTGCCACTGCTGAGAGCCGTTTTTGTGATATTGCTTCATTTGCCTAATAGTATCCAAGCCTAGGTACGCAGGATATGTATGACGAAGTGATTTTCTGTTTCGTTGTTGAAGGATATGTTTTTAAGTTTTACAGTGACGAGGGAAAAATAAGAAATCAAATAAATTAATGACGCCAGAGTTCCCGAGTTTGTTGAGAGTGAAGGGAAACTTATTACTTAGTTAAAGTAGATACACATATCTAAGGCCAAATCAAACATTATCATGAACTAAAGAGCAATGTCTAAATAAATAAATAAATAAAGAGCTGCAATTCACTGTAATTTTTACCAAAAGCATTCATAATTTTACCAAACTCATGCCAAAAACAAGTTAGCCAAGAGATGAATCAGCTTCTGGCAATCATGACGGGAAATGTGAAATGTCAAGTCAAGTGACCCGCGTATTACATGATTTGGCAAAAAAGCTACACGCCCGGTCTCTTTGGGAATGTCCGTAATTCAGGGTTTCGTAATATTTTACACTAGAATTACGTTTAGTAAAATGACTACAACATGATACGCAGAATTAGAAGAAGTTTAAATAAATAAATATTAAGGGACAACTTACACAAATCGAAGTAGCCCCGATAGTAAGCTCAATGAGGCTTATGTTATGGGTACTAGACGACGATATATAATAGATATAAATTCTTAAACACATTGAAAACATCCAAGACTCAGAAATAAATACCCTTGCTCATCACAAAAATATTTGCCCTTACCGGGATTCCAACCCAGGACCTTCAGCTTCGTAGGCAGCGTTACTACCTAGGCTAACCGGTGGTCAAAATTATATAGGTATGGTGTTATATTATACTAGCTCGCTATACAAAACGCAAGTAAAAGAGTAGGGTTTTGAAATCTATTGAGTAGCTTTGTAGGTTTGTTTGCTAGGTAATCTCCGGAACCACTTATCCGAAATCATTAGTCGCAGCTAGTATACATACAGACATACACACCGCGGCCGCACGTGTAAACAGAAGCGGCTCGCGTGTGGATGCGACATTATCTCAGATTTCACTTTCGACGGTTGTGTAACCGCGGCTTATGGAGACAGGTTTGGACAGGGGCGCAGGCACAGTAGGCGCGGTGGCTCAACTACAGTTCGGACTATTGTGCTAGCTACAGTAGCCCCAATAGTATTTTAGTTTCAGGTGTATGGTATAGCCAAAAGCGGTCTGGAATGTTTTTTTTTATTGATATACTAGGACCCTTGGTTTCGTAATGGTGGTAAACAAGGGTATAAGTAATATCAAAAATAAGAGTACCTACTTATTCTGTACAGTGTCGAGGAGGTTCTTAACTACTTACCTTGTGTTATCGTATCGACAATTGGTCCATCGAATGTACCTGTTTCGCAGAATTTTTCATTTCGTAGAAAACCATTTTTTTCAGAATCAGTAAACTTATCAGGAATGTTATAATTATAAAACAAACCTAACCTAACCTAATGGGTTCTACAGAATGACCTTTTAGCTGTAAGTAATAAGTTAACGGTTTCTGAGTAACAGAAATTCGATGAAATTAAAATTCGGCGAAACCATTCATTCGGTGAAACGTTTGTCGGTGAAATAAGGGGACACCTTACTGGTTCATATTGGAATATTGCCTAGCATGATCACATTGATACAGACATAAAGCATTTGTCCCTTATTAGCAAGTGTGTAAGTGTGAGAGGGACTAGTGCTTTATATCTGACGTAAGTATCTGAAAAACGAATGAAAAAATAATTCATATATTTATTAACATGGACAGACACTAAGAAATATCGCTATGGGCCCACACTAGGCTAGGCCTGTTCTGTGGAAACCAAACAGCTATGGGCCCACTCTAGGCTAGGCCTGTTCCGTGGAAACCAAACAGCTATGGGCCCACTCTAGGCTAGGCCTGTTCCGTGGAAACAAAATAGCTATGGGCCCACTCTAGGCTAGGCCTGTCTAGGCTGATACCTTAAAGTAACTGTTGGATACTGTAACAGTCTTCCTTATCTCCAAGATTAAACCGAGTGTTTGTAAATTGCCATCATTGAGTTACTTAGGTACTAGGTAAGTGGAGTTTACATGTCCGAGCGCTGTGAGGTTTAGAAAGTCGGTTTTGGCACGGCATTCGTTGCTTCTACTGTTTCTTGAATTAATATTCATGAACGGCGGTTACGTAATATTTGGATCGCGAATTTATTTAACTGTTATGTATGTATGCAAGCAGGGAACAAATAGCAAACTGGTAGAGCGTAGCTCTTGCAAAATTAGGGAATTAACTGTAGGTACAGTACCTATATGAATTAACTGTTAGGGTGACCCCATCCTGCACCATACACAAAGTGAGATAGAGAGAGGGAAAGATGCGTGGACGCGGATTATTGGCCGTATATAATATGGTCCCGCAATCCCGAGAAGAATATAGACACAGAAAATCACGATAATCGCACTTATTTCGCACACTTCGCGACTCCGTCCGCGTGGACCACGTTTATATCGTAGTTCCATACAATTGTCACCCCCGATTACACTCCCTTAGGGGATGATTTTCGGAATAAAAACTAACCTTTGTCCTTCTCTGGGACCCAAACTATCTCTATACTAAATTGTATCTAAATCGGTTTAGCGCTTTAAGCGTGACGAAGTAAGACAGACAGACACACTTTCGCATCCTACTAATATTATAAATGCGAAAGTTTCGATGTTTGGATGTTTGGATGTTTGTTACTCAATCACGCTTAAACGACTGAACCGATTTGAATGAAATGACTCAGCTTTTTTTGCACGAAGATAGTTTATAGCCTGGATTAAAATATAGGATAGTTTTTATCCCGGGTCCACGCGGACGAAGTCGCGGGCGGAAGCTAGTTTATAATATTAGTATAGATAAAACCTATTGTACTAGCTGGGCTGGTGTTAAAAGAAGTAATACACAACTCGTGATCTCAACGGTACACATAAATGTCGATCGTTATCATATTTGGTAAAGTCATACGTGTATTAGTTATGACATAATTACGGTATTTGACCTTCAACTACTTGCTCTGTAGTAGTGTTGCGTTCCGGGAGGTGAGCAAGGTCGCTAGAGCTCCCCTGGATGCGTTGTGTTTTTAGCGAGGGATTTTTTTTTCCTTCAGCTGTCAACACGGCGAATCCTCAAACATATCAAGGGCCCGCAACGCCCATGTTACTCCTTTGGAGTTGCATGCGTCTATAGGCGGCGGTGTCCGCTTACCATCAGACGGGCCGTACGCTTGTTTGCCACCGTCGTTGTATAAAAAAAAAACAAGGTCATTTACCAGTAATTACGCCAAAATGTCGTCCAAATTGATTGCATATCGACGGTATCTGGCGCGCTCTGATCCGGTTGGGCTTTAGTCTTGTATCTGGCCACACGTGAGGTATGTGACACGGTATGTTACTGCTCCAGATGTGTTAACAACCGGGTTCTTACCAACCACACGGTTAGAATATTGTAAACATAAATAGGTAATTCGACACTAGATTAACCTACACACGGGCATTTTCAATAAAACGTGTACCCAATTAGCGTGAGTTGTTAAATAAAAATGAACTCAGTGTCAGTTTTGTGACGACAATTAAGCATTCAGTTTGTAAAAATATTCACCTTTTCTGTTTAATTTATAAATGATATGCATATACAGGTTAATTAAATGTGATAAAAGTTAATTTTCACATCATTTGTATGCTTAATTGTCGTCACAAAACTGACACTGAGTTAATTTTTATTTAATAACTCTCGCTAATTGGGTACACGTTTTATTGAAAATGCCCACACGTGCCGTTATTCATAAAACATAGTGCTGAATAAAATGTACTTTGTCCCTTTCTTACGAACTCAAATGTCAAAGTGACAGATAAGGACAAACGAATTTGAACGGCATTTTAGTTAAAATAGACTTGTAGAACTTTTATGGGTAAGGACCAAGTTCTTGGCCAGCTAACTCACTCAATAACATTTTCTATGATAGTTTTCCGTTGTAACACGAAAATGAACCATACAATACTATGTTTTTTTTATACAACGACAGTGGCAAACAAGCGTACGGCCCGCCTGATGGTAAGCGGACAGTCTCTCAACACAACGCATCCTCGGGAGCTCTGGCGACCTTGCTCACCTCCAGGAACACAACACTACTACAGAGCAAGTAGTAGTGTTATTATGACTGTGGTCTTCTGCAAGGCGGAGGTACTTCCCCAGTTGGGCTGCTCCAAATTCGAGCGGGATGACATTTCGCTGTGCCCTACCTCAACAAGCCACAACGACACTTTTTCCACTTAGTTTGTTTGGCTAACTACCGTCTAACCAGACTAACTTCTGGCCCAGAATTTGGTCCTTACCTTTATGAATACAGCCGTAGATGATTATATTTTGAACGATACGTTTTGGTCTTTTGGTAAATAAGATAACATGGTACGGTTGAATTGTCACTATTAACGACCAGTTTCTAGTCAGACGGCAGTCGCTTTCGTAAAACTAGTACCTACGCCAAATGATATATAATAGTGGAGCCCGGGCTCTTTTAGTGCACAACCGGGAATAAAGCTACTACTAGGGATGATGAGCGACCAGTTTCTGTTCATCAGCGAAACGGGCGACGCATCAAACGGTTATTCTCAAATTTTGTGTCTGCGGTTGCGTCTAATTACCACGACCATTTACGAACATTTTATATGGAGTCGTGGTAATTAGACGCAGACACAATATTTGAGAATAGCCCCAAACTGACCGCCTGACGAACCCGTACTCAACGCGCGCGCTTGCAACGGGCGGCGGGAGCGTCCAGATAGTTACCACTGTCCCACTGTGAGACGTCATCCATTCAAGAACTGACCCACTTTTAGCTTCATCATCATCAGCCGAAAGACGTCCACTGCTGGACATAGGCCTCCCCCAAAGAGTGCCACAATGACCGGTCCGGCGCCACCCGCATCCCGCCATTCTTTTTGCTGTAGGCCCTCAAAATCTGAAATTTCGCCAGACCGATTTTTTTATCCTCGGGGCTGCGGTCGGTGTGGACCCTGCGCCGGCGCACCCTGCACGTGGTCAGCGCCCGGCGACTGCGCAGATGTCTGTCCAACGCCCAATAACCACGCAACTATGCTATGTAACATTACATTACACATTCGGGCTAACGCTTAATGGGAACTTTGCATTAACCTGCTTTGTATTGAGGTTAAGTATTCATATTGACAATTAGGTGAATTATTTTTTCTCGAATAATAAATGACGTTTCAGCATTTCAGGTGTAGAAAATTGGCGATAGCAATTGGAAATCCTTGATCTCTGCCTATCCCTCCAGGAAACAGCCATGAATTTATATGTAGGTATGTATCTACGTATTTTTATCGAAGCTACAGTAAAGGTAACAATACAATTGCCATATTATTGCACATCTTGAACATGGGGGAAAATAAATGAAGATAATTTACTTTAAAAACAAAGTTTTAACCGACTTCAATTTAGTACTCCGCCAAGCCATGAGAACATTTCCACATTTCTTTTCCTATTTACCACATGAACTGATTTCCGAGAGCAAATGCGCTGATTATTAGAGAAAAAAACCCAATCGCTGTATGTGGCCCGATAATATTTGAGGACTTCCGTCGATTCCACAAGGATCACCTTTGGCACTTCATTAGTTGCTATTTCTTCCACTCCACCAAATTTATGATTTCCGGATGTAAATACACGAGTTATAATAGAAAATACCAAAATCACTACACGCGTGCCTAATATAATTGAAGAGTTCCCTCAATTCCTCATGGATCCCATCATCCAATTGAATTTAAAAAAATTGAATTTTTGAAAAAAATGGGACTCACCTGGAACTACCTACTTACAAATAAAAAAAAAATTTTACGTATCGGCTCATCAATAATAAAACAATAATTAAAAAAAAATACAACCGAATTGAAAACCTCCTCCTTTTTTTTTGAAGTCGGTTAAAAAGAGGTTTGTTTTATTGTGGAATTGGAAATTCGTAATTTCTGCCTACTCCTCCGGGAAACAGGCGTGTTTGTTTAGAAGTGTGTACGTTTTTACTGAATAAAGAGGTTCTAAATTTCAATTAAAGGAAACATTAAAAAATGTACAGCTCCGAGTCGGATTCGAACCGGCGACCAAAGGCATTCGTGGCCCGTCGCTACCAACTGATACTGACTGAGGAGCTCATTGAAAAATTTAGTGGCCGAGACAGATTGTTCCGATAGCTCAGTTGGTTGGTGTTATGGCTGTGATCGCCGGTTCTAATCCGGCTCGGAGCATACATTTTTCAATTTAAATTTACAATTCCGATAGGTTCGCAGTAAGCTCGGCCGAATTTCACCTTTCCATACAAACGTAGTTACGCTCTCATTTTGAAACTACGTGTTGGATTGTGACGAAACTTTGCATATACAATGACATGAGGTATATCTATGTCTGTAATTAGTTTATATCGTTCCAGTTTATAAATCAAACAAAATACAGCAAAAACAAGTTCTGTATGAAAAATTTTAATAAAAAAAATAAAAATATATATATAAAGGGACAATCTTACACAAATCGACCTAGTCCCATAGTAAGCTCAGTAAGGCTTGTGTTATGGTACTAGACGACGATATATATATAATAGATATAAATACTTAAATACATAGAAAAACGTCCATGACTCAGAAACAAATATTTATGCTCATCACACAAATATTTGCCCTTACCGGGATTCGAACCCAAGACCTTCAGCTTCGTAGGCAGCGTCACTACCCACTAGGCTAACCGGTCGTTAAATTCGCTGTATTTTTGACTATGGTATACATAAACTAATTACAGACATAGATACCTCATGTCATTGTATATGCAAAGTTTCGTTACAATCCAACACGTAGTTTTACAATGAGAGCGTAACTACGTTTGTATGGAGAATCGAGCTTACTGCGGACTCTTAATAGAGAAATTATTGAATTGAGGTTTTTATTATGGCAATACTGAACGTCTCAAACAGAGGTATACAGTTTGTTGTGCAATTTGTTTACTATCTGGATACACGAGTGTTGCAAGCTTTTGATCGACCATTGTTAAACGATTCACACTTCGACCACTTTAGTATTTCTCATATATCTGGCAAATTTCACAATATTCATCTTCAATTATAGTCACTGTGTGTTTACAACTTGAAGTAAACCCCGTGTTGTGGCCTTGTTTCAATAGGCATTCTTTTGTGTTTGTTACTTTTAAATATGTGACTTCTATGTAGGCTTGAAGTGTGTTGTGGGTGACCGGCTAGCAACCTATCACTGCGATGTCACATTTTGTCGATCTTTTATACTCTAACTAGCTTCTGCCCGCGACTCCGTCCGCGTGGAACTCGTTTATATCGAAGCACCATAAAAACTTTCCCACCCCCAATTTCACCCCCGCCGGGCTTAGTATCCGGGATAAAAACTATCCTATGTCCTTCCTCGGGATCCAAACTATCTTCATACCAAATTTCATCTCAATCGGTTCAGCGGTTTAAGCGTGAAGAAGTAACAGACAGACAGACAGACACACTTTCACATCCATACTTAATATTATAAATGGGAAAGTGTATGTGCGTTGTTTGTCCGTCATTCACGGCAAAACGGAGCGACGAATTGACGTGTTTTTTTAAGTGGAGATAGTTGAAGGGATGGAGAGTGGTATAGGCTACTTTTGTCTCTTTCTAACCGCCCACTTCCCCAAAAAGGCGGGGGGAAAAGTTTGTATGGAGCTACGATATAAACGACTTCCACGCGGACGGAGTCGCGGGTAGAAGCTAGTTTATGATATTAGTATGGATGGATTTATTCTAAAAGTGACCATGGAACATACGTTTCTTGGGTATTGCCCATCACTACAAGAACGGCTTTGCTTACGTTTTCTACGTTTAAATTATGACTTTTTACTGTGCGCTGTACACTGACAGGAAGTTATGGAACATAAAATTAACCTTTTGAACGATATAACACTCATTTGGTAACAAATTCAAAGATGGGCATAACGCAAATCTATGGTTAAAACATTGGCGTTAGATGTGAATATAAATAATTTACTTTAAAAACAAAGCTTTAACCGACTTCAATTTAGTACTCCGCCAAGCCACGAGAACATTTCTTTTCCAATTTACCACATCAGCTGATTTCCGAGAGCAAATGCGTTGATTATTATAGAAAAAAACCCAATCGCTGTATGTGACCAGATAATATTTGAGGACTTCCGTCGATTCCTCAAGGATCACCCTTGGCACTTCATTAGTTGCTGTTTCAACGGAATCTTATCAGAATCTGTGATATACTTTTGTACTTTTAAGTACATAATTGAGGAATTCCATAAGTCATCTGTGGTCTTCATCATCAATTCCACTCCACCAATTTATGATTTCCGGATGTAAATACACGAGTTATAATAGAAAATACCAAAATCACTACACGCGTACCTAATGTAATAGAGGAGTTCCCTCAATTCCTCATGGATCCCATCATCCAATAGAATTTTCAAAAAATGGGACCCACCTGGAAGCATATACTTACAAACAAAAAAAAAATTATGAATCGGTTTATCAATGACGGAGTTCTGAGGTAACAAACATTGAAAAAAAAAAAAAAAAATACAACCGAATTGAGAACCGCCTCCTTTTTTTTGAAGTCGGTTAATAAGTAAATAAAATGCATCTTATATATTATTATGCGTCTCATGTTTTAACATTCCTGGGTGTTGTTTAGCGAATAAAATGAGTATTATTATTAATGTTGTATTAATAGCTGTTGGTTCTCCGAATAATAATAAATAAATAAATTAGTTATTATACTATACACAAATACCGATCATATCGCATAGTACCTACGCCTGCTTTGGTCGTAGTACGAGATCAGCCTACATTTTTGTACAAGGCATCATACTTACATAATGTTATTACATTAATGTTTGTAGCTGTCGGAAGCTAATGTCAAATTAACATCGATAATAGCTGTCAAATGAGAACAAATAAAACATCATACCGTGTGGCGTATTAAAAAATAAGATGTGCTTATCATTGTATGAACGGTATAAACATGACATAACATATGCTCGCGCATCGATGTCTTTACTACGGCAATAGTTATTGACCAAATACAACATGCCGTGTGGTCATCTATTCATGAATATTATGCTTATCATTGTATGAACATGACACTTGCTCGCGCGTTGACGTCTTTACTACGGCAATAGTTATTGACCAAATACAAAATGCCGTGTGGTCATCTATTCATGAATATTATGCTTATCATTGTATGAACATGACACTTGCTCGCGCGTTGATGTCTTTACTACGGCAATAGTTATTGACCAAATACAAAATGCCGTGTGGTCATCTATTCATGAATATTATGCTTATCATTGTATGAACATGACACTTGCTCGCGCGTTGACGTCTTTACTACGGCAATAGTTATTGACCAAATACAAAATGCCGTGTGGTCAGCTATTCATGAATATTATGCTTATCATTGTATGAACATGACACTTGCTCGCGCGTTGATGTCTTTACTACGGCAATAGTTATTGACCAAATACAAAATGCCGTGTGGTCATCTATTCATGAATATTATGCTTATCATTGTATGAACATGACACTTGCTCGCGCGTTGATGTCTTTACTACGGCAATAGTTATTGACCAAATACAAAATGCCGTGTGGTCATCTATTCATGAATATTATGCTTATCATTGTATGAACATGACACTTGCTCGCGCGTTGATGTCTTTACTACGGCAATAGTTATTGACCAAATACAAAATGCCGTGTGGTCATCTATTCATGAATATTATGCTTATCATTGTATGAACATGACACTTGCTCGCGCGTTGATGTCTTTACTACGGCAATAGTTATTGACCAAATACAAAATGCCGTGTGGTCATCTATTCATGAATATTATGCTTATCATTGTATGAACATGACACTTGCTCGCGCGTTGATGTCTTTACTACGGCAATAGTTATTGACCAAATACAAAATGCCGTGTGGTCATCTATTCATGAATATTATGCTTATCATTGTATGAACATGACACTTGCTCGCGCGTTGATGTCTTTCCTACGGCAATAGTTATTACGTAAGTTGGACACGTGAATGAGATAGTTGGGTAGTATCCTCATGTTATATACGGGTCGCTTTACAGATATTTAACCATGAAAATGACACAAAAAATGTAAACCCATACTATAATAATTCATACTACTTAATATTATAAATGCGGAAGTGTGTCTGTCTGATATTACCTCTTCACGCTTAAACCGCTGGACCGATTAAGACGAAATAGGGTATAGAGATAGTTTGAGTCCCGGGGAAGGACAAAGCATAGTTTTTATCCCAGAAATTATTCCCTAAAGGGGTAAAGTAGAGGGTGAAACTTTGGAGCTACGATTTAAACGGCCGAAGTCGCGGTCATAAAATAGTTACAAAATATAATAAACAACACACAAAATAGGGTTCTCATTTGGGTATTTTCACCAAACGTATTAGCTCGAATCAAATTGGTATTTAATGGTCACACACAAGCTGACATAACGGCTTTGATGAGCAACAAACACCAATTTCAATTCAATATGGTCGAATTCGAACCGATGGCCGTTGGGGCGGAAAGGTTCTCGAGTGGCGACCACGTACCGGAAGGCGCGGCGTGGGTAGGCCCCCCGCAATGGACTGATGACCTGGTAAAGGTTGCTGGAGTCCGCTGGATGCGGGTGGCGCAGGACCGGTCACTTTGGCACTCTTTGGGGGAGGCCTATGTCCAGCAGTGGACGTCTTTCAGCTGATATGATGATGATGATGATGGTCGAATTACCAAATATTTATTTAGTTAAACAACTCACGAGTATATTTATAACAAATGAACCTTTTAACTGCACTCTGTTCAGCTGTTAAGAGGCCATTGACCCTTATCTCGACCTTTTTCCAACTAAACAGACATCACGTCTGTGTAAGACTTACCTAACGTTCCTAATGTCAACCTTATCACAAAGGTTTACGGTTTAAAATCGCATATAAAACAATGACAAGTGTGCCGTGGATACACTTGCGACATTGTATGTTTTTAATTGTTTCATTTTGTACCTTAAGCCCATTGGGTAAGAGCTATTTTAGATTGGGGCGACATAATGAAACTGGATCTGATTTTAATTAATTATAACAGTTTAATCGAATTATGTGTTTATTGTCATGGGCTATTCTTTGAGTGTTGTATTAAAAAAATTGTGCCGAATTTGTTATTGTATGTTTTTTTTTATGTTTGTAACTATCCAATGATCTTCGGGCAAGTACAAAAAACTTCCTTGTAGGTACTGTGATAAGATAAGATTAAATACAGATAACGCTTTTTTGTCCAGACGAATGTTTAGATTCATTATCAATATTATCATGATCATATCAGCCGAAATACGTCCACTGGTGGACATGCGCCTCCCCCAAAGAGTGCCACAATGACCGGTCCTGCGCACAGCCGCGTCCAGCGGACTCCCGCGACTTTTACCCAGTATGTTGAAGATGTTATTATTTTTACTTCTTTTACATGTCAAAATCAAATAAATGAAAAAAATGTACAGTGCTTTGGTTACTTACTGAAAAACTGTATAAAATTTGTATGACAATATACATCACAAGCCTGTCTATTATTCAAAATCGTTTTTTTTTTCTAAATAGGCACTGAACTTGCAAAAAATCAATGTAATTATTGAACTTGCTCCCAAAATTTCAAGAGAATCCGCTGAGGAATGCGACCTGTAGAGGAGAACAGCCGGACAGACGGACAGCCGGACAGATGGAAGAATGTATGCCCAAGCCGACACACAGTACAGTCAAGAGCAAATGAGCGTTTCTCAAAAAAAAAGCCACTATTATTAATTGTACTTCTACAAATTTTTTGTTAACTATTTCCACTCAGAATCAGGAGCTCTTTCGACCCTGGTAGGACAAAAAACTGTCCCATACATATTTTTCCTATTGTGTTACCATTTACCTTATACTTTGTATAGTGGTAACACAATAGGAAAGTTCAAAAATGTATGGACATTTTGGGACATTTTTTTTCTCCTATTGGGATGGAAAGACATCGTGATTTTGAGTAGAAATAACAAAAAAGTTGCAGAAAATCTCCAAAAAATGTAGTGGCATTTTTTTTAAGAAACGCTCAAATATATATGATCATTTTAGTACTTTGTCGCACTAACGTAACAGTACTGCGACGTGGGATGCGTGAAAGCAGTGAAAGTGACAAGGTACTAAAGTGATCATCCACTTTTGCTGTTGACTATACTTCTTTCGCTTCGCTCTCACAAAAAGCTAATTAATCATTAACTTCGCTTGTAAATTGTCTCTTTGATTGAGGAGGCCCGTTTAATGACCAATTGACACCTACCTTGACACTACACAGTTTCGCAACGATCTAATTTGATCCACAATAGTATCTCGGCATCTGCACGAGCGTGACACAACGGACCTTGGTCCGTGATGAACAGGTTTACTTTCATTCATTACAATAAAAGTACCGGGTCGTGACGTCATTGTATATCCGTAGGCAGGCAGAAAAAATGGGCCAAGTCGCCAAGTCGAGCAAAACAGCGGCACGGCCGTACCATCCCTTTCTCGAAGCAGTTCAGGCCATTTTGACCCCCCTATAACTTCGTTGTGGATAAAACTAGAAGCCTGCATTTTCATTAACCAAGCACGCATTGTATAAACACGATATATTTCAAATTTCATTCAATTTGAACGAGCGGTTTAAGATTTATAACTAATCATATGACGTCGAGTTGCGGAAACCCAGCCGGCGGCGTACACCTGTAACTAGTCAGTTTCTTAATTTTGTCACTCACTGACTGACTCACCGATCATCAAAAGTCTAAGGCATTTCTAGCAGACATAGAAGCTTCAAATTTAGAATACAATTAGTGTTTAGTGTATAAACCAAGGGAACACAAAAAAAATTGCAATTTAAGTCGTTTTCTAGATACACAAACTGCATAAATAACTTTGTAATCGCATATAAACATATAGGATTACAAAGTTATATTTGCAGTGAATGGGACAAAAAATCAAATTAAAAATCAAGAATGGGACTATTGATAACACAATCACCTACAAAAAGAAGTGAGATCCCATAAAAAACATTCCGTGTAAAAAAGAGGCCAAGTCTCGAAACTTTTCCACCGTAAAAAGTTGTGAGATATTTCGTAGTAAGTACCAAGTCTCAGGCATTCTTATTATTCTGTATTTGCTAGCTAAATAAAATTTTGTGACTTGGCAATCAGACAATAGTTACTGCATCATTTTAGGTATGCAAAAATCCATAAATGCAGTAAAGTTGTGTGATTGCCAAGTTACAGAATTTTATTTAGCTAGCAAATAAAGATTAATAACATGCCTGAGACTTGGTACTACGAAATATCTCACAACTTTTTACGATGGAAGAGTTTCAAGACTTGGCCTCTTTTTTACATGGAATGTTTTTTATGGGATTACTTTTTCTTGAATAGCTGAGGACAAGGATCAATGCTAAATAATAATGTCTTTTATAGGTAAAGGTTGCGGGAGTCCGCTGGATGCGGGTGGCGCAGGGCCGGTCACTTTGGCACTCTTTGTGGGAGGCCTACGTCCAGCAGTGGACGTCTTTCGACTGATATGATGACGAGGTTCCAATCACACTGATTTACCATACGATGAATAAATAATAAATAGGCAAGCTACTTAGTAGGAATCGAGTTTTATGAACTCCAATCCAACTGCTACTTAAGGAGATTTCGGCCCCCATCACAAGACAACGCCACTTATTCTGCGCTCAGAACTACTTATGGCATAGGCACTAGTTTTACGAAAGCAACTGACATCTGACCTTCCAACCCAGAGGGAAAACTAGACCTTATTGAGATTAGAGCGGTTCAAGTTATATTCAATAACATAGGTAGTTAAAGGCGATTAATAGAATAATTACCGTCAATGTTTTAAATTAATTACGTATAATTATCGTTATCGACAAGGAATAGCGGCGGAAACACGTCCGAAAATCGTTTATAAACATCCGAAATGCTTCCGATGTCTAACAATGGATATTGATTTTCCACATAATCACTATAGATCCGTTAGCATTGAGGAAAGAAAATGTCGAAAACAGTGCCAATGCCAAAACTCTTCCGATAACGATAAGTCCATGAAATAACAGCAAGGCAATTTTCTTTTAAAGTACCCGCTTAAAACGCTCCTTTTCAGAGTCGATTGACAAAGGAGGAACTAAGAAACCAGGAGGAACCATGGACGCAAAATTATTTCATTGTAGGGACCCATATCATTGATTTGTACAATTCTGTTTTCTGTATTTGTCCTTAGCGTAAAGGTCTCTACCAATTACACCGTATCATACCATGACCGTACTATGAACGTGTTAGGCAAAAATATTCTTTTCACTTCTCATGCTCGAAAAGTGTGTCATATTAGGCTTAGATAGCGGGGTTTAAGTAGTACATTTAGCTCCTAGGGAAAATATGTAAACATATTTATGATTTTAAAACACTTTAATTTGATCAATTAAAGCACTTCAACGTATTAAATACACCAATCACAACTGTTTGAAAACCATTTGTATTTGCTATCAACTAATCAGAATACAGCTATATATTAAAATCAACCAATCAGGGAACAGAATAAATTTCAAATATTAGGCGTTTTTTATTCCCGAATTCACTATCATTAAAAAAAACGCCTTTGGCCGTCTATAGCATCGTCCAAACGTTCAAGCGGGGCGGCCTGCAAACATGACATAAGCTATTAGATTGAGCGGGATACTGCTGTTTATCTCGCTTTACTTATGCAGCGTATGCTGTCCGCCGCGCTCGGCCGTTTGGACCCGGCTATAAACGGTAAGTAGCGTTTATTCGTGGTGTCACTATTTTGTATCTGTGTCAAACAGTTTATTAAAAAAAACATGCCGCCAAATTGAACAATTTTCCGCTGTGGAATTTATTATTGATTGTGGGTGGACAATCTTTGTTTTCACTATTTTCTCGCAGTCTAAGTGAAAAGTAGAGTGTATAACTTTGGTCTAAAAGCCATATTACCACACGAACAATTTTAACCATCTCGTGGTAATATTATTTTAGCCCCTTGTCATACAATCAACTATTGTATTAAAAAGTGCCGGTGCCGGAACGGTGTAGTGGCCGTCATCTCATAATGCCTCATACAAGTATTAATGACTGGCGGCTTTCTCGCGCGCATCAGCATTGCAATTCATGCCACGAGGGCCTTTTTTACAAGCTTTATATTAACTTGACTTGTTCGTATGTAAGTAAGTTGTCCGTCAAATCTTGCAAGTTAAATTTGACCCACTTCCCGGTGAGCTGAAATTTTGGGTATAAGTATAGTTTGAATGACAATTCAATATTATGCTACCATCGAGCTGATCTGATGATGGAGACAGAAGGTGGCCATAGGAACTCCGTAATAAAACCACATAACCCCATCGAGTTTGGGCTCGTTAGAATCGTCTCAATGAGCAGTTGATGATGGTACACAGAAAAGTACAGTTGACAGAAACTTATTTAGTATTAACTAAGTTTTAATTTAATTTAGTTAATGTCAGTTATCATCTTCTGTATACTTATTATACTTTCTGTATAATTTCTTGTATGTGACGGTGCGGTTACGGTCATGGTATATGATACGGTCTAGTCGGCACAGACCTTAAACATTAAAAAGTTAAAGATTATTTAATTTTGGGAGGAGGTTTTGATAATTATGTGCACTGTAACCTTTTTCCGTCATTATAATTATTACACCAAGCTATTAAGGCCTCCACCCACCGAACGCGTGTGCTGCGCAGGCCCGCGCAAGTTTAAAGCATTGAAACTACACTTCAAATCCTAGCCCTAGCCTTTAAAATATCTATACTTACTGGAAAGTTCAGTTTTAATTGGTATAACAATGTCGCACTCTACATCCGCGGGCGTAACACATAAAACTGTAATCCGAACTGTATTACGATTGTTCTAAAGTACTAGCTGCAAGAATTATGCAGCTTAACGACAAGACAGCCAATTTCGCGAGTAATTCTGCGTGCGCGTGCGCGCATACACGGCATAATGCCGCATAATTGCTCGTAATGCTCGATTGGCGACATAATACCGCATAATCCTTCCGACTGGTGACACGCTCTTTTACCGGTCCGAATGGCCGAAATATGACCTAATGTAAATCATGTAAGTTCTTACGCAGACGAGAAATCAAGTGTGTAATTGTGACGGCGGCTGTTTTACTCAATGTAACCGGATTTATTACTTTTTGCAATGGAAAAAGTGGACTGTAATTTTCCAGAGGCTCTTGTATAAGTTTTACCGAAACAAAACTTTACGATCGCGTTTGCGTTTTACCCTTAATTTGTACGGGATTTGACAGCTAAACGCGAACGCGGTCGTAACGTTTTGGTATCGGTAAAACATACAAGAGCCTCTGGACACAAGATAAACCTTTTAGCAATGTGTTATTCGAATAATAGGTGCCAACTTCAAAAACGCTGAGTCGACTATTTTATACGTTGTTCGTTTTGCCTGTAGTTTAAAAGGGCAGATCTATTATACCTATCCTAATTGTTAAGTAGTTACTTAAGCGGTGGGATTGTGTTGAGTGCTCATCAAGTACCTTCAAACTATAAAAATCGGGCACCATTATTGCGCGACTTTATCTCAAGTCTGACCGTTTTTCAGTTCAATGTCCTCCCGTAATTTTTATAAAAAAGAAGAATTTATTGAGTCTTTGAATAAAGGGACATGATTGCAAATTGCGATGCAGATAAATTGCATTTCATTGTACTTTAATGCGAGACCACCGTCCCGTACTTACTAAAGAAAAAATAAAAACATGAAGAGTAGCACACACACATTTTTTGAATGGGGCTCTGAAGTTTATGAACCTTTTTTACCGACAGACAGATTTACAATCATCTTCATGCAAGTCATTTGCATTAAATTTAACGTTTCAAAGGACAAATCTTTTGCTGTATTAACTAAGCGGGTTTATCCGCTACGTATTACAAATACAACCATAAGATCAATGTAACTCAACATGTCGCCTAATATATGATATTATTGTGGTGTCATATTAGTATGCGATTAATCTACTCAGATTAACTTCGGGTATGTCGAGGGCAATTTGGCCAGTTATCTTATCATTTTTGTTTTGTTTGTTTTAAGTATCTACTAGTATTTATATCTACTACAATGATTGACTTCTATATAGTGCATTTGCACCAGGTGAAGAAGGGGTAGGTAACCTATAACCTACCCTATCGGGGAAGGCGTAACCAACGTACGTAACGTAACAATAGTGAACTTTGAGACTGAAACAGAGAAGCTATAGTTGGAAGGAGATAGCAATACATACCTTTCATAATAGCCTTAGCACTTGTTGTGAAAAATTGCATCGTCCCTAGTGTGGTTTATTCGGCATGATACCTAGTCATCAATGTTTAATAATCCTGGTCATAGTTGGACGACAGTGACGTCAGACCAAAATGTTTTATCAAACCAATAATGAGGTTGCGTAGGTATGTACATAATATCCCTACATAATGAGGTAACTTTTTCTTTCAGCGTGTAATGTATTACATAATACCTACCGGATTAAAGCTTAATTATGTTCGCTCACCGTGTCGAAATAGAAAGAGTACCAAAAATGTGCATTATCATGTAGGTACCTATATACAAATATATAGTTACTATATATAGTACATTACATTACTACTACGATTTTGTACTATATGAAACATACGGCCCGTAGTAAGTGCACATTCGTCTTAATTAACGACTCTCTCTTAGTTTTTAGGGTTCCGTAGTCAACAAGGAACCCTTATAGTTTTGCCATATGTCCGTCTGTCTGTCTGTCTGTCCGTCTTCGGCTTAGCTCAGTAACCATTACTACTAGAAAACTGTGATTCGGCATGGGTATATGAATCAATCACGCCGACAAAACAGTACAATAAAATTTAGAAAAAGATTTTTTTAAGGACTCTTCCGCTACACCTAAAGCGGCGATGTAATTTTTTTTACGTCACACCTGGCCATAATGCGAGTTTTACTGCACGGTGCGCGTACGGTAAAACTTGCATTGTGGCCAGATGAAGACGTAAAATTGTGTACTCACCACAGGCGGTAATTCGTAAAGCCCCAGATCACATATTTATAACCCTCACCTTCGGTTCGGGCCACAAACACCTGCGATCTGGGCCATTTACGAATTCACCGCCCTAGGTACGTAATGTACTATTTCTCGTCAAACCCATGGTGTGGAATATCGTTGGATAGCTCGTTCAAAAATATTATGGGTTTTCAAAACCATTTTTCAAATCAGTAATTCGTTTGCGAGATATTGGGCTTTAAAGCAGGGATCGGAAACCGGTATTGTTTGTATGGGAACGAAAAAGTAATTTTTTCGTTCTTTGTTAATTATTTCATTTCTAATTGGGCAATCTAATAATACGCAGTCGTTACCTCAAAACACACCTGAGTCCTACATATGAAGTACTAGCTTCCGCCCGCGACTTCGTCCGCGTGGACCCGGGATAAAAACTATCCTATATTTTAATCCAGGCTATAAACTATCTTCGTGCAAAATTTCATTCAAATCGGTTCAGCCGTTTAAGCGTGATTGAGTAACAAACATCCAAACATCTAAACTTTCGCATTTATAATATTAGTAGGATAAAATAGTTCGAGATATGTGGTTATTTCGAGGTTATTGCAAAAAACCGGTTCCGATCCCTGCTTTAAAGCCCTTATTTGAGTTCGAGTCATGTGTCGTCGTCCCCCCCCCCCCTGAAGGCTAAACGGCTACTACTGGGGATGTGAAAAAATTCTTAGTAGTAGTACTTACATATAATGAATTTAAAAGGAAAACTTTCACAAACAAGTAGGCATAAGTAGTTACCGAGTAATAGTCAACCAACGTAATGTGTAATTGAAAAGGCCAATTTTCGTACAAATTCCGCCGACGCAACCGCACCGCACGTCGTTGTAACTAAGACAGACAGGCAACTACGGAACCCTACACTGCGCGTGGCCCGACACGCACTTGGCCGGTTTTTTTACATACTTATACACACGTTAAGATAATCGTTACAAGCGGTTTTTTGCATTATAATTTCTATAACACAAGGAGTTGTATTGGATTTTAAGCCTTTAAATATAGCGAGATGCGTCCACATAAACTATTATTCCCTTGTTTAAATAGCTCCCCTATTCAGATGAATTGGCATGATGCCTCATGTTCAAATTGATAACGTAGTGATGCTAAATGGATAGTAAATCATCAAATTATCGTAATAAAGACATAAATTATAAAATATAATTAAAATCATAAAACATTAAAAGTTCAGAAAAAATATGCATTTTTATTGTCCGAGAGTAAATTTAAAGCTACCAATAGAATCCTTACGCTTTTATAGAAACTAAACTGGTTAACAACTATGCTTAAACGCAAACCATAATTAACTGATTTTCCATACGATTAGTACAAATGTCAGTTGCGACGTCAACGTCATACCTGTGTGTCTATCAGTATGAAGCGTTTTGCGCTGCCGCCAGCGAGGTCAATATTTTTCTAGTTTTTTTGGGTAATTATGTTCTTTAATTGTAGTTGCTCCCATACAAACATTTGTTCCAAAAACTGGTTCGAATGACATCATAAAAAAATCTATTGTCGAGTTTTGATACCAAATGTATGGAAGCAGTTGCAGTAGCCAAGCGGTCTCTGGGCTGCTTCGGAATTTAATCGGGATTTCAAGTTAGTTTATTTACCTACGTCACACCCTGGCCTTACCGTTACGCGCTACCCAGCTACTGTTACTGATACTACCATAGTAACTAAGACATACCAAATGCTACTCCCAAACGGTTAAGTAGCCACGCATTAACATGTCAAAAGGAATTATTTCAAATAAGCACACATCACTGAAGAAAGCCCCAGACGGATTGCACAAGTGTGCACCACGTTAAATTAGCCTTTATTGTTATAGCGGTAAAGTGCATGTGTAATGAGTATGTTGGCATAGCTAATGGCTGGTGGGTCGCACGTGTCTATTGTCTCTGCAGTTGGTTAACTCGTGCCGATCTTGTAATAGTTTGTTAATTTAGGTGTATATGTCCTGATTCGTTTATGTGTCTCCTGCACAGGTGATACTAGGTATATTCAAATTATTATCAGGCTACGCCCGCTACCGGGCTCTGGGGCAGGACGGACAGCGGGGCGCCGAGCGGACGTTCATTGTATTGATCTCAATCAAATGCGAGCTGCTGAGCACAAGTCTTATCTCAGGATGAACGGGAACAGCCACTATAGCCCTACCTACTAGGTACTACTATATTTATTACCCAACGACGATCATTATAGGTGTACTTGATCGCGCAAATGCGCTCGCGAAACACGAGTCCAAAGACCGTCTTGTAAGATATCCTATAGTTACTTAGTTGGCTAAGTACTGAAACCGTGTGTCAAACCTTTCGATACCCGGGGGCACTCCAGAGGGGTGACCCCCAATAGTCTTTGATGAAATACAACCGAATTACCAGATTTAACAGAAGTTTATACCGCCAGCTCCTCTGGCAGCCACGGAACTCGAAAGAAGCTAGTACACAATAATATCATACATACGATATTATTGTGTACTAGCTTCCGCCCGCGACTTTGTCTGCGTGGACTCAGGATAAAAACTATCCTTTATTTTAATCCAGGCTATAAACTATCTTCGTGCAAATTTCAATATAAAAATTTCATTCAAATCGGTTCAGCTGTTTAAGCGTGATTGAGTAACAAACATCCAAATATCTAAACTTTCGCATTTATAATATTAGTAGGATTTCCTAAATTTTTCATGACAACAAGTAATAACACACTAAATAAGTCACGAAAACCATTAACGTAATAACTGTAATAAACAATTAAACAAAAACACTAGTATGACATAAAAAAACTTGAATTTATTCATTAGTTTCCTATTACCAAGCTAGCGGAAAATGTCCGCATATCGCTGGATAAACGCTGGTTTCCTACAAAAATACCCGTCGTCGCGTGTCACCACGCAACGCTAAGATCCGAGGCGTGCGCGGGGACCGATAACTTAACACATTCCAATTTAATCAAGGTCAATGACAAACGCGGATTATTAAAATCGATATACAGTTACATAATTTTACATTACGATATCTATTAACGGAAATTAGACAGGAAACAAGGAGTTCTTGATAAGAGGCAACACGGATATACCTTCTCTATAAGAAACTTTCAACCCTGAACACGAAGTAAGAAACTAATGAATTAATCTGTGCCTTGAACCTTCTAAACTATTGAAAGTTTTTTTAACACGTCTGCTTTTTAGGGTTACGTAGTTAACAAGGAACCCTTATAGTTTCGCCATATCCATCTGGCTGTCCATCCGTCCGTCCGTCTGTGCGCCCGTCTTTGGCTTAGCTCAGTAACCATTACTACTTACTAGAAAACTGTAATTCGGCATGGGTATATAAATCAATCTCGCCGACAAAACAGAAGAATAAAATCTTTTTTTTTTGGTGTACCTCCCCTACACCTAAAGTGGGGATATAGTTTTTTATTCTTATAAAACCATAGTGTGGGATATCGTTGGATAGCTTGTTCAAAAATACTATGGTTTTTTTTAACGATTTTTCAAATTAGTGATTCGTATGCGAGATATTGGGCTTTAAAGCCCAAATTTTGTTCGAGTCATGTGTACATATTTTATTTATTAGCTTATGTCACTCTCACGACTAAGAGGAATCGAACGACGTCCCTTAAAAGTCAAAATTCATCAGACCGTTTTGACTGTAAGTACTGTAACATAACGACTCTTAAGCAGTCGAGTAATAACAATAATTTGTATAATGATATTAATGATGCTCCATGTTTTCTCTTTTCCCTACAACTATATGAAAATAATACTTGTATCTAAGTGGAAGTATTCATTACAAACATATAGCACGTACCTATTATATTACCTACCTATTATACTGATAAGGAAGCTCCGTAAATATTTACATAGGTAGTTGTATGCTTCTAATTACAGAACGGTTAATTACACTGAGTAAGATCATCCAATAACGAAGAAATCCATAATTAGAACGAAGGAAGTATTCAAATTCGAAGAGCGGATTACATAACTCTTCCCGAGCTTTTCAATTACACGAAGCCACACAGGCAATAATTTTGGAACGTATATCGAGGGGATAAGATTGAAATTTGCGTAAATACTTTAGCGCACTCCGGCGCAGCGGGGAAACTGCGCGGACGCAATCGCCGCTGCAATTACAGCAAACTACAAAGTATATAACGCGTATCGTACGCAGGTTGGTGATTTTGTTGACGCACCAGATCACTTTCCATTTTCATAGCTAGTTTATGTTTGAGACAGTAAGCTGCATGTTCCTTAGAGAGGTAATTTGGGTGTGTTCTTTATGGAAAATATTCAAATGCCGTTTGGACTTAGATATAAGTACAGTTCAAGGGAAGGCGTCAAAACATTCTCAAAAAACTTAACACAGGCTTAAACTACGGTATACGGACGAAGGTGATAGAATAGATTATGTAGAATTTTATTATAACTGTCAGGGGATCTATCGAATTGAATGTGAATTGCAATAATTTGTGACTCATTCAATTTCGATTCGGTTTTAGCGATGCAAACAATTAAAACGCGACCTGCATAATCTGTAAAACAATCTCACCGATTATTTTCTTAAATTTTCTTTCGGCGTACCCACCTACTCGTAACTCGTATTTTCTAGGTATATAAATAAGAAAAACTAACCTAACTAGTTACTTCTATGCACTTATTTGCTAACGTCTTTTTAACGTTTTACTTATTTTTTCAGATTTTTCTTAAATAAAAAAGTTGTTTAGGTATAGGCCATACTTGTGCTACACACTATTTTCATCAGGATTTTCTCAAAGAACTAGTTGAGCACTGCCGGTAGATTCGCCTGCCCGCGATCGCATAACGTTACATTAGCTCGCAACCGGAGAAAGTGCATGATCGACAGATTGCTTACATTATATTACTTATATATATTAAACGGAATCACAAATTAGATGAGCTTGGCAAACAATCGCTTTCTAGACGAGATTGTTTATTTGACGGGCTTTTATAAAGATGTAAACTAATGACCCGAGTGTTATGCAACTGGGGGGGGGGGGGGGGGGGGGGGGGGGCATTTCACGAAGTTATAAGACTTATAAGTTTCAATTTTACGAGTCTAAACGGGCAACTGTGTTGCCTGTCAAAAGACTTATAATAACTTTTTTAACCTTGGTTGGGTTTTAGTACTTAAATATCACTATCACTACATAGTATAAAACAAAGTCGCTTCCCGCTGTCTGTCCCTATGTATGCTTAGATATTTAAAACTACGCAACGGATTTTGATGCGGTTTTTTTGAATAGACAGAGTGATTCAAGAGGAAGGTTTATATGTTTAATATAGTACCTACACGTGCGGAGCCGGGCGGGTCACTAGTTCAGTCTTATGAAGGAGCTAAAGACTGGTTTCAATAAAATACATACGTCTATACTTTATTACTGTGAAGCCAAAGGAAAGTCTTATAATAAACGTATTATAAGACTTTCCCTTGGCTTCACAGTAATCGGGTAAAAAAAATCGTCAGTAATTGAATTGATTTCATTGTGTAATAATGGAATTATAGTCACATAATTCATACGAGTAACTTTCGTAACTCAATGTAACGAGTTTTTGTAGTTTTCATCATATTGTCCGTACTTTAAACAATGTAGTAGGTAGGTAGTTTTTTAAATCCTTCTGAAACTATTTAAGAGACTTGAACAGGCAAAAGTAGAAATACGTTTTCTGTAAGAGTTTACCATGAGTTTACTTTATTTTATATACCTACCTAGGTTTTTTCTAGTCAGTAAGGCTATAACGTACCTACGCTGATTTAATTGGTAGGTAGGTATCTGTTTTAAAATATTTTAAGAGGTCACACAGAAGTTAATAATAAGTAGTACATACATACATGCACGCCTTTATTCCCAAAAGGGGTAAGCAGAGCACATGAAACTTATCTTCCAGCGCCACTTTTAGCATTAATGAGATACATACAAGATCGACAAAATGTGATATTGCAGGGATAGGTTGCCAGCCCATCGCCCACAACACACTTCAACCCTGCTCCCTTAGTCGACATTTACGACACCCACGGGAAGAAAGGGGGTGGTGAAATTCTAACCCGGTGACACCACACGGGCACGGGGTACCACACGGACGCCGGGGGGAGGGTTGAATGTTATTAATAATAAATAGTTTACTTTTATTAATACCATTCAATTATTATTTTTTGTCTCAAGTTATTTGTGTTGGTCTTTATTACAACTCCATTAATAGTGAAACTGAACAAAAAACCTTCGAGCAATAGCGAATCCCATGTTTACAATAAGTACCTACAATAACACTCGCAAATAAATGAGTCCCATCAATCTACCACAATATAATTAAAATAAAATATTCACCTCATATCCATTTCAATGTGATTTAAGTATCCGTGCAATTGCAACACTGATTAAAAAGTTTAAATTAAAAAAACTTAAACGTCAAAAGGCGCGGTAACACGGTTCGCGGTACAGCGGTATATCGGAGACTGCGACCGCGTTGCTTTCTCCAGGCTTTATACTGCATTTGCTCCGTGGGGCGAAGAAACCAGCGGTCGAATCGAACTAATTCGGTAAAATACAAATAAAACTGTTAAAGTCAACAGATGACTTTGATTCGAGTTCGCGGTGTGAATCGATTGATGGTTTGAACTTAGAAAATGAAAGTTTTCGCGCGAATTGTGTACGGATTTGACGTAATTTGTGGATATGTCACCGTCAAATTGTAATAGGTAGTTTAGTTTATAATCTACCTTAGTAAGATTATAAATTGACGGGTACTAACGTATAGTTTAACGTGTTAGTTTATTAAGGCTTTGGAACTGTATTTTTTAAAATATAATTTATATAAATAGTGGCCCAGATCACTTGAGGAAGTAATATGTTAAGAGTGAGGCTCCTGGATTTCCCATTGACTGTCAAAAGAGCGATTCCACAAATCTCAGGGTCATAAAGGATCTCCAATCCAATAACGTTACTGCCGGGTGTCAAACCATAGCTAACTGATATTAGCTATGGTTTCCACTTACCAACCTTACCATTAGGCAGGCTGTAAACTTTTTTACCACCATTGTTCTATTAACAGAAGGTTCATCTCATCAAAATAAATGCGATGATCGACGAAGTTAAACTTATCTATTTACTTAACCCTAATTTTTCGACGAGACTACAAAAAAAACGGAATCAAATTAAGTAGTTCGGTAAGTAAGGTCAAGGACTTTAATAGCGGTGTAGACTCAAAAAATATTATTATTTCAAAAGAAGGAAGGCATAAAAATATGCCTGATGACGAAAATATCATAAATTACGATGCTACCACCGTTTTAGTATTGCTTGTTAGAGAGAGAAAACGCTAGCAGATCGTGACGTCGCGATCCTCGAGCATTATCATAAATGACAATCGTTTAAAAAAAAACCATGTGTATGTTGTAGTTTGCCTAACATTGATTGTGTTGTTTTTTGTTTTAGATCTTTCAACCGATCAAATCACCTTTTGGACAGTTTTTTCGAGACACTTTCGTGTAGCCTCCAACCTTGACGCTGGCATAATTGTCCCACTGGACAGGAGCCATTAAAACAAAAATCGATCGATCGACAATCGTTTCATATGAAGATGCATTTTGCGGAAAAGGGACTGAACATACCCCCCTCCCATAACCTTGTGATTATTTAGCGATGCTTTTTCTCCATTTGACTACATTCTTAATCCTTCTTCAAGAAAATACAATCATTATTGATTATTTTATTTATTAATAAACAAATTGTATATACAAGATGATAACTAACATTAACTAAATTAAATTAAAACTAAGTTAAATCTAAAAAAGGCCCTCGAGGCATTATTTTATTTAGTGTTTACACCCCTACTGTTGAGCCATTTCGGTGCCAGCTAATACTTATTGGTTTTTAAAAGTTAAGCTTTAAAGCGTCCAGTATAAGGTGAGCTCTAAATGGCTCAACAATTAAAGTCCGTGAATGTCCCTTTACATCCAGAAGACGAGGACTAATCAAGTGCGGAACAACATAGGTACTTAACAAGTAATTAGTCGCAGTTAAGTAAATCTTTATACTGTCCCTCAACATCGATCGAAAGAGTTTATGTCAGGTGAATGAAATTAACCCTAATCGTCCTTATAAGCTAATATGTGTTAATTATCATTCAAAAAGTGTACCTATTTCGACAGCAGTATTAAAATTACGTTAATATCCTGATAATAAATACTATAGGTACTTAATAGTTAATTGAACGAAAGCTAATGAATATGAAGTAGGTACCTTTAAAAAGTTACGCAGTCATGTTTTAAATAAATTAAGACACCCGTACTGTTAAGTCTTTTACACTGAGTGTGTCGAATGGCGTCACTTAAGTTCTTATTTAATTGCATTTGTTAAAACAAACTATATAATAATTATGTCGCTAGTTATTTATTATGTGCGCTGCCTCCCCCTTTTAGGAATAAAGGTGTGTATCTATGTACTATTTATTTTATGTTTCACCTGGCCATTACAGTCCGCAACGACTAGAGCGGGAAATCGCACTTTCTGGCCAAGAGACATAATATAATTGTGTAGGTAGGTACTCACCAACGAAAGAAAGTCTAAGAGCGCATATTTATCGACTTCAAATACCAATATAAAATATACCTAATTCTTCGTTTTACCGCCCTAGGTTAGTAATGTAGAATTTTTTAAAGACATTATTTGGACCTAACAGCCACACGTTGTGTGGGTCACAATAAAACTTGTTATTTTATTTGATTTGCTTTAATCAATTTCTGGTCTGTTTTTTCTATTACTAAATTTATAAAAATCCAGAAAAAATAAAGTCAATTACTTATTACTTAAAAACGTATCAAAACATTATATGATTTGGCAGTAGGAAGTACCTAACTGTAATAGTGTGGCTCATAAGAATTATTTTATTTAATTTAATTAGAAAATAATACAGAAAATACCAAATTCTAAAATGATGAATCACAGCTCAGCCCAGGGACCTTGGCGATTTACGACAAATTACAAGTTTCAAATCAAATTAGCAAACATTTTACTCAGAAGTTGAGTAAAAAATGATTTAAATCTAGACACTTAGGTAACCTGTGGACAATAGATACCTACTTCGAATTGAAGCCATGACGGCGCGTGTAACTTCATTTGATTTGATTGAAGATCAGAAAGCAATTTAAAGTCGCTATTTGGACGTTAAATAATAGAAGAACGATTGACGCTTGTTGTACTTTGGCGAAATTGATCTATTTGGTGAAAAAACTATAAAAGTTTTTAATTTGTATACTGACATGGACACAATTCCGGAAAGCGTGTAATTGACGCATTGAAATTATATGCGCTCCTTCCTATGTAAGCGAATAACTTATTGCGCTATACTTAATAGCCAAATATAAACTATGTAGTGGCTCTGTGAGCTGTGGAACTCGCGAATTGATAAAAAAAAGTTTTGGAAAATCGCTTAAAACTGAATCGACAAAAAGCTATAGGTAGCTATATTCAGGGTGTATCAAAAATGCGGTGTGAAACAAGCAAGGGCATATTCGGTAGCGCATTGCGATTCCAAATATGCATTTTTTTATTTTTTGTTTAATTTTGTATACATTGATATTTTTGTTTTAGTTTACATTATAGTCTTTGTTTTTGTTGACATGGCTTGTGTATGATAAAATTCCCCCGCGAGGGTGAAGGGTGGGAGGGTTTATTTAATTTTCAACCGCTGCGCGCACAGCTGTGTTATGAAAAACAAACGTTTTGTGAATTATTATTTGACATGCAGGTAACAGCTTTTACGTTTTTACAAAAGCTTTTACGAAAATGTTTATTTCGAAAACAACATCAACAACACCTTTTTCACCTCACCGGCTCAAAAAGGCTTGAACGTAGTGGTTATATTCTCTTTGAAGGCTTGCTTTATCGCTCAAATCTGCGCCCAAAAGCCCATTATATCCGCTAGCGTGGAAAGAGTTTTTGAATTTGGAACGTGACGTTAAATCGCGAGAACCAACTTTTTTCTATACAGAATGAGAGGTGATTATCCTGCGTTCAGAAACTGATGGTGTTATGCCAATAATTAATTGTTATTATTTTGATAAAATTAAATTAATAATACTTATTCTTTCTTCATTACATACGAAATATTAATATTTAGACTGACTTATAAGGATACAATACGAATTAATAATTTTAAAATGTAGTTTTATTTTTCAAAAAAATTCACTTCTTCCAAATTTGGAACGCACCGTTTGAAAAGTTAATTTAAGATTTGGTTTTGTTCTAAAGCCACAGTAAAACTTAAATAATGGTGGTTATTTATAGATTTTAGTGCACAAGATATACCTACGTTAATATGAATTTGAATGCCTGCTAAGTTAGCGGAGAAAGTGAAATAAACGTATTTGAGCCTTAGTTTACCCGTGAGTACCCAACAATACTTTGACTTTTTTAGTGTAGGTAAGCGTGGAGTTGTTTAAAGATGCAAAAATGTTTATGTTACATTTAATAATTATAAAATGCTAGATCTTGATGAAATGTAAACAAACCTTTATTGAAAATGAGTATAAGGTCCAAATTACTTCCCTTACATTTACAATTTTCCTCGCGGTGGTGAGGTGAAAAGTTGTGTGTTCCGCTCGGAAGCAAAGTTGTTTGGCGTCTCGTGCCTTGAAAGCCTCGCTATGCTCAGGATTGTACTTTTGAACCATTCGCTTCGCTCATGGTTCAATCTTACAATCCTTCGCTAGCTTGGCTTTCAATACAAGCACTTGCGCCTAACACCAACTTTGCAGCCTTGCATAACAAATAACTATTTCAGTGTCCCTCGTATGCGCACCGCCGCGGCGAGCGGTGCCGCACCGCTCCTTGCCTGGCTGCCCGATGGTGTTTAGAGTTTAGCCTACGGTCTAATATTATTTAATTCAAATAAGAATAGTGAAGAGCAATGAAAATGAGTAGGCAATTTTACGTAGGTAATATACATAAATATCTAGGTACTATTTTGCATGTCGGTTAAATAATTTGTACCTACGTACCTGTATCGTTTCTGTGAGGTGTGCAATAAAGAGTATAAATTTGTATTGTAATGTAGGTACTGTAAGTGGGAATCAACGCATTTCTTCTCTTGGGCTTAGGAAACATTTAACAAACCAATTTTAGCTATCTTACACAAATCAATCTAGTTCCAAACTAAGCAGCAAAGTTAAAATTGTAATGTGGGTAATAGACGACGATATACATACTTATATAGATAAATAAATACTTAAATATTTACATACAAAACATCCATGACTCAACTCAAGAACAATTCATGCTCGTCGCACAAATAAATGCCCTTCCAAGGATTCGAACCCGGGACCTCTAGATTCGTTGGCAGGGTCACCAACTAGGCTAAAGAGGTCGTCAATATGCCGTGAAAATTCGTCTTGCGGTTAAAAATTTATTTATTATTCTCACACTGTCTTGACAGACACTCTGATATATTTAAATACGCCGCGTAAAGTATCTGACACAAGCGGACTCCCGCGACCTTTACCAGGTCATCAGTCAACCTTGTGGGGGCCCACACTCTTGTTTATGGGGGGGCTACCCACGCCAAGCCTTCCGCTACGTGGTCGCCATTCGAGAACCTTTCTGCCCCAACGGTCATCGGTTCTACGCGCTATGTGCCTGCCTACGTATATTCTAGCTTAACTATTTCAAATTTAGCTTTTAACGGACCGAGTTGGAATCGCTTTTATATTTCTACCATGCTCGCGAAACCTAACCTGACCTAACCTGTTAGAAGGAGCGTGCGGAAAAAATACCAAAATGATTTCAAACCAATACCTTAAGTGAAATAGCGCCGCAAGTTGAGATCATTGGATCTATGGGCCTAATGAATCAGCCACGAACAATGTAGATGAGAATGCAGACAGCCACTTACAAGGGCGTCTGGTCTAGAGCCGTCTGCGGCCCTTGGTTGCGACTTGAGACTGGTTGCGATATCTAAAGCCTAGTTTACAATACACCCACACTGATTAACCGTACAATTGTAATAGATCCATACTTAATATTATAAATGCGAAAGTAACTCTGTCTGTCTGTTACATTTATATTTACGCTAAACAGCTGAACCGATTGATATAAAATGTGGAATGGAGATAAATTAGGAACCTGGGAAGGACATAGGATAGCTATTATCCCGGAAATAATTTCCCTAAGAGGCAAAGTGGCGGCGACCGTTTGTATGGAGCCACGATATAAAGGAGTTGCACGCGGACGAGGTCGCGGGCAAGACAATAGCTTAGGTAAGTAATAATGTTTAGAAAAATGGTATCTTATTCTACCATCTACCTACAATATTTTATTCGAAAGTTTTTAAAGTTACATATTATTATTGTCGACTGGACCGCTTTGGTAGCACCTTCGCTTTAATTTCCAACAAGGAGTCGTCCCTCTCGCACTTAGGCAAGTACTTTTCTGGACCAGCACGGCTATCACAAGACGGCGCGCGAGCTCTCTCGATTTTTTCCCTCTCTCTCTTATTAGAAAACTTAGAAAGAGACGTATAATGCGGGAAAAATCGAGAGCTCGCGCGCCGTGTTAGGCACTGGTCCCACCGCCGGCTAGTAAGCTAGAAAAGTTGGGCGAGTAACGGTTCATTGCGTGCTGACCAGGCACAGTGTGATCAATCGACCTTTACAGATCCGTAACTCGCCCAACTTTTCTAGCTTACTAGCCGGCGGTGGGACCAGTGCCTTATGATAGCCGTGCTGCAAAGTACTTGCCAAGTGCGAGAGGGACGTAAATATGACTCACGAAAGTGAAACTAATATACACAAGTGGTGTACAAGTTCATTGCCCCTGTGTGCTACTGAACAGTCCCGAGCTTACACAGTTCCAATAAAATCGACATTGTGCCAAATGGGAACAAAAATATTTCATTGATTACAATGAATTTATTTTTTGTCGCTGTAACAAATGATGTAGGCGCTTAAGTATTATTTTATGGCAGCAATGCCGATGGCGTGTACCTAGTGACGAAGAATGACGAAGAGCTTTACTTGAGGATTTGATCTCCAAGCTTCATGTGAGCAAATGAGGTAACTTTGCAAATCAAGGACAACAATAGTTTGGGAACTTGTTCTGTACCACATATCTACCTACCTCTCTTTGTCAATGGGGAGAACCAGACAGTTACTTTGAGTAGGTAGGTACAGTCAGCACCATATAGTTAGCAGTACCGGCCAAACTGGTCAAATATATCGCAACACGTCTTTATAGTTGTGAGAGCAAGGATGTATTACGATATATTTGGCTACTTAGGCTGTTACTAACTATACGTTACTGACTGTACTTATAGAAACACTGTTAACAAATGTACGTTTATATATCGGTTACACGTAAGTTCCACAATTTCGAAGGCAATACAAATATAACTTCAAAACAAATTATACCTAATTCTAAAATGTTTACTAATGGTAGGTAAGTAGGCTAACGTTCGTTGTCGAACCAGACGAGGCAAACATTTCCCATCTTTCTTCAGACTTCAGACGACGCAGCGTGTCGCATTCTTTCGATTTCGTAAAGGCAAGAGCAACAAGGACAAAAGTAAAGGCGGAAAAATCTAGCTATTTTGCATTTTTTCGGTCTGTTCGCTAAAAAGCAACTGTCCCTTGAGCTTAAAGCCTCAGAGGAAAGATATTTCTTCTTGATAAAAGAGAGGGCTTCTTCCGTTGCGCTGCGAAAAACGGCGACATTGTCATTTTGTTGTTCTTTGTCAAAGGAGATTTTCGGATCAGCGCCCTTCTCCTCCCAAGAAGTGAGGGGTACCAGGTATTCTTCCAAGACGCTATGCTTCGAGGCTGTCTGGGACTGCAGTATCAGCGTGGCCAGGTTCACCATTGATGAGCTGTCTGGCTGGTGGAGACCATCGCCCGTTAAAATATTGGCAACATTTTCCTTCAAGTTGGCCCGCTCCATGAGCTTCATTCTCAGTACAGTGATATCGGAATCGCTGGGCCATGATACCACATCAGGCACTACGCTTGCACTCTTATGATACGTGCCCTGAAGCTTTTTTAATTTCTTCTTTGTGATGTTTTTAGATTTTGAATCCGATAGACCAGTTTCTAAACTCTTGGCTACATTTGCAGAGACCGTGCTTTCGGAGTCCGATGGTAAAGCAAAGGCCACTTGTCGAGTGCTATAACTTCCTTTTGCTTTCTGTATGTCTATCACATCTTCAATCTTTGTAATATTTCTATCCTGAGATTTTTTATCCAATTCCATAATAATGATTAAGTTTTGCATAAAATTTAGGTTTTTATTTCTATTTTTTATTTTAACTATCTTGATGGCTGTTAGTCATTTGTATTTGGCACTGTCATTTCAATTCAAACTTATTCAGAAATTCAGAAAGAGTTACTTGATTCATAAAATAATTGCCAAATCTAATTTTTACCCAAAATAAATGCGTACAACGGAACGTAGTCTGACATGTCACTCTGATGACGTTCTGAATATTATCGTGTAGGTACGTCAACTTAGTATCCTTATCCTCGTTGTGGCGTTTTTTGTACTAACTTTTAGGCGACTTAAGCCATGAAATAAATTATAAATTCAACTTAATATTTTGTTAGTTATCTGATTTAAATAGAAACCTTGTATAATTAAACGTTACCTCTAATTTAAACACAGAACGTATGTATTGTAAAATAGATTTCGAACGCCTTCACACCCGCAGTTGGAATGTCAAGTCACAATCCAGAAGTGTCAATCCTGTCACTACATCCAGGAAAATGGTGTAATGTTTTTGCTCGATAAAGTTACGATTCATTAGAATGGAGTCTAATAATCCCGAAGCCGACATCGGCGACAAGTGCAACATCAACGGGGACTGTTCGCCGCCGCCGAAGAAACCGACCCTCGACATGAACCACGGCAAAAATATTGATGACATATCTACGCCTTCCGAGTTAAAATTCGATGATGGTATTGTAAACAATAATTGACTCCATTATAATTACTTTTGGTTTATTACATCCTATTCATAGAACTTTACGAGCATGACGGATTTACCCTGTATAGAACAGATATCTTAAGAAATTAGAAGTGAAAGTATTGTGATTGATTTCGTTTCACAGATTTTGACTTCGTGGATCCTGATATAACGGAAAAGAGGAGGGAGATAGAAGAGTGCCTGTTGGACCCGGACTCGACTAACCTGGAACAGTGGCAGAACTTTGCCAAAAGCAAAGGTGGACTTATAAGTGGTGAGTGGAAATGTACCGTTTAAGCTAATCAATGAGTTATGACATTGTTATTTGCATCATAATAACAAATAATTACAGCTGCTTTGCGTATTTACCTTGTCTGTGACAATGTGTGAAAGATGAGTATGTGTACCTATTGTGAATGTGTTCAAACCATTGTGTTATTCAAATATTGTTGATGAAGTAATAAGAGTCACATGTGACCTAAACACTACTATTACTGCCATATAGGGTCATTACGCTGGTTACGCGACCACCTTCGGTTGGCGACCACCTGAAGGAGAAGGTTTTTTCTATTGAAGATAACATCAATTCTACAGACCCTATTGAGACAATTAGTTGTACATGCATTTTTTTGTTGTTTAGAATAGAAATCTACTAAAAAACCGAGGAAATATCCTTTCAGTTCACCAACTCAGCTAAGTGGTCGCCAACCGGCACATAAAATTAGTTGGTCGCTAACCGGCGAAATGACCCTACTCTTTAAAATAAGAAAGATTCATGTTAAAATTTGTTGTGTAGATGTAGGTACAAACTGTGTAGGTAAATAAATAAAAAAACCACAATGATAAATGTTATCTCATGTTGCCAGTGTCATGTTGGCTTTCATTTATTTATATACCAAGCTAAACCTTTATACATAGGTTTTCAATTTTGTCTCCATGTATCAAACCAACATGATCTCTTGTATAAACTGTCACAAAATGAGTAGCTACCAGCGGGTGTAGGCATGGTTGCCATATTATCACTTATCATTGTGGATAAGACATCTGTCGCTCTCACACTCGCATGCTTGTCAGAATGTAACGGATGGTTGGACGTCTTATCCACAGTGTACTGTGATTCCTGCCTAGGCCATATTTGCAAAAATATTGTGATCGCATCTCGGTCTGAAAGGTATGTAGTGATTCACTATTAGACAAGCTACTAAATTCAATAAATACCCAAGTATTTCTAATTAATTATCATTTACTTTTGTGCAACGAAAGTGAAGGCATCACGACCCTAATTATCAGTGCATTTTCGTTGCCGCAACTTAATCACTTTGTTATTGGGTGTTATTATTATTAACCGCGTGTATCCACGTATTGTTAACATGGGCGTGGAAGACCATGGTATGTACTTTATTTATTGACATGTTTTATACTCATGATTTTTTTTCGAGAGGTCTTTTGTCTCGTCTATTTTTTCAGAAGTATGACTTTACTTAGACTTACAAAAAATTGCAATGGTATGCAATGCATCACATATATACCATCTTAGTCTGAAATCAAAAATATCGAACTAGAGACATTAAGTACTAGAATACGCAATATATGTAAACTTATTTCACATTACTGGGCAAAAGTGTATCGTACAAAGTCAAAATTATTAGAAAAATATTCAGACTGGCTTAGTGAAATAGAGTATGTTGATGTAAAACGAAGTATCGAGCAACCCATTTTGCAACAGCAGGACGACGTTGTCAATCCCTCTACGTCCACTTCACGAGGCCCTGGCCGATCGCGAAAAGATTTTAATGAAGTTAGTGATCGTACAAAAAGAAGAAGATTAGCTGAGCTCTCTAATGTAGACAGTTCTGCTGTAAAAACGTTGCTCGATGCTTCAGATTCTAGCTTAAATTCCGCGAAAATCGATGTAAACGATGTTTTGTCGCTTATTGCAGAAGCTAAGCTAACTCGACATCAATATTTGTTAGTTAAGAATTTAATAGACAAGGTATCCAAAGACGTTTTACCATCGTACCAAAGAATTGTAAAAGCTAAAGAAGAGTGTTATCCCTCAGCCGTCACCGTTACTGAATCGTCCGCTGAAGTTGAACTTCAAAGTTTACTCGATCATACTGCCACTCGGATACTGGAGTCCCAAAAGGATGTTTTAGACAGAGTACCTACCCAGTCTCTAAATAAGATCTCTTTGATAGGGAAGTGGGGTTTCGTTGGGAGTACAGGTCAAAGTAAAAACAATGATCGCGAATATACCGTTACACATAACTTGCAATTAACTATGTTCGATGGTAAAGTGTGTAATGCTCTTAGTAATGTTTCTTCCACTAGGTGTTATATATGTAAAGCCTTGCCAAGTGAGATGAATAAAATTGACTATTGTTTATGTAAGGCTATTGATGAAAGCAAGTGTGAATACGGTTTATCGCCGCTTCACGCATGCATTCGATTCTTTGAATATTTTATTCATGTCGCTTACAAGTTAGAAGTTAAGAAGTGGCAAGCCAGATCTGACAGCGATAAAAAGCTTGTAGCTGAAGCGAAAGAGCGTATTCAAAGGCAATTTAGGGAAAGGTTAGGTCTTATTATTGATAAAGCTAAAAGTGGCGGAAGCGGATCATCAAATGATGGTAACACGGCTAGGAGGTTTTTCTCTAACTCCGAAATTTCAGCTGACATTACGGGTATAAAGAAAGATCTCCTAGATCGTTGTTGGACTATACTTCAGTGCTTAAATTCGGGATATAATATCGATAAGATCAAATTTCGAGATTTCGCGTTAGAAACTGCTCGGCGATTAGTTGCCGAGTATCCATGGTACAATTTGCCTGCTTCTGTCCACAAAATTTTAATTCATGGTGCTGATGTTATTGAATATAGTTTATTGTCAATAGGGGAGTTGTCTGAAGAAGCAGCTGAAGCCACCAATAAGTTTATCAAATCATTCAGACAAAATAATACACGAAAAATGAATCGCGTGTTGACAAACACAGATTTAATCAACCAGCTTCTTCTTCATTCAGATCCCTTAATATCAGGTTTAAGAAGGTTGCCTGTTAAAAAGAAATCTATTTGATCTAAGTCTGTGCTTGCTTTATTGTGCTAATTAAGTAATAGTTGTAAAAATTATTTATTAATAGAATAGATACGCTTGACTGTAATTTGCTAATGAGCATGAATGTAATTTGCAAATATGAATGTAATTAACTTATGCATGTATTTTTGTTACCAATTTACATATTAAATACCATCCACTGATGATAGTGGATGGTAGTTTTGTTTATTTGCACATTTATTCCATTGAAAATCGCAGTATAAAATGTTATAGATTGTATGTCTAAAACAACATTAATGCGAGATATTTTTATTATAAAAAATTGTCATATTCCTGTATTATACAGTTATACAGATGTAAAAATAAAATGTATTGTATATTTCGTATTCCTAGATTAGTATCTAAGACTTTAAAATATAAAAAAACACTTATTTTGGAGGTGAGGTAATTATGGCCGCCTTTGTATGGGCGTGGAATCACCGTGCAGTGATAAATGATAACCATGCTATTCCCACAGCTCTCCTAGGGTTCCAATGTCACCTTAATATGTTTGCTACTACCATTGGCGTAGCCTAGTATGGGTGGCACCCGGGCGAAGATTGCGCGGGTGTCACCCAGACGGAGCTTTGTATTGATTGTGATTGTGACCACCCCCATAGCCTTCTAGCTACCAGTGGCAGAGCGCCCATACAAACCAATTCCCACGCTTTCCTAATATTTATTTTTAGGCAAGCCTATGAGTATAATTATACTCGAAACTCTTTCATAACTATTTTGTTCCGGGACTGCTAGCTAATCCATTTGCCACTATTATGATGCAAAAACACTGTTTTAGGCTAAAACCGCATGAAACATTCTTTGGAAGTTCTCATTACTATAATAGTCACAGAATATTACCAAATAAATAACATAATAATCTATCAACAGATGAATACAGAAGAAAAATATGGCCACTATTGGTGGGCGTGACTACAGAGGAAATGACAGAGCCACCGTCACTGGACGAGCTTTCTACACATAGTGAATACAATCAAGTGAGTACAGGGGTTGGGCGCACCTGATGCCAAGCACACTTGCACTAGTCTGTGCCTGCCTTATCTACTTTTAACAGTGCATATGCTTGGCTCTGCTGGCAATCATGGTGGGAATACAGATAAAATAAAAATAAATAAAATAAAATAGCCTTTTATTCAGACAAAATATAACATGCATAATCCTATCAATTAATAAGTTAATGGCAGTTTTATACAATGATAATTTTCTAATACATAATTCATTTCTAGTTTACATTATCAATAACATTGGGATTAACAATTAATAATTATGCATTCAGTATTTAATAAATATAGGTATAGTAAATAAAAGTAGGTAATTAATTAATATAATATTTAGCATTGAAAATTATTTTGATGCATATTTATTTATATGTTCTGACTGCTTTCTTATTAAATACTAATTATTACTAATATATTCACTTTGTTTCTTTTTTTTCTTTCTTTTTGTACACATTATTCCGGTTACTTTTTTTTTTTTTCACGTTACTTGTCTGTTTGCCTTTTGGCAAAGGCCTCCTCCAACATTTTCCATTTATCTCTATCCATTGCAAGTCTTGTCCAGTCCAGGGGAATACAGATATTAGGGATTAAATCTCATGTACAGTTCACCTGCAATAATATCTGACAAGACACCCAAATCGTTGGCCATAATATTTTCAAATATGTTGACCTGTCCGATATTCGAGCAGAAGGGAAAGGTCTCTTGAACCATTGTGGTGTTGAAATAGAGTTGATAATGTAGCCATTCTTGTAGAAGACTACAAATTCTAAACATTATATTTATGTATCCTAAAGGACGCGATCGTCCTCTTTGGCACCTAATCCCAAGATTTTCCGTACGCACTAGTTTTACGAAAACGATTATTTTAATTAACATTACGTCCGCAGGTGGTGCTGGACGTGAACCGGTCGCTGAAACGGTTCCCGCCCGGCATCCCGTACGAGCAGCGCGTGGCCCTGCAGGACCAGCTCACCGTGCTCATCCTGCGGGTCATCATCAGGCACCCGCACCTCAAGTACTACCAGGTGGGCCTTGCCTTAACTCTTTTAACTTGTCAAGCACATTTGTTGAAACGGGACTTAATAGGTTGTAGACTCAAACCCAAAACATAAAACTTAAAATGCCTCTGCTAAATAAAATGTGCTTTGTCCCTTTCTTACGAACACAAATGTCAAAGTGACAGATAATGACAAACGATTTTTAACGGCATTTTAGTTAAAACAGGCTTGTAGAACGTTTATGAATATAGCCGAAAATGTTTTCATACTCCAAAAGAAAGAAGGCAAAAAAATATGCCTAGTGACAAAAAATCCCTTCCTCAGAGAGAGAAATCGCTCGGGGATCGTGACGTCACGACACTCGACCGTCATAGTCATAAATGACAATCGTTTCATATGAAGCTGCGTTTTGCGGAAAAGGGACATAATATACCTCCTCTTAAAGCTTTTGATTGTAATATAAATTTTCTCAAACATGCAATGAAATATTTACGTTATTTTCTTCATAATGGGCTTGGAAGTGTCACGTTTCGGGCGCAGCGAGACGAGAGATCCGTAATGGCATTTCGTACAAAATGCAAGAAGGTCTTTTTTAATTTCCATTCCAATTTGTGGCACAGCATCACGGCGTTCAGCCATGAAAATTAAAGTTTGATTTCTTGAAGTTTATTTATTTATTTTATTGCATGTTTGAGAAAAGCACTATACATACCTGGCGTGAAAAGGGGTTGCCAGCCTCATAACTATCTATGGCAACCCCTTACTTCCCGGCCTCTGTAGTAATGTACTATTGTGACTATTTAATCCGGTTTTCCCTAATGGACAATATTTTTAATCCATTTTCGAGAAAATTCATCACTATTGGTGATTTTATTTGGTGTCAACATACCTAATACTTATAGGGAGATCTATAAGCCTACAAACCTAACCGGTAAGAGTAAATATTGGTGTGACGAACATGAATATTTGTTTCTAAGTCATGGGTATGTTCTAGGTACATAGTTAAGTATTTATATCTTCTAAATATATCGTCGTCTATTACCCATAACAGAAACCTCAGGGTGGGTAAGCGGGTGTTTGCTAATTTCGGAATATATGTTTGTCAAGTTTCTATACCAAATCAGACAGACCGAACATATGTTATCAGGATAAGACAGACAGAGATGATGAAGATACTCGACTGTATTTTATAACTACGTTCTTATAGAGGCTACGGTAGCCTAGTGGTTCAGGCATTCAAGCGGCGGTCGTGGGTTCGAATCCCGGCTCGTACCAATGAGTTTTTCGTAACTTATGCACGGAATATTTGCCGTTAGCTTTTCGGTGAAGGAAAACATCGTTAGGATACCGGTCAAAGTTGTGTAAGGGTGTCCCATAGAGAAAGCCTTATTAAGGCGTTAAGGGTGGGTTGCACCAACTTACGATTACAGACCGATCGACGTTAAATATGGCGCCAGCAACCGTCATTCCATACAAACTTGTCATACTCTTCATACATTCAGATTTTAACGAAAATCGCTTACGATTACAGACGATTTGACGCAACCCACCCTAAAGTTTTGTAAGTTGGTTGTTTTGTGATTCAGGGCTACCACGACGTGGCGATAACCCTGCTGCTGGTGTGCGGGGACCGCGCCTCGTTCCCGCTGCTGTGCCGGCTGTCGTACGGGCCCGGGGCTCCGCTGGCGCCCTTCATGCAGACCACCATGCAGCCGACACAGCATCTGCTCAACTACATGCTGCCCGTGGTGCGGCGCGCGGACCAGCTCGTGGCCGGCTGTCTGGAGAAGTGGGTACCATTATAGAATATAGAATACAATTCATAAAACCGGCCAAGTGCACCCCGACAAAATTGTAGTGGATGCGCGCAGACGGCCGCGCCTTTCATTCCTCGCGCACTGCGTTAGAGTTCCTTTCATACAGGGAAGTTTGTATAGAAGTGCTATAATTAACCAAAGAGTCTGAATGGACAAAGTCTATTTATTAGTATTAACAAACTAACCGTTTAGGGACAATCTAGTAGCAACAACATAAATTTGGATTGTATTTGTTACCTAAGGGTTAGCTGCCGAAAACCCACTCAAGGGATGACGGTGGGCGTCTGGAAATGGGACGGAGAGTATTTTCTCTTCGATTCCAATTCTGTGGATGCAAATCACCGGCTGATAGATTACCAGTCAGGGGCCGCATATTTGTATAAAACCGCGTTACAGACAAACGTTACACTATTATGGTGTCTTACAAACAAAAACCCTTATTCCAGAGCGGGCGTCGGCACGATGTTCGCACTGCCCTGGTACCTGACCTGGTTCGGCCACTCGCTGAACCGGTACTCCGACGTGGTCCGCCTATACGACTACTTCCTGTGCGCGCCTCCACTGTTCCCCGTGTACGTGACCGCGGCTATCGTGCTGCATCGGCAGCAGGAAGTGTACGCGTGCGACTGCGACATGGCCATGCTGCACTGTCTGTTGTCTAGGGTGAGTCACTGGTCCCCGTCTGCTAGGGTGAACCACTGTTCCCCGTGTACGTGACCGCGGCTATCGTGCTGCATCGGCAGCAGGAAGTGTACGCGTGCGACTGCGACATGGCCATGCTGCACTGTCTGTTGTCTAGGGTGAGTCACTGGTCCCCGTCTGCTAGGGTGAACCACTGTTCCCCGTGTACGTGACCGCGGCTATCGTGCTGCATCGGCAGCAGGAAGTGTACGCGTGCGACTGCGACATGGCCATGCTGCACTGTCTGTTGTCTAGGGTGAGTCACTGGTCCCCGTCTGCTAGGGTGAACCACTGTTCCCCGTGTACGTGACCGCGGCTATCGTGCTGCATCGGCAGCAGGAAGTGTACGCGTGCGACTGCGACATGGCCATGCTGCACTGTCTGTTGTCTAGGGTGAGTCACTGGTCCCCGTCTGCTAGGGTGAACCACTGTTCCCCGTGTACGTGACCGCGGCTATCGTGCTGCATCGGCAGCAGGAAGTGTACGCGTGCGACTGCGACATGGCCATGCTGCACTGTCTGTTGTCTAGGGTGAGTCACTGGTCCCCGTCTGCTAGGGTGAACCACTGTTCCCCGTGTACGTGACCGCGGCTATCGTGCTGCATCGGCAGCAGGAAGTGTACGCGTGCGACTGCGACATGGCCATGCTGCACTGTCTGTTGTCTAGGGTGAGTCACTGGTCCCCGTCTGCTAGGGTGAACCACTGTTCCCCGTGTACGTGACCGCGGCTATCGTGCTGCATCGGCAGCAGGAAGTGTACGCGTGCGACTGCGACATGGCCATGCTGCACTGTCTGTTGTCTAGGGTGAGTCACTGGTCCCCGTCTGCTAGGGTGAACCACTGTTCCCCGTGTACGTGACCGCGGCTATCGTGCTGCATCGGCAGCAGGAAGTGTACGCGTGCGACTGCGACATGGCCATGCTGCACTGTCTGTTGTCTAGGGTGAGTCACTGGTCCCCGTCTGCTAGGGTGAACCACTGTTCCCCGTGTACGTGACCGCGGCTATCGTGCTGCATCGGCAGCAGGAAGTGTACGCGTGCGACTGCGACATGGCCATGCTGCACTGTCTGTTGTCTAGGGTGAGTCACTGGTCCCCGTCTGCTAGGGTGAACCACTGTTCCCCGTGTACGTGACCGCGGCTATCGTGCTGCATCGGCAGCAGGAAGTGTACGCGTGCGACTGCGACATGGCCATGCTGCACTGTCTGTTGTCTAGGGTGAGTCACTGGTCCCCGTCTGCTAGGGTGAACCACTGTTCCCCGTGTACGTGACCGCGGCTATCGTGCTGCATCGGCAGCAGGAAGTGTACGCGTGCGACTGCGACATGGCCATGCTGCACTGTCTGTTGTCTAGGGTGAGTCACTGGTCCCCGTCTGCTAGGGTGAACCACTGTTCCCCGTGTACGTGACCGCGGCTATCGTGCTGCATCGGCAGCAGGAAGTGTACGCGTGCGACTGCGACATGGCCATGCTGCACTGTCTGTTGTCTAGGGTGAGACACTGGTCCCCGTCTGCTAGGGTGAACCACTGTTCCCCGTGTACGTGACCGCGGCTATCGTGCTGCATCGGCAGCAGGAAGTGTACGCGTGCGACTGCGACATGGCCATGCTGCACTGTCTGTTGTCTAGGGTGAGTCACTGGTCCCCGTCTGCTAGGGTGAACCACTGTTCCCCGTGTACGTGACCGCGGCTATCGTGCTGCATCGGCAGCAGGAAGTGTACGCGTGCGACTGCGACATGGCCATGCTGCACTGTCTGTTGTCTAGGGTGAGTCACTGGTCCCCGTCTGCTAGGGTGAACCACTGTTCCCCGTGTACGTGACCGCGGCTATCGTGCTGCATCGGCAGCAGGAAGTGTACGCGTGCGACTGCGACATGGCCATGCTGCACTGTCTGTTGTCTAGGGTGAGTCACTGGTCCCCGTCTGCTAGGGTGAACCACTGTTCCCCGTGTACGTGACCGCGGCTATCGTGCTGCATCGGCAGCAGGAAGTGTACGCGTGCGACTGCGACATGGCCATGCTGCACTGTCTGTTGTCTAGGGTGAGTCACTGGTCCCCGTCTGCTAGGGTGAACCACTGTTCCCCGTGTACGTGACCGCGGCTATCGTGCTGCATCGGCAGCAGGAAGTGTACGCGTGCGACTGCGACATGGCCATGCTGCACTGTCTGTTGTCTAGGGTGAGTCACTGGTCCCCGTCTGCTAGGGTGAACCACTGTTCCCCGTGTACGTGACCGCGGCTATCGTGCTGCATCGGCAGCAGGAAGTGTACGCGTGCGACTGCGACATGGCCATGCTGCACTGTCTGTTGTCTAGGGTGAGTCACTGGTCCCCGTCTGCTAGGGTGAACCACTGTTCCCCGTGTACGTGACCGCGGCTATCGTGCTGCATCGGCAGCAGGAAGTGTACGCGTGCGACTGCGACATGGCCATGCTGCACTGTCTGTTGTCTAGGGTGAGTCACTGGTCCCCGTCTGCTAGGGTGAACCACTGTTCCCCGTGTACGTGACCGCGGCTATCGTGCTGCATCGGCAGCAGGAAGTGTACGCGTGCGACTGCGACATGGCCATGCTGCACTGTCTGTTGTCTAGGGTGAGTCACTGGTCCCCGTCTGCTAGGGTGAACCACTGTTCCCCGTGTACGTGACCGCGGCTATCGTGCTGCATCGGCAGCAGGAAGTGTACGCGTGCGACTGCGACATGGCCATGCTGCACTGTCTGTTGTCTAGGGTGAGTCACTGGTCCCCGTCTGCTAGGGTGAACCACTGTTCCCCGTGTACGTGACCGCGGCTATCGTGCTGCATCGGCAGCAGGAAGTGTACGCGTGCGACTGCGACATGGCCATGCTGCACTGTCTGTTGTCTAGGGTGAGTCACTGGTCCCCGTCTGCTAGGGTGAACCACTGTTCCCCGTGTACGTGACCGCGGCTATCGTGCTGCATCGGCAGCAGGAAGTGTACGCGTGCGACTGCGACATGGCCATGCTGCACTGTCTGTTGTCTAGGGTGAGTCACTGGTCCCCGTCTGCTAGGGTGAACCACTGTTCCCCGTGTACGTGACCGCGGCTATCGTGCTGCATCGGCAGCAGGAAGTGTACGCGTGCGACTGCGACATGGCCATGCTGCACTGTCTGTTGTCTAGGGTGAGTCACTGGTCCCCGTCTGCTAGGGTGAACCACTGTTCCCCGTGTACGTGACCGCGGCTATCGTGCTGCATCGGCAGCAGGAAGTGTACGCGTGCGACTGCGACATGGCCATGCTGCACTGTCTGTTGTCTAGGGTGAGACACTGGTCCCCGTCTGCTAGGGTGAACCACTGTTCCCCGTGTACGTGACCGCGGCTATCGTGCTGCATCGGCAGCAGGAAGTGTACGCGTGCGACTGCGACATGGCCATGCTGCACTGTCTGTTGTCTAGGGTGAGTCACTGGTCCCCGTCTGCTAGGGTGAACCACTGTTCCCCGTGTACGTGACCGCGGCTATCGTGCTGCATCGGCAGCAGGAAGTGTACGCGTGCGACTGCGACATGGCCATGCTGCACTGTCTGTTGTCTAGGGTGAGTCACTGGTCCCCGTCTGCTAGGGTGAACCACTGTTCCCCGTGTACGTGACCGCGGCTATCGTGCTGCATCGGCAGCAGGAAGTGTACGCGTGCGACTGCGACATGGCCATGCTGCACTGTCTGTTGTCTAGGGTGAGTCACTGGTCCCCGTCTGCTAGGGTGAACCACTGTTCCCCGTCTGCTAGGGTGAACCACTGTTCCCCGTGTTCTTTCTCGTCGCATCTCTCATGGGTGAGGGACGTGACGGCTGTGGGCGTTCACCATTACTCCAAGCTGCTCGGTCCTGGGTTTGGTGCACGCGACCTGCAGTGTGGCTTTAATCACAGATGCATAGGCATCCGTCCTCTACTTGTCTTTCGTCATCCCAGTACATTTTATAACCTATTTCACGATTTAAAGTTATATTAGAAAAATTGAAAAACCCCGACATTTTCATTTCAAAGTCCAAAAACGGCTAGACAGATTTTCATGAAACATGGCTAAGAACACTCGGGAACACATCAGCTTTCGAATAAAAACCGCACTCTAATCAGTCAATCCGTTTGGGAGCTACGATACCACAGACAGATACACAGATACACAGACACGTTAAACTTATAACACCCCTCTCTTTGCGTCGGTGGTTAAAAACATACTGTGATAATAGCTAAATGACAGATGTCACCATACCCAAGCTATCTGAAAAGAATTATAGGTTGACTCACGGCTGACTGACTCCTCATAGATATGTAACGAAATCTGAATTCGCCGACATGAGAGCCATGCGAACGCGGGGATATATTTTTACACATGACAACACTGTTCGCCGTGAACGTTGTAGTAAAAAAAAACTTTAGTACAAACTCACAAACAATGCCTTTTTATAATAAGCTACTCATTATTTTATGACCCTTTGGCCTAATCCGACTATAATATTATAAATGCGAAAGTTTAGATGTTTGTTACTCAATCACGCTTAAACGGCTGAACCGATTTGAATGAAATTTTGCACGAAGATAGTTTATAGCCTGGATTAAAATATAGGATAGTTCCCGGATCCACGCGGACGAAGTCGCGGGCGGAAGCTAGTTACTTAATAAAGCTGTGTCGTGTTCGTAGTTACCCGATGACTTACCGTTCGAAGACATCCTGGTGACGGCCAAGGACCTTTACGACGAGAACGACCCCGTGGCGCTCGAGCCCGAGGTCGACGCGCTCGAGAGGAGAGAGTGAGTATTTATTTATTAATCCCTTAATTAACACCAACAGACAGGCTATGCATGTTAATTATACAGGAGGATATTATACAATAAGGTGCTTAGGTCTATAAATACTAACAGTAGATATCAATAAGGTATGGGACTTGAAGCCGTAATAGACTCCAAATATCGGCTTCTAGTCGAGAGAAATTGAGATTCGGTGCTGTCATGGCCTCCCAACTCGAACAACGTATAATTGTTACAAAGAAGAACTCATAGATGGCGACACAGGTACCGAGCGAAATATTTGAGCCAGTAATCGTGAGGATAGAATGATATTTACACCTTAATAAATTCAACGTAACTTAATTATATCACAAACAAATCACCCTGCATAAAATAAAGGTATTAGACGTGTGAGCTTGTCATTAATGTAACTCGTACTAGACGTGTGAGCTTTCAATCTTGCTACGTATTATTGGGTACTGTCGCTAGATGGCGCCATCACGGGTCGCGAAAGGAGAATGGGCATTTTGTACCATGAGTGTATACAGTTGAGACATATCTCGTTTGAAAGGTCTTAACCATGGCATTATTTCATTATATGGCACCAATGTTGAACGGCGTGCAGGGGTCTAGTAATTAACCAAAGTAAGTAAAACATAAAAACTGTTAATTAACGAAATCCAATTGGTATAATCAGTAAAACGGTATCTAACATAAAAGAACATGACAATTAGCTTATGTTAGGCTACCAACACCGACGCTGAAAGATTTACAGGGCTGGAATTAAGTAATCAAAGATATGTGTGAATGAAAAATCGGCTACTGTGCAAAGATGCCCACGTGTATACAATAGCGACGTATACTACATTATAGGCTAGGATATACGTTATTTTTTATTAATAACAACTTTGTTCCAACGCGTGCAGGGGTAAGATTATAATGATTTGTTGGGGCTAACGCTCAATTAACGCTACGCTAATTGATGGTATAAACTTCTTCTACTGGACACTAGATGTCTGTAGTAGTACATATCTCAGTTGATATAATATTATGTATTATAGCAGCTAAGTCGATAGTCTAGCTCTAGCACAAAGAGGTTTGATTTCATTAAAAATAAAATTCTGACACGTCGTGTCAGTCACCACATGTCATATGGAAATAAATACAATATTTGTCAAGTGATCAAATATTTTAATATTCTAGCATAATTTATTATCCTGATGTGAAATCAAGTCTAAATTGATTATTTACATATTTTGGTGAGTATCTCGTGTTAATCTACGAATTTTATGATTTTATATTGTATCAACGGAAAAGGATCGTAGGGATTAGGCTGCCTCGCTCAATCTCGCTCAATATCGTACAAAAGTTGTACGAGCCTCAGTCTCCTAAAAAATGGACGAGTTCTCGCAAGACCACGATTGCATTCCCTAGACAGTATTGTTTGTCATCATCGTAGTATTACAACAATTTTTATCATAAATAGGTAAAGTTAGTGAATAGGTAAGTTTGTGTGAAGGGAGTTCATTCGTAGGCTGACCATTGGATGACGGTAGTCCTTTTAATAGGCGTGGAGGTTCCATTCAAAGAATTAACAGTTTGATGAGGGGGGGGGGAGGGTCAATTAGCGACAAAAAACGATGACGTAATATATGGACCAGCCCCTAGCTTTTAGCGTGGACAGCTAGTCTATACTAATATCATAAAGAGGAAAAGTCTGTGAGATTGGAGCTTTGTAAGCTTGTCAGGATTTAAGTTTGTATGACCGATTAAAAAAACATTTTTTTGGGACGCACATAGTCTATATTTTATTCCGCGGGATTGCCTGTGTTCTTTGCAATACGCGATTGATGCCTTGTGGTCAGCTAGTTTTCACTTTTATTCAAATCTATACTTCAATTAGGTGCTATCTATACTAATATTATAGAAAGGAAAATTGTGTCTTTGTTTTGTTTTAGTTTGTAAGTTTGTATGTAATGGGAATCTCCGGATGCACTTGTCCGATTTCATAAATTCTTTCACCTGTGTACTGACTGACTTTCCTTTCCGGTTGGACATATTGTATCCTGCGAATTTACATGCGTTCCGTGCAATACGGGGGTGAAACCTGGCGGGCAGCTAGTAATATTATAAATGTGTAATAGTATAATGTGAACTGCTAAATAATGGAATTAGCTCCCGTTATTTGTATTTTTCACTGACATTTATGATTTGGGTGCCTTCAAAACAAGAGTGAAATTAGTTATTACTGAACCGTGTGTGTATCTAAGGCTCTGTCGTCAGGCGCTTACCACCAGGGGGGCTAGCACAACTGACGCCGCGCCGCGATGCGAGTTTAGAAAGATCTACCCTCCTCTTTCGAATTTGCACGGTGCAAGTGAGACAGGAGGCGCACAGTCGCGCGCGAAGCGACTTGTCGGCAAGTTGTGCTAGACGTACAGGTGAGACTACGAGCAAAACTGGACTATGTATATTATACGTTCAGCTTACGACGGAGGCAAACAATACGGCTTGCTATTTGGTAAGCAGAAAATGACACCCTCTAGACCCTCGCGAAGAATCACAAGCGCGTTGTTGACCCTATATCGTTTAAGAAATTGGTTGTGTTGATAGCTAGAGACAAATGCTGGTCCCACCCGCTCAACACCGCGGCCGCGCTTCGTCGGGAGTTCTGGTGACTTTACGCTCCACCACACAACACCATATACATATATACCATATATCACCTACCTATAAATCGAGTAGTTAGTAGTGTTATGACTGTGATCTTCTGTAAGGCGGATATATATGCCAGTAAGACAGGTCCAAATGCCAGTGACGTAACATTCAGCTGTGCCGGCTATGAGGCGTCTTTTCTGACTGCGTGTACTTACATACACACAGGTATACCTACACAATCTATACATCAATATTTGAGATGATTAAATCTCATTTTACAATATTGTAGCAACTGCAATATGAATTGTATGTATGTATGTTTGTATATATGTATGTCAATTCTTTATTGTACATGGTACAGAACACAACAACTAAACAATAACTGAAGAACAGATGATACATGTACAAAGGCGAGCTTATCCCTGAGAGGGATTTCTTCCAGCTAACCTTTGAGCAATTGTATTGCGTGTATTTACTTAGTAGGTAAGTAATAAGTAACCATCATTCTAGAGCTAGAGGAAGTAATATCATATTACCAGTTTTTTATCTGTGTAGGTATACGAGTAGGTATATGTAACGTTATTTTGTTACTTGGCCAAATAAAGAAACTTGAATCTTGGTACAATAACATTTCATTTTATTTTGCCCAAACGGTAAGTCGTAGGGCATTTACGTACCGCTAAGATCTAATTGAAAAATAAACACTTACCTATGTCTCGTTCCCGTATAAAAACCAAACGCCGTCGCGTTTATATGGCCATTAGCTACCGTCGTACCTACACTTATAAATAGATCGAATATGAATTGTTGCAGAACGGGAGTCATAGTGGGATTTCTCAAATGTTCCACTCCACTTTTTTTTGCACTAGTGTGGAACTTTCAGAAAACGTCCTACCCATATTATGCCCCGTGAAATGGGAATTCTCTGCAAAACACGGACAGAGCCGTGGGACCAGGTACAAATAAAGAAGGATACTTATTTTCAATACTTATAATAGTAACCGGTCTGATGGTAAGAGGACAACAAACCCCACTGAGGCTTGCAACCTCGTCCATGTCACATGCGCATAGCCCGGTCACATTGTGAAAAATACTCTCATTTGGTTTCATGTCGTGTTTCTTTTTTCATAAACACTATAGTCTAACATAGTAGGCACCAAGTAGTAGTACCATATCAGACATAAACTCCCACATCGAGCGTATAAGTGTGTGTATGTATGTGGACATGAAAATGCAATTTCACGGGCTACAGTCCAAACGGGTTGATAGATTTTGACATAGTATATATGAATATTATACATATAGTAGTTTATATAGTTTCCAAACGGATTAACTGATTTGAGTGTGTTTTTACCCTAACTGCCGAAGGAGAGGAGGGTTATGTTTTTCGAGCGAATGTATGTATGTATGTGACCTTCCTATTGTGATTCTTTGGCACGCCCTGCAGCCTAAAGCGTTTGACGGATTTCGACATATGAGGTGATTCCTCTTAATCGTGGGAGTGACAAAGGCTATAAGTACAATTTGAAAAAAGCAGTTGGGTTTTTTGAGAAATCTTTTCATTTCAATATTTAATTGAATATCTTGTCTCTCCAGATGGTTTTGTCGAATTCAAAGCTATGCATAAAGTCAACTGTTCTTAGCTATGTTTGTTGTGTCGAGGTTGCTTTACATTTTTAGGGTTCCGTAGTCAACAAGGAACCCTTATATTTTCGCCATATCCATCTGTGCGCCCTTCTATCCGTCTGTCCGTCCGTCCGTCCGTCCATCCGTCCGTCCGTCCGTCCATCCGTCCATCCGTCCGTCTGTCCGCCTGTTGTTGCCCTTCCGTCCGTCCGTCCGTCCGTCTGTCCAACTGTCTATTCGTCTGTCCGTCTGTCCATCCGTTCGTCTGCCTGTTGTCTGTCCGTCCCTCCGTCCGTCTGTCCGCCTGCTGTCCGTCCGTCTTTCCGTCTGTCTGTCCGTCTGTCTGTCCGTCTGTCTGTCCGTCTGTCTGTCCGTCCGTCCGTCCGTCCGTCCGTCCGTGGGTCTGTCCGCCTGTTGTCTGTCCGTTTGTCCATCTGTCTGTCTGTCCGTCCGTCTGTCCAACTGTTGTCTGTCCGTCTGTCCGTCCGTCTGTCCTCCTGTTGTCTGTCCGTCCGTCTGTCCGTGTGCCGCTAACGCCGCGGCATAAGCATATTCAGTACAAAAATGCTTGTGCCGCACACCGGTAGAATCCCGCCTTAACTAAGACAGACAGGCAACTACGGAACCCTACACTGCGCGTGGCCTGACATGTACTTGGCTTCCGTCAGTCTGTCTGCCTAACCGATTAACCGTTCATCGATTTGCTGAGATGTCGCCAAGTCAGCCACGATGTATGTATAGCTACATACCTAAATGTGTGTGAGTCTGTGTCTCCGACTATGTTTCTGTCCGTCTGTCTGTCTGCCTATCCGACAAACAAAACTGCGACCTCGCAGACTTTTCCTCGTCATAACATAATTAGTAAAAAAGTAAGTATAGTTATGTATGTATATGTATTACCTACAGATTACGACGATGGCAAACAAGCATACGGATTGCCTTATGGTAAGCAGTGAACAGACACGCTGTATACCCCTTTAGATCCTCGCGACACCAGAAGAATCACAATTGCGTTGTTTTATTTTAACAGAGTTGCGTTTTTATTATTTCGTAGAATTTTAAATAGCCATACTAATTTTATATTTCCAACGTTAATGTTTTCTAATTGTGGATGCCAGGATAGATGTTAGTCGAGTATAATTCCTAAGTATTTCATCAATACAAAAGAATACTTGTAAGAATACAGTTAATCTTTCTTTGAAGCACAGGGTTTCTCAATCAAGACTAAGAATTCTAGAGTAATCCCCACGTTGGCTCAGTGGGAGCTTCACATACACTTTTGGAATTTATCCGCAGCTGTACCTATGCATATATTTACTTTCAATGGGTAGCAATATAATACCTATCTTCTATAGTAATAACTTTTTAAATATATGTAATTTTAATATATATTTTATAACGAATGTATAATTGTATCATGTTATGGTAAACAAATATTTCCCTGGTAAGTAATATAAAATAATGGACCTTAGGGACACGGACATAGGCTACGTTTTATGCAGCAACTCTAGCTGAGCAGTTTGTATATAAATATAATACCTACGCGCGTGGAGCCGCGTGGGCAAATAATAATAATTATAAGGAAGTAAAGTTAATGAGTGCGCGACTTTGCAAGTTTGTATGATAATTTCCTGAAATAATTATACTTACAACTCGTATTTAATAAAATATTAATTATATGTAACTATTGCAGTTTCAAGATGCACAATGAACACTATGCAAAGCCCGTTTTGCTAACATTCGAACGGAGCCGAGGATACTGCGCGACGCCAAATTACAAGGAACTTTCACCTGAACCCCTTAAAACGGACCACGAAAGTAGGCATTAATGTTCAAAAATATTGGGTTTCACATACAGTGTGAATAAATGCAAGCCCATTTTATCTAGCAACTACAAATGAAGGGTTCTCGGAGGGAACATTCTCTAGTCACATTTTTTTTATAGGTCTCAAAATGTAAAGCGCGTTATGGATGATATTCAAAACACACTTTAAAAGAAAGTAACTTGACATGTTCTTCTGTGTATCATTCAAATATTAAAGGCAGATGATGAATAATAATTCGTCGCTATAATTTTGAAGGTATGTCATATCATATCTGTCCATATTCCGTGTGATGCTATTACTGATTAATTTAGTATTTAATAGGATGGAGTGCAGCGCGCCTTCGTGCATTGAAGGATATATATAATAAATATATATACCTATTTATTCAGAAAATTCTACGGTAGGCGTAGTGGTTCATACCTATATCGTTTAAGAAATTGGTTGTGTTGATAGCTAGAGACAAATGCTAGTCCCACCCGCTCAACACCGCGGCCGCGCTTCGTCGGGAGGTCTGGTGACTTTACGCTCCACCACACAACACCATATACATATATACCATATATCACCTACCTATAAATCGAGTAGTTAGTAGTGTTATGACTGTGATCTTCTGTAAGGCGGATATATATGCCAGTAAGACAGGTCCAAATGCCAGTGACGTAACATTCAGCTGTGCCGGCTATGAGGCGTCTTTTCTGACTGCGTGTACTTACATACACACAGGTATACCTACACAATCTATACATCAATATTTGAGATGATTAAATCTCATTTTACAATATTGTAGCAACTGCAATATGAATTGTATGTATGTATGAGGAGGGAACATTCTCTAGTCACATTTTTTTTATAGGTCTCAAAATGTAAAGCGCGTTATGGATGATATTCAAAACACACTTTAAAAGAAAGTAACTTGACATGTTCTTCTGTGTATCATTCAAATATTAAAGGCAGATGATGAATAATAATTCGTCGCTATAATTTTGAAGGTATGTCATATCATATCTGTCCATATTCCGTGTGATGCTATTACTGATTAATTTAGTATTTAATAGGATGGAGTGCAGCGCGCCTTCGTGCATTGAAGGATATATATAATAAATATATATACCTATTTATTCAGAAAATTCTACGGTAGGCGTAGTGGTTCAGTTATGCGGCTGTCAAGCGGCGGTCGTGGTAAGAATCCCGGCTCGTACCAATGAGTTTTTAGGAACGTACGCAATATTTACCGTTAGATTTTCGGTGAAGCAAACATCGTGAGGAAACCATTCTAATTCCAATAAGGTCTAGTTTTCCCTCTGAATTGGAAGGCCAGATGGCAGTCGCTTTCGTAAAACAAGTGCCTATTTCAAATCTTGGGATTATATGTCAAAGCGAACCCTGCGCTGTTAGGGCACAACCGGGACCGCTAGGAGGATGGCCTATTTATTCTGATTGGAAGTCCTTAATATAATAGTCTATTGAGGCTTACAACTCCAGGAATATCTCATGTGCGTTGCTGACTATTGTGAAGTTCTGGGTTTACGGGGACCGGAGATCAGATAAACGGCTGTTAGGATAAATCCCTTTATTTTGACCAAGTCAATACGCGTAGCAAGCAGCGTACGAAGTAGTTTGCTGGGCAGAGGCCGCATACATTACGAGTACAACTAACTATATAGGACTTGAAGGAAAAAACATCGGGAAGCTGAGACCAATATTTAAATAGTTGTACCTACCTACATTTACCTATTCTGCGACATAAAACATGGATACTAAACTTAAGCTAACCTTGCTATTCAGTAACCTAAAAAAACTTCATGCGAGAAAGCATCGGAAGATTTATTAAACATAAAATTACTGTTTCAGAGAAATGGACATAACACAACGTCTCAGGGGACTGAGGTAGCACATTATTTTTTCTGTGATTTGATTCTATTGACAGGTTTTACCTGGTAGTTTCTGTATATTTATGAAATGCTGAGGGTCTGATAATGGAGCGAAACTACGTAGTAGGGAACTTTGAGAAAGCCCATATATTGTTTCTGTGTTAAGGTGCCATTGACAGGGTTTACCTAGAAGTTTCTGTATTATATGAAATGCTTAAGGGTCTGCTGATGGAGCTGAACAAGTAATGTTTGGGTTCTATTGACAGGTTTCACAAAGTAGCTTCTGTAAATAAACTACTGAGGGTCTGGTGATAGAGCAGAATAACATCACTGGGAACCTGACATACCCTGCCAACCCACATAGCAAGTGGACCGTGGCTCTTTTGATTCAAATTGCTAAATAGCTTCTCTACATGAACTTCTGAACAAAAGAAAATAGTCTACACACTACGCTAATATTATTAAGAGGAAAAGTCTGTGAGATTGTAGCTTTGTAAGTTTGTATGTGAAAGCCTAGAAACACTTCATAGATTAGATTACTGTTTCAGATGAACGTAAGAGTGCTGCAGTCAAGCAAAATTCCGATGCAAGCACGAAAACACCACGTGTTGGAGTACTTGGAGTTTACTGTTTCTTAATAACAAATAATATACTACTTACGTAATTCATGTTAAATATACCTCATTCCATAATGTTACCGTAGCTGTTTAATCTGTGTAATGTAATGATATTACGACGATATTTTTCCCGATAATCGTGTAGGGGAACAGACCGTTCCCCTAAGCGATGGGTCTCGACCAACATCGCAAGAGACTCGCTTCATGGGTCAGATACAGAAGGCGGTACCTATATCTACTCCTAGGCACGGCGCGAATAGCCAGAAGGTTCCTCTCTCCATCGCCCTAAACACCGGTGGCTTTAGGCCTCGCCTAGCTGCGGGCAGCACCCGGTAAGGTAAGGTTTTGTTTAGTATTTTGACCTTTAGCATACGTGTTTTCGTATTTTACTATTTATTATATTGTTAAAGCAACCCTGCCTAAGAGATGGATTAAAGTAAGGAAATCATATAACTATCAGGTAGACAATAGGCTACAACAAGAGGTAACGAATGTCAGTAGAAAGAGAGATATAGCTATGAAGTTAATGCTGGAGAACGTAATACAACATTTTGTAAGTGTGTATGTTCCTCTAGAGTGGAAGAGATGACGTAGTCAAAGAGAAGTTTTGGGAGGATTTTGGTGCAGTAATAATGGAAATTCCGAAAAACGAACCCTCCTTCCACTTGGCTCCCAATACTATAATCCTATAGAATTTCAACATAATATTTATGCCACTTTGCTCCCATGGTATGAAATTATATTTTTTCATACCTTCCTTAAGTTCTATTTTTCCTCTTTGCACCCACTTCACTGCATAATGGCATCCAGGGATAATATTTTTCTTCTTGAGTCCCAAAGCAGTTTTATTGGGATCTCAGGATAATACTCTTCCCCTTGACTCCCAAATCGCTGCTGTTTGGGATCCAAGGATTATATTTTTCCTATTTGCTCCCACGTCATTGCCAAATGGGATCCAGGAAAAATATTGTTCCTCTTGGCTCCCAAACTGCTGTTGTTTGGGATCACAAGATAATATTTTTCCTCTATGCTCCGACGTCACTGCCAAATGGAATATGTACCTATATATTAACAATCACGTTCTCGGAAACGGCTCCAACGATTTGGATGACATTTGGAATACGGGGGCGGGAAATCGATCTAGCAGGGTCTCGTGTCTGAAAAGTGTTATAACGCAAAACCAATTCGGTTTTTGCTATATATTATACGGGTCGGGATCGGTAGCAGTCGCCATTTTCTCACTTCGCCAATTGTGCGAAAAATACAGAAGTGCACAGAAAAAATCTGCATATAGTGTTTGTTACCTCGAATAGGCATACGATCGAGTACCTGATGTATGTTCTCCGCCGATGATATTGTTCTTGTCCGTGGAGACCCATACAAGACACAGAACAGACTGGAGAAGTGGCGACAAAAACTAGAGAATGTTGGCCTGCGGATCAGTAGGTCCAAAACTGAGCACATGTTTTGCGATTACGGCGGGCGCTCCAGTTTGAATCTCCATTGTGGGATCTGTCGTCATGTATGGATCGCAGTTTTGGGCCTTAAAGGTGACGGATGAAAAGAAACATGCATGCATGGTTACATGGTACGGAGATGAGAATGTTAAGAAGCATGTGTGGCGTGACGAGGACGGACCGAATAAGCAATGTTGTATGTAAGGGGATGCCTGAAAGTATCACCTATTGTATTTATGAGGATAAATTGAGAGCCAATCGCCTTGTGTGGTATGAATGAATGAATGATATTTGTTTTGTGTAACCATGGCTACATATTATAACATATACTTATCTAGGACCAAGGGGTTAGTTGGTACATCTAAACTATGTATGGGCACGTAATGCGGAGGGATGAAAGTCATGGTGACCAAAAGAGTATTAGGTATGAATTTGGCTGGATATAAGATATGAGGTAGACCAAGAAAAAGGTGGATGGACTGTGTGTGTGAAGACCTATACCAAACTAAGTCCGACCAACTGGATGCGAGTGGCGCAGGCCCGGTCATTGTGGCACTGTTTAGGGGAGGCCTATGTCCAGCAGTGGACTTTTTCGGCTGATATGATGATGATATCAAAATAAATAGGGGTGTAGACATTAAATAAAATAATCAATAATGTAATATTTTTTCGCAAAACGCAATTTCATATGAATCGATGACGCTTGTAGATTGTGACGTCACTAAAGACGGCAACGGGCCGCGCCCCGTCGACGAGGACCCCCGGCAGCCTCGGATAATGTGACGTCACACACCGTTCGCGTTTTCTTTCTCTAACAAGCGATATTAAAACGGTTGTAGCTTCGTAATTCTATGAGATATCTGAATGGGATTTTCGTCACTAGGCATATTTTTTTGCCTTCTTTCTTTTGAATTAATAATAATTTTCGAGTCTACACCCCTATTATATTCATATTCATATTCATTTATTCGTAATTGTCAATATTACATGTCAGAATGTTTAAAGTTTATAGTTATTAAAAGAAGAATATAATATTATTAGCATTACACAAAAAGTGTCTATAGCAAGTTCTCTTCCATTCTAATCTTTGGTAGGTATGGCCTGGCAATTTTTGGTGTTCATTAGGTAGGTACTTTATGTTTACACCAGTAACCAGTTACCGTTTACAATTGCACACCCCGCTGTTCCTTTATTCGGTTAAGAGCTGATGCTGGTAAAGGCAAATTCCTATTATGGCAGATTCTTAGGGCGAAAGGACCACCAAGAAAACTGCAAATGTTTTATTTTTTTAGTACGAACTTACAATTGGCACTTAAATGTTTATGTCCTAAAAGTCCCATTAAAGGCAGCACCGCCATAATGCTATAACACAGTCACATTTTCAAAGATCAGTGTTAGATTGGTTCAACTTTAATGACACTACAAACATATCTGCCGTTTTAAGAATTCGCTATTGCCAGAATCTGCCGTTTAAGGGGCTCCTAGCTGCCAATGACCTTCGATCTATAACTGTCGGTTTATTTGTGTTTTTTATGGTTTATCGTATTAACAACAACGAGGTTTACCGAAATAGTATCCCATATTTACTTCAAACCTCACAGTTTTCGGGATATATGGCACCAAACTTTGGCAATTTCAGGCCGAAAAACCAGTTTTATGGACGTAACTTTTGTGAAAATGAGTATAAAATAAAAATCTCTCTTGGGTTATTAGAGACGTCAATAAGGAACAGTTATATGTAGATTTCATATATAAAAGTGCATGAACAACATAATAATATCGAAAACAGAGCTTTTTTGGACCATGTTTGAATAAATCATAAAAAAAAAATATTAATTATTTTCAAAAAAACTCTCGTGCAAATGTAGATAAAGAACTAAACAACCGATAGGTGTTTGTTCCATAAATATATCTATAGTTTTGACGGAGGAATATCAATTCAAAACTCGTCAAAACTAGCCAAAAAGCGCGTGGAGCCCCTTAAATAGTATGCCAGTCACCGAAAAAATATCGTTGTTTTGCTAATAGTAGATACTTAAGTATGAACTTGCGTACGAGGTGGTCATTTAAAACGCCAAGACATTAATTTTCTTCGCGGGATGAAGTCTCATGCATGAAAATCAAGAATTGGCATGATTAAATAGTAGAAGAGTCTCTTATTCCAGTGATTTTTTGTATGATAAAGGCGTATACTTATTAATAGGCCCTGTCTCACAACTGGTAGCTCCGGACAGAGACTGTTAAGGTTCCCACAGTCAGGGGGTGAGACTGTCTGGCTGTATAGCGCCAGTACGTTCCTTCGAGCAATCTCGATGAGCCTCTTCGACCTTCCCGGGCATGGCCAACGCCTCCGCGACCTTGCAGCAGAACTGCTCGCTGGATGAGTCGCCGGAATGGAACAAAACGGAGTCATATGTGTATATTAAATGGTGTATTATAGTGCTGGCCTTGTTTATCGTCAGGCAGCGCGTGTTGCGGCTCGACACGCGTGCAGTCAGGCAACTATGGAAACGAACACAGCCGCACACAAATCCTTTTTTTTCTTCTTTGTGTACCCAAATCCATAAATCTATACTTATATTATAAAGAGGAAAAGTCTGTGAGATAGTATAACTTGGTACGTTCGTAAGTTTTTATGTAATGGGTTATCTCCGAAACCATTGAGCCGATTTAAAAAAAAAACTTTTTTTCAGTGTATAGAATATGCTTTTTGATTGGTCGTAAGCTATAGTTTATCCCGCTCGTTTGCCTGCGTTCTTTGCATTACGTGGGATAAGGGTAGTTAGAAGTCTATAATTTTATATGCAATTTAGGCGCTCAATCTCAGTTTAAGTCCTTATTCCTTGTGCTCCTGCCACAGTGACAGCAGTTTTATTGAAAATGTAAGGTTTATAGGCAAAGAAAACGTAAAATGGCAGGAAATAGACGCCAGGAAGGCTCATACGAAAGATTGGCAACTTATCAGAGTTGCCAATCTTTTGTATGAGCATCGAAATCACTATACAGCCAAAAGAGTAGTGCAATCGACCCAGGCCAGGATTTTTCTGTCTGGGTCGTACGTTATGATTATGACTAGCATAATATACATTATTAGAGTTGGCAACCACCACATGAGTTGGATTATCTCATTATGTTTGATTGACACAGACCAGGCCCCTATTTCACAAACTTGACAATTGACACCTGAAATGACAATTCACCATCCATTGCTTGTTCTAGAAGTTAAGGTGGTCGCTAGGTTAATTGTGGAACCAGCAATGTACGGAGAATTGTCGTAGTCAGGTGACAATTGTCAAGTTGGTGAAATAGGGGCCAGATACTAAGTACGACAGAAGTTAATCATGGCACATGGACATGATTACTCAAAACAAGGTATGGTAATAACAACTCCACGACCGAGCAAGATAGTTGTATACAAATCTCAATAAGTGTGACAAAAAGGGAAATACCATTCTTGCCACAGTTATTTTATTATTTTCCGCTAGTTAGCACGAGGTTGTGGCAAATACCCACCCAAATTAAGTAGGTTGTTTATGGTAAGTCGTCAGTCATTTTAGGACCAAGTCTTAATTTAGCTGCATAAGAGCCTTTCCGTCCCTCTCTGTAGAAAATAAGTCATGGCACTATTTTTGTATTTGTTAGACAGCCAGATGCTACAATCTGGCTGTCTAACAAATACACGATGGTAGGTCAAATAGGTTGAAACCAAAAAGCAGGTTAGTAGGTATTACTTGAAAACTTGGTAAAATCAAAAGATACAATTCTACTGAAATCGATCCAGATAGACTATATTCGCCGGTATGTATTCGATTCTCATGATACCTGCCCTAAGGCCAGAGAGCCCAATGGCCATTGTAAGCAATAAATATCAATTGGCAAGTCCGATAGAGTTAGGGCTATACGAACTTCGATTCTCATGAGGCGATATAATCACCTGCCTAAGGCCAAATACCCCAAAGCCCATCGTAAGCATTAAATATAAATTAGTCAACAAATATATAGTTTATAGATTTGATTTTAGCTTTGTAGGTATAATGATTATTTTGAACACATTGAGAAATAAATATGGTAACTCTTTGCACTATGAAATATCTCAGACGTCAACTGTATCTTGTCAGCGTGTCAAAACGATAATGTAGAGCCAACATTATTTACTAGCGACATCTCGCGTGCAGTAGCACAAGCGAAGGAAGCGGGATTTTGATATAATTAGGTGTTATAACATGGACTTTTAACATTTATTCGTTCAAGGAAAAATCTACGATCTCAACCCAGTTCATTTTCAAGTCTTTTTAGCCATACACTAAAATACTGGCGCCACTGTCTATGCACAAGTGGCGCATTAGTATGAGAATATTTAGTTCCAGTAAACACCACAGTGCAGTTATAAAATGAGCTATTGGAGCTTCCCTGCACGCGACCGGTCTTCGGCGTCATAGACAGAATTAAAGCTCTTCTTAAGAGCTTTCAAATGATATATGTCTCAACTGTATACACTCATGGTACACCGCCCATACTAATTTGCCCATTCTCCTTTCTATGGAACCACATGCTCCAAGCGTTTGGTTATGTATATTTTTGTGTGATGTGTAATATTGTGTCAAAAATACTACTTTTATAACAAGAATACTTAATCGCGCTACTATTTGTTGCCTGGGAAGTCAATGCCATCTGGTGATATCTAAAACTATTACAGCTGTAGTGCGAAATTATTTTCCTTCGTAATTTTTCGGAAAAGTTCGTATTTATCGTGCTCTCTCAAATTGCTTCTTATATAGAGTGGATAATCCGCAATTTAAAAATTCGCTGTAATTTTAATCATATTTTCAGATTACTTATAATAAGGTTGTATAGCCATGCCGAAATCTCGAAAACGGTTAAAAAATCCAATTCAAGGTATTATATTTAATATTTACCTGTACTTCATATCGGAAAATAGCAAATTGAAAAATAGAAACGACTCAGAGTATTTTAGGAAAGTTCAACAGCGAATTTCGGACGCAACAGGAATATCTAGACCAACAATTAGAAAATATTTGAACCAGGAAGAACAATACAGAAGTAATGAAAATCCCAACACAAACAAAATTAAGCTGGGTAGACCACGCAAGAAATTCTATTTAGATCTTGATGATTTTGACTACGCAGTGATACGACGAATGGTTTATAACTTTCATCTCATTTATAAACAGGTCCCTACTATAAAAGTACTAAAGTCCAAATTAATAGAAACGATGAATTTGAAGGGCTGCGATTTTACACTAAGAAAAATACTTCGCCAAATGGGTTTTTTATTCAAGAAAATTACTAACAATAGGAAAATGCTGATGGAAAAAGATGACGTTAGACTTAAAAGAATAAAGTTCATAGACCTTATAAGGAAGTACAGATCTGAAGGCAGAGATATTGTGTATACTGACGAAACCTATGTTCACACATCCCATTTAACAGGAAAGTGCTGGATCGATTCTACGGATAAAGGAGTGAAACAGTTAATTTCAAAAGGTCAACGTCTAATTATAGTACATGCAGGTAGTGCCAAAGGATTTGTACCGGGTGCTCTACTTATGTATAAGTCTACTGATAAAAATGTCCGCCCAACTCTAATACCGCAAAGCCACTTATGATAAACTGGTTAAAAAAATACAATATTCCACATAATTCATCGTCAACCAAAATACAATTATACGAAATTATTTGCCGGCATAAAGAAGACTTTGTAGAATATTCCATTGACAAAATTTTACATCAACATGGACACGAAGTGTTAAGGTTACCTCCATACCACCCCGACTTCAACCCTATTGAAAATATATGGTCACAGATAAAAGGTTATGTATCAAAAAGAAACATAGATATTTGGGTACAGTAAAAAAAATAATTGAAGAAAAAATAAATATTATTGGCCCGGAAGAATGGAAGAAAGTTTGTGATCATGCTATCAAATGTGAAAATGAATACCTCTCACAGGAACACTCTATGGATGATCGCATTGATAGGATTGTTATTAACGTCAATGACAGCACTGACGAATCTGACGATGATATGACTGACTCAGATTGTGAAATGGACAATATTGAAAACATCGATCCAAATACAATGAAATTGTAATGTTAGGTAGGTATAGGTAGTTTTACCAAAGTTGAAATGAATGAAACCACACCCAGTTACATTACGTACTGATTGCAAGAAAAACGAATGAACGAAGTGATTGAGTCAATGTGAGAATCTTAACAAAAAACATTTTGTCATCCCATCAGTTCGCTGCTGAACTTGCAATCGGTACGCAAAAAAAACACCAATTTTAAAAATCCTCTATCATTCATTACAACGGTTGTGTGCGTGGCGATAACTTTCGTGAAATTGCCTATGAAACCTTTTGAATCGATTGCATTCCTCTCACACGTAGGTTATTTTTAGGTACGAGAGGGACGCCAAAGATAAAATATAGTCAGGTTTTGAATTTTATCATTGTAAATATTTCGCGATAAGCTTTATTTTGTTGTCCTTTTAATTATGTTTTAAAGCGGAGATAATGTTTTGTTTAGTAGTGACAATAAAACTGATTATTTTTGAAGTTACAGAAAGTGGTTTTAAAAATCCCATTTCCAGTACCTAATAATTGTTGCGGTTGTACCATCTCTATATTATACAACAACATTATTCATTTTGACATTTGACACTTAACAATAAAGTTCCATATTAATGGGTATGAGAATGTCACTGATTTAATACGATAATTCATTGACAGTTCGGGTGTCATCGTATTCCGATAAAGATCCGAGTTTTCCCGAAGGAAAATAATTTTGCAATACATCTGTAGGTAGGCTGACAGCGTCATAGCCGTGGTGGCTCGGATACTGCATCTGCTGGTGTAGTTGCAGGACTAAAATTGTATACAGAATTGCCTACATTAGGACGGTACGCTTTTGCTCTATCAGATTGGGTATCTGTACTTATTCTTTAATCTGTGGTGCTGTGAAACATATCCAGTTGGCTGTCGCTGTCCAGTAGGTATATCATTGAGAAGAGTCAGGCCATGGTGCAGGGGTGAGTGAGATAGAGCGCGAGTTCGTGCCGCCGGGACAGCGAATAGAATGCGGCGACGGGGACGGAGTATTCAATGCTTGCAGTGTAAATAAATAAATAAATATTTGGCGACAATATTACACAAATCGACCTAGTCCCAAACTGAGCAAAGCTTGTACTATGGGTACTAGACGACGATAAACATACATAGATAAACAAATACTTAAATACATAGAAATCATCCATGACTCAGGAACAAATATTATTTTATTATTTATTTATTTATTTGAGTCAGGCAACAAGGCCCGTATTTACAGACTAACATACATAACAATATACAAAACTTATAACATAACACAAAAACACGAAGGGGATGCCTTGATTTGAGACGAACACGCCCCCTAGACAGAGACACGCTGATGCCTTCCGCGCACGAGAAAAAGAGACGTAACACTCTTCGGTAATCGTTGTTTTGGACAAATTTCGATAAATACCTAACTTGGTGAAGTTTTATTTAAATTTCATGAAGTGGGATTTTAGATGAGATAAAATACTATAGTATTAACTTGATTGTGTCGTAAAATAATGTATCGTTTGAGTAGGCTGAGTAAAAAAGGAAAATACAGACCCAACTTTGGATTTTTTTCTATCGACGAAATTTTAAGCAATCATGTATCGATAAAATCAGATAAACAATCATATAGTCAAGAATCATATATCTGAAAATCAGACCTTATTGTTTCTTAATCTAGTCAGAACGGCGTTTCAAAGCACGCGATAATTTCCAATGCACCGCCTTAAGACGGCGCAAGTTCTGGGTGTCACATAGCCGGCCTCGAAATCGCCGGAAAACTACACAGTTCGGCCAGAACTCCTCCTTCATGAAGGTCGACAGCTTGTCAGTTGGCGGAGTCAATATTCGTACACCTCGCACAAATAAATGCCCTTACCGGGATTCGAACCCAGGACCTCTTGCTTCCTAGGCAGGGTCTCTACCAACTAGGCTAAAGCGGTCGTGAACGCGGTCGCGGTCGTGGTATACATATAATCGGTTAAACTCACGTATTCATTTTAACTACAGGCGACATGCTTATGCCCGACTTCCACTGCGAGCGGAGCGGGCTCCGTACGGAGTCCGATTAACTCGCAATGGCGAACTACATAGAAGTGCTTCCACTGAATAAATTAATAGTGAACGGAGCGGACTAAACCAGTTGACTGAGCAAAAAGTGTTCGCAGAGTCGAGCGCATTCCGTACAGACTCAACGCAACACTGATTTGCATACGAACACTAACGCCGTGAGTGAGTAAGCGGAGCGGATTGAACGAGTTATTACTAGAACTTAGAAAAGTTGAAAAACCCCCGACATATTCATTTCAAAGGCCAATATCTCAAAAACGGCTGAACAGATTTTCTTGAAACATGGCTAAGAACACTCGGGATCACATCAGCTTTCGAATAAAAAAACCGCATTCAAATCGGTCCATCCTTTTGGGAGCTACGATACCGCAGACAGATACACAGACACGTTAAACTTATATAACACCCCTCTCTTTGCTTCGGGGGTTAAAAATGGGTCCGCCGTGTTATGGCGTCGCTAGTTTTGACCGGACTCGCTTATCTGACCCATCTCGCTCGCTTCGCAAAGTCCACTGGCAGTGGAAGGCAAAATACTGAAACCATTCTTACTGGAAGTGCACAACTATTTTACTCTGGTCCACTCAGTTCGTTGTCTCCGTTTCCGCTCATTACCCTTTTTTAGTGGAAGGAAAGCGTGGTTTGCAACAAATCGTCTGTGGTCGTAGGCGGTGTTCATTAGAATCTCAATGTATGGAAAGTTTGACAAGTTTCTATGGGATGACGGCTGCCGGCGCCGTATTTAACGATGATCGCACTGTAATTGTAAGTTGTGTATCGCCCTAAAACGTACATCTATAATACTACGCATTTTCTAAAGAAGGTTGAAAATATGTAAACACATTGCAAAAATATTTTGATGACACATTTAGGATTTGGGACATTTATGTAAATGTAATGTTAAAATGGAATGGTTTTTTTTTTTTTTTTTGATGCCGTTACTTCTCTGCATCAATTTTTTATTGTTTACATTGTTTAAAACCAATAACCGTCGTTTATAAGTGAAACAGTTAAATACACAGTTGATACAAAGTGCTGGTACAGCGTACCTGAGTGTCTTGGAGATGTGCTTCTTTGATTTTCCGATGCAGGTAGCCGGTCTCAACTTTTTGTACCACATCAACAGAAATGACAAGCAGTGATAGTGTTGCTAGTGAAAAAATAAAAAAAACGGTGCGTTCGGAAACTGTCTTGCACTACTCTCACGGTCGGAAAGTTTAAGATGATGACCATAGAGGAGAAATCATGTTGGAAATGCCGCAAATGCCTTAGTAATAAACAAAAAAAAGTTGCAAGCAAAACTCTAGTCTTCACCAACAGACAGGCATGAAATTTCTTTATCGAAAACCTCATCGGTTGAGAATCTCGAAAGCAGCTCAAAACACGAAGACCTGGCTAATTCGCCAGTAATTGATGACAGTCCTAAGAGCTTGCCAAATAAGTCATTTTTGGAAAATTCTGAAATATCGGAGTTGAAAGATCAACTCCAAAACGCTACCACTGAGCTCTCTAGTGCTCATGGTGAAATAATGCGACTAAATAGTGAAAACAATGACCTCAAAAAACAAGTGGACGAATACCAAAAAAGGCATAATGTGTACAATAAATTACTCAGTGGAGATACCCCAAAGAGACGCACTTCCCCGAGAATTCATAGAGCTACAGCTACAAATGAAAGAGAAAAATTAAAAATAGACCAACTGGAAAATGAAATATTGAAACTAAAGAGGAATATACTAATACTGAAACAAAAAATTGATATTGTTTTCACCGAAAATATACAAACTATACAGCAATCGCAGAAGAAAGAAGATAGGACACTATTGTATATAAGACGATCAATCCTGGCATTACAACAAATGATTAAAGAATTGGCGGAAAGACCGCCAACCAACACATATCAGGCACCACCTTCAAATCAAAATGGAAAGGTGTCAGGGTTGGACGCAGAAGACCCTTCAGAAAAGGAACCCGCCCCGAAGCCAAAGTTGTTATTGCTGGCAGACTCCCATGGATTGGACCTGTTAAGGCCGCTATCTAAAATTAGGCGAAATGATTACGATGCAACAGCGGACATAATACAAAATGGGACGACTGACCGGATCCTACAAAACTTCAAGGAAAAAATAGCAGAATTTGGGAAAAGTGACTGTGTAGTGTTAGTATCTGGTTCAATGGACTATAATGTTCATCCGATATATAAATCTGTAAATCTTTTAAATGAAACTGTCAAATTAGCATCACATACCAATGTTATAATATTTGATGTACCTTACAGTGTGAATGAGTATTCTGACGAATATAACCATTATGTTAAAAAAATTAATATGGCTCTTCACAAAAAACTTAACAGAGCGGCCAACTTGTGGCGAATGCACTTTGATATGGATTTGCAAGTAAATGATTATAAAGCTAGTGGTAATCTCCTAAGCTGGAGCGGAAAATGGAAACAAGCTCAATGTATCAATAGAGTTCTAAAGGATGTTAATGAATCCTTCTACAATAGTGAAACTTTTTTAGATGTAAGGATTATGAACACGAAAACCTAGTTAGTAACTTATGCATAGTTAGTGAAGTAAGTAAATTAACAGGAACAAAAGGTGTGGTTGTGGATAACAATGAATCTAAAGTTGTATTTAAAGTATTTCACCAAAACATTAGAAGCCTAGCAAATAAAGTATATCAACTAGAAACTATTTTGCAAAGTATGGAAACAACACATGTAGTTTGTTTAACGGAACATTGGAAAACTAAGGAGGAACTAGACTCCATAAAGATAATGAATTACGGGCTAACATCATCATATTGTCGAATTAATAATGCTCACGGAGGAGCTTCTATATATGTACATGATAGTATCAATGCAGCTGAAATTACTAACTTGGTCAATTTATCAGGTGAAATGGATATTGAGATTGCAGCAAACTATATAAAAGATTTTAACATAGCCGTAGTATGTATATATAGGCCTCCGTCTGGAAACATAAATGTATTTTTTGACAAACTGACATTACTTTTGAATATTATTTGTGACTCTGATGAATATATAAACACTTTGATTCTAGGGGATTTCAATGTTGACTTACTCAAGGACTCGTCTACAAAAGACAAACTGCTTGATATTATGAGATGTTCCAACCTTCATCCTAAAGTTATGTGCCCAACAAGATACTATGACTCAGGGCAATCATGTCTGGACCACGTGTACTCAGATATAGATAATATGGAGTTTGCTGCCATTAAAAGTAATATCTCTGATCATGACGGTCAGATGATGACTATCAACTACCAAACTCAAGATAAAAAGAATTGTGCAAAGATGGTAGAAATGAGACGTATCACCCCTGCTAAATTAAATTGTTTCTATGAATATATTGATATTTATGACTGGGAAAGAATTGTAGAATCAGGTAAAGAACCTGATCAAATACTAGATTCTGTAATCAATGTTTTTGTACACACCTTCCATCAGGCATTACCCATACGTAAATACCCTATTAAAGGAAATAACAAAAAATGGGTCACTGATGAAATAATCTCAAAGAAATTTGTATTGGATGACATCAAAAAATTATGTAACGTATTTCCTGAAAATAATGCATTGTCTAACTTTAAAGATGAGTTCGAAGTATTATACAACAAATTATTAGTATGTAAACGTAGCAACTATTTTAGAATTGAAATATCTAGAGCCACCAACAAAGCTAAATCAGTATGGAATATAATCAAAGCTAAATCAGTATGGAATATAATCAAATACGAGTCCAACAAAATAACTGACAAGAAGTCATATTTTGAGACCTCTGAACCCAATCAACTAGCCCATGAAATTAACAACTATTTCATTAACGCTGTCAAGCGGGCACTGAAACCTCCTGACATACCGGCCTCTTTACAACTGCTTCAAACATATACCCCTGCGTTATCAAATGCTGCAGAGTTGAAGCCGTTTTCCGTAGGAGAAATTTTCAGTCTATTGAAACAAATCAAACCGAAAGCAACGAAGGACATTTATGAAGTTCCTACGAACATTTTACACCAACTTCCACCATCGTTTATTGATGTACTTTGTCATACCATGAATCAGTGCTTGAAAAATGGATCCTACCCTCAAACACTTAAGAAAATTAAGGTAGTACCCGTTTACAAGGGCAAAGGGCCCAAAACTGACTTTAAAAACTATCGGCCCATTTCGATCATACCCGCATTGTCCAAAATATTCGAGTTGGGCCTGGCAAATAGGTTAATAAGTCATCTTACTGAAAGGGGAATATTAGCTAAGGAACAACATGCTTATCAATCTCACAAATCGACTGTAGATGCAACTAGAGAATTAATAAAGACAATAGTTACTCAACAAGAAATGGGACACAAAGTTGCTGTGGTACTGTGTGATCTGTCGAAAGCATTCGATCTGGTAGACCACGAACTAATTATAAAAAAATTGAATCATTATGGCATCAGGGGGAATTTCTTAAAAATATTTCAATCATTTCTAGAAAACAGGGAACAATTGTGTGAAGTGGATGTTAATGGAAAAAAAGGAAAATCAACATACCTATCACTTAACGCCACTTCTGTTCCACAAGGTTCTATTATTGGTAATTACTTGTTTATAACCCTAGTAAATGACCTATCGGCCTGTACAATCAATGGTAAACTGGTTGCATATGCAGACGACAGTGCTTTTATTGTTTCAGGAACTAATTTCTCAGAACTACAACGTAAAGTAAATAGTCTGCTCTTGGATGTAAAGAATTGGTTCTCTGTAAATGGTATGCAATTGAACCCGGAAAAGACAAATGTAATCCAAGTTAGCCTCCGGGGCGTACCACCAAATACCCTCAAAATTGAATTGGATAACATAAACGTTCCAACTGTAGATAAGGCGAAATATTTAGGCTTCGTGGTAGATTCCGGGTTAAAGTGGAATAGTCATATTGAGGAACTCAGTAAGAGGTTGACAAAAGCATGCTTCGCAATTTCACGCTTGACAAAAATGCTCAATGACCAATGTGTGAGAAATGCATACTTTGCCTACTTTCAATCAACAATTACCTATGGAATTGATATGTGGGGGCTGGCAGCAGATAGGCAAAGAATATTCATACTGCAAAAAAGGGTTATTAGGATAATGGCTAGGGTGCGGTGGGATACGCCTGCCCGTGACATATTTCGGGAGTTAAAAATTCTAACAGTTCCTAGCCTTTACATACTAGAAATTGCAAAAGTTGTTCGTAGGAACTTGCATCAATTTAAGCGACGTGGTCATAACAGTCGTAATAGAAATGACCTTCTCCCAAATAGGCACAGATTAAAGAAATCGGAGCAGTGTATATGGTACATAGGTCCCAAAATATATAACAGGTTGCCAAAAGACATTAAGCAGCCTGACATGTCTGAAAACATATTTATAAGTAAGTTAAAAGAATATTTAATAAATAAGGCTTTTTACTCCGTAGATGAATTCCTAAACAAAAATAATTAAGTTTATATAAGTACATAATAAGACATTAGAGATAAAATGAAATATGCAATATCTGTGACATGTAAATTACCTGACTTGTAACTTATGTTATCAATAAAAAACTGAACTGAACTGAACTGAACTGAATATTAGAAATGGAGGTCGTCCCGCCATCTCCTTTTCGGTCTGCCTCTGCCTTACCCGTAAAATCTTGCTTTGAATAAGTGGCCCAGGAGGGGTATCCCTGGTAAATAGACACAGAGATCCTCCTTATTGATCACTAGCTTCTGCCCGCGACTCCGTCCGCGTGGGACTCGTTTATATCGTGGCTCCATACAAACTTTCACCCTACGTTTCACCCCCTTAGGGACTGATTTCTGGGATAAAAACTATCAAACTATCTCTATACCAAATTTCACCCACACAAATTTTGCACCCCTATTTTACCCGCTTAGGGGGGGTTTTTCCAAAACTCTAAATTTACTTTTCTTGTATTGTAATAAGGAGTCCATATACAAAGTTTCAAGTCTTACTTAAAATTTTACTCCATCCCCTTACAAACTTTCAACCCCCTTGTTACCCTCTTGAGGGTGGAATTTTCAAAAATCCCTTTATTTGGCAAGCGTAAAAAATCGTGAGTTCAAGCCTCGTTCGCGGCTTGTAGAGCAAAAAAATAGTCTCCGAAAAAAATGCAAAAGGAACATGCAGAAATGTGTATATTGGGATATACATAATCAAATAGAGGGTACTACCCTAAGTAAGGGTAAGGGTAAGGGGACCTATTGTGAAAAAATCAGTATTCTGGGTTCAACAGTTTGGGTTGGGCGAGTCAGTCAAGACCTTTACATTTATATATATATAGATAATATGTGATATATTTAGTATATTTGTGTGTTCGGGACCGCAGAGAGGAGCAGCGCGTGCTGGACGACGCGCGGCTGCAGCGCCGGCGCGCGGCCGCGGCCGCCGCCCGCAGCCCCACGCTCGCCGTGCGCATCCGCCGGACCATACGCCAGTACATGCCCACTGCGCTGCGGTATGTTCTTTACTGACCTATGCCATTCGTTCGTAACCCCAGTCATAGCCCAACAGTCGCTCGACAATCTCCACTGATCCACGACGTCAATCTTACTCAATATAACATGTCCCCTGTTGACGCAGGCTCATTAAATGATGTAGGCGACACAAAATTACAGATTGCCAACAGTTTATTAAACTGAGCGATTAAATTACAAGATTGATGTAACTAAACTTGAAATTAAAATGAATGGTCGCGCGCGCACCGGCCGAGCTCGCTGGAGGAATGAATCGTGGCTTCGCGGCGGCGGGGATGACGGCGGAGCGCGTTCATGGAGCGCGCTAACATCCCCAATACGCCCTGCCATTCTCTTCATGTCTCACGATAATGATGGCATGAAAACTGTCACTAGTGCTTCTCATGTTCCATACATGAGAGGCACATGTCACAAGTTGTCAATCGAATACAAGGTCTTCCACACTATAATTTACACAATTTATAACGAGTTGTAGGCCCGGAACACAAGTGATATATCCTTGTCATAACATAGCCGCCATCGACAAGTTAATGTGTCAGATCAATACAGGGTGTACCAAAAATGGAGTGTGAACCGATCAAGGGCTCAACAGGTGTTCTGATAAGAAAAATCGGAAAAAAAAATTGACGCGATTTTTTTTTAACCTTAGTATGGAGCGTTGGCCGATTGGGGCGACAAGCTCCATAGGTATATAAAAAAAAATCGCATCATAAATTTTTTTTTCTGTTTTTTCTTATCAGAACACGATACCTGTTAAGCCCTTGATCGGTTCATACCCCATTTTTGTTACACTTTGTATATTATAGCCACGTCATGACAAACTTATATTACTGTTAAATCTTACAAAGTGTCCCAGAATTATAACCCATTATAAATTAGGCAGGTTCAACATTTTCAACAACTATAAATCATGTCATCATCAGTCGTTCCCTCAATGCTGACGATCGTGACGTCACCTCTTCTTGTTGATACATACTTCTCCAAAGGTCAGGTATCACCCGCTTTATCTATGGCCTCGGGCAGGTGTAGTTCCAAGAGTGCAGTGATTTATGTGGGCATTTTCAATAAAACGTATACCCAATTAGCGAGAGTTGTTAAATAAAAATTAACTCAGTGTCAGTTTTGTGACGACAATTAAGCATACAAATGATGTGAAAATAAACTTTTATCACATTTAATTAACCTGTATATGCATATCATTTATAAATTAAACAGAAATAGTGAATATTTTTACAAACTGAATGCTTAATTGTCGTCACAAAACTGACACCGAGTTAATTTTTATTTAACAACTCACGCTAATTGGGTACACGTTTTATTGAAAATGCCAATGTGCTCCATCTAGCGGGTGATTTGCCGAGGCGTCTGGCCCTCAACTTTCCCCGTCATATTAATCCTCTCCAGGCTATCCGAAGAAAGTCGTGAGACACGGTGTACAAAGTATGTGAGAATACGGTCTTGACATATTGTGGATAGTCGACGAATGTATGTGCAGCTCTTCGAGAATGGCTTGGTTTGTTCGCATTACAGTCCAAGGTATCCGTAGAAGTAGAAGTCGACGCCAACACCACATCACATCTCAAAAGCATCGATGCGGCGTTTCTGTTTGGCAAATCATGTACCTACACGATAAAACGTTTATTTTTCAATGATTGCATTAGAGTCCGCCTCTCACGTGCCACGTGCCACAGGTACCCGCTGCCACCGCCGACGCGGCGCGCGGTGCTGGCGACGGCCGCGGTGCTGCTGGCCGCGTACGCGTACTACCGGCCGGACCTCTTCAACAGGTAGCGCCACGCTTTCCAATTTGTCGTATTCAGGCTCTAGGCTGGGGCAGGCTGCCGAGTTTAAATCGTCCATTCTGCCTTATTTGACAAGACATTTTCTTATTTCGTGAAACCGGGGACGTTAATAATATTATCAAACGCTCGCTGCGCGGGAGGCCATTAAAGGTAGGCACGGGATACCACTGTTGCGCTCTGTTGCACTTACCTGACATGATTGGTGTGACAGACGGAGCAGTTGAGGTGCGCCGTTCCCAAATGCTACAACCCCGCGCATACACTATTACGTTACGTAATAGTTTATTGTTCCGACGAGACGGGAAGAGTCGAGTGATACATTCGTTCTATCAGCGGTAAATTCCGATAACCCGATTATAAGTATAATTCCCAGGAGTCATTTGTTCAAAAACTTAATTCGATTATCATAATTCCGAAAACCATGTTCTGCAGAAAATCTATATTATTCAGGATATAATATTAACCTAACCTTTTTATACATTCTGTTATAAATCATCTATCGTCAAATTTTGAAATTTCGGAATAATAATGTTTTAGAAACAATTGATCTTAGGATTTTTTGTGTTCGCTTCGTGTCGGCTCGTCTCTTCCTCGCTGGTGGAATGCGTGCTTAGGAATTGCCTTTGTAAAAACCCGTCAAAACGGTGAATATGGAAATTCAATATTTTATTTAATAACAACAGGAAATGCTAGTTTTTACAGATCCTACATACGTAAATTACTTCGACACCTGTCGAATCTATGCTTTCCTTTCTATCATCTTGTTATCTCGTAGTTTATTGGCGATTTAAACGAGGCATACTTGCCATTATTGATCTCTGATAACATAGCTCGGCGGGACATTTGTAACCAACAGTTTTTAAACAAAACTGATGAATTGCAAGTTTCTCACTGACTTAAACTGCATCAGTGCTTCGAAATGTGGAGCAATGAACTTACAATAAAATAGTGTTTCTAATAATATTGGCACAGCAAGAACATAACATATAAATGTTTATGTGACTAAAACATTAAATATAATAAAGAATTATATTAGATACATTAGGTACCATTATTACTAACAGTATTATGAAAGTTAATTGCTCTCACATAATAAGTACTGAAAGCCCAGAATCATGTTTCGAAGAGTGGTAAATTTGTTGTTTATGAAGTTTGTATTCGTTTACACGTGTTAAATGAACCTTCTTCTAATGAATACAAGGTTGAAAATGCAATAGCATTTCCAATGAAATGTTAAATGACTGCTTCTCATATACATTAGTCTCTCAAAGACATAAAATTATCCATATTCCTATAGTAAAAATACATACATACATAGATTCACGCCTTAGCATTCCCAAAAAAAATGAAAAAAATACTAAATAACTGTGTTATTCACAGTATACATCATATTAAGAGAAATTAAAAAGTTTGGAAAATATAGAATCAATTAAAAAGTATGCCTCACTAACTTTCGAAAGAACATTCGTTCCTTGCTGCGAGAGGCATGATTGCTTTATATCCTTGGATAATTTTGTCCTTAATTATAGTCGCAATATAATGTTAGAATCGTGCTAGAGTCATGTTTATCCATCTGCTAGATTTAAACCTTTATTTCTTCTTATTTCGTGTTGAGACATGGTATGGCTGAAGCCTGGAGTGAAGCGACAAATTGATTGTGCACGCAATAGTCGGTCTTATACCGAGTGTGTCAAAAGACAATTTAGTGTGTAGCGTTCGATGGACGAGTCTAAGCGAAATTAGACTTAGCGCGGGAGGTAAGACAGTCGATTCTTGTACGAAACAAGATATTCAGAACCGTGAGGTATTGTGTATGTGTAGGTTTAAGAAGAGTATAATATTGGACAACTAATGACCAACTTTAAGAAATTGTAACAAAATTGGAGGCTAAAATTGTAACCTAATTTAAAGGCGTGTTAATATTGAAATTAATATTGTTTAGTACCTAAATCCCCTAATTAGCGACATGAATATAAAATTTCCGCTTGTATTGTGTTCTTGCAACATGTGATATTTAATTTGATACTAATAGTGGCTAAAGTTTAGGGTAGGTACCTAACGTTATATTTCATTCCTAATTCAATGTTTTCTTAAGAACTAAATAAGTTGGTAGATATCGTCAGTAAATCTAATGTGTTGGCTTTTCTTCAACTGCTAGGACCACGAGTTTTTAGAATAAAAATGTCATAATGTTCACGACTATATTCTCAATATGTTCCAAGTTCTAAATTTACCCCTTTTATATATAAAACTTAAGGTGTTTCGACGAACATACATAACGTCTTTTGACATTCGCAGGCTAACGGCGTGATATTTTAAGAAACTTATGTAACAATCTTTCATAAAGTATCACGTGACAAACGAATGTCTAAAATTATTCTAGTTTATACAAGTTTATTCTAGGAAAAGGGGAATTTCGCGCAAATGTTAAGTCAATTTATGAAAGATTGTTACATAAGTTTTCGAATGTCAAAAGACGTCTCGTATGGTCGTCTAACCACCTTAACAAACATTTGTCAATTTTAATGTGTTTTGTCCCTACTCCCAAACACAAAAGTCGAAGTGACAGATAGAGACAAACGAATTTTAGTTGAAATAGGTTTGATGGGCGTTTATGAATAAGACCATTAGTTTTACCGAGTTCTCTTGTTTCGATATGATATGACTAATATAAATGGGCATTTTAATCGATAAGCCGACAATATCAAATGTTTAAACAACGAAATAGTTCCTGATAACCTGGCAATATTATCGTGAACATGTCATTAACAGTTGCGGTTACTTACAGATATGAGCATTTATTATTTATAATCATTGTCATAAAAATTTAATCAGATTGTGTTATGATGAATGAAGTTTGACCTTATTTCCAAGCGATAAAATCTATTATAGCGTGTATGTGGACAAATTTTGTTTAAAAGTTTATAAAATGCACCTAATTTTAAGATTCATTTAGATATTTCACCATATAATTAATGTATTATTTCACTCATACTCATAGTTTGGTGTAAAAATTGAGTTTTGTATTATAAGGTATGTTATTCCGATATTTATTTCATGAAATGAAACCCTTGTGATTGAAAGATCTTTTGTGTGTTCGCCAGAATTGTTTTATCCTTAGTTTAACTTTGTTTGTAAATAATGGAACTGGTTTTAGTTTTAAGTGAGATTGTTACCTTTATTGAATGCATGCTTGACAGCGGGTATAGACAAAAAATATAGACTATTGGAACAATATTTTGTGAAGTGACTTTGAAAGCTGAACTAGGTACAGTCTGTTTTTTAAATAATGTAATTGGTCACACTAAAGTAAAAGCAATGTTAAAATTAACGGCCCTCCATTAACCAATACGTTAATGTTTCTTTCACTTTCATTCTAAAGTGAAAGAAACATTAACGTATTGGTTAATGGAGGGGCGTTAATTACTTAATTACTTCATTCTAAGTACAGTTTCTGGTGTTGCGTTATTTATTATCACTTTTTGGAACAAGTCGATTATTTTGACGACTAGCTTAGCCGGTAATGGCGCCTTCGAAGTTCTGAATCCCGGGTTCAAATCCCGGTAAGGGGATTTTATTTGTGTGATGAGCACGAATATTTGTTCCTGAGTCATGGATGTTTTCTATGTCTTTAAGTATTTATTTATAAGTATATATATATGTCCTGCGCCACCCGCATCCAGCGGACTCCCGCGACCTTTACCAGGTCATCAGTCAACCTTGTGGGGGGCCTACCCACTCTGCGCCTTCCGGTACGTGGTCGCCACTCGAGAACCTTGTGGCACTCTTTGGGGGAGGCCTATGTCCAGCAGTGGACGTCATTCGGCTCATATGATGATGATGATGATATATATATGAGTATGTTTATCGTCGTCTAGTACCCATAGTAAAAGCTTTGCTTAGTTTGTGACTACCTAGTCACAAACTAAGCAAAGCTTGTACTCGACCTCGATTTGTGTAAGATTGTCCGCAAAATATTGGAGGCGTCCATTTTAAGATTGGTTTTGCTCTTGAAAGCAAATAAAAAAGCTAACGATCATGGGTTGATTGTTCGATTCGACGTAGTTTCGTTTGTTAACATGCTAACGCAAATTTATTTTAAACACCTTAAAATACAGAATGTACAAAAGATACTGTACTGCGCGCCATGCATTTTGCGGTAAGCCTGATTATCAAAATGTGTGATGACAATTTCAGAAGTTTGAGGGCGCGTTGCGCTAACTTTCGATGACAGACCGATCAACGTTAAATATGGCGCCGGCAGCTGTCATTCCATACAAACTTGTCAAACTTAATTGCCAACTGAGGCTTGACCTAAAACGACGGGCCTGGAGTTCAGCTTTCAAAATCGCGAAGAGTATAGCCTCCTGAGACCCAGTGCCCCTTTTGTGCTTTTAAATTAGGAACTTCTTGACATTCAGTAAAAGTTAAAAGTCAATTTTGTGTACAAATTTTATACAAACGCCAACACAGTTAACTGACCGTTCTGTATTTATATTGAACTAAGGTGCGCACTGTAATAAGTTACAGTGCGCATAAAGTCCACGGATGGCCAGTTATCTGTGTTGGCGATGTACGCGGGGTCTTAGGGGGATAGACAGTCTATAATTATTATTTTGTCTGTGCTACGGACAGGATCTCGGTGACACGGGTGTAGTATTGAGACAAAATGGAGTCTTTCCAACAAGATTTAGTTTCGCTGTCACCGAGGTTTTAATTGCGTGTCGGAAATCAAAGTGATACTAAAACTCGCGTAATGTACAGTAACGATTTGATCTTAGCATAGCTACGAGTTATTAGTAAAAACTGCCTTCTTTCACTAGATCTAAAGCGTTTTACGAGCGATGTCTCAGCGTTATACTAAATATATGAAACACTTGAAACAGTGATGGCCATTTTCGACTTGCGCAATTCAGAGCGATATCCACCGGAGCTGTGCGAGATAGCGAAGCGGTGTGCTAAGAAAAAAACCACCAATAGGAAGGGATGCTTGAGCGAGGCTATCGGTGGGTTTCATCGACAAATTCCTTTCGATTGCCATCGCAACTGTGTTTCACAACCAGTTGCCTATGAGGATTTTTTACTCTTTCATGGCAACCAGTTGTGAGAAGACCACTTCCCTTTGACAGTTTTTTATAACTTACTAGTCCCTAATGTTTTGTTTTTCATAATTTAACTTAAGCACTGTCATCTTTCTTTTATCGTATCACTCTGATAAACATTATGGTAAGGGCGGATTTTTTTCTATCTATATAGATATAATCCGCCTCTGCAATAATGCGAAACTAAGTAACATTAGGACAGCGATTCGTCTGAGCTGCCGTTGGAAAATAGTGTCTAAATATACGGCCGTTAGGGTCGACAACGGCAGTTCAGAGCGTCACAAAATTAGTATTAATAAGCTTTATATGGCGCTGTTTAACTTTCACAGTTTTATATATAAAACGTGGCTATGTAGGGTGTACAGAGTGCGCTGGCGACATGGACGTTAATTACATGTTTATTATGACATGGTGTTTTATTGTCTATGATGCATGTTTTTTTTTTATTTGTCTGGTATTTCAGGCGACGTGAGCTGGAGCTGTGAGGGGCAATAAACGGTGCTGTTCGGGTTTATTTATTTATTTCATTTCATTTAACAGATTTATTAACTAACATAATATTATAGATCAGCTCTACTATAGATAGGTCTATGCTTTTGATGGCCAAAGTGGTCGCGAGCTGTCATGCCCAACGAACGCAGTTTCCAACTCGGTGATAAGCCAAGCTTGAAAGGTTATTTACGAGAATAGTTTTCGCACTATCTACTACCAAGCCCGGACTTAGGGGGCCAGGGCTCCTAGCACTTTGCATTTGGGGCCACCTCGGGAAGCTTGCGTACAGGTCCCGCCACTGGGGCCCCAGGGCTGACTGGACTAGGCCGGGGCCTAGTAGGCCTAGGCGGAAATCGTAGTACTCAGTTTTATACTTCCATTTCCCCGCTAACTTAAGGTTGTCTCGAAGAGCCGGCTCTTAAGGCTGTTACCGCCTGTTGCTATACCTGTTATATCTATCATATCGTGCTCACCTTTGAATGATTTAGGCGACTAGTGTCGGTAAGGAAAAATGACGATGTATAAAATCGTCTAATGACAATAAATAAAAATGACGATATGTAAAAAAGCCGAACAATAAAAAGGTCGGTTAGGAAAAATGACGAAGTATTATTTAGAAACCTAAATCTATCTCTTTAGAAAGCGAAATCCTTTGAATATCATCCGATTACGTACATATATAACACTTACATCTAATATTATTTGCTACAAGACAGCTAATATAAACGTTGCTAGAAATAATTTAAGAGCTGTTATTAAACTACATTCGTTCTTAGAGATTTGGGCACAACTCGCGACTACTTTAGTCATCCTTGGCGTTACAAGGGTTAGTTCATTGCAGGCTCCACAAAAGGCCTAATTGCTATTAAATACACCATATTGGCTTGATAATTGCTAATAGAAGAGCATGTTTATCACAGCCGAGAGCTTAGAGTAAAAGTTAACTTAAAATTATTGAGACAATCTTCAGAAAAATAGCATACGACATTTATTTACATTATCTAATGGGTCATACAGAAGTTAACGGCCCGGCCACGACAACGCGCGAATGGCGGCGCGGCAAGCGTTTTATCAGTTCATTGCGCGGTCGAGACGCGCAACGCACTGTGGTTAGTTGGGATCGCACGCAATGAATTACAGTATGTGGTTCTTCAAAAAAGGAGCGTATACATTCTTGAAGGGTCGGCAACGCGCATGTATGTTACAGTTACGCTGGAGTTGCAAGCGTCCCTAGGCTACGGTAAACACTGTAAAAAAAATATTAATAAACCGCTACCGCTGTCGCCGCTGCTCAATGTCGTGGCCGGGCCGTTAGGTTCGCGTCTTGTGGATATTTTACCAAAGTTAAGGGCTAAGCCTAATTTTTGGTTGAACTCCTTAATCTGCATAAACGGCGTCTCTTATATAATTTTATTCAATAAAATCATGTCGTACACGGTGAAACATAAGTCGTAAACAGAAATTTTTGTTTCTATCGCAGTATTTAAGTCCCCAACCCGCACTGAGCCAGCGTGGGAACTACTGCCCATTCCCTCTCATCCATGAGAGAGGGCCTGTGCCCAGCAGTAGGACGTATATATATAGGCTGATTTATTATTATTATTATATATTTCTATTACCCTAGAAGCAAACAATTAACTTTATGGATAATCATTTTAAATAGCAAAAACACCAACCTTATGGTCACCCTATATTCAACAACACTTGGTCAGTAGCTTAGTGACAGTTTAACAAAAGTGTGACCATGAGAGTCGGTAAATTAAAAAAAAATAAGTAACAAACAACGTTTACATATTTTTGCCTGCTGTCACGTCCACATGTTTAAACTAAAGTTGAACAGTGGGCGTAGCATGGTTGCCATTTTATCACTTATCGTTGTGGTAAAGACACCCGTCACGCTCTGACAAGTATCCGAGTGCGAGAGTGACGGATGCCTTATCCACAACGATAAGTGATAAAATGGCAACCGTGCTACGCCCGCAGTAAGAAACACATATTTCTGTTCACGACTTAGGATTCCCCCTGTATATGCACGTAATCTCTTAACTTTTGCCCGCAAGAAAGACGGCTTTAGTTTTTCGACTCTGCATGACCCTAACTATACCCCCTATAAAAACAGGTATATTTATAGGTAGATTTCATAACTGAATTCTAAATAACACGTGCAGGTAAATTCACGAACGATAACAATGACATCTACCGTTATACGTGTGCCATACAGTTATATCAACCGAAAAAGATAATCATTTTGATGCAATTTTTCCGCATGATACGTTTTCATTAAAACCATGGACAAATAAATTCAAACAGTTTTCGTAGCTTAATCGTGAATAGCCGATTCAAAATATAACGTGCAGCGCCATCTAGTGGAGCCACCAAAATCACGACACGAAATATTGCTGCCTTGGGAAGTCTATTATCCTCTAGCAGCCTAAAGGCATTTTAAGGGTTTTTCCCACATGTTACCACCAATTTGTTTCCAGCGGTAACAACTGGGATTTTTCTCACCGTCTTTTACCAGTGGGAATAGTAATTAATGGTAACTAATGGGTTTTTTCCTAGTAGTTACCACCGAGTAGGTACTTAGTGGTGAAGATGGGAAAAATATTCCCAGTTATTACCACCGAATAGGTATTGGGGGGGTTCCCCAAACAGGTAACAGGTGGGAACAACCCCATTTTAAAAGGCACCCACCTCTTCGTCAAATCAGCTTCTTAGTATGGAATTGTTCGGGATTACTTGCTTGTGAGATCACTATCAAACAACGTAGAGCCCGACAATTTACACAGCGACACTTTCTCAGAATCAAATAACGGCTTATCAGACTGAATTGCATTTGTTTTGGTTGATTTTAAAAGAAAACAAAATACTTTATCTCGTATATAGTTAATTTAAATTTCATCATATTGTTTTCTTGTATGGTGACCAGAGGTATAATTACTTTGTCTATGATACAGGCGTTTAATCTATTCGCGGCAGCTTTCGTGAATTTACCTGTACATTACGACTTAAAACGTGGTTAGTCCCTTGAATCAAAATGCAGGACGCCACTACTATGATGTCAAGCGAAACTAAACCTTATCATATTGCACGTGGTTATAACCGTTTTGGTTCAGGACAAACTTAGTTGACTTTTAAGAGGGAAGAATTCCTCGACCATACAAAAGAGAAAAAAAAATCCACTTCTAAATATATTCCAATCTCAATGATTTTTAATACGTTATTGACACGATGAAAGACTAGGTTTATTCGTTTATTATATTCAAAATTTGCAATAAAATCAAACTTGTAGGCACCTCAATTTTTTTTTAAAGCGTTACCTATAAACCTAGAATATATTATGCTGAAGCGATTGACATCAAAATCAAAGTGATTTGTTGAGATTTAGTTAGTGGAGACCTTTTTCTCCCGAAATGGAAAATTCATCAAAAAAGTACCTATTGTCACTGCAAAGCTATTTTACCCTCTTCACCCTTCGTATGTCTTACCACTGATCAGCGCTATTCAAAATTGACTCTATGAAAAAAACGAGAAATTTATTATCCTTCAGCAATGTCAGCGTCAAAGCATCCGAAGGGTTAACCGATGGAACAATTCAAGGGTTAGATTTTTTTTAATAAAATCCTTACATCTAATTAATATAGGAAGGCAAGACCTTAGCACACATGATATCAATAAACTATTTTACCTGCCATTTCAACAACCGATTAAAGTCTTAACTAAAATAAAACGTAGTTTGATATGGTAGCCTTTGAAATAAACGAGCACAAATGATTGGATGCTAAATAAAATATAGTTGGTAGTCAGGTACTACAATGTAATTTACGATTCTCACCGACCAGACCCCGTATCATGGTCGGCCTTATCCCACGATAAGTGACAATATAGAGCGTCCGTGTATGGCTGACACCGTTTGATAGAACGAGACGACGCTCCTATTTTGTCACTTATCGCGTGATAAGGCCGACCATGATACGGGGTCAGATCGGGTCGGTGCGCGCCTGAGCGAATTTTAGAAGTTGCCAAAGGAATTTGAAGCTTTATGGTAATGGATTTGCGGCCGGTCGGGTCGTCGCGTACGTGGACGTTTGCGCTTAGCTGCCGTCGCACCTGACCGGCTCGATCCAGCTTTTGCCTACTGCACTCTATTAAAACGCGGTCCTCGCGCATCCGTTGCGATGCGCCGCCACGCGACCCAGCCCGGCCCGCGAGGTGGGAATCGTACGTAAATCGTGTGTCACATAACGTGCATAAGTAAATAGCAACTGGCTTATGGAAAAGACTGGAAAAAGCTTTTTTTAAATTATTGACTAGCCATCGCACAGGGTCGGTACAACCAACGATATATGCAAGTCAGCTGAATCCTCTCTGACGACGCTCGGAGTCGCAACAAAAAAGTAAATTGGCCAAAAGTTAAAGTCGCGGCCAGCTTGCAGAATTGTTCATTCACTTAAAACCTTTTCATTTTACCGCCGTATGTGGTCTGGCTGGAGGATTTGGAAAATAGAATGTGGCAGCGAATCGTTTAACGGTGACGACCAAATTCTTGGCCAGTAGTTAGCCAGGTAGATGGCCATACAAACTGCCAAACAAAGTTCCGCTGTGACACAAAAATTAACCATATAATTATATGGTTAATTTTCGTGTCACAACGGAAAACTTTCGTAGAAAATTTAATTGGGTCAGTTAAAGCTGGCCAAGAATTTGATCCTTACCCTTAACCCCTTTTCAATGGCCCATTTCACGAGTTAAAATTTTAAAACTAACTAGCAACAATTGATGCGATTGATCAATAATGTCTGCACGTCTATCATGAGACGGCCGCGGATCGACATACTCTCGATTTTTCTCGCACTCTCTCTTCTTCTTGGTTTCTCTTGTTCTAAGTGCTCTAATAAGAGAGAGACGGATAGTGCGAGAAAAATCGAGAGAGCTCGCGCGCCGTCTTGTGCCGTGCTGGCCTTTTGAAAAGTGTTGCCGTTTCAGACTTTGCAATTGTAGATTGGACTTCGCGAAAAGCGACCTTGGTGAGTTGAGAAGGGTCATTCGAATTCTCACTCAAACAAATTAAAAATAAATCTTTGACAAGCTGTATGTCGTTCATAATAAGCATCCATCACTTGCGCTCTCGGAGAGCATATACCATCTAATATAATATCATTATGTATGTAAAACACTCAAAATAAATAAAAATATGCAATTATCTAGAGAGCTCTTATGAATATAGCCTAAGTTCCGGATTTATGGTTGCGACAATTAATTTGAAACCTCTATTTATTTTTGATTTCGGAGCTATTTGAATTTGTACAGTCAGCGTGATATAGTTAATAGCAGCCAAAGTAGCCAAATATATCTAAACACGTCTTTATTGCTGTAGGAGTAAGGATGTGTTACGATATATTTGGCTACTTTGGCCGCTACTAACTATATGATGCTGACTGTGCTTGTATGAGTACGCGGCGGGAGCATAGCATTACGTATATAGAGAGCAATGTAGGGAAGACCTAGGAGATTAGTGACAGGGTGAGGTGAGCGAGCTGGCAACAACGCTCGATTGACGCTTTAGAGACGCGCTCGTTGACTCGGTACCCGCCGGCGGCGCACGCGAAACGGTTGCGTAGTTACGACGTCCGCGTGCAAAAAAATGCGAAAAGTAAGTTTTTCGTCAAAATTTTGATTGAATTTATATCATCTTATTACATGTGCGTTGTTGTGTTATTTTTTCTTAAGTTGTGTGGTTATCTAAGTATCAAAACGTGGCATTGATTTTTTTATTCGGACCAAGTCGTAATTTTGAGCTCTCCTCTTCTATAGGATTTCATTTTTCTGCTGGGTTATTTCGACACTGGAGGCGAGCTGCAATATGTTTGCTATAATTGCCTATCAGATTAGATTTAAATTTTTGACTGATTATAATATGATTGATCTCAAAGCGATGCCATAATTACTTACAATTTATAATTATTGTTATGGAAAGATTAATACGTTGCGTTTGTTGTTACTTCATGTCCTAAAGGATGATTAAACCACTTTTTGCAAAAAAAAACCTTGTTTCATTTATTTATAATATGTGTAATGGTATTTTTTAATACTCAAAAAGTCTAAATACATAGCTGTCACAACTTTCCTCGGTACCTGTCACATCTTACCTCGGTGATAGGAGAGTTGTGACAAAGGGTATTTCTTTTTGTTGATTTTCTCGGAAACCGTAATACCTTACTTAATTTTGATGATTGTTTTGGAAAGGCAAGGAATGGTGCTACATTTATTCACATAGGTCGTAACTGTGGAATGTTTCTGGAGCGAGATATTCCCCTAAAATTAAAAATTGTCACAAATCTCCTAGGTCTCCCCTATATGTGTTTGGAGACTAAAATAGTACTTTGACCACTCGGCACGCAACGATGTTACACTATCGAATATAATGCAACATGCATTCAAAAATCATGCAAGTATTGCTTTCGGATACTTTCAAAAGTGGGGGCTTCCGGTCGAAGTTCCTATATCAATCTCTACCCCTTGAATATATTAGGCACAAATGCACGATTTCGAAACTGGACCGTTGATTTTCGTGGTTACAACAGCGAACGAAAAAACCATAGAAGTATAAGTAGCGTCGCAAAATGGCCTCACAGAATGGGTGCCATCGCCATTATGCGGGGTTGGGGGCGGGGTGTCAAAACGATGCCAGGCAGCCGTTTAGTTCGAACATGCGCATACCGGGTTTTAGGCACGCGTTTGGCTAGAAATTCGTAAGGAGCTCGCGTTCTATGGTTTTTTTCGTTCGCTGGGTTGCAATCATTGAGTTCAAACCTATCTAACTGGTGGTAGTTTAATACCTTCTGGGTTTTTCCTAATCCACAAGTCTCACTCTCTTATTTCACTTATTATGAGTAAGTGCCAATGTCATTCACATACTTTTTTGACATACTTATATAAATGTCACTTTAACTTGCACTATTATGGGTCGTGGCTCTGGAATTCTTTGAGAGATTTAACAGTTAAATAAACTGATTTATATATAATATATAGAGTATAATATATAGAGTATAATAAATAGAATATAATATATTGATTCAAACTTTCACGATTCCCACACATTATTTATACTAAACGGGACTTAATCGCGTATAATTAAATTATTTATTCATAAATAAACCCTGTCATAACGATTTGACATGAACTGGTTAATTAACCAGTGGACATATATGACAGTTACGTCATGACAAGGTCCATTAAATTTCCAAGTCTTCCGAACCTATGGCCCATTATATTACAGGGTTACAGATGGGCCAATCAACTATTTCTTGTTACTATTCTGCCGTAGCCAGGAGTTGTCTCCTGGCTACGGCAGAAGTCCATGTAACCTTTTTCAAAGAAACTCGTATCATATTGTTATGATACGAGTTTCTTTGAAAAAGGTTACATGGACTTCTAACATGCTAAAGGTCTGTGTAAAGAGCCCTCAGACCAAGAAAAAAAAGTTAAACGGAGCATGACGAACAGTTAGTCTTAGAATACGAGTTATAAGAACTTATCATATAACAGTCATAATATATACGCTCACTTTGTATAAGCTTATTTAGTATAACGTTCACTGCATATAATGAACTTCAAAATATACTACTCAAAAGAAAATAAGGGCCACTGGTTTATTTACTCTTTATCGTAAATTACTGTACAGAAGCTAAAGGAATTGATATCAATTATAAATGTTATAGACTCTTTGCTTTATTACCTCTTTGTTGTGACGTACTCTTTTTGGCTAAATGCTGGCTATTATTTAAAAAAAATGGTTTTGAAAAATTCTTGATTTTTTTGTTTAGATTTTCTAACAACTGAGAATTGTCTATTCTGTAGTGATCGGAATTTTCACTTGTGAAATTGTTTAATATTTCAATATTGTGTTCATAATGGCACAATTTCGTAGGCATATGGACACTCTTACTGCCAGTAGAGCCATTACAATGATTGAAGATGGTCATTCACAGCGATCTATGGGTTTGTTGTTAGGTTTTTCTCGAAGAGCCATTCAAAATGCATGGAATCGTTTCCGAGAGACTGGAAGTGTCACTAGAAGACCTGGCTCGGATAGACTTCGAGTTACTACTGCTCACGAGGACCGCTACATTCAGTTAAGTGCCCGAAGAGAACGCACAGTTACGGCTCGTAAGTTACAAAGTCGGTTACGGCTGACGACGGGTACTCGTGATAGTGATCAAACAATTCGCAATCGATTGCACGAAGACCAGCAAACGTCAAAACGAAGAGTTGTTCGAATTCCGCTGACCAGGGATCAACGTGCAATCGTGCAAGGTTCTGTCGTCAACATTTGAATTGGTCCTTAAATCAATGGAGCATGGTGCTCTTCACAGACGAATGCAAAGTTAAATTTTTTAGTCACGATCGGCGTATTAGAATGTGGAGACGACGAGGCGAGCGTTTTTCGGATGCTTGCATCCATGAAAGTGACCGTTTTGGTGGTCCCAACGTCATGATTTGGGGTGGCATAAGCTTACGTGGTAAAACTGAGCTCGCTATTTTAAATGAAGGTACAGTAACTGCACAACGATACATCGAAGAAGTTATCAGGCCTCACGTGATCCCATTTGCACAGCAAATTGGTCCAGAATCTGGCTGATGCAAGATAATGCCCGTCCACATACAGCTCGGGCGACACAGGCTGTGTTGGAAGAGTCCCATATTCAAGTTTTACCATGGCCGGCGAACAGTCCCGACTTAAATCCAATTGAGCACTTATGGGATCAGTTAAAACGAAGAGTCAGAGAGAGTGAGCAAGAGATCTGTAACCAACAGCACCTAATAAACGCTTTAAAACAGGCCTGCGATCAAATTCCAGCAGAAAATGTGCGAACTTTGATAGAGAGCATGCATTCTAGGCTTCTGGAGTGCAGGGCTAAGAGAGGAGGACATACACGTTACTAACTGAATAAAAAAACACCAACAAGTTTCGATTTTTGTTTTTTTTTCTCAGAACGAATCTCTGTTTCGTTTCAATCGAAGTTGACTCTTTCGCACAATGTGTAATAAATTTGACAATTGACGATCAAATGAAACAAATGACAGCCTTAATTGTAGATAAGGGCACTGTTTTCATGTAACGTTAATAAAAAATATAAAAAACATGAATATTTTCATGAAAAGGCGAAAAAGCTTAGTGGCGCTTATTTTCTTTTGAGTAGTATATATTTTTTCGTAAAGTGTAACGTTATTTAGATATAATATCAATTGATATATCGATTAAAGCGTATAATAATCATAACACCTAAGCTTTAAGACATATATTATTCAATTAATCTAACATCAAAAAGTATAATGCTCGTATAGTATAATCGCCTACAATTATTTTAATAGCAGTAAACGTTTGCAATATAGGTACACTGGCTGTTTAAAATTAAATGTTTTTTTTCGCAAAACAAACAAGTTAATTATTTTAACCTAAACCTAATAGTGAGGTGCCTATTTCCGCTCTAAGGGTCACAAGCTAACCCTAACCTAACCTACTAATAATACCATTGTTACGATTGTCTGCTATTTTTTTACTGCGGGGCTTTGCCCCCGAGCCCCCCTTGCTCCGCGCCCCTACCTCCTTCTTCTAGCTGCCCTAACCTAATCTTCTATATTATAAACTTTTAAGTTATACGTTATACGTTATGTATGTTATACGAATTGAAATCAGTCAATTTGAGTGTTATAGAAAAAAACGTTACATAATATGAATATTATGTCTATTGACCGTTATTCCTTACAAAAGTATAGGTTTTGTTGTTATAGCTAACGTTCATTATATCTAGTGAACGTTATTATTATGAAATTATATATATTGTTGTTATATCTCGTGAGACGCACCCTGGCGAACAACCTAATGAAGCTAGTTTTCAACCAAGCCAAATAAGTTTAGCACACGTAAACAAATGAAATTGCAGGAAACTGGTGGTGATCTTGACAGCATTGCGACACGTGCTGAAGAGTTATGTGCAATTTTGTTTGTATGAGTGTGAGCGTGTGCTAAACTAATTTCGCTTGGTTGAAAACCGGCTTCACTAGTTTGTTCGTAATACTCTCTTTTCCTCGGTCTGAGGGAAACCCAATTTTGTTGATTTACATAGAATCACCGTTTTAAAAACGACTTGGAAACTAACGAGAAAAAAGTCGATTAACCCAGCTATAATGCCAGCGACACACCGCCGCCTTTCCCCGCCCTACGGCCGCTGCAAAACAGTAGTAATGTACTCTATCACCCTCGGGTCGTGCAGGATCCTGAGATGCTCCGCGTTGGGCAGCGGCACCGACTTGACGGGCTTCTGGTTCAGGGTGCGCCTGCAGGGTGAGCCGCCGCGCCGGGCCCGGCGGGCCCAGTGCTCGCAGGCCGCCAGCGAGCGCAGGTTCACGGTGCCGTCGCCGTCGCCCGCCGCCAGCACGGGGTACCCGTCCAGCCACGTGCCCGGCTTGTACACCAGCCTGGAAATGGATCCACATTTATTTTGTATGAAACAGTAACGTCCGGCTAACGTAAATTATTAATCTCAAATGAAAGGGTCAATAAATTCTGCTTAATACAACAATAATTTAGCACGGGGTTACTGACGACGTCTGAATGTAGTGAGACGTTAGCGCGGTTTAAAGAAGTTGCACGAATACAGTCGAGTTCTAAAATATGTGCACGGATACAGTTATCAAAAATATATGAACACGACTTTATTTTCAAGGGCATAAGAATTCTCAGATATTATTGAACCTTTGGAAACGTACATATATTTACTTATTAGAAGACCAACAGCTTTAACACACAATATAGGCTTACAGCTTGAATACAATTATCGAGCCAATGACAGGTCTCCCTAATAGTTATAGGTATAGAGATATATTTATGAACTCGACAGTACATAGCACTCATTTGCAATTTTGCACCATCAGCGCTTGCTTTGAATAATATTTCGTAATTAGCCAATTAAAATCATAAGCGGATGAAGACATAATAGCTATCGACGAAAACTCATTCGTGCTCGAACGAAAATCACCAACCACGGTCATTAGTGATGATGGGCACAACTAAGAAGTATAATGATGTGTGCACACCTATCAAGTTAAATTAATGAACTTTATATCAAGAAATCGTCTTTCGCGTACCAATCTACTAAAAATATAAGAGTTGTGCCCAGTCTACTGAGTAGTATAAGAGATGTGAGAGTTGACAAGTGCTCGAACTTATCAAATCTCCGTCTTGATATTTTGCAAATTGAACAACATTATATAATTTTTCACTCGCCTCTCCACCGTGGAGATGTTGTATCCGTACACACAGTGCACCTCGACTCCCGGCGCGCTGAAGTCGCTATGGTACTGTTCCGTGTCTTTGCGCATCTCCCAGGCGTCGGGCAGGTTCAGGTCACTGGTAGGGTGATTGATTAGCTAGTTAATAACCTTATCTTTACTCAAAGCTTACTTGGTTCTGTTGCATCAAACACATTTTACAGGCCGGGAAACGTTAAATATGGCGCCGGCAACTGACATCCCATTATATACAACTGTCAAAGTTCCCATACAATCAGATTTCAATGAACGTAACGTTGGAATAACCGAGCCTTGTTTACGTACAGTCGAGTTCTCTAATCTACACAGACAACCTTTCAAAAATATCTATACAGAGACTTTATTGTTACTGACATAAGACACATATGTGTACATAATTTTGAAAGGTTGTCTGTATAGATATTGGAGAACTCGACTGTACTTCGGGATGACAAACAATACACACTATTACACACCACGTTTCAAACCAACCAAAATACATTTATCTTGGATATAGAGAAAACCTGGTAAATAAAGAAATATTTGAGGATAATCTTACACAAATCCACTACATACAAGTCTTGTATGTAGTAGTCTGTATAAATAAATTAATGCACAATTGCTGATCACAAATGCCCTCACGAGATTCGAACCCGGAAACGTTAGCTTCAGGTAGAGTAATCAACAATCCAGGTTCAATCTAACCAATCTGCTGTAGCACTCACGTGAACAACTTCTGGAAGTCGTTGATGGTGTAGTTGTACTTGTCTGTCTGCACCAGTATTTCTGAGGACTTCCAGAACAGCGGGGAGGGCAGCAGCCACGCGAGAGAGGGACAGGTGATCTGCTCCGCGCGCATCACGCTCTCGCGCAGCACTAGGGAGCCCAGGTCATCGCCTAGGAAAATCAAAAGCACAATTTACATGGTATAGTTGAGATTTTCTGAACTAGACTGATCTTCTCATCTTCAGAACAATAGCATTCAAGTCTTACATTCGTTATCGTTACATTACTAAAAACCATTCAGCACTTCAAAATATTTTGATTAATAAATTAGCAAATTCGTTAGCGGTAGCTACTGCTTAGTGCATACTTCAATTAAACATTTAACTAAAATACCTCGGACACCACGAACTTAGCTAAGCACAAACTCGAGAGACAAGGCATTGGATTTTAAAAACCTCACTCAAACCGGTGTGTCCGTTTGGGAGGCACGATTCCACAGAAACACATGTTAGTTAAACTTATACACCCCTTTTTCGTCGGGGGCGAAAGTCTTGTCCGACGAGAAGGTTCCAGTTGGACTTATGTTTGTTGTTTCAGAGGCGTATTAATTTTCATAGTTATAATTTGTATAAATTGGGTTAAAGGGGTTACCCAACGCAATGATAATTTGAATACGTAAGAGGGTAAAGTAAACCATCGCCATATAGATAAATTCACGTTAGCAACGCGAACTCAACAACAACAAATGAACGACCGGGAACTGTATACGTTACCCATTTCCTCCGAGTTGAATGGTCTATTGTCTATTTCGTATACACCAGAGACAAGTACGAAGACATATCCCAACAAAAACGGGTGCTGTTTAGTCGCCATTAAAACCGAATGCATAATTTCAAGTAGCATAAATACGGAAATCATAACAAACTAAATAAGTATTATCATAATAGCAAAATGCATATTTTTATTGGATATTGCATATAACATTTGAACAACATAACACTCATTTATCACCACCACTTTTGCTATAACGTATTTATGTGTACAAATTTATTTTGGCAAAACATACATTTGTACGAGGGGTGATTGGAAATTTCACGGCCTAAGTATGAAATCGAATCCAAAGATTTTATTTAATATTTTTATTTCTCTACGTAGTCCCCGTCGAGTTCTTTGCACTTATTCCATCTGGATTCCAAAGCCATTACACCACTTTTGAAGAAACTTTCCTCCAGGCCTTCAAAATAGGTCCACTTCAGCTTGGACCTCGTCGTTGGTAAAAAATTTAAAAAGAAAGAAAGAAGACATTTATTCACTACGCAAAAGACACACAGAGACAAAGGGATTTCTTACCGCCCATGTGTTATTTTAAGTTTGGAAATAGATGGAAGTCGGATGGTGCCAAATCAGGCAAATAGGGCGGGTGGGGCAATACTCCAAACACACAGTTGTGAATTTCTGCCATCGATTTTATTGACGTGTGCACACGTAGTGATGTGCCGCCGAGAAATTACGCCCTTACGGTAATTCTCATTGCGTAAAATTTCCGTAAATTACCGAGAATTCTCGGTAAAGTTCTCCGCGAGTAATTTTGGTGAGATTAAGTTGACTTCGAAAATGGCTAACAGCGCGTGAGTTTTTACGATATTTTATTATAATTCGTGTTCATTTCAGGTTTGAGCGTTATTTTGCACATAGATAAATGCTTATCAGTTAGGGTCGCATTGTATTCTAGCAGGTACTTAAAGGAACCCATTATGACTAAATGGGCAATATCTAAGTACACTTTGCCAACAAATTGGAACCTGGGTCCCAGAATACCTGTATTGTAATGGTTCCTGATTGGCCCTTACCCTTATCAGTTAGCCGGTGGTAGGGAAAGTATGCCCATAGCACCGGCTACATGCTACAGTTTAGTTCATCTTGAAGTGACCTATTGTGAATTGTGTTGTGAATACAAGAGTGTTATTGACAGTAGAACAATGAGACCAAAATGTAAAGTTTTAGAATATTTTAGAGAAACTACCGAAAACGAACGAATCAAATACCATTGCTTGTTTTGTGATCATGTGTATACCGCCAAAAATGTTACTCGTTTCGCTCAACATTTGGTTAAGAACTGCCAAAATTGCCCTGCTGATGTTCAAACTGGGTTTACAAAAATCTTCCCAAAGATCAATTCGCCTACTGGTGATGTTAACAGTTCTGTATCCACAGAACGGCCCGATAATTCGGCTGTTGATGAGGTAAGTGTGTTTTGCTCAACTTATTATCAGAATTATATAATCACATTTTTTAAAAAAACGATGTGAAGACAAGCTTTAAACATGTTTCAGAAAATAATTCATCAGGCATTTGCAAAAGCAGTTTATGTAACGGGCATGCCGTTATCTATTTTCGAACATCCGTTATGGATTGAAGCTTTTCATCTTCTTAAACCCGACTATAAGCCTCCGTCACGCAAGATTCTATCCACGACTCTTTTGGAAAAAGATTACAAAGAAATGAAGACAGTAGTCTCCAAAAAAATTGACCAAGCCAAAGTTTTGCATTTGGCAGTGGATGGATGGACAAACGTCAGGAAAGATTCTATCATCAACATAATGATATATACTCCAACGCCGTTTTTTCACACGTCTATTGATACTGAGACAAACAGGCACACGGGAGAGTATCTAGCTGAAAAAATTTCGGAGACTATAGATGAAATAGGTCCCGAAAAGTTAATGCTAATAATGCAGCGAATATGAAGAAATGCGGCAAATTGCTAGTTGACAAATATGAAAAGACCACGTGGATTGGGTGCCTTGCCCACACCCTTAACTTGCTAATAGCAGATTTGTTGAAAATGCCTGAAGTTCATGAAGAATTTAAAATGGTGGTTGATATCGTGAAATGCGTTTTGAAATCAAACATTTTTTGTGCAGAATTTAAAAAAATCGCAACTGACAAGTTGTTAAATGTGACATTAGTGTTGCCTGTAAAAACAAGATGGGGAAGCTATTCACATTGTCTAGAAAACTTTATGAAATCGAAAGAGATTTTGCAAACAATGGTTATTAACGAAAATAACAGAGAATTGCAGAAATTCAAAAGTGAACTGTTGGAAGAAAACACATGGAGCATTATAGAGAAGCAAATCAACCTTTTCAAACCCATTGTAAAATGGATTTTCAAGCTTGAGGGAGATGCGTGCACTATTCACTTAGTGCAACGAGCTTTAGAAGAAGTAGAGAGTATTCTAATAAGTGACGCAGCTAAACAAATATTCTCTGACGAACATTATTCCAGCGTTCTTCAAAAGTTTAAAGACAGGAAACAAAATTGTTTAAAGTCCGTTCACTTGGCTGCAGTCATCTTAGATCCAAAAAATCAAGGGACATCTTTAAATTCCGAAGAGCATCTTGATGGGTGTTCTGCAATACTGGACATTGCAGAATGTGATGCACAAACAATTCTTATAGAATTATCTGATTATAAGTGTCGGAATGGTATATTTGAAAAAGAATTTGTTTGGCAAACAGCTCAATCTATCGAGCCAATCGCGTGGTGGCAATCACTTTATCCAAATTGTCTATTAGGAAAGGTAGCTCTAAAGATATTAACATTGCCGGCGACATCTGCATCGGTGGAACGATCATTTTCCACATTTTCAAATATTCACACCAAGAAAAGGAACAGGCTGCAGACGGAGAGATGTATGAAGATATGTTATATATCACATAACTGGAAATTACTACACCAAAAAGACTCACAACAGAGAACTGCTGACACCTATATGAATCAAAGTAACATCTCTGAAAATTATTCCGAAAACGACCTCTCAAACTCTTCGTTTGAATTAGAGACCATAGATTTCATATCAGAGGTAGACGAGTTCGACGAATAACATGAAGTAATTATCATCGACGAGGTCAAATAAGTAATATTATAAGGATCCCAAAAATGATTTCGTATGACAATATAAAACTAGTAAAATTATTAAAATACGAAACTTTTATTTTGACCAGTGTTTATATTATTGTTACAGTAATCGGAGTAACAGATATTTTAAAGAATGTTGGCATTTATTTTTTAAGTAGATGATTTTTTATGTTGTTATATTTCTAGTTATTTCGTGATTTTGCATGTGTTAAATACATATCTGCAAATTATTATAACATTGATAAATAAATAAAAATATGTTAATTAGCAGCAATCACATAACATTTAATACTATTTAAGATGATTATTGCATTTGTTAATTATATGTATGTTTTAAATTACCTACCTATAATAAATATATATTAAAAAATAAACCTATTTACAAATCTACTTAACTGTGTATTATTATTCTTGCAGTAAAAATATATTTTAAATCTACCAATTTAAAAGTTTTTTTTCATTCAAGCACTTACATCGTAACCGTTTCAATGAAAATATGGAGATTCCTAACGGAAATAATACCAGAGAACGTTCTCAGAGAACATTCTCGGTAATTTACGCCGGTAATTTACGGTAATTTTGGAAATATACGAGTTCCTTTAGTATGACTATTTGGTTTTTTTTTGTGTAGATTTTCATTACGATTTGTAATAGAATCACGATGAAAAAACTTGAAAAAAATTAAAACTTTGTATACTTTCTCGATAATTACCGTTACGGAGAACATTACCGAGAACGTTACCCCAAAATTCTCTCCGTTCTCGTAATTTACGGTAACGGCACATCACTATGCACACGTGCATTGTCCTGGTGAAAAAGAACTTTTTTTGTCAACAATCCAATTCTTTTTACTTTTAAATCCTCTCGTAATGGGCGTAAAAGGTCGCAATAGTAATCGGAGTTAATAGTGGTACCTTTCTGGATTACTCCCTTTGCGTCCCAGAAGACTGATGCCATGACTTTATTCGCCGACAAAATGGCCTTCGCCTTTTTGGGAGGCGGAGATCCAGCACGAACCCACTGCTTTGATTGCTGTTTAGTCTCGGGCGTGTAGTGGTGGACCCATGTCTCATCCATAGTAACATATCTGACCAAAAAGTCTTGAGGGTCAGCTTCATACAGGTCGTGACAGTCGCGTGAAATTGTTAGAGGAGTGTCTTTTGTTCCACTGAAAGGAGCTTCGGAACCCATCTGGCCGACACCTTCGGAAAACCTAATTCGTTGATTATAATTATAATGTTTTGAGTTCTTTTATAGGAGATGCCTACGATGTCAGCTATTTCTCTTACTTTTAATCGTCGGTCTTTCATTATTATATCGCATATAATTGCCACATTATGTGGATTGGTCGCTGTAGTTGGCCTCCCGGGGCGAGGGTCATCTGCGATACTGACTCGTCCCCGCTTGAATTCAGCTGCCCATTTTTTTACCGTCGTATATGATGGACAGGATTGCCCAAATGTACAAAAATTTGTTTCGGTGTCAATCCTTTTTTATGAAGATATTGAATGTGCTGTAGCACGTTGCTCCAAATGGTCCATTATGCAAAATCTGTTGACTCGTATTTTTAAATCAGACCTTAAATTTATATTGAACATTGTCTTTCAATTGAAATTTCGCGGGATGACAACTGAATAATGACAGTTGAAAATGGCGGTAGAAAAAAATCAAGTTTTTTTTTAATGGTCAGGCCGCGAACTTTTCAATCAGCCCTCGTATAACAGCTACGGTAGCCTAGTGGTTCAGGCATGTTCCGTGATCTCTGCCTACCCCTGCGGGAAATAGGCGTGATTATATGTATGTATGTATGAAACATTTTACATTACACACCCAACAAAGTCTTAGTTGTAGGCACTAGTTTTGAGGCGACTTCAACCCAGAAGTTGAAGTCGCCTCAAAACTCAACCACTCAAAACCGAGCTAGTGCCTACACCACTACTTGTCGGAAAACGTAATCGGGATAACGCTGAGATAAGATGGAACCAAATAATGCGTAAATCTTGCGTCTAAATAAATAAATAACATACGATAAGTTTCACTGATAGTATAAGCGGGGTCGCTATACCATAGATACGAGTGAACTGAGGAACTCGTCTGTTCAAGGGTCGGCAGGACGCAAGACTCCATACAAACGTGGTTCGATTCTCATTTTAAAACGACACGCTAGATTAACATGAAACTTTGTATACACAATGGGATCCGCCACATCTGAGCATTTCTCAAAAAAAATGCCACTATTATTAATTGTGCATTTTTCTAGGAATTTTATATTATTTCCACTCAGAATCTGTCAAGAGAGACGACGGCACGTGGAAGATTCGTAAAAACATAGAGATCCAGGAGCTGTCGAACACAACGTCATCGGCGTAACCAAATCACACAGACTTCGCTGGCCCGGTCACCTACTCCGAATGGGAGAGGATCGTGCTGCCAAGGGAGCGTACAAAATAATATATATACTAATAAAATAAAATAAAAAATATGAAAGAACAAACTTGGTTATTTATTAGGTTATTTCAGTTGGCTCAAGACTGCGTAAATGATAACCTTATGACAGGACGTATCAAGAACGATCGTAGTAATAGTGACCTTTAATCATAAAATAATTCACACTGTGAAACGTCTTCAATCAGCTAACGTTTCTAACTTCCTATATTCTGTCTTCAACATTGAACTTTATGCCTCACAAAATAAGGTTCACAACCAACACGATTATGCGATTGCAAGCCGTTTGTTTATTTCCCGTTTCCGTACATTCATCGTTTCCCGGTCTACATAATATGACGACGTCAGTTTATATCAAAGATAGTTGTACATTTTGCGTAATAAGGTCAAGATTTTTATCGTATACCTACATAGAACGTAATAAAATATCGAGGCGGGACCAATCCGTCTTAGTTTATTTACCGTTACAGTAGGAGGGTACTGGCATTGGTTTTAATGTATACGTATGTCTATTATGTAATGTATGTACACAAGACAAAGGTACAGAGGTGAACTTGTCACAACTCATTGCGTCTAATGAGAAAGTAACGTTATAAGGTTAAACAATTCTGCTCGTTTATATCGTTGAACTAGACCAAAATAGTACTATATATCTGTATATACTAGCCCAAAATAATGTCATTATCCTCGCACACGCAGCGCTGTATCCGACGTGTAATTATAAATATAAGTGTAGTAATACGTCAGTGTACGATTGAACAGTTAGAATAAATCACCTCTCCATTATTCGCGGTCTTTTACTCCTCGGCACTCGTCCTCTCATTGCCACTTTACTGCATCTTTATACATTTAAATTTCTGCGTAACCGAACATAATGCGTTACCTCAGCATTTTTCACTCTGTAGTTACGAGGCAAAACCTGGCTAGTTTACATTTTCGTTGATCTTAGGATCCGGTTCATTATACGATAACTGACCATTTTTACAAAACATTATTTCAAAGAGGTAAATGATTAAGGGGCTTTATTTTAAACATACTAGAGCTATTTTCCAATGCATATTCAATCTGTATAGTCAATCGTTACTTTTAACCTGTTTATCTAATCTATTCAGTTTTAATAGACCTTTGTAGCTATTTGTTTTATTTATTGATACATTAAACAAGCATTGCGTTAAGTATTTTAACTGCCATATTATCCGTAACACAGCAAAAGAAAATAAAAATACATAGTTCGTTATTTTTATGACTTATTAAAAATATCTCTCAGTATGGACATTTATTAAATTTTTAATGGCTATGTCTAGGATAAACATATCCATATATGTGGTGAGGATGTGAATTAGCATTATTGGGATCAAACGAAGACATCAAATGAAAAAAATATTATCAGGCTATAGTCTGATAATATTTTTTTCATTTGATGTCTTAATTGTCTTATAAGGTATACTTATTGTATAGATCCCACTGCTGGCCACAGGCCTCCCCACATGCAAGAATGTATAAATAAATATTAGGGGATAATCTTATAAAAATTAGGCCCAAGCTAAAATGTTGGTACTTAACCCTTTCACCGCCACAGTCGGCGCTGGCCGACAAACAATTTTCATGAATACCTATTGAAAAACAGCCCATTTTTATGGTGGCGTTATTTCTTTACCCATTTTAATTTTACCCCCGTGGCGTCAGTGGCACAGCGTATTGCTTCGCCGTCGGGCGGTGAAAAGGTTAAAGACATAGTGCCGTTAAGTAGTCGGGACACTAAATGAGATGCTCATAAAAATGATTACAACAGATTTTTAACATGATCAAAATATTGCTCAATACTTATGGCACTTATAAATTCTGGCTAGAATGCCAACAAAACCCTACATTTGGTAATTTTTTAACCCATAAAAGCACAGTTTTATAAATTGAGCCCAGGCGATTGGCCCACATTTTCTGACACGTTCGACGCCGGCAGCGTTTCACTAAGCCCTTTAGCTATGCCGGGCGTAATTATCGTAGTCACATATTTGTGTTACTGGCATAGGAATAACATGGTCACAAGGAATGTGTCAACTTGCCAGTTGCGCATTTTAGTAATTTACCTCTGAACTATGCCTAGTTCAGAGGTAAATTACTAAAATGCGATTATTTTTATTTCGCGGCGTCAGTCAGTCTCTGACGTGCTGTGGGATGGTGCTAATGCTCGAAAAATACGGAAAAATAGTTTAAAACTCAAAAAATGGAAGAAAACCGTAAGTAATTACTTTATCACTCAGTGTTTCTCAAACTTTAGCACTAATGAACTCAATATAGATTATTATACACATAGATACTTAGGAGGCGGCCGAAAAGGTCCATTTAAAAATTGTGTTTACTGATATATCGTTTATTTTTATCTATAATAGGGAATAATACTGCTATTATAATTTAAGTTATTAACATTTGTCAAAATTTCTCATATTTACTGCCTTTTAGACAAGTTCAGTACCCCAAGTACTAAGAAAAGTTATCACCTAAATTGGAAATTAATTGTGATAAAAAAGTTCCATAACTTTAGTCAGTTCTGTTGGATAATATAACTCCTTCATTTTTGTATTGAAATAATCAAATAAATATTTGACTTTTTCATAACTGGATACAACAACTTCATTCATTTGTACATTTAACATTCTCAAAATTAGCAGGAATCGATTACGTGACATAGCTTTGGCAAAAATTGGTTGATAAAAAAAATCATCTTTTTTCCAGTAATCACACAGCTTCGGTAACTTTACAAATCCCATGTGAAAAAGCAAACCCAAAAACACTTTGAGTTCCATCAAACTAATTGGTTTCCAATAACTTTTTCAGCTTTGATTCCTGCTGTGCAATTTTTCTGTATCTCCGTATTTGTTTGAGCAGTCCATAACTGATGATAGAAAATCATTATCGCATATTGCTATTCAATTCCAATGAAAATTTTGAGAACCGCTGAAATCTGTCTTAAAAATGACACATATTTGTGCCACCCGGCACTGTATAAAGGTACTCTTGTACAATATCAAAAACTTACAAATTTTGAAACCAAACGTATTTAGATTTAATTTTGAATAACATAAGTGTACATTCAATCATTTTTTATTTAATTTGAAATTTGGCAACAAAAAGGCTTATAAATTAAAACACACATATGTGTCACTGGCATAGGAGTAAGGATTTTTGATCACAGACGCTGTGTCACCGGCGTCGAACGTGTTAAAAGGAATAAACACTTATTTTGAAGTTATTTATTGTTTTAAAATAATTTAGTTCTATCTTTTATACTGCATAGGTTATAACTTCGTAATTACATATTTGTACTAGTTAATAAGAATGCTATGATCAGAGGTATAGGTAGCAGGGCCCATCTGGGTCAGGAGGGCCCAACATAGGAAAAAATGGCAGGTTCTGGAAGAGGCCTTTACCTAGACATAAGGTTCTGGTGTGAACAAACTTCAAATAATACATTGTTTAACCGGAAATAAATGGCCTTTTATTTTTATTTTATGAATAAGAATGAATTTGTATTATATTTTGCAGGTAGTAGTTCTTTTTTTGCCTAAAACTCGCGGTATCCTAGCTCAGGCACGTGTTATTTTCCTCTAATAGTAAGATCCTAGTCTATAGTAAATACTAATGTACGTAAATTATTTTTTATCAATAAATGATTATTATTAATCAATGGGTGTCCACTGTCCATATTATACGTTACCATCCAACCACATCCAAGATTCAGATTCCGATTTTTATTTGTGAAACATAGGTAATACAAAATTGGTCTTACATAATAGATAAGTATACATGAACCTCTATGTTCTGCCGATTGGCATACAAATATCTATGTCAAAGAAATTACAAATGAATAAGATTATCATCATATAAATATTTTAACAAATGTCAATTAGATTATAAATTAAAGATCTGTGTCATTCATAAAATCCTTAAAAAACTTAGAGTAGTAACATTCGTATTTTTTTTCTTAAAAGGGTTTTTTCTAGTTTAATTATTTCAATCGGTATTTAATTATAAATTTGAGGCGCCATTAGTAATAAACTTTTGCGGACTAATGCAGTTTTACACTCATTACTACGTAACTTGTCTTAGTACTGTATGCGAGTAGGGAGCTTGCGTGTATCCGTAATTTTATTAAATAAGGCAGGATTACATTTAACAAAGTGCAGCTTCCAAAATATATATACAGGGCAAGGTAAAGATCTTGAGAGCAAGTGCGTGCTTCTGCTTTCTTGCCTATATACAGGGAAAAACCATGTCAAATAGAATACTCACCAATAGCAAATACTTTGAGCGCCTTCACAGCACCTCCCCAAGGTGTGGACAGCGACAGAAGCCTCCGGATGTACTGGTCCTTCCAGCTCTGCTTCTGCAGCCGGAGGAAGTGCAGGGCCATGGAGCCGCCCATGCTGTGGACGAGCAGGGTCACTGCCGTCTTGTTGTTTAGGTTGTATGTGTCTTCCACTAGGGTCTTCAGCTTGACGAAGAAATCTGCATTTTCATCTGTGAAAATTGATATGCAAATTAAAAAAATCATAATTTAGGAATTTAATCTGTATATTTTGGACAATTAAATTATTATGTGCAACATTGATATCTCTTGTATAAGTTTTTCAAGATTGAATGAAATAAAAATTTGCACAATTCTTCTCATCTCATACTCATGTAGACTTACCTATATCATTATATTTTTTATTTTAATTGTATTTGTAAAAAATACTTGGTTAACTTTTCTTACTCTGCATTTTGTACTTACTTGGCGCTTTTCGAAAATCATAAGGAGCGCCTCTGATGGAAACATTTCTTACATATCCTATCTTCACAAGAGCATCAGCAATGCTTTTGAAGTATGATCCAGTTTTATCATGCGAGGGGTCAAGCCACTCCACAGGCTCAGGGGTCCCCCACCCCGGGATCCTCACGTCCACCCCAGCCGGACCTTTTGTGGTTCTTGTCACATTGTCATACTCCAGCTTCAAGTTATCAACCCAACAGTCAATCACGAAGGGCACTAGTAGCTCCAAATTCAGCCAAATGTTGAAGTAGTCGGCCGAACTCTTGGCACAAATGTAATGCACTACTGAAGTTTTATTCAACTTCGCCTCTAACTGACTACCGCCATCACCGGGGACTGAAATTGAATAAAATTAATGATTTGCCTGAGGAGAAATTTCAACATTACGTTAACACAGCAATTAAACTGTCTGTACTTACTCATGATAACTGGCGATAAACCCAGAGAATTTTTAGCGAGTATACCGTAAATAAATAATACAGAGAAACTTATTTTAATTCTGGACATTTCGACTATTATTTTATTTCTACTTATCAACGAATACTTCCTCGCGGTGTACAACTGGTTTGTGAGTAAACAGTGTGTCTGCAAGTGGGGCTGTCACTAGTTTCGCAATTTCAGCGTAAAATAAATTTGAACTCGGTTCAAACCGTGGTCATGACGTCGCGCTCGTTCGATGTGCGGTGACTGGCGCGAGTAAACACGCAACTGATAACAACAACGCTCCCACCCGCGGCGGCCAGCCGGGAATGTTTACGAAAACATGCTTGTTTTTATTTCAATCAGCGAATAATATTGATAAATCGCGATAATACCATGCAATTAAATCGCAATGAAGCAAGTCACTGTCACTGTCACTTCAGGTTCAGTCACTTCCCTGCAGTGCTGCCAGATGCCGGAATACAAAAAGCGGGAGCTGCGCTTTCAAAACGCGGATTTTTTAATGAATATGCGGATTTGCGGAATACGTTTATAGGTGTTTTTTGCATGTTGAAAAGCCGAAGGAAAATCATAACAAATTCCTTAAAAATATATGGTCACTATTAAAATGAAAAAATGACCTCGACATCTTCATCCGCTTCCCTGACATTTATTTATTTATTTATTTAAACTTTATTGCACAAAAGAAAACTTATCGTACAAACGGCGGACTTAATGCCAAATGGCATTCTCTACCAGTCAAACCTTAAGGCAAAGCGGAAAAGATTTCGAGCGGAGAGATCACTTCAGTTTGCAGTCATTCTTGACATCATACTTTTCGTAAATGCAGCAGCCACCTTTTTCGCGCACCGCTTGATCGGCCAAAAGGCTTTTTCTACGAGTAGGTAAGTGGTAACATTTAAAAATTGATCGTGTATATTCTAAAAAAGCAGATCCGCGTTAGCTTAACGCGGATAGCGGGGCAGTGGTAAAAACGCGGGGGAAAAGCGGAAAAGCGGGGTATCTGGCAACACTGCTTCAATGCAGTAGTGCAAGTGCAGACGGCTCCGAATTGCGATTCTATTCACGCAAATGTTGAACATGCTTGTTAAATACATAACCACACGACTCTTGAAATATTATTAATAACTGTTAATAAATAATTCATAGTATTTAATAGAAGTGTCAGCATTTTGAATATTATATTGCATTGCATTATTTGCCTGTTTTTAATTTTTTTAATTTTAATTTTATTTTGTCCTTTTTAAAGTGATAATCTTCAAACGGCTGATCAGGTCATGGTTACCTTACCATATACTTTCAATATAATTGAAGTAACACGGTAGCAAATTTCAAATCGATAGGAGGTATGGAAGGTAGTCAGATCCCCTCATCAACAATTAAAGAGCTGATAATCTTCAAACGGCTGATCAGTACCATCTTCTTCAAGAAACGCGAGTACAGAAAGTGGACCTGGATGAGTCCTGACGGTGCAACTAAAAACGAGATTGACTTCATCATGTCGACGAGGAAGCATACCTATTCAATGATGTCTCTGTGATCAATACGATCAAAACCGGGAGCGATCACCGACTGGTAAGAGGCTCATTTAATATATGCATCAAGCAAGAGCGCTCTCGATTGATGAAGGTTACGCTCCGTCCAGCATCAATCCAAATTCAAAACCCCGAGAGCTTCCAGCTGGAACTCCAAAACCGTTTTGATTGCCTAGGCCGTTCGGATCGCCATGTGGATGAACTGAACGACGGGTTTGTGGAAGCTGTCCATTCCACTGGGTCTAAGTTCTTCAAGGCCCAAGGGATCAACGAAACTAAAAGGCTCTCTAGCTCCAGTCGGAAGCTCATGAAGGAAAGGAATGAAATGATTTTACAGTCTTCAGCTGATGCGACCTTATACCGGCAGCTCAATAAACAGATCTCCAAGTCCCTTACCCGCGATCTGCGCCAATTCAAGAGAAATCGTAATGAAGAGGCCATCAAGCGTAATAAAAGGGCTCTAAAGTGTTCTCGAGAGATCTGTCTATAGGGCAGAGCCAGCTCGCGAAGTTAAACGCGAAGAAAACTGAAGATGCTAAACCGAGATTCTGGGTGAGATAGAGCGCTTTTACGGACAGCTATACACGTCAACACGTAGACCTGAAGTTGGTTGGGCGGAAGACCCTAGAGCTAGACTAACCCGGTACTATACCGACGACATCCCGGACATCAGCCTGTACGAGATTGTAAAGGGTCGAACACACTGCACCGTCGCGGGCGCGCAGCGCGATATTTCCCTACAAACCGCTAGCGTGGCCAAACAAGTTGCGCCCCGTCGGCAACGCGCCCCGCTTCTGTCGCGCCCCGCCAGCCTCCCGCCGCGCGCCCGCGACCGGCGCGGCGCGTCAGTGTGACGCCAGACAACGGAGCGCGCGGTGCGTACGTGATGCTGGCGGGTCGATGGCGCGAGGCCAGCGCGAGGCGCGCGGGACGCGCGCGCGTTGATGGCGCGATGCGCGCGTGCTCTGTGTGACCGGCCGTCCCGCGCGCATCACGCGCTCGTCAAGCCTCGCTACCGTCTCTCTGGCAGTCTGTTCGACCCTTTATGGCTCTTAAACAGCTCAAGAACAACAAGGCACCCGGTGAAGACGGAATAACAGCCGAACTCCTGAAGGCGGGTGGAAAACCGGTCCTTACGGCCCTTCAGAAGTTGTTCGATTCCGTCCTACTGGAATTGATACATCCAAAGGCATGGATCGGAGGGGTGGTGGTGCTGTTCTTCAACTGTTGAAGAACATGGTTACATTACCATATCATTTCAATATCATTGAAGTAACACGGTACCAAAATTATCTATGACAAAAAAAATCGCATTTAAATCGTTCCATCCGTTTGGGAGCTACGATACCACAGATAGATACACAGATACATAGACACGTTAAACTTATAACACCCCTCTCATTGCGTCGGGGGTTAAGAATATGCTTGTAACGAGCCGTAAATGTCACTAGCCCACCGTTTGACAGTCACAGTACACATTCGGAACATAATATTCATACGTCATGATAAGTTTGAAGCGGGAAATAAAAAAATCCTATGTACCATTTTATAATTTCCATCCGTATATGTTTAAGTATATTTTTTTAATAATTGTCTACTGATATAGATAGTGGCTGTTTGCAATAGTTATTTTAAGCATATTAAGATTTGGTATTGTTGAATGAAAATGGTTTTTGAGCATAGACTTGTAAAGATGCCAGCGCGCATGTTTCAAATAAGTCAAAAATGCGACTGTAGGCATCTTTCATTTCCATTATTTTAAGATAGGTTTTAACTAGTTTTTAATATTTAAGTAGTATTTTGATACCAAAATAAGATAAGATGTTAGGCAATCAAGATGTAGAGGGATCAATGACAAGCATTATTTACTTTTTTGTTGATTGAAATGTTTCTGCAGGTAGGTATGCACCGGTGATAAATGTTAAATCGATATTATTTGCAAGGAATATATTGTCTAATTAAATGGATTTTGATTATTTCCAGGGCCGTGTTATAATTGTTTGGTTATCTTGGCTTATCGGAGGAATTTGTGGCGTCGTCATTTTGTTAGTTATAGTTTGTTACTGCCGCCTGATGCCGCGTCACCAGATATCATTTGGTAAGGGGCTTCATTGATTTTAAATAAAGCTATTTGCAAGCAACGCATAACAGTTAATCGTCTATTTCTTACACTAGCATTAGGACCGCAAAAAAAGGGACGAGTGATTGTTTTTAGCTATTTGGTCACCTGGCTGGCCACACCGTTTCAGGTTACTTTTTCTGTTCGCAGATGAGCAGTATCTGAAAGAAAAGGGCACCATAAAGGACAGCCATGCCGCTTACACCAGCCAGGATGGTTACACAAGGGTGAAAAATGCTGAGGTAACGCATTATGTTCGGTTACGCAGAAATTTAACTGTATAAAGATGCAGTAAAGTGTCAATGAGAGGACGAGTGCCGAGGAGTAAAAGACCGCGAATAATGGAGAGGTGATTTATTCTAACTGGTCAATCGTACACTGACTTATTACTACACTTATATTTATAATTACACGTCGGATACAGCGCTGCGTGTGCGAGGATAATGACATTATTTTGGGCTAGTGCAAAGTGCCCGTGCATCGTTGCAGAAACAATGTACATCTTTGTACATTAACAATAAGTATAACCATCAGGTATTGGGTAGAAGATTACTCACCTAGCAATTTGTCACAACTTGCTATGGTTGAAATGAGACAGTAATACATACCTTTTATCCAACTATACGTGCATGTGTTAAGTGGCATCGTTTGTAATGTGCTTATAATAGCCGTCCCGCTCCCTTGTACTCGTAGGTGCAAGTGTCCCGTCACGCGCGGCCCGCGAGCTACGCGGGCGACGTGGAGCGGCGCGGGCGCACGGCGCGGCCGCTGCCCGCGCCGCCACCGCCCGCGCCCGCCCGCACCGCCACGGCCCGGGACCGGGACCAGGCGCAGCAGTACGCCTCCAGCGGCAGTGAGTTATTCTTGTACTCGTAGGTGCAAGTGTCCCGTCACGCGCGGCCCGCGAGCTACGCGGGCGACGCGGAGCGGCGCGGGCGCACGGCGCGGCCGCTGCCCGCGCCGCCACCGCCCGCGCCCGCCCGCACCGCCACGGCCCGGGACCGGGACCAGGCGCAGCAGTACGCCTCCAGCGGCAGTGAGTTATTCTTGTACTCGTAGGTGCAAGTGTCCCGTCACGCGCGGCCCGCGAGCTACGCGGGCGACGTGGAGCGGCGCGGGCGCACGGCGCGGCCGCTGCCCGCGCCGCCACCGCCCGCGCCCGCCCGCACCGCCACGGCCCGGGACCGGGACCAGGCGCAGCAGTACGCCTCCAGCGGCAGTGAGTTATTCTTGTACTCGTAGGTGCAAGTGTCCCGTCACGCGCGGCCCGCGAGCTACGCGGGCGACGTGGAGCGGCGCGGGCGCACGGCGCGGCCGCTGCCCGCGCCGCCACCGCCCGCGCCCGCCCGCACCGCCACGGCCCGGGACCGGGACCAGGCGCAGCAGTACGCCTCCAGCGGCAGTGAGTTATTCTTGTACTCGTAGGTGCAAGTGTCCCGTCACGCGCGGCCCGCGAGCTACGCGGGCGACGTGGAGCGGCGCGGGCGCACGGCGCGGCCGCTGCCCGCGCCGCCACCGCCCGCGCCCGCCCGCACCGCCACGGCCCGGGACCGGGACCAGGCGCAGCAGTACGCCTCCAGCGGCAGTGAGTTATTCTTGTACTCGTAGGTGCAAGTGTCCCGTCACGCGCGGCCCGCGAGCTACGCGGGCGACGTGGAGCGGCGCGGGCGCACGGCGCGGCCGCTGCCCGCGCCGCCACCGCCCGCGCCCGCCCGCACCGCCACGGCCCGGGACCGGGACCAGGCGCAGCAGTACGCCTCCAGCGGCAGTGAGTTATTCTTGTACTCGTAGGTGCAAGTGTCCCGTCACGCGCGGCCCGCGAGCTACGCGGGCGACGTGGAGCGGCGCGGGCGCACGGCGCGGCCGCTGCCCGCGCCGCCACCGCCCGCGCCCGCCCGCACCGCCACGGCCCGGGACCGGGACCAGGCGCAGCAGTACGCCTCCAGCGGCAGTGAGTTATTCTTGTACTCGTAGGTGCAAGTGTCCCGTCACGCGCGGCCCGCGAGCTACGCGGGCGACGTGGAGCGGCGCGGGCGCACGGCGCGGCCGCTGCCCGCGCCGCCACCGCCCGCGCCCGCCCGCACCGCCACGGCCCGGGACCGGGACCAGGCGCAGCAGTACGCCTCCAGCGGCAGTGAGTTATTCTTGTACTCGTAGGTGCAAGTGTCCCGTCACGCGCGGCCCGCGAGCTACGCGGGCGACGTGGAGCGGCGCGGGCGCACGGCGCGGCCGCTGCCCGCGCCGCCACCGCCCGCGCCCGCCCGCACCGCCACGGCCCGGGACCGGGACCAGGCGCAGCAGTACGCCTCCAGCGGCAGTGAGTTATTCTTGTACTCGTAGGTGCAAGTGTCCCGTCACGCGCGGCCCGCGAGCTACGCGGGCGACGTGGAGCGGCGCGGGCGCACGGCGCGGCCGCTGCCCGCGCCGCCACCGCCCGCGCCCGCCCGCACCGCCACGGCCCGGGACCGGGACCAGGCGCAGCAGTACGCCTCCAGCGGCAGTGAGTTATTCTTGTACTCGTAGGTGCAAGTGTCCCGTCACGCGCGGCCCGCGAGCTACGCGGGCGACGTGGAGCGGCGCGGGCGCACGGCGCGGCCGCTGCCCGCGCCGCCACCGCCCGCGCCCGCCCGCACCGCCACGGCCCGGGACCGGGACCAGGCGCAGCAGTACGCCTCCAGCGGCAGTGAGTTATTCTTGTACTCGTAGGTGCAAGTGTCCCGTCACGCGCGGCCCGCGAGCTACGCGGGCGACGTGGAGCGGCGCGGGCGCACGGCGCGGCCGCTGCCCGCGCCGCCACCGCCCGCGCCCGCCCGCGCCGCCGCGGCCCGGGACCGGGACCAGGCGCAGCAGTACGCCTCCAGCGGCAGTGAGTTATTCTTGTACTCGTAGGTCGTACGTCGCCCGCGAGCTACGCGGGCGACGTGGAGCGGCGCGGCCGCTGCCCGCGCCGCCACCGCCCGCGCCCGCCCGCGCCGCCGCGGCCCGGGATCGGGACCAGGCGCAGCAGTACGCCTCCAGCGGCAGTGAGTTATTCTTGTACTCGTAGGTGCAAGTGTCCCGTCACGCGCGGCCCGCGAGCTACGCGGGCGACGTGGAGCGGCGCGGGCGCACGGCGCGGCCGCTGCCCGCGCCGCCACCGCCCGCGCCCGCCCGCACCACCACGGCCCGGGACCGGGACCAGGCGCAGCAGTACGCCTCCAGCGGCAGTGAGTTATTCTTGTACTCGTAGGTGCAAGTGTCCCGTCACGCGCGGCCCGCGAGCTACGCGGGCGACGTGGAGCGGCGCGGGCGCACGGCGCGGCCGCTGCCCGCGCCGCCACCGCCCGCGCCCGCCCGCGCCGCCGCGGCCCGGGACCGGGACCAGGCGCAGCAGTACGCCTCCAGCGGCAGTGAGTTATTCTTGTACTCGTAGGTCGTACGTCGCCCGCGAGCTACGCGGGCGACGTGGAGCGGCGCGGCCGCTGCCCGCGCCGCCACCGCCCGCGCCCGCCCGCGCCGCCGCGGCCCGGGATCGGGACCAGGCGCAGCAGTACGCCTCCAGCGGCAGTGAGTTATTCTTGTACTCGTAGGTGCAAGTGTCCCGTCACGCGCGGCCCGCGAGCTACGCGGGCGACGTGGAGCGGCGCGGGCGCACGGCGCGGCCGCTGCCCGCGCCGCCACCGCCCGCGCCCGCCCGCACCACCACGGCCCGGGACCGGGACCAGGCGCAGCAGTACGCCTCCAGCGGCAGTGAGTTATTCTTGTACTCGTAGGTGCAAGTGTCCCGTCACGCGCGGCCCGCGAGCTACGCGGGCGACGTGGAGCGGCGCGGGCGCACGGCGCGGCCGCTGCCCGCGCCGCCACCGCCCGCGCCCGCCCGCGCCGCCGCGGCCCGGGACCGGGACCAGGCGCAGCAGTACGCCTCCAGCGGCAGTGAGTTATTCTTGTACTCGTAGGTCGTACGTCGCCCGCGAGCTACGCGGGCGACGTGGAGCGGCGCGGGCGCACGGCGCGGCCGCTGCCCGCGCCGCCACCGCCCGCGCCCGCCCGCACCGCCACGGCCCGGGACCGGGACCAGGCGCAGCAGTACGCCTCCAGCGGCAGTGAGTTATTCTTGTACTCGTAGGTGCAAGTGTCCCGTCACGCGCGGCCCGCGAGCTACGCGGGCGACGTGGAGCGGCGCGGGCGCACGGCGCGGCCGCTGCCCGCGCCGCCACCGCCCGCGCCCGCCCGCACCGCCACGGCCCGGGACCGGGACCAGGCGCAGCAGTACGCCTCCAGCGGCAGTGAGTTATTCTTGTACTCGTAGGTGCAAGTGTCCCGTCACGCGCGGCCCGCGAGCTACGCGGGCGACGCGGAGCGGCGCGGGCGCACGGCGCGGCCGCTGCCCGCGCCGCCACCGCCCGCGCCCGCCCGCACCGCCACGGCCCGGGACCGGGACCAGGCGCAGCAGTACGCCTCCAGCGGCAGTGAGTTATTCTTGTACTCGTAGGTGCAAGTGTCCCGTCACGCGCGGCCCGCGAGCTACGCGGGCGACGTGGAGCGGCGCGGGCGCACGGCGCGGCCGCTGCCCGCGCCGCCACCGCCCGCGCCCGCCCGCACCGCCACGGCCCGGGACCGGGACCAGGCGCAGCAGTACGCCTCCAGCGGCAGTGAGTTATTCTTGTACTCGTAGGTGCAAGTGTCCCGTCACGCGCGGCCCGCGAGCTACGCGGGCGACGCGGAGCGGCGCGGGCGCACGGCGCGGCCGCTGCCCGCGCCGCCACCGCCCGCGCCCGCCCGCACCGCCACGGCCCGGGACCGGGACCAGGCGCAGCAGTATGCCTCCAGCGGCAGTGAGTTATTCTTGTACTCGTAGGTGCAAGTGTCCCGTCACGCGCGGCCCGCGAGCTACGCGGGCGCACGGCGCGGCCGCTGCCCGCGCCGCCACCGCCCGCGCCCGCCCGCACCGCCACGGCCCGGGACCGGGACCAGGCGCAGCAGTACGCCTCCAGCGGCAGTGAGTTATTCTTGTACTCGTAGGTGCAAGTGTCCCGTCACGCGCGGCCCGCGAGCTACGCGGGCGACGCGGAGCGGCGCGGGCGCACGGCGCGGCCGCTGCCCGCGCCGCCACCGCCCGCGCCCGCCCGCACCGCCACGGCCCGGGACCGGGACCAGGCGCAGCAGTACGCCTCCAGCGGCAGTGAGTTATTCTTGTACTCGTAGGTGCAAGTGTCCCGTCACGCGCGGCCCGCGAGCTACGCGGGCGACGTGGAGCGGCGCGGGCGCACGGCGCGGCCGCTGCCCGCGCAGCCACCGCCCGCGCCCGCCCGCACCGCCACGGCCCGGGACCGGGACCAGGCGCAGCAGTACGCCTCCAGCGGCAGTGAGTTATTCTTGTACTCGTAGGTGCAAGTGTCCCGTCACGCGCGGCCCGCGAGCTACGCGGGCGACGTGGAGCGGCGCGGGCGCACGGCGCGGCCGCTGCCCGCGCCGCCACCGCCCGCGCCCGCCCGCACCGCCACGGCCCGGGACCGGGACCAGGCGCAGCAGTACGCCTCCAGCGGCAGTGAGTTATTCTTGTACTCGTAGGTGCAAGTGTCCCGTCACGCGCGGCCCGCGAGCTACGCGGGCGACGCGGAGCGGCGCGGGCGCACGGCGCGGCCGCTGCCCGCGCCCGCCCGCACCGCCACGGCCCGGGACCGGGACCAGGCGCAGCAGTACGCCTCCAGCGGCAGTGAGTTATTCTTGTACTCGTAGGTGCAAGTGTCCCGTCACGCGCGGCCCGCGAGCTACGCGGGCGACGTGGAGCGGCGCGGGCGCACGGCGCGGCCGCTGCCCGCGCCGCCACCGCCCGCGCCCGCCCGCACCGCCACGGCGCGGGACCGGGACCAGGCGCAGCAGTACGCCTCCAGCGGCAGTGAGTTATTCTTGTACTCGTAGGTGCAAGTGTCCCGTCACGCGCGGCCCGCGAGCTACGCGGGCGACGCGGAGCGGCGCGGGCGCACGGCGCGGCCGCTGCCCGCGCCGCCACCGCCCGCGCCCGCCCGCACCGCCACGGCCCGGGACCGGGACCAGGCGCAGCAGTACGCCTCCAGCGGCAGTGAGTTATTCTTGTACTCGTAGGTGCAAGTGTCCCGTCACGCGCGGCCCGCGAGCTACGCGGGCGCACGGCGCGGCCGCTGCCCGCGCCGCCACCGCCCGCGCCCGCCCGCACCGCCACGGCCCGGGACCGGGACCAGGCGCAGCAGTACGCCTCCAGCGGCAGTGAGTTATTCTTGTACTCGTAGGTGCAAGTGTCCCGTCACGCGCGGCCCGCGAGCTACGCGGGCGACGCGGAGCGGCGCGGGCGCACGGCGCGGCCGCTGCCCGCGCCGCCACCGCCCGCGCCCGCCCGCACCGCCACGGCCCGGGACCGGGACCAGGCGCAGCAGTACGCCTCCAGCGGCAGTGAGTTATTCTTGTACTCGTAGGTGCAAGTGTCCCGTCACGCGCGGCCCGCGAGCTACGCGGGCGACGCGGAGCGGCGCGGGCGCACGGCGCGGCCGCTGCCCGCGCCGCCACCGCCCGCGCCCGCCCGCACCGCCACGGCCCGGGACCGGGACCAGGCGCAGCAGTACGCCTCCAGCGGCAGTGAGTTATTCTTGTACTCGTAGGTGCAAGTGTCCCGTCACGCGCGGCCCGCGAGCTACGCGGGCGACGTGGAGCGGCGCGGGCGCACGGCGCGGCCGCTGCCCGCGCCGCCACCGCCCGCGCCCGCCCGCACCGCCACGGCCCGGGACCGGGACCAGGCGCAGCAGTACGCCTCCAGCGGCAGTGAGTTATTCTTGTACTCGTAGGTGCAAGTGTCCCGTCACGCGCGGCCCGCGAGCTACGCGGGCGACGCGGAGCGGCGCGGGCGCACGGCGCGGCCGCTGCCCGCGCCGCCACCGCCCGCGCCCGCCCGCACCGCCACGGCCCGGGACCGGGACCAGGCGCAGCAGTACGCCTCCAGCGGCAGTGAGTTATTCTTGTACTCGTAGGTGCAAGTGTCCCGTCACGCGCGGCCCGCGAGCTACGCGGGCGACGTGGAGCGGCGCGGGCGCACGGCGCGGCCGCTGCCCGCGCAGCCACCGCCCGCGCCCGCCCGCACCGCCACGGCCCGGGACCGGGACCAGGCGCAGCAGTACGCCTCCAGCGGCAGTGAGTTATTCTTGTACTCGTAGGTGCAAGTGTCCCGTCACGCGCGGCCCGCGAGCTACGCGGGCGACGTGGAGCGGCGCGGGCGACGTGGAGCGGCGCGGGCGCACGGCGCGGCCGCTGCCCGCGCCGCCACCGCCCGCGCCCGCCCGCACCGCCACGGCCCGGGACCGGGACCAGGCGCAGCAGTACGCCTCCAGCGGCAGTGAGTTATTCTTGTACTCGTAGGTGCAAGTGTCCCGTCACGCGCGGCCCGCGAGCTACGCGGGCGACGCGGAGCGGCGCGGGCGCACGGCGCGGGCGCACGGCGCGGCCGCTGCCCGCGCCGCCACCGCCCGCGCCCGCCCGCACCGCCACGGCCCGGGACCGGGACCAGGCGCAGCAGTACGCCTCCAGCGGCAGTGAGTTATTCTTGTACTCGTAGGTGCAAGTGTCCCGTCACGCGCGGCCCGCGAGCTACGCGGGCGACGTGGAGCGGCGCGGGCGCACGGCGCGGCCGCTGCCCGCGCCGCCACCGCCCGCGCCCGCCCGCACCGCCACGGCCCGGGACCGGGACCAGGCGCAGCAGTACGCCTCCAGCGGCAGTGAGTTATTCTTGTACTCGTAGGTGCAAGTGTCCCGTCACGCGCGGCCCGCGAGCTACGCGGGCGACGTGGAGCGGCGCGGGCGCACGGCGCGGCCGCTGCCCGCGCCGCCACCGCCCGCGCCCGCCCGCACCGCCACGGCCCGGGACCGGGACCAGGCGCAGCAGTACGCCTCCAGCGGCAGTGAGTTATTCTTGTACTCGTAGGTGCAAGTGTCCCGTCACGCGCGGCCCGCGAGCTACGCGGGCGACGCGGAGCGGCGCGGGCGCACGGCGCGGCCGCTGCCCGCGCCGCCACCGCCCGCGCCCGCCCGCACCGCCACGGCCCGGGACCGGGACCAGGCGCAGCAGTACGCCTCCAGCGGCAGTGAGTTATTCTTGTACTCGTAGGTGCAAGTGTCCCGTCACGCGCGGCCCGCGAGCTACGCGGGCGACGTGGAGCGGCGCGGGCGCACGGCGCGGCCGCTGCCCGCGCCGCCACCGCCCGCGCCCGCCCGCACCGCCACGGCCCGGGACCGGGACCAGGCGCAGCAGTACGCCTCCAGCGGCAGTGAGTTATTCTTGTACTCGTAGGTGCAAGTGTCCCGTCACGCGCGGCCCGCGAGCTACGCGGGCGACGCGGAGCGGCGCGGGCGCACGGCGCGGCCGCTGCCCGCGCCGCCACCGCCCGCGCCCGCCCGCACCGCCACGGCCCGGGACCGGGACCAGGCGCAGCAGTACGCCTCCAGCGGCAGTGAGTTATTCTTGTACTCGTAGGTGCAAGTGTCCCGTCACGCGCGGCCCGCGAGCTACGCGGGCGACGCGGAGCGGCGCGGGCGCACGGCGCGGCCGCTGCCCGCGCCGCCACCGCCCGCGCCCGCCCGCACCGCCACGGCCCGGGACCGGGACCAGGCGCAGCAGTACGCCTCCAGCGGCAGTGAGTTATTCTTGTACTCGTAGGTGCAAGTGTCCCGTCACGCGCGGCCCGCGAGCTACGCGGGCGACGCGGAGCGGCGCGGGCGCACGGCGCGGCCGCTGCCCGCGCCGCCACCGCCCGCGCCCGCCCGCACCGCCACGGCCCGGGACCGGGACCAGGCGCAGCAGTACGCCTCCAGCGGCAGTGAGTTATTCTTTGTACCTACCCTGGCAGGACTATACGTACCGCATGACTCATATCTTAGTCTATCTAGGACAGCAAGATGGATGTCAAACAAAGCTGCCGCAAGTATACTCTCTCTCCAGGGTTCTTCGAGATTCACGTGACACATTCCAATTTGGTTTTAATCTAATCTGTGCACTCGCTTCCACACAAGCACATTAAACACATTGAACTCTCCTATTTGAAATGCGTAATGTACACATGCGCAACTCTCTTGAATCGAACTCCTAAAGTTTAAAGATATAGCCGATCAATTTCAGCTGCCGTAGGTATAACTTTAATATCCTAAGCGTCACGTCGACACGTCAACCAAACCTCTTTTAGCTAAAATGCCAATAAAAATTGTTTGTCTTTATCTATGACTTTGAGATTTTTGTTTATGTGAAAGGGACAACAGGGGTTTGTTAAGTTTTATGAACAAACATAACTGGATTGTCATTTGTTTTCCAGTGTTGGATGAGCTGGACAGCAGCACCAGCATAGACGCGCTCAAGACTCGCTCCCTACCGGCTTTTCTACGCCCTAAACCACGACCACTTTCCACTGAAGATGATCTACAACAGCTTTACGCTAAGGTAAAGTATAATACTTACATTCTTTGTCAGTTGTGTGTACCTCTCTCTCAGTCGTATATAGGTATCCCGATTTCTGAGGGTCGTGACTACCACAGACGTCTTGCACCACCTACCTCCAAGTAATAACTACTATTCTGCACCATTTTGCAGTCAAGCCTTGGTCTACTGTGTCTTCCCTCCCCTTTTCCTTCCACGTGACCAACGACTACCAATATTACCAATATTTATGGAGTGTCATCCCGTCTACCCACTAACAACCTCTTCTCGTTTGTCGTCACTTTCTTTTCGTTTCTACTCTTAGCTACTCAAAGGTTAAATGGAAGAGATCCCTCAAAGGGATAAGTTCGCCTTTGTACATAGGTTATCTTATTGTAAATTGTTTACTATGTATATTTTGTACAATAATGAGTAATAAAAAAAGTTAAGGGAATTGACACACTCAGGCACTTATTATGATGTGGCGTGTTTTGTTGTTTGCGGCTTCATGGTATAATAATAATAATAATAACGTAAACGTAAGGCAGCTTGTGGCGGGCTGTTAGGGCGTAGCGACCCTACGTACCTGAGTACTCCTGGGGGTGTCCTGTGGTCAGGTTGAGCCGACCGGGTGGATGGTTGGACAGGCCCCCTGTCTCTGGCTTGCCTTTACTGGCCGTTCAGAGTGGAGTCGCAAGAGCTGTTGCTCGAGGGTTGATGTGGACACCTAAGTGGCGAGTTGGCTATATGTTTAAAGTCCAGTGCCACCTCTCTTCCCCCCAGCTTTCTGACCGGTGTTGCCCTTAGGCCATTTTTTAATGTCGTTATTAATAGGGCCCATCTAGCAGTTGGCGAGTCGCCATCTGCCAGAGATAAAAAGTGAGACAGTTTTATTAGGCAGGCGTCCGATGTTTCACCGAATAGCCCAGCTACTAGTCCATCATTTTCACCCAATAACCCGTTTCATTTAGATTCCATCAACCATCAATAGGCCCTATACTCCTCAGCGGGTGCTGTCTCTGTGTGCGTCCCATGACACGGGCAGGGACAGCATCCGCTCGGTGTACTCCTTGCATTTCATTAAATTGTCAAAAGGGCCTCTACGTGTTGGCTCAGTTGGTACTTTGTAGGTACCTAGCTCCACGCACGCCTCCCAAAGGTCCGGGACGTCATTGTCCCGTGAGCGGGAAAGACATACATAATAATAATAAATATTAGGGGACAATCTTACACAAATCGAGCTAGCCCCATAGTAAGCTCAATAAGGCTTGTGTTACGGGTACTAGACGACGACATATTTAATAGATATATATACTTAAATACATAGAAAACATCCAAGACTCAGAAACAAATAATCCAATCAAATAAAGGTATAAAGTAAATCCAAGTACAAAATGTTATTCTACAGGTGTCCTTAAGCAAGAAGTATAAGAACCGAATGCGCAGCGAGCACGCGGCCATCATAGCGCTCAGCAAGTCGCGCAGCCAGTTCTTCGATGCTGACGCCGTGATTGTCTATGACCAGAGGACAGCGCTGTAGAAACACTACCTTAAACATACATGCTTTTGTTAGCATCACCAGCACGGCTAGCACGCGACGGTGCGCGAGCTCTCGATTTTTCTCGCACTATCCGTCTCTCTCTTATTAGAACACTTAGAAGAAGAGGTATAGTGCGATAAAAATCGAGAGTATGTCACGGCCGTCGTGTGCTAGACGTGCAGTTCTGAAACTGGAAAGAAACACCATCTGCCGCTTTGTAGGCTGGCTGATGGAGGAACTACATGAATTTGACCTAAACTATTCTGATCAGACAGCATTATCAGCAATAGTACTATCGTTGTGGATACACGTCCACGTCAAAGATTTGTCTACATTTTGGACCTTATCTCGTTGTGATAAGGCGAACAATGTATACATATCTGTGACGTTGACTGTATGCTTGAGATTATTTGAGTTGGCTGAATTGCTTCAAAGTCGTCCATTCAAAAAGCGACTCTACCGTCCAATCTAAGGTAGACGATTCCAATCCAACGAATTAAATAATCTCACCTATACACACGCTGAAGGAATCGATTGTGTATCGAATACTCACTCTCTAATAGGATTTTGTAATTTTTCACATACTAGAAAATAGACAGTGCTCCTTAAATAGTTGGTTGATCTTGGTCCTTCGAGCCGGATTTTAAAATTTTAAACTATTCTTCGTATATTTCTATACATGTTCTCTCTCCAAACATATCAATAATAATAATCCCATAGTGAATATACATATTGCGTGAACGGGTTGCTATGGGCGCGTAACAACTTGTGTCAAAATGAAGCGTTTGCCTTCTCTAGGATTGTTAGTTCATCAAGTAAATCGAGTAAGTATAAGAATACTTTTAACTCTTTAACCGTCATCATGTGATGCGGTTAGAAGGTTAAACGGGCAAGCATCCCGTACACGCAGTCACTTACCTACAGTGTAACGAATTAGAAATACAATAAGGAATGCGCATATTTTGTACGGTTAGCAATGAAATCAACCGGAATTTTTCTGGACATGTCTGTAGCCCATTTCACGAAGCATCAAGTCACAATTTTGCAAGGCTATACTAGCAACACTAGGGTAGACGGGCCGATAGAAGACGCTACACGAGCGAAATCGGCAGGGCTGCCAAGCAAGGTCACAGATAATGTAGTATGGTGTGTTTACCTTGATTTGGTCGGAAGCTGTGCTTCCGACACGTACCCACACGGGCCGAATCACTCGGCAGGACTGCATGCAGGCCCCGTATCATGGTCGGTCTTATCACGCGATAAGTGACAAGAAAGAGCGTCCGTCTCGTCACTTATCGCGTGATAAGGCCGACCATGATACGGGGTCTTCTAATGACGGTAGACGTTTGAGTGGTTGCCAGTTTTGACTGAAATTTCAACTTGAAGCTTCGTGAAGGCTCCTCTACACAATGGGACACATGGTCCGTCAAACAGGACGCAACTATGCGGTAGACAGAGAAAGACATACTTCCATCGAATTCCAAAGCATAACTGCGTCCCTATCCTGCGCCAAGGCCCGTTGTGTGACAGGAGCCATCAAGTAAACATGCACATGTTCCAATTTGTCCAGAAATGAGCAGTGGACGATGCTAGGAAAATATATTTTGAGCTAGATTTAAGTTTTTTTATTTCGTTGGCTAGTGAGTTGAAAATTTTAACTAGTCAAAATTTAATACACAATTGGCGAATTGTGATTGTTGATCGTTGTGATACTGATATTTAAATAAGTAATTTTAATTTGTATTTTAACGAAACTGTGGCCTAACTTTGTGGTTATGTAAAGTCGCGCAACAAAGTGAAAGAGACGACGGCAATTATGCTCAATCTATTTATGTATCTACTTTTCTAATCTACACTCCTACTCCAGAGTCCAGTACATACAAGAAAAGTGATTTTAGGGTTTTGGAAAAATCTTCCCCTTAAGCGGATTAATAGGGGTGCAAAATTTGTACGGGTGAAATTTGGTGTAGTTTGAGTCCCGGGGAAGGCCATAGAATAGTTTTTATCCCGGAAATCAGTCCCTAAGGGGGTGAAATGGGGGGTGTAAGTTTGTATGGATCTGCGATTTAAACGAGTCCCACGCGGACGGAGTCACGGGCAGAAGCTAGTTAATCCGCGCAGTTTTCGATTGGCCGTGGTCGGTTCGGCCAGCGGTTATATCCACGACATACCACGACAACTCCATTTCCCTTGGTACCGTGGCGGGGTATGTTCCAACTGTTATAGTGTATACTAGAATTTTGACATTTACCACGGTTTCTTTCGGATGGCGTCTTGCGATGGCTTTCTATATGTTCGGATAACGGGCCACGCCTACTAGGTACACCTCATTCCATATAACATTAGAATTTTAACGGACAAATTCGTCTACGTATCTTCCTTTATCCTGGATATGAAAGGGAAGCATTGTACTAGTTTTACTTATTTCGACCATTAAGTACTTTTCAAACAAAACAATATTAGTGTTTTGTGTTTCAAAACGGGTTTCCATGAAATCGCATGAAGATTAACGAATGACTTTTCTAATGTTATATGCAGAGCTCGGAATTTTCACGGCAAAACAAAAGACTTGCGAAACCTTACTAGTGTTAGTAACATTTTTTTATCGATATCGATAGTTGTGTAATAGGAGAAAAAAAAACGGTCCACAAAATTACGTGAAATTTGTATAAAATTACATAGCAACAGATGCAATTTCTTCTTCGAAATCCACGTCAGTACACACAGCAGCAGATGACATTTTATTTCTGATAGTAATAAGAGTACATAATCATTAATCTCTCAACATTCTCTGGGAGTAGACAGACAGTTCGTTTATCACTATAAAGCCATTTATACCTATATACTAAATGATCGTTCAACTTCACTCGACGTCAAGGAATTTAGAAAATTCATTGTAATTGGTATGTTGTTCAGGTTGAGTAAGTTTTTTTAGATATTTCTCGTATATTATTTTAAATTAACCGTCGCGAAGTATTTTTAAATATTCGATAATAATCGATATCGATACAAAAAATGTTTCTAACACTAAAGTAAGATTGCGACAGTCTTTTGTTTTGCCGTGTAAATCCCGGGCTCTGGTTATATGGCTATAAATTTTAAACGCTGCTGTTTTGACATTCATTGACTGATTTTTGCGCGGCGCTACTCAATTCGGTTTGTCGGAATGGTAGTGAATGGCCAGCTTTAAGAATCGTTTGAACGGGCCTAATCACATAGGATCACTAGCTTGTTATAGAATAATAATGAAATTGAATTGTATGCATCAAGGACCATTTAAGAGCGAAAGTCGACTGCGACGCACGTTATGCGCGTACTTTAGTTCGTGTTTAACGCGCAGTGTGTGCCTCTACTTACGTTTCAACACAAGGCAGTTTAATCTCGCCACGTGGGCATCGTGCGCTGCAGTGGGCTTTGGGGAATAGTGAAGTGAAGGTATAATAAGTAGATTAAATTGCTCAGAAATCGAACTAAGCCAGATTTTGAAAACGCATTTTGAATTAGTATTAAAATTTATTTAACAAAGCGTCTGTAAAATGATGTCAATAGACTACTCCTCGCGCGGTAAAACAAAACAAATCTTTACCGCCCGAGGTGTGTACAAAGTTTTAAGTCTTCCTCTGGCCAGAAATTGGGACTATCCACACGGTAATTGCCAATTTACGGCTAAGTGTGACGTAAAATAATTCAAGTATCTACAATTCTAGAAATAAATTGTGTATCTTTACCACATATTACTGTTTGTTTAAAATAAGTTTGTTAACGTAGCTGTTGTGATGAAATGAAATATGGCAAATAATCGTGTTTACTCGCCTAGCATTGTTTACGGGAAATACAATTTTGTAACTGCTTTAAATCGTTTCCGTTTCCGACTGTTGACAGGCCTGTCCCTGCCGATCCGGCTAAACTCGATTGCGGACACCTCCGAGGTGCAAATTCACCCGGGCGCGGCTGACACCGCCGGACAGTGACACTATAGTTCGGATATAGTCGTGTGGCTGGTTTTGCTATAAAGCGCTGTGCTATACAGGGTGTCACAAAAATACCCCTGAAGCCGAAAGGGTGCTAAAAGGTCTCTTGTAAAGAGTATTGGCAATATGTGAAAACCGTAGTCCACAAAAAAAAAAAAAACATGGTTATCATTGAAACGCAACCCTGAAAACGTGAAACTAAAGAGACTACCCAGAAAGCTATGTACATTTTAACCTCATTTTCTCTGAGAGGTAAAGGACAACAACCATAACCGAGTTAGATACATACTCATGTTTCTTAATTTATGACGAATTGGATCCCTTAATTGTGAAATGTATTTATGTTGATGGAGATTTATTGAGATGACTTTTAATTGACACCATAATTTTTCGTCTTTTTAAGTACTTTAAGAGGTTTGATTTTCTTTTATTGAGTTTGCAAAACTTTTCGGAGTGAAATGGTTGAATTATTATTAAACTGGGTACAAATGATAAACGGTAACTTCTGTTAAAATAATCTATGAACATTCAGTTTGATTGACGTGACAGGTTATTAGGGTTGGCGCTTTTATTCTGTTCAATAAATATTCTCTTTTTCATGGGGAATTATGTAACACGTTGTAGAGTTGGATGACATGATTTCAGCTTTCTTGCTGTCAAACATTGGCTTTGTTAGACAGAGTACCTTATGTACGTAAGTACTATTATTTATTCTGTGTTCGACTACTCAGAAGGACAGACATGTATGTTAAAGCGATGCCTTGGTTTGAGTCGAACACGCCCCCTAGACAGAGACATGCTGATGCCTTCCGCGCACGAGGAAAAGAGGTGTAACACTCTTCGGGAATGGCTTTTTTGGACAAATTTCGATAAATACCTAACTTAGACGTTTTATTTAAATTTCATAAAGTGAGATAAAATACTATAGTATTAACTTAATTGTATCGTAAAATAATGTATCGTTTGAGTAGACTGAGTAAAAAAAAAGAAGAAAATACAGACCCAACTTTGGATTTTTTTCTATCGAGGTAATTTTAAGCAATCATGAATCGATAAAATCAGTCAAGAATCATATATCTGAAAATCAGACCTTATTGTTTCTTAATCTAGTCAGAACGGCGTTTCAAAGCACGTAATAATTTTCAATGCACAGCCTTAAGCTGTTTGCAAACAAAAAAGTTTCTTTATAATAAAACAACGAGAGTCATTCTAATAATTTATTTGTATCACATTAATTATGTACAAGTTACCAGTTCCATAATAAAAATATAATCCGTACATATAAGAAACTTGAACCTACTTACATTATTCATAAACATAATATACAAATTTATACAATAGCCAGCTCCGCGAAATTGCCTAACGTTTCATAATACGCAATCAGTATGCAGTTTACAACAAAACACCCCCATCTATTCCTAAAATGTCCATTTAAAGGCTCTTACAGATACAGTGAAGTGCAAAAATATGTATCGATTTTATCCTGTCATAAATAAATGTACCGAAACATTAATGCGCTAACATAAGAGCGATGGGACATATTTATGAACAAGATGTATGCACACATATTTATACACATGACTGTACAGAAACATCTCTTCCACAAGGCTATCCGTTTCTTAGTATACTTGAGATCAAAGTAGTTCATTCAAAAAGCAACTCTACCGTCCAAGCCCAAGGTTCCAACTCCAATTTTATTAAAAGTCAGGCACGTTACATAACAACCATAAGTGTTCTAATTGGAAAGAGATGGATAAATTAATTTTGTATTAAGCACTAACGCTGCTAACGAAATTATAAACATAATTAATTATATTAAATACTAGCTTCCGCTCGCGACTTCGTCTGCGTGGACTCGGGATAAAAACTATCCTGTATTTTAATCCGGGCTATAAACTATCTTCGTGCAAAATTTGAGTGAGTAAAAGTGATTGAGTAACAAACATCCAAACTTTCGCATTTATAATATTAGTAGGATAGGTAATTCATTATAATTATTATTGTTCCGATAGCTCAGTTGGTTAGTAGCGACGGAGCATTAAATTTTTCCTTTAATTTAAAATTTATAATTTCGTTAGCAGCGTTACTGCTTAATACAAAATTAAATTAGTATGGGGTGGCGCATCGTTACTGACGATTTCTCAATATAATTTGAGACGTTGGTGCTGTGCAGAAGCCTTAGTATTCTGGTAGATGTCGCTACACGCCTCCCTAAGGCGCTGTAGGAAGGAACTGATTGAAAGATTTAGTGGTCGAGACAGATTGTTCCGATAGCTCAGTTGGTTAGTAGCGACGGGCCATGAATGCCTGTGGTCGCCGGTACGAATCCGGCTCGGAGCATTACATTTTTAAATTTTTCCTTTAATTTAAAATTTAGGAGATGGATAGTCTAGCTCGCGCGCGTTCTTGCGCTAGTCGTGCTGTTTCCGAAATAACCCATTCTAGGGCAAGCAACGCTACGTCAGCTACGCCGTAGCGCGTAGCAGCATCGTAGCGGCAATCACTCGTAGAGGCATTACTCATCATTATCCAGTATTTTTGAACTGTCACAGCGACTTCCCATTCATCGACTTCGTAATATCGATATTCACGTAATAAAATCTTAATATTTTTACGAATATTTTTTCATGTGTTAGTGATTTTTCAGATTGCCAGGTGCCAAAGCCAACCAAAAGATTATGAATAAAAAAAAATCGGTCCCAAATTAAGCAAAGCTTGTACTATGGGTACTAGGCGACGATATACATACAGGTCGACATACGTAAGAAGAGCTCTGCGCACCATATTAAATGTATGGACGGCAGAGCTCTTTACGTGTGTCGACCTGTACTTATATAGATAAATAAATACTTAAATACATAGAAAACATCCATGACTCGGGAACATTCGTGCTCATCACACAAATAAATGCCCTTACCGGGATACGAACCCGGGGCCTCCGGCTTCGTAGGCAGGCTCACTGCCAACTACGCTACAGAGGTCGTCACGAATGAATGATTTCCCAATTATTTGTACAGTACGATTACTGTTAGTTAACCACTGACAGATAGTTTGCCTTTATTTAATTGTCAACTTTAATTTCATGCAAATAAAGCAATTTTCAAAATACTGTTACCCACGTCTACCGATTTAGAAATAACTACTTAATTTGAATGAGGTTAAAGTTGAAAATTTAATGAAGGCAAACTATCTGTCAGTGGTAAACCCCAAATAATTCCTGTTACGGAAGGTAAATAAAATGTATTGCCTGCAAATACATAGCACAACACGTTGCTCATATCTATTTTGAAATTACGTACGATGACACTGAGTCGATAAACGAGAAGTTACCATGAAGCTCAACAATGCCACGAAAAATCCGGTGTTTGCTCATATGTGATTAATTGGCCTCGAATGGATTGAGATCACTAAAGCCTAATTTAATTACCCGGCTGCACGACAGCAAGGCTCAGGCAATCTTGTAAAACTGACTACATTTTCATACATTTCACTACATTTAACCAACAGTATTGTAAACATTATCATTACCACCGTTTCGTCTACCTGCATACTGAAGCTTCCAGCCTATATACACCACTAGGGAACTATTAATGCTTTCTCGAGAACACGGGTGCCCGGCAGTGAATCCAGTGAACACATTAACCTGCCTCCACAACAGCGTTAGGGCACACATCCACCACAGACGTATGGTGGATGAACCTTTAAGCGTAAGTGTTGCTTTCCATGCAAACGATATTCCAGATTGGCTTGGCTACAAATCAATTTCAATTATCATCTAGCTGCCCAAACGCCTTTTAAAAGGCATCTTCCCTTCAACGGTATTTAAACGATTCAAATTTAGAACCGAGTTGCTTTTCTTTTATTTCGTTCAATTTCATAGCAAAACAAATTCTGCTCGATTTCCTATCATACATGATTCAAATTGCAGATTAGGCGGTAAAAAGTTTAGTTAATCTCATAAGAAACCGCAAAATTATAATATATAATTAATAATTATATCATGATTAATTGGAATTAATTTTACATTTATAAATTCTCATAAATAAAACGAATCGAAAAAAATCTCAAATTATAAAAAATATGCAAGCTATTTCTATTCGTAGGAAATAAAAAATGAGGACTCCCCGCTACTGGGAGCGTTAAAATGAACCCACCAGAGATGTGCGCATCCCTCAAGCTTGAGAGCTATGTGTCAATATGGAAACGCGGCTTTGCACATCCCTGGTGAATGTCCACCAGGGACCCTTACTTAGCCCGAAAAACGTTTGCACCGAAAGCAATACGATTGAATACTAACATAAAATAATATAGTTACAAACATTATCATTCAAATAATTCAAATATCAATAAAATGTTTTATTACAGTGATAGGAACGACTCGCAAACTGTTTTAATTTGTCGCCGAGTGCTGTCTCACTTTCTCAGGAAGGATAGAAATAGCTTCCTAGCGGCTACGACCATTGACGACTAACGTAAATGCGCCTTATGATCTACTTCCATAGCCGAATTTAACATTTTTATTTGCAATACTGAAATCCTCTAAACTCACGCGCTTTGCACAGTATCTACGTATTCAGACAACTTTTCAACAATACCTATACACAGCAGTGGCAGCGCGTGAAAATTTTCGATAGGCAACCCGGAACAAAAAAGTTCTATAATTTCCTTTAACAAAGTTTTAACCGACTTCAATTTAGTACTCCGCCAAGCCATGAGAACATTTCCACATTTATTTTCCAATTTACCACATGAGCTGATTTCCGAGAGCAAATGCGTTGATTATTAGGAAAAAAAACCCAATCGCTGTATGTGGCCCGATAATATTTGAGGACTTCCGTCGATTCCACAAGGATCACCTTTGACACTTCATTAGTTGCTATTTCAATGAAATCTTATCAGAATCTGTGACGTACATTTGTACTTTTAAGTACATCATTGAGGAGTTCCATAAGTCATCTGTGGTCTTCATCATCAATTCCATTTATGATTACCGGGTGTAAATACACGACTTATAATAGAAAATACCAAAATCACTACACGCGTGCCTAATTCCCTCAATTCCTCATGGATCCCATCATCCAATTGAATTTTTGAAAAAATGGGACCCACCTGGAACTACCTACTTACAAACAAAAAAAAAGACTTTACGAATCGGCTCGTCAATGACGGAGTTCTGAGGTAACAAACATTAAACATAAAAAAAAAACAACTGAATTGAGAACCTCCTCCTTTTTTTAGTCGGTTAAAAAGAGTTTAGAGTATATAAAAAGAAATGAATCGGCTTGTATGGGCGCCCCACCGCCGTCTTTATTGTGAATGACATAAGATGCATGTGTAGATACTTTTGAAAGTTTGTCTGTTTAGATATTGGATAGCGCGGCTGTACCCATATTTAAAAGATAACACCGTCATCTGACGTCACACCCGGTGCAACCCGTGTCCAAACGGCAGATATAAAGGTAAATAAATATAGCGTTACACCCGTGTATCTTTTAAATATGAATAATAATCCTCAAATTTTTTTACGATTTAATCGTCTGCAAAAAAATATCATGGCTTGATGGCAGATAACTAACTAACTGCCTTTGATGTTAATAAAACTAAGGACACATAATTGACATAATACAGGTTAATAACCCAAAAACCAAACATATAACTCTTTGGAATACTAAACAATATAATAGAAAGTAAAATATAATAACATGGACGATTTACATTGATGAATGAAGGAATATCGAATTGTACTTAAAACTAAAACTACCATAATTTCCGATATATCAGCAAAGTGACTACACTGCCATATTTAATAATATAATATGTATAGTTTTCAGTCCGTTAATAATAAAACCGTTAGCAGAGAATTTAATAATTATCTTATTTAAAGCATAATTGATCGTTCGTCGTACAAACGACAACACTGTTAACTGACCATCCTGTGTTTATATAGAACCTGGTGGCACCAAGGTGCACCGATGGTCAGTCAGCTGTGTTGTCGATAGTACTATCCCAGAATTTAATACAATCTAGTATAAAATCACGAAAGCGGGGTTACATAAATGTCTGTGAATTTATATAAGTTTTGGTACGGAACACTAAAAGGAACCCGTAGGTTCGCAATACGGTATTTGACAAAAGTCAAATCAGCTTCTTTTTATGAAACGTCAAAAACGCTCATTTGTAGGGATTACTAGCTTGTGACGTCACAATCAAACAACGACCTTATAGTTAGTTTTTATGAATTTAAAAATCTTTTAATAGCAAACACAAATGAAAGATTGATAGTTTCCGGGTATTTTCGTATCGTTTATCTGTTGCAAATGAAAAAACCATTTGTTTTCACTGTTGTCAAATACCCTATTATGAACGTCAAACCAAAAAAGGGGTCGGCAACGCGCTTGTTGCTAGAACAGTCAGCAGCAAAAGTCGCTAAGCGGGCCAAATGTTCAAAATGATCTACACACGACTCTAATGCCAAGAGGATAAGAACTGTCTAGATCATTTTGAGCGTATTATTGTGTCATGGAAGTGTTCGGATTGGCACGGTGTACTGTGGTAATCCTTTAATTGTCCAATAAAAATCAAACCCAATTGGTGTCCGTTATTCAATACTACTACCATACTGTGCCAAATTAGTTTGTGACTTATTACCTCTCAATAAGCTTGTTTTTTTAGAGAGCATTCGTGACGCCCACATGAGAAAGTTATTCGACTAATATATTTGACCAAGTTTTGAACCTCATTGCATTGCATTTAAGGTCGCTTTTGATGTGCCTTAGCAGCGCATCTAGCCCCCGCTTTTATAAAGTGTTGATTGCTGACGCGAGTCAAGCTACGTAATTTAAAACTTACTACGTCGTGTTCAGTTCAATCATACCAGAACGGTTTCAACTTTGCGACTGAAACTCATACAGCGTCAACGAATTTCCAGTCTTCACACGGTATTCAGGTCGATATTGGCTTGTAAGCTAAGTAGCATAGTAGGGGTGGTGGTACGCGCGTGTCAACCAAATTCCAACCTTATCATAGCGTGCCTAGGTCGCTATAGGCTTGCGGCACAAGATCAAACCCGACCGCCTTAAACTTCGCCTCTGAAACTCATAAAGCGTCAACCAAATTCCAACCTTATGGTACCTCAATTAGATAGATATTGGCTTGTGCGGCAGCAGTGCCACGAGTCGCAGCAGCGCCAACGCCAGCAGTTTATCGAGCGGGTCGAGTGCCCCGCGTTGCAGCCATTTCGGTATGGTGGTGCGCGCGTGGGAGAAGCCTAGTTTTTGCAGGATGTAGTCCACGCCGTATGGCTCGATGGACTTGCCGGCCCAGGAGAGCAGCCTGGAAGCGATGAAAGAAATAAGTCCAGGTTGGCTCAGTTTGGATTGCATAGAGCAGTTCCATAACGCTTCGGGAGCTCAAATACCGTGAGCCACCCGGTTGCCTCTCGGAGACTGAAATTAGGCGTGATTGCTTTAACTAGTGTTGAGTGAGTACCAACCTGACCGTGGGCTCGAGGTGCCAGGTGAGGCAGTGGTAGTCGCGGTAGTCCTGCGCAGGCGCGCGCGCGCCCGCCGCCTCGGGCCAGGCCGCGCGCGTGCCCGGGCCCGGCATCTGCGGAAACGTACATTTACTCATTATATTATCTCCTCTCCTGCCAACAAACACCCAACCACGACGAATTGTTCCGCATCAACAACAAAAATCCACAAAAAAAAAATTGACAAACATTCCAGTTTGAGAGGCTCAGCCTGAGGCATGCTCGCCCCGCGCGGCGACCACCAAATTACATAGTTCTGTCCGCGACACGCTCGGATACACGTCCAAATTACGCGAGGCACGCACACTGAGCGCAGGCAAAAGACCGCCCCTGACCGCTCACTTGCTTTCGGATTTAAAAAAAGGTAGCCTAAACTACTTCAAATTTTTCACTATCAAAGCAGCCAATACTTCGATTGGCAACCACGGTTGCCACCATCAGTTTAGGGGTCCGCGAAATTGGCAACTGTGGTTGCCACAAGCAAGTGAATGGCCAAGCGGCTCGCGCACAGTGCGTGAGCGCGTAGGAATTAGAGCAAAATAGGTGAGCCGCGCGTGCCTCAACTCGAGGCTGCTCTAATTCGTACGCAGCTTTAGGTACAATTATTGATCTCTATGTTTCGCCGCCTGGCACACAAATAGCTCCACCTTTTATTTATTTATATAGGAAGCTCATCGGCGTAAATACTACACAGTAGCTTAAAACAGTAGTCTAATAACATATCCCTCTCCGATAGCGTAATAAATACCTTTTAGAAAAATGAGTATCCATCAGAGTTGTGCGAGGTAGCAGAGCGGTGTGCGAGAAAAATCCACAAATAGGAATGGAGGCATGATATATTTTTTTATATTTATTTTTTACAAGTAAAATTAATTACGAAGTCACAAGTTAGGTAAAATTGTACCTAGGATAAATCACTAGTTGGTCATCCTTCAATAACCGGCCCCCTCATATTAAAAATGAATTCTGTTACCCTACAAACAGAATTAAATTTAGTCTAACGTGGCCAATTATTGAAGGGTGGCCAGTAATTAACACCTTATACGAAGTTTTAATATGAAGTAGCCAGTTATTGAACGATGGCCAGTTACTGGCAATTGACCCTAGCTATTTTGAAACAGTGTTAGCACTCACGACGCGGTCCTTCTCCTTGATGTAGGAGGCGATGAGGTCGTGCAGGAACAGGAACGCCTCCGCGTCCACCGACACGAAGATGTGGTCGTCGAACTCCGTGATGAAGCTGCACTCCACTACCGGCTTCTCGTCTGTGAACATGCACAATAGGGCTGTACACTCATGTTTCACAATCGATAGTGAACCATAAACAGCACAATACAGTATAAATTACAAAATATAATTAATATCATACAGATATGGACGTTGAAAGTTTAGAAAAATATGCTGCGAGTTAAGTCGATGTGATAAGAGGTCTGCGCTCAGGAAGGGCTTGGTTCTGACCGTGTTCCGTGGGCGGGCTGGGGTCCTGGCGGTGCTTGGTCCGCAGGTGCAGCTGCAGCGGCGGCAGCGCGAAGATCACCTCCCGCTGGTGCTGCGCGGGCGCCGCGCCCTTGCGCTCCCGCTCCCGCTCCCGCTCCCGCTCCGCGCTGTTCGTGTTGGCGCCGGCCTCGCGCTCGCGGGCCAGCTCCAGGGACGGGAACAGTTCGATGGCTGGAAGATAAATGTTATCTAAAACTACGAATTTGGTACAAGATTTAATTGCTGGCTGTACTGAAGATTTAAATGAGTCCAAACGGCAAGAACGAAAACTTGATTGGGCTTTTGGAAGTTGGTAAAATTTGTCTTCAAAGATTTGACCAAATTAAATTGATTAATTAACATGCGCTGAAAGATAATAAATCTTTGTTCAAATGGGTTTATGACGAGCAACAGACTGTTGGTTGGCATGGTGAAGTTATGATACCTACCAATCTAAATGGCTGAGGGAGAACTCAGAAACGATGAAAGATCCAAGATGCCCTGTGTTGAGAATGAGGGATATGCAGTTCTAATTTAACCAGTGCGAGTGGGACAGGAGTGACTGAATCGCGCGCGACGCGACTCGATAGCATGTACTAGTCCTCTGGATTTGAGGCGTGCAACAGTGGTTACGCAGTCATACACAAATCAGTGTACCACAGCTGTAACCAAGCATCACTTACTACTCGTCTTTTTAGTGGTTTTCACTCTTGACAGAGAGGTCGTAGTCAGAATTTCAGGTGTTGGTGGCAAGCTATACGACACGCCGCCATTTCTGTGAGAGCCGCCTTTCTAATTTGCTTATTTCCAGTGGTGCATCTACGGCAGTTTTAATCTGGTCTGTCCATGTCATGGGTGACCTGTCTCGCTCTTTTTTACCTTTCCCTGGACCACAAGTCGGTCGATTGACGACCTGGTATCGGTGGCGGGAGTCCGCTGGATGCGGGTGGCGCAGGACCGGTCACTGTGGCACACCTTCGGGGAGGCCTATGTATGTGGGTTCGAGTGATATGGTAATGGTGATGAAGTCGATAGCCAGTACACGTACCGTCTATCTCGCTGTTGGCGAAGGCATACGTGAACCACTCGCGCAGCGTCTTGAACTGCGGCGGGAAGAGCAGCGCGCGCGTCATGCGGCACACCGTGCCGACGGACTGGTGGCCGCTCGCGGCGCCCGCGCTCGTGCCCAGGGACGCCGTCAGGCTCTGCGTCACGTTCACCACTAGCTCACCTGGAACACACATTCGTGCACAACTTATGAAGACGACGTAATTGCACGGAATTAACTGACTTGAGCTCTCTTAAAGCATGAAAAAGGCGGCAATTTTTTTAAAAAAACGCACACTGTTAACGGAAAATGTATGGTGGCGTAATCAACGATTAACGAATCGACGAACGGGCAGAGCGGCGCCCCGCCGGCCCGCCCGCGGGGGCAGGCGCGCGGGCTTAACTAACTTAAACCCGCACATAACAAGGTAGTTAAAACTGACAACAATCGTATTTATTTTATTACACGTTCTATCCATCACTACATGGCGATCCTGGCAGGGTCCCGCCGACTAACGACTATTCGGATTCGGGATGAAATCTTTAATTTTGGTACAAGAACGTGAAGCAAGCAAGAGAGAAGATTGTTTTAAAAGCTCCCGAACTGTGCTCTGATAAATTTAAAGATAGGGGTTTGACATTGGGCCTGACACGCTTTAAAACTTAGACTTAACACTGGACTGGTTTATAGAGAGCCACATCATGACAAAGAAACACAGCCTAATACATCACTAATGGATCAGCCTTGAGGCCTATTTCTTATCTGGAGGCTGAATAGCCCCAGGACTTGGCCTTGAAGCTGTTACCCTCTTCGTTGGCCAATTGTTGCGCCTCCATAGCCAAGCTGATGCAAGGGTCCTTGAAGCTCAAGAGCGCCTAGGACTTGTCCTTGAAGCTGTTCCCGTGGAAGCAGGCCAGAGACATGTTGGCATACAACGACTGTGCCTGTATACAACGGGATATGAGGAGGACTTACTATCTTCGTTCGCCAATTGTTGCGCCTCCGTGGCGAAGCTGATGCAGGGGTCCTTAAGGCTGAAGAGCGCCCAGGACTTCGCCTTGAAGCTCGTCCCGTGGAAGCAGGCCAGGGAGATGTTGGCGCCGTGTAATTCCATGGTGCCGCCGAGCACCGTGCCTGTACAGTTTCAAATACTATTTGATCTATTTAGTATGTGTGTTGCTGTTTTGTATGGTTCGTGTTGAACGACAAATGAAATAACTATAACTATAACGTGAAAGTTTTCGTTAGACTTTTTGAAAAAAGGTAAATAAAGGCTTGTAAAAAGATGATTGTTTTCCATTATAGAACCTACAAATGGAGGACATAATATGTATAGCTCTGTTCCTCGGACTTTCCGGGACCAACTATTGAATCAGGATTTCCAGGAACGCAGGTCTTTTGACAGCCTGGATCTGTCGTGTCAGTGGTGGGTCTTGAACCCAGCAGCACGGTCCGCAGCTAACTATGCCGTACCGTCTGGCGGGTGCGCGGGCAGCTGGAGACCGGCCGCTCGCAGCACGCCCTGCCAGTGCCGGTGGTGGCGCAGCTCGGGCGGCGCCTGGCCGTCGGCCGGCGCGGCAGCCCCGGGTGCCACTCCTGCCACTGCTAAACAACAACTTGATCTTAACATTTTGCAGGGTATCCTTCCATCCGTTTCGGCTAAATATTTTTCATCAAATTTCACTTCCCACAAAACTTATACCACTAAACCCTAAACTACTCTAGGCAAAAACTCCCATCATAACGTTTATTATGTGATGTCTATGTTCTGAGCTAGGGATCTAAGGTGTACATCGTTCGTTCTGTGAAATGCACGCCCTATTTTATAACATATAAATATATTCAATACAAGACCAAGCCTTAAGCACCTACAAAACCACAACGAGTGTATAACAATCCTAGCGATCGACTTATGGGAAATAGCGATCTTCTCGCTTCAGTCTGTGGTCAACCTTAAGACGAGTAAGAGGCTCATCAAAGATAGGCTACACCATCTGTGTAGTTAAAAAGATGGTGCCAGGCTTCTCTCAAACCTGGACCTACTAGTAATAGGATCCCGAAGTATCCTTCCTTATCACCGTTAGGGGAAATGCATTTCGTTAAGTTGACCATGCAACTAGGACATTGACCTGGTTCGAAATAATAATAAAATCATCTAAAATAAAACCAAAATCTTATAGAAAGTGAAATAGTTCATTACTATGCAACTTAATTGCACAATACTGAACCTTAGAATAAACTCAGAATCTAATAAGTAGTGGAATAGTTCAATACTATACAAAGCAATCGCACAATATTGAACCTTCCCGCCACCACAATAATGTATCTACGATTGTTTACGTTACGAATTTAAGCTCGACCCAGAGTCAATGCCAATCCGACAGTTTGCTAGAAAATGAATGAATACGTCTACTCGGTGCGTCGGTCTTATATACACTAAAAAGGTATGAATCGCTTGATTGGCTTAAAGCGCATGAATTGCTCGAAGTGCTTAACGTAAACGAAATAATACCTTGTCAACATTAACTTAAGGTTTGTTTGCAATCGTGCGCGTACGTGCTTATTCCCTATTGGAATCAACTTTACTCATTGTGTAGTGTTCGCGCCAGCAGCGTAGCGATAACACGTACCTACCTAGTTTACTGAGAAATATGAAAATATTACGTTCTGTCACGTACAAACGTCAATTTAACTATGTATTATTATATTCTATTCAGGTGTCCATATCATTTCGATTCATATCCAATGATGATGACGATTAATGTATTAATCCTTATTCTATTGTATTATTCCTTCATTTAGCATACATTAAAGACCATAATAGAGCCACAGGCATAGTTCTAGTTACAACCTACGTCTCATAACAACACGATGTTGAGATAGACGCAATGCAAATTGGTGGACACCAGCCTTTGATGAAGTCATCCAATTTCTTTGATCAAATGTCTAAGATCTTTTCCTTTTTTGGGGAGGGTTTCTGAATAGGTGAAAAGAGCATTTGTTTGTATCAATCAAAAGATCTATGGATCGACTCACGCTCGCGCTTGTCCCGCCGCGGGTACGGGTGCAGCGCGGACAGCACCCGGCGCGAGGAGTTGAACTGCTGCGTGAAGAACTCCTCCAGCTTGTACTGCATCTTCAGCAGGTCCGGCGTGGTGCTGCGGGACATGAGCAGCTGCAACTGCTGCCAGGAGAGCGTGCCGTGGGTAAGGATGATCGCCGGCCTGGAAACAGAGATGCTTTAGATGTGTACTTGAGATAGCGATTTTAACGCAGCATTTCTGACCACACAGAGCGTGGTAGCGGTGCGACTAAAGCCCGTCACTCACGCACACTCGATTTTGGGACGATTTATTTTCTTCCCGATTAAAATTTTTCGTTGGTTAAAGTGAGTAGGTTGGAAGAGCTCGTAATTCAATACAATATTCACACAATTTTTTAAAATTTTATTTGAGTGACTAAACTTTTGGGTTTTTGGTAACCCAGTGGAATTATTTGCTTTTGGACAATTTACATGGGCATACGTCAAAGAATTTTGATCAAATATTTTAACCTTATCGTACTTTATAAAAGTTTTATATTATTATTATATATTAGGATATTGTGACAAAACTATAGCTCGCTTCTCGCCGTTCGTCAACACCTTTCTAGTTTCAAGCTTTACTCGTTTCGCGTACTGTCTGCGGTGGGACATCTGCCTAACGGAGAAAGGGTGACCCTCGATGGATAGTGCAGGGCACTCACCGCGAGGTGGCTTGCGGACGCTGCCGCGGCGGCTGCTTGCTGCGCCACAGCCACTCGTCGCGCAGCGCACACTGTCAAACACATTGTTAGGATGTAAATTGAATATTGTGTCTCCACCTCTTGTGGGAAAAATTGATCATTAGTAGATTGTGTCTCAAATGACATTGATTATTGAGCGTAACGTAATTTGCCCTGCTCAACAAATGACTAAGTCATGGGGCAGTCCTACTAGGGAAGTACCTGCAGCGCCGACACCCTGGCGAGCAGCACGGAGGTGCCCATGTACTCGAGCCGCAGCTCCAGCGCGGCCAGCCGCACGCCGCACGTGTGCCCCGGGCTGCAGCCCGGCTCCTCCTCGATGTGCACTGCACAACAAATACATCATTTAGTATCTAATGCCTCAGCCACAATGTGGTCCTCTCGCTGCCGCGATGTAGCCCTCTCTGGCCACGCACTGCTCTACTCGCGCGATTGATCGACGCTCTGCACTAGATTACTTCTATCGCCACAAGCGCACCAAAAAACCGACAGAACAGGGAGCGGTGGGCGTGACGAGTAACGATGCCACACCATGTCTCTGTCTTTCCTCGCCATATGCCACGTCACTCGATGAGTGTGTCACATTAAACGAAAATCACTCAGGCTCTCAAATGACTAGTACCATATGTGTGTATGTCGGCCAGCGAGATGGCGCCGCCGACGATGCCGCCGCGCGCGTCGAGCGAGGAGCCGGCCAGCGCCACGCCGACCAGCATGTTGCGGTGCCCCGTGCTGCCGATGCTGAGCCGGCCGGTGCAGTTGAAGTCGCGGCTCTGCCAACTGCACGGAACAGACAGAACGATATCATAAAAGAAAAGTTGTTTTTTCCCTCTTTGAGTCCCTCGCTAAGCTCAAAATTCTGATTTCAAATCACTCGTTAAGCTCGTAATGTAAAGATTCTTTAGCTGGTTGAAAATCAACACTTTCGGGTGTAGGGCAGCACTGTCGGCGCGGTGTACGGACGCCGGACCTGGGCGCACCAGGCGCCACAGGTTGCGCACACGACTCGACTGCCGTACCAGCCAACTGTGATCCGCTTGCTCCCACGAGGAGCAGGAGGCTGCGCGGTAACCCGCCGCGCACGCACCAACCACCGCCACCCCATCGTGATATTGCCCCAGCCTCGGTTTCTGTTTGAGGTCCTAGCGGAGGATCAGCCTGTGTACGTGCTCTTCTGGACACGGGTGCACAAGGCTGCTTGCTATCTAGCAGGTTGGTGCGACAGGTGGGCTTGGTTGTGAAACCCGACCCGGAAACTGCTCTTGGGGGTAGGCAAACTGTCAAACCTGGTAGGGCAGCTACTTTCACATTTGCGCAGAGTCCCACTTCACAGGCGAGGATTACAGCTCCCGCATTGGTGCTGGATGAAGTGGTTGGAAGGCTCCCCCAAATGAGGCTGCTGCCTGTGGTGTAGGATTTGACAGCTGGTTTGGATTTAGCGGATGCTGGTTTCAACACCCCTGGTCCGATTGACGTGCTGCTGGGAGCGGACATCCTAGGTAGAGTTTTGCTTACCAGCAAACGGTTACTACAGCCTGCCTGGTGTCCGGTACTAGCAATTCCTCCATCTCCGGCCAAGCAGAACTGTTTGGTTGGAACTGCTCTCTCAGAAGCCATGCAACGGTTCTGGGAGATTGAAGAACTGCCTAACGCGACGGGGATTCGTTCGGACCAAGAGGAGTGCGAGTTGTTTTACCAAAATAACACTTGTCGCCTCTGCTCTGGTCGGTTCATAACTCGACTTCCTCTGCTCACCTGTCGACCACCCCTCGGTGCCTCTCGCGCATTGGCTTAGAATCGGTTGGTCTCGATGGAGCGCCGCATGAGAAAAGACCCGCTCTTCCGGCAGAAGTATGTGGACTAGAGAGTCATTAGCAGACAGAGTCATTAGACCGTCGAGATTAGCTGATCTCGTGGCGTGAGAGCCCTGATGAACCGATGTTGGTGTACGAGTTGAATACCAATACGTATGGTGAAAAGTAGTCCATACGTTTCAACTCGTACTTTGTTGGAATTGGCGACCCGAGAGAGACTGAGGTTCCCTCAAGCGTCCGACATTTTCGAGAGGGACGGACGAATACATCGCTGGATGCAGACTGTTGTGCAGGAAGAACACTTTGGGGACGTATTGAAGACCTTACGGAAGCAATTGTAAGTGAAATCTCAGCACTTGCGAGCGACTCAAAGGCATGCGATGCACGCAACTTTCCTCTCATGTGCCTCTCAGCTCAGGAGTGAGAATAAAATACATGAAAAGGAAAGAATATCTTATGCTTTTATTTATTTGTCTCGTGACGGGGATATCCTGTTTCACAAAAATAACACTATTAATTATATAAAATTCGTCAGTACCTGACGTTCCCCATAACATTGCCCATGTTCATGTGAACATTCAGCTTCGTGAAGTTGACCGCGAAGAGCACTAGTGTCTCCCACGCGGCGTTGCCCGTCGAGGCCGCACCGTTATCTGAGGAAAAGCAACTTTCATACCATGACAATAATAAATTGCATTGATGTTTAAGGGTAGATCAACTTTTTCTTGTTCTCATTCTGTCCTGCTGACTGAGATTATTTACAATATTTTTTCAAAGAAACTGCCGCTGTTGTCACTTGGCGTTTCAGCGGGCGTAGCACGGTTACCATTTTATCACTTATCGTTGTGGTAAAGACGTCCATCACGCTCTGACAAGTATGCGAGTGCGAGAGTGACGGATGCCTTATCCACAACGATAAGTGATAAAATGGTAACCGTGCTACGCCCGCTGAAACGCCAAGTGACAACAGCGGCAGTTTCTTTGAAAAAATATTGTAAATAATCTGGACTCCAGCACGTTTAGGAGATAAGCTATCATGGAAGGCGTTCGCTCTCTCGCCGACAAAACCGAATAAGAAATATTATTTCTCTCTGGCACTATTCATGATTTAAACCTATAAAAACGGTAAGAAAATTGCATAAGACTTACGACCAATACTAAGTTTTTTTTTAATTTTGACATATGACAGGGGGCTAGAAAAAAATGCCATGTAAGTAAACAGTACAAGTTCTCTTCGTTCTCTTTTCAGCCACAACGCTTTTCTTTCCACACACACTCTACTCGATTTATGCCCACTAAGTTGATTGGCCTTTAAATAGGATTTTTGGCTTACCTTTGGGTTTTTGTAAGTCTAAAGTCTTTTTCTCTCTTTGCGGTAGAACAGGGGATACCGGAACGTTGTTACTGGCAGGCCTGAAAGTAAAAATGTATAAAACTACCGCATAAAATAATTATTTGTATGAATGTGTCGCACATCTTGTCAGTTATCGATCTACGTTTAGCGGAGTCAAGTCTAACAATACAATATCTACCTTCTCTAGATTGTCTTGCTTCAAACCATATACTTTAGAACAGGCGAAGTCTTGAAAGATTTACTAACGGATCGTTCGTTCAATTAAAAATTGAGCGACAGAGAGGGAGCACGAAGGAATGACATTTGTATTTCGCGGTAGCCGCTTTGTACGTCTATCACTTGCTGCCAAGTCGCGTCGCACGAGACTCGAGCACTCTCGTCTCACTTGCGCTGAGCTACTTAGAGAGAGGGTAGATTATTCTCTTCTCGTGTCGCGTCACAATGTATTTCAGGCAAGATGGAGTATACCTGGGCCGCTCGACGCTCAGGTCGCCCAGGAACATCCTGCGCACGATGGTGCGCCGGTACCACGCCTTGGGGAACGCGAGGATCTCGCCGAGACGACGCATGTCGTACTTGAACCACGCCGAGCCCACGTCCACGATCGCTGGAACAAATACATCATCAATTATATTATATTATAAGGCCTAAAACGGCAGCAGCATGACAATGTTGAGATCCGCTGTTGCCAGTCATCCTGCAACCAAGGATGTCGTGACATCTGCGAATCGAATAGGTATCTAGTGTGCGCGCTAGGATACGAATAATCTCCCTTAGAGATAAACAAACTATGGTAGAAGCTACGGTAGCCTAGTGGTTCAGGCATGCGGCTGTCAAGCGGCGGTGGTGGGTTCGAATCCCAGCTCGCACTAATGAGTTTTTCGGAACTTATGTGCGGAATATTTACCGTTAGCTTTTCGATGAAGGAAACATCGTGAGGAAACCGGACTCATCCCAATAAAGTCTAGTTTTCCCACTGGGTCGGAAGGTCAGATGGCAGTCGCTTTCGTAAAACTAGTGTCAAATCTAGGTGCCAAAGCCGGGGCACAACCGGGAAGAACGCTAAGAGGATGATGGAGAGATGAACAAACTGCATAGTCTTAGAAACTCACTTGAAAACCTGACAGTCGCCTTCGACTGATCCTGCTCAGACTGGAAGTCCAGCTTCCTGGACCTCGACAGATGGAACTTGACGAACTCCACGTTGATGCTGAGCGAGTCCTTGCGCTCGGTGTCGGACAGTGGTGACCACTGGGGCTCCTTCAGGCTGGACTTCTTGCCCCCGTAGGGGTGGAAGATGTAGACGGAGAAGTCGGCCAGGCAGCCGGTCACGCTGAGACCGCCCATCGCGACTGCTGGCAGATTGGCCTCTCTGGGAAGATTAAGTAACGGTTAAGGCCGTTCCTCGATTCTCGTTTTATTTCCTAGTTGAGCCAGTTTTGTCTAATGAAAATTCTTATAATTTTGCATCGTAGCCTCTTTAATGACGGATGCATTATTTGCCATTCATTTCGCACACAGGTTTTTTTTCCAAGACCAAATACTTTTCAGGATTGTTTCACAATAAACATGGTATTTGATATAGTTAATAAATTATTTTTGCTAGTGACCAGTGGCAGTGCTAAGAATTCTTTGTTGTTAACATTCATTGCCAAAGTCTGTTTGACCAATGGCTATTTGAGTAATTTATATATGTAGAATCAGCAGTTGAAGAATCCACGCGGTCCAACTACTCAAAACTACTTACACACGGCTATAATGTCAATAAGGTAAGGGCTGTATAGATCATTTCGAGCATTTAAACTGTACGAGTATGCTGTCCTTGAATACTCACTCGACCTGCCGCTTGGAGCTGAACACGATGCGCAGCGAGGGCAGCTGCAGCAGGCACTCGACCCTGGACGCCGGCAGGCACGAGAAGCGGAAGGTGGACGGCTGCATGTGGAACTGGACGATCACGTCCACGGGGAAGGAGGCGTACACGTATTGGCCGTAGGACGCGCCCTCGGCTGATTGCGACCGGTCGCCTGCCTCCGTCTCTGTTGGAAACGTTGCTCATTTAATACATATACATGAAATAGTATAGTTAAAAGATTAAAAAGTGCTGTGGAAGTCTAGGTTCAGCAATCCACGTGGATGGGCGGCATCTCACCAGGGCGCTATCCGACCAAACTTTATAGGTGTACAAGACACCAAAGGTTAGGGGTTAAGAGGAACCAATGACCTTGTGAGGAATCATTGAGAGGTTAATTTCAGTCTTTCGATATGATGCTCTTGAAGAAGCCGAGGTGGCTTGATGACTTGGTGAGGGTTACTGGAGAAAGCTAGGGTAGAATCTTTGGAAGACTAGAATCAGCCGTCTTTTGGCAGATTATAATGACGCAATAGATTAACGACATCCTCTCAGGTGTTGATGCAGTGCAGGACTACTGATAGCGGATGTTTGTCTAACCGCCTTACTAATAATGATACACGGAGTCTTAGAGGGAGGTCTATAGCCCAAAAGTTCATAAGATGACTTACCAGGAGTCGGTGCCGTGAAGGACGCCTTCGTCGGTATAGGCTCCAGCGTCTGTTCCAGAAACTCCAGTATGTGCGGGCTGATGACGGTTTCTTCAGGGATGCTCTGAAGGGTGATCCACGCGAAGAGCGCGGCTTTCTTGGTCCCCTTGCGGGGCGCGGGCGCGGGCGGGGACAGCGGGGAGGCCGCGTCTTCGGGTAGCGTCTTGGACTCGTAGTGGACCTGGGTAAACGATGGAGTTGGTTAATATGGATTTTAATTATAATTCACTCGTGTTCGAACACGTGCAAACACAAAAAAATGGCTTTACAGTGTACCGACAAGGCACATTCTATAATAGCGATTAGATATTGTATAAAACGTGTATAAGATTAGCGACAGATTAAGTACGTGCGAGATGTATGAATGATTATACACGTAGCTACTCGTATATATACCGTGTTAGTTGATGATTAAATAACCATTTTATAGGCAGTACTTCAGTCTCTCTGGACTGCCCACGCGCATGTGAGAGTAGTCTCGCTCACCTTGAGGCCCAGGCCGGGCACGCGGAACACGGTAAGGTCGGGCGCGGGCGGGTGGCGGGGCGGGCCGCGCGCATGTGAGAGTAGTCTCGCTCACCTTGAGGCCCAGGCCGGGCACGCGGAACACGGTGAGGTCGGGCGCGGGCGGGTGGCGGGGCGGGCCGCGCGCATGTGAGAGTAGTCTCGCTCACCTTGAGGCCCAGGCCGGGCACGCGGAACACGGTGAGGTCGGGCGCGGGCGGGTGGCGGGGCGGGCCGCGCGCATGTGAGAGTAGTCTCGCTCACCTTGAGGCCCAGGCCGGGCACGCGGAACACGGTGAGGTCGGGCGCGGGCGGGTGGCGGGGCGGGCCGCGCGCATGTGAGAGTAGTCTCGCTCACCTTGAGGCCCAGGCCGGGCACGCGGAACACGGTGAGGTCGGGCGCGGGCGGGTGGCGGGGCGGGCCGCGCGCATGTGAGAGTAGTCTCGCTCACCTTGAGGCCCAGGCCGGGTACGCGGAACACGGTGAGGTCGGGCGCGGGCGGGTGGCGGGGCGGGCCGCGCGCATGTGAGAGTAGTCTCGCTCACCTTGAGGCCCAGGCCGGGCACGCGGAACACGGTGAGGTCGGGCGCGGGCGGGTGGCGGGGCGGGCCGCGCGCATGTGAGAGTAGTCTCGCTCACCTTGAGGCCCAGGCCGGGTACGCGGAACACGGTGAGGTCGGGCGCGGGCGGGTGGCGGGGCGGGCCGCGCGCATGTGAGAGTAGTCTCGCTCACCTTGAGGCCCAGGCCGGGCACGCGGAACACGGTGAGGTCGGGCGCGGGCGGGTGGCGGGGCGGGCCGCGCGCATGTGAGAGTAGTCTCGCTCACCTTGAGGCCCAGGCCGGGTACGCGGAACACGGTGAGGTCGGGCGCGGGCGGGTGGCGGGGCGGGCCGCGCGCATGTGAGAGTAGTCTCGCTCACCTTGAGGCCCAGGCCGGGCACGCGGAACACGGTGAGGTCGGGCGCGGGCGGGTGGCGGGGCGGGCCGCGCGCATGTGAGAGTAGTCTCGCTCACCTTGAGGCCCAGGCCGGGCACGCGGAACGCGGTGAGGTCGGGCGCGGGCGGGTGGCGGGGCGGGCCGCGCGCATGTGAGAGTAGTCTCGCTCACCTTGAGGCCCAGGCCGGGCACGCGGAACACGGTGAGGTCGGGCGCGGGCGGGTGGCGGGGCGGGCCGCGCGCATGTGAGAGTAGTCTCGCTCACCTTGAGGCCCAGGCCGGGTACGCGGAACACGGTGAGGTCGGGCGCGGGCGGGTGGCGGGGCGGGCCGCGCGCATGTGAGAGTAGTCTCGCTCACCTTGAGGCCCAGGCCGGGCACGCGGAACACGGTGAGGTCGGGCGCGGGCGGGTGGCGGGGCGGGCCGCGCGCATGTGAGAGTAGTCTCGCTCACCTTGAGGCCCAGGCCGGGTACGCGGAACACGGTGAGGTCGGGCGCGGGCGGGTGGCGGGGCGGGCCGCGCGCATGTGAGAGTAGTCTCGCTCACCTTGAGGCCCAGGCCGGGTACGCGGAACACGGTGAGGTCGGGCGCGGGCGGGTGGCGGGGCGGGCCGCGCGCATGTGAGAGTAGTCTCGCTCACCTTGAGGCCCAGGCCGGGTACGCGGAACACGGTGAGGTCGGGCGCGGGCGGGTGGCGGGGCGGGCCGCGCGCATGTGAGAGTAGTCTCGCTCACCTTGAGGCCCAGGCCGGGTACGCGGAACACGGTGAGGTCGGGCGCGGGCGGGTGGCGGGGCGGGCCGCGCGCATGTGAGAGTAGTCTCGCTCACCTTGAGGCCCAGGCCGGGCACGCGGAACACGGTGAGGTCGGGCGCGGGCGGGTGGCGGGGCGGGCCGCGCGCATGTGAGAGTAGTCTCGCTCACCTTGAGGCCCAGGCCGGGCACGCGGAACACGGTGAGGTCGGGCGCGGGCGGGTGGCGGGGCGGGCCGCGCGCATGTGAGAGTAGTCTCGCTCACCTTGAGGCCCAGGCCGGGCACGCGGAACACGGTGAGGTCGGGCGCGGGCGGGTGGCGGGGCGGGCCGCGCGCATGTGAGAGTAGTCTCGCTCACCTTGAGGCCCAGGCCGGGTACGCGGAACACGGTGAGGTCGGGCGCGGGCGGGTGGCGGGGCGGGCCGCGCGCATGTGAGAGTAGTCTCGCTCACCTTGAGGCCCAGGCCGGGCACGCGGAACACGGTGAGGTCGGGCGCGGGCGGGTGGCGGGGCGGGCCGCGCGCATGTGAGAGTAGTCTCGCTCACCTTGAGGCCCAGGCCGGGTACGCGGAACACGGTGAGGTCGGGCGCGGGCGGGTGGCGGGGCGGGCCGCGCGCATGTGAGAGTAGTCTCGCTCACCTTGAGGCCCAGGCCGGGTACGCGGAACACGGTGAGGTCGGGCGCGGGCGGGTGGCGGGGCGGGCCGCGCGCATGTGAGAGTAGTCTCGCTCACCTTGAGGCCCAGGCCGGGTACGCGGAACACGGTGAGGTCGGGCGCGGGCGGGTGGCGGGGCGGGCCGCGCGCATGTGAGAGTAGTCTCGCTCACCTTGAGGCCCAGGCCGGGCACGCGGAACACGGTGAGGTCGGGCGCGGGCGGGTGGCGGGGCGGGCCGCGCGCATGTGAGAGTAGTCTCGCTCACCTTGAGGCCCAGGCCGGGTACGCGGAACACGGTGAGGTCGGGCGCGGGCGGGTGGCGGGGCGGGCCGCGCGCATGTGAGAGTAGTCTCGCTCACCTTGAGGCCCAGGCCGGGCACGCGGAACACGGTGAGGTCGGGCGCGGGCGGGTGGCGGGGCGGGCCGCGCGCATGTGAGAGTAGTCTCGCTCACCTTGAGGCCCAGGCCGGGCACGCGGAACACGGTAAGGTCGGGCGCGGGCGGGTGGCGGGGCGGGCGCGGGGCGCCGCGCCGGGCCGCGCCGGGCGAGCCGGGCGCCGAGCCCAGCCCGCCTGACGCTGAGCGGCCCACGCGCATGCGCGACCCGCTACTGAAATAACACACGCTATCGTTACTTACTACGATACAATGAATAATATACCCTGCGCAACGGACTGTTTCTGGCTTCTGGTTGAACGAGAATTGCTAATCGTCGTCAATCGTCAATCAAGAATACACAGTCTGTTCGAGCCGGATCCGCACTTGTGTACGGCTCTTTAAGAATTGTTCGTATGATTGCACCAGCCTTAGAATTAAAAAAGTAAGTTGGAGTGAAAGCTGTCAGAGGACATACGGAACTACTACGTTTTCGGGACTTGGGAATGTGGTTACATTCACGTTTTTTGAACGGGTTCCCTTTATCTGGCATAATATCGATCGTCCGAAATACACTCCGCATAACAGTTATCGTAGAAACATTTTTAGCCGAATGATACTTTAGCATAATCATATACTTAGCATAACTATCATGTCGCATAACACTCATTTGGCAGAATTTTGAATTACAGAATACTAATATGTCCGAATTTATTTTCGCAGAATTTTACGTAGCAGAACGTATATTCCGTCGAATTTCTTGAAGCATACAACTAATATCACCGACTTTATGACGACGTTTCGCCGAAGCCGTGCAAATAATGAACCGTGCTGTTCTAGGCGACAACTAGCGCGAAAAGCGTTCTAAGGCAGGTCGGTGTAGGTACGACGAGCGAAGCGACGACCCTAAAACGCGCGAGCCAAGCGAGAACGTTACGAATTGTTTATCAAAAATACTAACTTGCACTCTAAATTGTACAATACCTATTACCTCGGATTTCACAAATCACGTAGGCAGTAGGGAACAGGGACTTAGTGGCAAAACCGACTTGGATCGCGGATAGGTTAGAAGACGAAAGCGGGAGCTTTACTCCCCGCTTCCGTCTTCGAGGTTTTTTTTTTATAAAAGAGCAGAAAACTTGTTTTAATATCAACAAACATATTAAAACATGTTTTCTGCTCTTTTATAAAAAAAAACAAGGAATTGTCATTATTTTTGTTTTATCTTTTAAATATTTTATACAGAATATACAGATATCAATTAAAATTAATTAATAAGCAAATCTATGCATGTTGGATTCACGAATCACGTATAGGCAGTAGGGAACAGGGACTTAGTGGCATAACCGACTCGGATCGCGGATAGGTGAGAAGACGAAAGCGGGACCAAAGCTCCCGCTTCCGTCTTCGAGGTTTTTTTTTAATAAAAGAGCAGAAAACTTATTTTAATATCAACAAACATATTAAAACAAGTTACACACAAACACACAAATTTTGGCGATACAATTATTTGGTCATTATGACTATTATTCTTAACAACATTATGCCATTGTACGATTCTGCCAAAGAACGTTGTGCCAAATGACAGTATGCCAGCTAAATATTATGCGATACAAATTTCGGTGACACGATTATTCGATTATAGGACTATTTTTACAATCGTCATTATGCCAATGTACTATTCTGCCAAAGGAAGTTATGCGAAATGACTGAATGCAATGAAATTTATGCGAAAAGTAATTCTGCGAAATGACGATTCTCAAAAGGGCTGTTATGCAAAATAAAATTATGACAATCAATTTTATGCAACACATTAGTAACCCCTTTTTGAACAGCAAACAGGCTGGCGTGAGAGATTTGGTTTGAATAATTGTAGAATCCGTTTTCTAGAGCCAGTTGGAGGTTCAGATATTGGTATTCTACATGCGCTAAGCGCGATTGGGGAAATTTGTGTCGAATTTTGATCCCGCGAGCGAGTGATGACCTTCGTAGCGTGCGGCGTGCCTCTGCAGGCCTACACGAGGACCTTAGCGGGCGATATTACTCAGACTTTAACTTTGACTTGATTTTTGATTGATAACTTTGGTGAGTATTAAAACCTCCCTTGTGAATTAGGGTCACGTTATTTAAGTGGCTAGTTTTTAGGTGGTAACACATGACCCACGTATCGTGAGGCGTTAAAGAAACACCCTAAGGGCGTTTTAAACAATTTGTAGCAGAGCGTGGTTAGTTAACGAAACCGCATAATTTTAACACATTTTTTACGTCGGCAATTTGAGGTTAGTTGTAAGTGGAAAATGATGTATTTGTTTGAAAATGTTTTTTTGTTGTGTTTTTTTAAATGTATTAATATTGTTTTTTTTGTATGCATATTAATTTTAATCATCCAGCCGAGTGGCCGCAGTGACCGCTAGCCGCCATCTTATGTAGATAGGTACGAACTCTAACCGGGTGAATGATCTTCGCACTGCGCGCCATACAAGATTTTTTTAACTTACCTTTTAGTACTAAAAACTTAAATAATATTTTTTTTTTCACGAATGATTAGTATGTTTTGAATACTTTAAGTGGGCTTCGGCTCTAAGACGGTTAAAAAAACACGTTGTATATTTTGTCCCTAAATGTTGTGGATCCTTTAGTAATTAAGTGTATTTAGACGTCACATTTATCTGTGGAAAAGGCTAATAAGGCACGATTTGTTTTTTTTTTATAATTTATTTATTACTAAAACAGGTTACATAATATAAATTTAACCTTATCTGCCAAACTGCATAACAGTCTGTTGGCAGAAAACATGAAAAAAAATAGTATAACATTTGGAAAATCTTGCAGAATTTGTTTAATTATAGCCGGCCAAAACAGACTATTTGGAATTTCAAAGTGAAATTAATTGTTTAAGAGCGTGCAAACAAAAAGTTCGTATTTTAGCTAACGTAAGGCTTTTTCAAAGGCCATAGTTTCGTTCAAATTATTGCATTGTTAAAGTAAACTACTGTTTTGTATAGATAAACTCTTATTCTAGACCACACCATTGCTATAATTCTATTTATATAAACGGTTATTTAAAACAACCAGGTTTTCGTCGGAGTGTTTTGCAAAAATACGCGTCAGAGCTATCTTTCAGGTAGAATATTTTCATTTTAAACTTTCAAAAATGTATCGATGTTTGCCTTTTACAATGGAATATATAGTCTTTTAGTACATACCAATCGCACTAGTTCTAAAATATTGGTTTTTCCTATTAAAAATAGCACTACATAATGTCTAATTCGGTTAGTTTAAACATTTTTTTATTCACGTATTTGATGATGTTTTGGAAATCAAACATTTTATTATAAAACTACAGGACTTGTTTAATATTACGTGATTTTTTTTTACGCTTTTGGGTGACCCAGTTAATTTAGCCCATTTTTTCATTACGCGCCGGGCCTTCCCAAAGAACGGACGTATCGCTCTCGTCGCTGCCCAAAGGTCGGTGACCGAGCGTACCCGATACGCGCCCGACTGTAGTGCGTCTGCTACTGATTGATACTTGGTAAGTAATTTTACATGTTAAGTAAGTTTATTTATTTTATTGTTTCACAAAGCACTAAAGTGATATAACTTTTTATAGAAATGGGTAATAAACGAACATTATTTGGGATGAATAAATCCAATAATACTACGTACGGCCAGACAAGTTAAAAGTTAAATAACCAATATTATTCATATTATTTACGTTTATACTGCACTTGCCTAGGGGTTATGTAACGATTTTATGAAATATTTTCGAATTAGTAATCATTTTATAAAATTCGACATCATCATCATCTTAGCCTGCGGCGCGCGCCGCGCCCAAACCTTTACACATAGAAAGCTGAAATTTGGCATAGAGGTTTGTTTTATGATTTGTATTAAAAAAAAAAATGCATTTATTTCGGACCATTAAAAATCCATATATTGTTAGTAACAATTTGGTACTTAAATAAATATATTAGTTCTATGCCTACAACTTAAATGATGAGAGGACCAGTGCTTAACTAAATTGCTGTCCCATCTATCGGCTACGACTGTCAGGAGACTGTGGCGGCTGCCGCGAACCCTACAGAGCGTCGCGGCGCAGCGCTTGCGCAGCGTCGCATGAAACCCGTCTACATGCGCGTCTATTAGAGGTAAGGCTAAATTTATAGGGGATGAGAAGGAGGGTGGAATTCTGAATTAAAAAACTTTGTTTTTAAACTTTCGATCATATAACTGGGAATATACTCTTCAAAAGATATAAAAGAACATATCATGTTTCACTGTTTTAGAAAATTCCACCCATAGAATGCTGAAAAAGGGGTTGGAAGTTTGAGTGGGAAAACGTTATATTTAACCTACGGTTATGAAACTTAGAAAATGTACTTTTCAAGGGAAATCAATGTTTCTGGTAATTACTTTTTGTGGTAAAGATGAACTTTATTTTCAGACAGAAAAAAAATGAGAAAAACCGTCGAATATGGGTGAGGACCAAATTCTTCGCCAGGAGTGGACGTCTTTCGGCTGATATGATGATGATGATGATATGTGATACTGCAAAAACAAAGGATATTGCACAAGACAATCAAGGAACTCCAAAAAGAGCTCTTTTGGAATATATGTTGCCATATGTAATCACAGTTCGGTGTGGACAGAAGAAGAGTTCCAGCTGTAAGACTGTAAAAACGAATAAAGATGACTGGTCTGAAAGGAGAAGATTGAGCCAAAATTAATATTGAAAGAAATGAAATGGTTGATGGGAGGAAAGTAGGTCAATGTCAATTAGGGACATACTTACCTAGGAGAAACTTAAAATATAGATAAGATTCATTTATTTATTTTAGAAAATAACATGATTATTTTATTTTACATCAAAAATAAAATACATTCACTAAAAGATCGTCTATAGGTATAATAATTTGAACATTTTAAACTACACGAGTGGCTCGGATTTACTCGGACCGATATTCGTACGGCTTGTGTTTGTAATTTAAACACTGTCAGAGTCAGTCGAGTCTCTATACAAAACTATACCGTATGACATAAGAAAATAAGTGCGTCATCATCATCCCCTAGCGTTATTCCCGTTTGTGCCCTAAAGGAACTCAGGCTCCGCTTTGTCACCAAATCCCTTGGGATAGGCACTAGTTTTATGGTAAGTAAATAAGTGCGTAAGTTTAATAAAATAAAAACATTTAAAACTACAACTAAAACTGATTTTTATTTCCTACCTCACTATAAAGTGAAAGTATAACAATGATCAAGAAGGGTCGGTCCAACAGCACGGCAGCACTCGAACCGCACGCACACAGTAAATATCGTAGTGTGGGTTGCTAATCATAGCCGCTCGCAGGCGATCGCGACTTTGTCGAGTTGTAACGAAATGTTTGCACGCTCTTAATGTGTCTGCTTGTAAGTTAAAGTGTAACTTGATTGAGTGCCTAGCTTTGGTTTAGGAATACAATTATCTTAGAACTGCGTGCTCTCGGTCCATGTCACTAATGTAAACCGCCATATTTTGTACTTCATGAATGGCTGTCGGTTACAATGTGATGTATTGATACATTAAGACTGATTTTTGTATTACTTGTTAAGTATGAGAAGGTTTAGATAATTTGATTTATAAGAGAAGGTTTCTTACAATTGTTCTAAACAATTGCTTTTTTGTTACTAAGTTTATAATTACTTTTATTGAGAGGTGGATTATTTAAATTGTTAAACAGTTGCATCATTATATTTTAAGATATTGTACTTAAATAAAAATTATTACCTCATTCTATGATAAGAAGTTAATTCATGTAAGGTATTGTTTTATAAAAAGAATACTTATAATTATTTCGAACAATCTCATTAGCTTAATTTACTAACTTTATATTAAATAATTACATTTTGAGAATATTGACTGCGATAAAACTACTATGTTGGTGAGAGTGTGGAGTTTTGAATTGATTAAGTATTAACTATTAGTTATGAAAAGTGAAAATATTTTATGTTTTTTTTAAGATGAGAACTCTTTGTGTTTATTTATTAATTAATATTATAGCATTTTGACGTACATTTTTATTTTATTTCTTAAATTATCAAGACCCCTATTTTCATACGAAATGTCCCAAATTAGCTCTAAAAAGTGACAAAAGTCACTCACATAAAAACCGAGAGCCCTTTATAAAGGACAAATAATTTCGGAATAAAAGTAAGCTTAACATATTCCTCATAGAGTTTATAATCAACTTTGTTCTAGCGAAAAACGGTATCAATAATTTTAGACCTTAAATCAAGCGGCGGAAGGTTCAGGACTCAAGGGCAAAGTACTTTATAAAGGACTCTCGGTTTTTATGACATCTTTAAAAAAAAAAAGGCAGGATCTAAGAGGCTATACAATACAATACAATTATTTATTGATAACATAAGTTACAGGTCAATTGGCATGTTATAAACACTTTCAATCAAACTTATCAAAATACGTTAAATTCTAATACAAAAATGTACAATAATTTACAGGTGATCAATTCAGAAGGCAAATAAAATACAAAATCAATTCAAATACTATGTAAATTTTTGAAAACAAATTAATTTACATATAGCTAGTAGGTATTATAATCATAGAAATAGAATTATTACTTAATGTTAGTTAAGAATTCATCAAGGCTATAATAAGCTTTATCTGTTAGGAAGGTCTTCACTTGATTAACAAATGCACTCTCACACATTTTAGCCTCTTTTACATTACTTGGTAGGCGATTATAAATTTTAGGACCCATGTACCAGTAACACAGCTCAGATTTTTTAAGTTTGTGTCTGTTGACTAAAAGGTTTCCTTCATGACGTTGATCAGGGCCACGTGCTTTAAATGGATTTAAGCTTTTACGGACAATTTTAGATATTTCCAATATGTACAGCGATGGGACTGTTAATATTTTCATTTTCCTGAAAAGATCACGGGCTGGCGTGTCCCATGGCACCCTAGCCATTATTCTTATTACCTTTTTTTGCAAGATGTAAATCCTTTGTCTATCTCTGCGTCTGAAGCCGCCTTGATGGACAGGGCTGACCGAGTGAAAGCATTGCTGTCTCGGTACGAAAAAGTACCAGAGCGCCTCGGCAATTTGGAATCGCGGCAGAGATACTGCGGGTTCGGACTAGTGCAGTTCAGAGCGACAGGAAATCCACCGTCCCCCATAACCCTGGGTTGGCAGCACATTTTCCCGCTATACACATCTTCCGGAGAGACCTGAACCAGTGGACCAGTTTCGTCGACCTATTCGACAGCTTGGTCCATGCCCGGACGGACCTTTCAGCGGCACTGAAGTTGGCGCAGTTGATGTCGGCTCTCGTCGGGGAGCCGCGCGACCTGATTGCGCATCTGTCCGTCACCGACGAGAGTTAAGAAACCGCGCGCACGTTGCTAAGGAGCAGATACCAGAACGTGCGGCATTATACCGGCCAATGTAGACAGGGCATAGACCACCCACGACCCTTATTTTAATTTTACTGGACCTGTGTCCCGAATATATATTTTTTATGATAACTTGGTAGTGCTTATTTGCCACCCGATCCTACCAAACGTCACATTATATAGAAAACTCCCGTGAGTCATAGGCATATTGAAACAGTTATAATGAAATGGAGTAATATTCGACTTCAAAGACGTGAATGACCTGTTTCATTCTTCATCTAGCTAGCTTTATCCCGGCCTTTGCCAGGGTCCGCTTTCCTACTAGCTTTCCTCCACTTTGCACGATCCTGGGCGTCTTCGTTTGTGAGCTCATGTCGGCCTTCACGACATTCAGCCATCGCTTCTTCTGCCCCGGAGTCGAGGGCCGTTAAGGACTAGGCCAAGGCATTTGTTACCTACGTAGTCATATGACCTGCGAGAGACGTGACCGAACCAACGAGGGCGACATTCCTGGAGCTTATCCGTTACGTCACGGACTCGGAATCTGCCACGGGTGTAGTTACGAATGCGATCCGCACGCGTTACGCCGCACATCCAACGCAACATTTCAGTAACGCGAAGTTCCTAAATGTGCCTTCCAAGAACTGGCCACGTCTCGCTGCCATATAATAGGACTGGTCGTATGACGCACTTGTACACTAGCCCTTTGAGTCGAGGTGGTATTCTGCGATGCAGCAGATGACTCCTGTGACCTCTCACCGTTTAGACCAAGCCGCGCGAATTCGGGCTCGTTTTATATTTTAATCACTACATAGTATAAAACACTGTCTGTCCCTATGTATGCTTAGATCTTTAAAACCACGCAACGGATTTTGAAGTGAAAACTTCGGCGCTGTGCAGTTTTGTGATGGGAAAAAATAGTTAAACTCGCCACAGGTCACGTGACCGTAAGATTTCTCGTGACCGTAAGATTCGAGAGATTGAAAATTCGTAAGACGGACACGTGACCTGATCGAAAAACTGTTACAATGTCATTGAGTTTTCACTTCTGCCGGCACTTCCGGAGTGCAACCTGGTCTTTTTTTTATAGATAGTGATTCAAGAGGAAGGTTTATATGTATGATATAGTACGCGTGCGAAGCCGGGGCGGGTCGCTAGTAATAAATATTATAAACATTTTGGACGTTTGTTTCTCAACTCAATCACGACAAATCGACGCCTGAACGAACTTAAATAAAAAATTGCATTGTACATTATACATACGTGTTAAAATAAGCTTAGGTTATTAAAAAGGAATGAAATAGGGGATACGAATTGATACGGGAGTGCACACTGATGAAGTTTTTAAAGTCGTATTCACATTCGGCAATCCGACAAGGACGATACAAGTTGTACTCACATTTTAAGGTCGTCGTCCTTGGAGGGTTCCTTGGTATGCAGCACGCACTTCCCGCTGTTGATGTGCACCTTCACGTCCAGCTCGAAGTCGATGTTCGGCTCCGCGGTCTTCGACTTGCTGCTCTTCCCTTCGCAGCTCGCGCCATCTGATGCTGGCATTCTGACGACAGCAATAAATAAATAAAGAATAAAAACAAAAGACGATCGGTTTCTGTTTTCTAACCGTTATTAACCGTAAGTTTGGTCCGTTAAAACTGTATGGTTTGATCGTTATGTATTTGTTTCTTGCCGTCAAAAAAACGAACACTCGCATCAATATAGACTGTGTATGTGACTTCCTTGGAACCGCGGGCGTCAATAGATACGGTTCCGAATGTTCCAATATCGTGATATAAAAAAGACGTCGCGGGTCTCGCTGCTGGTGTGACAGCATGAGTGACAGTGTGTGTGACAGTATGTGTGACAGTGTGTGACGGCGTGGGTGTGTGACAGTGTGAGTGTGACGGTATGTGTGACAGTGTGTGTGTGACGGTATGTGTGTCAGTGTGTGTGACGGTATGTGTGACAGTGTGTGTGTGACGGCATGTGTGCCAGTGTGTGACGGCGTGGGTGTGTGACAGTGTGAGTGTGACGGTATGTGTGACAGTGTGTGTGTGACGGTATGTGTGTCAGTGTGTGACGGTGTGTGTGCACTCACCCCCGCCTGAGCTGCACGTCCCGCGGCGGCCAGTGGTCGGGGTGCGCGGGCAGGGAGCTCTGCCGCTGCACGGGCGGCGGCTGGAAGGTCACCGACCTGGCGCCGCTGCTGGTGTGCCCGCGGAGCGATGCCGATCGCGATGGACCTGACCAATTAATAGAACGTCAACATCGTCCCAGCATTTTATCCCATCTGAATAGGGGTGTACACTTGAAAATTATTATTACTCCAAATGCAAGAAGGAAAAAAATATTTCCAAGTGACGAAAATCCCATTCAGATATCTCAAAGATTTACAAAAATAAAAAAATAAAATAAAATAAAATGCATTTATTTCGGACCATTAAAAAATCCATATCTTGTTAGTAACAATTTGGTACTTAAATAAATATATTAGTTCTATGCCTACAAAGCCACAACCGTTTTAATATGGCTTGTTAGAGAGAGAGCCCCTACATACCGGTGAGCGGCTCGCTCTCCATGGAGCTCCAGCTGCTGCCCTCGATGATGTCGGCCAGCCGGTTGTCGTCGTCGCCCAGCAGCAATGTCTCGCCGGAGTCGCCCATTGTGCCTGTTGTCATCAGGTTGGGCTCGTCCACTCTGGAAGAGAATCAAGCCGTGATATCACTTCACTGATAAAAGATTTTTCTCCAATATGCTCGGAAATGTGCGCCTTACTGTAGCAAAAATAGTACGTGAAGTTCCCCGTTACTGACAAGCGCAAATTAAAAAAATTAAAAGTCATTACTGTACCGTTTTAGCGGCCAGGAAAATGTATAAAATTCCATTACTGTATACTTTTTTACCCTTTAACCATATGTTTTGACTAAGATAAATTACTACAAACAGCCAAATGCTCGTATGTTTAAAGGACTAACAATTTGTCACAACAACTTGCTTTAGTTAGACTGGTTAGTAATGTAGTGATCGGAAACTCGGGAGCGATTATACCTACAACTAGCAAAATCCCGGAAAAATCTAAGCAAGTATGGACTCGGCTTCTTAAAAATAGTATTTTTTATTATTTAAATCCCGGGATCCCGCGATTGTATGCAACATCAGAAAATGGTTAATACGTATCAATTGTCGTTGGGTTATGGCTTTTTAAGCGAATTTCGTCAACATACAAGCCGTTTTAACGACATACAGAATGTATCAAAAAGACACGTGTTAGTCCGTTTAAGGGCTTAATTAATTATAGGTATTGTGTTAAGATGATAATATTGATAACATAATATCAAGAAAAACTTTTTTTAACGTGATTTTTTTTATACATGGTATTTGTGAGTGGTTTGCAGTATATGGAAAACCTAAAGTATAGGAGATACAGGGAAACCGTCTTAGGAAACATTAGGTATTTTTTTGTGAAAATAATTATGGTATAGTTATGCCAAGTCTAGTTTTTTCTTATCAAAACCCGATGCCCGTTATCCTCTTAAACGGATCACCAGTACTTTTGTCACATTTTGTATGTGCTTAATGCATAAAGTAACCGTAGCATCCTACTAATATTATAAATGCGAAAGTTTAGATGTTTGGATGTTTGTTAGTCAATCACGCTTAAACGGCTGAACCGATTTAAATGAAATTTTGCACGAAGATAGTTTATAGCCTGGATTAAAATATAGGATAGTTTTTATCCCGGGTCCACGCGGACGAAGTCGCGGGCGGAAGCTAGTATGCTAATGAATCGTTTTTATTAACATGTACTACGTAAATTTATACCTCGAACTTTGTTGCTAAGTTCCATATATCGGTTATGTGGGTGGTGGAGAAATAAAATCATTTTTTTTAAAATACATGTATTCACTTAAAATCTTCAATAAAAAACAACTTTCACTCCATGTCATTAACAAGTACTGAAATAGAACTGGGTCAGTACCGCGAACATCGTAAATTTCGAATATCTGTATTAATTCGAATACAAGTGTGACAGATGCTAATAATTTACAATTTACGATGGTCGCGGTACCAGCCCTATTTTTAACACTCTTAAGCACTAACATTTGGCAAAATTATACATTGAGTTAAGGTCACGAAATAAATTAAAAAAAATATATCAGAGGAGTTGCAAAGAAACGAAAAACACTTTAAGTGCGACCTAATTACTAGGGCCAGGGGTGGGTTCAAGATTTAAGGAATCTGTAACATTCAATGCATTTGACACATGTGAAGTTTGTTTCGAATTATAGTAAATTATAATTATTTTTTCAAGATTAGCCATAGTAAGTCTATTTCTACGTTCCGTAAGTATCCATTTAAACATGGAAAAGGATCTTTCTACATCTACCGACGTGAGTGTTGCGTATTTATAAATATAAATGTCACTTTCCTGATTGATCTTTTCGCATATTTCTCTGAGTACATCAAAATCTGAATTTCTATTGATAAGCTGGTTTAGTTTATGAATGAATTTGTTGTTCATTGTCCATTCTATTGCTAATTTTACTTCGTCAAAAATTTCAAACGCTTCGATTATGGACAAATCCCGTTTTCCAATCTCGTAATGGCAATTTGTATTATTTCAAAAGTATCGTACATATATTGCAAGTCTACTTTTGAATTTTGTGTTTTAAGTACGTTATTAGCTTGTTTGATAGACTCGGCTTCGTTGCTGTTTAATGTATTTACAACACGAGATTTTTTCTAAATGCTCAGCATAGTAAAATGCTGCCTTCAACCAGGTTCCCCACCTTGTTATTACCGGCCGTGGAGGCAAAGGTAAATCAGGAAACATCTCCTTTAAAACGTTTACTCCATTGGGGGCTTTTAAAAATACTTTTTTACATTATTTATTAAGATATCCACATCAGTATAATTTGATCTTATTGTTTCGGTCTGTCTGTGCAAGGCATGTGCCATACAAGTAAAGTGCTTCATGTTTGGCAATGTTTTTTTCAACATTTTTCCAGCAAGTAACGTATGCTACACTATCTGAGCTAAGCATTAAAACATTATGCAACTTATCATGAAATTGATCAGCCCACAAATCTCTTAAGCAATCTATCACAAACTCGTATACAGAACGACCATTCACTTTTTGCAGGGTTTTGCACGCTTACATATAAATAGGTCCCGAAAACTGTCCATTCAGTGGCTTCACTAAGAAATGTATTACATATCGTCCCAAAACGTCAGTGGTTTCATCTAATGATATCCATAACTTTTGGTCTTTGACTTCATTTTTAATGGGCCGTAGTTGGGATTCAAACATTTTATCCAAATTCTTTCTTAATGTGCTCTCGCTTGGAAGTGTTCGGTTTTTATCGTGACACCTGCAAATATATTTTTCGAAAAACGTTCTAAACACAGGATTCTCGACCTGTACCCATGGTATGTTGCACAAGATTAAAAAATATGTCAGGTCATAGTAAAAATCAGCCGGTGACTCAACTTTAACACCTCGATGCGTCTTTGAGTTTAAATGCCGAGTAAAATTGCTCTTCTTAGCCTTTAAACTGAGTTCACATTTTGTACATGTTATTATTCCACTTGCCGCGTCGTATAAAATTTCTGGGTAATCTCGTATCCATGATTGAGCGATGTCTTTACTCTGCGTAGAATCCGCCATTTCAATCGCCAATAAGTGCAAGCTGAAAAAAGAGTAATCTATTTTTATATATTTACGAGAATTAAATCGTACAGAAAAGTACTAACCGATACTCTCTCTCGGGTTAGTCATAAACTAATACTAATATGATATTAACATAAAATAACACGGCTACAACTTACCTCACATAAAAAGGTATTCCAGTAAATCTCGTGCAATAACAAAGTCCAGGAATTCACAGCACAAGTCGTTGTTCGATGTAATATCACTAGTAACAGAATCCAATCCATAAAGCAAATCATAAACCGTTGTTGAATAGCCGTTCCGTAACCGTTGTAGATACGTGAAAACAGAGCACATTTGACACCCGAATGCATGTAAAATACAGCAACGAATGAATCATAAACTTCCCTAGATAACTTAGCCACATTCTTATCTGTATCCCCACCCTTAAAAACTACCTAAGTTCTTATCTACAAACGTAACCTACAGCGAAAGATGCCGATGTCAAGCAATTGCGGTCTTGCCGTCCTTATTTACCTGCTAAACATGAAACAATGGCGGAAATACAAATATACCACGTGTGCCGCGGTAGGTTGATTACCTGTTTACTTTTGCATAGGTATGTACATTTTGTTTTCATTTACTGATTTAACGAAGATACATACCTTTGTATACTAAAAGTAACAATACAACTTTAGTTTGATGTCAACTTATATTGTACTGCCAGTTAAATGAAAAACACATGAATTACATTAAATTTTGATCATAGGAACAACTAAAATAGTCTATTTAAATACTTTAATACATTTGTATGGTTGTTATTCTAATTTTCGGTATTTCGGGAAATCCCGGGAAATGTATTAGTAAAATTAAATTGAGTCCGCCTCCATACTAGTCAACATCGATGCGGCGTAGGCACTGAGCCCGAAGTTTAGGTATAATCGCTCCCGAGTTTCCGATCACTGCGCCAAATTGCGCCCGTTTGTAGTGGGCATAAAGTTTTCCCGCGTTTTCTTTTTTTAATTGTCATAGACAAAACGCTCACTTTTGTAAGTGATCGAAGTGACGTTTTTAAAAATGTCTCAGATAGTTTTAAATTACGAAATAAAAATATTAGCGAAATAAAATTCATAACGAATTAAATATCAATCCCGTTTACTCTTTAATAATTTAAAAACCACAAAACATTTAAAATTGTGATTGAAACTGGCACCATGAGTCATGCCGTGTACCTACTTTAAAAAATAAGTTGGGCTGGACCTTGATAGGTTATTGACATACACGCTGTTTGAAAACATTATTGTTGATTGAAAATATTATTTGATTTCCTCGCATTTATGGAGAAAATCACTATATCTGCCTCGGCGGGAATGGCAATTCGTGGATTCGTATCTATTGTCGGATTCAGCTTCGCTTCATCCGACAAAATCAACTCATCCACGAATTGCTATTTCCCGGCCTTTGCAGTAATGTACTATTCCGATTTGAATCCTCCCTTGAGCTGTTTTGGTTTACGAGGAGTAGATAACCAAGATGTATTTGTGGATCGATCGATCAAAAACCGTAGACACTCGCACGATACGTATTACGTATCTTGCAAGGCTTCAAAGGGCTGCCTCAAGTCTGGTTCATCATTTGTCTAGCTTGCTGCCAGAATAAACAGGGGTAAAGTTGCTTTCACCCATCTCAGCTGTGAGTCCAACATTTTCACGCGACTTATATAACTCGTTGTCTTCAAGTCTGTTGCGAAGTCAGTCCTTTCAGCTGCGAGACATGGGGCGACTGGGGGTTTAACAAGAGAGGTCCATCCTTCGCGTCACCTCAAGGAGAGACAGATACACATTGGAGACACGACTTTATGTAATAATAAAGAAGGTTGCAAATGGCACTTACTCGAGGAAGTCGTCAGGGGGCGGTTCCGGAGCCACGAAGGAGCGGCTGCGGTTGGAGCCGAGCCCCAGCTTGCCCTTGGTGATGGAGCTGGCGCGCACGCTCTGCCGCCGAAGCTTCTGGATCATGTCCCTGCGCAGAATAGCACAACATCACTGGCAGTTCTATATGTAGCCGTCTCAGAATAATTACGGGCATTTGATAAAGTGTAAAGTACCTAAGGATGTACAAGTAAGTGAGCATTAAAGGGCCATTTTTTTTCTGTCATATCCTATGTCGCTTACTAAAACTGTGAGTTTATGATTTAAATACACCAAATGAGAGGTTTTGTTGTAATTTCAGCATGTACTTAAGAAGTCTACGATGTAAAAATGTTTCTAAGGAACTCTGCCATGTTGTCTCCTGGCTAACGGGAAAACATATTAGTATTGAAAGGGCAAAAATCTTATTCATAAAAAATCCAACTCCTTTTACGAGCTTTTTTTGACCTGTTCGTTTGTTTGTTAGTGTGGGACAAAACTTGGAACTGAATTTTGAACCAGTTAACCTCAACCGATTGAGCTGAAATTTTAACTATAGTTTAGATGACAATCAATATTATGGTAGAATCGAGCTGATCTGATGATGGAGACAAGATGGCCATGGGAATTCAGTACTTAACCGACGTAATCCAGTTGAGTTTGGACTCGTTAAAATCGTCTCAGTGAGTAGTTGTTGACGTTATACATAAACGTGCAGTTGGCAATAAAAGCTTGTACCAAAAATGAAATTCTTGACAGGAACTTATTTTATTTGACTGTATCATCATCATCATATCAGCCGAAAGACCTCCACTGCTGGACATAGGCCTCCCCCAAAGAGTGCCACAATAACCGGTCCTGCGCCACCCGCTAAACTTAAGTGGCAGTGGGCGGGGCACATTGCACGTAGAACCGATGGCCGTTGGGGCGGAAAGGTTCTCGAGTGGCGACCACGTACCGGAAGGCGCAGCGTGGGTAGGCCCCCCACAAGGTGGACTGATGACCTGGTAAAGGTCGCGAGAGTCCGCTGGATTTGACTGTATGGTGCGTCTTAACTACTCACCGCCTGAAGTCCTTGAACACCAGCGCCTCCAGGTCGTGCAGCCTCTTCATCTCGTACTCGATGGTGCTGTGGCTGGCGCCCAGGGTCCGAAGGTCGTTGATAATCTTGGCTTGCTCGTTCATTTCCTTCTCTATGAGCTTGGAACGCTTCTTGGCGTCTATGGTGTTGTCGAACACGAACGCTGGCAGGTGGTCCGTGTACTTTCGACGGAGGATTATGCTTTCCTGGAGGAATTTACGGTTAAATTGTCATTCAGACAAAACTTTCAATTGCAATTATAAAATGACAGTACAATATTTTCTATGAATTTTATACTATTTGGTACGATATTTCATCTACAATTTAACAAATTTGTCGACTTGAACTCTTGTAAAGTTTTGTGGGATAGGGCCTAGATTTCTTTACATAAATATGTTATTTACAATAGTTTATTAAGAGTACATACTGGAAAAATATACATCACAAAACGTTCTCCTAACAGCAAATACCTATTCCTATATTTACCTGCGAATCTTTACTGTTATCTGCCTCGTCATCCAAATCACTCTCATAGTCCATTTTGAGGGGGTCTTCTTCTTCGAAACCTGTTACATAACACCAAATTACTCATCAATAAGATATTAACATTCTGCCTGCACAAGTTTTCTAGATAGTTGAACTAATTTCTACTTATGGAATATTTACTTATCTATGTATTTTTTGACAAACGTCCCAGAAACCTATTTTATTTATTTATTTGAGTCAGGCAACAAGTCCCATATTTCCAAATACCTTACCAACTAACATACATATCAACATACAAAATTCGTGGCAAACATTTCGTGGCAATGTTGTTCTCTCTTTTGTATTTGTGATTTATGTGAATGTATGTGTTGTTGTTATGAATAAATTATATTCTATTCTATTCTAAAACGATTACTACTATTTTAGTAATTTAATCATCATTGTCATCAATCATTCCCTAGATGCTGAGGATCGTGTCTTATTCTTGCTGACCAGACTCCTTCATGGGCTCATGTGAAGTATGAAATTCATAGGTCTTTTTATCTGCATATCATTACTTTAGCATTTGTGTATGCGAGAAAGGGCCCAAATGATTGTAAACAGAGTTTTGGTACAGTTCTGGGTCGGCGAAAATGCTTATGTGCTGACTGCTTAAGAAGGAGACCAACACCCAACAACAACAAACCGGTTAAAAAAGGGTTCACGAAGAAGAGAAGCAGTACTGTACCAGTGAGCATGGTGAGCGTGTGCCCCAGCGCGGAGAGCTGCTTGCCCACGTTCACGTCCAGGTGGATGTCCACGCCCTCCATCTGCCACGACACGTTCAGGAGCCACTTGGCGTTCTCTGAAACAAACAAAAATTATTGTCGAAAGAATGTAGCTTTTTGCCAGATGCTTTTTTGTTTGCAAAGTCATCCATCACTCATAAACTACTCATTGAGGGGTTTCGAAACTGAAAACAGCGCGGGGGTTTTGGCGACCTCACCCGCCATTATCTAGGAGCACAACACCACGTACAAACCATGGGCTGCTCCAAATTTGAGGTAGCTGGTGTTCCGCTGAGCTCTAATATTCCGCTGCAATTGTCTATGTAATACCTTTTATTGGAAAATCCATTGTACTCGGTTAAAGAGTATAATATGAGTCTTGATTTGACATGTTAAATTATTACTATTACCTTGTCAAATTTGTATCAATATGATTTGACATTCAATGTGTCACGTATTTTCTGATGCACTAAATATTGTAAAGAATGACGATACCTAGAGGTTGATATATTTGTGTTCTTTTGCTTTTGGTTTGTTGTTTCTATTTCCTTGTTATTGTGTTCTTCCATTTGCTGACATTGTGTTAATATTATATCTTAATTTTTCTTTGTTTTTGACGATCGTGATAAATATTCTTATATTTTTGACATGTATGCAAATCTGTAATGTAATTTTTTATCATGAAATAAATAATCTAATCTAATCTATGCTGGCGGGCGTTTGCCATGCGCTTAACACCCGAACTCTCGGGCGAAACTACCCCTATTCCCTCTCGATGAAACATGTCTCGAAGTGCATCGCATTGAGTGACCTGACTGACCGTTGTGCTTGGAGGCGGTGGTCCGGCTGCACACCTCGTAGGTGCCCTCGGACACGCAGCACACGTTGATGGCGCTCTGCTCCGGGTCGGGCTTCCAGTCGTCGAGGGACGTCTCGAAGTCGTCCGCGAAGCGCAGGCAGAGCCCCACGAAGCGGCCCTGTGGGCAAGTATGAGCTTCACCGGTTTCAGAATGCTTTATGTCACCAGCTGAGAGCACGATAGCGAGAGGAAATTTTGAAAGCAGTTCTTAAAATCTATTGTGACGTAATGCATTTAAAAAAATGGGATTGTCAATGAGACAAGACGGTGGTCGCGTCAACGCGACTCTAAACTATGGAACATCCGTGTAACACCTCAAAATTCAAATGATTTAAGGGTGGCTGGAACGAAACTGTCTGTTATTGTAAGCGGTGTTCGTTAAGTACTGATTGTATGGGAAGTTTGACAGTTGCTTATGTGATGACAGCTGTCGGCGCTATATTCAATAGGGGTGTAGACACTAAATAAAATAATCAATAATGTCATATTTTCTCGAAAAAGGATTAAAAATGTAGTCAAATGGAGGAAAGACTCAACGCAAAAGGTTAAATAATCATGAAGTTATAAGTGTCCAAAGTTTTTAGAAGGGGTATGTTCTGTCCCTTTTTCGCAAAACGCAACTTCATATGAAACGATGACGCTGGAAGATTGTGAAGTCACTAATAGACGGCACCGCGCCCCGTCGACGCGGCCCCCCCCCCTCCCCCCCCCCCCCCCGTCACACACTGTTTGCGTTTTCTCTCTCTAACAAGCAATATTAAAACGGTTGTAGCTTCATAAGTCTTTGAGATAATCGAATGGGATTTTCGTCACTAGGCTTTTTTTTTGCCTTCCTTCTTTTGGAGTAATAATAATTTTCGAGTGTACACCCCTATTACCGGGCTGTGAAGTGTGGTGGACGCCCTACGAGTACGTGTTACCTTGCTGACGAGCGAGCCGGACGAGCAGGCGGAGATGCTGGTGCTCTCGAGCGTGACCACCACCGCGCCGCGCGACTCCGGCTCGTACACTCCGCGGCCCCACGTCGCCTAAAACAATTATATCGCATAAGCTAATATACAGTCGGCATCATATAGTTACCTCATCATATCATCATCATATCAGCCGAAAGACGTCCACTGCTGGACATAGGGCTCCCCCAAAGAGTGCCACAGTGACCAGTCCCGCGCCACCCGCATCCAGCGGACTCCAGCAACCTTTACCAGGTCATCAGTCCACATTCGTTTCTGTTTCCGAGTCCCACCCCGCTCCCATATCACTCCCTACTTGAACGCCGCTGGTCTGCTGAACATGCCTGCACGCAGACGGCTTCACCTCGCCACTCTTCTCTTTGGCATAGTGCGATCTGGGGTCCCAGCATATTTGCTGAGTAGACTTGTATGGCCCAAGAGTGCGCGTAGGTGTAAGGCGATGATTCTGGTGCCAAAGCATCGGACCGCGGCGTTTCGAGGTAGCTTCAGGTTTGCGGCGTCCAAGTGTTGGAATGATCTCCCCCCCAGCTATCCAAGGAGCGTCTAGCAGGTGTACCTTTAGGCGCCAACTTCAGGGCTATTTGTTGACGCTCCAAAAATCGCAACCCTAACCCATCCAGCACTTTATTTAATTTTTAACCATTTTTTAAACATCCCAACCGTTTCGCGTTTTTCACATTGTTTCTCATCCCATTGTGCTTGTGTCACATATTTAACAGATTTAGTATATTAATAATTTATTTATTATGTGTATACGTTTGTATCGGCAGTATGTTGTGTTGCGTTCCGTGGGTCACGTACGGTGCTGTCTGAAAATCAGCGCTGTAGATGTCTGTCTGACACCTCGGCATAATGCTGAGACAGCGACCGATTCACTGCCGCGAAGACACACGCATTATGTGTCAATTGTATTGTATCTGTACTCCCTTTGTCTCTGTGTGTCTTTTGTGTAGTGAATAAATGTCTTCTTTCTTTTTTTCTTTGTGGGGGGCCTACCCACGCCGCGCCTTCCGGTACGTGGTCGCCACTCGAGAACCGTTCCACCCCAACGGCCATAGGTTCTACGTGCTATGTGCCCGCCCACTGCCACTTAAGTTTAGCGATTCGGAGGGCTATATCGGCTACCTTGGTTCTGCTGCGGATATGAGCGTAAGGGTGTGTTACGATATATTTGGCTGCTACTAACTTTACGATGCCGACTGCACCGTCACGGACTTTAATTGTTGAGCCATTTAGAGCTCATTTTATACTGGACATTCATAGCTTAAGGGTCCGCAGTAAACTCGGCCGAATTTCACCTTCCCATACAAACGGAGTTTCGTTCTCATTTTAAAACTACGTGTTCGAAGTGTATTCTAATCGCGGTTTGATAATAACGAAAAGAGTAGCTTACCATTGGAGGTTGGTTCAGCGGCAGACATATTCCAATGTCGTCGACGTTGAGCTGCAGGAAGAGAGTGCTCACGTGCGGCGTCGTTATTTGGGAAGTCAGTTGCACCTGCCATGAATAATTACCGTATAGTGGGACTTGGCTACTTTCCCATTTTATTACAGCTTTTAATTAGCTTGTAATGTATGCTTGTCCGGATGGAATCTTGCAACTGAATTTTGAAGCAGATATCTTCAACCGATTGAGCTGAAATTTTGGGTAGAGGTATAGTTTGGATGAAAATTTAATATTATTGTATCATAGACCGGATCTGATGATGGAGACAGAAGGTGGTCATGGGAATTCAGCACTTAACCGACGTAACCCCGTTGAGTTTGGGCTCGTTAGAATCGTCTCAATGAGTAGTTGATGACGGTATACAGAAAAGTACAGTCGAAAATAAAAGCTTGTATCAAGAATTATATTTTTGACAGAAACTTATTGTTAATGATACTACATTCGAACCAGTTTTTGGATGATTTTGGAGTGTATGTATGTATGTGGACAAGAAAATTCAATTTCACGGGCTACAGTCCAAATGGCTTGATGGATTTTAACATATGAGATGTTGTTGGATTCCTCGTAATCATGTGTGACATAGGCTATGTATAGTATTTCAAAAAAGGAGATGTGGTTTTTTTTAATCTTTTGATTTTACTTGTTAGAGAATCAAATCCCATAAAAAACATTCCATATAACTTTTTACAGTCTCAAGCATTCTTATTAATCTTTATTTGCTTGCTAAATAAAATTCTGCAACTTGGCAATCACACAAATTTACTGCATTTATGGATTATTGCATACCTAAAACTATGTAGTATTGTGTGATTGCCAAGTCACAAAAGAATGCCTGAGACTTGGCTCTACGTAATATCTCACAACTTTTTACGGTGGAAGAGTTTCGAGACTTGGCCTCTTTTTACCTGGAATGTTTTTTTATTGGATCTGAACTCTTTTGTAGCTTAATGTGTTATCCATACATACAAACTATGATTGCAGCCCCATTCTTGCTTTTTAATTTTTGTCCCATTCACTGCAAATGTAACTTTGTAATCCTATATATTTGTATCGGATTACAAAGTAATGTATGCAGTTGGTGTATGTAGAAAATTGGACTGAAATTGCATTTCTTTTTTAGTTTGCCCTTGATTTATACAGTAAACACTAATTGTATTCTAAATTTGAAGTTTCTATGTCTACTAGAAGTGCCTTAGACTTTTGATGATCGTTGAGTCAGTCAGTGAGTGACAAAATTAAGAAACTTGTTGAAAATGCAGGCTTCTAGTTTTATCCACACCGAAGTTATAGGGGGGTCGAAAATGGCCTGAACTGCTTCGAGAAAAGGATGGTACGGCCGTGCCGCTGTTTTGCTCGACTTGGCGGGGGCACTGCCGTGCCCCCAGATGTCAGTTTGGAACCGACTACAATAGGGTATTTGACAACAGTGAAAGATAATTTGTTATTTCATTAGCAACAGATAGAAATTACTAAAATACTTGGAAACTATCAATCTTTCATTTAAGTTTGCTTAATGAGAACAACCGGGCTTACCTTCTCGAAGACTTGTTGCGTCGCAGCCAGCACCTCCTTATTGAGATTGAGCCTCTTCTCATTCCAATATTCATAAGCGTTCTTATAGTTGAGCCAGACGAGAATCGCCCGGTCCACGGCCACAGGCTGAATGTATATGAGCGGACGCTTCAGCGTGATCAAGACCACCTCCTTATCTTCCCCGCTCACCATTTCGTCTTGGAATGCATTGCGCATGGCTGTAATGAAAAGTTATTTGGTATTTGAGGTGTAGAGATTTCTGAAGAGCTATTACATTCAAAATGGTAACCGACTTCCATGCACCCTGTAGTAATAAAAAAAGTTTTAATAGGTTTTTATGAATTTATATTGGTCTCTCGACAAGTGGGTCATGCTCAGACAAAAGCACCGCGTTGTTGGTTGTCAATATATATTTGTAATATCATCTTGACTCAAGTTGCGGTTTATTGACAACAGTCATGACTTGGCCATGATATCAAGCGGAGGCGGGAGCGGTAGCGTGAATATTCAGCGTTTTTTCGTAATTATCGCCAAAAGCAAATACTATCAGAAGAGACGAAAATCAGAGTCCACTTTTGATAAAGACGTTAGCCAATACCGGTACTGAGTCTTTTTTTATTAAAGTTCTCGTGGTATGCTTTACCTCTTCTGAAATAATCTTGAGCCGACAATGACGTTAGAACCGAGCGGTTCAACCGTACGTGGGACCGAGCGGTTCAACCGTACGTGGGACCGAGAGGTCGTACTCCAGTCTCTCGCTCGTTCTTATATCGAGCCGAGAAAGCGGTACCTTTTGCCAGAGAATAATATAAAGCCGGGTAAAACTTCGATTTCTCGTAATTTCACAGTGTTTTTGAAGTTCTCTTTGGAAGTCGGTTGAAAAACAAACAACTATAAGAAACTTTTAAACCTTGACAGTCTTGAGATGCCTCGGCAAATTCTGAAATTCAAAAACTAAGACTTTATCCCTGTATTAGTATATTGTTTTGTGCCAGTAATGCAAATGTGCTTTTTATAATTAGAATAGCAACACATTGTAAGCTTAGATGTTTCGAATTTTCAGTGCCACTTATATGTCAAGTGCCAAGTTTAAATGTGTTCTGTAAATGATATCAGGGTAATTAAACTTGTTACGATGGTTTGGTTAGGTATGTGGGGGTCCGAAGCGAAGCCATTAGTAAAAAACAACTAATTTTAATTAGTAGATCAACAAACTTGATAAGTGTTCACGTATTGTTACATTCATACTACATACTATGCGAGCCTAATCAATTAATCATATTAAGATTTAATTTGGAGACAACTATATTTCCTACTTGAACGGATTGTCAGGTGACAAATTTTCTGACTATTGTTTTCGAAATATATTTTTGTTGCATACAGAAATGTGTTATTTTCACACATCTGTAACCTTGTGAAAACCAGCGATACAGGAACTGAACCTGTGTTAACATTTCGGTTAATTAATCATCACAAGTTGCTCCAAATGGTTCGTGTAATGTAATGCATGCAAATGCACACGGCCGCTGCGTCGCCAGTTATCTTCTTTTGAACTTGGCTTGACACGCTTCCGCGTTCGTTCAATACGTAATGTTCTATCAACTAAGGAAGAAGTAGACACATTGTAAGGGCGGTTTGCAGCAACTTACGATAACAGACCGATCAACGTCAAATATGGCGCCAGCGGCTGTCAGTCCACAGAAAGCTGTCAAACTTTCCATACATTCAGATTTTAACGAACACCGCTTAAGGCCGGTTTATATAGCAATACAGAATATGTCCTATGACGATACAGAGAAATTATTTATCGTTTTAAAATAAAATTTTATTTTTTATATCTTCATAGTTAGCGCCTAGGTTATAAGTTCCTAACTATTTTATACTAGCCAATAAGAATGATATTGTATTATGTTATGAATAACTTGATTTTCAATTGTTAGTTCTTTTTTGCCTGAAACACAGGGTATCCTAGCTCGGGCACATGTGTTATTTATCTCTAATAGTAAGCTCCTAGTCTATAATAAAACTGATGTACTTTATGTTTTATCAATAAATTATGTTTATGTTTATTTATGTTTATTTATTTATTTTATTTATTAATTATTATATCTACCGACATTGAGCGGTCCAGACACGAGCCGTGCCAGACAAAATACTATTCCCCTCCGAACGTGTCTGCCTTAGTTCTTATATTATTCGGCTCGTGGGCATAAAAGTTGAATCACCCATCAACCTCAGACATTCATATGGTACCTGGTACCGTCTATCTGATCACTATCGAACTTACCTATCCTGGTATTGAAGAAAGCGTATTGCTGGAACTCTGGTTCCGCCTCCTCGAACATGGCGTTGCGGATCAGCTGGCCTAGACTCAAATTCAGGTCCACCTGAGGATAAATACGAATTGATCGGATTTCATGCTAAGTTACCAATCTTAAATATTTCGAGTGTAATTTTATACAACGACGGTGGCCAACAAGCGTACGGCCCGCCTGATGGTAAGCGGACACCGCAGCCTATAGACAGAGTTACATGGGCGCAATCGACCCTTGATATGTTTGAGGATTCGCCGTGTTGACAGCTGAAGGAACAAATTCCCTCGGTCTCAACACAACGCATCCTCGGGAGCTCTGGCGAACTTGCTCACCTCCAGGAACACAACGCTACTACAGAGCAAGTAGTAGTGTTATTATGGCTGTGGTAATTTATCGAGGAAGGTCTTGAATCCAATCAGAATATGACGCCCCATCTCAAAGCAGAAGTTACATTCGCGTGATAAGCGGTAAGTACAGTCGGCTATGACTATTTCACTGATCGTACTATATATAGCTAATATATAATACAATATTGTAAATGCGAAAGTTTGGATGTTTGGGTGTCTGGATGTTTGGATATTTGGATGTTTGTTACTCAATCAAGCTTAAACAGCTTAACCGATTTGGATGAAATTTTGCACGAAGCTAGTTTATAGCCTGGATTCAAATACAGGATAGTTTTTATACCGGATCCACGCAGACGAAGTCGCGAGCGGAAGCTAGTATTATATAATGCATAAGAAAATCTGTTGAGTAAGAGATTCAGTATACACTCGTATAATATGTCCAGACATCAGAACACCTCTATCCTCACTATAAAATTTTAATGTTGCACGGTTTTCCGTAGAGAGATGATGGTAAGGAATCAAATTAGCTAATAATTCATCATCATCATATCAGCCGAAAGACGTCCACTGCTGGACATAGGCCTCCCCCAAAGAGTGCCAAAGTGACCGGTCCTGCGCCACCCGTATCCAGCGTGGCGACCACGTACCGGAAGGCGCGGCGTGGGTATGCCCCCCACAAGGTGGACTGATGACCCGGTAAAGGTTTCTAGAGCTAATCATTAAACTTAATTAATTAAATAATTAGGATTTTTCCACGAAAGGATTTTACAGCTAGCACATCTAATCGTAGAAAACAAGAAGAGGCCTATACTCAACAGTGGGGGAATACGGGCTGAATAGATAGACAGACAACTAATCGAGAAGTTGTGCTGCTCTCGATAATTGCGGAAGGTGAAATGTATTTATTTTATGCAAAAGAAACAATGCAACAAGACTATAATTGGGGGATTCATTCCATAATGATTATGGTAGCCAATGGCGGGTGGCGCGGGACCGGTCACTTTGGCACTCTTTGGGGGAGGCCTATGTCCAGCAGTGGACGTCTTTCGGCTGATATGATGATGATGATAGTAGCACAGTATAAAGAACTAAAACCGGCAGGCAAGCTTCATTCATCTTTAGAATACGGGTGTGGACTCGAAAATTATTGATACTCCAAAAGAGAGAAGGCAAAAAAAAATGCCTAGTGACGAAAATCCCATTTAGATATCTGAAATAATTACGAAGCTACGACCGTTTTAATATTGCTTATTTGAAACGCAAACAGTGTGTGACGTCACGATACGCGAGGCTGTCGCGTCACGCGTCGCGCGCGCGTCGGCGGCGGCGCCGAAAACGATGGGCGCGGCAGCACATTGCCGTTTATTAAGTGACGTCACAATCTTCAAGCGTCATCGTTCCATATAAAGTTGCGTTTTGCGAAAAGGGAAAGAACATACTCCTTCTTAAAATTTTGGACACTTATAATTTCGTGATTAACCTCTTGCGTTGAGTTTTTCTCCATTTGACTACATTTTTAATACTTTTTCGAGAAAATATGGCATAATTGATTATTTAGTGTCTACACCCCTATTTACGCACCCGCTTAGCGTAACCAGAGCCAGGGTTGTCAAAATATATTTGGAGATATATTCATTTATTTATAATGACTTGTTTCATTTACTATGATTTCATAAGTAGGTATGCAGTTATTTCATAAACACTCTCACTCACTCATCTTGAAATATAAATAAGTTTAGAAATGGCGGCAAAAAAAACTTTCTGCAAAGGTACATCGCTGTAACTTATATTTGCGGTAGTACTGTAGGTGAACTGTACCTGCGCGCGGGCGAACAGCCTCAGCGAGTGCGGCTCGGCGGGCTGCACGTTCTGCACGCGGTTCGACAGCTCGAACTGTACCTGCGCGCGGGCGAACAGCCTCAGCGAGTGCGGCTCGGCGGGCTGCACGTTCTGCACGCGGTTCGACAGCTCGAACTGTACCTGCGCGCGGGCGAACAGCCTCAGCGAGTGCGGCTCGGCGGGCTGCACGTTCTGCACGCGGTCCGACAGCTCGAACTGTACCTGCGCGCGGGCGAACAGCCTCAGCGAGTGCGGCTCGGCGGGCTGCACGTTCTGCACGCGGTTCGACAGCTCGAACTGTACCTGCGCGCGGGCGAACAGCCTCAGCGAGTGCGGCTCGGCGGGCTGCACGTTCTGCACGCGGTTCGACAGCTCGAACTGTACCTGCGCGCGGGCGAACAGCCTCAGCGAGTGCGGCTCGGCGGGCTGCACGTTCTGCACGCGGTTCGACAGCTCGAACTGTACCTGCGCGCGGGCGAACAGCCTCAGCGAGTGCGGCTCGGCGGGCTGCACGTTCTGCACGCGGTTCGACAGCTCGAACTGTACCTGCGCGCGGGCGAACAGCCTCAGCGAGTGCGGCTCGGCGGGCTGCACGTTCTGCACGCGGTCCGACAGCTCGAACTGTACCTGCGCGCGGGCGAACAGCCTCAGCGAGTGCGGCTCGGCGGGCTGCACGTTCTGCACGCGGTTCGACAGCTCGAACTGTACCTGCGCGCGGGCGAACAGCCTCAGCGAGTGCGGCTCGGCGGGCTGCACGTTCTGCACGCGGTTCGACAGCTCGAACTGTACCTGCGCGCGGGCGAACAGCCTCAGCGAGTGCGGCTCGGCGGGCTGCACGTTCTGCACGCGGTTCGACAGCTCGAACTGTACCTGCGCGCGGGCGAACAGCCTCAGCGAGTGCGGCTCGGCGGGCTGCACGTTCTGCACGCGGTCCGACAGCTCGAACTGTACCTGCGCGCGGGCGAACAGCCTCAGCGAGTGCGGCTCGGCGGGCTGCACGTTCTGCACGCGGTCCGACAGCTCGAACTGTACCTGCGCGCGGGCGAACAGCCTCAGCGAGTGCGGCTCGGCGGGCTGCACGTTCTGCACGCGGTTCGACAGCTCGAACTGTACCTGCGCGCGGGCGAACAGCCTCAGCGAGTGCGGCTCGGCGGGCTGCACGTTCTGCACGCGGTTCGACAGCTCGAACTGTACCTGCGCGCGGGCGAACAGCCTCAGCGAGTGCGGCTCGGCGGGCTGCACGTTCTGCACGCGGTTCGACAGCTCGAACTGTACCTGCGCGCGGGCGAACAGCCTCAGCGAGTGCGGCTCGGCGGGCTGCACGTTCTGCACGCGGTCCGACAGCTCGAACTGTACCTGCGCGCGGGCGAACAGCCTCAGCGAGTGCGGCTCGGCGGGCTGCACGTTCTGCACGCGGTCCGACAGCTCGAACTGTACCTGCGCGCGGGCGAACAGCCTCAGCGAGTGCGGCTCGGCGGGCTGCACGTTCTGCACGCGGTCCGACAGCTCGAACTGTACCTGCGCGCGGGCGAACAGCCTCAGCGAGTGCGGCTCGGCGGGCTGCACGTTCTGCACGCGGTCCGACAGCTCGAACTGTACCTGCGCGCGGGCGAACAGCCTCAGCGAGTGCGGCTCGGCGGGCTGCACGTTCTGCACGCGGTCCGACAGCTCGAACTGTACCTGCGCGCGGGCGAACAGCCTCAGCGAGTGCGGCTCGGCGGGCTGCACGTTCTGCACGCGGTCCGACAGCTCGAACTGTACCTGCGCGCGGGCGAACAGCCTCAGCGAGTGCGGCTCGGCGGGCTGCACGTTCTGCACGCGGTTCGACAGCTCGAACTGTACCTGCGCGCGGGCGAACAGCCTCAGCGAGTGCGGCTCGGCGGGCTGCACGTTCTGCACGCGGTTCGACAGCTCGAACTGTACCTGCGCGCGGGCGAACAGCCTCAGCGAGTGCGGCTCGGCGGGCTGCACGTTCTGCACGCGGTTCGACAGCTCGAACTGTACCTGCGCGCGGGCGAACAGCCTCAGCGAGTGCGGCTCGGCGGGCTGCACGTTCTGCACGCGGTTCGACAGCTCGAACTGTACCTGCGCGCGGGCGAACAGCCTCAGCGAGTGCGGCTCGGCGGGCTGCACGTTCTGCACGCGGTTCGACAGCTCGAACTGTACCTGCGCGCGGGCGAACAGCCTCAGCGAGTGCGGCTCGGCGGGCTGCACGTTCTGCACGCGGTTCGACAGCTCGAACTGTACCTGCGCGCGGGCGAACAGCCTCAGCGAGTGCGGCTCGGCGGGCTGCACGTTCTGCACGCGGTTCGACAGCTCGAACTGTACCTGCGCGCGGGCGAACAGCCTCAGCGAGTGCGGCTCGGCGGGCTGCACGTTCTGCACGCGGTTCGACAGCTCGAACTGTACCTGCGCGCGGGCGAACAGCCTCAGCGAGTGCGGCTCGGCGGGCTGCACGTTCTGCACGCGGTTCGACAGCTCGAACTGTACCTGCGCGCGGGCGAACAGCCTCAGCGAGTGCGGCTCGGCGGGCTGCACGTTCTGCACGCGGTTCGACAGCTCGAACTGTACCTGCGCGCGGGCGAACAGCCTCAGCGAGTGCGGCTCGGCGGGCTGCACGTTCTGCACGCGGTTCGACAGCTCGAACTGTACCTGCGCGCGGGCGAACAGCCTCAGCGAGTGCGGCTCGGCGGGCTGCACGTTCTGCACGCGGTTCGACAGCTCGAACTGTACCTGCGCGCGGGCGAACAGCCTCAGCGAGTGCGGCTCGGCGGGCTGCACGTTCTGCACGCGGTTCGACAGCTCGAACTGTACCTGCGCGCGGGCGAACAGCCTCAGCGAGTGCGGCTCGGCGGGCTGCACGTTCTGCACGCGGTTCGACAGCTCGAACTGTACCTGCGCGCGGGCGAACAGCCTCAGCGAGTGCGGCTCGGCGGGCTGCACGTTCTGCACGCGGTTCGACAGCTCGAACTGTACCTGCGCGCGGGCGAACAGCCTCAGCGAGTGCGGCTCGGCGGGCTGCACGTTCTGCACGCGGTTCGACAGCTCGAACTGTACCTGCGCGCGGGCGAACAGCCTCAGCGAGTGCGGCTCGGCGGGCTGCACGTTCTGCACGCGGTTCGACAGCTCGAACTGTACCTGCGCGCGGGCGAACAGCCTCAGCGAGTGCGGCTCGGCGGGCTGCACGTTCTGCACGCGGTTCGACAGCTCGAACTGTACCTGCGCGCGGGCGAACAGCCTCAGCGAGTGCGGCTCGGCGGGCTGCACGTTCTGCACGCGGTTCGACAGCTCGAACTGTACCTGCGCGCGGGCGAACAGCCTCAGCGAGTGCGGCTCGGCGGGCTGCACGTTCTGCACGCGGTTCGACAGCTCGAACTGTACCTGCGCGCGGGCGAACAGCCTCAGCGAGTGCGGCTCGGCGGGCTGCACGTTCTGCACGCGGTCCGACAGCTCGAACTGTACCTGCGCGCGGGCGAACAGCCTCAGCGAGTGCGGCTCGGCGGGCTGCACGTTCTGCACGCGGTCCGACAGCTCGAACTGTACCTGCGCGCGGGCGAACAGCCTCAGCGAGTGCGGCTCGGCGGGCTGCACGTTCTGCACGCGGTCCGACAGCTCGAACTGTACCTGCGCGCGGGCGAACAGCCTCAGCGAGTGCGGCTCGGCGGGCTGCACGTTCTGCACGCGGTTCGACAGCTCGAACTGTACCTGCGCGCGGGCGAACAGCCTCAGCGAGTGCGGCTCGGCGGGCTGCACGTTCTGCACGCGGTTCGACAGCTCGAACTGTACCTGCGCGCGGGCGAACAGCCTCAGCGAGTGCGGCTCGGCGGGCTGCACGTTCTGCACGCGGTTCGACAGCTCGAACTGTACCTGCGCGCGGGCGAACAGCCTCAGCGAGTGCGGCTCGGCGGGCTGCACGTTCTGCACGCGGTTCGACAGCTCGAACTGTACCTGCGCGCGGGCGAACAGCCTCAGCGAGTGCGGCTCGGCGGGCTGCACGTTCTGCACGCGGTTCGACAGCTCGAACTGTACCTGCGCGCGGGCGAACAGCCTCAGCGAGTGCGGCTCGGCGGGCTGCACGTTCTGCACGCGGTTCGACAGCTCGAACTGTACCTGCGCGCGGGCGAACAGCCTCAGCGAGTGCGGCTCGGCGGGCTGCACGTTCTGCACGCGGTTCGACAGCTCGAACTGTACCTGCGCGCGGGCGAACAGCCTCAGCGAGTGCGGCTCGGCGGGCTGCACGTTCTGCACGCGGTTCGACAGCTCGAACTGTACCTGCGCGCGGGCGAACAGCCTCAGCGAGTGCGGCTCGGCGGGCTGCACGTTCTGCACGCGGTTCGACAGCTCGAACTGTACCTGCGCGCGGGCGAACAGCCTCAGCGAGTGCGGCTCGGCGGGCTGCACGTTCTGCACGCGGTTCGACAGCTCGAACTGTACCTGCGCGCGGGCGAACAGCCTCAGCGAGTGCGGCTCGGCGGGCTGCACGTTCTGCACGCGGTTCGACAGCTCGAACTGTACCTGCGCGCGGGCGAACAGCCTCAGCGAGTGCGGCTCGGCGGGCTGCACGTTCTGCACGCGGTTCGACAGCTCGAACTGTACCTGCGCGCGGGCGAACAGCCTCAGCGAGTGCGGCTCGGCGGGCTGCACGTTCTGCACGCGGTTCGACAGCTCGAACTGTACCTGCGCGCGGGCGAACAGCCTCAGCGAGTGCGGCTCGGCGGGCTGCACGTTCTGCACGCGGTCCGACAGCTCGAACTGTACCTGCGCGCGGGCGAACAGCCTCAGCGAGTGCGGCTCGGCGGGCTGCACGTTCTGCACGCGGTCCGACAGCTCGAACTGTACCTGCGCGCGGGCGAACAGCCTCAGCGAGTGCGGCTCGGCGGGCTGCACGTTCTGCACGCGGTCCGACAGCTCGAACTGTACCTGCGCGCGGGCGAACAGCCTCAGCGAGTGCGGCTCGGCGGGCTGCACGTTCTGCACGCGGTTCGACAGCTCGAACTGTACCTGCGCGCGGGCGAACAGCCTCAGCGAGTGCGGCTCGGCGGGCTGCACGTTCTGCACGCGGTTCGACAGCTCGAACTGTACCTGCGCGCGGGCGAACAGCCTCAGCGAGTGCGGCTCGGCGGGCTGCACGTTCTGCACGCGGTTCGACAGCTCGAACTGTACCTGCGCGCGGGCGAACAGCCTCAGCGAGTGCGGCTCGGCGGGCTGCACGTTCTGCACGCGGTTCGACAGCTCGAACTGTACCTGCGCGCGGGCGAACAGCCTCAGCGAGTGCGGCTCGGCGGGCTGCACGTTCTGCACGCGGTTCGACAGCTCGAACTGTACCTGCGCGCGGGCGAACAGCCTCAGCGAGTGCGGCTCGGCGGGCTGCACGTTCTGCACGCGGTTCGACAGCTCGAACTGTACCTGCGCGCGGGCGAACAGCCTCAGCGAGTGCGGCTCGGCGGGCTGCACGTTCTGCACGCGGTTCGACAGCTCGAACTGTACCTGCGCGCGGGCGAACAGCCTCAGCGAGTGCGGCTCGGCGGGCTGCACGTTCTGCACGCGGTTCGACAGCTCGAACTGTACCTGCGCGCGGGCGAACAGCCTCAGCGAGTGCGGCTCGGCGGGCTGCACGTTCTGCACGCGGTTCGACAGCTCGAACTGTACCTGCGCGCGGGCGAACAGCCTCAGCGAGTGCGGCTCGGCGGGCTGCACGTTCTGCACGCGGTTCGACAGCTCGAACTGTACCTGCGCGCGGGCGAACAGCCTCAGCGAGTGCGGCTCGGCGGGCTGCACGTTCTGCACGCGGTTCGACAGCTCGAACTGTACCTGCGCGCGGGCGAACAGCCTCAGCGAGTGCGGCTCGGCGGGCTGCACGTTCTGCACGCGGTTCGACAGCTCGAACTGTACCTGCGCGCGGGCGAACAGCCTCAGCGAGTGCGGCTCGGCGGGCTGCACGTTCTGCACGCGGTTCGACAGCTCGAACTGTACCTGCGCGCGGGCGAACAGCCTCAGCGAGTGCGGCTCGGCGGGCTGCACGTTCTGCACGCGGTTCGACAGCTCGAACTGTACCTGCGCGCGGGCGAACAGCCTCAGCGAGTGCGGCTCGGCGGGCTGCACGTTCTGCACGCGGTTCGACAGCTCGAACTGTACCTGCGCGCGGGCGAACAGCCTCAGCGAGTGCGGCTCGGCGGGCTGCACGTTCTGCACGCGGTTCGACAGCTCGAACTGTACCTGCGCGCGGGCGAACAGCCTCAGCGAGTGCGGCTCGGCGGGCTGCACGTTCTGCACGCGGTTCGACAGCTCGAACTGTACCTGCGCGCGGGCGAACAGCCTCAGCGAGTGCGGCTCGGCGGGCTGCACGTTCTGCACGCGGTTCGACAGCTCGAACTGTACCTGCGCGCGGGCGAACAGCCTCAGCGAGTGCGGCTCGGCGGGCTGCACGTTCTGCACGCGGTTCGACAGCTCGAACTGTACCTGCGCGCGGGCGAACAGCCTCAGCGAGTGCGGCTCGGCGGGCTGCACGTTCTGCACGCGGTTCGACAGCTCGAACTGTACCTGCGCGCGGGCGAACAGCCTCAGCGAGTGCGGCTCGGCGGGCTGCACGTTCTGCACGCGGTTCGACAGCTCGAACTGTACCTGCGCGCGGGCGAACAGCCTCAGCGAGTGCGGCTCGGCGGGCTGCACGTTCTGCACGCGGTTCGACAGCTCGAACTGTACCTGCGCGCGGGCGAACAGCCTCAGCGAGTGCGGCTCGGCGGGCTGCACGTTCTGCACGCGGTTCGACAGCTCGAACTGTACCTGCGCGCGGGCGAACAGCCTCAGCGAGTGCGGCTCGGCGGGCTGCACGTTCTGCACGCGGTTCGACAGCTCGAACTGTACCTGCGCGCGGGCGAACAGCCTCAGCGAGTGCGGCTCGGCGGGCTGCACGTTCTGCACGCGGTTCGACAGCTCGAACTGTACCTGCGCGCGGGCGAACAGCCTCAGCGAGTGCGGCTCGGCGGGCTGCACGTTCTGCACGCGGTTCGACAGCTCGAACTGTACCTGCGCGCGGGCGAACAGCCTCAGCGAGTGCGGCTCGGCGGGCTGCACGTTCTGCACGCGGTTCGACAGCTCGAACTGTACCTGCGCGCGGGCGAACAGCCTCAGCGAGTGCGGCTCGGCGGGCTGCACGTTCTGCACGCGGTTCGACAGCTCGAACTCCACCGCGCCCGTCTCTAGGCGCACCGCCGAGTTGCTGGGGGTAGTCGCAGTCAGTTGTATGCGCTGTGGACAAACAATATGTATTTAAAAATTATCCGTCATATATTTAACAGAGAATTGCTCCATAACGCGCTACGCCGACGGACCTCCAGCAGACCTGATCACCCTTAGCGACAAGGCCATCAAGTGGTTGACGGATCGTCAAATTAATTAATAGTTATCCTGTTTCTGTTTTCAATAAATGCCATATGATTGAATAAATAAATTAAACAATTCGGACGAATTACCATTTTTAGGGTTCCGTAGTCAACAAGGAACCCTTATAGTTTCGCCATGTCCGTCCGTCTGTCTGTCTGTATGTCCGTCTCCGGCTTAGCTCAGTAACCCTTACAACTAGAAAACTGCAATTCGGCGTGGGTATATAAACCAATCACGCTGACAAAACAGTCGAATAAAATCCTGAAAAAAAAATTTTTTTAGGGTTCCCCCCTGGTGGTGGTGTAGTGTAGTGGTATGGTGATGTATTTTTTTTATTCGTATTTTTAATTTCGGGTGAAAATACATTGTCATTGGAATTTGAACCTTTTACCGTGGACGGTAGAGTTGCTTTTTCACGGCACGGTGCTTCTTGCCCGCGCGGCTAGTTGTGATGTGCGGCTTGATAAATAACCTGTTGCTGCTAAAAGTTTGCGATCTGCGGTTCGATTAGTTTTAAAATTGTGTACCTAATTACCTACATATCGTTTGAAAAAACTTAATGTACCTCGTTATTTCAATTGAGAAGTTGTGGTCCCTAACAACTGAGTGGTCGCTAACCGGCACATGAAATTAGGTGGTCGCTAACCAGCGAAATGACCCTATACATTGGTGTGTTATAAAAATAATCATATTTACGAGGGTAAGCTATAATAAAAGGTTCACTAATGTTAGACCAAACCACTTTTGGCCAAATGTTTCAGTTGACCTAATGCATTTTTTCTTAAATAGAAAGCTTTATAGGATTATTATAACAAACCTAACCTAACCTAATGACTTCTATTTGATGATATTCAAAGAATACCCGAAAATACCACTGTTTTGACGAAAAATGCATTAGGTCAAATCAAACATTTGTCAAATGATACATTTGGCTAAAAGTTGTTTGGTCAAGAGACAGGATAAAAACCCCAAAAGCCCCTTTTAAGTCCGCATTCTGTGACAGACGGGCAACTACGGAACCCTACCCTGCGCGTGGCCCGACACGCACTTGGCCGCTTTTTATTTTGTGATTCGAATACGAACAGTGCAGGGGTCAGTGTCAGAGCTGTGCGAGGTAGCCGAGCAGTACGCGAGGAATAATATCAACAATAGGAATAAATGCGTGAGTGAAGCGAATAATAGTATTGGTGTATTTATTCCTCGCACGCCACTCCGCTATCTCGTGCAGATCTGGTGGTAACTCACCCTAATTTAGGTTCTAAGTATAATTCTGAAGAAGCATATTGGATTTCAGCCACTTGAAAACAGATGTCAATCGCACCAGGGGCGGCACACTCCGTGATTTCGTTGCACCGTTACAAGTACTAGGTGTCTACCGGCCCTAGCCGGTATGCTAGCACTGTAACGATGCATGTACATGTTTGAATTTTTACACTTATTTATAATTATTATTAATAAAAGAATGAAATATTTACAATGAAATTATTCACACTAATGAAATTAACATTTTTACAACCTAAATTATACAAGAATTATTTATTATTTTAATCAATTATAATATTATTTTCTTTTATTTATTCATTTCTTTTATTACCATGTTACACTATCAATTATTATTTATATTTACATTAAAAAATATTCAAAATACTTATTAAGTTTTAACATAATCCTATTAAGATGAGTACAGCTCGCTAATATCCGCGCGATCACATTTTAAAGCAAGCAACTGTACCTGCAGCGGCCGGGCCGGTTTCTCGTATTGACGTCACGGAAAGTTCCGGACTCCTGCGCTGGGCCGCGGCTCGCGCGCGTCTCGCCAGTCCGCGCCACACCTCCAAACGACACACCCACGTACCGCTGCGCTCGCAACTCATTGCGTCGTCATGCGCGCCGTACGAGTGCAAATTATTAAATTAAATTAAATTTAAGTGTGCGCGGATAACTAATAAATTGCAAACACATAATTGTTTCGTCGGCGTCGTACTACGTCCTTTACGAGCTCCTTTTCGCACCCACATATTGGTAAGTGAAAAAGTGTTGAACGTCTTAATTTTAATTTAGGATATTAGTGGCTTAAGCTTTGTAGACAAAGTAGCTCATTCGTATTCGATTGATAGTGTTGCAGTTATTCTTTAATAATCATATCATTTGTTGCTAAGCGCTCTTAGTGGTAGAATGATTGTGCATTTATTCCTTTTTGGTTGGGAACGATATTTTATGTGCGTACCCGCTTATTAATTTCAATTAACCTTCTTCCTTTTTCTTAAAAAAAAAAGAAAGATTCTGTGCTTTGCCATGCTTTCTTGTAACTCCGCTCTGCTGTTGAACACAAACACGCTTTTCGCTTTCGGTGCACCGGCTTAATCATGGTCCCATCTTCATCATCATCATGCCGGGGTGTTCACACAGCAGAGCGAGTCGTGGCAACTTACTAAGGCCGTCTGAAATTCCACAGGGTGCTACGTTTTTATTAAGAAGAGGCCTCAGCACACGCACACCATCTCGACGGCAGGGTTGGAGCCGTAGCCGTTCGCCCGCCGTTCACCCACCGTCGCCCCTGCTCCTCCTCACCGCTGGCCCGAGAACCCCCCACGTGGGCCAACAGCCAGCCAGGGCAGTACCGTTTTGCGCACGGAACCAGATCGGCCTTAAGACCCCCATAAACGACCCTGCTCACTAAGTTTTTTTTTAAATAAAAGTTTTTTTAATTTTGCTGACGCAGTGGTATATCATTTAAATACCTTTCACCGCCCTCAGACGTCACAGCACGGCTACGGCACGCACGCGTTCTATCGCATTTGCATGCAATAGAAAGGGATGGCCACGTTTAGGCTCGTTCAGCATACCTAAACAGGGGTTTGATAATAGAGAACCTTCTGTACGTAGTAGTATTATTTATTCTGTGATTGCACTAACCAAAACAAATAGGATCGCGCACATTCCAGCTACTAATAAATAACTAACTAAGCTACTAACTACGGGCAGGTTTTAATTTCGAGTTATTCAGGATTTAAATATCTGAAGTACGTAGTCCTCAAGAGCTCTTTCACATGTAAGAATTAACTTTATATCAATGAGATAATATTGCAATTAGCTTGTACCTTGATCCTGATGAGCAGGGAGAACAGTATCCTGTTGAGCGCTGACGTAGAAGCTTCCTCTTCGTTCCACAGCGGCACCGGTTTTTCGCCACCGTACACCTTCTGCACTACCTCGTTCACTTCCTGAAACATATACAAGTATTAAGCTGCGTACGAATTAGAGCAGCCTCGGGTTGAGGCACGCGCGGCTCACCTATTTCGCTCAAATTCGTACGCGCTCACGGGCAGTGCGCGAGCAGCCCGCGGCGAGCCGTCCAGAGGCGCGGTCTTGTGCCCGCGCTCAAAGGCGCCTCAGTGTGCGTGCCGAGCGTAATTTGGACGTGTATCTGAGCTTTCCGCGGGCAGAGCGACACGTTCTGACTTGTTTGTAGGTGAGGCGCGTATGAATTTGAGCAAGTGGATGAGCCGTGCTTGTGTAATCGAGTTTGTTCGTAAATGTATTAATATAATTCGGTGAAATATGATAAACGCAGCCGCGGCTGTCATCGTGTCCGACGCCATTTTGAACTGCCTCACCCGCGCATGTTTATGTGCAACAATTAGTCTCGCGAGCAGCGCGCCGCGCGGGGCGAGCGTGCCTCAGGCTGAGCCGCTCAAATTAATACGCAGCTTTATATTGTCAGTCTGTTGAAAGTTAAAATATGTACAACATAATGGGGTGTTTGAAATAACCAAAAGGTTGTAACCATATCATTTCGAAGGATTTCATTACGAAGTAATTATCTGGATGTGATAAACAGCAATGTGTAAAAATTAACCAGCGAACCAAAAGAGGTGGACACAGCGTAGTGCCATCTCGCTCACATTTGCAGCAGCCCAACTGGGGAAGTGCCTCCACCTTACACAAGACCGCAGCTATAATATCGACACACGCACCTCCGCTGCTGCTTAACGGGGTGCAGCTACGTCGGGTGCATGAAGTCAAATATCTTGGCCACATTCTACTATCTCATATGAAAGATCACGCAGACTCTAGAGGCGAAGACGAGCTATCGCAGTACGAGCGAATATGCTAGCCAGGAGGTGCTAATTTTGCAGCACTCGAAAAACTACGAAATGTTCGCACTTTTTTTGGTATTATCATCAATAATAATCTTAAACTATGCGGTTTTTAAATAAAAATCTATACGTTTGTCTAGTAGTAAGACTGAAATTGCTACAATTTGAGGTCAGAACCTGCTCCGTAGGCTCAATACTTAGTAAATGAACTGTCAACTCGTATGGAAAAAATGACAATTTTGGAAATAATTTATAATAGCTTACTTTTTATGTGTAACGGATATATTATCAATTAAATAGTTACCCAGCGACAAAATCCGACAAAATTTCAGACATCAAAAAAATGATAAATTAACTAACTTCTGAAAAGTCAGAAAAAATATTAATAAATATTTTTGTCTTTATTTTGGTTTATTTACATTTGCTTTATAATATTCAAGATAAATCGTATAAAAAAAGACAATGCATGCTTCATTGAAATCTACATAATTACTTCCGGGTGGAAAGTTTGTCGGATTCTTGAATATATCATCTTAGAATAACATTTTCAAATGAAATCAACAAAAAAAACGCTATTATAAATTAATGTTTTTCAAAACCGTATTTTGCCTGGAGTATTACCGAGATACAGCTCTCCAATAATTACGTAGAAAATTTTATTTAAAACCGCATAGTTTGGGATTTATATTGACAATACCAAAAAACGGTGCGAAAATTTCAATAATTGCTGCAAAGTTAGCACAGGTCTTTCGAAGCTGCAAACTTAGATATACGGTACTGGTAGGGGCCCTAATAACATATAAATAAATCACAACTAGCCGTTAGCTTGCGATATTAGCAATTTTTCTGGTCAAATATGACTGGTCTAACATGCGCGTGCAGTATAACGAAGCGTGGCGGTGGCGCGGCCTGTTCCGGCTGCCGCGCTGGCGCAGCGCGAGCGCGAGGACCGCCACCGCCACCGCCACCGCCAGAAAGGCAATTGACACTTCCTCCAACACACTGGTCTCGGCGGTGAGAGAGTGCGCCGCCAGCCCGCTGCGTGAGCGCTGGAGGGAGTACCACAGGCCGATCGTTGCGGGACCGCGACGCTGGACAAGCCCGGCCCATGTGTTTTAATTAATTACAAAGAAATTGACAGTGGAATTAGATATAGACATATTTAATTGTAAGATCCCGTCTGTGAGGCAAGGTATACGCTTACCAGTACCACGTGGCGCCCAAAGATGTTTTGGGTCCTCTTTAACTATGACCCGACCGTCCTTTTTATAGGAAATAATAGTTATAGTCATATCCGCCCAAGATTTTGATTTGAAATTTATATGTGTTAGAGGTATCGGTTTGAAGTGAAACTTTCAGGGTATAATTATGAGTTTATTAATATTGCCTTCTGAAAGGAGCATGAACAGTAATTGAAAGTTAGTTGAAAAAGTTCTCGGCTGGAGTCGCCATGTTTATTTTCGCTTATCAAAAGTCGCGCGGGCGCCACGAGGACATAAGTGATATTCAAAAAAAGTAAAACCCAGACGATTGGTTAGTTCTGTATCAGTGTTCACTCACCACTTCCTGTACCCACCTTCATGAACACTTTCTGCACGAACACGAGATGGTTGAGCAGGTCCGTGGACAGCGTGTGCTCGAACAGGCCGATGTCCGCCGTCGCGTACAGGTAGCGGCCGGCGCGGAGCACCACGCCCGGGGCGTCCGGGGCCTCGGGGGCCTCGGGGGCCTCCTGCACATATTCATTTTAGTACAGAAATCAAAGTAAAAAAAATACCGAGTTGCAGAGAAAGAAGAAGACCCTACAGTGGCCCAAATCACCTTCTGAGGGCAGCGTGCCCTGAAGGCTGGCAGCATTGCCACGTTGTATGGCAATGCTGATCCGCTGTGCCAGATATGATCCAGCCTTCTGGTCACGCGTCACCCCTACCAGGCGTTTGGAACACTCCTTGAAAAGTTCATGGGCGCTTTCCCTCCACGGCCCCATAGTCTCAACCCCAAACGGCGCAAAAAGGTAGCCACTACTGATGGCTGTGTACTTGCGCCGCTTGAGGAGTTCCGCCGAATTTGCCGCAGAGCCAGCCTTTACGGCGGTGCCGTGGAGATGAGACAGCGCTACAGTATCGGAACATGTCGCATCCCAAACCAGCGGCCGTCCCATCTTCCATGGCACGAGGGTCATGCCGTCGGGTCTCTTTTTGTGATGTTTGAAATTCTGTTGCTCGAAAGAGAAAGACCGGGGGTGCTGGCAGAAGTGAAAACTTGAATATTATCAGTATAAAAAAACCCCGACGCTGTCATGTAAAATCTGTGGCGGCTTTAAGAATTTTTCCCCATCCCAAAAAGTGCACAGCGCCGCTAAAGATGTTTTCACTTTAAAAAATACATAAATAGAAGCGCACTTGTGATTCTTCTGGTGTCATAAGCGTCCATAGGCGACAGTGTCTGCTTACCATCAGGTGAGCCGTATGCTTGCTTGCCACCGTTGAAGTAAATAAAATGGAATTAAAACAGAAAATTTAAAAACCGACTGGTTCTAAGACGATTTGAATTTTCGCTGTAAAATTCTTACATACAAATATAAGCGAAAACCATTAGTTTATTACTTCATTACTTTCTTTTTGTCAAGCAAAAACACTAAACTTGGCACTTTATAGTGGGTAAGGAGCAGGCAAGGTACAGGCGGCGTCAAAGATACATTTACAGTTTTGCACTTTATTCCATTGCAATACGGCGAAAAATGGATAAAAAAAAACGACGAACCGCTTCGAGAAAAGGTAGGTAGTGCCCTTGCGCTTCGCTTGGCTCGTCTTGGCGGGGGCACTGCAGTGCCCCCAGATACAAATCTTTAGCATCGACTGCATGAAAAACGACCCAGTATCATGATCAAGTCATCAAATGAAAATAAGTGAAATAATAGGCTTCAGGTGCACAAGGCATGCAAGGCATGTAATGCACTGTAAATGACTAGGAGAACCTCCGGTACCTGTCCATTGGGTGCGTCCTCGAGCACTCGCGCGGCCACGTGCGCCGCTGGCAGCGCCACCATGGCCGAAGGCGGAATATTCGCCTCTGACACCTGACATAAACATTTAGGTCAATTAGTACTTTCTGCTTTCCTGTAGAAGCTACGATAGCCTAGTGGTTCAGGCATGCGTGTCCGGAGTTCGAATCCCGGCTCGTAAAATCAAGAATTTTAATTATTGAGCCATTTAGAGCTCACTTTATACTGGACACTCAAAGCTACTATTAAACACTTAAATGGCCCAACAATTAAAGACCTTGACCGTACCAATGAGTTTTGCGGAACTTATGTACGGAGTATTTACCGTCAGCTTTTCGGTGAAGGAAAACATCGTGAAAAAACCGGTTTAATTCCAAAAAGGTTTAGTTTTCTCTCTGGGTTGGATGGCAGTCGCTTTCGTAAATCTAGTGCCTATACCAAATCTTGGGATTAGGTGTCCTCCTTTAGGGCACAACCGGGAAAAACAATAGAAGGATAATCGATGACAAACGTAGTTTCTGCCACAAATGAAATTTATTGTACAAGGTTTTTGAGTTGAGGTCGTTTTAAGGAAGCTGCTTGGTGGAAAAGTGTGTATTGCGCAAACATACGTTATCGAACAGTGTTCAGCAGTAGTCATGGGAGGAAGAGGTGTTAAGACTACATGACAATAACAAAACACGGGCATCGGCATATAAAAATCAGTGCATAAGCGACGCGAAACGGTTATAAGAAAGCATGGCGCTGGCTAGCGTTGATCGTCCGATGGTAATAACCCATACCTGTAGTTTGGTGACGAAGCTGAGCGAGTGCTGCGGCAGGTCGACTGTAAAGTGCGCTTTGCGGCCCGTCACGCCTGCGCTGTGCACGTGTTCCATCTTGTACTGGGCTTGAAGCGACGGCAGCAGTGCTGCAGTGATGCTGAGGCTCTGCGGATACGTGGCAATATGTTAAGAAACTAAGTTAGCGCGACACGCGGCGCACTAGCGCCTCGAATCAGTGCGAAGTTGTAGAAAGTTTCGATATTTCGTTTGGTAAGGAAGGTAAAGATGCTCGGATAGTTTCCAGGCCATAATGCGCAAGCCGTTGTCGAGCCCGTCGCGGCTCCGCCTCCGTCCCGCCCGCGGTTCCCGGCCCGGCCGGCCACACCTCGCCCGTGTGCACACACACCTGCAGCACGACCTTGAACTGCACGCGCGGCGCGGGCAGCAGCGGCGCGGGGCGCGGGCGCGGCGGCGGCGCGCGCGCCGGCCCGGGGGAGCCCGCCGCCGCCGCCGCCGCCGCCGCCTCGTCGGCCTCCGCGCCGCGGGACAGCCGGGACGCCGTCCGCGTCACGCCGAGTTCCTGCCCACAGCGGAACGACACGTTATATTACTTAGTGTCTACATCCCTATAAGTTAGAAACATAAAATCAACCACGTTTATTCCAGCTAAAGCCTATCATGACCCTGTGGAGAGCGCGAGCTGTTACCTGTAGAGTGGAGGACAGCTGTCGACTGGAGCGCGTCATGACGCCGTGCAGCGCCACGGGGTGCTGCGGCAGCTCCACGCGCACGCCGCCCACGGTCACCAGCGCCGCCGCGCCCTCGCCGCCGCGCCCGGCCTCCCACGAGTACAGGGCTTGAGACTTGCCCACTGACACCCGGACCACCGTCCTGTATTAAAAAGGACCTCGTTAAAATACCTTATTCTCCACACTACATCTGACGACTCCGCAGCTGACGCTGTTCCCGAAGTACTTGAGCTACATGTATCATGCGTTTCAACGAGCGCGACTCTCGACTCGCTCGTTTTACGCGCGGATTGAGACACTCGGGCGCCATTGCTGCGTCCAGTAGTACGCGCGGATCCGTGGCGAGTGGACGTATTTAGTTCAAAATGGAGCGTGATAACTTCGATACGGAACTTAATTAACGCGCGTAAAACGCGGTATCTAATTGCGATATAAATGGAAACGCGCGGGTGCACTCGTGCTTAAATTGCGTCATCTGAACAGACTTTAACAGCCTGTCCAGATCACGCGCAAATACTATGGCATATGGCGCGTTTAGCGTTGTAGTTACTAAACGCGACCAATCGTTGTTCAGTCAAACCGCTCACTCACGCGACCACACGTAGGCACTGGCTAGAATACACAGTTCATTTCCCTTTCAGTACTCGACAGAACAAGACCTATTCGTGTAAAAAAGGACACAAAAATGTTTTCGTTGCTCTTGAATTTGAATATCGGAGATAAAAACATATATGGCCCTTCTATACTATCGGCGTCCTCCATCTCCCTCCCTCCGTCCATCCTTGATCGTGTGATTGTCTATAATCGGCACTGTGGCACGTCGGTCCTAGTGATCTTGGCAGGGTCGCCATGTACTGATATGGGGGAGTGGCACGTCGGTCCTAGTGATCCTGGCAGGGTCGCCATGTACTGATATGGGGGAGTGGCACGTTGGTCCTAGTGAATAGGATAATTGGAATAAAAAATTATAATTATTAATTTAATAAAAATGGAGCACGATAAATGTTAGTGATGTAATAATATAACTAGTTACATAGACAATACTTGATTTTAATTATTTGAATACTGTAAATATTTGATTTTAATTACCTATTATTCTATTTGTTATTATTGTTTATATTTTTTTTATAAGAGAGTGCCTTAGAAGTAAGTAGACTTACAAATGTTGCTACGCCCTAGTAGGGTCCATGATTGTACTCACTTTATTTTAAGAACATCTGTCATACCATGGTTACAACTAATAAATGAATATGAATATGATTGAATATGAATAGTGTTTTTTTCTTTTTTTTCCTCTTTATTGTTTTAGGAACATTTAATCAATGAATAGTGTTATAGGCAACGATAATCGATGAAAATATTTTCTGTAAAATGATGGATTCCCTTATTCACCACTTGTTACTGTCGAAGAGCGGTGTCTCCTGACACCAGCAAAATTACTTGCTTAATAGGAGGCTTCAACCTTGGCTATTGTTAAAATGTTTAAAAACCTAAATAAACTTTTTAATTTTCATTTTATTTTTTTCATTGTCAAATAAATAAACCGCTACCACGATCACACCTCGCACACAATACTCACTGGTGGTTAGGAGCGACGCCTTCGAGCAGCACGATCATGCTGCGACCGACGACGCCGGTGAGCGACCACTGTCGCGCGCGAGACGCCTGCAGCGACGCGTGCAGCGACGTGATCTCCGCTTCCAGCTTCAATCCGGAGAGAGACGCTAGCAGTCGGGTGCGGTGAATCCTGGTAATAACAGTTAAAAATGTACCGGATTTTAGAAAAAACTTTCATTTCCGGTAAGTATCCAGGGAACGAAAAAAACCATACAATCCGATCTCCTTACAAATTTCTAGCCAAACACGTGCGTACAACCCGGTATGCGTATGTTCAAACTAAACGGCTGCCTGGCATCGTTTTGACAGCCCGCCCCCAATCCCGCATAATGGCAATGGCACCCATTCTGTGGGGCCATTTTGCGGCGCTACTTAGACTTTTATGGTTTTTTCTTTCGCTGCCGGTATCAAAGTCGTCCAGTAATTAACAAGTTTAAAATGTGTCACAGTAGGCATCATCGCCTTCATCTGTAGGGTTGTTGACTTAATAGTATTTTTCACAATCGTGTTATAATAGAGAGCTTTTTAGTCGAGTACCGTGTTTAGGCCACGAAGCTTGCCGAGTGGCCTAAGTAAGGTGCGAGATTAAAAAGCTTGATTATGACACTATTGTGAACAATACTTTTTGTACGAGTTCATGAAAATTAATAATTTGTCATTAATACGAGTCTATAAGAAAACCAAATATCGTAACTAGTTCTACTATTGTAAAGGCTCTTGGACTTTTCAGGTAGCAAGGTAAGTGTGGCTTCCTCTGCCATATTAGTTATTTGTTGAGTAGTTAAAGATGTTTCGTCACAGTCACTACTCGTTTTCTTACTTTTTATTTCAACTTAAAATTTAGCTTTGACCGGCGTCCGTAATGTTGCCGTGCTGTGCTGTGATTGTCTAACTAAATACTAACCAATCACAAAGCGTAGTTTTTTTATTTTTTTATGCCCTGGATACAGCAGCAAGTTTAAGTAGATTTTTGACAGATGACGCGACGCTGCTACGTTCCGAAACGCCATAGATTGGTATCGGATCAATTTTGTATCGACTCGAGTCAGTATAAACAAGGACACATATTATTGAAATACGAAGTTCTATTTTCAATTTTTTTTCGGTTGTCTAAAGCGTATCGAAACAGTTATTTCGGTTGTTTCGGAAGTAACATAGACTATTCAACGATGAAAAGAGTGACGTTGCAGTATTCTCTATGAAATCTTAATACACAGATTTTAATTGACGAGTACAATTTTTTTATTATTACTTATTCCAAAATAAAAAAAACTATTAAAATATGCCCATTGACGAAAATCGCATTGAAATATAGCAAAACATTACGAAACATGAACCGTTTTATTTTTGCTTGTTAGCGAGAAAACGCTTAAGGTTCGTAACGTCACGAACCTCAAGCGCCAGTGAATGACAAACGTTTCATGTAATGAAAGTGCGTTTTGCGACAAAAGGAACAGAATATCCTCTCATAACTTTGGTCACTTACAACTTTCTGATGATTCATTCACTTGTGTTACTCTTTTCTACATTTCACTAAGGTGAACTATGTCAAAGTGACATGGCTTAAATTCGAATGAAGGAAAATCCTCTTAGTTCGAATTCGACCCATATTGCTTTGACATAGAGTGCCCATGCCATATACTAGGACAGCGTCGAACACTCGGACGTTTACCTTTTTTTTACCTTATTATGTTTAGTTCTTTTTCGAGACAAGTAACCATGGTTTATATGTATATTTCATTTGGTGTCATCCTGATTCTCTCACCTGGCGACTCCCATCACAACGATGCCCATCCCCGCGTTGCTGGACGAGGAGTTGCTCGTGTTCTGTTCCCGAGAGCTCGGCCTCGCAGTTCTGCTCGCGCGGTACTGCTCGGGCAGCTCTGTTGTCACAGAGAACCTGGCGGAGTAGTGCAAGTCAGTTGGATCAAGCTGCTTTGAGATACCGCATACCACTCGCCACATCTTGAAGCTTATTCGTAAACGGACGCGTACAGCGCGGTTCCAAAGGAATTGTCTCTCGCAATGCGACGGGTATAGTATGAACTTCCTGCCGGAAACAAGTGTGCAGGTTTCATTAGATAAGATAATCTAGGGGTTGATTGACTATGTAACGTTCTCTGCCGTGCGTAGTTGGGATTTGTATATCACTTTTCATGCTAAAAATGTCAGTTAGACCGGATTAGCGCGCGTTCAGAGCGTTGCGTAATCAACCCGCTGGTACTTACACAAATGAAAGTGAGTGTACCATTCGCCGATAAACGTAATGTTTGGCGAAACTGAAATAAATGTAAACCGTACCATACATTTTTTCTGAAATAAAAAGGAGCGCCCGCATATTCCATCCAAGTGTCCGCCACTAGCGCGGCCACTAGTAGCGAGCACGAGCGACTCCCGCTTGTGGCTCGGACGCGGCCACTATCTGCCCAGCGTGCGCCGATGCTATTCCAAATGTGTGAAAGTAGTAGCGGCTCAATTTGCCGCGAATCTAAAGGATGTCACGACGCGTGTCGGAGATGCAGTTATAACCCTTACTGCGACGTGATAAGGTCCCTCACCTGTGGGTGATGGTGTTCGCGTCGGGCATGTCCGCGTACAGGCTGAGCAGCGAGTAGACGGTGCGCCAGCAGCGCGGCGCCAGCGAGCCGTCGGCGGCCGGCGGCGGGGACAGCGCGCGCCGCGCGCACGGCCGCACCCCCGCGCCCGCGCCCGCGCCCGCCTCCGCTCCCGCGCCGACCCCCGCCTCGGCCGCGGCCGAGTACGGGGTGTGCGCGCCCTCGTTCAGGGAGCTGTAGCCTGTTCACAAATCCTTATTCAACATATCTCTCGTCAATTCGCTCCCACAAGACATATCACAATAGGGGTGTAGGACTCGAAAATTGTTATCAATTACAAAAAGAAGAAGGCAAAAAATATGCCTAGTGACGAAAATCCCATTCGAATATCACAAAGAATTACGAAGCTACAACCGTTTTAATATTGCTTGTTAGAGAGAGAAAACGCAAACAGTGTGTGACGTCACGATACGCGAGGCTGCCGGGGGACCGCGTCGACGGCGGCGCCGAACACGACGGGGCGCGGCACGTTGCCGTCTCTTAGTGACGTCACAAACTACAAGCGTCATCGTTTCATATGATGTTGCATTTTGCGAAATAAGGGCTAAACACCCCTTCATAAAACTTTGGACACTTATAACTTCATTTTTATTTAACCTTGCGTTGATTTTTTTCTCCATTTGCCTACATTTTTAATCCTTTTTCGAGAAAATATAACATTATTGATTATTTTATTTAGTGTCTACACCCCTATTGGATAATGTTGATGATAGATTATTTAAAAATAAACTTAAATCGCTATGAATTGACCGATCATATCATAGAATCAATGAGTTTGTCGGATAGGGTTGCTGATTAATAAAAATAAGACTAACTAGAAAAGTTAAGTATGTACCCAACTTAATAAATTACCGCATGATTATAATTTATTGAAATTGACATTATGACAAATGAAATGTAAGTAATTATTATTTAAGATGGCATGTAATAAATGAATGAATGAAGCATTTAGAACACAACAAAACTTAGTTCTCTCACTCACAGGGAGAACCAAAGAACTGTTCGAAATTTTAAACGATTATCATTTTTACGAAAATGTATTGCCTGCAACTACAGGCGCCCGGATCTTGTCTGTAAGTAAGTAAGTCTTGTGTTCTTATAGCGGCAACAGAAATACATCATCTGTGAAAATCTCCTGTTTAGCTATCGCGGTTCTTGAGATACAGCCTGGTGACAGACAGACGGACGGACAGCGAAGTCTTAGTAAGAGGGTCCCGTTTTTACCCTTTGGATACGGAACCCTAAAAACAAGGTTCTATCGGAAACGCATTAAATATAAAGGTCTCGGCAGAGAGTACAACTTTGTACCATTTCGCGTCGAGACCCTCGGTCCGTGGGGTCCCAGTGCGCAATAGTAATTTGTTATGCAAGGCTGCAAAGTTGGTGTTTGGCGCAAGTGCTTGTATTGAAAGCCAAGCTAGCGAAGGATTGTAAGATTGAACCATGAGCGAAGCGAATCCTGAGCATAGCGAGGCTTTCAAGGCACGAGACGCCAAACAACTTTGCTGCCGAGCGGAACACACAACTTTTCACCTCACCACCGTGAGGAAAATTGTAAATGTCAGGGAAGTAATTTGGACCTTATACTCATTTTCAATAAAGGTTTGTTTACATCTCATCAAAATCTAGCATTTTATAATTATTAAATGTAACATAAACATTTTTGCATCTTTAAACAACTCCACGCTTACCTACACTAAAAAAGTCAAAGTATTGTTGGGTACTCACGGGTAAACTAAGGCTCAAATACGCTTATTTCACTTTTTCCGCTAACTTAGCAGCATTCAAATTCATATTACGTATATCTTGTGCTTTAAAATCTATAAATAACCACCATTATTTTGGTTTTACTGTGGCTTTAGAACAAAACCAAATTTCTTCAATTAACTTTTCAAACGGTGCGTTCCAAATTTGGAAGCGAAAATTTTTGAAAAAAAAAACTACATTTTAAAATTATTAATTCGTATTGTATCCTGATAAGTCAGTCTAAATATTAATATTTCGTATGTAATTAAGAAAGAATAAGTAATATTAATTTAATTTTATCAAAATAATAACAATTAATGATTAACATCACATGATATAACACCATCAGTTTTTGAACGCAGGATAATCACCTCTCATTCTGTATAGAAAAGTTGTATCACGCGATTGACCGTCACGTTCCAAATTCAAAAACCCTTACCACGCTAGCGGATATAATGGGCTTTTGGGCGCAGATTTTGAGCGATAAAGCAAGCCTTTTCGAGCCAGTGAGGTGAAAAAGTTATTTGCGGAAATCGCGAAACGTCTGGTTGACGTAATTGGTGACCGCATCAGCATTGCAATTTAGCAAGGAAATGCCGCCAGCATCAGCAGTACAATGCCCCGAGGGTCTTTTTAGATTTAACTTAGTTTTAATTTAAATTATTTAAAGTTAGCTATCATCTTGTATATACTTTATAAAATAAATGATAAACCGGTTCTATAAGAGTTATATTACTTACCTAATCTCCCTTTAACGCTCTTCCCAGTAGACCTCAGTTTCTGCGCGAAGCTCTGCGGGCGCTTGCCCCCAGTCAACTTGTGCTGGCTCAGCGACTGCGGTACCGCTAGTTCAGGGTTGGGGGTGGGTGTGTGGAGCTCCCACTTGGGGTCCAGGACTGCGTATTGGCTGTCCTTGTCGAGGGAGGACACGCTCACTAGGTTCTCGCGGAAGTCTGAAACTGACGTGTCTATTATGGACGTAAATTCCGCTCCTTACGGAATCAATTGTGGAATTTGGCACTTGAGCTTTAAGTAGTAAAAAGTTTACATTACATTTTGGTCACTCCAAGCAAATGTACCACTTGTGTCGAAGGAGCGCTTTTTGTCTAATGACACAATTAACAATTGAGCTTATTAAAATCGATAAAGCGGGACCTTTGGCTTGGGGTCGACACAATTATAGACACAAAGATAGAGAATATAGTACCAAATAGTATTAGATCGGACAAATTTGTAGTTAATTGGACAGTTGAGTTTGAAGAAAAATATATGCCATCACGACTTTACTGTTTAGGGCAAAAGGTTCCTCAGATATATGTTTGAACCAACGTTCATATTCTTATGGACTCGATTGTAGTGGTAAGTTTTTTACGATAGGGCCCTAGTTCCTATATCACATCACTAAAACTACAATTTGAGCGTTTCTCAAAAAAATGCCACTATTATTAATTGTACTTCTAGGAATTTTATGTTAAAAATTTCCACTCAGAATCAGGAGCTCTTTTGACCCTGGTAGGACAAAAAACTGTCCCAAAGATATTTTTCCTATTGTGTTACCATTTACCATACACTTTGTATGGTGGTAACACAATAGGAAAATTCAAAAATGTATGGACATTTTGAGACACTTTTTTTCTCCTATTGGGATGGAAAGAGATCGTGATTTTGAGTAGAAATAACATAAACGTTGCAGAAAATCTCCGAAAAAATGTAGTGGCATTTTTTTGGAGAAACGCTCATTTATAAGAAACAATTATATATTTTTATTTTTCTGTTCGCTCTACCCTTATACACCTTTGAAGAAATTCCACAACCCGCACTGGGCCAGCATGGGGACTGTAGCTCAATAAACGAGCTACTCTAAGGAACTGGCCCTTACAACCACAACACCGCTTTAATTCCCTCTTCTTCGGCTCGTGCCACCTTGCACACATACCGGAGTCGGCGGCATGCTTGCTCTGTCGGTGCGAGATCTTGGTCTGCGCGCGCAGCTCCGTCTGCGTGTCCTTCACGTTCTGGTACATGTTGCTGATCTGATGCAGCAGTCGGAGCAGCGGCATGTTTACCTGATCAACAAAAAATGGTATAGCTGATTTCGAATCTGAACTTTATTTAAATTAAAGGAAGATTTAAGGTTGTAATGCTTCGATCCGGATTCGAACCGGCGACCGCAGGCATTCATGGGCCGTCGCCACTAACCAACTGAGCTATCGGAACAATCTGTCTCGGCCACTAAATCTTTCAATCAGTTCCTTCTTACAACGCCTTAGGGAGGCGTGTAGCGACATCTACCAGAAGACTTAGGCTCCTTAACGGCAGCAACTCAGCGAACGAAAAAACCAAGTCTCAGTAGCGCCGTATAATGGCCGCACAGAATGGGTGCCATTGCCATGAAATATGCGGGGTTGGGGGCGGGGTGTCAAAACTATGCCAGGCAGCCGTTTAGTTCGAACATGCGCATACCGGGTTTTGGGCACGTGTTTGGCTAGAAATTTGTAAGGAGCTCGCGTTCTATGTTTTTTTTCGTTCGCTGCACCAACGTCTCAAATTATATTGAGAAATCGTCAGTGAAAATGCGCCACCCCATAGTAAATTAATTTTAATTTTGCATTAAACAGTAACGCTGCTAACGAAATTATAAATTTAAATAAAGGATTTTTTTATTACTCATGCAATTAATGGTTACTAAAGCATTATTATTAATTACTAGCTTCCGCCCGCGACTTCGTCTGCGTGGACCCGGGATAAAAACTATCGTATATTTTAAGTGAGGCTATAAACTATCTTCGTGCAAAATTTCATCCAAATCGGTTAAGCCGCTTAGCGTGATTGTGTAACATATATATATATATATATATATATATATATATATATTTTTTTTTTTTTTGTTAGTCGTATATAGCTGTATAGCGTCACGTTAGTCTCGAAAATCCTCATAATTTATCCCATATAATTATTATCCAATATTCTGTTATATAGTCAGTTTCCTAAATACGCGTAGTACTTAATATGCATGCAACTTGCCACGTACAAACCTACTCCTAACTCTTCTTATAAGTAATTCAATATTATATTCTTAAATAAAATTAATGTAGGTATATACTGGATATGTAAACGTTGATTCATCATTTTAATCCCTAAATGTAGGTTTTAGTACCACGTTTTCCACTTTTTGCTGTTCAGAACTACCTTACAGCCCTGGGCTCCACGGAAGACCAGCGCTGTGGCATTGTTTAATGTCAGAGCATATGCTGAGTGGTGTCCACTTGCGGCCACTATAGCAGCACCACCAGACTTCTTTACGTACACGTTATTTTTAGTTTAAGCTGGTATTTATTAAGTTTCTTTTTATATATTGTGTTTTCTAATTAAGAACGAAATTATGATGTGGTGTTATTTTGGCTGGCAATAAATTCATTTCATTTCATTTCATTTCATTATAACAAACATCCAAACATCCAAACTTTCGCATTTATAATATTAGTAGGATAAAATTAATCTTCAATACGGGCTACATACTCGAAACTTTAGTTCTTCGGAGTTAAGTGTTCTAACGGCCGCCATGCCCCACCGTCGCCCGCTCCGCTCGCCTAACGGCATCAGGATTTTGGATCAACTTCTCAATGAGTTTTGAAATAGGCTTACCTACATTAACTATAATGGGATTAATGGGTCACCACCACAAGCGAGCCTTGGCTTCCGATAAAATTGTCACCACAAGCGCCATTTCCCACCAGTTCATGGCTAGAAGATCGCGCAGGTTCGTTTCATCGACATGGTTGGAACAATACCTGGGGGGGATAGCTCACCTGCTGCGATATGAACCGCACGCTGATATTGAAGTTGAGCATGGTGCTGATGTGCTTCTTGAGCTGCCCGCGCGATATGTAGAGCACGTTCTGCCGCTGTATGAGGTCGTCCACCGCCATGTCGGCCACCTTCTTGAGGTCCACGTCCATGGAGACCTTCTCGCAGAGGAACGCGGGCGTCTCGGAGGGGATGTCCGTGTGCGAGGGCTGACCTGTGGCAGATACGACAGTAAGTTTGCATTTATTGGATTGACTTTGTATTTCTCGCATAGTGCCCTTAACCCATCAGCTCAGGTCAAAGGCAGCCACATATGAGTCATGCCTCTAGCAACGATTTCCGCTATAAGGCGAAAAGATGCTACATGTAACGTTGCATGATCTCGAACATGAAAATAATCTAATAAGAATAAAATCTTTATTTCGGAGCACATGGAGACAATGGAGTCTTCCATTGCAGTTACTAACATGGAAAAAAAAGGTTCTTATACCACCGGAGAGGCTAAACGAAACGGGCTAGCAAAACTTCGCATATCGTATCAATAGTATTGTCTTGCCAGTGGAAAAGTGCACTATACAAGTCTAAATAAAAAAAGGCGGTTAGTTTAAAAAATTAAATTAAATATTCATTTAATTCGAACCCTTCAGTCCATATCATATTACAATACAATTATTACAAACATTAGATACATTATAAATAAGAATACAATTAAAACAAATAGACCTTAAAATCTTAAAATGCTATTGGATTCTTAGCCATATGCATGGCGTTCCAACGTCCCACCATCGGACAATCCAGTCTGTCAATAACGGTGTTCAGGAGGCCGCTGGTACCGCACGCGCATCAGGGAGGCAACTCGTTTCCGCATTATTGCTTGAAAGCTATCCACACGAGCCTCCGCAAACATACCTGACGCGCTGCAAAATCGAGGCAATCCCAACAACACCCTGAAACCGTTATTGTATTGGACACGTAGTTGATAGATCTCTGCGTGCACTTGACCCACAGACTGCAGGTGCAAAAAGTCTGGCAAAACGCTTTAAATAGAGTTATTTTGACATCCCTTGTACACCTTGCGAACCTGCGAGCCAGCATACTGCTTCGAACTGCCGATGCCCTACGCTCCCTCTCCACACCAAGATCATCAGAGAGGTCCTTGGTGACCCAGTGCCCCAGATATTAAAGGTAAGGTTTAATTTTTTCCCTTCAATTTGAAATTGACTTGGAACTGTAAGTTTTGTATAGGTATATTGTAACCTTTCTTGGCCGAGTGCCGGCGGTGCAGCTCGCTGACGACGATGTCGATGCGGAACACGTCGATGCAGCAGCACAGGGACAGCTTCGAGCCCAGCGACTCCAGGGCTGGCGAAGCGCTGGAGCCCTCGGCGCCGGATTTCTTCGATTCGCCTGGCAAAAATAATATTTGAGACACTTTTACACAAGAGATGCATTTAACTTACAAATAACCGAACAGTTAAGTGTACAGTGTGTGTGTAGTGTAAGTTGCACCGATGAGCACCAGCACCAGTAGAACCGATGGCCGTTGGGACGGAAAGGTTCTCGAGTGGCGACCACGTACCGGAAGGCGCAGCGTGGGTAGGCCCCCCACAAGGTGGACTGATGCCCTGGTAAAGGTCGCGGGAGTCCGCTGGATGCGGGTGGCGCAGGACCGGTCATTGTGGCAGTCTTTGGGGGAGGCCTATGTCCAGCAGTGGACGTCTTTCGGCTGATATGATGATGATGATGATTAAGTGTATCACTTGATCGTTTTAATTATAATTTCTTAACGTAAATCAGAATTAAGGAACGCCTTACATGCAAGTCCAGTCATTTATTTACATTAGATTTTTCAAGTGTTTATTTTATTACATAAATCACCATTTACAACTATCATGATAACCGCGAAGAAGAGAAAATTTACATAAAAACTTGCTTAAATTGGGTAATCGAGGCTTTTGACAACTTCGCAATAAATGCTGGCTCCTACTCAGCCAGACATGAACAATTTTATTTTATTTACCTTGAGCCACCTGGTGCGGGGACACCCCCAGCGCGCCCAGGAACGGTTGGAACACGAGGTGCGCGTCCAGCAGCATGAGGGACCCTTGCAGCGGGTACAGGCTGCACGCCGGCAGCGAGGCCGCCATGGCGCGGGGGTTCATCTTGGAGGCGGGGATCATTGGTTTCTTGCTCTTTGACTCCTGGTGGTGAAAGTTTATAATCCTACTAATATTATAAATGCGAAAGTTTAGATGTTTGGATGTTTGTTACTCAATCACGCTTAAACGGCTGAACCGATTTGAATGAAATTTTGCACGAAGATTGTTTATAGCCTGGATTAAAATATAGGATAGTTTTTATCCCGGGTCACGCGGACGAAGTCGCGGGCGGAAGCTAGTAATTAATATGTCTGTAATAATAGGACTTAGTAATAATAACTACAACTTAGAAAAGTAGAGAAACCCCCGACATTTTCATTTCAAAGTCCAATATCTCAAAAACGGCTGAACAGATTTTCATAAAACATGGCTAAGAACACTCGCGATAAAATTATTTATGACCCAAAAAAAAACGAAAATCGGTTAATCCGTTTGGGAGCTACGATACCACAGACAGATACACAGGCAGGCACATTAATCTTATAACACCCCTCTATTTAAGCGCGGATACAGGAAAAGGCGTACAAATGACAACACTGTTAACTGACCATCTTGTGTTTATATAGAACCTTATTACAATGCACTTAAGGTGCACCGATTGTCAGTTAGCTGTGTTGTCAATAGTACGAGGGGTATAATAGGGAAGATGCAATATTTTAATTTTGGCTTTCATTTGAAAGAATCGCAGAATAGACCACGAAAGTATAAAAAAATTAAAACACTACAATTTATAGTCAAAAATTCCTGTGACAAATTGTCAATTTCAACTTTTGCGCCTAAACGGATCTACAGTTCCTGTGACCTCACTCACGTGTGTAACTAGCTTTATTTGTTTGTTCGTGGTTCGTCCCTAGATGTCATAGAGTTGCCTAAGTTTTGACTTTTATTTATTTAAACTTTATTGCACAAGATTTAATGCCAAAAGGCATTTTCCACCAGTCAAACTTTAAGGCAAAGGGACAGACATGGGGGGGGGGTGTTGACAGACGCTGACTGTTGGAGTACGTTTCACATTAGGTACTTCAAATCGTAATTATTGTTTGAAATTAGTATAAACTAAAGTAAAAACCTTTCAGTAGCTGTTATTTTATGTTTTTCAACATTTTGGTCACAAAATAATGGTAAATATTATAGCTGCATCTTCCCTATTGTTCAAATAATTCCTGCATACGACCGGTATAGGTACGGATTCTGGACTAGGCATTCGAAAGATTATAACTAAAACTTGGAAAAGTTGAAAAACCCCCGACATTTTCATTTCAAAGTCCAATATCTCAAAAACGGCTGAAAAGATTTCATGAAACATGACTAAGTACACTCGGGATAAAATGATCTATGCCACAAATAAAACCGAATTCAAATCGGTCCATCCGTTTGGGAGCTACACACGACACGTTAAACTTATAACACCCCTCTCTTTGCGTCGGGGGTTAAAAAGGGTGTGTAGAATCACTCACCACTTTAATAGGCTCCTGCTTCGCCATCCACTGGTAAAGGTCCTCCCTGGCGCGGTCGTTCCTGATGTTCTCGTCGCTGCCGTGCGGCGAGTAGAGCGACGGGTTGGAGCCCACGGTCGGGAAGTCCTCCTTCAGCGTGCCGTAATCTGACGCGCACACTTCACGATACAATAACACCGCTTACACACCCGGCCTTGCGGCCCGGCCACGACATTGCGCGAATTGCGGCGCGGCAAGCGTTTTAGGGAGCGACCACACCGGTGCTTAACGCTGCGTATACGCGTTGACGTGTCGTATGCGTCACGTATTCGTCATACATTTTGCTGCGTTTTACAGTGCGTTAGCGTATTTTGAGCAGCGGTGTGGTCGCACATTTATTCGTTCATTGCGCAGTCGAGACACGCAACGCACTGTGTTTAGTTGGGATCACAGGCAATGAATTAAAAACGGCTGCCGCCACCACGCAGTTCCGTGGCCGGGCCGTTAAAGAGGCAATTACTAGCTACGCGTGCGGAAAATGCCGCTTCTTGTCTAGGGAATGATATGAACCTTCAACATTTTGCACCTTATTCCGTTGTGATAGATAAGGCGAAAAATGTTTACATATAGTTGACGTCGACTGTACTCATCAAGGGCGATATTGATGAAAACCTCAGATAAGAATAAAATTAAGAATTTATTTATTTAGCATACAAAACACGGAAAAAAAGAAAATACGATAAAAAGGTTACGCATCATAAATAATGTGCTGAATGGGAGCCTCACTCACCATGTTGTCGCGGGGGCCTTTCAATGAGAGCCCCAAAAATAAATAAAACTAAAACTAAACTAGACAATCAAATCATCGCCTACACATTTATCGCCTTTGCTCGGCGTCAAATACTCGTAGCTGCGATCCGAGACATTCATTGTATTACCGTCCTAGATGAGTAATGTACTATTACGGACACGGATACACGGGCAAGAAAATAGCAATTTTTTTACTATGTTTAATTCTGTAAAGAAACGCAACGACGTGAGTTAAAGAATCAGTCAATCAAAGAACCACGCAGCCTGTGGCCTAAAGGTGCGACCACACCGCTGCTCAAAATCCGCTAACGCTCCGTAAAACGCAGCAAAATGTATGAAGAATACGTGACGCATACGACACGTCAACGCGTATACACAGCGTTAAGCACCGGTGTGGTCGCTCCCTTATACGTACCACAGTATTATGCTATTGGTTCTGTCTGCTAGTCACGTGCTTACGTTTGTTTATATTAATTTAAATCCCATAAACAACAGGCTATAAACCAACAGTAATAAGTGTAGCTGCAAGTTACTGTCAAGTTTTGTAGCTTAACTATCAAACAAAAACAAAACAAAAACTGGCAAGAACCTGTAGTTAGGGTGACTTTTATGAGTTGAAATTAACTAAAATAAATGGAGTTCTAGTCAAGTTTATGTCAAAGTCTCACCGTGTCCGTGTTATATATGTCAGCTCGTGTGATAAGTTTCTTCATGTGAGGTAGTCACTCACTATTGTACCATGTATTATGCATATTTCTCAACTTGAGCAAATTAAGGCGTAATATTGTGGGGTAAATTTTGCACTCGTCCAAAGAGAGATCTCTCTGATTATGTACATTTTCGTACCTAGGTAGCAATTTATTTTCAAATTCAAATTTAAGTTCTATATGCATCCTTTGTAATTTTAGATGAAACACATTTAACAAGAATATTAGTGTATAAATAAAATCTTTTAAGTAGTAGTACTATGTAACGTGCAGTTCTGTAGCGCACCACATGTGGATCCACATAATACCAGCGTCGTTTCGCCTTCTGTGGAGCGACATTATGCTGAGTGGACTCCGTTTTCGCATCTAATCTTAGTTTTAACATAGCATCTAAGTGTAAATCTAAAATGTACTTACTGTTATTTGCGAAATAAAGTTTTTCTATTCTATTCTATTCTATTCTATTCTCTGTCATCATCCTCTTATTTTTTCGTTATTCCTTTTTCTTTTGTGCGCCTAAAGGTGAGCGGGCTCCGCTTTGAGACCGAATCCCAAGATTTGGCATAGATTCGTTTTACGAAAGCGACTGCCTTCCAACCTAGAGGGAATACTAGACCTCATTGGGATTAGACCGGTTTCCTCACGATGTTTTCCTTCGCCGAAAAGCTAACGGTAAATATTACGTACTCACTATCATATATTATGCATATTTCTCAACTTGAGCAAACTAAGGCGCTATCTTGTGGGGTACATTTTGCACTCGTCCAAAGCGTCATCTCTGTGTATTCACCTTATACTGTCATGTTATATGATGATGTGATGTATACTTACTAGCGATGGCGTCGTCATGGAAAGCTGCCTTGCGCGTGAACGGCAGAGACGGGAAGGCCAGGCTCCCCCGACCGCTGGCTGCGCGCGCTACAATAGGTGCCACACAATGTACACGTAGCATGCGGTGGGGATGAAGGGCGACAGAGCTTGGTGCACAAACGTTCATTAAGTGTGGCTTTCAATTAACCATAATTACAGTTTAATTAAATACTTTTGTACAGTTAAGTAAGACATTTTCTTTGACAAGATAAAAGGTGACAAGTACATAAGTATTGTTTGTAATAAAAGTTTGGCGAACCGGGTATTAGAATGTAAAATGTTATAGTTATAAAACCCACTTTGTGAAAGGTGAGTGAGCGACTAGATTATATTTCAATTGACATTGTTTTGAGCATATTTTTAGTAGCGTCACGTCTAAAAACAAGTATACGGTTACGAACTAATGTCTGGGGAACAGGGCTGAAAATCGTATAAATATTTTTAGACTTGATCCGTATATATCCGTATTGGCTTTATGTCCAATTCTTTCAGTGTGCAGGTGGTTCGTCTTTGGAACGGTCAGGAAAGCCCCGAGCAAATTCGTTTTTGAGAAATCTGTGCGTGATTTCTTTGCTGGCAGATCCGAGTAGACTGAAGATTACATATTTGAAATTTCGGTTGTAAGTATGCATGTAGTATATATTTATTTGTGTATGTAAGTATTTATTTTATTTATGTATATGTATTTGTGTAAATATGTTGTATATAGGACTACCGTAATGTTATTCTTTTTAGTTGTTATTTGCACTGCCCACAATCTTTTCCGCTTTGCCTTAAGGTTTGACTGGTAGAGAATGCCATTTGGCATTAAGTCCGCCTTATGTACGATAAGTTTTATTTTGTGCAATAAAGTTTAAATAAATACATATATAGTTTGTGTCACTTAAAATGACGATAAGTACTTAAGAACAACCATTACCGACATCTTTTGTTTAATTGTGACTTTCATGTCGGGGGTTGTAAAACAATTACGCATAAACATTACAACAAACAGCAGCTACTCCAGTAGACCTGCCTCACTGCGGTCCGTTTAATGACGTATCTTTGTTATCGTTTCCTTTCATATTTCGCAACAAAACAAGTTGTAAAATCCCACGTTAAGTGCATTTTCGTCATTTTAAGTACAACAAACTATAAGCTTGTACACAAGTCGGATGAGAATTGCATTTTAATCAATAGTTATATATTATTGGCCGCCGTATCCATTATTAAAGAAGTAACATGAATAAAAAAATAAAAAATAAACGACATTAAAAGAAGTGCTCTTTTGTTTACCACACACTAAAAGTGAACTCATTGAAATGTGCATAATATTGTTGTCTTAAACATTCCAAAAATATGTAGCGTCAAAGTTTATATATATATTGGAATGGTATTGTGGTGTGCTCTTGCCCACGTAACGAAATGAGCGAGAACCCGAGCGCACCAACCAATACGTTTTGGAAGGGTAACTTACCAGAAGTTTGTGACATTAATATTTTTGGAATACTGTGGGCGTAGCATGGGTGCCATTTTATCACTTAACGTTGCGGTAAAGATGCCCATCACGCTCTGGCAAGTATGCGAGTGCGAGAGTGACGGATGCCTTATCTACAACGATAAGTGATAAAATGGAGCTCTCATAATTTTATATTAGATAGTGCAGTTTGAATTAACAACAACGAACGAAGGAGAAAAATAGAATCTAGTCATTTCAGTTGAAGTGAAAGGTTAAACAAACACACAACACACAAAAACACACACTAGAATGTTATTAACACTAGGCATCGAGCACAATTGCCTATTAAACACACACATAGAAGTATAGTTATTTACATGCGGATAACAACGATACACACAAAACGCTACACTTATTTAGAACAAAGTTCTACCTACCCGCATACATTCTAAGTAATTGATTTTATTCATATTTGGAATGAATCCAAAATAAATTCGTCGCTTTCTTCAGAACTAGGTATGGGCAATTATAGTATGTTCATAAAGAACGGCTTTTTAGGAGTAAATGTTAAAAAGCCGAATATACTTTATTCGTCACAATTGATATATACACAAAAGAATACGTGAATTATACACCCCATTTTTAGCGTTATTCCCGGTTGTGGCCTAAAAGAGCCCGGGGTCCGCTAACGACACCTAACCCCATGATTTGGCATAGGCACTAGTTTTACGAAAGCGACTGCCATCTGACCTTCCAACCCAGAGGGAAAACAATACCGTATTGGTATTAGACCGGTTTCCTCACGACGTTTTCCTTCGCCGAAAAGCTAACGGTAAATATTCCGTACATAAGTTCCGAAAAACGCATTGGTTCAAGCCGGGATTCGAACCCACGACCGCCGCTTGACAGCCGCATGCCTGAACCACTAGGGTACCGAAGCAAAGACATTAGTGTAGTAAAATAAAATGTCCATCACATCCACTATAAACACGTGTCACGATACACTTTTCATATAAATATTTTCCAGACAACGTTGTAACAATGTTGTTTCGTTACAGAACAATTGCATTACCGGTGTATTTAGTTACTCACAACGTCTTATTACCGCCAAATTGATACAACTCAATAGCCGTGTTAAACGAAAATGCAAAACAAATAAATATTTGACGCACAGCACAACAACAATAAGGGAGCGACCACACCGGTGCTTAACGCTGCGTATATGCGTTGACGTGTCGTATGCGTCACGTATAATTCATACATTTTGCTGCGTTTTACGGTGCGTTAGCGTAATTTGAGCAGCGGTGTGGTCGCACTTTAATAATATGAAAATGTTTAGAAATTGAGCAATGTAGTCTGGAGAACGTTTGCAAGGAAAGTCGCACGAGACGTTCCCTCTTAAAGGGTCATGTACATGGTGCAGCAACTCGTAATATCGCAACGTACTCACTACACTTGTACTCGTACTCGATTTTTAATTCGCGGGGCTGCGGGCTACAGAAATACGAAAAATTCAATCAAACCCTGCAATGTAATAAAAAGAGTTGTTGCACCATGAACATGGCCCTTAAAAGTGTCATAACTAGTTAGGACATGTACAAGCAAAACAGTGCGCAGAAACTGTATAGAAGCTATAGCGCGTGCAACACACGGTACCCACCGGAGGGCGGCGTCGACGAGGGGAAGGAGTGCGGGCGGGGGCTCACGCCGCGGGTCGCTTACAACACACAACCGTTAGTCAGAGAATACCACCTTATTGCCAACGGGTAAGGTTCACTATTGCTGAATGCAGTCGGTACTGGTCGTTGAGTATCGACAGAGCTGAATACAGACTAATCGCAACCGGATAAGGTTCACAATTGCTAACTTAAATCTCTGTGTGGACGAGGGGAAAGGATTGCAGGCGGGGGCTCGCGTGATATGCCGCCATCTTGGTTCTTAGAAACGTAAAATACAACTATATTCTAATATTGATTCTGAGATATCCGAAATGTTGAATATACCAATATTACCAATACTTGTGCGCTAAATAATTTTATGAGCTAAACTTCACAGTGGGGCCTCTTTTATAGACATGCGCGATGCGACATAAAACGCACAAAAACATCATACATATCCAGAGACCAAAATATCCACTGCAAAACAAAGAACTGTCGCAAATTAGTTAGTGTTAGATTTTTTTATCGATATCGTTAGGTGTGAAATATAAGAAAAAGGTTTTCCAAATGAAAAAATATATTTAATTTAATCATTGTTGGTTTATATAAAACTAGCTTCCGCCCGCGACTTCGTCTGCATGGGCTCGGGATAAAAACTATCCTATATTTTAATCCAGGCTATAATCTTGGTGCAAAAATTCATTCAAACCGGTTCAGCCGTTTAAGCGTGATTGAGTAACAAACATCCAAACATCTAAACTTTCGCATTTGTGATATTTGTAGGATTATATATAAACAGTTTAAATTTCTTCTTCGAAGTCCAAATCAGTTAACACAACACGTGAAATTTTATCCGTTTCGTGATAGGAGTAAATAACCATTAGGTGCTATAGTTACTGCTAGAAAAGATTTACATATTTGTTGCTTAATTATGATTAAGGCTTAGATGAAACAACACAAATATGACAATCCCGTAAAATACCACTTCTAACGCATATTTAAATGGAAATGTCGCCTGAAATTACAAAAGATTAAAAAGTTATATCCACGATTTTTTTCTCATATATGTAATAAAATAATTATCGACATCGATAAAAAATGTTTCTAACCCTAGCTAGTTTAAGACAGTTGTATGTTTTGCTGTAAAAATTCCGATCCCTGAATATCTCATACCATTTGACATATGTTAATTTCAATCATTGGGAGCGTTTAAGTATAACCGTCAAGCGTGTCCAGCCTAGCATGATCGTGTTTATGTTGGACATAAAACATTCAGCCAGTGTAGTGTGTATATAAAGCTGAGTACTCACCGGGCACTTCAATCTTGTCTGTGTCTAAGTTCAGAAGCAGGCAGTTTTCGTCTAGGACTTCGTTGTCTATCTGGTATTCTTGCCAGCCTTCTACAGAGTCCTGGACAATCAAACACACACACAATGATAAACAGAACGATTTAAAGGAATTGTATTAAATACATCCTGACGTTTCAATTTCTTTCCAGCACTCGCCGGTATTTCTTAGTCTAGCCCAATGGCTAGACTAAGAAAAATATAAATTATCTCTGTCAAACTACATTGTAAAGGTCGCGGGAGTTCGCTGGATGCGGGTGGCGCAGGACCGGTCATTGTGGCACTCTTTAGGGGAGGCCTATGTCTAGCAGTGGACGTCTTTCGGCTGATATAATGATGCAAGCTGCCCACGCAAAATACTAACTTCCAAAAAATCTTGTTTTGTGTGTGTGTGTGTGTGTGTGTGTGTGTAATAAATAATCGCGGAAACCGTAACCAATAATATAATATCCAGGTTATTTCTAAAGTTGTTGAGAGGTTGGTTCCGATAAAACCCACAGCACACGTCAGGTTTCCGGATCAGGTTCTGTGACAATGTGATGGTTAAACGGTTTTGAAAATAAGCGCTCGAATGTGACAAATTGCACTGCACTTGCTTCATATTGTATTGTTCATTCTTCATGTCAAAATGTTTCTATGTTCATCTACCAAATCTATTTCACAGATTTGCACTCCAGGGCCCCAAGATACAGGCTCAGCCTAGTTTAGGGTCCGCCGGGTATCTCTGTGTGTATACTTGCGTGTTAAAGCAAATAAATAATTTTGAATTATATTTGTTTTTTTTTGTAAACTAAAGCTACAACTTATTATATCTGCCAGTGTAAAGCTGCGTCCGCAGCGCCAATGTTTTCGATGTTTTCAAACATCTAACATGTTATCCGTCAGTATCGGCAAACGAATAGGCTATTGTTTTGATTGGCAAAACGTTTTCGACGTTTAAAAACTACGAACAAAAAGCGCAGCGGACGCAGCTTAAGAAAGGTTTAGGAAGAAGTTTTTAGTCATCAGATTGTGAACCTTGCAGCTATATCAATAAGGTGTACCTCGATTAGTTCCGGCAGGGCGAAGGTCACGTTGAGTGGCTTCATGACTTTGCTCTTGTAGTTGTGCTCCAATAGAAGGGGTGTATAGAGGCTGTTTTTCCACTGTCTGCTGAGGACTATCACGCCCTGGTGATACAATAATAGTACATTACTACAGAGGCCGGGAAGTAAGGGGTTGCCGGCCGAGTACATAATAGTTATGAGGCTGGCAACCCCTTTTCACGCCGAGTTATGTATAGTGCTTTAAAAAAAAAACTCCAATAAATCAAACTTAAATTTTCATGGCTGAACGCTGTGATGCTGTGCCTGATGCTGGGGCCTAGGCCTCCAATTAAGTATGAAATGCCATTACGGGTCGCTAGTCTCGGTGCGCCCGAAACGTGACACTTCGAAGCCCATTATGAAGAACACAACGTTATTATTTCATTGCATATTTGAGAAAAAATGTTTGTGTGTCACCTGTCGCAGCGTGGACAGCTTGGGCAGGTGCCGCTCGGCCAGGTCGGCCTGCACGGCGGCCGCGTCCGCCTGCAGCGCGTACCGCAGCAGCACGCAGCACAGCTGGAGGGACGGCTCCTCGCGCAGCTGCTTCGCCATGGCCGTGTGCCGCCCGTAGCGGCTCTGTTCACCAACCATAATGACATCATGTCTCATTAGATAAGGGTGTACACTCGAAAAAGAAAGAAGGCAAGAAAATATGCCTAGTGACGAAAATCCCATTCAGATATCTCAAAGAACTACGAAGCTACAACCGTTTTAATATTGCTTGTTAGAGAGAGAAAACGCAAACAGTGTGTGACTTTACGCGATGCTGCCGGGGAGCCGCGTCGACGGCGGCGCCGAACACGACGGGGCGCGGCACGTTGCCGTCTTCTAGTGACGTCACATTCTTCCAGCGTCATCGTTTCATATGAAGTTGCGTTTTGCGAAGAAGGGACAGAACACCCCTTCTTAAAACTTTGGACCCTTATAACTTCGTGATTATTTAACCTTTTGCGTTAATTTCTTCTCCATGTGACCACATTTTTAATAATTTTTCGAGAAAATATGACATTATTGATTATTTTATTTAGTGTCTACACCCCTATTATTTGTGTTTAATTTAAGGTTCTGTAAAGTTAACGCACACTCATCATTGCCTCATTGGCTAGCCCTCGACACGCCCCACCCATCGTCAACGCAACGCAAGCACGCGACGCACCTCAGCACGCGTCCTCCGGGGACCACATGTCCACGCGCGGTGGGCTTCATCCGGCCACGGGGAACCGGCCACGCGCCGTGAGCTTGCCCCGAGGTGAGACGATGCCGTTACGGAGCTAATAAGTGTGCTGCATTAAAGAGTATCCAGCTGGAGTGATGACCAGAGCCCCGATTTTTCACGGCAAAACAAAACACTATCGTAATCTAGCCAGTAGTAGAAACATTATTTTATCGATATCGAGTATATATTTTTACATTATTGACAATTTACAGTGTGCAAAACAACCTTTTTATATTTTTTTAATAAAAAACTAGAAGTGTATTTTTTTTCCGAAAACGCCATAAGGTCCGGGCTCTGGTGATGACGAACGGCCGCTGCGGCGATAAATGTGAGTTAACCTTAAACCATTCGCCGCCACTCACTTGAACTCGAGTTCGCCACTGTTGCAATAGACTTAAAACTTGCGTGGCGTTCACTTCGCAGTTTTTTTCCATAGCGGGGCATTTCCCCACCTAACCCATTGGTTAGATGGATCGATCATCTTATTCTTGGCAGTTGAAAATCAAATGTGAAGGTGCTTACATACTACAGTGTATGGTGAGACGCCAAGTCCAGTGCTGCCGCCATAAGACTAGCGGCCGTGACTGTGAGGCGACGCGCGTCCGCGATACAAGACTAAAACTCGGATGGAGCATCAATGTAACTTCAACCGCAATTCACTGACAAAGAGCTGAAAATTCTCTGTACATTTGGTAATGTATGATGAGGCGCCAAGTCCAGTGCAGCCGCCATAAGACTAGCGGCCGTGGCTGTGAGGCGACGCGCGTGTGCGATACGCCAAAACTCGGATGGATCATCAATCTAACTTCAACCGTATTTCACTGACAAAGAGCTGAAAATGCACTGTACCTTTGGTAACGTATGGTGTGGCGCCAAGTCCAGTGCAGCCGCCATAAGACTAGCGGCCGTGGCTGTGAGACGACGCGCGTGTGCGCGGTACAGGGCGACAACTCGGATGCCGAGTCTGTTGGCCGGGTTCATCCACGCGTTGATGGCTGGCGAAGCGGTGCTTAGAAGGTTCCAGTCCAGCCTGGAGGAAATTAAAACGTACATTTATTCCTATAATTAACTTTAAAAAAAGTTTTAACCGACCAATTGAGTACTTCGCCAAGCCTGAACATTTTTACATTTCCTTTCCACTTAACGACATCAATTGTTTTCCGAGAGCAAATGCGTTGATTATTTCAAAAGACCTAAGTAATATATGGGGTCGATAATATTTGAGGAGTTCCGCCGATTCCTCAAGGATCTCAGAATAACCTTGAGTACTTTATTAATTGCTAGTTCAGAGGAATCTCATCAGAATTATCTACATCATTCTGTCATATCTAATCTTCATGGTCTTTATTATCAGTTCCACTTCACCAAGTTAGTGGTAGGCCGTACTGGTAGTAAATACACGAGTTATTTTAGAAGACACCGAAATCACTACATGCGTGCCGAATATAATTGAGGAGTTCCCTCAGTCCAAGGATCCCATTATTCAACTGGATTTTTGGTAACAATGGGACCAATGTGGAAGCATTATACTGCAATTATACTTTCATAAAAAAGAATTGTAGGAATAGGTTCATAAATCACGGAGTTCTGAGGTAAATAACAGTAAAGAAAAACTATGTCAAACAAAGAAAAGCACGACCGCTATAGTTAGAATCAGATAAAAATACCAACTTGTCATTTAACGTGTGAGCTTCCGTTTGTGTGTACGAGTATAATACTAGCTTATCGCCGAGTTGCGCCACAAGAGCCTGCAAGAAACACTCACCTAGTATAATACTAGCTTATCGCCGAGTTGCGCCACAAGAGCCTGCATGAAACACTCACCTAGTATAATACTAGCTTATCGCCGAGTTGCGCCACAAGAGCCTGCATGAAACACTCACCTAGTATAATACTAGCTTATCGCCGAGTTGCGCCACAAGAGCCTGCAAGAAACACTCACCTAGTATAATACTAGCTTATCGCCGAGTTGCGCCACAAGAGCCTGCATGAAACACTCACCTAGTATAATACTAGCTTATCGCCGAGTTGCGCCACAAGAGCCTGCAAGAAACACTCACCTAGTATAATACTAGCTTATCGCCGAGTTGCGCCACAAGAGCCTGCATGAAACACTCACCTAGTATAATACTAGCTTATCGCCGAGTTGCGCCACAAGAGCCTGCAAGAAACACTCACCTAGTATAATACTAGCTTATCGCCGAGTTGCGCCACAAGAGCCTGCATGAAACACTCACCTAGTATAATACTAGCTTATCGCCGAGTTGCGCCACAAGAGCCTGCAAGAAACACTCACCTAGTATAATACTAGCTTATCGCCGAGTTGCGCCACAAGAGCCTGCATGAAACACTCACCTAGTATAATACTAGCTTATCGCCGAGTTGCGCCACAAGAGCCTGCATGAAACACTCACCTAGTATAATACTAGCTTATCGCCGAGTTGCGCCACAAGAGCCTGCAAGAAACACTCACCTAGTATAATACTAGCTTATCGCCGAGTTGCGCCACAAGAGCCTGCATGAAACACTCACCTAGTATAATACTAGCTTATCGCCGAGTTGCGCCACAAGAGCCTGCATGAAACACTCACCTAGTATAATACTAGCTTATCGCCGAGTTGCGCCACAAGAGCCTGCATGAAACACTCACCTAGTATAATACTAGCTTATCGCCGAGTTGCGCCACAAGAGCCTGCATGAAACACTCACCTAGTATAATACTAGCTTATCGCCGAGTTGCGCCACAAGAGCCTGCAAGAAACACTCACCTAGTATAATACTAGCTTATCGCCGAGTTGCGCCACAAGAGCCTGCATGAAACACTCACCTAGTATAATACTAGCTTATCGCCGAGTTGCGCCACAAGAGCCTGCATGAAACACTCACCTAGTATAATACTAGCTTATCGCCCAGTTGCGCCACAAGAGCCTGCATGAAACACTCACCTAGTATAATACTAGCTTATCGCCCAGTTGCGCCACAAGAGCCTGCATGAAACACTCACCTAGTATAATACTAGCTTATCGCCGAGTTGCGCCACAAGAGCCTGCATGAAACACTCACCTAGTATAATACTAGCTTATCGCCGAGTTGCGCCACAAGAGCCTGCATGAAACACTCACCTAGTATAATACTAGCTTATCGCCGAGTTGCGCCACAAGAGCCTGCATGAAACACTCACCTAGTATAATACTAGCTTATCGCCGAGTTGCGCCACAAGAGCCTGCATGAAACACTCACCTAGTATAATACTAGCTTATCGCCGAGTTGCGCCACAAGAGCCTGCATGAAACACTCACCTAGTATAATACTAGCTTATCGCCGAGCTGCGCCACAAGAGCCTGCATGAAACACTCACCTAGTATAATACTAGCTTATCGCCGAGTTGCGCCACAAGAGCCTGCATGAAACACTCACCTAGTATAATACTAGCTTATCGCCGAGTTGCGCCACAAGAGCCTGCAAGAAACACTCACCTAGTATAATACTAGCTTATCGCCGAGTTGCGCCACAAGAGCCTGCATGAAACACTCACCTAGTATAATACTAGCTTATCGCCGAGTTGCGCCACAAGAGCCTGCATGAAACACTCACCTAGTATAATACTAGCTTATCGCCGAGTTGCGCCACAAGAGCCTGCATGAAACACTCACCTAGTATAATACTAGCTTATCGCCGAGTTGCGCCACAAGAGCCTGCATGAAACACTCACCTAGTATAATACTAGCTTATCGCCGAGTTGCGCCACAAGAGCCTGCAAGAAACACTCACCTAGTATAATACTAGCTTATCGCCGAGTTGCGCCACAAGAGCCTGCATGAAACACTCACCTAGTATAATACTAGCTTATCGCCGAGTTGCGCCACAAGAGCCTGCATGAAACACTCACCTAGTATAATACTAGCTTATCGCCGAGTTGCGCCACAAGAGCCTGCATGAAACACTCACCTAGTATAATACTAGCTTATCGCCGAGTTGCGCCACAAGAGCCTGCATGAAACACTCACCTAGTATAATACTAGCTTATCGCCGAGTTGCGCCACAAGAGCCTGCATGAAACACTCACCTAGTATAATACTAGCTTATCGCCGAGTTGCGCCACAAGAGCCTGCATGAAACACTCACCTAGTATAATACTAGCTTATCGCCGAGTTGCGCCACAAGAGCCTGCATGAAACACTCACCTAGTATAATACTAGCTTATCGCCGAGTTGCGCCACAAGAGCCTGCATGAAACACTCACCTAGTATAATACTAGCTTATCGCCGAGTTGCGCCACAAGAGCCTGCATGAAACACTCACCTAGTATAATACTAGCTTATCGCCGAGTTGCGCCACAAGAGCCTGCAAGAAACACTCACCTAGTATAATACTAGCTTATCGCCGAGTTGCGCCACAAGAGCCTGCATGAAACACTCACCTAGTATAATACTAGCTTATCGCCGAGTTGCGCCACAAGAGCCTGCATGAAACACTCACCTAGTATAATACTAGCTTATCGCCCAGTTGCGCCACAAGAGCCTGCATGAAACACTCACCTAGTATAATACTAGCTTATCGCCCAGTTGCGCCACAAGAGCCTGCATGAAACACTCACCTAGTATAATACTAGCTTATCGCCGAGTTGCGCCACAAGAGCCTGCATGAAACACTCACCTAGTATAATACTAGCTTATCGCCGAGTTGCGCCACAAGAGCCTGCATGAAACACTCACCTAGTATAATACTAGCTTATCGCCGAGTTGCGCCACAAGAGCCTGCATGAAACACTCACCTAGTATAATACTAGCTTATCGCCGAGTTGCGCCACAAGAGCCTGCATGAAACACTCACCTAGTATAATACTAGCTTATCGCCGAGTTGCGCCACAAGAGCCTGCAAGAAACACTCACCTAGTATAATACTAGCTTATCGCCGAGTTGCGCCACAAGAGCCTGCATGAAACACTCACCTAGTATAATACTAGCTTATCGCCGAGTTGCGCCACAAGAGCCTGCATGTAACACTCACCTAGTATAATACTAGCTTATCGCCCAGTTGCGCCACAAGAGCCTGCATGAAACACTCACCTAGTATAATACTAGCTTATCGCCCAGTTGCGCCACAAGAGCCTGCATGAAACACTCACCTAGTATAATACTAGCTTATCGCCCAGTTGCGCCACAAGAGCCTGCATGAAACACTCACCTAGTATAATACTAGCTTATCGCCGAGTTGCGCCACAAGAGCCTGCATGAAACACTCACCTAGTATAATACTAGCTTATCGCCGAGTTGCGCCACAAGAGCCTGCATGAAACACTCACCTAGTATAATACTAGCTTATCGCCGAGTTGCGCCACAAGAGCCTGCATGAAACACTCACCTAGTATAATACTAGCTTATCGCCGAGTTGCGCCACAAGAGCCTGCATGAAACACTCACCTAGTATAATACTAGCTTATCGCCGAGTTGCGCCACAAGAGCCTGCATGAAACACTCACCTAGTATAATACTAGCTTATCGCCGAGCTGCGCCACAAGAGCCTGCATGAAACACTCACCTAGTATAATACTAGCTTATCGCCGAGTTGCGCCACAAGAGCCTGCATGAAACACTCACCTAGTATAATACTAGCTTATCGCCGAGTTGCGCCACAAGAGCCTGCAAGAAACACTCACCTAGTATAATACTAGCTTATCGCCGAGTTGCGCCACAAGAGCCTGCATGAAACACTCACCTAGTATAATACTAGCTTATCGCCGAGTTGCGCCACAAGAGCCTGCATGAAACACTCACCTAGTATAATACTAGCTTATCGCCGAGTTGCGCCACAAGAGCCTGCATGAAACACTCACCTAGTATAATACTAGCTTATCGCCGAGTTGCGCCACAAGAGCCTGCATGAAACACTCACCTAGTATAATACTAGCTTATCGCCGAGTTGCGCCACAAGAGCCTGCATGAAACACTCACCTAGTATAATACTAGCTTATCGCCGAGTTGCGCCACAAGAGCCTGCATGAAACACTCACCTAGTATAATACTAGCTTATCGCCGAGTTGCGCCACAAGAGCCTGCATGAAACACTCACCTAGTATAATACTAGCTTATCGCCGAGTTGCGCCACAAGAGCCTGCATGAAACACTCACCTAGTATAATACTAGCTTATCGCCGAGTTGCGCCACAAGAGCCTGCAAGAAACACTCACCTAGTATAATACTAGCTTATCGCCGAGTTGCGCCACAAGAGCCTGCAAGAAACACTCACCTAGTATAATACTAGCTTATCGCCGAGTTGCGCCACAAGAGCCTGCATGAAACACTCACCTAGTATAATACTAGCTTATCGCCGAGTTGCGCCACAAGAGCCTGCATGAAACACTCACCTAGTATAATACTAGCTTATCGCCGAGTTGCGCCACAAGAGCCTGCAAGAAACACTCACCTAGTATAATCAATCTTCTTCGTAATCGGCGTCCGCGGGGGCGCGGCGAAGTTGAACCATACCACCCTCAAGTCTATCTCACACGCCGACGTATTGCCGTTGTCTTTCAGCGGCACCACCGTCGTGCTGTCTTTGTGCGAAGGCTCCTCGGGCCCTGGAATAATAGGACTACTGAAGAGGCCGGGAAAATAGAGAATGCCTGCCAGGCGATACGTGTAGATAGTATACGAGGCTGGCAAGCCTTTTAGCACCTAGGTATGTATAGTGCTTTTGAAACGAATACTGCTGCTGACGTTTTTTTCTTTTAATGCTGCTTTAACAGGCCGCGAAGTCTACCAGCGTATCTCAATAGAAAGACCACTGTTAAGAAGAAACGCCGAAAAAAACTGAACAGTCGGAAATTATTTGAATTAAAATATTATTACAATGGCAGAGTCTGCCCATCGAGTCGTGTCACAATAAAATTAAGGCAAATTTGGAGAATCGCACGCTGGTAACACAAATTGCATAGCCACAAGATAGGTACTTATAATTCATAGCTTATAGATAGGATAAAAAAGCTTCTGGCAACAGCTAACTGATCATCCATGCTTTTTATGTGCATTCTTAATAGTTCTCACAGGACGGTCAGTTAACTGTGTTGGCGTTTGTATTTAACCTACTTCATATAAGTAAATATGATGAACTGAATATGATGCAAGAGAAAAAAAATGCGTAGTAGAAGAAAACAAGTCCAAACCTGGTGTTGACGGTTCAGGCACTGGAGGCGGCTGCGCACCCAAGTTAGGAGTGCTTGGCTTCGAATTAGACTCCCGCTTCCTAAACAGATCCTCTATCCCCGAAGACCTAGGTTTACTCTTCTCCTTATCTGGCTTCAACTCTTCGGCTGACTTGACAGATTCCCGGCAACTCTCCGGCTCAGGCTTGGGTTTTTCCTCGTTGGGTTTGTGCGACTGCGCGTGTTGGGAGACCTTGATGGAGATCCCTTCGAGCCCGCATTCGAACATTATGTAGCCTATGGCGTTCTCTTTCTGAGTGTCCGTTGCTCCGTTTTGGCAGCACTGAAAATGTTGGGATTATTAAAAATGTGTGGAGTAGAAGATTGCCAACCACACAGTCAACCCGCTGAAAATTTTAATCTAAACTACGCCCATAAAAGTTCTCAAAATTTCCCAATTCATACCGACAAGCCATAATGAATCAAGAAATATAAGAACTGGTCTAGGCAGGAGCACTGCCGTGCCCCCAAATGATAGATATTATCAGATATATCGCAATGGGTTCATAGTGTGTGGCAGTGGTATAAAGACAATTTTGGGACTTTCTGGAGATGTCTGCTGAATGCACTCAGAGCAATGGGCCAAACGAGATGGCTCTCAAAGCAGAGGCTGACCAAAAAAGGTTAAGATACGACCTTGATACGTTATGTAGGGATTAGAGAAGACTAGGACCAAGACGAGTGGCAGAAAAGAGGAGAGGCCCAGCAGTTGGACACAATACCATCGTTTTCTTTCCCTTGTCCCATTTACTTGGGGTCGGCGCAGCATGGGCTTTCCTCCATACCTCCCTATCACTCGTCATTTACTTCCTTCCTATTCATATCGCCAGTCCATCCACCTATTCCATGGCATATCTCGTCTCTTCCATCCCTCCACGTTCATACCTCAATTAGTTACTTTCAGGCTTCCTCTAATATACATATATTATTTCTTATTCAGTTGGACACAATATATACTACTAAAAATAAAACCCATACCGCAGCCTCACAAGCCTTTGCTCCAGGGTCTATCTTGATGAACTTGAAGGACACCTTGGAGTGCTGGCAGGGTATGCCCGTGATGGTGGCGTCCTTGAGTTGTGAGGACTCGTTGCGGATACGCCTTAGTTGCCCGTGCACCTTGCCTGAAACGTAACAACCAGTCGAGAATTGTTCTGGTGTTGCAAACATTAGCAGGGAATTCATTTCCTGGCGTTTACAAAAAATTAAAAATAAATATAATAGTAAGCTTCCTGAAATGGGCCCATGGTGAATATATTCTTCACACGGGCACGTTTTATTCTATAGAGGCGACGAATCTTCAAATAAATAAAAGGTCGGTAAAGCGCTTGTGACTCCTCTGGGTTTGCAAGCCTCCATAAGCTACGGTGTCTGTTTGCCATTGGGCGGTCATGGTTAAAAAAATATAAAATTAACTTACCAACGTTCAACGTGATCGTGGTGTCTTCGCACTGATGCTGCGATGTCTCGATGTACACAGGGTCCCCTCTCTCCGGACCTCTCTTCCTGCCGCTGGACTGCGTCGATATCAGCGCGCGGGGACCCAAGCCCTTCATGATACCGAAGGTCTTCTTGCTCCCAAGCGCCCTTAACGTGGGTCTGTAGTACAACTGGACAGATTCCAACGTTTTCTTCGAGCTGACGTATTTAGCTGTAATATTCTCGACGGAGACACCAAACAAAGACACACAAGTCAGGTCCTGGATGTTGTCTAGCGCTGAGAACGATATCATGTCTTCGACTACTGAGGACTGTATGAAGACCACGTGGACTTTAGGAACAGTGACCGTCGCTTGCAGCTGTTCGCAGATCGTTTCTTCATATACGTTGGAGTGTGGTATAGTGGACAGTTTGCACTTGTCATCTTTCTCGGTGGCGATGTTCGACTGGTTTCTTGACTGCATGAAGGGCAACCAGTTTGAGGCGTACTGCTTCTGCTTTAAGATGTTCGAGCTTTGCACTGATGAGATACAAAGCAGTCGTAAATGGTTTATCACGGTTATAGGATGTATATTCGCTAGTACGGGAGTCAAGGATTCTACGAATCTCTGAGTGCTTTCTAGTACTAAAGGTGTGAGCATGATTTCGATTTCGCCACGCAGTTTGACAGATAAACCGCTTTTGCTGTCGCTGGTCGTGGTGGCGGTTGAAGCGGCGCTCTGCTCTTTGTTTTCTTGATTATCTTGCATGTTCTGCTGCAACTCCCACCAGCCTTGAGGGTACGGGTGGGTCTTGATTTGGTTATTGAAGTGCTGAGTCAGGTTTGAGAAAGGCCCATGCTGAGTCTGGCTCGAATGGCCTTCTTTCTTTGCAACTAGCTTCATGATATGGTTCTTGCCGAACGGCTCGAACTTGGGCAAGTATTTCTGGCCCACGTAGATCAATGAGCCGTCGTCCGCGCGCTTGAACAGCGGGAGTGTGAAGACGTCTGTTCCACTGGGTAGAGAGCACGTGCCCCAATTTGAGCATTTGTATTGAGGAAGGTTTTGCATGTAACTGGCCATGAGTAACGGGGAGTCCCCTATTGGCTTGTTGGTTTGCATGTGCAGGTTCACCAGGGTCATGTCTTCTTGGGACGATATGGCCGAAATAAATGATGTTGAAGACACAGAACCACTTTCAGAGTCTGGTTGGGCACCTGTGCTCAGGTTACTCATTGTGTCTGGTCCGTCCACGACTTCGGAACGCGGCATGGAATTCGTCCACTTCTCGTTCGTGATGTCATTGATGCCGAACGAGCTCTTATCCTTCGCCTGGTTGCTGTGCCGACTGCCGAACGAATGCTTCAGGCTGGACGAGCGACTCGGGAACATGTCTTCGTCAGCGGAGAAGAACGCTTCAGAATGGTTTTCACTGGTGATAGACATGGTTCTTTGCACTTCCAATGGCAACGCCTCTTCATGTGGCGCTGGGTGCGAGTTTAGGGAATAATGAGACTCCGATACGGCGACGCTTCTCGAAGGTAGTTTAGGGACTACAAAGCTTTCGACGTCCGTTTGCACTGGCACTTTCTTGTTCAGGTTGGTATTGTCTTTCACTGTACAGCTTAGAGCTAACTTTGAATCGGAGACGCTGCTCTCCATTTGTGGGACACTTAGTACGCTCTTATGCAGTTTGGAATCGCTGTCGATCTTGGAGCTGCCTAAGGGGATACTGGAATCGACTAGGCGAGCGTAAGGCACGTCGCTTTTGGTGCTAGAAACTAGCACGTTACTGCTACCTTTGCCCATACTGGTGTATGAGAACCGGCGTGTCAAACTCCTTCGCTCTGTACTCAGTGGAGATTTGTTCAGATTCTGCGGCAAAGGCGATGGAATCAGGGTAGCAGTATTGGACGGCTGAAGGCACACGTTAAGGCTGTCGTAAGGCGGGGTATGGAATACTAGCTGCCCTGGATGCAGCAAGCTCTGCCCGTACCCGTATTCCCCGGGCGTCGTGTCTATTATGTTAAACATTGCGATGTTTATACCTTCCTGAAGATCTGAAGGGTTAGGCTTCAAGAAGTTTGCTCCGTTCCTATTCGAACCGAAGAAAGCGCAGCCACCTATGCAGCCACACTGTGCGGTCTTTCCCTCATTAGGCCACATGAACCACAACCGTTTAGTTTTCTCGTCGTGGAGCTTCAAAAACTTCTGCTGCACCAGATGTACATTCCTTGGACTTTGTGGAAGAGAAGAAGCGGCTTCGATTAAAACTGGGCCTAAGGATACAGAACCAACGCCGACCCAATTCTCGCTATCAGGCAGTTTATTCTGACTGCTGTTGCTGCCGTTGGACGCGTGGTGCGTGTTGCTTTGCATGTTAGTTTGAGTGAAGAGAGCTAGCTTTATATTGGGTAAGAGAGCCGTCAGACCCGTACCGAAGCCTGATCCATGTAGGTTGCACAAACTTAGTCTAACCGGTGAGATCCAGGTTTGAAGCGTCGTGTTGGCATCAGCGACATAAATGTCTATTAAATCTATCGCTACTCTGATCATCTTGTATTTGATTTCATTTGCAGTGGGGCAGCGGTATTTTAAAACGACATCCGTTTCTGGGCACATGGCACTGTTAATTCCGTGATGGCATTGCTTTAGAGAGTTCGGTGGAATCAATTCGTTTTCACTGTCACAGATGAGGAGCAGAAACGTCTCCAGCGACGACACGATTTGGTACAACTGCGGGAGAGTCAGCCGGCCAGTTAGTTGGCCAAGCTGCAGTTCCATCATCCAGGCGTATTCTACGGTGTCTTCCTCGACCGACCTATTCGTGTCGCTGAAGAATCCGTGTCCGCGCAACTGGAACGATGAGAGCATCAGATGCCCCTGGTAGAGAGCTCCCGAATTGTTCGGGTTAGTCCGCGACAGATTGTTGGCTGAAACCAGTATAGAAGGGCTGAGGAGGAGTTGGAGCTTGGTCTCTTTGAAGCTCTTGTCCATTTCGAATCCGAACCTCTCGATGAGTATCACAGGGCATGGAGGTTCGTTTTCGCTGCAGGTTTTCACTAAGTGCGCTTGGATGTCATGTATAATTATCGACACGGTCACATCCAGAGGGCGGTAGCGCCGTGGATCAAACGCGTCTTTACTAGAGTCACTGTTATTGTCAAGGCTTATGTCCCCATGCTGATTCATGCTACTCCGGTCCGGTTTGGGAGTATTCTCGCTCGACCACATAAACGTCTCCATGTTGGGGGTTTTCTGCATGTCCGTAAACGTCTGGTCTTCGCCGAAGATGTTCTCTAACAAGTTCATGAAGCTTGTGATTATCGTTCCGTACGCGAGCAAGATAGAAGGCCCCACTTCAAGCTCTACGCTTACTTTATCAGGCGGTAGTGAAGTGCGGTCGAAGGTATTTCCGTCTACTGTCCAATTTAATGGAGGCGGCTTCCTCATCCGAGGTATTCTCATAGGAGACAGGAGGATTTCTTCTTTTTCTGGCGTAGTGATGTCCGCTTGAGGCTCGGGCCCTAGCGGTGGTACTGGATGGTAGTTATATCGTACACTCAAAGCCACTATAGGGACCGACCAACACTCCACCCAACCCTGAGATTTGACGCATTTTCTCCGCCATTTTGACGCTTTTAGGCGGCACGGGACTAACTTCATATTTTTATCTAGCGACAGCAGAAGCAGCCTCGACGTGTTCACTTCTGGCAAGTACAGGCTCATGTCGACGGCTTCGCCCTGGATCCAGATCTTCAGGGGAATGACATCAGGCAAGAAATCAACGAAAGGCAGATCGAAGGACACGTCCAGCAAGTCACCGCAGAAGGCGACGTGGTTGTTCTCCTGGTTCGTGGAGCTGCAGTCTATCCAGTTGTACTGATTACTCACCGTCACAACTTCACATTCTTTGAGCAATAATGAGATTTTCCACGTGTAAGGGACGAAATGGAGTATGTCAGGGCGCGACTTGTTCGACCAGTCATTGATCAGGTCTTGGATGAAGTCTATGTGTGTGTAGACTAGGTGGGCGGTAGCCTTGCAGCCAGTCAGCCCGAGCTGCCAGCATTGGTGATGGTTCCACACCAAAGGGAAATGGCACTTGACTGTGTATTCTAAAGTTTCACTTTCAGCTAAGCTTCTGTACTGCAGACTCGTTGTGGCTTCTAAATGTAGCAGCTGCCCTGTGATTTTCGTTGTATATCCGTCTTGCAAGACGATCCAAGGTAAAGTTACCTCTAGATAAGAGCCGGCACCGATGTTTATGTGAACGGCGTTTGTTTCTTTATTCTTAGTGAACAATATGTCTATAGTAGCCTCGTTGAGCGTCGACAACCTGATGTCGAATGACTGCATCTGCCTCATGTCACCTGGTTTCGGTTGTGGCGTCACTTCTAAGTTCTTATAGTTAGGAGGAAAGAAGAACTTGAACAAGTGATCTCTCTGCCTGTCCGCCCAGGGCCCGTAGCTGAAATCCGTGCCTTTTCCACACTTGATGTCCACGCCCCAGATAGGAGGCGCAGATTCCACAACATCTCCGTTCGCTAGCTGCAGCAGAACAGGCTGTTCCGGCACTAATCCAGGCTCATCCATATAAAAGTACACCTCTATATAATTGGAACTCATTACAACGAACCCCTCACCCATGTATCTTGGTGGTTCGTCAACCATGGCAGTGTAGTTGGGACTAGGTGCAAACATGACTTTGCAGTTTTCGGCCTTCGCCTTCACGAAGTGCATTAGATGGTCGAGGCTGGAGGCGGGTGGTTTGGTGCTGTAAACCAGATGAGATTCTTCTACGCTTATAGAGAGTGTTGTGGGGACGAGACGGTTTCCGAAGACTATTCTGCTGGTGGTTATATCTATCTTGATGACAGGGATGAGGTCCCGCCAGGTGCGTGCCATGGCGGCTTCGGAGCGGACGGTGTCCTGGGCTCGTCTCCGTTTCTCGTTGGCATGGTTCATGGCGCGCTCGCGGCCGGCGTCGTCGTGCTGGAGCTTAAAAAGCGGCTCGAGCCCGAAGGTCTTCTCGAGCTCGTTGTAGAGCTCGCAGCGGTTGTACACGTGGAGCTCGAAGCCGTTCAGCATTATGGAGAGTCTGGTGTCGGAGTGTGACAAATCTGGAAGTCAAATAAAGTAGGATAAAGAAGGCTGTTTACCTGAAACTCCACACTTTTCATGTTCAAAATCATTACCCAAACCAAATTTAAAGGCCCTATGGGTAATGACTAATGACAGTAAGAGATAAGAAGGAAAGTTAACAGTTTCATAAAAGGTAAAGAGTGAAAGCGTAAATAATAAACTTTCTTTAGAATACTGAATGACATAATAGATAAAGATTTTGACATGCATTGTCCTTGTCGCTCATTTGCAGGAAAAAGATTTTTGTAAAAATACCTATTTATTCCTGATTTTTAGTCCAAATACAGCAAATAACTTCGCATGCAAAACATGTGGTACCGTGGTTCGATATGCCACTATAAAATGACAATTTATAATATTTATATCAACATATGAAGGAAAACAAGGAGATCTTTGTTTCCTTTGGTGTAAGTACGTAGCGTGGCTCTACACTGCCTAATCTAGAGGACTTCCAATTTAAGGGAATCCTTACCTTCCGACACGTCCTTGGGAACGTAGCTGCGCCACCAGCGGAAGATGAGGTAGCCATCTTGGATGCGCAGCGTGTAGTCGTAGGTCACGTACACGATGTCGCGAAACATTATCTTGCCGGAGAGCGCGTTTAGGGTGAAGGAGCCTGGGGAATTAAGCTTGGTTATTTGGGTAGTAGCCACTGTAGCCGGGAAGGTACATGACTTTTAATCTGGAGGTCGCGGGCTCGAACCCCGGCTTGTACGTTTGTATGTAGTACAACGTTTACAAACACTTATCAGAGGCTCTAGTATAAGTTTTACCGAAACCAAACTTTACGATCGCGTTTGCGTTTTACCCTCAATTTGTATGGGATTTGACAGCTAAACGCAAACGCGGTCGTAACGTTTTGTTTCGGTAAAACTTATACTAGAGCCTCTGCAATACGTTCCACATAAGTTTGCGTTTCTGAAGCAGGGAGCGGAACCGGTTTCCATAAACAGGGTTTACCCTATGGTACAGGGGAACTTGAAGAAGTTGTTTTTAAAACCCTATCTATATTAGTAAAATTATTCATAGGGTAACCCTATTGATCGAGTCCCAACTTCGAGTAATAGTAATATCGAGTGATAACTTGGCTTGCCACTAACCAATTTGAAAATGGTTTCCCTATCATAGGGTTTTGAACCAGTTCAAACGAATATAATTTTTACGAATATTTGAATACGACTTGCAACAGCAACGCGAGTACGATTAGTGTTCTATAAAGTGTTTAAATACTTTAAATATAGCTATGCACTGGTGATGATAAGGTTACCATAACTCAATGAAAACCATAAAAGAAAAACCCTATCTCAATAGAGTTTGAGGTTAACTTATGGTTACCACTTCCGATATGCTTACCATAACAAAAAGGTAACCCTATCATAAGGTCAAAAACATAAGGAACATGCGCCGCATTTTTTATATTAATATGTACGTTAGTCTGTACGGTATTTGTAAATATGGGCCTCGTTGCCTGAGACAAATAAATAAATAAGGCAAGGCTTGGGCCTAAAAAGGGGTTTTCCGGTCCTTGCTCTGAAGTCGCGTCCCACACGCCCGTCAAATTCCTCCGACACTTATGCGACGCTACTATTAGCTAACATCACAGACGCAAACTTATATATATTCATATTCATTTATTCAGTATTGGTTATACATTGTCAATATAGATAGCAGTAGAATATGTAGGTATAGATAGTCATATTAAATCAAATCATACAAAAATCATAAAATTCATATAAGTTAATTTAGGTCAATAAAATTAATATTTACAATTAAAATACAAAAAATTATAATTAAAAAATAAATAAAAGATCGGCACTAATGGACACAACACACAATTATACATGTTAACATTATTTTTTAACTTAATTCAGATAGGAATTCAGAAACGGAATAGTAGGCCTTTTGTAATAGGAGTGATTTTAGTTTTAGGATAAAACCTAAGCGTGTCTTGCTACTTTTAATGGTAGCAGGTATTTTATTATATAATTGCGGACCCAAAACGTGTAAACTATTAGCCGCTATATATTGCGCGTTACTGTACGACGCATATCATTCGGTATTTAATAGTGGCTTCATTATCGGCGAAGGAAAACATCGTGAGGAAACTGATCTAAAACACGGTCTAGTTTTCCGTCTGAGTTGGAAGGTCAGACGGCAGTCGCTTTCGTAATACTAGTGGATACCTTACCCTGGTACCTACAATCGGGAAAACGCTAACGCTTTAAACACCTGATGATTTCAAATCAAATCAAATTTACCAAAAAATAAAACCATGAACATAAAACAATTACAGTGACACCCACACTAGGCAACCCTGTATCGTGGGTGTATTTGTGTGTTTGTATATCTTGCATTGCAGTATCTACCACAAACGTATAATGACTACGTATATTTTGGAGTGTATACACTTCAAAATTACGCCAACTACGTAGAACACTATCATAAAATAGACCAATTTTACCTAAAAATAAAATTTATATTAAGTTACTTACCTTATTCCAAGCCTAACAAATTGAGATGACATCATCTGTTTCTTATGGCAACACCTAGTTCCTAGTGACGTTTTACCATATTTCCAGTCATACCGCCACAATTTCCCGCCTTTTTTCCAGCAAGCTAGGCTCGGCTGCGCGCCGAGCAGCCTCATTGGATGCTCAATTTGATCTACCGTCCAATATCATATAAGTGGACGGTAGATATCGCCACTGTAGATAGACAGGGTGGCGATGCTGCCGCTGCCGCAACTAAACAGACGGCGGTACTATGGTATGTAAACAAACACCAATGGTGTCATGTTTACGCATAGAGTAAGTATGGCTGATTATACTGGTATTTCTGAAATATAAGCTTAACCTAAAGCTGAAAAATAAGCTTAAATACTAAACTGTATATGTGAATGCAATTAAACGTGAAATTTTTTTTTTTTTGCAAATACCAGCAGGCAGCAATGAAACTAGGCTTGGAATAAGGTAAGTAACTTAATATAAATTTTATTTTTAGGTAAAATTTGTCTATTAAGTATTTGTACCTTATTCCAAGGCTAACAAATTGAGAAGTGTTTGTTATCGGCTGCTGGATGAGTAGGGAAATTGTGTATAGATGAGAACGCCAATGTGAATGAAACATTATAAGCCCTACCAGAGATCCGCGAGGATCAGCCAAATCGCAAAATTGCGATAGATTTACTAAACTGTACAGTTGCTATACATATCATTAAACAGCGCCTGTACGACAAAGCTCGCACAACTCTGGTCTGGTTTTATATTTTTATATGATATAAGAAAATATGTATTACCAAAATAAAATTACAGAATTTACTTAATAAGAATAATCACAATCATATTGCCTTAAAGCATTTATCTAAAGGGTTTGATTCAGTAATTAGAGGAGCGACAGCCTTTCTATAAAATCTATGAAAAGTAGAGGCACTCTGCCAGTTACCTCTTTCTAAAATATCGTTTATATTATGACTGTTAAGCCAGCCTGACGAGGCCACTGCGGATCTTACACTCCCTGCACTACCCTGTATGTTTGCATCTTTCAAAACCGACTTCACCCAACCACCTATGATGGTTCGTGAGGCAGGCTTAACAACACCACAAGTTGAAATAAACAAATTATTCAAATTCCCTCTTCGGTTCCGAGACAAAGTAATCAACGTTTTAATCCAATAAACGGGGTCAATATTTTGGTTAGACTGACATTTCAATAATTTCCAGCCAGATTGCCTGTATAACGCATTATCAGTCTTGGAACCGAATTCGGGCCAAAAAATTATAAAATCAGATTCAATCTTACAGTATGATTCATCAATATTTAATAGCGTTAAATCATGCACTCTACGTCCAGAAGCAAGTAATAACAGAATCGCACATCTCTTAGAGGCCTCGAATAAACTAGATTGACACGGTTCATTATTCTCTAAATAAGTACACAAATCTTTAACGTCCCATACATAGCCTTATGGGGCTTTGGCCTACTAAGAGCAATAGCCTTCAAAGCCTGGCGGACAACTACATGAGAGCTAAGCGGCGGGCCAGATTGCACCGGACAAAAAGTGGAAACCACAGATTTATGTAAACATATTGTGCTGTGTGACAAATTTTCAACAAGAAATAAATCTGTTAAAAATCTTGCCAAATCTTGAGGTATTGGGTTGTTTTTGGAGATATTATTAGCATCACACCACCGGCACCATCTTAACCAGGCTGGTTTGTAAGACGCCAGCGAGGATTTTCGCCAACCGCTAGCTAGTAAGCTTTTCTGCTTATCATCCCATGAATCTAGCAAGGTGGCCCACCCCGTATCAGCCAGACTTCCAAAGCTATTCGCTTGACATCGGTTGGAGGTCTTTGAGTTTGAATGTCTACTAACCGGGTCTGCAGGTTGCGAATCCCTATGGGAGGAGTTAGAGATCGGTTCTTCAGGTCGCTGCGCCAAAACACCTTCTCCCAATTCGGCACTACCAATAAGTACATACCTTCTGCTTCGTTCAGGTGGGCTAGAACTCGCGGGATCAGACACGGCGGAGGAAATATCCATGCTAACCGGTACTTCCATTTCTGGCTGAACGCATCTACGAACATAGAGTCTGGATCCGTCGAATCTAGCGTAACATACGCTGGAACCACGTGGGCTCTCTTGGATGCGAAGAGATCGACCTCTGGAGTACCCCATACCTGAAATATTGGTTCTGTCGCTGGAGAGAGGAGATGCCATTTTGACTGGCCGTGAAACCTCGAAAGGCGATCGGCCTCGGTGTTGTATCTTCCCGGGATGAACTGTATAGTCAAATAAATATGATGGTTGTCCAACATATTTAGTACCTGATATGTTATGTCCATCATCTGTCGAGACCTCGTGCCGCCCTCGTTGCGAAGGTATGATACAACCGTTTGATTGTCTGACATGATCATTAGTGATGAGTGTGCCAGCATTCGACTTTGTGAGGTTATTACCTTCTGTACTGCAATCATTTCCAAGAGATTGGAGTGTTGACCGGACTCCCACTCGGAACATTGACCCGCCAACCTCTTGCTGTTGAGCAGAGCGCCCCAACCCTGTCCTGACGCATCTGTCGTCAGAAAAAATTGAGGCGCGGGAGGGTGAATGGGGGAAGTGGTATTTGCGTAACTGATCCACCATTCCAACTCGGGAACCAGAAACATTGGAAACTTTACCTTTACCTTGGGATTCAACCCGAGCAGCTGGTTGCAAAAAGTTAACAGCATCCTGCTGTTCAGACGACCTCTCGGGACTACGAAGCTGGCAAAATTGCATAGGCCGAGATTGTAGTTGTTTCAATGAGACGCACCTGTTCACCAGTATTTCGTGACATTTTCGCTCTAAATTCTGGATCTTTTCGTTCGGAAGAGATTTCAGGTTGTTCCAGGGATCCCACTGAACTCCCAAGAACTCCATCGACCGCTGGGGGGCTAGAGTCGATTTTTTGTAATTTATCGCCCAGCCTAGATCCTTCAGAATGCGTATAGTAAGAGCTACCTGGTTCTGGAGCAAAACTCGACTCTGGCATGCAAGGAGAAAATCGTCTAAATAGACAATTACCCTTATTCCTCGTGATCGGAGTATCTGCGCTATCCAATTGGTAACCGAAGCAAACGTCCTGGGCGAAGTTGAAAGTCCAAACGGGAGGCAAGTCACCTGCCACAACTGACCTTGGAATATTACCCTCAGGAATCTTCGATGCGCAGCACTGACTGGGATATGGAAGTATGCGTTGTGAAGATCCAGCTTTGCCAGCCAATCCCGTGGTTGCAGGAAGTCGGGCACCTGGTACATGTTTATGAGATGAAACCTTCCTACATATACATACTTGTTGAGGTGCCTCAAGTTGAAGACCGGACGCGTGGCCCCACCTTTTTTCGGGACCAGAAAAACGTTTGACACGAAACTTGGGGTCAATGGGGCCGGCTCTAGCACACCCTGCTCCTTCAAAGCAGTCATTTGATCGTGTATCCCTGGAATTTCCTTGGTGAATAATTTTGATGAAATTCGAGACGGGTGCACTAGAGGCGGTCTTTTGATGAAAGGTATGCGGTACCCAGATATAACCTTCATTACGTAGTCCGGAGCTCCCAATGCTTTCCACTGGTCCATAAATTGTATCAGCTGACCCGCATGGAAACTGACATAGTCAGTCGTATCGCCTCCTAGATCGTTTACCTTGCCTGTTCTTGAAGTACTTATCGCCTTGTGTAGCGGGACGAAATGACCCGGCCTTGCGTTTTCTTTCCTGAGCGGCGGGGACACCTGAACTAGCAGATGGTCCAGGGCGCATGCGGAAACTGGAATATTCCGCCGGCTTTTTATTCAGTTCAGCATGATTTACTCTTTGCGCAAGAGTTCGCTTGGTTGCAGCTCCTTGCGCAGGAGTGCGTTGGCTATAAAAAACCTTGTCCATTCCGCCATTCCGGATTATGCAGTCCGAAAAACGTTTGTCATCGAAGAGATGCTCCTGTGTAGGCGGAATCTTTCGGAGCGCCTCTTTCATGTAACGGTCCCTAACATAATGCAGGACACCGTCCCTGCGTTGCTGTATAATGTCTGCATGACGGCCACAGACCATCTGTAAGAGGTCTAAGTGAATGCGAGAATACTCGCCCTCAGAAAAAAATTCATTAATCTTATCTGTAACTAACTCAACCGTACACTCACCTTGAGCACCTAACCACGACACGAAAGTATCAAAGCCATGTTTCAACTTCTCGTTTTGCACAATAAGCGCATGGGAAACCGCGGCCAACGTTCTTTCAGTAACGGCTAAGGCCCGGTTACGATCAAACGTTTTTATCATGTCATTGCTTTCTAATTCAGTAAAACCGGGCGACGATACATACGTATTCTGAGCATCTATAAAGCGCACCTGTGACCAGTTACTTGAACCGAAATGTTGTAATTTATCTAAAACTTCAGCATGCTCCTTGGAGGTATTCGCGCCCGTCGTTTTGAGGGTAGTTTCTAATTTAAAACTAATGCCCTTTGTAGGCCCCGGGCGTTCCGCAGGAGAAAGCGTTGGTTGGGCCTCCAGATCGTCAGGTGAACAAATTGACAACACATCCGAATCACTCGAATACTCTCTCGAACGTGAGCAAAAAGTATCTCTTAAAGACCTTACCTCCTTAGCCAGGCTACTTTCTAATCTGTCCAAACGATCGTTGTCAGGCGATGATGGGCGCGCCAAATCGTTGGTATCCGCAACAGCCCTCTTTCACGAAGAACTCGCAGCAGGTGCCCCTTGACACCGTTGGTTCACCGCCTCCAAATTCTCCATTTGTCACTATCGTGGAACTAATTACTTGAACAAATTTAACGAAATTTTCAAGTTAACAAAAAGGTGTTGCCTCTGCAAGAAACAGAACGCCAATGAGGCTGCTCGGCGCGCAGCCGAGCCTAGCTTGCTGGAAAAAAGGCGGGAAATTGTGGCGGTATGACTGGAAATATGGTAAAACGTCACTAGGAACTAGGTGTTGCCATAAGAAACAGATGATGTCATCTCAATTTGTTAGGCTTGGAATAAGGTACAAATACTTAATAGATCATATCCATGCATGACACAACGTAGGGTAGATAAGATATTATATGTATAGATTTAGATAAATTGGCTTTGCATTTGCGCGAAATTCCCCCTTTCCTAGAATAAACTTGTATAAACTTTGTAAAAATTGTTTTCGTATCATGTCCCAAACGAATTTCTCAAATTATTCTAGTTCATACAAGTTTTGCTTTCGCATTTGCAGTACACGAAACAGAATGTGGCCAAAGGCCATATTCGTTGGCGTACAAAGTCGTAAACGTACTATATGCGAACACAATGGCATCTCTGGTACAGTACGATTTCTGTTAGTTAACCACTGACAGATGGATTGCCTTCATTTAATGTTCAACCTTAATTTCATACAGATAAAGCATTTTTCAGAATACTGTTACCCACATCTACCGATTTAGTAATAACTATTTTATTTGTATAAATTAAAGTTGAAAATTAAATGAAGGCAACCCATCTGTCAGTGGTTAACTAACAGTAATCGTACTGTAGACGAAGCTTGAAATTTTTGAGAGAAGATAACTTAACAAAGAGTGTTAATGAGAACATGTACATTGACATTTCGCAAACTTAATATTTACTCGCAAGAGAATTATGAAATCACCTAAGAGAAATAAATTATTTGAAATACCTAGGCAAGTCTACTACCCTCTGTGTGAAATCTGTACATATTGTGTTCCAATCTGTTCCATGCTTACCCACATGAACAAAGTTAAATGAATTTTGGTCATCATCCTTGTTAACGCCTCTTTACACCGCGGCGATGACGTCCTCGCTGGCCGGCGAGTGTTCCTGACATTCCTTTTATTATTGAATTTAGAAATTGTCATAGGAAAATGTTCTTGCAAATAAGTTGATTGTCAAAGAAGAAATAATGTTATTAATTTAATAATTGTAAACTTAAACGCAATAAATGCATGTACTCAAATACAATGGAGTCTTATAATCTATCGGCAACTTGGCCGTAACAATCCTCCTAATAGCGTTATTCCCGGTTGTGCCCCTAAAGTAGCCCGGGGTCTGCTTTGACACCTAATCTCAAATTTGGAATAGGCACTAGTTTTACGAATGCGACTGCCATCTGACCGTCCAACCCAGAGGGAAAATTAGACCTTGTTGGGATTGGACCGAATGTCTTCCTTATTTTCCTTCACTGAAAGGCCACTGTTGAATATCAAATGATATTTAGTACTTACATGAGTTTTTTGAAAAAACCCTGTTATGCATCGACTCGAGATTGAAAGCCATAATATATGTTAGAATATCTCATAAACATGTGATTCATAATAAACTTAACACTGTATGCACTGTACTGTACTGTTAATTTTTAAGTATATGTAATAACTAATGAGTTCAGTATTCCGTATGCTAGTGGCATTTCTCTCTTTAATCGTTTTTGGTGGTGCTGTAGGGTTTAAAATAAACATTTCATGAATACACTATAAATTGCACAAATACAAAATAGAATCCTAAGCAGTTCCAGATTGCTATTTATCATTTAATAACAGAATTGTTAAAGAACTGCATTATAATAATGAATGAGATAAACACAAATAACTGATGATGAATAGGTATGTATAGTACCTTGTCAGATCAGATAATATAATATAGCCTTTATTCAACCAAACTTAAATATATAATATGTATTTTACAATATGTGTTTTTTCCTATTCTGTGACCATTTGGTCTTGCTTTACAGCATAGACCTCCCCTAGAGACTTCCACAATTTGCGATCCTGTGCTTTTCTGCGACGTTGTCTGCCTCTTTTTCTTTTATTTTGTCTTGGGCACCACTCTGTAATATCTTTTGTCCATTTATCTTTTTTGTTTCGTATCATATGGCCTGCCCACTTCCATTTTAGTTTCTTGATACAGTATTTTGCATCGGTGGTTTTTGTCTGCTTCCTTATTATTTTTAGGTTTATTTTGTCTTTCAGTTTAATGTTGAGCATACTACGTTCCATGCTATGTTGGCAGACTTCTAGCTTATGGATATGGTGTTTTGTAAGGCTCCATGTCTGGCACCCGTATGTCATACTGGGCAGGATACATGAGTCGAATACTCTTTTTTTCGCATTGATTGGTATGCAGGGGTTCTTCATGATTTCTTTGAAGGACCTGTATCTCTTCCATGCAATGCTGGTTCTATTTTCTACTTCCTTTGTTGCGAGGTCCTTTGGAGAGATTATCTGTCCCAGGTACGTACCTGGGACAGATATACGTATATTCATCGACATAATCGATTGTATTGTCTTTCACTTTGATAGGTTGTCTTTCATGTCGTTTCATTTGTCATTACTTTGGTTTTTGACATGTTCATTCGAAGTCCCACTTTGTCACTTTCTCGTACAAGCAGCATATCGGTTAAGCTCTTTGGATTGTCGTTAATCAATATGAGGTCGTCTGCGAATCTTAAGTGATTAAGTGGAAGTCCATTAATATTCAATCCGTGGGCATTCCACTCTAGATTTCTAAATACATGCTCCGGGACTGCCGAAAACAGTTTTGGGGACTGTGGGTCACCCTGACGAACTCCTCTTTTTACAGCGAAGTATGCACCTACTTCGTCAGATCAGATACTGTGATAATAAAACCTTGTACATACATACATTCACGCCTTTATCCCTAAAAGGGGTAGGCAGAGCACATGAAACTTGTGTTCCAGTGCCACTTTTAGCATCAATGTGGGTATAAAAGATCGACAAAGTGTGATATCGTAGTGTAAAACCTTGTAATCATTGATAATCAAGATATATGTATGGGAAGTTTTCTATATACAATTTGTGTTTTATTATATTTTTGTGTTTTACTTGTACTAGATGTTCTTTTCTATATTTTGTAGTGTTAAATATTTTTTTGTTAAATAATTTTGATTCGAACCCACGACCGCCGCTTGACAGCCGCATGCCTGAACCACTAGGCTACCGTAGCTCTACTATAGCTAGTATTATAAACTTATACATATATTTCACAAATTATGAGATTTATATACATACTAGCTTCCGCCCGCGACTTCGTCTGCGTGGACTCGGGATAAAAACTATCCTATATTTTAATCCAGGCTATAAACTATCTTCGTGCAAAATTTCATTTAAATCAGTTCAGCCGTTTAAGCGTGATTGAGTAACAAACATCCAAACATCTAAACTTTCGCATTTATAATATTAGTAGGATTTATAATCATTTATCCAAATTATACTGAATAAACGACAAAAATTTGTTCAGTAGATTTGGCTGTCCATTGTTCAGGTCGATTTGAAAAAAAAAACCATTATAAATAACTAAATGCCCTTTCCATGTTAACAGAAGTCACCGGAAGGTAATATAAGTATTTAAAATATTGTGTGCAATTTTTATCGACACCCTCTGTCATATCCACCTCTTTGCCTTCTATCAGCTGCTACACGACATTTACAGTACAGTAACCGGGGTTTTTCTCCCATGTATCCGTACAAAGGGAAGAGAAAGCGAGGACACCCAAGGAAGAGATGGAAGGATGTCTTCACCAAAATAACGGGTTTCGATTGGATGCGTAAGGCTGGTGACAGACAACTGTGAAAGAGCATGGGGGAGGCCTACGCCACGCAGGCGACTACTATTATGTGAACTAAATTTTGACAAACAAAACAAAAAAAAATATGTAAGCAAATGTAATAGTAGAAATAAAGGCTATTTTTATTTATTTTATAACCGCGGTTTTTCCTCAGGATGTTTTTTTGTTCAAAATATACTCTTTTGCCCATGGGATCTCACCTTTGCTATTTTTTTATCAAGTCAGAGAGAGTTTTTAATGAACTTTTAGTTCTGGATCCTCCAGCAATCCTAAGAAAGTAAGTATTTGTTTATAGTTAAGAACAAAAGTGAATATTAAATGTTTTTTCTGCCAACTATACCCTTTGCTACGAAAAGTGCATGTTGATAACGATCACTACTAAGGACACAATAAATATTTTATTTTGTATCAAAATAATGACTGAAGAGTGCATAGTAGCAATTATGTCGATGAATATACGTACCTGGGACAGATAATCTCTCCAAAGGATCTCACAACAAAGGAAGTAGAAAATAGAACCAGCTTTGCATGGAAGAGATACTGGTCCTTCAAAGAAATCATGAAGAACCCCTGCATACCAATCAATGCGAAAAAAAGAGTATTCGACTCATGTATCCTGCCCAGTATGACATACGGATGCCAGACGTGGAGCCTTACAAAACATAATATGCATAAACTAGAAGTCTGCCAACATAGCATGGAACGTAGTATGCTCAACATTAAATTGAAAGACAAAATAAAACTAAAAGTAATAAGGAAGCAGACAAAAACCACCCATGTAAAATACTGTATCAAGAAACTAAAATGGAAGTGGGCAGGCCATATGATACGAAACAGAAAAGATAAATGGACAAAAGATATTACAGAGTGGTGCCCAAGACAAAATAAAAGAAAAAGAGGTAGACAACGTCACAGATGGGAGGATGACATTGTTAGGGTAGGGGGTGCCACTTGGATGAGAAAAGCACAGGATCGCAAATTGTGGAAGTCTCTAGGGGAGGTCTATGCTGTAAAGCAAGACCAAATGGACACAGAATAGGAAAACAAAACATTGTAAAATACATAGTATATATTTAAGTTTGGTTGAATAAAGGCTGTATTATATTATTATGATTGTACACCGTTAACCTATTGTCTAGTTATATTTGTATTTCCTCTTAGTTCATAAAAGGAAAACAAAACATGAATAAAGATGAGGCTAAAGTTCAACAAGAACAACTTGAATAACAGTTTCCCCTACTCAATATGTTCTCACAATGTCATTCGGCCTTCAGAAAGGTTGCCAAGCCTGGCGAAACTGCATATCTGCCAACAACTTACCAATTTTGAAGTTCTCATCTTGGAAGTAGAATCTGTTGATGAGCCGCGTGAGTATGTAGCCGAGCAGCCGGCTGTTGTAGTACGTGATGTAGACGATCCAGAACACCGCGGATATCAGCGAAATGATCAGCAGGGCGAAGTCGCTGTCGATCTTCACATCCTCGAGCAGCGTTGAGTTGGAGTTCCATGGCTGCGCCTGCGGGCCCTCCGTCACGTTTTGCCTACACACAACAATAACTCAACACCACTCAACAACAAAGACTTCTATGTCACCCTTCTTGAACATAAACACAATAGTAGGGGGATACGCAAATCGTAATACTTACATTTTTATACTCTACACTACGAATTTTATTTACATTTTATACACAATTGATTTTCGAGTATTTTCAAAACGCTATACATCTCTTTTTTTGTGTTATTTTCACGGAATTCCTTTTAATTCTTATCAATTAATCACTTCGCTCATCGCTCATCCTTCTACAGCTTTTTTGACAGCTGACTGACGTTACGTTCCGTTTCAAACCCAACATCATTTGTTAGTCGATATGAAGATATTTGAATTGATTCAACAACTAGAGGATTTACAACAATTTTTAAAGTCGTACATGTTATCGATATAATTTCGTCGTTACACTTTATTTAAACCCATATATAAACTGCAAGGAACAATCACTCGGATTGATTCCTGTAATTGAAGTAAAGGTGATGCGTAAACTGTACTGCATTATAAACCGAGGTATTTTAACATGCACGCATCGCACTTGTAAAATGTTTGTAAAGGGATAATAATAGAGGCGCTATAAAATACTTAATTTTAAAACAATTTCCATGCAATTTCCGTAGGATTTCCGTTGCTAAGGAACCACTATGGTCAATGATTGAATTAGTAAAATAAGTTGTTTATTAGTTGAATAGAACTAATCTTCTGGACTAATTTCAGATAATATATAAGCATAAGCTACGGCATTCGAAGCATGCCTGTTGAAGGACTTGATGAGAATGCTGAGTTCAATACAAAAGCTAGGTAAATCAAATTAACACTATAACATATTTTAGTAGACATATACTTTTACACAATAAGGCACTTGTCCCATCGCCGGCGAGTAAGCGAGTGACTACGTGCTACTCGCTCAAGCGAGTAAAAGCGAGCAAGAATTACTATGAGAGTACTCGCTACTCGCCGGCGGTGGGACAAGTGCCTTATAGGTATAACTTGATTGATAAACGTACCTACCTACCTACCTTATTACAAAATCAATAACTTTGATTCCGTGTAAATATTTCTACACTAGCTTCTGCCCGCGGCTCCGTCCGCGTGGGACTCGTTTAGGTATATCGTAGCACTAAACAAATTTTCATCGTCCATTTCACTCCCTTAGGGAATTCCCATGAGGGAACGGGATAATCCTCTCATGGATGACCATGAGAGGATTAACGCGTGCTATAAAGTGCATGGCAAAGTATCGCTTAGTCGCTTTAAGCGCGCGTTTATAGTAGGAATATATTTTAACACCTTCATGTGACCAGCTGACGGGTTTTCCACCACTGCACAGTCAGCTGACGATTGTTTAGTCATAATCAAAGATTATTGAGAAGTATTATTATTGGTCTATGATCTTTGGTCATAATATAGGATTAACTATTTTTTTACGTATTTGGGAGGCTGCTGCTAGGCAACCCACCGACGGAGCCGCAGCTGACGTCCACGGGGCTTCATGATACAACATTCTGAACCTTCTCATAAGTTATCGCACGGGGGTCGATTAGGTCACGAAAATCTGTTGCTAGCTCGCGGGCTATCTGTGCCCAGCTGTGGGGGCGTATATAGGCTGATTGATTATTATTATTTATTACTTATCCATAAATGCCGTTCTCTCGTAGATGGACGATCCCACAGCGCCTGACCGCCATGGCATTTGTAGGGCCAGATATACTGGCCATAGCCCACGACATATACATCACTTTCTTGGACTTCAAGTTCGACACTGAGAAGGTGTATGTCGCTAACAACAACATTGACGGCGATGGGGTGGATACGATTGCAGGCAAGTGTCCTTTTTATTTTGTGACGACTAAAGTTTCTTTTGCCACCCCAATTTTGAGGCTCGAGGCGAAAAAAATGCTAACAGGGGGAATTTTGACTCTCCGAGCGCTCGACTCTTCCATTCGAAAACTGTCAAAAACAATGACGTAAACTACTTTGAGATTGAGATTGAGATTGAGATTGAGATATTTATTGATAAAATTATAAATAATTTTACATGTCATTTTACATTATTTATGGTTAGATACATTTTATATTTCTTGCTATCTATTGATCAGCTCTAGGAATTAAACCTAAGTTAGTATTTTAATTTAGTAAAATTTCAAACTCATACTTAACTTCATTATTTAACATTCTTAAGTTTTTCATTCTAATTACATACCTTGAAAGAGCGATAGAAAATTTTGAAATCCCGAAATAGTTATTTGTTATACAAGGGTGCAAAGTTGTATTTTACCCGCGAGTGTGGAATTGAAACACGAGTAGGCGAAAGAATTCTATAGTTGAACCACGAGCGAAGCGAGTGGTTCTAATAGAACCCTGAGCGTAGCGAGTGTTTCAACACACGAGAAGTAAATATATTTGCACCCGTGTGTAACATAAAACTTTTCACCTCACTGTACCGAGGAAAGTGCAACATGGAAAACAACTTGAGTTAATTTAAATATATATATTTTATTTAACAGTAATAATAACGTATATCAAGTAGCCTTTTAGTCAAGCGCGAGTCGGATTTTAGTTTCCCCATACATTTTGAGACCCAGCGCCTGATGAAGGCAACAAGCATTTTTTTAAAGTTCTTAAATTTTTATTTTATTCTGTTTTTTAGTATTTGTTGTATAGCGGCAACAGAAATAAATACATCATCTGTGAAAATTTTGTATTATGACTTATGAGCGTTTTACGTTTTGTTATCTATCAAAAGCTACTTTAAACACGCTCCAAGGACAAATTACTTTCCCCACTAGTGGATAAAATGCGTTTTTGCCCACTGGTTTTAAAGGATAAAATACGGCTCTCCGAGGCAGTGAGTTGAAAAAAACATTCCATGTAAAAAAAAGAGGCCCGAAGTCTCGAAGCTCTTCCACCGTAAAAAGTTGTGAGATATTTAGTAGAGCCAACTCTCAGGCATTCTTATAAATCTATTTATGAAGTTGGTGTATCTAGAAAACTGGACCAAATTGCAACATATTTTAGTTTTCCCTTGATTTATACACTAAACACTAATTGTATTCTAAATTTGAAGCTTCTACTTATGTCTATTAGAAGTGCCTGTAGTGTTTTGATGATCGGTCAGTCAGTCAGTGAGTGAGTGACAAAATTAAGCTACTGACGAGTTATAATTCTTAAACTACTGGTTCAAATTAAAATTTGAAATATACCTACCGCTGCCGCGTGCCGCTGTTTTGCTCGACTTGGCGAGGGCACTGCCGTGCCCCCAGAAAGGAGTGGTACGAGTCCATACTCGTATCATATTTTTTATTGAATAAGAATGGTCCATACCATTCTTAGTCAATTATATGGGGAAAAATAATTGAGTGAGTTTCATCGTCATTTCAGGTCACAGATCCTTGATGTTTGCGTTTACAGAGAAGGTTCGGTATCCAAGAATTTTTGTAGTAAATTATCCTGGTTTTGTCGTCTTGGCTGAATTGCGTGGTAAGTACCTACCTACAAGTATCTCGAAATTCCTGAATTACTTTAACTTTGATCTTATTTATTAAGTTAGTGTTCAAAACTCGATTTCTTGTGTACTTACTTACCTTGCCCCCTTATTCATAAAACTAAACAAACATCCGTTAACTAAATTGAGTTTTGTCCTTTTCTGACAAACAGAGTCAAAGTACTTGTGCGGGGGGAGCGCACCTATGACTGGTTATACTAGAAGAGAAAAATGCCCGTTATATGTTTCTATTGGCTTGAATCTTATTCTCTCTCTCTCTAATGGTTTTTATAGGCAACGGAAACACAGTCATTGATCTTCAGCAGTCTTCCATCGATCGTTGATATCTCTTTCAATAAATTTAGCGCATTTATCAATTTGGTGGCCGGCGCTATTGCAGCATGCGCACTTGATTGCTTATTATATGTAGTTACGAACGCTTTATGTGTCCTATTCACGGGATATGAGCACAGGGTATCGACGCTCTCTGGCTGGGTGTAGATCGCGCAATAGTCAGCCTCCTGCTGCAGGAACGTGGATAACTTCAGCAGCTCCGGTTCTTCATTATCTTGTGTAGTCGAGTAGTCGAATCATCTATAGCGCAGGGCTGGCGTAAGTTTCTCTATCATAGCTCTTGTTGTGTCGGGACTGTAGAGGTATTGAGCGCGGTTAAGCGTTGTAAGCGTAGCTATTGTGTTAGCTACGCAGCTAGCGAAGACACAACATATGTCGCGCGGGTCTTCGCTTATGCCTTGATCACACGTACCGAGCACACGGGCGAGACAGTACTCGACCTAGTAGATAGAACAGGAGCCGAGCTACTGTCTCGCCGCTTTTACGCCGAGTGAGCACTGGGCGTGGTAGAGCGCGCAGTCGTTCCAACTCGGCGAGTGGGATGGCGTCGGGGCGATCGAAGCGTGCTTCTAGGCTTCTCGTAATTTCGTCAGCACGGGCGTTGTATATGAGGAGATTCTCGACGGCTTCTTCTTTCTTTTAATCTAGCTATGTTTTCCACTTCGCTGTAAGTGGAGGCTGTTTCAGCATAGGCGACTTTGAAAGACAGCCATGCACTACTGGTGCGAGCCGCTGAACGCGGCATGCTATCGCGGTGATTCTCTGTGACCGGCGCGTGCGGCGATTGCGATAGCCGAAGTAAGATCGCTTAAATCGATATTCTGTTGATTCCTCATGACTACTGGGTTATCTTCACACATATCCGCTTTCGGTGGCAACAGATGACTCGTACTCGTACCTTCATAATTATGAAGCGATGGCGGCGCGGGGGTGAAGATGGGAGCGGCAGCGGAGAGGGGGGCACAGTCCCCGGCGCGCACTCCCGCACAGTACTATTTGCTGTTCATCATCACCATTATCACCTCGTAATCGCCCACTGCTGAGCATACGTCTCTCTTCGAGTACGCCACTTATCTCGGACAAAAGCTCTGTGCTCCATGTTTGCTCTTATCATATAAGCTCTAACGAATGTATTTTTCCCAGAAAATACCTAAAAGTGGCACCAGGACCACATCCCATCCTATGTAGTTCACCTTCCCGCTTCAAAACAATCGTGATTGCATTCGGCAGACCCCGACGTGAACCGATACAAGGGTGTGTGCATGATGGAGTGCGACCTAGTGGCCGGGTTCAGCGGGTTCCCGAACTACGTGATCACGGTGTGGGCCTGGCGCACGGGGCAGCGGCTGCTGTGCCTCGAGACCGGCGTCACCAGGCGCAGCCAGATATACTCGTGAGTTCACGTCGTCCTTAAGCAGCTCGTCAAGGACCTTTAACGGCGCGCAGACTAGTCCTATCCTGAGTTTTCTTCACCCACTCGTAGTAGACCTCGAGCCCATTTGGCTGACGGCTTGCTAACACTGCTCTTACCCGAGCGTCGCCTTCATCCTAAAACAGATATCCAACTTGGGTACGTCGTTAAAATCTGGATTTTTTGACTACACGGGATTGTACTTCTAGTGGCTAGAAACTTGAGACTTTGCATGCTGTGCGTTATGGAGTGCGGAGTGCAGGCTGGGTTCAGCGGGTTCCCGTGATCTCACTATGTGATCACGGTGTGAATCTGGCGCACGGGGCTGCTATCTTGAGACCGGTGTCACCAGGCGCATCTAGATATACTCGTGAGTTCACGTTGTCATGGACACATGGAGCGCAGATTAGCTCTATCCTGGTTCTTCCTCATCCACTCTCAGCAAATAAATTTTGCGGTAATCAGGAGATTAACTGACCTTGACTAAACCAAAGTTTTTTTCAATGTTGTTACTTAACATTTTTCGTAATTTAGTGATGTACTCGTAGTCCAAAAAACATTCCACTTTGATCTCAATAATTTCCAGAGCAAGTCGCACGGGCATGATGGTTTGTGAATGCTGGGGTCCCGGTCTGATCGTCTGGGAGGTCGCGCAATGCTACAAGATAAACCTGATTATGAAACGGCCCAAACACGAGGTCACTGGTTGGGAGGTTTCGGAACCACCTCTGGTCGATGTCTGCTGGTCCAACGATGGGATGCTGTATGCTATAGATGAGAACGCTCGGCTGTATAATGTGAGTAGATTTGACGAAGAAAGGGGAGGTATTTTTTTCCGTTGCCCTAATACTTACGCCCCTAGTCGGACAGATCAGGTGAATCAGTTGGGAAAATATTATATTATTACTAGCGACCCGCCCCAGCTTCGCACGGGGACTATATTATACATATAAACCTTCCTCTTGAATCATACTATCTATTAAAAAAAAACTGCATCAAAATCCGTTGCGTAGTTTTAAAGATCTAAGCATACATAGGGACAGACAGCGGGAAGCGACTTTGTTTTATACTATGTAGTGATTGGCTGAAAGCACAGAATTTATATTTATTGACATTCAACTTAGTCCATCGACCATTACAGTAGATGAATAAAATGTTGAATATCTGTCACATCTAGGTACATAGTTCCTGGATATCGTGGGGTATTAGATGCTTAATTGGATCATTTCAGGTGCTATCGGATGGCATTAATATGATTACTAACCTGGAATGGACAGAAGATGATATTGAAATCATTAATAAACCGTTCATTTGTTCCTTCGGAAATGGTCTTCTAATCTATGGACCAGATAATTTGCTTCGGGTGAGTGTTAAACAAATAGAAACACAAATTTCTTATAGTCATGGAAGGGTTTTACCTTCAGTGATTGTTGCTAGTTTTTGGATTTTACTAATAACTTACTATTTGTCCTCTCACTGAACAGGCGCAACACAGCCATTTGAAAAAATTGGATAGCAAGTTCCTCTCCTCCTTATTCTGCTTTGTATAGAGCTTATTAGGGCAAGTTCCAAAAAATCCTATCCTACACTCGTGGTGCTATCACACCTGGCGCAATCTTCTATCGCACGATACCTTCACTCGTGTTTAATAAAGGGTCCCCAAAAATCACTCAATGCATAGTGGTCAGGATTTTTTTTTTAAAGCGCGTATGTGCCAGAAAAGTCGTGGAAGCTCGATGTGCTATTACATAACCCAGTACTGCGCGCACCTTTTTATGTCGCATGTTACAATCTGCTAATTCTCTACGCGCTTCACTCTTGATATTGTCTCTTCCTTCCTTTCCCAGGCGCTAAAGAAGTGCGATTCCCAATGGAAAGTAGTGCATACGTACGAACCGGCGGACAAGGTGTTGCGGCTCGTGTCCAACGCCACAGCAACTGCAGCGGCCATGTGGACCGACACCGGGATGGTGTATAAAATAACGGGGGAAACCGAGGAGAAAATTGATGTGGAAATGGTTGCTTTCAAACAGAGGTACTTACGGTGAAATAATGATTATGGGTATGAGGTGGGTACTAACCTAATAAAAGACGTTAACGGAATTGTCTAAAAATATACCGGTGGTCAGGTCACATGCCGAAAGGATGAGAGGGATGGGAGGACTCTGTCCTCACACTTTATTTAGTCCAGTGCAGGTTGAGGCTATTTTTTTTCTCTTATTGTTTTAGGTACATTTAATCACTCAAGATTACGGCAGTTCCATTGTACTTCAACCTAGATTACTAAAACTATGTATACCTACATATTGGTATTATATTATTATTGCGTAAGATATTCTTGCACAAATACCTAAATATATTATTTTTCTTCTGAGATCGGTGCCGCTAGTAGACATTGAAATGCACCTAAATCTAAATTATTAAGATTGAGTGATCTAATCGATACTTGCCTATGATTGATATTCCGGGCACATTCCGTCAATATGTGCTAAACATCTTCTAACATGTTACAAATTTCACAATTCGGTGATGGTAGGTACCTACTTTTTTCACTTGGCATTTTTAACTAAACCATGGGAGTGATGATGAAAATGTTACTAGAAATCCAGAATTTTATTTATTGGATCAGGCGTTAGGTAGGTACTATGCTGAATTCCGCGATTATTCTAGCAACCCAGGAATTATGAAAAAAAAGAATTTCGTGTTTCAGGGATATCCAGAAAATCCAACTAATAGCTCCAGGTTTTGAGTACTTAGCTACGATGAATAATGTTGGTGTACTTTGTATCTATGAGGTTTATTCAACTAAACTGGTGAGTGATTTTTGATTTATTTTATCGTTTTGACTAACTCAAGTGAGGAAACACTTGTAACTAGAAGACCGCAGCCACAATAACACCAGCATTTCCTTTGTCTGTCTGTATGAGGTTTTGTGTTCCTTCCTAGTGTAGTACCTAAGGCTGTCAGAACCGAGGAATACGCTGTGTTAAGTCAGAGGGGAAGAAGGCACTTCTCTCTCGCTGTCGATATTTAGCGAGTCCTCAAATAATAAGTATCTGCCAAAAATTTCATTGCCGACTGTACTTCTCAGTATACCATCATCTATAGTACTCATTGAGGGGATTCTAAAGAGCCTAAATTCAATGGGGTTACGTCGGTTAAATACTGAATTCCCATGATCACCTTCTGTCTCCACCGGCAGATCAGTTCACCGCACCATAATATTGAATCGTCATCCAAACTATACAAATACCCAAAATTTCAGCTCAATCGGATAACGGCAAGTGACTGAAAAATGTATACACTCCTTTTTTGAATAACCCCATACTGTAGTCCCTCGGGAAAACCTCGGCAGGGAGCTCATTCCACAACCGGAGCGTCCAGGGGAGGAAATTTCTCTGAAACCGTACGGTACGCGACCATTTAGGGTCCAGGGTGTGAGGATGAATGCCCTGCCGACGGCGAGCGGTTCGGTGGTAAAAAGCAGCCGTAGGCATCATGTGATGACATCAAAATATTAAAGGGATTCTGATTGTTTAACCGTTTCGGCTACTAATAATGATACATACGTATTGAACGCTTTATTCAGACGATTGAAAACTTACTCGACAGATGACCATGAAACACGTCCAAGGCAACGACATTTCCTTCCAAGCGAGCCCGGTGGAGCCCCTTATCATAATATTCGGCGAGGTCGGCCACAACTACGGAATGGTGCTGATGACTTACACGCCGGACGAAGGGCTCGTCAAAGTCGGAAGCATGTGTCTGACGCACCAGATCGTGTCGCGGGTCGTGTTCTCGCCCACTGGGAGGGAGCTGATGGCTGCTGCTATGTCTGCTGGCCAGGTTTTTATATTAAAGGTGGCTATTATGATTAGGATTAATGGAATGGTTTAAAAAAAAATCCTCGGAACTCGAGAAGGTGCTTCTCGCACTCATTTAAACCTCGACAAAAAGGCGTTTTAAGTTTAACAAGTGTCGGTCTCTGGCATTGTAGCTCCCAAATTAATGAACCGATTTGAGTGTGATTTTTTATTCAGAACTCTTGTTTGTCGAGATGGTTATCAAAATTTTTTGTTGTTCGGGGGTGTTTTAAATTCTTATTTCTATAGTTATTTGAGAATGGTCTGACATCATAACGAAATTGGGGTATGCAAAAGACTCACACTGCCCTTGATCGCGTCGTATGAAGGACATTGTGGTCACTATCATCAGAGCGGTTTCGCACTACGTAATTTACGCACTAGATCTGATCTCCGTCATCCGATTTCTGATTAAATATTCAGATTCTAGTGCGTAAATTAACATAGAAATAGTTCTACGGCTACTACGGACCATATTTTCGCGGGTTCGGATCGCGTAGTGCGAAACCGCTCTAAGTCATCTCATCACATAAGAGAAAGGAACGGACAGTGATTGGCAAATTAGGTCGTAATGCCAGTTTTTATTTTCAGCTCTCTGCAACCTACCAGCTGTCCTTAATAAGGTACATGGAGGTGGGCCGGGGAGTGGCCGACTGCTTCCTGATGCCAGTCAATAATGTGATACGCTGCTTTATTCTGGTCCTCTTCTCGGACAAATACATGATTGGTAAGCCTCATATAGAGTTTCTTTATGATTTTTCATCATATCACTTAATGAGGCCTGTCTACATTTGTAATACTTGGTCATTCTTCTACTAGCTCAAGTGGCTTTATTCGTCTCCGTCGGGATTCTCACATGTTATCTTTGCTTTACAGTATACTTTTTGTTACCTCAACTCCGCCGTATCTCAAAGAGCGTTATAATATAATCACCTCACTTCCATCCGATCTTCACAAAACCATCTTCTCGCTCCACCGCCTTCATCCACCAAGTTTTATCAAAAATCATTCACCTTTCAGGCTGTTCGTCTGTGGAATGCTTTGCCGTTGCAGATAAGATGTGCAAAACCTTTTCAAATTTTCAAAAATCTGTTAAAACAATATTACTTGTCGCTCCCTTATGTTGCCTGGTTGTCCTGTCCTGTAATATATTTATATAGTTGTATTATAGTTTGTATCTATGTATCTATATATTTATACTTTACATGTTTATGAAAGTGTGTATTTGAGTGTGTAGTTTTCATATAATGTGATGTATGTGTTAGTAAGTTTTTCTTGAATTATTCCTGCACTTCCTGTTTATAACTCTTCTTGAAATTTTCCTGCCACCCAAAGGTTGTCTGAAAGAGATCGCTCTAAAGCGATAAGACCGCTTGTTATTACCTTTATTTACTGAATGTACTTTTGTAACATGTTTTTCTTATGTTGTGGTGCAATAAAGAATAGTTTTATTATTATTACTTATTCTTCAACTTATTTTATACTTTTTCAGGGGAGCGCATAGTGGTTGTGAACACGGAGACTGGCAAAGACAACAAGTTTGCCGGCAAGATGCAGGGTCCGTACGCGCGGCTCCTGCCACTTGGCACTAAAGATACGATGCTGGGCATCCCGCATCTCGCCAGGCAGTACCACGTCTTGAAGCTTTCTGGTGACGTAAGGATACACTTTTATGTTACACTAGCTTCCACCCGCGACTTTGTCTGCGTGGACCCAAGATAAAAACGACCCTATATTTTAATTCAGGCTATAAACTATCTACGTACAAAATTTCATCCAAATCGATTGAGCCGTTTTAGCGTGATTGAGTAACAAACATCCAAACATCTAAACATCCAAACATTCAAACATTCACATTTATAATATTAGTAGGATACAAAGGCCCACACAGGCTTGTGACTTGTAATCTGGAAGCCACAACTCTTTTATAAGAAAGAGATGTCCGCTAGTGTCCGACCGCTTCACCCAATCCTCGCCTATTTGCGCGCGGACGGTATCGGACGATGCGGGCGCCGGGCTGCGCCTCTCGCACGATGCCCGCTTGTCCGTTATACCCTAGTGCCCTAGATTAGGACTCTATCTTTATGTATTCTTCAACAAAACTGTTAAATTGTAGAACCTATATTAATTGTACGGTCATAGCCTTTAATTGTTGAGCCATTTAGAGCTTACTTTAAACGAAACACATCAAAACTCAATAATTAAACTTAAAAAAGTACCTACTATTAGCCAAGAAAGTGGTTTACCATTTTTCTGTTGTGTTATAGCTGACTGTACCGAATAGTTCAAACTTTTAAATTGTAAATGTAAATTATATGCGATATTCTTGTTTCTTTATTTCGGAAATACGACGCTAATTAAGTGTTTTTGAAACCACATAAAGATTCTGATAGATTTAACTTATTTTATCAACAGAAAGGCGTAACAATAGCTGTGAAAATGGGTCCTATTATCGATAGTGGCCATGACGTGAAATATTTCGATGGGTTCTTTGGCCCTAATGCGCTACTAACGTTCGGCTACGAGGGAACGGTCGTCTTGCGTCAACCTGACGGACGAGCTGATTATGGTATGTGGATACTTATCCTCCTAGCGTTGTTCCCGGTTGTGCCCTAAACGAGCCCGGGGTCCACTTTGACACCAAATCCCAAGATTTAGCATAGGCAGTTTAACGAAAGCGACTGCCACCTGACCTTCCAACCCAGAGGGAAAACTAGACTTTACCGGTTTTCTCACGGTGTTGTTCTTCACCGAAAAGCTAATACCTATAACGGTAAATATTCCGTTCCGAAAAACTCATTGCTACGATTAGGGATTCGAACTCACGGCCGCCGCTTGACAGCCGCAGGCCTTAATCACTAGGCTACCGTATCTCATATGGTATATGGAAACTATTCTTGTTATCTACACCTGCTGTATAGGTTCAAAAGCTCTTACACTTCACAAAAACGATACCTCACCGCGTTTTTTATGCCGGTTTTTCTCGTGGCTGAGGTTCGGTAGAATAGAATCGGTAGTATTCAAATGTTTTATTAAGAAGAAACGTCCGCTAACGAAACGACTAGCCTCCCTAAGGTGTAAATAGAATAGTGGAAGGGATTGAAAGACTCGTCGCCATTAGCGGACCCACGGTAGCTCAATTGGCAGAGCGATGGACGGATTCCAGAGTTCAAATCCCACTCGTGGCGAATAATTCTATGACCGAAATTCGAATCGGTAGTATAGTTTATCGACTTTCATAGGTTCATGTAATATAGGCAGTTTAAGAATATAACTATAACATTTGGCTTTGACTTTGATAGCGCAACCTCATCTCTACCATATTGCTGGTCAGAGGTACATCGGCAGTAATCACTGACTTTGGAAGCTGTGTATGGCGTTGCTAGAATGGGTTATATGGTATGGCACGAGGTGCGGACATTGTGGGTGACACCCAGAGGCACAGCTCGGCGGGTAGCGGTTCCTTTTTATTTAGCTTTGTGTGGAGTGTCACCTGTTTTTTTTTTAAATCGTTTACCCAATTAGCGTGAGTTGTTCAACAAAAATAAATTAAGCATACATTGATGTGCAAATGTACTTGTTTCACATTTAGATAATAACTACTTATTATATGCATATTATTTACTTTAAAAGTAAAAGTCATTTTTATACAATCTGTATACTTAATTGTCGTCACAAAACTGACACAGTTATGTTTTCTTCAAAAACTCACGCTAATTGGATGTACACGAATTATTGAAAATGCCCACCTACAGTCAAGTGTAATAATTTACTTTAAAAACAAAGTTTTAACCGACTTCAATTTAGTACTCTGCCAAGCCACGAGAACATTTCCACATTTCTTTTCTAATTTACCACATGAACTGATTTCCGAGAGCAAATGCGTTAATTATTAGAGAAAAAAACCCAATCGCTGTATGTGGGCCGATAATATTTGAGGACTTCCGTCGATTCAACAAGGATCACCTTTGGCACTTCATTAGTTGCTATTTCAACGGAATCTTATCAGAATCTGTGATATACTTTTTCAATTTTATGTACATAATTGAGGAATTCCATAAGTCATCTGTGGTCTTCATCATCAATTTCACTCCACCAAATTTATGATTTCCGGGTGTAAATACACGAGTTATAATAGAAAATACCTAAATCACTACACGCGTGCCTAATATAATTGAGGAGTTCCCTCAATTCCTCATGGATCCCATTATCCAATTGAATTTTTGAAAAAATGGGACCCACCTAGAAGCATATACTTACAAATAAAAAAAAAATTTACGAATCGGCTCATCAATGACGGAGTTCTGAGGTAACAAACATTGAAAGAAAAAAAATACAACCGAATTGAGAACCTCCTCCTTTTTTTGAAGTCGGTTAAAAAGTAAAATTGACCGTCGCGACGGGGGACCGTCGGGCGACTGAAGCGGTCCCCCGACGCGACGACGCTTGGAAAATAAAAATATTTGAACTTACATAATATATGTGATGATAATAATTATAATAAGTTTAAAATATTATTTGTTAGGTTTTAGAGTTTATTTTTTGTGTCAGGGGGTTTTAAAATGTTGAATTTTACTTTTACTTTGTCCTTTTTAAAGTGACGAACGGCTGATCAGGTCATGGTATACTTTCAATATCAGATTAGAAGATATCAGAATAGAAGATTAGTCAGATCCCCTCATCAACTAGAAAAGAGCTGATGATCTTCAAACGGCTGAACCGATTTTCGTGAAACATGGCTAAGAACACTCGGAATAAAATTATTTTGACACAAAAAAACGAAACGAAAATCGGTCCATCCGTTTGGGAGCTACGATACCACAGACAGATACACAGACACGTTAAACTTATAACACCCCTCTCTTTTTGCGTCGGGGGTTAAAAATATGGGTTGTATGCACCCTTGCTCATAAATATGTCCCATAACTTATTTTTGCACTTGAATGTACATTCTCGTGACGGATGTCTTGTCTACCGTGATAAGTGATAAGATGGCAATCATGCTACGCCCGCAGGTTGTCGGGTGTCACTGTCACCCCCAGATGGATGTCACCCGGCCGCCTCCACTACTATTTAGCTACAAAATATTTCCATAAAAATGTTTTTAATTCCCACAGATCTAAAGCTAGCCGTGACCCATCGCTACGAGACAGGTATAATGCAAGCAGTGATAGACCAAGACACCAAGTATATAGTGCACCTCGCATCCAACCAGACGACAGTGGTGACTTACCTCAGAGGCGACAGCGAGGAGTTGGAGACTGAACCGAAGCTGGAGGCGCCTGATCTGAAGATGTTTGACAAGGCCGCGAACAGCCTTACCATTATTGCTGCGGATGAGAGTAACGAGATTTGTTTTATTAAAAAAGATTATATAATAGTTTACGAAAAGATACTCAAGTCTGAATAAAAAAGGCGCATACCTACAGCCTTGTATGCCTACTAAATTAAACAATGGAGATATTAAGATGATGAAGAGAGAGTAGTTTTAGACTTGCACTGTAAGTAAACGCTCTTTTGTGCATAATCACAAAGAACAAAAAGATAAGGACAAACATACGTACATACACACACTTGTGAAAATTGGAACACGTGTTTTGGAAACCCTCCTAGACTAAAAGTATTATATATGAATAACTACTCCTTAATCTCTAACAATATTACTACAAGAATTGATAATCAAATTGAAAACCTCGCTTTTTTGAAGTCGGTTAAAAATTATTGTTGATACAAAAACAATTTTAGGTTACTATTTCGCGTCACTTTACGCCACCAGCGGGTAAAAGTAGCGCGAAAAAAGTACGCTACCTCTACGCTATTTGTTCCAAAGTTTACGGCCTGGCCCATATCACACGCGCTCATCACAGCACATATTTCCAGAGAACTATCTAGACCTGCAAGAAGACAAGAAGGTCCGCGAGGAGGCGATGGACTACAAGACGCAACGCGACGAGGTGGTGGTCGCGTTCACGGCGGCGCGGGCGCAGCTCGTGGCTCTGCTCGAGGAGAACATCGCGGAGGTGCCGCTGCACCAGCTCTCGCTTGCCGAGTTCAATCTGCACGCGGAGCATAAGAAAGAGAGACTGAAACAGGTAAATAAGAATACAGTAGACGGCAATCAACTTGCGCAAATGACCTGCGCAGAAGCGAATTTCAGGTGACTTGGTCGAGGGCGGAGGGGTGCGGCAGCGGGGGCCGCGTCCCGGGCGCCTGATTGGTCTATCGGTTGACGTTTGCGTCCGGCACCCCGCCCACGTCCCGCTGTCGCCATAGTACACTTTCGGCCAGTCAAAAAGTGATTTTAATTTACTTACTAGATCAGAGGCAAACAAGCGTACCGCCCATCTAATGGTAAGCGGTTAGTTTGATGTGATAATGCTTCATTGACTTTTTTTCACAATTATTTATTGAGGTATTGTAGTCTGTTAAATTTGTAAATTGTTGAGTTTTATTACGAAAAGTAAAACTTATGCCACCACAAACCACAAAATAACGTAAGTATTTGTAAAAAAACAGACAAACAAAATGGTCTACGATGTTTGTTTTTTATTCTTATTACATTGCGAAACGAATACTTAGAAATTAGTACAAAATTACACATACACATTATTACACAAAAAAATGTAATTCTATACAAGCGGGGTCCTTTTTTTGATCGTAAGTGTAGGATGCGCGAACCTTCCCTCACCACGTCATTTGTTGCGTAAGAAGTTTGCCGGCTACTGTACCAACATTACGTCTTTTTAGTTCATATACCTAATGCTGTGCTGCTTGTGTGAGTGTCATATGATTGACAGATGAACACTGCGCGATCAACTGTTTAATCTTGTATGCTTTGGTACGGATTCGTGCCAAAGATCGGAACCTAATGCATTTCAAAGTCCTCACATGATTGGTAAATTTTGACGTCCGCATACGAGGGGTTAAGGATGCCTTTTGGAGGAATGAGGCAAAGCTCCTCAGCCTCAGGTGAACTATAAGTAACATAACGAGGTAGCTATAGTGTTTACCGTGGTGCGAGCTTAGTGATTGAATCAGGTTTACGATTCCATCGCCGGTACTATTGCGTCAGCTGTTGCTCATTTTGCGCCCACAATCCTGTGGAACCTTTCCTAGCAGGGCTTGTCCCGACTCTCTGAATGGTTCCGATACGACATAGGCAATAGATGCGCATAGCACCTGGCTCTGCCCCCAGGCCGTCGCCGGCCGAACGGATCCGCGAGAGGATCGCTCTCGCGTGTAGTTAAATATATAATGTAGACAGAGAAGTGCAAGTTGACGTATCGTACATTGACTTCGAAAAAGCATTTAATTTGGTGAACAACGACGTTTTGTTGGCAAAGATGGCGGCAGTTGGCTGCACTCCTCAAATGCTACAATTTTTTGCAAGCTACATGACGGACCGACAGCAATACGTTAGGTATGCAAATTGCAAGTCCCAGCCGTATTTTACGAGGACCAGCGTATGACAGGGAAGTAACTTGGGGCCGTTAGAATTTTTAATAATAATTAAAGACCGACCAGAAGAGTAGTTAAGGACGCCAAATGTCTTTTATTCCCGGACGAGCTCAAGTTGCTGCTGACAATCGAGGACGAGAGAGACTGCGAGCGCCTGTAGCGGGATTTACAGAGTGGTGGAGGAAAGCCAATGAAACGAGTTACAATTTAATGTAGAAAAATGCGGGCACCCGGGCAAAAACACCACATCTACAACTATAGTAATATCCGCTTATCCAACCCCAAGAAAGCAATTCTGAAAATATTTACATTTAGTATTTTTTATTATTTTTTAATATTACAAAATGTGATACAATCATAATTAGTTGAAACATGTATAAAAAGTTCAATTTTAAACACTGAGGATGATAAATACTAATGCGAGAAGAGTTTTCAATCATAATTATATTATTTATTAATGATTAACATATTTATTTTTATTTAAAAAACAATCTATCAACTAACCCCCTTATTCATAAAACTTAAAATGCCTCTGCTAAATAAAATGTGCTTTGTCCCTTTCTAACGAACACAAATATCAAAGTGACAGATAAGGACAAACGAATTTTAACGCCATTTTAGTTAAAGTAGGCTTGTAGAACGTTTATGAATACGGCCGTATGTGTTTAAAAAGAAAGCATAAAATTGAATTGGTGTTATTGCAATTTTTATTTTGCTCATTATTAGCAATTATTAATGTATCATTACAGAAAATTTTAGTTTTCTTTTATTTAAATAAAAATTGCCGCTGGAACTACAGAAAAAGCGTAGAAAGAGGTTTTTTTAAAAAAATTCAAAAATGGAACGAGCCATGGATCCTGTTTCTAATTAGTTGTCCAAGCGGCCAGTAATAGAAATTCAACTACCATGATATATAAACTCTTTTAATTTTTATTTTATGAGTTTTTAACTCATTGGCTAGATTCTTGCATAATTAATACCTAGTGATTTAATCTAAGTACATAATATATATATTTTTTTCATAACGATAGTTCATTCTGTGTTTTCCTGAGTTTTATGTACTGTTTCTAATGATATGTCCACCACTGTATATAACAAATCTTTACAGGCAGAGAACGAACGTATGATGATCCGCCTTAAAACCGAAGCGCGAATAACGGCTCAGGACAAGGTGACGTTGTGGATCAAGAGATACTGCTGGGATACCATGATGACGCCGCGGACCAAGATCCTGGCGATCTTCAGCCATTACCAGGTAACCTTAAGAGGAAACACTAAGGTCAAGATAATTGAGAAATAGGTATTTGTAAAATGTATTGGTGTCGCGCCAACCACAAGCCTCCCGCCGCAGAGCGCGATAGAGACAACTGCAGCTTGGACCGAAAATACCTATTAAAATTACATAAAATCAACGTTTCGTAGTCCCCTGATTTCTTCTCCAAAACTTGACCTATTTAACTATTGTTTTTATTAAAAATCAAAGAAAGGCTTTGGCCGTGTTCGTATGTTTTCCTTTATTTAAATAATCTAGTGAAAAATATTTTCTGGAAGTTTGAACACAGCGGAAAATCTGGCATTTTTATTTAGTTTTTTGAATGTTAATATCTATTTAAGAATAAATTTGTGAAAAAAGGGAAACATAGGAACATGTCAATAGTAGCCATAGATTTATGGGAAAAAAATGATTGCTCTACTGCCATTATCCAGGGAGAAAACAGGGGACTACGTTTCTATGGAAAAACGGCCGTTGTGTTTCCTCTTAAAAACGAAAGGTACGTGCATGGCTGGTATTCATTGGAGGAGTATTATGTCCAGTAATAGACGTGTCTGCTGGGCCGACTATTGCCGCGTCTCTCGAAAATTGTTCCCTTAACATGGCAAGACTTGAAGGAATGTATGTAGCCAGCTATCACTCGGAATGATTTTTGTGATAGTTATTGGATAAAAAGAACTATAGTTGAGAAATAAAAGAAAAACATTTTGGAAGGTAGTTTTTCAGGACGTCCGTTAAAACGGCCATTGCTACGATTCATGCTCGTGCAAGATTTTTCACTGAACTCTTCGGAGTCAGATGGCGGAAGTTACGCCATTATTTTTTGTGCGCGCTATGAATTTTTCGACGCCATTGTAAAACTAGGATAAAAATAATGTATATGTAATTTACAACTCCAAAGCAACAACGTCCTATAAAAGTGACAGTTACTAAAAAATCTAATTGAAGGTAACATTGGCAATGTCCGTTTTATGTCACAATGTAAAACAAACTTTCTATCCATACAAGTCGGCACTGTCCGTTTATTATGTATGACATGCTAAATGGTACGTAGTTACCTATATAAAATCGATAATGTCACAAAATCAGGACCAGCTTTAAATTATCCTTTTTAACTTAGGATTAATTGAATATTTAATGAAAATAAATTAAAAATAAAAGTGTACAGTACGATTACTGTTAGTTAACCACTGACAGATGGATTGCCTTCATTTAATGTTCAACTTCAATTTCATACAGATAAAGCATTTTTCAGAATACTGTTACCCACATCTACCGATTTAGTAATAACTATTTTATTTGTATAAGATTAAAGTTGAAAATTAAATGAAGGCAATCCATCTGTCGGTGGTTAACTAACAGTAATCGTACTGTAACTCATATGAATGTCAATTCAACAAAATGCAAAAAAAAATTTAATTCGTTTTTGTTTTACGGGGCCAGAAACAAAAACCGACGCAAATTTCGAAAATTCTTCACTTCAACTGACGTTCGCGCACAAATTGAACGTTGCACACTATTGGTGTATTCGAGAAAGATAAAGTAATTTTCTCGCCCTTTCATGTGGCGTATTTAATTTCCTAGCCAGTAGGTGCGTTCAAACTTTGCGCGGCATTTAGTAACTGTACTAAAAAAAGTGACAGGAAAGCTTTAAGGGTTAAGACTTACATTTTGGCAATTGTTGGATTTTTTAAAATTACTAGCCCACGATCGTCCACGTGAAACTGATTATCAGAGGATATTTGCTATTCAATTCGCGCAGGCGTAGTCCTATTTATGTATTTATCGTTCTCCCATAGAAACTTCTGCCTCCAATGTTATATACAGTGAACAAAAAAAAATGCATAGATATAGTTATCGTGGATTGTTGGATACATTAACCGGACCAACATTTATCCTGTGAATTCAGGTGGAGAATTACGCAGTGCTCCCTACCCAGCGCGACAACTGGCCGGAGCTGCAGCAGGTGGCCGCGCTGCGGACCCTCGAGATGGAGAACGACAGCGACGTTTTCAGGCCCTGGGAGGAGCCGAAGGTGGAACCGGCTGAGGAGAGCTTAGGAGCGCAGTCTGTGTTTGGCTTAAAGGAAAGGTACGTGGAGCTGCACGGCTTGCTCAAGACCACGCGGGAGATATACTATCCGTCTCTTTCTAATTAGATCACTTAGAAAGAGACGGGAAGCTCATCTCACGTGCAAGTAATTGACTTTGTCAAGTAAGGCCTCTTTACATGGAGGCTTACACCGAAACGCGTGTCAACACCCGACTAATATTATAAATGCGAAAGTTTGGATGTTTGGATCTCGCTTAAAGCTCGAAAATAGTTTATAGCCTGGATTAAAATATGCGATGGTTTTTATTTATACGTGGTCGCGCGCGTAAGCTACCCAGTTACTATTGCCAAATTTGACTCCATTTTCCATAGATCCGCATTATCAGTAAGAGAAGTGCGTAAGAGTGTCGATAGCCAGGGCCTACTAGGAGATGACGTGGAAGAAGAGACGGAAGACAACATAGACAAGTACTGCATGGCCGGCACCATGGCGCACAAGTTCATCACTGTACCACCCTACATGATTCCGCAGACGCTCGCCTACAGCTTCCTGCAGATGAACTGGCTGCAGCAGATTGTCAAGGTAGCTTAGGTCGTAGACAAAAGACATGATCACACGTAAGAGCATCGAGAGCTAGGGCGCCCTAAGAGACGACGTCAAGGACACGCTCGCCTACAGCTTCAGCAGATTGTTAAGGTAGCTTAGACTGTAAACAAAAGACCACATGTAAACGCCAACAGCCAGAGGCTACTAGGTGAAGCCGTTTAGGAGGAGGACAACATACACCAGTACTGCATGCATGGCCAGCACCATGGCGCACAAGTTCGTCACCTTCCCGCCCTGCATGGTCCCGCAGACGCTCGCCTACAGCTTCCTGCAGATGAACTGGCTGCAGCAGATTGTCAAGGTAGCTTAGGTCGTAGACAAAAGACATGATCACACGTAAGAGCATCGAGAGCTAGGGCGCCCTAAGAGACGACGTCAAGGACACGCTCGCCTACAGCTTCAGCAGATTGTTAAGGTAGCTTAGACTGTAAACAAAAGACCACATGTAAACGCCAACAGCCAGAGGCTACTAGGTGAAGCCGTTTAGGAGGAGGACAACATACACCAGTACTGCATGCATGGCCAGCACCATGGCGCACAAGTTCGTCACCTTCCCGCCCTGCATGGTCCCGCAGACGCTCGCCTACAGCTTCCTGCAGATGAACAGGCTGCAGCAAATTGTCGAGGTAGCTTATACCGTAGACCAAAGACATGACCACGCCAACGAGTGCCAAGGGAAACTAGGAGACATGGGGGAGACGGAGGACAACATAGACCAGCACTGCATGGCCGCCATCATGGCCCACAAGTTCATCCCGCGTCCCGGCCTGCATGATCCCGCAGATGCTCGCCTACAGCTTCCTACAGATGAACTGGCTGCAGCAGATTGTTAAGGTACCTTAATTAAATGATTTCCTTCTAATGAAATCTGTAGTTTTTCTTGCCATCAATGTAACGTTTGCCATAACATAATCATCATAAATCATAACTAAAAATAGTTTTTCTGAGATAATTAAAACTTTCGGAATTTTTATATAACAATCAATCCCTAGTATGACCTACAGGACCCTGTAAAAAGTTTATCTAGATTGTCCTGAAAATGTTATGGTTTCAGACAAAATCACTTTTATATCAAATGACGATATGGAAAACTACTGTCATTAATGTTAAGGCAAAAAAAAATTGGACATAGAAGGAACAATTCATACAGCTATTTCTTCAGCTTCATATTCTGTGTTCGTGTGTTCCAGTTGAACGTGCAGAACATGCGGCTGTGGTTCAACAAGCAATTCGACGAGCTTATGGCCTCCAAGAAGCGGGAGGTTGGGCTCGTATGCGAGCGGAACTCCAGGCTACGCTTCATCATTGACGGTACTTATAATATTTATATCTATTCATTCACTCTTTTTAGCGACTGATGACCGGTGGAAAATGTCGCTGGATGCAGGTGGCGCAGGACCGGTCATTGTGACACTCTTTGGGGGAGGACTATGCCCAGCTGTGGTCTTTCTTTAATATGATGATAATGTCGCAGTCTTTTTTACATTTCTTCTCTCCTCGGTCCTGTGCCAACCTCATCTGTGTTTACTTGTAGAAAAATCGAATCAAATTATCGGCTTTTAATCATTTCATACAGAAAATACTTACATACAAATAAAAACCAGAGCGGCGTCCTTATCTCTAAACAACTCAAACCACTCACTGTCACTATTACTACCGAACTCTCTGTATTTGCATAAAGCTAGTAAGTAGTCTAGGGGTAAGGACAGTTTTTTTGCCATTTGGCGGATATCGACAATCCACCGGGCTGGAGGTGGGCCCGTTGACTGTTTAGATGACCGCTGGTCACACAATTCATTAACCCGTCCGGACCATCTTCTTTAGTTTCACTGCTAGAAATGAATTATCAAATTAGACAACAACTTGCACAATTTTTTTCATGTTGGGTTATGGGTTTCGAACAGTCCACCAGTCAATGTGTCCAATCGACATGACAGCCAAGTGATTGCAAGGTTATGCCAGTGTTTCAACTTCGCAAAGTATTCCAGACCCAAGAGCCACTCGTAGGATTTGCTGTTAAGTTGGTATTTGGATAAATTGTTGAGATAAATTAGTAAATATTTTGTGTTTCTTGGCCCTGGAAAATACGTCCATTAACTAAATTAAATGATCAAAGTAGCATTTTTTTCCCCTTTTTTTACGAGCGAAAATGCATCTTCGCGTCACACTACTGGGGAACCAGTACGGGTATGACGGACTCCCGGAAACCGATCGGACTACCGTCTAAAACCCCACGGTGCCTTACGCGCTTTTTTATGGTGGAGCCACGGGAACGCTTGCGCACACTTCCGCGGCTCCGCCAGCAGCTGTCCCCATTAGAGACACATCACGGAGAGGGAGGATCCATATTCCATATCCTCCCTGTCCATACCCATGTACCGGTCCTGAAGAATCGTCGTACCCCCACCCGACACGCCCCCCACCTCGAGGACCTCATTCAGCTCAGACGCGCCCGTGACTGCCACCCGGAGATCTTTTTCCCTAAAGTAACCCCAGTTAAAGTTAGTTTCAAACTGATTTCTGATAAAATATTATTCTTTTTACAGAGCTAAACAAGCTATCGGATCTTCGCGGTAGCTTCCACCATCTGATAATCGCAATCAAGGACCCTCAGTGGGCGCAGGATGAGCAACCGCAGAGACTGATCAAAGTAGACCCTGAAGAAGTTAGTTACATGTATACGTATCAGGATACTCATCTGCCGTATCGAAATCAGTATTTTTACTGTACGCACAGCATAATACGCGTAATGGTCCAATGCCTTACTGATGTCTTTATAGCTTGCTGTACAGTTACCAGCACGTTGCCGATGTTTCTGCCCACTTTTTATGGCAGATATTGATGCTGGTGACTATACTACGACGATGACACGTATACGTGAAGTCCCTTACTAGACGAAAGAGCACCTGCTATGCAGTTCAGCGGAATGCCGTAGGTTACGTTTTCTAGTTGTGAAACAACAATTTTGTTAGGTAGAGGACCTTTTTCCGTATGAATGTGTTAAGCAGAGAACACATTGTCGCAATCTCTTCCGAGCTTTTTCATGGAGTTCCAGTTTACAGAGAGGTCTAACTAAGGTACAGAGACCTTACAAAAAGGCTCATTATTTTAGAGGGATGAAGGCATTGGACTACTCGTCCCTTTTTAAGTGTGCTAATTAGAAAGGGACGGATACACTTGTCCAAGACGTGTTGGTATCTTCCTAATTCGGTTGTTTGACAGTGTTCCATCGCGCCTTACATCAGCCCGAGCCAGATCGTTATCCCGCCCCCCGAAGGAGGCCCGAAGGACGACTTCCGTGAGCGCGCCCTCATCGAGATGATGGATGGAGTGCTCGAGAAGCTGTGGCACGAAGAGATCAAGAAGCCGATACCGATGCCGCAGTGCATGGTAAGAGTTTAACAATGTGTATACGGAACTATTGAGCACATCAGCCCGAGCCAGATCGTGATTCCCCCCGAAGACGGGCTGAAGGACGCCTTCCGCGAGGGCGCCCTCGTCGATGATGGACGCAGTGCTCGAGAAAATGTGGCATGAGGAGATGAAGAAGCTGAGCTGAAGCGACACTATGGCGACCTCTGTAGCCTAGTTGATAGTGACCCTGCCTGCGAAGCCGGCGGCCCCGGGTTCGAATCCCGGTAAGGGTATGGATTTGTGTGATGAGCACGATTTTTTTTCCAGTCATGGATATTTTTAAGTATTTAAGTAATTACATTTATTATATTACAATAAATATATCGTCTTCTAATACCCATAACGCAAACCTTATTGAGCTTACTATGGGGCTATTTCAATTTGAGTAAGATTGTCCCCTAATATTTATTATTATTCTTATTGAAGTATTTATTGATCTACATAGGTATATAAGCATGTATATCGGCGTCTAGTACATAGTACAAGCTTTGCTTGGTTTGGGAATAGGTTGATTTGTGTAAGATTGTCCCCAAATATTTATTTTATTTATTTCTTTATCTACTGTACTCATGTCAGATTCACTATCGCCATTGTTGTTATCCCACAGCTCGACAAAGACCCCGAGCACTTCAACGAAGACGATTTGCGCCTAGTGTTCGACTACGAAGCGAAGGTGGCGTTCCGGAACGAGGAGAGGGACAAGTACCGCAAGATGCTGCACGCCGAGTACGCCAAGCTCAGTCAGATCCTCAACGAGGGCGTCGTCAAATTTAACGCCAAGGTACGCGAAGTAGCGTACGCCAAGGGGCGTTCTCCCAGGTATGCGAGGCATATGCTGAATACGCCAAGGTCAGTCAGGTGCTGGACAAGGGCGTCGTCAAGTTCAACGCCAAGGTACGACAATCAGCGTACCTAAGCCAAGGGACGTTGTTAACCTCAACTCTAAGCAAGGCATACGCTGAATACACCTTCTTGTACTTTGATCTTTTAAATTTCGTATATTTTGGGACACCCTACTGCTAAACGCGGCCACAGTGCCGCGCATTACGGCCACTAGTGGTTCCACTAAATGCGACCACTAGGTGAAGGCCATTCCTGCAGCACTCAAAACGTTCCACGAACGGCCTATAGTGGCTGAATGTGCGGCCACTCTAAACAAAAAGGAGACAACTATACAGTTCGATGTGGTGTTGCAGGTGAAAGACACGTGGTTGTTGAAGCTCCGTGTCGACGGGGTTATCGGACAGGAGAACCTCAACTTCATGCGTCTGCGCCGCGCCAACCTGGACCGGTTGGAGATGGCCGAGAAACTCGAGGACATGAGGTATACAGTCGAATACAGAAAAACGTGACCCCCCGCATTGTAAAATTGCCTTTGGCCTATTTGCAGAATAAATACTTTGATTATGAGTGTGTCCAAGGGGGAGTTTATCTGTGCTTACTGTCTTCATCGTTCGCCTTGTAAAGTCGATTCTTGTTCCGGTTTCATTCCATTGAAGAGGAGGATGCCTGATAAGCAATCGGAAGGCTTAAGGTTAAGGCGGATGTCACACTGCGCCGCATCTCCGGACGGAGGTGCGGAGCTGCATACAAATTTCGCCGGACGGAGGTGCGGTGCAGTGTGTCGTACCACACGGAATTTATATACAAACTGAGGTACTTGCATACAACGAGCTCCGCATCTCCCTCCGGAGATGCGGCGCAGTGTGACATTCATCTAAAGCGTCTAACCGTGAGGACTAATCTTAAAGTAAACTTTAGTCGTTAAAGCAATGGCGCGTAATTTCGTTGTCCGAGAGGCATGGATGGCTTGTGTTGGAACTGCCCTGTGCAACCAAACCCCCTTGTAGTACAAGTAGCGCGTAGCCTTTTCTAGAATAGCCACGTTTTTTTGAAACACATTTCCCAGAGCGGAGATAGCCAAGTACTCCGCCGAAGAGGAGACCCTGATGGGGGAACTTCAGCTGATCCAAGAACAGGGCTCAGAGGTGCAGGCGGCGTTCGATGCGCTTGCGCAGAAGGACAAGTACCTCGAGCGCACCTTCAAGAACCACTTCGCGGACCTGTCGCCCATCATCGTCGACCAGTGCTACAAGTTCTTCAAGTCAGTTATAACAGATATCGCAATAATATAAAGACTTCAAATGCATAGGTAGAACGAGATACCTTGTTGCAATTTTATTTTATGGTGGGATAATAGTACAGGCTGAAATTAAATTAGTGATACAAAATAGCAAAATGTGAATCTATCCTTGATTCTCAGCAACTTTTACTATGGGACCAACTTTGTGTTATGCCAAACAAATCCAACTAATGAATCGGACTAATTTTGCTCATTTTAGATTGACGAAAATGTATGAGCAGGTGTTTTTTTTTTCATAACACGAAGTTAAAAGTTGTTCAGAATCATTGATAGATAGATTCACTTTTTGCTATTTCATATCACGAATTTAATTTCAGCCTACAAAGTATTACTTGCCCAACGCGGTAAAAGAAACAATGTCAGATTGCAGGGATTTGATGCCCGAGCTAATTTGAAGGCGATAAATATGAACCACATGCCATATTTATCGCCTTCAAATCAGCTCGGCGAGTACAAAATTTTACTTCTCCCCTAGCTATAAGAAATGGAATTATTAGCACGTAATTGCTACTTTATGGCCTGGTGTGACGTAAAGAATATTTGAACACATACAACCGACGATGGCTGTCTGGTTCTCTGGTGGCAACCACGCACCGGCAGGCGCAGCGTGGGCAGCGCGTAGACCCCGCAGGCGGCCTGAACGGCCCTCGACGGCTCGGCGCTCGGCGCTCGGCGCTCGGCGCTCGGCGCCCGGCACTCGGCGCTCGGCGCTCGGCGCTCGCCAGGCCGCCGCCGCCGGGGGCGCATGACCAGTCATTGTGGCATTCGTCGGTGGAGGTGGAGGCTTATGTCAGATTCAGATTCAGATTCATTTACTCACAATATAAGATTACATTATATTTATTTTATGTCCAGCAGTTGACGTCTTTCGGATGATAATGGAATGATGATTGGCTGTTTGCAGGAAACGGCCTAAATGGCACATGCGGGCGACGATGACGCCCGTGGTCCTGTACGGGCTGGCGGGCGCCGTGCTCAGCGGAGTCAAACCCCTGCGGTTGCACCCGGACTGCTTGGACTTCTTCAAAGGGTATGTCCTCCTCTTCGACGGCTTTTTGAAAGACAGCCGCGGACATAACATCAGGTGCAGGTGACACGCTGTAGGTACCATCGCCATTCCTCTCTCACAGCCACCTTGTGTCTAAAGTTATAAAGTACGTAGATGGCTTTAAAGCATATTATTATTCTATTAGAAAGAAATCGCCATGATAATGCTTCAATGATTGCGGTATTCTCACTCTCATTACTAAAATAACGATAACAGACATGTAATGTGCCCGTCTCTGTAAGCTCCTTTCTGACCAGTCTGTCATCTCGCTAATTTTTGGAGCAGTCCCACCGGGGAAGCTCCCCCTTACAGAAGACCGCTGTCATAATAACGCCACTACATGCTATGTGGTGTTGAGCCCTGGTCGTGAGTAAAGTCAGCAGAGCTCCCGTGGATACGCTGTGATGAGAGTGAGGGATCCGCAATTGCTATCAACACAATAAATCCTCGAATCAATAAAGGGCCGGCAACGCGTGTGTGACTATTCTGGAGCCGCGAAGGTACGTGAGCACCGGTATCTGCTTACCATCAGGCGGTCCGTACGCTTCTTTGCTACCGTCGTAATACATACATAAAAAATCTTAAAAGTATAATACTGAACAGGGTGGAAGTACTGGATCAGATCAGCAACATGCCGCCTGTGATGGATGAGGGCCTGTGGGCCACCATGATCAAGCTGCGGCGGGTTAAGATCGAAAACGAGATACGGGTAAGCAGAGTTGCTTGATCTTTTATATCAGTATCAAAGGGCTGCTGTAGGTGAGCAGTAAAGCACGCGACTTTCAACTCCAGGTTGTTGGATTTTTCAAAAAAGGTTACGAACAGTAGGTACATTTTTGTCGAAGCAAGGGAAGTAGGCAAAAATTGCTAGCAATTGCCCTTCCGGCTGAGACAATTATAGTGCTTTTCTCAAAAATTGTGCAAGAAAACAAAAATATACTTTCTGAAAATCCGAGTAATAAGGCATGCTTTTCTTCTCGCCACTTCATGAAATTGTCGTACGCCTTTAGATATTTTGTCTTTTGGATTTGCAGGGAACACATAATCAATAATTGAGCTTGCAGCTTCTTTTAAATCTGGAATCATTTTCAATCGTATATTCAATATTTTCCGAAAAAACAACTAGACACTATATGTAAAAACAGAATTATTAGCGGACCCCGACTGTTTTAAGTTACTATACTCAGGGAAAACCTTAAGGAGGACGATTGGTATCAATAATGTCGCATAAGGTCTTAAGCTGGCACCTATGCGTTGAAGTCATAGGGCGAGTTGCGCCAACTTACGATTACAGAACGTTAAATATGGCGCCGGCAGCTGTTATTCCATAGACACTTGTCAAACTTTCCATACATTCAGATTTTAACGAACACCGCATACGAATACAGACGGTTTGGTGCCACCCAGCCTTAGCTACTCAAGTTCTCTGATCAAACGCAGAATGAACGCCAACTGCTATGGTATATGCACCACTAAAAGTCTTAACTTTTACCACCAGCAAAGAGAGGCTACGCGTACGGAGTTTTGCATTCGATAGGCAAGAATTTCATCATCTATGCACCCTTCAAAAATGGTAGGGTATAGAGGTTTACCCGATGCTTCTTTTAAGGGCCAAGTCTGGCAGGATCAGCCACAATTCAATATGATTAGACTTAAATTAAATAGTTTCTGTTGTTATATTTCCTAAGTCTGTATCTAACAGCTACCCCTTGGTTCACCATTATCATTAATCATGAGCTCCAATTTCAGATGCGAGGTGTAGGCCTAGAAATGGCTTACGTGGAATGTACTAACGCTGTCTGGACGAAGTCGATCCTGGCGCGAAAGAACTTTCTCATCAAAACCCATGATCAGATCGCCCAGCATCGCGAGGAGGTTGAATTCACAGCTAGGAACAGAGTTGTACAGGTAATTGTAGTTTCAGATGCATTTCGTCTAGGAAAATATACATTTTTATATCACGTTGGTGGCGAACAAGCTTACAGCCCGCCTGGATGGTAAGTGGTTACCGTACCCTATGTTCTTCATTTGCAAACAACAAGTTTTTTTTTATAGTATTGAAGTAGGTGCACAACATTATTATAAATACGTACCTTAAAGGCTAACATACATACGATTATAAAATTAAAAATGAATTATTATTTAGGCGACGAAACAGTGTGGCTCCGTTGCGTCGTCACGTCCGGTGTAGAGTTCGGTAGGTTGCCCCGGAACCGCCGGAACACGACACCCTTCGGCCAGAAGTCAGCACACGCGATGGTCTCCTGCAGCCGGTAATAAGTTCGAGTGCTGACGACGTGTTGTTGATGCGATGTTGCAGTTCGTCCTGCCGGCGGGCCAGGTGGAGATCAGCACGACGGGACACATCGAGGACTACCACGACGCCACGCTCATCCCGCGCTCGGACATTGAGAAAATCAATGAAGTCATTCTGGTAACAACCCGGGCTCTATCAGTCTACAAAATTGTTGAAATGTGGGAAAATATCGTACGTTACATAGTCAAGTTTATTATCAAACAGTGGCAGCGCGTGGGCAACCCGGAACAAATAAAGTTATGAAAGAGATTAGCGTAACTATATATATATAACTATAGGCTAACCTAAAGTGAAATTTTAGTCAGGCGACCCGCACGCTACGCGAGCCCCGTTATCTTCATACCCCTGCACCCGCGCGCAAGCAGGCGAGGACTGCAGAGTGCAACGTTTGACCTGCAGAAACTTAGATATGAAGAATGAGAATAAGAATAATTTATTGACCATAACTTAAAATAACAATTTTCTTTAGATACAGTGACTTCCACACTAGGCACAGCCTGTATCGTGGTAGTCAAATCGAACACGTGAGTTACAAATATCATGCGGCTATTAACTAAAGGGAATATAAAAAGGTTTTTTTTACACAAATCGGGCAAAAAAATGCGATTTGTTGAATGTGTGCGTAGTGTGGTGTTAATATTGAGTGAATGAATGTAGGAGAGTGTGAGTAGTGTTAATGTAGGAGAGGGAAGGATGCAAATGGCTCTTTACTTCAGGGCTTCTTCAGCCTGTTCGTAAGTCCAGGACAACAACAGCTCCCGTATCGATCTTTCACTAACATACAGGCTTCGTTTCAGTAGTGAAACGAAGTCAAATCAGAAACAACTGAAACCTGAGACGTAGGTTTCAGTTGACGTTTGTGTAAATAAAAAGGTATGCGTCTAATCTTCCGAATCACCAGCCTCTTCAGAGCATGTTTAACATTTAGATTAGAAAGAGGTGGGTAGATTTATCTCGTCGACTTCGTGGCGTCAGTTGTGGTAGCCCACTACCGAAAGACATTTTATTAACAGTGCAGTAGAATATACGCAGAAGCCCCTACTGGAAATTCTGATCTGATTACAGGCGGTAGGTGAAATGAAATTGCGGATGATGCGCAAACAGATGGAGTTCCGCAAGGGAATCCTCTCCAAGGAGTGGGAGCACGCGCAGATGAAGATGAAGCTGCGTCACATGGCGCAGGAGCTCGCCTCGTACCGGAGGCTCAAGGTCATTGTCCTCTATAGTGTCGTGAATTAGCGCTAGGCCGAGTGTTCTTCAACCGAGCCGTTAAGGGGGCGCTCATTAGTTACGTGAGGTATTTTTGGAATTTTTCTGACCTTTCTAGTGTAAATGTGTTGGAATTTTTATATAAAACAAAGATAAAAAATGTGTATGATATGGCCATAAATTTGCGATGAAACAAGCACCTACCAGGAATTGGTGAAGGCACTAGTTTCACAACAGTTACCGCCATCAACACCACTGTAAATCTTGTTTATTCGCACCCGCAGACTGCCAAGATACAGGCTTGGCCTAGTTTGGAGTCTGATGGATATACCCTATATCATGTAATAAGTGTTTTGTGAAATAAATCATTTTATTTATTATTTTTATTTATTATTATTAATTCTGACCTTCCAAGTCAGAGAGAAAACTAAAACATGTTGAGATTAGACCGGTTTCCTCACGATTTTTTCCTTCACCAAAAATCGATGAAATTATGTTTCTTACACAAGTTTTTTGACAAACTTCAGTGGTATGAGATGGGGTTCGAACCTACGATCTTCGGATAAAATTCGCGTGCCTCATAGCTCAGCTACAGTTCACATTTCGTAGGCTATAAGGGAATTCAATAATGTCTTAACCGTAGATTCAGATTTCTATTGGGTAATGTTTAGAGATGCCGGTTCAACTTATTTCAACACCGGGACTCGGTTGAGGTTATTTGCTACAACAATAAATTTGAAAGTGAACACTAACATAGACTTGATAAAGCAATGATTATGATGATGAATAACGGTGATGCGTTCCTGTTGTCCCTCATTAGGGACACAGGGATCGCAGAAAAGTTCTTCGTTGGTCACGATCTTGCGTGGTTTCATCCAATTTATATTGATGACTCATTCAGTTTTAAATTGATTCCAATTCATATGAACGTAAAGCTTGCATATTTGTTAATATTCATCCAGCGAGAGCCTTGAATATCTCATTATATTTGAACAGATCCCGAAAGAGCTCCAGCTGTACCTGAAGAATAAGGAGCTGGGCTACACCGACGAGCAAGACTACGTGCGACTCGAGAAGGAGATGGAAGCAGAGAAGCAGGCTGTCAACAGGGTGCTGGAGATGCAGATACACCGCGTCGAGGAGCTGCAGGTGAGCCATATACAGCTGTGTGTGAAAAAAAAGGGCAAGGCAGCAACGCACTTGTGATTCTTCTGGAATCGTAAGCGTCCATATATACGGGGCCCGGTTACCATCAGACATAGCGTAATATTGATTGCCACCAGCGTGTGTAAAAAAAAAGAAAAATTGATTTGATTATATTTAACATGAACTCAGCACGCCCCGCTGAACGTTCAGCCGGAGCGGTTTCACCGGCCGTACACTAAGGTGGTTTGCACCAAACCATCTGGTGTTCGTTAATATCTGAATGTATGGAATACAAGTTTCTATGGAATGGCAACTGTCGGCGCCATATTTGATCTGCTGATCAACGTTAAAGACGGTTTGGTGCAGGCACTAAGAGATAAGATTACGTTCCAGGTGAAGATCAACGCGGTCGAGGCGAAGTCCGCCAAGCTGGACGGCGTGATGACGGCGCTGAACGCGCAGATGTCCGAGAAGCGGCTCAACGAGGACCCGCTGGAGCCCATCAGGACGCGCCGCATACTCAAGACGAGGTGAACTACACGTCTTTAGCCGTCAATTTTGAAGGGGAACTTGAACTTTTCATACAAATGAATGTTTGAAGAAAGGGCTCGTGCCATCTTTTTTGTGGCTCTTTATTTAATACTAGGTGTTAAATAAAGATATTAAGCATCGATTTGACTCGAACAAAAATTAGGGCGTTAAAGCCCAATATCACGCAAACGGATCACAGAGTTGAAAAATGGTTCCTAGAAAACCACAATATTTTTAGACGAGTTATCCAACGATACACCATGGGTTTAAAGAGAAAAAAAACATGTCCACTTTACGTGTAGGGGAGGTACCTTAATTTTTTTAATCAAGATTCGATTCTAACGTTTTGTCGGCTTGATTGATTTATATACCAATGCCGAATGACAGCTTTCTAGTAGTCAGGGCTACAAAGCTAAGCCGCAGACGGACAGACGGAAAGACCGACATCGCGAAACTATAAGGGTTCCTTGTTGACTACGGAAACCTAAAAAGGCGTATCCTCCGCGCGGTCTGGCAAAGGAAGGGACACAACAAAACAGACAGACATAAAATTACTAACGGACATCCAGTTCAGTAAGCCTTAATATGAGCCGGGAGCTGATTAAATACCTACTCGTATTGCCGTTATAAATATAGGTACTCTTATTATTTCTAGAAGTTGTCTTTGGCAATCTAATAACATATTTGTAATGTGCTCGAACGTTATTCTTAGTGGCGGTTATTGTAGTAAAGTCATTTGGTAGTTTTTTTACAAACAGGCTTCCTTCTAGTATGAACCTGTTAATGTGAGAAAGTGTTTTTGTCGAAATACTACGCGAAGAGAATCTCTGTTGTAAGACATCTTTTCTGGAGTACAAATCTTTTATCGACATTGACAGAATTTCCCCAGAAAATTATTCCGTAGGTCAGTAACGGATATACATTTCCTTAGTAGGCGTAGGCACTATATAATTACTATATTTTCGAAGCAAGTTTCCAACAAGACAGATAAAGCATAGCAGTTCTAGAATTTTTCTTATTTATTTTGTCAATATGACCCTTCCAATTTAAGTGGTAAGCCTCAGTGGCAACCCTGGTAATCTTGGTTATTACCATTCCATTGAACGTGGTTGTTGTTGCAGGATGGAGATGTTGGTGCAACGAAGCCAGCTGATCCGGGAAGTGCAGCAACACCACTCCACCATAGTGCTGCTGCAGACTGAGCTGGAACTGCTGCGACTGAAGACCTACCCCACACTGGCCAGCTTCCGCACCCTAGACTAGAAGCAGGTCGCTTACGGACCATCTCTCTCTTTCTCTCTCATCTGAGCACTTTCCCTGTTGCATCCTCAGCTTGGGTGCTTCGGAGCGCGGGGTCCGCTTTCCGGCATTTACTCCTCGACTTCACGCGGCCATGCTCGGTTGTAAGACCGTTGGCACGCATGTCATCCCGAGCCATCACTTCTTGGGCCTCCCCCTTCTAGCGGGCCCTGGCAGACGGGGTATATCAAGCCATTTTGTTACCCACGCAACTTGCAGGTTTTCGTAAAACGAGACCTTACTTGAGCTGTCGAAACTCACTGCAAAAAGTCACTGCATTTGTGCGCCATTAGTTATTCCTTACGATTGCGTTGGATTCGTCATGGAAACATGGCGTTTCACCTGTGCTGATGTCGATGTATCTACTTGCCTAGTCATAATGTGTTGTATAAAGCATCTTTAGTAAAGTATTAAAATAAAAGTATGGTTTAATATAACGTTAAAGAAAAGTTTTTACATAGTTACCACGACAATTAAGTAGTTTTCATTATTCATTTTTTGTTCCCAAATTTACGAATAATTTATGTTTATAATTTAGGCAATTTACGTACTCATATCCTTATACATTACATAATTAATTGTAAAGACTCAAAATACTGTCTTGAAAATTATATAAAAGTGGTTAAAAAAAAGGAGTAACGAAAGCCAATTTAATTGACGTGGTAACTACGTGCAAAGTTTTCTAGAAATGCTCTTTTATGGTAACACTTCTTTATTAAGTAAAAGCAAAATGTGCATAGGTACCTACCTACCTCGTGTCATATCTTAAGAGAATGGGAATAAACCCGATAGCTGGTACCAAATACACTTGTGATTAATTAAAGACGTTGAACCCCTTTGCCTACCTTTAGGATGAATATCCACCGCAGATAGTGCGTAGCTTTGTTTAATATATTTGACACCTAGCTGTCAAGCGCGCGAAATGCTTATCTCTGGTGGGTATTCTGCCTAACAGTTGCGTATTTGTAACGCTAACTAACCTAGAATCACATTCAAACAACATCAGGTCAGGCTCGTAAGAAGGTACATTTTGTAGAATGTTGGAAGTACCAAGTTGCTTGAGTGGGCTTTGATTTTGTTAATTTCTCAATTTATTATAAAACTGTATGTGTTCAATTCATACATCCATACTAATATTATAAATGCGAAAGTGTGTCTGTTACCTCTTCACGCTTAAACTGCTGAACCGATTGAGATGAAATTTGGTATGGAGATAGTTTGAATCCCGGGGAAGGACATAGGGTAGTTTTTATCCCGTAAATCATCCCCTGAGGGGGTGAAATGGGGGATGAAAGTTTGTATCGAGCTATGATATAAACGAGTTCCACGCGGATGGAGTCGCGGGCAGAAGCTAGTAAACAATAAATTAAGATCATCAACTAGGTGTAACCGAAATTCTATGATAGTTGAATAAATAAATTGTTATTTGCCTACAAAATCACCATTTATAATATATACAAACAAATGCAAATATCACAGCATCATTTGGTTTCAATATTATTATTAAATAGTTAATAAAGTTTTCATAAAAATTACATCATTATCATTAGTTCAACGAAAATCGGGAAAATTAACCGTGATAAAGAAATTATAAAAAGTTTGATTGAAGCAAAATAACACGCTCAAAATTACTTACACAGATACTTATTCCCTTGACATTAGAGTTCGTGTGTAGATCGTTTTGAGCGCTAGAACTGTATAGCAACTTCTGCTGCTGACTGAACACGATATCCTAACAGGCGTGGCACCAAAGAATTCCTGTCCCGCGGCTATCCGAGACGAGGTACATTGTCACACTGTTCCCCAAGTAGAAGGCGCTAAATTGTCTTAATATTAGTATGCGACTGGGGCTCGACTCTAACATAACGTGGTCTTAACAGCGAACGAAATAATTTACTTTAAAAACAAAGTTTTAACCGACTTAAATTTAGTACTCCGCCAAGCCACGAGAACATTTCCACATTTCTTTTCCCATTTACCACATGAACTGATTTCCGAGAGCAAATGCATTGATTATTAGAGAAAAAAACCCAATCACTGTATGTGACCCGATAATATTTGAGGACTTCCGTCGATTCCACAAGGATCACCCTTGGCACTTCATTAGTTGCTATTTCAACAGAATCTTATCAGAATCTGTGATATAGGTACTTTTGTACTTTTAAGTACATAATTGAGGAATTCCATAAGTCATCTGTGGTCTTCATCATCAATTCCACTCCACCAATTTATGATTTCCGGATGTAAATACACGAGTTATAATAGAAAATACCAAAATCACTACACGCGTGCCTAACATAATTGAGGAGTTCCCTCAATTCCTCATGGATCCCATCATCCAATTGAATTCCCAAAAAAATGGGACCCACCTGGAAGCATATACTTACAAACAAAAAAAAAAATGTATGAATCGGCTCATCAATGACGGACTTCTGAGGTAATTGAAAAAAAAAAAAAAAAACAACCGAATTGAGAACCTCCTCCTTTTCTTGAAGTCGGTTAAAAAGAAGGCAAGCTCCTTACAATAAATGCCTGCATGTTTCTATTTTGACCAATGGTTGAATGGTAGAGAATGCCTTATGGCATTAAGTCCGCCATTTGTACTTTATCTTGTATTGTGCAATAAAAAAGTGAAGGAAGAGTTATTTGGCCTGCGGGTCATCCATCAAACTTTTTTGTACCTTTCATATGGTTTGACGGAGTTTAGACGCCGACAAAAAATTGGAGAATGACCTTCTAAGGCTAGAACATGCGAGGAAATTTGTCATGTTCTGCGTCGCGCTATTGAAGTTTTAAAGTTATGTATAAATACAATTTCCTTCAGGTTCTCCTTATTATGTGTCTCTGGCAACATCAACGAACTTTCAGATTTATTATATGTATACATAGATAGATAGATTTACAAATAATAATAAGGACTTTTTCCAGTCTTAATTCTAATAAGAAGCCTACTTCCAAAATTACTTTTCATCAGAGGGTGCCGCATATAAGGCCGGTTTTATATATATTTATTTATTTAAACTTTATTGCACAGTAACAAAGATACAAGTACAAGGCGAATTTAATGCCATAAGGCATTCTCTACCAGTCAACCTTTAGGCCAAACAGAAAATAAGCATAGCTGGTGCGGGGTACGAGAACAACACAGAAATAAAGTACCTAAGAGGAAAAATTACGTATAATTATTATACGGATAATTCCAATAAATACAATATAATATACATCCTTATTATAATTTAATATTACATAAATATGATATAAAACAAATATAATAAATACAATATAATATAATATAATATAATACCTATATATCCTACTAATATTATAAATGCGAAAGTTTGGATGTTTAGGTTTGGATGTTTGTTACTCAATCACGCTTAAACGGCTCAACCGATTTAGATGAAATTTTGCACGAAGATAGTTTATAACCTGGATTCAAATATAGGATAGTTTTTATCCCGGGTCCACGCAGACGAAGTCGCGGGCGGAAGCAAAAGAACGCAGCTTCATGGAGAGTCCTGGTTGGCAGTCTTTATATTTTATTAATAGTCTGATGTTTCTGATAATGGCTCGCGAAGATATCGTCTGTTTACATATTACTATAAGTATTTACTGGTTTTCAAAATTATTACATCCATTCACATTTACAATGCTAGTAATTTATGAAAGATAAGCATATACGAGTACGCCATCTGTGATCACGGCTTTACATCAGTTCCGCCGTCGCAAAAGTTCATTGGAGCGTTACTAGAGGGCGCGCAGTGACACTTTTAAATCCTAGCTTCAATACTAGTTTTTTAAGGGTTTAACTGGTATAATAATACATTATAATCAGAATTTGAATATGTAGATATTATGTGCATGTGTAAAAATAAACATAATTAAGGCCTTAATTTAATCTACTGTTTTTTTCCATTGTATTGTGTAACGAAAATAGCCACATCCATACTAATATTATAAATGGGAAAGTGTATGTGTGTGTTTGTTTGTCCGTCTTTCACGGCAAAACGGAGCGATGAATTGACGTGTTTTTTTAAGTGGAGATAGTTGAAGGGATGGAGAGTGACATAGGCTACTTTTTGTCTCAATCTAACCCCCCCACTTCCCTAAAATGGGGGGTGAAAGTTTGTATGGAGCTACGATATAAACGACTTCCACGCGGACGGAGTCGCGGGCAGAAGCTAGTATTTTATAAGGACAACTTTCAAGCAAACAATTCATCACGGCCCTGCTGTTATCATTACCCATGGATCTGACTGCTCTTATATCTAATTGTCGTCAAAACCGCAGATTCAGGAGGAACATTGAAAAATGCAAGCACTCGTCATACAGCTAGCCTTTTACCTGATTGTACCTACCCTACAGGAGCTTGGGGTCCGCTTTGGCACCTAATCCCAAGATTTGCCGTAGACACTAGTTTCACGAAAGCGACTTCTGTCTGACCTTCCAAGACGGAGGGACTTACTTAGGCCTTGTTGGGCTTAGACCGGTTTCCTCATGATGTTTGCCTTTTTCGAAAAGCTACTGTTACATATGAAATGGTTTTGTGCATCAGGTTTTTTGAAAAGCCTAGTGGTACGGGCGGGGAGTCGAACCCACGGCCTCCAGATTGCAAGTCGCGTGGCTCGGCTACAGTAGCTCAATAGAGCGTTTACACACGACAGCCTTTTTCAGCAACACAAAACGACTGTCGTGCGACACTGGCCTAGTATCCTAATCAGAAAGAGACGGTACTCTATCTCGCCGGGACACAGCTCGCGCGCCGCCTTGTGCTAACCGTGTTGTATCGATACTTTATCGCGTTTGAAGTGGAGCTCTGTAGTTGATTAAACTAGTAATAAAATAACCTTGTTTGGAATCGGATTGGAGGAAACAGTTTTGCCACATAGGTAGATAGGTACCTACTTACCGGTGAATGAACAAAAAATCCGAAGAATGCGAGCTCCTTAAAAATTTCTACCCATACACGTGCCTAAAACCCGATATGCGCATGTTCGGACGGCTGCCTGGCATCGTTTTGACACCCCGCCCCCAAACCCGCATAATGGCAATGGCACCCATTCTTTTGGGCCCTTTCGCGGCGCTACTTATACTTCTATGGTTTTTTCGTTCGCTGCCTACTAATGTCAAAGTGTAATACTCGGACACTTGAAATGTATGACAGTTGCGGTCGAATATTATACTTCGGTACTTTTTTTAATACCACAACGGCGACAAATAGATTATGACACAAGCAATGCTCGTTGCCGTTGTCTTTGCCTTCTATATTTTAAGGAATACCTATATGTTCTAAAGGGTACTTACTAATGTTCAAACAGACTACTAGACTACTTAACTAAGCAACCTACTAATATTATAAATGCGAAAGTTTAGATGTTTAGGTGTTTGGATATTTGTTACTCAATCACACAAAAGCGGCTGAACGGATTGAGATGGACATGGAGATAGATTATAACCTGGATTTTTATTTTTCATTTTTTTTTATTTACTAGCTTCTGCCCGCAACTTCGTAAAAGTATAAATTATGGTAGACATGATATCCTTATGTTTAACCATACACATACTACTGATTTTTAAAATAAAGATTTCATTTCCATAGATTGTTTACGTTGGAATGAAAGGCCCAAAGCATTCCTTTAGAGAGCGCTCTCAATGCCCCTAGCGCTTAGCTTCGCTTGCAAGACACCCGAAGATAATGAGTGTCCATTATCTTCGGGTGTCTTGCAAGCGAAGCTTAAGGAAGCAAAAGGTAAAAGGGGAGGCAAGCGAAGCCGAAGGCTGAGCTTTACCTAGGAATGAAAGGCCTATAGCATGCTATTAGAGATCGCTCCCTAGGCGAGCTCGAGGGCCGAAGACCCGAAGGCAAGCCCACACGGACACTTACAATCCCTAGGTGTCGTGCAAGTGAAACCTTTGGCCAAAGTACCGAAGATGAGCGGTGAGGCAAGCGAGGCCGAAGGCCTGAGGGCAAACCCTCACGGACACTTACTATCCCGTAGGTGAGTGGCGAGGCAACCGACGCCAAAGGCCGTGCTTTTCGTTGGAATGAAAGACTCGAGGCAACCCTTCTGAGAGCGGTCTCAATGCGAGCAATGATCTCTAAGGGCACTCATGATCTTCCGATATTTTGCAAGCGAAACTTGAGGGCCGAAATCCTGAAGGTAAACGGGGAGGCAAGCGAAGAAGAAGCGCAGCAAAGGCTAAGGTTTTCGTAGGAATGAAAGGCCCAAAATATCCCTTAAGGAAGCGCACCTTATTCCCCTCCCAATAATATTTCTGAGATATATTCGAGATAAGTATTTAACTCAACCTATCAACATGTTGCAAAACTTCCACGTTCCATTATTGATTAAAGGGTACTTCTATCACTAACACACTCATCGAAAACAATCAGTTGTGTCGAACATTCGCTGGTCGCGACACTATCTCGCCATCCAAAACATCTCGACTACTCCACAATGACAGCTCTAAATCATACGTGGAGACTACCACCAAGCAGTTATCAACCTTATCAGAACATACGTACAGTCCAATTGCGGACGAAGTACTCGGATTTAGATGCAATCCTGTCGAGTAACTGAAGGTATTATCACAGCTTCGTTGTACGTTTATAGCAAACTCACAAACGACTTTTCCTAAATTGTACTTTATACGACTTTAACACGTAAACTCTTCAGCAGAAGCTCCAAAACCGCTTGCGACTTATTATTTCATAGGGCGTTAAGCACCGATTGCTGCATACAAAATCGTCTAAAGCTTAGCAAACTTTGCAACACTTTTGTACAATTGAAAAAGGTATGTATTACAATGGCTGTAAGGTTGACGCCGGGAGCAAAGCCGTTGTTGCTGAAGCGAACGTCATAATCGTCACAGACGTCTTTCACGCACGCGAATGAATGATGGATGAATCGCACTGCGAGAATCCAGCTTTTTCCATGTATGAAGGAACCAAATAACGTCTGCAGATACTTATAGAAATGTCACACGAAAGTCCGCTTAAAGTAAGAGGAATAAGGGAGTATCCATAGTAGTTGGTGCGCAGTAGACATGTTTGCCGAGGTGATATCTCCGTATATTCAAACACATCACAAATGGGCCAAAAGTTGTATGCTGAATATAGGACGGACCGGAACGTACAAGAGTTTGCAGGAAGAGTTTTCGCTGCTCCGAAAAACATTTGAAGTACGTGTCTCGGTACGAGATACAATCAAGAAGAAATGGTTAAGTAGATACATACAATCAACTGTTCTCCTAACTATGAAACTTCAGTGAACTCAGAGATTTGTAGAGTATGCAATTGGTGTGCTGAGCTTGTTTTCTGCCAATTAAATGCCTTAACACAATCAATGGCAAACTTAATGCAATTAATTAAAAGTCAGTACCGACCGACCCAATTAACACTAACAAAATAATATCACCAGTAGCTAGTAGTAATCTTACAAAAACAAGCATTCACTGCAAGTCGGTGCATAGAGCTTTGTTATTGCTATTGTATTATTTTATGCTTTGTTCGTTTTTAAGTTAGTCGTATAAGATAGTAGTAGTATACGCCGATGCCCGCGACCCTAGCTAGTGAGGCCGCGATCTGAAGGGTGATCACGTAACTTTTCGAACGGCAGTTAGGACGACTCAAATGTCATTTTCCCATACTAAAAGTGTCATTTAGGTAGGCGCGTCGCGCTATGTGACCGTTCTGCTGGACGGGACGACGAACATGCGATTTAATGTCGCCCCTATGCCCACTGGCGTCCAGACCCCGGCCTTAAGAGTCCTGGCTTGCTATCCCATTTTGTCCTTGAACAGCAGGTCGATAACGTAACGCATTATACGTAGGTTCGTACGATCCAAATGTTATTTGTTATATGGACAAAATTACAGTTGGGTCTGCCTTACGCGCGTTCAAAACGTTACGTAGGTTATTTATCTGGATCAGTAAAAAAAAAATCCTAAGTGTATCGTTTGTCTGAATTAGCATTTGACCTGAAGGCCATGCCAAGATAAGCAAAGTGAATCTGCCCGCAGCGAGTTTTGGCTTGCAATGATCTTTTTTCTATATATTATTAAGCAGCCAGCCGATATGGACGTGCGTCGCGTATAATGTGCACATAGTAAAGACAATTATATGACATCCGCTGGATGCGGGTGGCGCAGGACCGGTCACTTTGGCACTGTTTTTGGGGGAGGCCTATGTCCAGCAGTGGACGTTTTTCGGCTGATATGATGACAATGATGATGATAGGATACCCGTTACGTGATTACCCTTCAGGTTGCTGGGCCCAAGCCACACCGGACCAGAGCTATTGCGTAGTTAATATAACAAGTGTAGTTGACGCATCGACGTTCTATACGGATAACTTTGGGACGCCAAACTTTTCCCAAGCCAGAAAAAGTCTGATGAAATCTTAGCCTGCGTCGATTCCAGTAAGTTAATTTGTCTGTGTGTGACATTTGGACTTCACACATTCATCGTTGTACCCTTCAGTCGGCTATCAACTCTGTGATATGAAAGTCTTAACTTAGTGTGGACTGTATAAACCCTTACTGCATTTTTAACAAGGACATATCCATTGCTCATACACCCCTGATTCTAAAGCTCCTGTCTATGGTTTCATATTGAAAAGACTCCATTGTTAAATACACTTTTTATGGGAAAATGCTTTTTACACGGATCAGGTCCTTTTTCATTACAATTTTAATGTAGATGTGATAAATGTTGTAGAGATAAATAAACGTGTGAGTTTGTACGAATGAATGATAGTTTGAATGTTTTTATTTTCAGCATCAAAGGATAGTTGGAAGCGGTGATGGTAGAGTGTTAGGCATTTTCATAACATTGTATCGTAAACCAGTCTTAAAATGAACGCACCGCCAATGTGTTTACGAAAATTTGTACAATACTAGCTTCCGCCCGCGACTTCGTCTGCGTGGACCCGGGTTAAAACTATCCTATATTTTTAATCTTGGCTATAGAATCTTTGAGCAAAATTTCACCCAAATCGGTTGACCCGTTTAAGCGTGTTTGAGCAACAAACATCATCCAAACCTACAAAAATCCAAACTTTCGCATTTATAATATTAGTAGGATTGTATGTGACTATAATTACTAAAGAATCATTTAAAAAATGCTTAATGAAAATTCATATCATCTCATCAGAAAGTACCTACATAAAAAATATTTATGTGTTAAATGCTATTTTCCATATACAACGGTATATGAAGAAAGCATATACCTATGTATCTATATCCTAATTTTCATACAAGTATTAGTTATAATATTAGAGCATTCTTTGATTTTAAAAACCAAGGACTCAATGCGGCCAATATTTTTAATGACCCAACGGTCCATAAGCGTAACGCGGCGGAAAAAATAATGATCGACATGTCATTTCAAAACACGATTTACGATCGACTCCTTTACGCTATTATACATTTGTTATTATATAATTACAATAAACGATAATAAATTGTAGAAAACGTATCCCTTTTTCATAAATCGATGAGCTAATTGAAAAAAGGCGTTAATGGAAGAGAGTGATAAGAATTAGTGTTGGTTCTGTGTGTTTGTACATCTGCCGCTCGGGTGTTTAATTTAATTGCGTTTGTTTGTTTGTTTGTGCATTGGGGTGCGATGGAAAAATGATTTGATTAATAGATTCGTTTAAGTGAATCGTGTTTGCATTTTGAAGTTGTAGTTAGATTGGAATTATGTCGAATTAGATTTAAGGAAATCCGTGGTGGTTCTTGTTTAATATGCAATTGGTTGTTCAATCTGTGTTTTATTTATTGAATTCGTTACTATAGTAATGTGTCAGGAATTTCAAAATTGTGTTACAAAATATAATGATTTTATACTAAGTTGTAATGTAAATAATCTGACTTTCTTTGCCCGCGACTTAGTCCTCCTCGAAATAATTACGTATCTTGAAATACAAATTTCTGTTCCACATTTCACGGCATTACGCTATAAAATTGTAGGTATTTTATTAAAGTTCGGTACCTTAGTCATTCGAGTCCCAAGTTCCTAAAAATAGTTCAGTGCTTAATGTCACAAAATGTAGAGTTCACTTTATAAGTCTAGAAGCTTTAACCTTATAATTGAAGACACCTTTCCCTGCAAATCCATATCAACTTAATCATGACCTCTCCCAAAATATCATTTCGTTACATTATACCCGGTAAAACAATTTTACGCATAATCTGTCCTTAACTACTAAACTTTCCCATTAAGGCGCAAACATATAAACAAATGTGAATGCACGAGTTCCGAGTCATTTGACACGTCGGCAATACACGTCTATTCATTTTGTCCATTTTGGCAGCGATTCTCGCCATTGTGCGATACATTAGCACCATTATTTAGGGGAAGATATTTATACTGATATTTATTTGTTGGTTTATTTACGGAGAAATGGCCGTTTATCGTTGTTTTATGATAATCGGGCTCCTCAGCCAGTAACCAGATCAAGAGGGTCTAAATGCGTTTCTTGTGGTAATTCAATCTCGGAACGTTTTATTATTGGATTAAGTTTTATGAAACTTCTATTATTAACGACTGGCTAAATGGATCTTTCGCATTTGCTTGGAGAATGGCTTAAGCACGCGTGAATCGCTATTTGTTTTTTTTATTCATCATTATTTCTTGTTCATTTGATAGTTCATCGTTCGTTTAATCATAACTAACTTCATAAAATATTCAGGACAGATAGCTACACTTTTATTATTATATTAAGTTATAAAGATTCGTTGCCACGAGTAAAGTCCACGATAGTGCAATAGGTTTAGAGCAGTGCGGGTTCAAATCCCACTCATGGCAAATCTTCTTTTCGGGTTGTAAGTTTATAAGTAGTTGTAATCCCCGAAACCAACCATCCGATATCCAAAATTGTTTGACTACCAGATTTTAAAACATTAATAATGTATGCGATATAATCTGCCCTACTTTTGAGCCGTGGAATAAAAAAAAACGTGTGTCGTGAAGCGCTGAATGGATTAAATATATAAAAATCTAATTGATTGAAAGACGCGTTCCTTTGCAGAAGTCCATGATATGTTATGAGAACAATATTCCTGTGATATTCAATCAATTAGATTTTTCAATCCAAGGAATATTGTTCTCGTAACATATACAAATCTTGTTAACTAATTTCGCTGGCAAAAACCCCTACCATAATAGTATTCGTCAAATAAATAGGCAACATCATAACATACGTCACATTACTCATAAACACTTAGCCGAATCTAATCCGGGCGGCTGTCCGGATATCCGGGCGTAATTACCGCGAGGGCGACCCCGTAAGAGGATTAGGGCGAGGGCCGGATCATAAAACCAATATGGCGTAGAGTAGGTACAACCAATCTTAAAACGCACGCCACTCTAACAATCTCGCTGTGGTACAGGTAGAATTGTAAATTACTTACTTACGCGGTGAAACAACGAATGTCTCAAATTACAACTTCGCATGTCGCCGAAAAAAGGATAACCATCTGAGGCTTTCTTAATTGCCACCCGTGTTAAGTATAAAGACATCTCCCGCTGGCCAGGAATATAGATAGATAATTGCCACCTTAAATTAACATAAAATAATTACTGCATCGAGAAAAAGTTGATCAGCCCAAATACTTCCATATTGACTCTTTCCTTTTCTTATTTTGGCCGCGTAAGCAAGGGGACATAGTAGTAAAATGTCTTAAAAAATATTATTATAAGGACTCGCTCGGTACTTAAATATGCCTTACCAATAAAAATGGATTTACCATTGGCACAAAAACACATGTTTCGTTGATTTAAACCGTTTAGAATCACAGTTTAAAAGAGTTTTTTCAGAAGACGTACCTAACATGGCAACGATACTACAAAATAGTTGATTGTGGACCAATCAATTTAATCATTTATTTATCTTTCTTTATTTCTCAATTTGCATTAATAGTGGCATATAAGTGGGCAGACATCGTCAACGATTGGTCTGCGGGGAATATCGCCACTTTACAGCTCCATCCATTTAGGCATTGGAAAGGATAAGACAGCGTGTAGTGTGGTCACAGTGCATTGGCTACTATCAATTTCATGAAAGTCGAAACTGTTAATTATTATTTTATTTAAAATCTCCCTTAAAAAATACGTGTACGTAATTTGAATTGGATTCATATCTAGGCTGTTTTGTGCTCGTAGCCGATCCCCGTATGTAGCGGAAAGCGGCTATGGCGTAGGCGCCCGCTAAACGGGTTCCTGGCAGTGAAAGTGTTAACTAGCTCTCGTACTTAACCTGAGCATTCTGGACACCACAACATACACCGAAATATTTTCCCTGATTGGCTTCCTTTTTTCGCATATGAGAATAGTATTGGCTTGGCGGATTGGTATGAATTTTGAATGCCATTTTTAGTTGTGGAATCTAGACTCAATTCACTAATAGAAATCGCCTAGCGGGCGTCTCGGGACTCTCGGGTGGCAGTTGATGGGGCGTAGCAGCTACGACAGGCTCGTAGACTTCCGTAGCGCTACGCCATCGTAGCGGGTCCTGATATAATTCTTGCCCAGTAAAGATAATACTTTTTCTTCGCCACGTGTAATTTAAAATCACTTGATAAGTCAAGTTCTATTAAATCCTTGCTACTGATAGGTTCAGTCGCCATCAGATATATCGGAGCGGCCTAAGTGCTCACAAATATCTGAACATGTCTCTAATGCCTCGATAATACACGTGTTCTGATATTTGTGAGCACTTAGGCCGCTCCGATATATCTGATGGCGACTGTACCAAATTTTTGGGCAATTAAAACATAAAATTTGGGTTTGACCCATTTCTAGTGGATGATGACGCTAACTATAAAGAGCTGTTAGAATAACGACTTGTAAAAAAGTTACTTGAAAAATAAAACAGTTCCAAATGCCAATTCTCGACGCACCGACTGTAATCAACAGAGAGTTATTCGAAACAAAGTGATTGAGTTGGAAGAGGCAACTTTGTCTCAAACCATTCACTCTTCAGCGAAATGAACGAGTCACTGAGTGGATTCAATGGTGAACGGCTTTAGAGTCTTTAGACTGGTTTTAGTGTGATGAACTCGAGTTTATGGGATTGTTAGGGTTGTAAGGCTGTAATAAATTAGTATACAGACTCGTTTAGTACTTGAAAGAGTTTAGGACTTCGACTTATACAGTCTAGAGACTCTTTTCAAATTGAATTTCAATTAATATAGCCGAATAGAGCTGATAGAGCCAACATTTTGTTTTGGCCTCAATTTAAATTCGGTATGACCGGTTTAGCCTTGACTACGAAGCTGAGGGTCTCGGGTTCAAAACCCGGTGGGGACAATTTTTTTTGTGATAAACATGAGGTTTCTGAGTCGTGGACGTTTTCTGTTTCTATATATGTATGTGTCATCTAGTATCCTTAACACAAGCCTAACACGCCATGGTAGCCATAGCCATAGTAAGCCTAATAAGGCTTACTATGTTAGTTAAATTTGCATTAGGTTTTCCCCGTAATATTACTTTATTTCATTAAAATTGTGGGTAGTAATTTAACATTCCAAATATCGTTTCTATCAGCCTAAGTAAAAAATATACTGTTAATTTGATAATTGCATTTTGACATACTAAAGTAACAATCTTGGTTCAGGTACATATATTTCATCTCTAACTTAATGTAGTAACATTTGAATAAACTACCTATAATACACAATAAATGAGTTTAATTGAAACAATTTCTCATTACATGAAATGAAATCGTATGGCTACATTTTCTTACACACATGAAAAATGAATGACACGAATGACACACCAATTCATTCCAAAAAATCAACCCTACAACAGCGCCATAATGTAAATAATCCGGGATAGCATTACGAGAATGAGCCGCATTAGGCCCGGAAGCCGGAGCGTATTGTGGAAGGAAAAATGATATAATATCATAACATCCTTTCAGCAATGGGCGAGGCGACATGGAGTAGGTAAGGGGACGAAGTCGGTTTCTTGATGGTTTGTAGGTACGTTTGTTTAGGCTCTGAGAGGTAATTGAAAGCTATGTGCGGTCATGAACAAAACTCTATGAATCTTAATGGTACCTACTGAATATTCTTGGTTCATTTTTCACTGTACAGTCAGTGAAAAATAAATATCGCGCGAAGACATTGTGTGTGAAATAAGTAACAAAATTGTGGAAAACCTTGCACAAATCGAATTGGCCGTTTTTTAATCAAGCAACCTATCGACAGTCATAATTTTCACAACCTTTTCCAATCCCCCTCACCATTCAACCAATATCTATAACAATTCTGAGAGTCATAATATAACAACTATGCGTGTTCGGAGGTGAGACTTTCACTGGTTTTGCCTTGTTATGAATTGTCGGTAAACGTCACTTTAATTTTGTAACTGGTTGGTAAATATCATTTGACATGTCAAAGTTGTTTGTAAACGGAAAGTTAACCTCAAAATAACGTTATTTATTTCAAATATCTACGTATTCGCTGTATAATTCAAAAAAATAGTTGTTTTAGAGGAAGTTTAGTATATTGTCCTCAAAAATCTCAAAATAGACTAGGTTTGGATGAGACACAAAGAGTTTTGTATTGGTACAAACGGACTATGGATGCGTGGCAAGATCCATTTTCATGTTCATCACTTGTGGGATACGATCCAATATTCCGCTATGATGGAAGTACCTTTCACCCGAACAACTTTTTATATTTTTTCTCTGTACCATTCTGTACTCTCTGGTCACGTCTGCAACTCTCTGTCCACCGCCCCACACGAGACAAATCGCCTAGCTGGCCATTTGTCAAAAAACCTGCATCCGCCCTCTGAAAGCGGTCATTGTAGACTCGGCCACCTTTACCTCCCGCCACACCTTAACACAACGGAGTAACGCACACAGTCGCGTGGCAAACCAAACAACTGTGAATAACGTAATGACTTCTTTTTGGCTGCCTGATGTGTGTGTCTTTTCATGGCTTTTGTAAAGATTTTCGTATTGTTTCGTTGGTAATATTTTATTCCGGATTAATTATGACAACCTTAACATTTTTAGAATAAAGATCCAAAAATGTGTCTGAGCCTAGCCATCTCGAATGGGTAACCAAGCGCTTCCGTGCTTCGAAAGACACATTAGGCCGTGTAGACCGGTTGTTATTTACGAAAACAGTTATATACAGAGTTGGATATACCCTCGGGCAGCTCAAGAACTTTTAAATGCCACATTCTCTCTGCAATGAGATTTCGATAAGGTATAGTTTGGTATTTCGTCTGGGATGTGGTCAGCGGTGGACGCGTTGCTTCTTAAGCGGAGCTTCTGACGCTGATTGCATTATTGACGACTGACCAAACTACCAAACAATGTCGCTTTATAAGCAAACTTGACATTGGCGAAATCATCTTAACTTACTCCTAGATGGAAGTCGCTTTTTTAAAAGAAGATAAGAAGTTATAGTTTTCCTCTCTCTGGGCTGGAAGATAAGATGGCTCCCCTTCTGGAAAAACTGGTACTCCTTTTAGTCTACTTAAATCACCAATGGTACTGCGGCTGCGTGCATTTGACATAACTAATAGTCATAGAAGCCAGAGAAGTCATGCATATACCTATAACAGGTTAGTTTTGTAACAAATCACAAACGCTATTGGCCACTATTAGCCGCCATTTTTGCCGCCGCGTCACTTCCGGCGGACCGGAAATGGGTCCAACCGGTCATTATACACGTGGGGGTAGGTCTTTTAACATACGCCGTTGTGCCTTACGTGTTTGATTCAATAGAAAATCGGCTGATATGGTGATGATGTCAGAGGTAGACCTATATACATTTAAATCAATTTTTAATCAAAATTAATGCAGCGTTTTTTTGAAAATAACATAACAAAATATGTCTTCTGTCACAGGTATATTTATACTTACTAGGCGATCCCAACATTTGTGTATTTTACCCATTTTGTTTTACAAAAATAAACAATTTTTCATTTTTTTCATATATACAGAAATGACGCTGTGGTTAGTTTCCCTTCGGCAAAAGTGTTGGTTGTCATTCAGACATAACACATAATTTTACCACATCACAAATCGCTGGTTAAGCTGCACTGCGTACACATTACACAAAGGCGCTTAAATGTCATTTAAAACGCAGAAACCAGACAGCCGTCTCATTTAATTTAAATTGATAACTTTTATCCCGTCGCCGGTGGAAGAGTCCGCTTATCGGCCGCGTCAGGATTTTGACGAGCGACCTATTCTGGGACGACATTCGAATCCATAATTCCAGTGTTTTGTAACGTTTTTGTACGGAATAATATTTCGCGGCCCCTAGCGGGTTGAAAAATACTAATATAACCTGATCAAGGCAAGTAGACGCCTGGAATGGAAAAGCTAAATATTTTGTGTTTAGACAAACCAACCAGCCAGCCACCAACAGCTAGACAGCTGGCTTGGTCGATTAGTACAAACGACAACACTGTTAACTGACCATCCTGTGTGTATATAGAACCTTATTACAATGCACTTAAGGTGCACCGATGGTCAGTTACCTGTGTTGTCGATAGTACACTGCTTTTCGTAGTGCTTTATTTGTTGTAAACCTTTGGTTGATATTCAAAAGTCAAGAAACACGATTTGGATACAAGTTCTTAACTTAAAAATGGAGCATAAAAATTTACTAAAAATAAGTTCAGAGTCCAGCACTATCAGCCTGCGTTTGGTCACCGATGTTCCCATATATTCGCCTGTGCCTGCCGGCTGCCGTCACACTCGCACAGGAAACTGAACACACAATAATCAAGCGGAGCAATCTACCTTTACATTATAGGATCAGACCAAGAAAAAACATAGAGCATTACGAAAAACCTAGTGAAGTAGTTTTCAACAAAACCAAACAAGTTTAGACGCGCTCACACACACGAATACAAACGAAATTTCACAAATCTCTTCAGCACGTGTCGCAATGCCGTCAAGATCACCTATTTCGAGTTTTGTGCAATGTGCTGCAATTTAATTGGTTTAAGTGTGCGTGAGCGTGTGCTAAACTTATTTGGTTTGGTTGATAACCGGCTTCACTATAGGTTTATGTTCCGTCTATCTTTTTTTCTTGATCTGAGATTATAGATTAGGTTTTTACATAATTATTATCATCATCATCATCATCGACATATCAGCCGAAAGACGTCCACTGTTGGACATAGGCCTCTCCCAAAGAGTGCCAAAGTGACCGGTCCTGCGCCACTCGCATCCAGCGGACTCCCGCAACCTTTACCAGGTCATCAGTCTACCTTGTGAGGGGCCTACCGACGCCGTGCCTTCCGGTACGTGTGTTGCCAGTGATGACACATGTCACATATGTGCCATAGGCACTGAAACGTGGTCGCTTACTATGGGCCTCATAAGAAGGCTCAAAGTCACCCAAAGGGCAATGGAGAGGGCCATGTTGGGAGTTTCTCGGCGTGATCGCATCAGAAATGAGGCTATCCGCAGCAGAACCAAGGTAACCGACATAGCCCTCCGAATCGCTAAACTTAAGTGGCAGCGGGCGGGGCACATAGCACGTAGAACCGATAATTATTATGGTTCCTTTGAATTCCGGCAGACACACACGTTACAGATGCCTGTCTGTAGCGCCTCGGTCGCCGGGTCTTTAGCCGTACTGGCGGTGCCCGCCTTCCGAGCCGTTACAGGCTTCATGCACACCGTAGGTCTTAAAGGAGACGCGGCCCTTTCACTGGGTACTGCTGTCAGTACGGGTGTCAATGACTTTGAACGCACCCGTCTCGAAGATCTGGACGCCAAACGCCAGCTCCGTAAAACTCAGCCCAAGCCCTCCTACAACTACACTTATGACTAGTTTACAGCTTCACTGTGTCTCTTGCGGTCGTACTATCGACAACACGGCTAACTGACCATCGGTGCACCTTAAGTGCATTGTAATAAGGTTCTATATAAACACAGGATGGTCAGTTAACAGTGTTGTCGTTTGTACGTTCAAAACTAAATTTGGGCTTGCAAGTCACACTCGTGCCCATGCACGTAGTTTCCCAACCTTAGTACCTATATAACTTTGTCAGGATGTCGCCGTCGACGGAGACGTCTGGGACGAAGTCATCATCATTACATAATGATTGAACGTTCCAGTGTCGACACGGTGTACTGTAAGTAAATCGTCCTTTGCACTGACAGCTATCATAATAATTATCGTGTAGAGATTATAAAAAATCAAAATATACCTCATTAACCCTTTAATTTATATCTATGGATACGTAAAGAAGAAATCAAGATTTAAAATCTTTAGACAGCCCTTTAATGATTTTGCTATTATTCATCGTCATGGCATCGCTTTGCTATTGCTTTACGTTTCAGAATATCGTCGCTGTTTTCGTTTTGTTCCACAATATCATTCACGCTTTTGTTTCCGGATCCTGTCTGTCTGTTCAGTAACTTTTTTGTAGTCTGTAATGTTACAATAAGTACGCCTGTAAGTACTAATTCTACCATCTTTCAGTTGATGCGATATTATACCTGCACATGCTGCATTTGTGTTCACAAAATAGTTCGCCAATCTCGGCGTTTTTATTCGACCTACCTTAAAAAGAAAATTAAATGACATAAATTGTTGTTCTTAAATAACAGTTGAACTTGATTTATTGTAGGGTACGTCGTATATATTAGTATCAAACGTTTTATTGTTGCTTAGGACTTATTGAACTCTTAAAACAACGAATACAAATCATATTTTTCTCAAGCATGCCTTCTCATAAAGTTAAGATTTCTTAAAAATATAATTATGATTTTAATATTACTAACAATGGGAACCGACTTTGTATGCTACCCTTTCCAACTGAAGAGGTTCTCAATATCCATAGCCACTTGAAAAACACTTCAAGACCCTATTTTTAAAGAGAAAAATATAAAAAATACTGGCCGCGTAGAGAAAACAATTGCGTTCCAAATTTGAAAAGAGAAAACAAAAAAACGGCGCGATTACATCTTCGAGTGTCGGTGCCCGCGGTTTCTCATGGGGCGGTGTTTGGGTACCGACGCCAGAGGGAGCCTATTGTGGGGTTCACATGATGTTATGAGATTAGGAGACTGTCTCTAATTTACTATGTTATTATAGCGTATTTTTTTATTTCAAGCCTGTGCTATAATAGTTTTCCATAATTATATTTATTTCGGTTTTTATCGGCATTTAGCCTATTTTGTTAATTTTATAATGATTTCGTCAGGCCTTGTGAATCTTGAATGTATTATTTTATGAACATCATTTACTGCTACTCCTTGCTACTTTTGTCAGTTTTCCAATCCCAATCAATTTTACTGCTCCTCTCCCGCTAACGTGCATGTGAGTGAGCATTAAGTATGGATTTGCGAACAAATATTTTTTAGGCCAGGAGAGGAGGGAATTCGTGCGGCGTGCTGACATACATGTCACGACCCTAATTTAATGAGCGAGAATAATAAAATGAGCAACATTTTTGTAGATTACTTTGCAAATTACATTTCAAAAAAGCGGCTCAAAGGACACGAATGAGATTTACTTTACAGTGGCTTTCGGGGGTGAACAAGATATATGAATAGGTATATATAGGTATAGGTCTCATTTCCCTAAAAAATCGTTCTCACCGAAAACACGAAATGCGCATAGAAAAGTTGAGTATCCCTGGTACTATTATTAAAACGGATTGTAATGCCCAACTAGTGGACTGTTTACTAACTTACTGGACTAGTCCCAACTTACCCTGTCGCGTGGTGTCCCCAGGCCGCCCGCGGGTCCCACGGGTGCGAATTAGCGCTCAATTCGGCGCATGATTCGATTTGCTCCCCGCGCGGCTGACCGTGCGCCCGAATACGGAAGCCGGATACTGGTCTTATTCCTAAATATAAGCGGCTATTTCTTATTTCACAGGCTCTTGGCAATATTTCACAGCAACGATTGGAACAACAATTGACAAGGATATATTTTTTTGTATATTTTTATTTGTTTTTTATTTTATACAACGGTGGCAAACAAGGGTACGGCCCGCCTGATGGTAAGCGGACACCGCAGCCTATAGACGCATGCAACTCCAAAGGAGTAACATGGGCGTTGCCGACAGCTGAAGAAACAAATTCCCTCGCTCTCAACACAACCCATCCTCGGGAGCTCTGGCGACCTTGCTCACCTCCAGGAACACAACACTACTACAGAGCAAGTATTAGTAGTGTTATTATGGCTGTGGTCTTCTGTGGGCTGCTCCAAATTCGAGCGGTATGACATTTCGCTGTGCCCTACCCCACCAAATTATGTATTTGTCATGTGGTATCAGGTGGTACCGATGGCCATTGGGCGGAAAGGTTCTCGAGTGGCGACCTCGTACCGCAAGGCGCGGCACGGGTAGACCCCCCACAAGGTGGACTGATGACCTGGTAAAAGTCGCGGGAGCCCGCTGGATGCGGGTGGCGCAGGACCGGACACTGTGGCACTCTTTGGGGGAGGCCTATGTCCAGCAGTGAACGTCTTCCGGCTGATATGGTGATGACGATCAGGTGCTCTAACATATTTCCCCTTCTGTTTTCAATAGTTTTTAGTAGATAAACTATAGTTGAAGGTAAGATAGAAGGAAAGGCAGGGGAAGACCAAGACGTGGGTTTATGGACCAAGCTTAAGAGTTTTTTCATGTAATTTCATATCAACAGCTCCAAAACAGTGGCAGAGAGAAGAACAGAAGGGCGATTACTCCGCCGACAAGAGCCCGGCTCTTAAGTTTATACTGGTGAGATTCCTATTTCATAACTATAATAATAACACCCCTGTTTTATTCTATTTTGTTATTAAATACGGCTGACTGTTCATGTGGGGTCTCCAGAAATTATATTTTGAAGAAACCTTGTCCTGCACGTGGTCGCTAATTGAAGCAGATCCCGCAAATGACCATGCTCAAATGAAAAATCGTTCAAATGGCATACACATACATACATGAAAGAAAGAAAGAAAGAAGACATTTCATCACTACACAAAAGACACACAGAGACAAAGTACATACACACATTAACGCATTCATTCCCAAAAGAGGTAGGCAGAGCACGTGAAACTTATGTTTTAGCGCCAGTTTTAGCCTAAATGTGTTGTATAAAAGATCGACAAAATGTGATATGGCAGTGGTAGGTTGCTAGCACATCGCCCACAACACACTCCAACCCTGTTCCCTTAGGACGACTGACGACCCCACAGGAAGAACGGGGGTGGTGCTATTCTAACCCGACACCACACGGGGAAAATTAATATAATAAAATGGCATATACTTGCCAAAAACCAATGTTCGGCGAGTCTGTAATATAGGTATATCTACCAATCAATACCATAAATTCTAAAACTGACCACGTCAACTGTCAAGTAGAACAACCCACTTGCAAAAAAAACTTTCCCATCAGCCAGTCTTCCATCACTAAAACCATAAAATGAAATGGAAATAATACCTTTAAATATCGATTACAAAACAGGTCCTCGACGCACCAGTCTCAAGTACTCTGAGAACTGAGCACAGTATGTACTCGACTTCTTTTGTTTAGTTCCGTGCGTGTTTTATTCTTTTTGAAGTTTTCAGCGATCTGATAGCGTTAGTGGCTATTGTGTTTTAACATTGTATTTAATTTAAGATCTTGATATGGAACATGTTTGATAAAGTTACTGGTTTGTTTTATGTGGTTTTTGCAAAGAAAGTAACGTGCTTATATTTGGGTGTGTATGGTAAAGAATGCTTATTGTTGCATTGTAACTATGTTCTTGTGATTTGATTTATTTTGTTAAAGTTGTTATTTCAGCATTTGTTTCAGCAGCAGGCGTTACGTGTATTTTGTGTGTGTTTCACGTGGTTTGTATACGTTGACTGATGATGATATTATTATCAAGTCCCATTTAATAGTAGTTGTGGTTGGTGTTGTAGAATGTATCGTAATATTACCACATGTTAAAATTGATACCGTAGTGTTGCTAAATGGATAGGAAACCATCAAATTATTGTGATTAAAGTATAGATTACAAAATATAATTAAAACTATAAAAAATATGGCCCTGGAAAGTTTAGTACCTGTTTTGTAATCGATATTTAAAGGTATTATTTCCATTTCATTTTATGGTTTTAGTGATGGAACACTGGCTGATGAGAAAGTTTTTTTTTCAAGTGGGTTGTTCAACTTTGTCGCACGTTGACATGGTCAGTTTAGAATTTATGGTATTGATTGGTAGATATACGTATATTACAGACTCGCCGAACATTGGGTTTTGGCAAGTATATGCCATTTTATTTTCCCCGTGTGGTGTCGGGTTAGAATAGCACCACCCTCGTTCATCCTGTGGGGGTCGTCAGTCGTCCTAAGGGAACGAGGTTGAAGTGTGTTGTGGGCGATGTGCTAGCAACCTATCACTGCGATATCACATTTGGTCGATCTTTTATACAACACATTTATGCTAAAACTGGCGCTGGAACATAAGTTTAATGTGCTCTGCCTACCCCTTTTGGGAATGAAGGCGTTAATGTATGTACCTATATAAAAATATGTTTTTTTTTAGCTACCAATAGAATCCTTACGCTCTTATAGAAATAAAATTGTACCACAACTATGGACCTTACCGCAGTGCTTCGCGACCGAAACAGCAATTTACTTGATTTTCCATATTCATATTCATTATTCATTTATTTCGTATTAATCATACATTGTCATACAACTATTAATACAAATTGCAAGGTGTGACTTCCTACGTCAATTAGGTAGTATGAAACGTTTCGGCTGCCGCCAGCGAGATCCGGCTTTAACTCATTTTTTTGGGTATTTATGTCCTTTAATTGTAGTTGCTCCCATACAAACATTTGTTCCTCTCCTAAAAACTGGTTTGAATGGCATCGTAAATAAATCTTAGGTCACAAGTCTATAGTAACACGAGCGCTGTCGAACATACACACACAAGTTTGCTAATACAGCTTCTTTGAAAACACTTGTTAGATAAACCTGAACACCTGTATTCCGTCTAATTAGCAGTGCCTGCTTGGTGTGATCAACGTAAAGCTTATAATTCCCAGTCGCATCCTCATTGCTTATGGTCATCAGTGCCACAGCCGTCCAGTATCACCTTGATCCAAGCAACCCTATTCTGTGCCATGTCCTGACAAGCCTGGGCGCTGGTTCCTACGGATGCCTTTACTTTTTAAGTATGCGTTAAATGCAACTGGAGAGTCGTGTTCGAATTCAAGATTGATTCGTTTCGTTTCGTAAAATATACAATTACTACCAAAATAACAAAGGAATCGAAAAACACCGAGAAAAAAACAATTAACACTCGATAACCGAAGTTTAAGCGCTCGTAACCAGACACCGAGTATTAGGGCAGCCACACACGCCCTCTAAATAAAGGCTGCCACACACAAGCATGGAAACAAACTGGCTAATTTGCCGCGCGACTCGCGACGGCAATTTGCGACGCCCACGGCGCGTGTGTCCACTGTTGTGCGGCGTGCGACATAATGACGTGCAGAAATGTCTCACCATACCTTATCGTGCAGTGTTGTAGGTATTGTCTTGGTATAAAGGTAAAACGACCGGAAATGTGCGAACAGGTGTTTTCTTATATTTGTCAACTCGCAAGCTTGACAACAAGGTGTCAAATATATAAAAATGCAGCTTCGCACATTGCTGGTGGATTATTCACCACAAGGTTGCAAACTCTTCAAATTGACACATCGTTCATTTGAAGACTTTTTTACATGCAATCAAAAAAAATATGCACGGAAGCCCTTAATGACCCATGTATATTTAATATAGCATACGGTTGTAGGATCCGGTATTAAAGCAATGATTGTGTAAATGCGTCCATTGAAATACTGTTACCACTAAATCGGATCCTACAAAAAATAGTTCCCGCAAACAATCGGATGTTTCCGTGTGAACGGGCTCTTGTAAAATTATGATGCAAGCCTAATTTTATTTAAATCGGGATTGGGAATAAAGCCATTTGCGAAAAGTAACTACTTAGCCCTTAATTTTACAATTACAACACCAGTTCCAAAATAAGTATGCGTACGCATTTCTCGACAAATTATCGTAAGCTAAATCGTGTAACAATTAGTAAAAAGTAACTGGCCCTTAATTTTACTATTACAACACCAGTTCCAAAATAAGTATGCGTACGCATTTCTCGACAAATTATCGTAAGCTAAATCGTGTAACAATTTGTGAAAAGTAACTAGCCCTTAATTTTGACTAGCTATTACGTAACCCGTTCCATAATTAATTTCGGAATGCATTTCTCGTCAAATGATCGTAAGCTAAATAATCGTGTGACAATGCAACCGTGCACTAAACACGTCGTAATCACATCGTGCGAAAATAGGCAATTTTGTGGCCTCAGTGCCTTCACCATTAGTCGTAACGATTGACGGGTTAACACCACTGTTTACATCGGGGTGAAACGTTTGGATTTCTAATTTAGAGCCACAATTTAACAATGTATACGCTAATGTGTCAGTGGCCCCCTCTCGAAATTATAATTAGGTAGTTGCCTCGTGTTAAAATTAATTACATGGTACTACTCAGTCACGGTACATAGTTGTAGTCATAATGATTTATTGCAACCATAGTTTGTCAAATCTTAATAACTTGTGAAAACGCCCTTACATCCAATATTTGATAGCTGTCATTCCAGTAGAATTTATGCCATCATTGACGTTTATTGTACCGGGATGACGGCTGTCAAACATCGGCTGTTAAAAAAATCTAATTATAGGTACAGTCAATGGCACCAATATGTATACACCACAAAGTCTTGAAAATATGTACACAGACCTTATTTCTGCAACAATAAGGTTGTAGTATACATATTTATAAAAGTTTTGAGTGAATCCATAGTGGCCCTTGAGTCTGAACTACTGCACTGTACATTGAGTCTCATATGGGCCCCGGTAGGGCATGGCCATGTCAGAACAGATAATTCGATTAAATTAGCTCAATATACAGGGTGTATTATTCAAACGGGGCAGTGAGGTAAAATCTGAAACAACAAGAGACCAGGATGCTCTTAAGAGTCACGAGACCGATTTCAGAAAAAAATAAAACTGCATTCAAAGATTTTCACATAAGCCGGGGTCAAATCTATCTAAAAATCTGAGTTCGTATTTTGCGTAGGTAAATTAATAGTACTGGATGCAAGGAACAATTATCGTTATGAAACCCTTTACCTACAATCACAGGAAAATGCCATATTACAAAGTTTTTTGAAAATCTAAATCATTCATTTTAGACGACCGGCTAGCCTAGTGGGTAGTGACGCTGCCTACGAAGCTGAAGGTCCTGGGTTCGAATCCCGGTAAGGGCAAATATTTGTGTGATGAGCATGATTATTTGTTTCTGAGTCTTGGATGTTTTCTATGTATTTAAGTATATATATCTATTAAATATGTCGTCGTCTAGTACCCGTAACACAAGCCTTATTGAGCTTACTATGGGGCTAGCTCGATTTGTGTAAGATTGTCCCCTAATATTAATTATTATTATTATTATTCATAGATTTTTTGTCTAAATCGGCCTAAGGAGCAAATTTTCTTATCTCTTGCAGTTTCAAATTTTCTTGTATATTCTTGATGATATTATTTGTTGCTGGTCTTACAGAATATGAATGTTTCGATGGACAATAAAAATGTACCGTTAGCAGAAAATCTATTCCACAGTCACACTTCAAAAAAATGTATCATACATTTCCAAGCTCACACCTCGCAACGAAGTTTAATTAAATAATTTTCTTCTCACGTAGAATAAATAACGATGCAAAAGTTGTCACTCTTCAAACGAACTTGGCAGCCATTTTTGAAAGACAAACTTTCTAATTAACCCTACGAACAAGGCAAGTGTGCACATGCACCAAGAAGGGTGATAAGATCTTTCAATATCACATCCTACGTTGCCATGCCCCAACCGACATCAAACCGTATCATACTACCATAAAGTTGCTTTTTATCTGACGCGACACCCCTGTACGCGAGGGTTGTCAGCTACAAATTAATCATTCCAATTTCAACTTTCCACAATCGTCACACAGTGCAAAGTTGGCTGACGCCTCCGAAGTAGATTCTAGGGTTGTCTCAAACAAGTTCATTATGCACTTAGACAATTAGTGTACGCCCGCGGCGGACTCTGGCATTGTCAGCCCTGAGCCCTTCCGGGGTAGCGCCTTGCTCTCTAATATGCAGCTATTTGATTATCATCAAAATACTCATTAAGGGCTGCCGCTGGAGGACTTTGATGTAGATAACTTTTTATACGGTGCCTTTGGAATTCGGAATTTAAAGAACGAATTCGTTAAGACTGTGTGCTGTATTTTTTACGCGGCTCTTTAATTACGGTGACTATAATTATCTAACTAAATGGTTTAACTATTATATTGTGCCGTTAAATTAACATCATACCTTTTCATGTGTGCATATACTTACGTGTAGATATTCTGTGCCTCTATAAAACGGTAAAATTAGCAGGTTCAATTCAACTTCGCTCGCCCGGTCAACTATGATAATCGGACGATGGTTGGGAATTATTTCTAGCCTAAATTTTATGTTTTTTGGGATAAAAAGGAACATACCCGTTTATCCAGGTACTCTCAAATGCTTTTGAGGGATCGAATTGAATTAATATTTAACCTTTACAATATTGTATATTAGGAAGATGATTTAATTTAAAGCACTTTAAAACTACGATTTTCTCGAATCTTACCTGCGTTTTAAACTAGAAGCGAACGAAAACTCACATTAGAATAATCTTAGCCACTCTAAATCTAATTAGAGCTCCACACCCCACATGCAGCAACCTAATATAAATTTAGGAACATCGAAATCTAAATTCCCGTTGCTTAGGAATTTGCACGAGTGGACATTCGACCTCGTATATCGCAAAAGCGGTTACCGGTCCGGGCCGGTGCCCATATCCGGATTAGACCGGATAGCGCCGGTCAGGCGCGGCGCGGTCAGGTTCTAATAAGGTTTGGATTCGGAGAAGGGAAATGTGTGCGGGAAGGCACGTCTGCAATTGGTTTACATGCAGGGCTCGTGGTCAGCTGGGTACCTACGTGTAGGCGCTATAGAAAACTAAACATGATTTCATAATACTACCGTCCTCAATACCCTACCAGGTTTGCTATACCCTACCAGGGTCTATGAGAAACTACATGTACCTATGTAGTATTATAACACCTGTACTGAACCATGGTTGCAATAAATGAATTATGAATTATACTAATTTCATAATCATCCTACTTGCGTTATTCCATTTGATTGATATTACTAATAATTACACGGTTCAACTCACGTATTCAATGTCACTACGGGCGACATGTTTCGAACTCTTCGGGAGTTCTTCTTCTTGTTTTCGCGGCGGTGTCGCTTGGCGGTGAGTTGAACATGTAATTATTAGTATTATTTCAACATGTCTCACGAAAGTTTAAATTCGATTATTGAATGATATTGTATTATATTTTGCATATGAATAACATTTTATTATAAGTTCTTTTTTGCCAGAAACACAGGGTATCCTAGCTCAGGCACGTGTTATGTGCCTCTAATAGTAAGCCCCTAGTCTATCTATAGTAAAACTGATGTACATTATTTTTATCAATAAATTATTATTCAGTATTCAGTATTCATTATTTATTGCGTTAAAGGACACGTCCATGCAGTAATACATAATAAACAAAATAAACAACAAACAACAACAATAATAGAATTGACAATTCGACAGTAAAACACAACAGAATAATAGGTAACTTAGAAAAATATACGAAATAGGATTACATTTAAGATAATTGTGAATGTCAGGTAAATAATACTATAATAAAGTCCGTTTAAATATACATTACAATTGCATTAAATCGGTATAAACATGTCAAAGAAGAGAAATAATAAGATATAATAACAAGGAAATACAATAGTTGATGATTATTGGTAACAAAAATTTAATTGAGTACAAGTATCAATCAAATATCTTACCAAAGTATTCGTCCAAGTTATAGAAAGATCTACGTAATAGGTATGATTTTAACTTTCCACTAAATTCCCTCATGCTGCTAGAGTTCTTTATGTCAATTTCGAGATGATTATAAATTTTTATGGCTATAAAGTTGAAGCTTTTCTTAAAATGAGCAAAATTTGACTGAGGCAGTAAGAGGTCTAAGTTACGACGTAAGGGATATCTTTCACAATATTTCGTTAATTCGTAGAGGTTTTGATTTTTATATACATGAAGACAAACCTGATACAGGTATAATGCAGTAACAGTGTAAATGTTGTTTTTTATAAATAGGTGTCTATGTGTTTCAGGGAAGTAACCCTCAATAAACCTTAAACATTTTTTCTGCATTAACAAAACTTTATTCACATATGAACTATTGCCCCAAACTTCAATTCCATATCGGATGATACTTTCGACATAGGAGTAATAAATAGTTCTTAATGTTAGCTTATCGCGTACTTTAGCCATTGATTTGAGAGTATAACATGCACTTCCAAGTCTTTTTACAACATAATTAACGTGATCATACCATTTTAAACATGCATCTAGTTCTACCCCAAGAAAACGGATAGAATCAGTTTTGTTAAGAGGGAGGTTCAAAACACAATCTACAGAGTTGAGTGCACGTTTAAATATCATGTAGGAACATTTGTCTTTGTTTAACGATAGGCCATTCGCGAAGAACCAATGGGATATGTCTCCCCAGCCACAATTGGTTACATGTGTTTAGCCTCTCGTAACACTCCGCTCCCAAAATCAGACTTGTGTCATCAGCGTATAAAATATTAATAATATTGAGCCCCTAATCCCAAGATTTGACATAGCCATTTTACCTGTAACCCAGAGGGAAAGCGACAATCCCACCTTATTGGGATTAGACTGGTTTCCTCACGAATCTCACGATGTTTTCCTCCACATAGGGTAGGTACATAAGTTTTGGAAAAAACCCAGAGGTACGAGCCGGGGTTCGAACCCATGACCTCGAGACTACAAGTCGCGCGACTTCCCGCTCGGGTACAGTGGCTAGTAGTTCATGTATACTCAATTATTTTCCACAATTGTCTTTTTTCTTTCACCGCTACACTTCGCTACGTGAGGTGAGCTACGCCGTAGTCCTACTCGTAGCATAGATTTGTAGCTGTACCTGAGATTATTGGAGTTGGCCGAAATGCATGAAAGTAGTCAATTTAAAAGCAACTCTACCGTCCTAGGTAGAAGACTCTAATTTCAATGACAGTTATTTAAAAAGTCGGCCACATTATAAACGATCTCAACCATAGTTAGAAGAAATATCCTACGTAGGCAATACACACGCAAAGTATAACGCTATGTAAGGGTTGGAATATTCAGAAACTCCCCTAAAAAAATAAACACTAAAGTAATGACTATCGCCCTTATTCATAAAACTTAAAATGCCTCTGCTAAATAAAATGTGCTTTGCCCCTTTCTTACGAACACAAATGTCAGATAAGGACAAACGAATTTTAACGCCATTTAAGTTAAACAGGCTTGTAGTACGTTTATGAATACGGCCGTATATCTTCTGATTGTATAAAAAAAAAACAACCTAAATCAGCGATATTACTGGTAGGTAGAACAGAATTTCAGGAAATACTTATTCAGAAGTTAATTAAGGTTGCAAAGCACCAATTGTTACTTGCAACTATTAGCACTAAAACGATCTCTGATTTATTTTATTTATTTTTGGGTTTGATGCCCACCCGTATATGACTCTTTTAAATCTTGGAGTCCATTTTTTTGTCTTAATCTTATATTTTCAGATTTTCCCATACATACCCATTTGAATATTACACCCTGTATAATCCTGCGTAGCTAATCTATCGACGCTTGAGACTCAAGATAAACCACATGCGCGTTGTCGGCCATTTATTGATTTCAAGATGTCTTACTCATTTTGGCATTTCAAAGCTACTTACTCCAAATTACTTGAGTACAAGTTGAATAGAAGAATTCTACGAGAACACTGACAAATATCAGTACAAGTATTCAGAAAAGTGTCTATCCGTTTGTTTTAAAGACAACAATATACAAGACGCAACTAACGGCGCCGCTCGAAAGTATCCACCGGTAATCATTGAGCACGCCGTGAAATCAACAAACACCCCGACATCGGCCCGCTCTGTCCACCGCGCACTACCCAGAACCAACGGGGTGCTAGCTGCTTTATGGTCGGTTTATGGTCATTACTTTGCAACGGTTCGCCCGTTCCGAATTTGAAATAAATAGGCATTGTCACCCTGTAAACAACACACTGAAAACAAAAGAGCAAAAGATGACAGGTTAAACGGTGTTTATATCAATTGTAAAGGTTTAAGGTTGATATTCGGATGAATGCGGCGATGGATTTAGAACGTTCCTGTTTTAAGGGGATTGGGGATTTGTCAATTGTTTAATTTATTAAAGACCGTTAATTTTTGTTTGGAAGTCTAATATCTTTATTGCGGTTGCTGTTTGTGCGGGCATTACGAGTGTTTGTCGGCACGGGCCGCGCTTTGTCATTGTTGAGGCTTTTGTTTCTGTAATAACGACTTATTATTTTAGTTCGTAGAAAGGCGCGTGACTGGAAATGGGAGTTTTCAAAAATACCGCTTGTTAGTAATTTGTTATTGCAAAACTAAGTTTCACAAATCAATGTTTTCCTGAGGGTTGATCACGTAACTTTTCGGACGCACGTTGGTACTAAGTTCACTGTCATTTTCCCAGGCTGATGCACGCGTGATCGACCTCATCATCATCATATCAGCCGAAAGACATCCACTGCTGGACATAGGCCTCCCCCAAAGAGTGCCACAATGACCGGTCCTGTGCCACCCGCATCCAGCGGACTCCCGCGACCTTTATCAGGTCAGTCCACCTTGTGGGGGGCCTACCCACGCTGCGCCTTCCGGGACGTGGTCGCCACTCGAGAACCTTTCCGCCCCAACGGCCATCGGTTCTACGTGCAATGTGCCCCGCCCACTGCCACTTAAGTTTAGCGATTCGGAGGGCTATATCGGTTACCTTGGTTCTGCTGCGGATAGCCTCATTTCTGACGCGTTCGTGATCGACCTGCTGTGTTTGATATATCGTATGTTTAACCTTTGCAATCGAATAACCTAACCGTAACCGATATAGCCCTCCGAATTGCTAAACTTATGTGGAAGTGGGCGGGGATTGCACGTAGGACCGATGGCCGTTAGGGCGGAAAGGTTCTCAAGTGCTCCGACCACGTACCGGCAGGCGCGGCGTGGGTGGAGAAGGTGGACTGATGAGCTGGTAAAGGTCGCGGGAGTCCGCTGGATGCGGGTGGCGCAGGACCGGTAATTGTGGCACTCTTTGGGAGAGGCCTATGTCCAGCAAAGAATAGAATATAATATAATAGAATAGAATAGTAGTTTATTGCCATACAACATACCAGACACAAAGACAAAACATAAAATCATACTAAACAGAACAAAAGAACAAAGGACGTCTTTCGGCTGATATGATGATGATGAACGGCTGTCCCTTCGACTAACTTTTTAAGTGCGTGTCCAGTACATACAATAGATATGATATGACAGACAGGTCATGATATCGTTATATCCCAAAGTATTGTATCACGCCTAGGGAAACTGGAGTTTAGGAACTTAAGTACTATAATAGGGGAGTAGACACTAACGGCCGTATTCATAAACGGACTACAAGCCTGTGTTGACTAAAATGGAGTTAAAATTAATTTGTCCTTATCCTTCACTTTGACATTTGTGTTCGTAAGAAAGGGACAAAGCACATTTTATTTAGCAGAGGCATTTTAAGTTTTATGAATAAGGGGGTAAGTGTATTTTCTTGAAAAAGCATTAAGAATGTAGTCAAATGGAGAAAAAAGCAACGCAAGAGATTAAATATTCACAAAGTTATAAGTGTCCAAAGTTTCAAGAGGGGGTACGTTCTGTCCCTTTTTCGCTAATCGCACCTTCATATATGCAACGATTGTCATTTACTATGACGCTCGCAGATCGTGACGTCACGATCTGCTGGCGTTTTTTCTCTAACAATCATTATTAAAACGGATGAGGCTTCGTAATTCTTCGAGATATCTGAATGCGATTTTCGTCTCTAGGCATATATTTTGCCTTCTTTCTTTTGGAGTGATAATAAATTTCTAGTCTACACTATAATTGTAATAATCTAATAATTAACCTTTTTTTGTGTTGAGTTTGTTTCGGCGTTACTTCTTACCAGTGGTCTTCTTATTCAGAAACGCTGGTAGAATTTTGACTTGTATGACTTTGCGGCCTACTTGCAGAATAAAATTCATTTATCTCATTTATCCCAGTCTTAAGCGCAATTTACAGTTGCATTGCATGCAAGTTTCGTTACATTGCGGGTAACCGAGGTATACTGAGTTCAATTGATCTATCAAACCCCGCAATGTAGGTAAACTTGCATGTCTAAATTGCCCTTTACGACGACTCCTAAGTTGTGCAAGTTATAAGTACTTACATCTAATTTGCAAATGCGATCCTATAATGAATCCCCATTAGGACAAAGGGCACATTATTCTGATTGCCCTGGCTGCTACAATGTGCATTATCATCAGCGCCCATTACCGGGGACATTCTGCTGAAAAATAATAGATCCTGCGGTGTGAGGATGCGAGGAAGGACTGGTGGACGTACGGTGAACGAGGTTTAACGTGGCAAGTTAACACTGAATGTCAACATCCATAAATCTGGTTGAAGTTGATCACGTAACATTCCGAATGTACGTTAGGACAACTCAATTGTCATTTTTCATACTACAAGTGACATTTAGATCTAATGACAAAGGGCACATTATTCGGATTGTCCTGGCTGGTACAATGTGCATTATCATCAGCGCCCATTACCGGGGACATTCTGATGAAAAATAATAGATCCTGCGGTGTGAGGGATGCGAGGAAGGGCTGGTGGACGTACGGTGAACGAGGTTTGACGTGGCAAGTTAACACTGAATGTCAACATCCATAAATCTGGCTGAAGTTGATCACGTAACATTCCGAATGTACGTTAGGACAACTCAATTGTCATTTTTCATACTACAAGTGACATTAAGATCTAATGACAAAGGGCACATTATTTAGATTGCCCTGGCTGGTACAATGTGCATTATCATCAGCGCCCATTACCGGGGACATTCTGCTGAAAAATAATAGATCCTGCGGTGTGAGGATGCGAGGAAGGACTGGTGGACGTACGGTGAACGAGGTTTAACGTGGCAAGTTAACACTGAATGTCCACATCCATAAATCTGGCTGAAGTTGATCACGTAACATTCCGAATGTACGTTAGGACAACTCAATTGTCATTTTTCATACTACAAGTGACATTTAGATCTAATGACAAAGGGCACATTATTTAGATTGCCCTGGCTGGTACAATGTGCATTATCATCAGCGCCCATTACCGGGGACATTCTGATGAAAAATAATAGATCCTGCGGTGTGAGGATGCGAGGAAGGGCTGGTGGACGTACGGTGAACGAGGTTTAACGTGGCAAGTTAACACTGAATGTCAACATCCATAAATCTGGCTGAAGTTGATCACGTAACATTCCGAATGTACGTTAGGACAACTCAATTGTCATTTTTCATACTACAAGTGACATTTAGATCTACCTGACGCGCGTACAATGCGTTACGTAATCGACCTGCTGAATTGGTCGACCTCTGTAGTTGGTAGTGACCGTGCCTACGAAGCTGGAGGTCCCAGGTTTGAATCCAGGTAAGGGCATTTATTTGTTTGATGATACGTTTTCTATGTATTTAAATATGTATTTATCTATAGAAGCATTTATATGGTACAAGCTTTGCTTAGTTTGGGACTAGGTCGATTTGGGTAAGATTGCCTCCAAATATTATTATTATTATAAGTATGAATCCAGCAGATGGTACTTTTTATAGACCATTACATAAAGTATTTAAAACTAGTCCTAATTATGGGATGGATATTATTAAACAAAAAATATAAGCTTCCTTCTCATCAATGTGCAGGCTTCCATCTGTGAAATCTAATGTTGGTCTTTGAAATGTATCTGCATCCGAAATGTAGGTATACTTAGCAATAGTAATAATGCAGGCCAAAAACAACACAATATAATATTTTTTATTAATATAAAAAATATAAAATAGTCGGCAAGTATTCTAAATCCTGAATACCATCTGCCATACGGTGGCTTTTTCAATGTAGAATTACTCATTAGGCCATACTCGCATACTATAATCGGCTTAATTGGAGGTTCGTTTATTTAACCCCAGATTAACTGTCGGTTAACAGTCGAGCCAACCGGGCGTTGATAAAAAAACAGCTATAATGGCATGTCGGGTGAAGTGTCATGGGAAATTTGAGTAAATTAAAATAGGAAGATGGGGCGAATAGGCATTAAGGCAGACAACAATGTGCTGCCGTGGCTTTGTCTGCCCTCCCGCAGGCTTGCTAACTGGCTCCCTCCCACCCTGAGGCATTGGAGAGAGATGGCAGGACATTATTGGGTCGTAGAGGTATGATAGAGTTTATTAGGATGTGGGGTTTTGGATATTCCATAGTTTTTGATGAAATGTGCTCATGTAAACGCAGGACGCGTTAAACACTTGCATCCATGATATTTCTTGTATGCTTAGAATATTAAGACACTTCAGTATATGAAATCGTTACCATAACTTAAATAGAATACCTACATTAAATTACATTAACCTTTTTTAAAACAATAACAGCAAAGTCCCTTAGAAGAAATGGATTTAGATACCCGCATACTACCCAGTAAAAAGACAGCAAAAATAGCCGCAACCGCGTTCCCGACAAAATCTCTAAGCCAGGTCCCTCACTACACAGAACATCCTCAGGGGCCCTGGCGACCGTGAGTTGGTGACAACTGGAACATGACACCACCACATACCTTACACCACACACCACGTATAGTGGTGTCATTATAGCTGCTGTCTTCTGTAAGTACTGCCCCTGTTGGGGTGCAAAAATAAGCTTGATGCCATTCCGCTATGGTCTACCTCCACTGCTTTGAACACACTCTTACTGCTGTGGCTCAAAGACCCAAAGTGGATCTTAGGCTCCGACACTAAAGATGCCAATGCCGACGACGACGTTCAGCCCCCCTATTCTGTAACTTGTTTTAAGCTCACCTCAACGCTCACCCACAAATATATCTTGACACAGCGATGCGAAGTAACCAAGCGTAGGTAGAGGTCTAGTTTCATGCCGGTGAACGGCGGGGTGAGCCGCATTAATACTTAGCGAATAACAGCCCAGGTCTTTTTACTTCGTCGCCCACCGGTAACTAGGCCAACAAACAGGGCTGTTATTCGCTAAGCGTTAATGCGGCTCACCCCGCCGTTCACCCGTCACGAAACTAGACCTCTGCCTACGCTTGGTTACTACGCATCGCGGTGTCAAGATATATTTCTGGGTGAGCGTTGCGCTTAAAACAAGTTACAGAATAGGGGGGCTGGTGTTCAACCAGTTGGACGTCCCGAGTACGCTCTCCGGACGGCACGATCGTCACCCATGCGGACCACGTGCCCGAGCTATCGGTGTCTCGAGGATGTCGTTGCTTTGAACAATTATAGTTGAGATATTTTTAACTGTGACCGACTTTCTGTAAAACTTTTGGTGGAATAGGAATCTTCTACCTCGGCCGGGAGAGTTCCGTTTTGAATGGTACTTCGATGCAAATCCGTTAACTCAACTTAACTACAACATGTATTATTTTGTTGTACAGGAAAGACCCGAAGTTTTTGTTTTTGTTTCATAAGGTAAATCTCCCAATGCTCGACCTCTTGATACCTATTGTTCATGATCACCTGTATTTTTTTGATATAAGATTGAGGGTGTCATGTATGAGGCCAGTGACGGGCATTGGAAAGCTTAGTTAAATAGTCTTATAAATACAATCACCCATCTGGTTTGAAAAAAACTCTCGTAATTACAAAACTTTTTGAACGAGCGAGCGTAGCAAAGGATGGGCTCCGTTTCGGCTGGGGCAAAAATTATTTCGTATGGCCGGCGTTCTGGCTATTCTCGGCTATTAGGTACTCGCATTTCTAAAGCGATTCTCATGAAAATGTGTGAGCAGGGGGCCGATTTTTGACTTCCGAGCGCTCGAAAATTAAATAAAAGTAAATGCTATTGTAGTATTTGTAGTGTCGTAATCACAGGCACTTACTTTCTACCGATAGAATTGAATACGAGTGGGCAATACCGCACGTTTTTAAATTTTCTATTGTTATTTCAAAATCATCATCATCATCATCATATCAGCCGAAAGACGTCCACTGCTGGACATAGGCCTCCCCCAAAGAGTGCCACAATGACCGGTCCTGCGCCACCCGCATCCAGCGGACTCCCGCGACCTTTACCAGGTCATCAGTCCACCTTGTGGGGGGCCTACCCACGCTGCGCCTTCCGGTACGTGGTCGCCACTCGAGAACCTTTCCGCCCCAACGGCCATCGGTTCTACGTGCAATGTGCCCCGCCCACTGCCACTTAAGTTTAGCGATTCGGAGGGCTATATCGGTTACCTTGGTTCTGCTGCGGATAGCCTCATTTCTGATGCGATCGCGCAGAGAAACTCCCAACATAGCCCTATTTCAAAATAGCAATTCATAATATTTGTCAGTTTTCGAATGAAAGAGTCGAGCGCTCGAAATTCAAAAATCGGTCCCCTGGTTCGATAATTATATAGATTTTTTACGTCGATCAATTTATGTATTTAAAAAAAGAATCGCTAGGTCTTCAGCTCACAGAGCCACTAGTAACTTATATTAATCAACTATATTGATATTTACCTCGATCAAATCCTCCTAGTGCGACGTTCATTTGTGCGGCGGCCCCGTTATGCGGAATAAGTAATTAGGTGCATGTTCATTTGCCACATTTACATTATGTATGCGTCGCAGGGGAGTTGCACGTGTGCTCGGGGTTTTATCAGTGTTTCCTGACTGTATTATGGACTAATATCAATAATATTTCATGTTATGTAGACTCTACTTGTGTATGAACAATTAGGTAGAGTCTTAAATATGGTATTAGTAAATTACTTTAAGACGATAAAAATTATACTATTAAAAGTATTATTACGTATTATTATTACGTATTTTAAAAGTTGTATTGCATAAATTAGTATGCCAATAAACAGCTCGTTAATAATAGCTAGTTAGTTTTTAATGTATTATTAATTAACAGAGTAATTGTATCATCATCACATCAGCCGAAAGACGTCCACTGCTAGACATAGGCCTCCCCCAAAGAGTGCCAAAGTGACCGGTCCTGCGCCACCCGCATCCAGCGGACTCCAGCAACCTATACCAGGTCATCAGTCCACCTTGTGGGGGGCCTACCCACGCCGCGCCTTCCGGTTCGTGGTCGCCACTCGAGAACCTTTCCGCCCCAACGGCCATCGGTTGGTCGGTCGGAATTGTATAATAACTATTAATTAAGTGTGTATTAAGTTTAGCCTAGTGGGCCAGGCATGCGGCTGTCAAACGGCGGTCGTGAGTTCCAATCCCGGCTCGTGTCAATGAGTTTTTCGGAACTTATGTACCTACGGAATAACATTTGATATTTACAGTTAGCTTTTCCGTGAAGGAAAACATCGTGTCGAAACCTGCATACATCTGAGAAGTAATTCAAAACTTTTTTAGTAGACAAATGTTATTACACCCTAAAGGACTTCTTTAGTGATTAAACAGTTCATAGTATTATAAAAAATACAAATTATTAGAGTTTTATATTGAGTAGGCAATATTATTATCCACGTGTTTTTTAATTCACTATTGAATAAGATTAATATTGCAATTTAAATGATGACATCTGACTACAACTAACATAATTATTACCTATATCATAAATACATTTTTAGATTTAGATCCTAGCAATTATTTTGAATATTGAGCAAAATGATTGTACATTATTATTTGACATTATTATTTGATATTATTATTTGACATTATTTGACGTTATTGTTAGACATTTGTAATTTTTTGGTAAGCATGTATAAAAAATCTATGATAAAATAAGACAAATAAATATGCTAGATATAAGTCTTCAAACTGCTGTGCCCTGCCAGGGTCCATGAGAGACCTACTTACCTATGTAAAACCTAAATGTAAACCATGGATGCAATAAACGAATTATGAATTAAAAATGTATGCGAAGTCCCTAATCCACACTGGGCCAGGTGACTACTGCCCGTTCCCTCATTAGAGGAGGCCTGTGCCTTGCAGTGAGACATAGTGTGGACTAAAGGTGCTGATAGACTTTTGAGCATTCACCTTTATTCAATTTGTCGAACAGAAACAACGAACAGAGCCAAGCATAGAGCCAAACATCGCTACAAATATGTTCATGATAATTCTAGCGATCGCTCCAGTAAGGCTGTTGTGGGGGTCGTGGGCGGGAGAGAGACGGCGGAACATTGATAAAATTGCTCGGTTCGGCAAAACACTCGAAGCATTTACCGTCGTCTCGTTACAATGCTCGCTAACACGCTTTTATTTACCTATGTAACATTCGTTGGAATGTTCATTACTAGCGAATATTCAAGTCTATCAGCACCTTTACATACCTATATATAGTTTTACATAATTTTCATACATTAGAATAAAAACATGCACACAATGTTGAGATCGTCAAGAATACATGTTCACAATAAATATGTAATGTTAAAACGGAGTGTTGTAATAATCAAATTAATCAAATTTCAAAAAGTACCTATTTAGGTTTAAGAACATTTATCAGTCAGTATTAAAATTTACAAATTAGTGCCTTTATTAGTGTATTCATTATTCAAGTATTCCTTAATGTTGTATAACGTTTTACTAAGGAGCAGGATTTTGACTTTGTGACGGAAAGTGTTGATGTTAGTCTGCGCTTTAATAACTTTAGGCAGCTTATTATACAATTTTTGAGCCGTTATCTTGGGACACTTTCTTACCATGTTTAGTTTACTTTTTTTTTCTTAGGTAGGTACCGAAACGCAGTATTTTACTTACGCTTGTCGGCGCGGGCCCGCACAAACTGATACGTGATACGGCGTTGCCTACGAGTGCTGGCGTGGGCTTCACCTACCTCGCCAGACAGCCTGCGGTACGCGCGCCGAACGCAGTGCTTGTCTATACTTACCCTAAAGAATACAATTTATTTCTTCATTTTCGTGTAAGAGAGAATAACTTAAAATAAATTTTATTTTGCCACCTCTATCCCTCGGGGTGTAGCTTCTAAAAGTTCTTCCGCGGTGCATGTAGCCGGTGCACTGCGTCATGTCATGTGTTGTGTAGTTTGGATGGATTATTCACTACACAAATCCCTATTCCCCATTTCCGGAGGTTATCTTTAGAGCGACCAACTCCCGCCTATTTACCTATACTTAGAGCCTTTCACGTGACCTATATTTCTTTTCTTTGGGGTTTTTTGCTTTAGTTTTCCTTTACGCTACCGACATATCTATGTATTCATAAGACAAATATCAGTTCGTGCTTATGATTGTCCTTGCCACAAATGTTTCTTTCTTATACTTAACGACATAATATCTACTAATTCCCATTGTCTTACGGCCTTTATGACAGACAAACTGACAATCTTTGTCGGCAGGCAACACAAGGCGGCCATTGTATTTTTATGATTTAAAATCAACTTTGCTGTATTATAGCATGATTATGAGGGTTTCATGGCAAAACTGTTTTATGACGGGGCACGACGACGTATTATAAAAAGTAATAATTATCTTTAAGAATAAAGCTTTTGTTAGTGGTAACTGTAGAGTATTGAACATTTTTCGAACTAGGTACCTAATTTAAACAATTATGTGTAATTTATGTTAGGCACCACTACGGGAAATTTATGTTTTCGGTTCGTGTGATACTAGGAAGCTAATGGTCGCGTGCATCTCAAAAAGGTACACGAGGATACTCTCTGGGCTAGCTGGGACCTGTTGCAGCTACCTACCGCGTTGGGAGTTGTCTCAGGATCTCTGGCACTTTCTTTTGTTTCCACAGCCACAACACAGTCATGACATTGATACTCACTTAACTTAATATAAGGTAGTATTATTTTATTCAGTAAAAAAAAAGAACAAAACTAATAATAAACTAACTAATAATAATGTCAAAGGTTTTCTGGTAGAGATGGCTCTTCAGCGAGTGTTGTCTATCGTGGTCTACCAGCCGACACTATCAGTCAATAAAATGGGTAATAGGTAGGTACCCCCTGATTACTGTTTACCAAAATTAATTAAGTATAACCTTCGTTTGGAAAACAATTTCTATCCTTTTACTGTCAATTGCATCTAATGTCAAAACTTAGAACGAATGTGTCTGGACCGCATAAAAACGTGAAATACACAGGGAAGTAGTAATATTGAAGTACAACTTGTAATTTAGTACCTCGTGCAACTAAAAGATGGTGCTAGTAGCCCCGTCCTTATACACAATTTATTCAGAGTTGCAGTGAAGCGGTTAAGAATATGCGTGTATTAATAATATAATATGCGATATATTGTAATATGCGAGTATGTGTGTGTATAAAATTAATATTACTAATATTATAAATGCGAAAGTTTGGATGTTTGGATGTTTATATCTTCAGATGTTTGGATGTTTGTTACTCAATCACGCTTGAACGGCTCAAGCTAAATTTTGAACGAAGATAGTTTATAGCCTGGATTAAAATATTTAAGTTATATATTATTATTATCCCAAGTCCCCGCAGACGAAGTCGCGGGCGGAAGCTAGTAAGATATAAAGCAAGGGTTATATTAGAGCCACGCCGCGTGTCGCAACGCGTAGGTACTTTGTATTGAACGTGGCGACACGCGGGACTGAGCTAATGTAACCACGTTCATACAAAATGTATGTAACCGATTGCGTTGCGACACGCGGCGTGGCGTGGCTCTAATATAACCCCGGCTTTATTATTGTGGTATCTAGAGGTTTACGACTAGATCTTATCATTTATTTACTTCAATCGGTTTAAAAAAGGTAATGTTTAGAAATATTACTTACTGCTTAAAAAATAAATATTTTAGTATAGTACCACACTATGCTGTATTGAAGAAACACATGTTTTATTAAATAGGAATCTTCGAAAAGTAAGGTAAGTGTCCCTGATTACAAAATGTTTACATCTAGGTATTGTTCACTTCTTTTGTTATGAATTAAGATTGAAAGTGTCAAGTACTGGCCAGTGTCACACACTGGGACTTTTACCTTATTTTTAGACTGACTCAGTTTAAGTATTTAATAACTCATACGCTTATTCCTTCTTCTTAATAAAATCTAGGTAATAACACGTGTAAACTACTGCACACGATCACGAAACACTTGCCACGATAAATGTAGGGATTTTTATTCTTTAAAAAGTTTCATTAGGTATTTAATTACCTAGTTATACAAAAATGACTGACTTAAAAACTTAAAATAGTTTGCTATTGCAAGGCAAGAGAAATTATACTTAAGAGCAAGGGTACAGAGTTTATATTTACTTGTAAATGCGGCACAGTGCTGTTGTGGACAGTAGGGGCGATAAAGGGATTAAGCTTGCAAAAAAGCAATAAAATCGCTTCATACAAATTGTTATTGCTATTATAACTACAAATGTTCATACAAATAACGACAGTACTAATTTAGGTAAGGTAGGCTTTTATATAAGGTGTTAATCCGTATCGAATTAGGTTAATTGTGCATTGTTAGGCACAGTCCACGTCAAAGAGATGGAATGGAATAAGGTGCAAGGTGCACTGTACATACAGCAACAAGTCACACTGACTTTCAGTCAGTAAAAAAACATGAAATAGAATTGAACTTACGTAATTTCACAGGTTTCGTTCACCCTGTCACCGAAAAAAAGGTAATATTTTTTATTTATTTATTTAATCTGTGTGGCACAAAAAAACAAGTTATCGTACAAAGGGCAGACTTAATACCGTAAGCATTCTCTACCAGTCAATCTATGGGCAAAGCAGACAAATTCTGGGCGGTTTATTCAGTTACTTATTTAAATACTTGTTCACCCGATCAATAATCCGAAGAGCAACAGAACGCTTACTCTTATTTCTTTCTGTACATTTGTATGTCTGCAGATGCACACACACAGCACACATCTATAGAAGACTGCAGCCATAATGACACCATTACTGCTCTGTAGGTATTGTGGTCTTGTGTTCCTGGTCAGTAAGGTGGCCAGAGCTTCCGCTGAGTCTATAATATGGGACTTGCGTTAATCCTAGCTGTCAACAACGAATCTGAAATCCAATATCGGGAAATCGTGTCCAGGCTACGGTGTCCTTACCAGCCAGCCGATGGAATCTTTACATGCGTCGTGTTACCTATAAAACACACATACACACACACACACTCAGCTATACTTAGTAAATGGCTACGTAGCCATGCAATACACGTACATTCTCACCTACATGTCCCTTATGTATGAAATAAAATCACAGTCAAACAAAGACAATCAGTAAACTGTATGGCTGTCACAGTTGGTGGTGAAACCCGTGCCTAATGGACTATTATAATGGACACAGTGACTATAGACGTCAGTTTAATTGCCATTGAAGTGACGTCTTTTTGTGAAGGACTCATGACATAAAGCGATGTTGACTTTATTTGATATTCTAGCTAGAAGTAGAAAAAATGCATTTTTCGAGATACTGTTTTAATTGTTCCCCTCTGCCTTATTTGACTTTCTATTTAGTAGCTAAGTATAATATTACCTAATACAATTTGCTAAGTACACATGATTTTAAATGAGTATTTAACTCTTAAACGTAATAAAATTAAGTCGAGTGCACCAAAAGTACCTACAATACCTAAATAGCGAGGTAGAGCTGCACGCCAAGCTCTTAAAAATCCTTACAAAACTTTTAAAATAACTATAAAGCCCTATTTACAAATTGATTAGTGCGAGTTCATACAAAAGCTACCCGCTCGCTACTACTCGCACTATTCACTAATCAAAGAGTAAACAGCCCATAACATAGTTAATAGTTTACCAATAAGTATATACTCACACTGACACTGTACCCTACTTTATTCTTTATGAGTAGCTTCTGTTTTGCCAGCAGATAATAAAGTTAGGTTAATTGTATAAAAACTTAGATTTTTTAACTTTTTCGCTCATAACATCAAAATGATAATTTCGAGATTCCAGCACACTAAACCTTTGTGTACTAAACTGCAAAACAATCATTTCGGTACCTACCGAGGTATTATCTAAAAAAAATTGAGCACTAAATATACTGATTTAATTTTAAGTTGTTAAAAATAAATATTTGTTGTCATGAATCTTTATTGTGGGGGAAACACAACCAAGACTGCAGCACTCATTTCACCTGATTCGGGCAAGTTTTGTCATATTTTTCATTATTTCCATTCAAAAAGAAATGTCTAAAATAGCCTATTATTATACTAGTTATATGATGCATTGAACGCCGAGCCCACGACAGATCCAAACAGCTGTACGGTTGTTCCAAGCTACGGTGCAGGGTGTTGTTGAGGCAAGCGGGACGGGGAGACATGTAACGGGCACGAGTGAGAAGGACGGAAGCAAGTGTCGAGGAGGGGCGCAGGCTGTACTCGCGGGCCCTCTATTGGCAGCGGTCACACCGCCCCAGGCCGCGCCCCCCTCACGCCGATAACCACGCGAGCACCGGGCTATCCCGTCAGTCTATCGCTCGACTTCGACGCGAGACATTCACCTGTTCGTCTGTGCTATTCACCGCATTGTGCCATAAATCACCTTACAATCAATGCTTTAAAATCTTCGACAAACTAACGATTTAAGTAATCATGTCGACATTGAGCCATCACCCGTACGCGTTCTCCATGCATCCGGGCATGTTGCCGGAGTACCCGAATATGCCGCAGCCGCTGCCGGCCTCCTCGCCGCAGTCTGAGGGCCATATCAAGAGGCCCATGAATGCGTTCATGGTCTGGTCCAGACTGCAGCGCCGCCAGATAGCCAAGGACAACCCGAAGATGCACAACTCGGAAATCTCTAAGAGGCTCGGCGCGGAGTGGAAGCTATTGTCTGAAATGCAGAAGAGGCCGTTCATTGATGAGGCTAAGAGACTACGTGCTCTGCACATGAAGGAGCACCCGGACTACAAGTACAGGCCGCGCAGGAAGCCCAAGCCCCCGACGTCCGGAGGAGGCCCGGGTGCGGGAGGGTTCCCTAGCTTCCCGCTGCCATATTTCGCCGGCCCGGCGCCGGGAGTCGGACATCTGGACTCGTTATCGTACCCCGCAATGTCACCGTACTTCCCGCATCAGTTGGATCACCTGCAGTTCTCAAAACTGATGGCGCCGACGGCGGAGAAGTTGCCGACGGTGTCGTCCTCCGCTGCCGCGGTCGTGTCCTCGTTTTACTCGTCGCTTTACACAACCCCGACGGGCCCTCCGAAGCCGTTCTCGTCCCCGCTATTCCATCAGTATGGAGTAGCGCCTTCCTCGCCCGTGTCTCCCGCCACGCCGAACCAACACAGCCCGCACGATGATCAACTACGGCGGCCCGTCTCCGTCATATATTGAAGACCAACTTGCCTGCCTTGAAGGACCAACTTCTAGGTAGGCAGCAACGTGGTTTAGTATTAAGTGTTACGAACTGTGAGGCCATAATGTGTGGTAAACTTTATTTATTGAATATAGTTACTAGTTGAGAATTGTAAAGAGTGCGTCTCATATCAAGTGCTCATAAATATTATGTTGAGAAGTTGATGGTAGGCTCACTAGGCTCTAACGAATAGAGTATCGAATTGTGTTTAACTGTGATTTTTGTTTCCGATGCATCTTTAAATGTTTAAGGTCTAGTAGCGCCGCAGTCATGTGAAGTGAGATTGGTACCAAAAAGAGATTATTTTCTATAGATGTCGCGACATTTAGCCGAATAGTTAAGACTGGTTCCAGATTTCTTCTGTAATCTTCTCGTGTCAGCTTGTTGAGTTTAGTTGTTTCCTACGTATCGATCAAGACTTTAGCCATACTTTAAACTACTGCTGTGTAATTTATTTATTGATACGTCGTTCGATCCGTAGCGTCTGGTTAAGAAAGGTATTAGTGCATCCCAAGTGTAAATATTAGTGTTTAATTATAATTCGATGTCAGTACCAACGATGTATTATAGTATTGAGAAAAAACTTTGTTAATGCCATAAAATAAACTAAATTGTTTTTATTTTAATATTTCTTTTTCTTCTATGCCACCCTTACACTAAAGTACACCTGGGGGCATAGACAAGGTTACAATAGACAAGCGCTAACGCCAATAGAAAACTAATAAAATGTATGGGAATGACAAATGTTAACGAAAAGTGTTTCGTCGGCATCTGTCATTTCCCTACATTTTATTATTTTCTATTGGCGTTAGAGCTTGTCGATTGTAACCTTGTCTACGGCCCCTGATGGGTAATCATGTAACGTTTCGGACGCGCGGTATGACAGTTTAACTGTCATTTTTCCATATAAAATTTGACATTTAGATCTACCTAACGTGCGTTACATGATCGACCTGCTGCTTGAATATAGGTACCTAGGTAACTATTATTCTATCGAGTGAATTTACAAAACAATGTCAATCAACTCATTAACCTGACTTGAGAGTAAATAATATTACTCATTTAAGTATAATAAAGGATCAGACTCATCCTTTACAGGACAGATTAAACAATTTCACTGCCAAAAAAGATATTTGATTTGATCACAATAAATATAAAGATTGCAACAATAACGACCAAGGTTTCCTACCTACTGTAAAGACTGTACGAGAAAAGTTAGTAAGTATAAATTAATGAGGTTGTTAAAGAGATTATCACATGGCTTTAGTATAATCTAGTGTCCCGTATTGAGACGAGACATTTCACACCATTCCAATTCCTCCTATATTTTTGACCCTGGTCATGAAAGCAGAGTCTTGATTAGACCAATAAGTATCCGTTACGGTAGAAGTCATAATAACTCGTGACTTCTACTTACACATACATAAGTTTGAACTTAGTTTTTGTAAATCAAACATACCAATTCATTTTCACTTTTTAGTTTGAGGGATAAAGTGAATAGTGAAATACTGCAGATATAAGATACAAATTTATTGTGAATAATTGCTTTGCTTAATTTTACTACAGCAATAATGACGTTATAATAATGGCCAAGCAGTATGCATAACATTTTTCATACTATTGAAACTTAAGTCTCGGAAACTCCACTAGATGGCTCTACTAGCAGCGCCAGACGAATCTTGACAACGGTTTTGTAATTATTCAATAGTTACCGTTCTAATAGTTTCTTCTTCTTCTTACTTCTACAGGAATGTACCTATTTCAAAAGACCCACGTAGTAGGTACTGCCTGTTAATAATGTAGTAGGTAAAATACAATTTGTTACAAAATAAATCTCCAGATCTTGGCCGATAGCTCGTCCGCGCATACTTATTTAATTAAGTTAACACATTCGTTAGTCATCTACCTACCTGGAACATAAGTGTTTATCTGAATTACAGAATGGAAATAGTGGGATGGTATTTTTTGTGTGGTTAATAATGTGTAGGTATACTCTAAGACACGTTAAGTACAGTGAGCTGGAGAAAAGTGACCCCTCTGCACACAAACTTATAAGCAGGGGTGCGTACCGAACAACTTTGCTGACTGTGTATGAACTGCTAAGTAGACATCAATGGCTTTACTGTGTGCCTTCCTTTAATTAAATTCTGTTCTGCATTTAAATGTGTGTTATACTGAACAACGCCGCACAATACGTTTGAGTAGAAGTGTCAAACATTGAGAGATATACCTTAAACAGTGTTTCTACATATATAATTATATCTAATGTACCAAAAAAATATTTACAATGTTTTTTACTAATATTAGACCAAATTCAATTAAAAATTAATAGAAGTTAGATTAATAGAAGTGTCAAACATTGAGAGATATACCTTAAACAGTGTTTCTACATATATAATTGACAGATTGACAGACACTTCTACCCAAACTTATTGTGCGGCGTTGTTCAGTATAACACACATTTAAATGCAGAACAGAATTTAATTAAAGGAAGGAAAGAATTTAATTAAGTTAACAGCTGAATTGCAATGCTTATGTGTTGCGCGAGAAAGCCGTCAGCTCTTCAGTCACAGCATGAGACCCCCAGATTTTTTTGTAACATAGGTACTGGTATAAGTACTATATTTATCTGAAATAAAGATTTTTGAATTTGAATGAGCCAATTGATAATCGTTTACCGTAACGAGTGAAAAATTGTTGATGTGACTGTGTTGTCGACCGAAACTTCTTTTACTTTATCTCGCTTGGGAGTGAGTTTAGATACCTAAACTCAGTATATGGATCAATAGAGCCGGCTCTAACTTCGGGGTGTCCCCGGCCCCGATTGTCGGCGAACACGGATTTCAATTTAATAATTACGGCCCATTCAGTTGGGGGCGTTTTTAGATTCGATTGTTTTATTCCATTCTTCCCTAGGTGGGTTTCAGGAGGCCGCTAGGTGAGCGAGTTTTGAGAGATGAGACATAATTTTCATGGTCATGTTAGTAACAATTTGGAACGCACTAGTTTCATTTATTGCCTTTAGGTACCTTTAAAACCTTAACCTTAAATTAAATTACATACATACATACATTCACGCCTTTATTCCCAAAAGGGGTAGGCAGAGCACATGAAACTTATGTTCCAGCGCCACTTTTAGCATAAATGTGGGTATAAAAAGATCGACAAAATGTGATACTGCATTGATAGGTTGCTAGCCCATCGCCCACAGCACACTTCAACCCATCTCCCTTAGTCGACTTTTACGTCACCCACGGGAAGAAAGGGGGTGGTGATATTCTAACCCGACACCACAAATTAAATTACAAAATATAAATTAAAAACAAAATCAAAAACAGATGTGTAGCAGAGGAATGGTACCTAAATATATGTATTAATATGTTCTGCGAAGATAATGTCAAATGTCTGAACAGGTGATAAGGTTCAATTGTATTTTTTTAATTTGCCAAGAAAAGGGTTGTACCTAACAATAACACTTTTCTCGGCAAAAAAGTGAATTCAAGTTTTATTTACGGCTTGTAGACCAAACAAATACAAAAAGAGCATCAAATAATTTATTACGATGTCCAGAAACTATTAAATTAAAAAATATCTATAATTATCTATGCCACGAATTAATGTTCAAGAACCTAAGCACTATTTAAATTGAAAACTAGAAGACGCTTTAACTTTAATAACAACCAAGGGGTAGCCGGTTATTACTGCATTGTTTCAATGTAGTACCTACCTATACCCGAAACAGAAACCATGACTATTCTAAAATTAGGTGCCATTATTCACTAATCAAATCATTCCGAATATCCCCTACACTAAGATTTAGTTTATATTTTCTTAAATCACTCCCGTTCTTTAGCAAAATAGGTCAGAGGGTTGATCATGTAACTTTTCAAACGCGCTTTAAAACAACTTAACTGTCATTTTCCCGTACAAAAGGTGACATTTATAACTACCTGACGGGCGTACGGTCACCAACTTTCATTTGGGACCCACTTATGGTTCACAATCCTGTCAAATTGTATAGGAATACAAAGAATATTTTAGCAAAAGCGTACAATGCGTTACGTGATCGACCATCAGGTTGAGGTACTTCCCCAAATCTTCTGTTCTGGATTAGAGTGAGATGAAAATGCGCTATGCTGTAATTCTTCTAAATTACTGTTGCTGAAGTAGCGAGGTATCTTATAGCAGGTCCAGTGATTCGCCTTTCTCGTGGCCTCATTTAAAAGGAACTCAACGACTTTTGAATTAATTATTAGTTGGGTAGGTCATTGTTTGAAGTTACGATTTCTACCCTTTGTAGGATTTATGAAGTGGATTTATCTGTTTTAAAGTAGGAATTATTTGTCAAATTTATTCATTTAAAAGGAGCCTTTTCATTAGAGTTCATAGCGACAAGCTCAATGGTTATAAAATGTAGGTGTATCCCGGTTATTATCAAAATTGTCCAGGCCTTAATTTCATTGAAATAGAATGTAGAATACAGTTTATTCGAATTAAGTTTGTTATAACAACTAATAAGAGGCAATGACACTTTCATTAAATAACTATATTCTTCTGATTGAACAACAATATGTAATTGAAAATATATGTAAACGCTACGGTAGCCTAGTGGTTCGGGCAAGCGGCTGTCAAGCGGCGGTCGTGGGTTCGAATCCCGGCTCGTACTAATGAGTTTTTCGGAACTTATGTACGGAATATTTACCGTTAGCTTTTCGGTGAAGGAAAACATCGTGAGGAAACCGATCTAATCCCAATCAGGTCTAGTTTTCCCTCTGGGTTGGAAGGTCAGATGGCAGTCGCTTTCGTAAGACTAGTGCCTATGCCAAATCATGGGATTAGGTGTCAAAGCGGACCCCGGGCTCCTTTAGGGGCACAACCGGTAATAACGCTGGGAGGATCATGATCATTTAGGGGCAAGGACCAAATTCTTGGCCAGCTTAACTCAGTCAATTAAATGTTCTATGAAAGTTTTCCGTTGTGACACGAAAATTAACCATACAACTCTATGGTTAATTTATGTGTCACAACGGAACTTTGTTCACTTCTTCACTTTGTATGGCTAACTACGGACTAACCAGGGCTGTTATCCGCTAAGCGTTAAAGCGGCTCACCCCGCCGGTCGCCCGAAACTAGACCTCTACCTACGCTTGGTTACTATGCATCGCGGTGTCAAGATATATTTGTGGGTGAGCGTTGAGGTGAGCTTAAAACAAGTTACAGAATAGGGGGGCAGGCTAAGAATTTGTTCCTCACCCGTATATGAATGTTATGTTAGACATGTTTTTAAGTAAAATGAAACGTTAACACGCTCTATCTCTTTTGATTTTCTCTAGATTCTTGTCCACGTAAGGAATCCTTATGATTTTTTTCACCACTTTGCTCAATCTTTCCTGGGAAAACTAGGCATTCATGAAACCCTTCACACCCAATATGACTAGTGGCTCTATGAGCTATAGAACTTTAGTGTCTTTTGGCCGCTCCACTCAATGGCCCATCCTGACCTATCATACACGACGCGGCTATGCGGTAGAACGAGACATAAATATGTCTTACTCCCTTTAACGCATAGTTGCGTCCTGTATGATGGGTCAGAATGGCCCATTGTGTGGAGCGGCCATTTGATTCTTTTTAATTTTCAATAACTTAATCTGCATTAAAATTTGCATAGTGGTCGAACCTGCTCACAAAGTTTCACGGGAATCACATTGAGAAATGCGACCTGTAGATATCAGCTGGACAGCTGGACAGTGTGACATCCGAACAGCGTGACATCTGGACATACGAAAGAATTTGGCACCAAGCTGAAACAGAGACCTTCGTTCCCTCCGCTGGCTCGTTCAATGGCAGATGACACAATGATAACTATCATTTGCATACCTCTCACTGATATCAGCTGATGTAGGGTATTAACGCGTTCACTTAGGGCCGATTTACAATTGATTAGTGTTAGTCCATACATTTGCTGCAAGTGCGTGTAGCTTTTGTATGGAATCAATGTCAAAATCAATGTGTAAATCGGCCCTTAGTCAGTTAGTAGGCCTTCACGTTTACGTAAATCATTTAGGTCATACAGATATTTAGGCTCGTGTTTTTCCTGTGTTACCCTCCACCCTTCCCTGCCCCTTTAACGCCTGATCTTTTATTAGACTCATAATCCGCTGTAAACGACGTCTTTTGCTACATAAATATCATCATCGTTACCAATATAAAGCCCGACCAGAAAATAAAAAACGTCGCCATATTGCGGAAAACTATTGGAACTAATTTCTTCAAATGGCAACAGTAACTTTGAAGACGTCATCTGTCAATTGCTGTCAAAGTGAGGTGTCGATTATACGTGGTGTATTTCTTGGATATTGTGTGTATTTATGCGAAATGGCGAAAATTAGTTTACTTAGCTTATTAGAAAATTAATTTACAATATGACGAAATATTTGTCAGAGAGAAAGTCTGAAGGATAAGACTATATTCCTCTAAATAATTTCACCGACTTTGTTGTCAACATGACTGGTAGATACGTCATATAGTATGTGCAATGGAAATTAATAAGTGTTGCCTTAATTATTGCAATTTTAGCGCCCCCCAGAGTAGGTTCTTTATTTTCCTGGTCGGACTTTATCTGCCGAAAGTCGTCCTTTGCTGGACATAGGCCTCCCCCAAATCTAGTGATCACAGGAACGACGACTTTTTACTCTTGGTATATGACCCAGCTTTGCCATCCTTGAAACATTCAAGACAAGTGACTTAAATCCCCTTACTCTTGGCCAAACAATGCGATAAAAAAAACACAAAAATCCGACCGAAACCCAACACACAATGTATTCAAATTTTCAAAAATGGAACGCGTTTGAATTAAGCCCGAGTGTTGCCAGCACAGAGTATTTCCCCCGCGCGAGTGTGCCCCATTTTCCCATTTCGAACGGAGCATTGTCGGGAAAATATATTTTGTATGCCTAGCATAACAATGCGAGGCCCGTGTTATTTATTTAGACGTATACCATTGTGAGTGGGTTCGATCCCAGTGGCCAGACGGGAGGCTATCGAGGGCTTGTGCTTACTTATACAGGTAACCGGTAGCGTATTGGCAAATAATTGAAAGCCGTCCGTCCGGAGTAACGAAAAATGGCTGTATTACTGCGGAGCTGAATAAATTAGTGTAGCTAGGGTTGAGTTATTGTGGAGACGTATGTTAGGTTTTCATAAGGGGATTGAAGTTGTAGTTGATGGCAAATATGTATAGGCACAGGCTTATACAGGAGAGCAAGGATGAAATGTGGGTAAACCTGAGATTTGGTGAAACATAAATGACATTTATTATTACGTCTATCATGAGACGGCCGCGACATACTCTCGATTTCTCTCGCACTATAAGAGAGAGACGGATAGTGCGAGAAAAATCGAGAGAGGTCGCGCGCCGTCTCGTGATAGCCGCGCTGAATCACTTTTTAAAATCTTGATTGTACGAGTAAGGGGTTCCAAAGGGATAAATCCTCCAAATGTAGGGTTTTGTTGACGTTTTTAAGGCTACGTACGCACTTAGCGGCTCGCCGCATGCGGTTGCGGCCAACGGCATAGTGCGTAAAGGTTTTGCGTTTGCGGTTTCATAATATGTTTTGTCCAACCGCACGGGAAGCCGCACGCTGGTTCCTGGCCTAACCCCTTTCTATGGGCCGTTTTCTCTGCTTCTTAGAAGTTCTTGTTGTAACACTTTGTGTAAGAAACTCCATGCTGGCTCCTGGGTAACTCCAGAATAAAAACAATAAATAAAGTTGCCTCACAATAGATACATCGGCAACTGTATCAATTAATGTTGGTTACTGTAGATTATAGCCTAAGGATTAAAAAAAAAAACCACTGTTTTGGTCTATCCATCGATCAAAGAAATCTCACACTTTACCTCTCTTAAGTCCAAAAAAATATAATATGATATTGGGCTCCTTTAGGGCACAAACGGGAATAACGAAAAAACTGGCCAAGTGCGAGTCGGACTAGCGCACGGAGGGTTCCGTACCATAAAAACTGCAAAAAAACAAACACGTTTGGTGTATGGGAGCCCACCTTAAATATTTATTTTATTTTGTTTTTAGTATTTTTTGTTACAGCGGCAACAGAAATACATCATCTGTGAAAATTTCAACCGTCTAGCTATCGCGGTTCTTGAGATACAGCCTGGTAACAGACAGACGGACGGACAGACAGACAGGGAAGTCTTAGTAATAGGGTCCCGTTTTTACCCTTTGGGTACGGAACCCTAAAAATGCCGTTGCGGCATAGATGGCCGCACATTCCTAACGCAATGGAGACATCTAGCGGCCAACAATGGCTCATAATGACCACATCAGAAAGACCACAAACGTCCGTCAAACCTACCTATTAATTACGTCAATTATTTTTGACACTTAAATACGATTTTAATTGGCTTGTTCATTGACACTTCTTTCATTATAATAATAAAATCGAGGTCGCGCTTATTTCTAACGCTTTAATGCCATTTTCGCGAATCACTGCGTATTTATTATTGTAAAAGCTGCGTGTAAAACAACTATTTCCAAATCAAAATAAACCCTCCGCCATGGGAATAGAATTCAAATCTTATTAACTGCAATTTCAGTACATTTTTTAGCGATAAACGAAGACAATAGTCCTATAATGGCAGTGTTGCTATAGAAAAGTGACTAAAGGTAATTCTCCCGATCAAAACGTTATTTCTTGCCCGGATAGCGTTTGATATTGATAAATGATTTGGCCAACAATGACTTGTCAAGATTAATTAAAGCCCAAACTGTTACTTAAATAGTTAGTTAGTTAGGCAATTCAGAACGGGTAGCTATTGTGAGGTTACTCGGTTCCTTTAGAAAAGAAGATACGGTGTTTTATAATGATTAACATATTGCAGCCAGTATCTTGACTTCACGTACCTAAACGTTCATGTGAAGGTACGATATAGCGCTATTCACGTAGCGTGTACATCAATCATATCAGCACTTATATACCATAATCGCATACTTCATACTCACTTATATTGTCGTCCAGTAGGTAATAGGTATTAGAATGATAGGTTATAATCAGACTTTACCAATAGTTACTCATCAATAGCGAACTTTGGAATTACGAGTAGTATCTGTGAATAGCTCTGTCTCATTAGGTTCTGTTCGATTAAACTGCTTTTAAGTCATCTACATTCTTAGAAAACTGATTCGAATGGCATCATGAAAAATTATAAAAGCAGCCAATTTTGTTTCAAAAATTTACTGAACTCTAATGAAATATGAATGTTAAAAGTCATCATCTACATAAACACACAATGCTGCTCGCGCGTTTTCGAGTCGGCGTTTATAGTAAGTTAGAATGCTGTGTATGTTGTGTGTCTCTGATATTGGTTTTTTCTTATACAGTTGCGTCCTACGCTTTTTGTCGATTGTGTGGCACCGGCCTTGTCATTACTGTTTATTAAAACATATTGTGTACATATGTATTGCGAGACCTGTTACAACATAATCTTTTGTGTTTAGGTAAAATTTTAAATGAAGCGTTCAATGCGTCGGTACGATAAAAGGTTTATATAAAGCTTTTAAGTAGCGCTTAATTGCGAATAAAAAGTGGATGCTGCAATATTACTGCTGAATTCGATTCAAAGTACATATTGGTATTTTTTACAATGTATCTTAATCGAATGTTGTTGCTTTGTACTACATATCTAGTGGGTCTGTGAGCTGTAGAATTCGCAAGTCTGTTAGGCTGCTCCACATCAAAACCTAGTATTTAGATAAGGGCCAATAAAATAAAATAAAATAAACATATTCTTGCCTATACGAGTATCTACGCCACAGTCCAAGTTGGTTTAGTTCGGGTTGCACAGGGCGGTTCCACAACACTTGGAGCTCAAATACCGCGAGCCATCCGGTCGCCTCTTGGACACGGCAACTACGCGTCATTGTTTTGAATATAAGTCCTCGCTCATTTACAACGGCATCAGCTTAAAAATCGTCATAATTTCGGAGATTTATATACTACGAAACCCGTTAAGGACTTTTTTTCGGTAGTAGTAAGTAGTAACACAACTGAGGCTCACCAAATACAGGGAATTCCGCCCTGGAATTTGTCCGCCGACTTTATTTTGAGTGCAGTAGCGGCGGTCGGAAACAACCCAGCGGAACTCGGTGTTGGCACCCAGTTGGAACACATTCTTCATACAGTTATAATACTTATAATATACCTACAATCCACAAACAAAATTAGCTCCGAAATAAAATCGCCTCGCACATCACGTACGATTCAAATCAAATACCCATTTTCCCTTTGAGTCATTCAAAATCCCGCGTCGCAAAGACTTCTCGAAATAATTTCCATTGCGCGCACAATACGCGTCTTATTTGTGAAATCATTGGGTACTTTTATATTTAGTATTCGTAAGGAAGGGGAGCAATAATCCTACGTAGGCACCGTACGTGCAAATACGGCTGTGTTGTTACGAAGGTTGTGTGGCAGGCAAAGGTTCTCTGATAAAAAACCTAGCACGGGTGACGACGAAGATATGTATACAATGTTCGCCTTATTACAATCAGGTAAGGTCTAATTTGGACTGTACGATTTTAATGACGTAATAGTAAAAAGTAAGAGAGTAAGTGACACATGTATTCCAGCATCGGATATTAAATGTCAGTCCTCATTTAGGCTCTAATTTGCCTCCATGTTCCCAGTTTTCTATCCGTGATATGTAACAGAAGAAAACATGCCCCAGTCTTTCATGACCTTCATAAGGGGTAATCCCGTAATGTTTGACGCATATAAAATTTGACATTTAGATCTACCTAACGTACGTACTCGTACCTACAATTCGTTACGTTATCGACCGGAGAGGGGTGCTCACGTAAGTTTTCGAACGCACTTTAGGGCAACTCAACTGTCATTTTCCCATACAAAAGTGACGATTAGATGTAGGGACAATGTCACAGATAGGTAGATGTGTATACTATTTTCACCGTATTACAATGGAATTAGGTGTATATCTTTGACGAAGAATGTACCTTGTAAGTCAGCCTTTAGGTTTTCATTGTCTTGCCGATGATAAAGGATACTAGGACATTATTACTTCTTTCCATGACCATATAAGGGATCTCGCCTCCAGTTTTTTCCGTAGATTAGGGTTCGTTATGCGTAATGCTAGAGATTTTCATTATCTAGTAGCTATAAAGTTGTTGTATAATGCTCTGGTGCGAAGTAAGCTCGAAGAGTCTGCGATAATATGGAACCCTTAAGAATCTACTTATATACTACTCTTAGAAAAGGTCCAAAAAACTTTTCTAAGATTTCTATATAACAAAATTTCTTCTTGGTACTCTGACTTTTCACTATTTGGAAGTGAGGCGCAATTTTATTCTGCTCAATTTTGTTTGCCGTGTTTTACGGGAAGAGTCGGATTGCCTAGTGCTGGTGGAACAATTTGTGAGGCTGCACGTTCCAGAAGTTCCGCGAATGGCTCTTAGACCTCGTACGCGCCTGCTTTTAGCAGTGCCTCCGGCTCGCACTGTGTCGCACAGGAGCTCGCCGCACCTCCGTGCCCTGACGCTGCTGAATGCCTTGTTAGTGTCAACACCCGAGTGGGTGCTTGCGTGCCGATGGACGGCTGTGTGTAGGGAGTGTCTGAAGTTTTGTGAGATGAAGGATGATAGGCTTTCTAGTGTACGTATTTGATTATTATTATTATTGATTTGTTTCAATTGCTTTGTTATTGTTTAAATTGATGTTTCGTTTCACAGTGTATTAGACTTAAATCTGTAATGCTGTGTAAATATATTTAAACAAATCCTACTAATATTATAAATGCGAAAGTTTAGATGTTTGGATGTTTGTTACTCAATCACGCTTAAACGGCTGAACCGATTTGAATGAAATTTTGCACGAAGATAGTTTATAGCCTGGATTAAAATATAGGATAGTTTTTATCTCGAGTCCACGCAGACGAAGTCGCGGGCGGAAGCTAGTAAATAAATAAATGAACCTTAAAAATAATTTGTTTACCGAAGCAGCATGCACTCGCGTGAAGAGACCATTAATAAACGCTACACATTAATAACATGATCACACCATTCCACTGTACCGAATCGCATTCGCCCCGGCAATGCTCCGCAATAAAAATCACAATCGTATCATTGCTCTGTATTTAATTATCATGACAAAAACTTCGCCAAGTTCCCTTAAACGAACCCCAACAAACGACAATGAGTCTTTTGCGTCGGTGATACAAACTGATTCTCTTTGTTGGTCATTCATTTTCGCGAGAACATCATTAATGTGAGAATCAACCTATATCCCGTTTGAATTGAGTCCAAATTCCGTTGTATCAAAATTCGGGTGCTGACCTCGGAACAAAGTATGAATATATTAATTTGTTGCGTAGGCCATTGTGCTATAGTTTCAATTATTCTTGTCGGCATTAATTGTTGAAGTTCGTCTGACAGCTACACATTGGGTTAATGCGTTCTGTGTGTTCAATGGTTACTTATCCTTTGTTACAACTGTTTTGGGATGAAAGCTATTCGGGTAATCACTGAATTAGGACTGGCGTAATATCCAGTGAATGACCGTCTGGAACTCGGGTTTATTAACCAGGAGGGGATTATTCAACTATTAGAAAGGTTGGGTAAGAGTCAAAGGTCCGTAACCGGCAGAGTTCCTAAAAGACTTCGTCCTTTCCAAAGAAGTTTATTGACTCATGTATGTGTATGGTACTCGTGAGTTTCAGTCGTCACTATTAAAACATTAAGAAGCTACTATTATAATAATAGTTTCTTAGAACTAAAAAGAAACGAAAGAGTGTTAAAAAGCTTGAAATGTTTAAACCAGGAATGTAATGTATTCCTTTGATGAAGGTTCGTACAATGGGATGTGATGTAATAAAAACCACGACAGCAAACAGATATTCCAGACCATGTTCCCTGATGACATTGGGGCAATAAATATCCGCGACAACGCGCACCACACGTGGATGGCGAATAAACGTCACCGCGTCTTGTCATTTATCTTTTCAACAATCATTTTTACAGGCTTTCCATGCAACCCCAGCCTGTGATTAATGATGGATGGATTCCTGAATAATTACTAAGACTTTTAATATTCAAGTGATTTTGTACTGTTGTTTCACGGGATACTCAGTTTTATAACAACAGGGATAAAGTTTACGTTGTAATGGAGAAAACAGATGACCCTTCAGGAGTTCTTGATTCTGTAATGGTTGAAATACATCTCGGTGATGCAGGAGAAAAGGAGCTTACAGTCGATGTGTTTACGGTTGTTTATGATTTGTGTGCGCGTTGAATAACCAACAAAAGCGAGAACACCATTGAATGCAAATCTCCACTGGAGTTTTAAGGGTAGTGTGTGCGTTATTAATTTGTTATAATTGTCCCCTCTCATACGCTCGCATGCGGCATTTTTATTGCAAATTAGTCGCCATCATTAATTTTGTTTTTCTTTTCTCCCGTTTTGTAAAGTTAATGTGTTTCGAGTGCGGTATTATGGGTGGAATAAAAAACCTCAATTGTAATTATTACGAATGTATTCGGTTCTTTTGTGGGTGATTATGTGGCGATCGCTTACGTGCTTGTGGCGCTCCATTGTGTGTATGAGTGATTATTTGCGTTTCGATTGAAGTTATTAATGCTTGCGCTACTAAAAGTCAGTCTGTAGCTATTGAGATGTCGGAATGTGGAGTTTAATAACGGTTATTGTTGCAGTATTATGTTTCGACCGGTTTGTTTGTAATTAAAGATTGAATTCTATTTAGAAACCGACCACGTCTAACAAAACAGTTTTTGTTAACCTTTCTATACAACTCAGTGCCTATATAATTGTCTTTGTTTGAGTCTGTTACATTTAATATAACTTAGTGGAGATTTACAATTAACAAAAATTACTATAGTTGTTCGTCATATTAAACTTGACTTAACGGTTAACTTTTGTTTCATTGTTTTGTTAAGCATATATGCCTCTTCATCCAGGATATCCTCTCACGGTTTTAAATTAAATTTAAATGTTTTTTTTTAACACCATCATGTTGTATACAAAATTTCATGATTATTCTTAAATCGACTTACATTTTTTCATAAAACAGCATAGGAATTAACCAAAACTTCATCACTTTCATTACTAACCAAAACATTGCCATAATCTCTTCCATCCGCGTCTAATACATTAAGTCCTCTGTTAAATCCCCTTACACAATCATTAGTGTTTATTTCTTCACGCCGTCCCCAGGGATCGAACCCCGGTCCCGTCACTTTCAATATGCGAATGTTCACTGAGCCACTCACATTACACGATTTATAGCAAATCATTATTGAAATACGTTTCAATTTCAGATTAGGTAACATGGGTAATCACAAATCAAGTGAATTGGTAATTAAAAGAAATCTCACGCAACCTGACCAAATCTGTGAACGCAACTTGCTCCTATAAAAGCATCGGAATACAATTTATACATTCACGCATAAAGTCATAGGCATAATCTGAACTAACATTTACTAATCTACAATACTAAGAATATTAATGCGAAAGTATGTCTGTCTGTCACGCTTGTGGACTACGGTTTTCAAATGTCCCCTGAAAAGTGTCTATTAGCAACACTTTTCAGGGGACCTTTTCCCTTCGAAAGTGGGTCTGTCTGTCTGTCTGTTACCTCTTCACGCTTAAACCGCTGAACCGATTTCAAATAAATTTGGTATAGAGATCGCTTGAGTCCCGGGGAAGGACATACGATAGTTTTTATTTCGGAGACCATGCCCTAAGGAGGTGAAATGTGGGGTGAAAGTTTGAATGGAACTACGATATATAACGAGTTCGACGCGGACGGAGTCGCGGGTAGAAGGTAGTGATACATAATTTGTTACATCGGGTGCCTCATTCACTCATTAGAGTCACATAAAGCGGCGCATGCACATCTCGAAAGCAATTCGAAATCAATGCCAATTAAACCTTTCTTTATCCATATTTTCCTGTTCCATTCTAAATGGTATGCTCTTTTTGAGAAATAATCAATCGAAGCTTAGCTCCCATTATGGCGTACTTCTCTAAGGGTTCCAGCCCTTGGCTGGAATAAAATGCCCTTAACCATAAGTCCTTGGCGACAACTCACACGTGAATTCCCCCACCGCCTCATTAGCGGTGGGTTTTTGCATTTTAGTACACAATCCTGTAATACAATCAATATTTAGATGACGATTCTAATAATATATTTTCGTACAAAACTTTATGACATATAATTGAAATGAAAATAGGAATTACTTATATAAAACTGGCTTCTGCCCGCGACTCCATCCGCGTGGAACTCGTTTTCATCGTAGCTCCATATTAAATTTGAACCCCAATTTCACCCCCTTAGGGGATGATTTTCGGGATAAAATCTATCCTATGTACTTCCCCGGGATCTTCATCTCCGATATCTCCGATATCTTCATCTAAATCGATTTAGTGGTTTAAGCGTGAAAAGGTAACAGAAAAGCACACTTTTGTATTTATTATATTAGTATGAATTACACGAAAAACAATACTAAAATACCCAAAAAGAACAGTAGGCTTTTATGTTCACTTCTAAATTGACTAACATTAATGTGAATTTTTATACCTTTACTTTCATATTTATGGTATTTTGTTTTCAATTAGTAGGTACATGTATATAATTCTTACCGCTAAAATAAGAATAATAGCCGCAATGTTTTGTTAAATCTCCATCAATGTTTGCATTTCAATTCAATCATAATAATGCGTATAATAATAACTGCACTTCCTCAAACAAAAACCGGTCGTCTGCATATTGCGTAACTCAATGCGTATTTGCATATTGCAAGTGACGGGTTTTAGGGGTCCCATCTCGTTGCCCAATGCCCTAATACCCGAAATGTTACATTCTTATATTTAGACATTCATTAAGCGTGTAAGGTTTATTTATTACTCCGTCCGCGTGGAACTCGTTTATATAGTAGCTCGATACAAACTTTCATATCCCAATTCATCCCCTCAGGGGATGATTACCGGGATCAAAACTTCCTATGTCCTTCCCCGAGATTCAAACTATTTCCTTACCAAATTTCATCTCAATCGGTTCAGCGGTTTAAGCGTGAAGAGGTAACAGACGTCAGACAGACACACTTTCGCATTTATAATATTAGTATGGAAGTATGGACTAGCAGCTCGTGCGGTTTCGCCTACGTATTGCAGAGAACTCAGGCACACCTGCGGGATGAAATAATGCCTATGACGATCCAGAAAGTCCATTCTATACACAGGTAAGTACATGATTTTTTTAAATCAGGTAGGTTTTACCAGAGATTACCCAAACATACAAAACAAAGCTGCAATCCCACAGATGTTTCCTCTTTATAATACATACATACATACATACATTCACGCCTTTATTCCCAAAAGTAGTAGGCAGAGCACATGAAACGTATATTCCAGCGCCACTTTTAGCATAAATATGGGTATAAGAGATCGACAAAATGTGATATTGCAGTGATAGGTTGCTATCCCATCGCCCACAACACACTTCAACCCTTGAATGTTGAATTAGTTTTTTGATCACTGGCACATAGAAAAGATCCAAGACACAGGAACAAAAACCTATCATACAAATTTTCGCCCGGATTCGAACACAGGACCACTAGCTCTGTGGACAGGGGTTTTTGATGGAGTAGTTAGTACCTAACTACTAGATTAAATTTGTCGAGGAACAAATACTCATGCTCTTCACACAAATATTTGCCTTTACCGAGATTCGAACCCAGAGCACTAACTCCGTTGACAGGGGCACAAGACTAGTGGTTGAAGCGTATATGGCCTTATGAATATCTAATGTCGCTATATTTGAATACAAAACTGGCAGTGACAAAACTTAGTGTGTTATTGTATTTTTATTTGTTCTGTCTTGTCTTGTTTGACATGAATAAATGTTTGAATTTTGAATTTTTGAATCATTGTATAACCAAGCTACACAATTACCGAAGCCCCGCATCCTATATATGTTTTGTTTCGGTGTATAATGTAGACAATGTGCGAATAAGATCCCGGGACACAATGTGTTATTTAGGTCACACATTGTCGGTGGAAACAACGTCACAATCAACTTGTTCCTGAATTGAAACGCGGAGTGAATAAAGCCAATATTGTTGATGAGGTACACTTATCATATTGACTCGTTTTAGAATCCTGTTTTGATGCATTTGTTTATGATGGTACCTAGTCAGTATTTCATCTATATATCCATTGCCGTTTTTGAGCGATTGACACATTCAAACATCTTAATATAGAAACATTCACATTTATAATATTCTGCAAGGAAAAAAATGGCCAATTGCGAGTCGGACTCGCGCACTTCCGTACTATTATCTATAAAAACGGCAAAAAAAACCACGTATGTTGTATGGGAGCCCCTTCAATATTTATTTTATTCTGGTTTTTAGTATTTGTTGTTATAGCGGCCACAGAAATAACATCATCTGTGAAAAGTTCAACTGTCTAACTATCACGGTTCATGAGATACAGCCTGGTGACAGACGGACAGACGGACGGACGGACGGACAGTGGAGCCTTATTAATAGGGTCCCGTTTTTACCCTTTGGGTACGGAACCCTAACCTGACTAACTGATTCTGAATATGCATACATATTAACTCAATTTTGTAAAAAATCACATATTTTTTTCCTTACGATGACAGGATTTGTCAAAAAATCAAAATCAATTATTTATTCTGCAAAGGGCACTTTTACATGTGAAACGGTAATTTACAATAAAATAATCATAATCTTAATAATAACTCAAATGTTGCAGATTAAGGACTGATATAAACGGTTAACAAACTAAATGTCACTAAGTTAATGAAAACAAAACAAAATTGCAAAATATTGACCATTACATTCGATATAAGGTCTGTATCAGCACTAACAAGAAGTTAATGATATAAATTCAGTGTTCCAGAGATGTATAGGGTCTCTGAGCGTCGTAACTATTACCATCATCATCATCATTATCGGCCTATTGACGTCCCACTGCTGGGCACACGCCTCCTCTTATGGATCAGAGGGAATGGGCAATAGTACTATTACCATGCTGTGCTTGGAAACCAACAATGTCATCCTCCTAGCATTATTCCCGGCCGTGCCCTCAAGCAGCCCGGGGCACTGATTTCAAGAAAGCGATGCCATCTGACCTTCCAACCCAGAGGGAAAACAAGACCCTATTGGGTTTGACTAACCAAGTATATTAATTTTAACATAAATTCTATCATGGTTACATATTCGTCAAGTCGATTGACGACGATTTATGGTAATAGTACTATTACCATGCAGTGCTTGGAAACCAACAATGTCATCCTCCTAGCATTATTCCCGGCCGTGCCCTCAAGCAGCCCGGGGCACTGATTTCAAGAAAGCGACTGCCATCTGACCTTCCAACCCAGAGGGAAAACAAGACCCTATTAGGTTTGACTAACCAAGTAAATTAATTTTAACATAAATTCTATCATGGTTACATATTCGTCAAGTCGATTGACGACGATTGATGGTAATAAATAGTACTATTACCATGCAGTGCTTGGAAACCAACAATGTCATCCTCCTAGCATTATTCCCGGCCGTGCCCTCAAGCAGCCCGGGGTACTGATTTCAAGAAAGCGACTGTCATCTGACCTTCCAACCCAGAGGGGAAACAAGACCTTACCTAAGTAAATTAATTTTAACATTAATTCTATCATGGTTACATATTCGTCAAGTCGTAAGGAAAAACATGGTCGAGGCAAAAACGCCCACTTACTTATCCACTCACTTGCTTTCGGATTTTAATAAAGGTCGTCTAAACTGCTTTAAATTTTTCATTATCAAAGAAGCCCATACTACGCTTGGCAACCACAGTTGCCAACACCAGTTTAGGGGTGCGCGAAATTGGCAACTGTGGTTGCCACAAGCAAGTGAGCGGTTAGGAGCTCTGTCGAACATCGTCTGATGTGAGCTCGTCATCCTTCTGCTTTGTTCCATGTTGCGTTTTCATAACTGTAAGCCACACTCTGACCTCAGCCATGATACCCCTCAAACATGCCCACTCCAAACGAGCAGGCCTCCTTGTACAAATGTTATTCCACGCACGTTGTCTTTGTTCTCCTATCATTCTGTATTAAATCGTATTATGATGTTATTAAAAAGATATACCATGTACATTATTGCGTTCATTCAAGATCGTTCGTGCGCAAAAACTGGCGAAGCTTTCCGGTTCTCAAGTGGACCCGTTCATTCGTTCAGTGTTACGGTCATATTGTTCGTTCGGTATAATAATGTGGTATTAAATTAGCGATTTTTCTCTTTAGAATAAGGTTTGGATTTGAACGGAGTCTGCCTCAAGTGCGCGTATCCGTTTTGAAAACGATAGCTGTTATATTGTTAATTTTTTAGTGGACTTATTGTGCAATGTACACCTTTATTTATGATTATATGACGGATCATACATGCCGCTATTCTTATCGAACTAATGCTCAGCAAATAATATTCTTTTGACATTTCTTTTGAAGTCCTTTTGTTAATTGAAACATTCATTTGCATCTACTTAAACATATTATTTTTGTAGTACGTTAATGTATTGGGTTTGGATGTCGTAGACAGAGAAAATCGTCGAATCGAAGGTACACGTATGTTTGGTTTGGCTTTAACCTGCCATTTCTCAATCAGCTTGTCCTAATTCCTTGTCTTCATTTATATCTTTTTCAAAATCAATGTTTAATTTAAAAGAGAAAATCCCGAAATCATTCCCTACCCTAACCCCTAGGTACAGTTCGAAACAAAATTCTTAAAAATCCCCTCCATTGTTGTCAACGGCAGACTGTCCGTGAAAGGCCGGGCTGCACTTTAAATGGAAACTTATTATTCCTCCTAAACACGCTCCGTGTATGGAAGATGGCTGATAATGATGGGAGGGAAATGCCATTGTTTGCGCTCTATTCAGCGATTGATTGGAGCCGTGGAAATAATAGCTTAGTATTCTAGAACCCGATATCAATTCGCTGTCAAAAATGCAAGTAGATAAATCCTATTCCAAATAACATGAGAAAATTGTGCGTGCGATCTTCATGCGATTTCAAGGAAAGCCATTTTGAAACGCACTTACATTAGAAAAGACTTATCTTTGAAAACTCGTAATGATCTAAATAAGTAAATCTACCTGGTTCAACATTTCCAATTGATTTTGTAGATAATAAACGAAGAAACGCAGACGAATTTGTCCTTTATTTTTCTAAGAGGTATAGAAAATTGGACTTTATAATGCTACATTGTTGCTAGTTTATAGTAATATTATGACCGGAAAAAGACAGGTTGTAATACGTTTAAATGTATCTACAACCGTATTAATATTGCTTGATAGAGTGAAAACGCTCGCAGTTAGTGACGTCACATTCTGCGAGCGTCATAGTAAATAATATAACTACATTTTTAATCCTTTTTCGAGAAAATAATTGATTATTTTATTTAGTGTCTACACCCCTATTCACGAATTAAAAACAAAGTCGATTAATCGAAATTCTATTTGGAATAACACCTTAGCAAGAAACCTCGAAATACTACAAAAATAGGCTATTACATAACAGAAGCACATCACAATCCTCAGTAAGCTAGTGCTAATTAACATTGTCGCTTTGTGGCAAACAACCCCATTGTACTGAAAGCATCGAGGCTGCGAATCGATGTATAAATGCGACGGTACTGGAGACACGACTGCTGGTGGTCGAAAGGAGAAGAAGATAGCGATAGTTTCCTGAGTTCCATGATCTCAAAAGATTAATTAACTTATTAATAAACTTTCATCAAACCTCATCATCACCATCATCATATCAGCCGAAAGACGTCCACTGCTGGACATAGGCCTCCCCCAAAGAGTGCCAAAGTGACCGGTCCTGCGCCAACCGCATCCAGCGGACTCCAGCAACCTTTACCAGGTCATCAGTCCACCTTGTGGGGGGCCTAACCACGCCGCGCCTTCCTTCCTTCATCAAACTATTTTAACTTACTTTAACTTTAATTTCGTATAGTTTATCTGTCACTTTGACATTTGAGAGATCCCTTACAGGGATAAGTTCGCCTTTGTACCAGCTTAGCCTATTTTGTTTATGTTTACCAATGTCTTGTGTAGAATAAAGTATTTACATACATAGATACATTTGTACACAGAAAAAAAACATTTCTCAAACCAAGAAATTGAATATTGTTACGGAGTTTTACAAAATATATTCTTGGTCTAAGAATGTATAAGTTCAATAAACAGTTTCATGTTTATTCAATGTAAAAAATTAAATTGTCAAAGTTATTTTTTGAATCAGGTAAATTCATTTACATTAAGACAATTATATGCTTGAGGTAACGCATCTTAAACAAAAACATACTCTGAATCTTCTATTAACAATATATTCTTTGAGATCAATACAACAATCTTAACAATATATTATTTTACATTTGAAACAATATTGTGTTCCTTATATGGAAGACAATATTGTCTTGGATCAACAAATGTTTTTTTCTGTCTATTTGTGAGAAAGGGATGAAACAAATTTTATTACAGTGGTTCGCTAAGTTAAATGAATAAGGGAGCAAGACTTGTAGATTGAAAATAGAAGCTTGTAAGTCTCGTAAACTACAGTGAATTTTTCTTTTTCTTTTTTGTCGTAGGACTTAACTACTGTAGAACAAACATAACCAAGAACTTGAGACCTTTGTTCAAAAGAACCGCACTCAAATCGAATGATTGCCGCAGACTGACACGCGCACATATTCAATATATCAACCCTCGTTCTTGTCGGGGGATAAAAATATGATAGCATAAAATTTAACAATATGGTAGCATATAATATTACAACTTGCACCAAACGCCATTAGAATCTAAACGTTATTAACAAAGGCTGAGTATTGGCGTGCGTTTGCGCAGCATTTAGCGGCCGCGGCGAGAATGATAATTGTTGCCCACGAGTCACAATGCGGCGCGAGCGCCGACAAGGATGTTGATGCTTCTGCTATAGTTATGGCGCCTTATATACCACGACGGTGGCAAACAAGAGTACGGCCTGATATGATAACTGTAGGATGATTACTTTGAGTGTCACTGTGAGTTGATGAATGAAATTAAAAATGCGACCAAAGAGACATCGAAGATATGTGGCAGGGATTCGTGGTGCATTAAGCTTTCATTGAAACTATATACATATACTAGGTGCCCGTGTGGCTTCGTCCGCTTATTGCGAATAGGAAAGTCTATTCTACACGCAACTGACAGAAGTTTTGAAATCGGATTAAGCGGTTCCGGAGATTACCCATTACATACAAACTTACAAAGCTACATTCTCACAGACTTTTTCTCTTTATAATATTAGTAAAGATGAACTTTGGCTCGCTTATGTTTGCTTTTTTATTTGGAAATATACAAACGTCATAATAAAGTTGTTGAAAAAACAATGAAAAATCGTTAAATTAAATGTGTGATACAAAAACGAACAATCTAAGAATATGTTTCTACAGTTTTATTTCATTTTAGTTTATTGTTAGTTTACCTATTTGTATTTTATTTAAATATGTTTTTTCTTTATTAACTAAATAAAAGTTGCCCAATAAACTAACATGACAGTAAAGTAATGAACTACATACAGTGTGTTTAGATAAAATATTTAATTTCAAAATAAGTCACCTGATATTTTCTTTGAAATAAAAGTAATTTGCAGCGAAGTTTGTCGATTTTTTTGCAAGTCTGTAATTGACATCTTAATTGGCTTTCAATGAGCATCAAATCACTGAAAAGAGCAAAAATACGACACATCATTATAAAAGTTTAAACGGCAAATGAAATATAAGGGCACATTTAACTTGCTCCACTAGATAATTCAGCGCTCGTGTAAATTGTGATAAATTATCACTCTACAGCGACAAATTGACGTAACTTCGCAAATACTCATAATTATCATATTTTTGACATTCACAAATACTTTTTGTGACTATACTCTTCAATACCTCCTCAATCGTTCGTTTATAGATCACTGCTTTTCTAAAAGGAATCTTCGGCAGTTGTGATAGGAGTACTAGAGTTGTCATTTGTAAAATTAACTTGGTCAGATGGTCAGTGTATTTCGGATAATTATGCCGCTAACTCAGGCCGCACGGATGCTTTGTCGCGTGTTGTTTGCCTTCAGCTTTTGACTAATGTCCGTAAGTTTTTCAATCGTGTGTGTTACATTCTCGTCCGCCACAAAGAACACAATATTTTTTGCCAACAATGCGCTTAGGACGGGTTTTGTAATATTTGTTTGGACTAATAGGTGGCGATTTTTACTTGTTACTTTGCGTCGTTATTTTGGACAACTTGGATGAATCGCCTTGTTTACTTGTTGCCTAGTTGTTGGCTTTGGAATAAACATAGGTACTTACCCGTACTATATTTTTTTTTTATGGGGACTGTTTTCTGGTAAAATCAAAGGATTTTACCAGAAAACAGTCCCCGCGAAGGATAACGGGCGACTGAATCCGCGATTACTGTACTATATATTTAGTTCATGTACTTCATGAGGTATGGCATTACTTTTAAGCTATAGTTAGATCGAAAATATTATTGTTAATAGAGATAAATAGCGATTGAATTTCACCGATTAAGACCCTGATTCATTTATTCTATGATACAGATCAGAGTATAGGTAAGTATCTACATATTTGACGACCGCTTTAGCCTAGTTGGTAGTGACCCTGCCTACGAAGCAAGAGGTCCTGGGTTCGAATCCCGGTAAGGGCATTTATTTGTGTGATGAGCACTGAATATTTGTTCCTGAGTCATGGATGTTTTCTATGTATTTAAGTATATATTTATCTATATAAGTATGTTTATCGTCGTCTAGTACCCATAGTACAAGCATTGCTTAATTTGGGACTAGGTCGATTTGTGTGAGATTGTCCGAAAATATTTATATATCTTTTATTTATTTATATATTCATGTCAAACAACCACAATTTGTCTGCCGTGCCCAAAGGTTGACTGGTAGAGAATGCTTACGGCATTAAATCCGCCTTTTGTACGATAAGTTGTTATTTTGTGCAATAAAGATTAAATAAATAAATAAAATAATAAGATTTTGCATCATACATATCTCATGCATGTTTTAGTAATTACTTAACTTTTATTAGGGAAACAAAATTAACAATGCTTAAGTAGTTAACTGACTGTAGAAACAGTCTGGGAGTTCAAATTACAAAAGGGTTCAAGTGAAATCGTTTATTTTGGTATAAGAGATTTTGGTTTTTCACCAAGCAAAGGAGAAGGACCAATCCGAAGATTTGTTTTAATGCTCGCGGACCTGTTAATACCAGACTATAACCGCGCAATTTTAGAAAGAAAGCAAAATACTTTGATTAAAATCACAATCTAGCACAACATAATGCAGTGCAAAGTAAAGAAAACGAAATCGAAAGAGCATGCCCATGTTTACCCTAAACGTCTTCACAGAAGCACTGAGTCATCAGCGCCCTCAGACAATGAGGGTAATCGAGGGCGATCCAACTATGCATTAAACGGGGCTGCCCAAGGGACTGGACCCGTGACTCGCCACTTCAGACCGACAGGGAGACGAGGAACCTACAGTAGGCTGCCGACAAAACGGAGAGGGTCATTGCAGTTGAGCTTGGCCTATCTGTGAGTGGTAGTCGTATAACTAAAAAGTTAGAAAAGAAGAGATGTATCCACTCACGCTAGTGTGTGTATCAAATTTGTGCACGAAATAATTAACTACCTACTTGTTATAAAACACGTGAGACTTTAGTGTTTGAAAAAGAGTTAAAAACATTTGTTTCCTAGACTAGGCAAAAATCTGGTGTTTCTACAGATTCACTATATTTGTTCTGACTCAATTGATACTGTACCGTGCCTACAGGTAAAAGCATTTTTAAGAATGAAGGTAAGATCCTTCAGCATATTTTACCCAGTTAACCCATTAACCATCTTGGTTTTCAAACAAAGTGAAACATTGGAAAAATTAATGTAAGTAAACCCATCAGGCTGCCTTGCCAACTAAGCTTTTTTCGATCCCGCTCGTAGCAACAAATGTTATAATAGCAATTACAACACTCATTCAAATACGAGTACGTCGTAGGAGGAGGATATTTTTTCCTTTGATTGAATAATAATGTCTAATTGTTATCTTATTTATTTATTTATTGACAAATACATTTACGTGACATTACAGTTATATTATAACCAATGCGTCACGAAAGTAAAAACAACAAATAATACTATTTAGGCGACGAAACGGCGTGGCCCCGTTGCATCGTCATCTCCGGTATAGGATTCGGCAGATTGCCCCGGAACAGTCGAAACACGACACCCTTCGGCCAGAAGTCAGCACATGCGATGGTCTCCTGCAGCGGTCGCGGCACGCGCACCAAAAACGAGCTGAAGTGCACATAGTGGCGCGAACGCAGTTGGAACACCCTCAACGAGAAGCCGGTCTTCTGACGAACGTACTCCACCACATCATCAGCCGTGGCGGTGTAATGCAGGCGTGATACATATAGCGCCTTGCTCGGTGTGGCAACCCGCAGACCGGAACCAACCGGTTCTGCAGTACCACACTGACTCTTGCGCGGTTTGACTTATAATAACGAAAGCATCGGCTTCTGTAAAGTGTAGAACCTTCTGCGTTTTCTTCTTTGCGCTCAAATCCCCGCGCTCATGCAAAAAGGGTCACGCGCAAGATTGATTGTCTCAGCACTTTGAATACGAGATCCCGAACAGATGCCGAATACATCCGAACCTGTGCCATTGTGCAAACTGGCCAATCATCCATTTAAAAAGGTTCGTTCTTATCTGATAAAAGGTTGGAACTATGATAGAGGAGTGATTTGGCTCTGAGTAAATTCGGATATATCCTGAGATTATGCATACGAACGAATTACGAGTAAAGTTGAGGGCCAGAGGTCTTAAATCCATCCGCTAAATGGAGCGCCCAAATTAACAAAAGGCCATGCATGGCATGCATGTAGCTGGCAATGTGAGCTTATTGAGGAATCTTTGCCGAAATACATCTTGAACAAAATGACATGAATTTGTAGAGGGTTCCATTTTGTGAGGACTGATGATGACGATAATTAATTGACAAACGTAGTTTGTATCTAAAACTTGTCAGTGGAATAAATACCAGAATCAGCCATAACAATACAAATCAAAAAATAAAAACCGGCCAAGTGCGAGTCGAACTCGCGCACAAAGGGTTCCGTACCATTATCCGTTGAATGAAAGGTAAATTGCGGTTTACGATTTATGACGTATTAAAAAAAAACTACTTACTAGAATTCGTTCAAACCAATTCTCGGTGGAAGTTGGCATGGTAATGTACATCATATATTTTTTTTAGTTTTATCATTCTCTTATTTTAGAAGTTACGGGGGGGGGGGGGGGGATACACAATTTACCACTTTGGAAGTGTCTCTCACGCAAACTGTTCAGTTTAGAAAAAAATGATATTAAAAACCTCAATATCATTTTTGAAGACCTATCCATAGATACCCCAAACGTATGGGTTTGATGAAAAGAACAATTTTGAGTTTCAGTTCTAAGTATGGGGAATCCCTAATTATTATTTTTTCTATTTTTGTGTGAAAATCTTAATGCGGTTCACAGAATACATCTACTGACCAAGTTTAAACAGTATAGTTCTTATAGTTTCCGAAAAATGTTGCCGTGACATACGGACGGATAGACAGACAGACATGACGAACCCTAAAAAGTCCCCTACCCTAGAAACTTAACCGAGAATCATCACGACAGACAAAACACAATGCTGCAGGCAGACACACAGATGTTAAACTTATATCTTCCCTTGTATGCGTTGCCATAGGGGGTTAAAGAGTAATAGGTATTGTACAGGATTTGTGAGAGTTAAAGTTCCCAAGCCCTGAGAAATATGATCCATGGTAAGTACTTATCGGTCACCTCAGGTTCGTCACAGCCTCACCAACCACTGGTTACTAACTACCCCATAACTTAAAGTCGTGAGTAACAAAACTATCGTCCGTCGCAGTACGCTCCGTTTTCATCGATCAGGGAATGACGCCCGTACAAAGAAACACTCTGCGATCCGGAACGTTATCGCGATGGAGATTGGGACCCAGAGCAGCGGCGCAGAGGCGGCATGACTGCAGTTCAAGTCACAGGCCATGGTAAACATAGAAAACTCACGCCTGTATTCTCAATAAGGGTAGGTAGAGCACATTAAAGTATTTTTTCAGTGCCACTTCAAACAACTATAGGTTACAAATCTGCCTGTGACAGACATCGAGTGATCGCATAAGTGTTCCGTTGGATCAATTTTGGTACGGAACGCTAAAAATAGAGATAATTGAATATTGCAGTGATAGGTAAGGTGCAGGGGGTAGGTGCAGTGGTAGGTTTGTCGCTGTAAAGCGTGAACGGAGGGCGCTGGCTACCAGGGCGAATATGCTGGCGCATAGATTTAGGCGTTGCACTGTACCGGTGAAAATCACTTTATTTAGAGCCTTTTGCACAACATTTTACACATGTGCTCTCTGGTCCAGCTATTCGCAGAGGGTGTTCAGCGCTCTCCGTGTCCAATATAATAACGCGTTCAGGGCGCTGTTGCGGCTTCCTCGCTGGTGCAGCGCGTCCGGAATGTTCGCAGACGCGCGCGTCGACGGATTCTCAGCCATTATTTATTTATTTATTTAATCTTTATTGCACAAAAGAATATCTATATGCGCGCGCGTTGTGCTGCCGCGTTGCGCCGCTTGCGGGAAAGCCGCAACAGCCTCTTGGCCGTTATAGCAGACAGGTGGGACAGTCAGCTTGTGTTGCACTGGACCAGGGAACATGCTATACTTGCCTCTTACACGTGACTTTTGAAAGTCACTAATGAATTAATGATATAGTAAAAGTTTTGTAAACTAACATTAGGTAGTAAAAACATATGTAACTAACAAGAACTATGAACCTAAAACGTCTGAAATAAATGTTTTTTTTTTTAATTCTTTTTTTATAGGTAAGCCCATCGTCAGGAACACACCAATCCTACTAAGTATAATATATTAAATGCGAAAGTTTGTGTTTGGATGTTTGTTACTCAGACCAAGAAAAAGATAGACAGAGCATCGCGAACAACCTAGTGAAGCCGGTTTTCAACCAAGCCAAATAAGTTTAGCACACGCTCTAAAGTATACTATAAAGGAACAGTTCTTAGTTTTGTTCATAATTGAGAAAGTGGAATTTTTGGCGCAGCGCAGATTGAGGCGGAATAAAATATCCAAAGACTAGGTCTTTACAGCGGAAATATAAGAAAAATATAATTATTTCAACGACCAACCAGTAAAGCTCTCGTTCCATCCAAACATTCGATGAAGAGTCTACGAAAACTCGATTCTATATCAATGACTATCATTCGCCCGAGTGTTTCTCTATTTGACACGGTTACTAACGCTTAAGAAACTCTTGTGACTTGGGACTTTGTCACTCTCGAGATCAGTATCGTGAACGGTCGAAGCGATGTAATGTGACAAGCAAATGATCGTCATTATAGTTTGTCGAACGTCGTTGTAGAACAATTTCGATGGTAGATTCGTCAGTCGACTCGACCAGGAACTCGCAGAACTAACAACGTAAAGTGCTCGTTAGTGAACTGCTCAATATGACATTATCATCTACAGAACCTTGTCTTGTTGGTGGAGTAACCGCCACTCTTCGATATCCATTGCCAGCCTCTTGATTTCCTCATACGACTCGATATGAACTGTACACAATATGGCAATATAGGTTTTCTTTTTTGGGATTTCTTTATATTCGTACTTCATTATCGGCTGTTTTCAATAGAAATGCGCATCTGTGCACATTCCTACCTAGGCCCAGCGGATTTTTTTTATTCGAGTCAATCTGTTTTCGACTAAGATTTACTTTCCGAGAGTTAAGTACCTAGTTGAAGTTTTTCAAGATCAATCGACGAGTGACGTCGAACAATAGGTATATTTGTATAAAGAAAGAAAGAAAGAAAGAAGAAAGAATACATTTATTCATGGCAAAAAGACAAACTGTGGAGTGGACACGTCCGCACATACACATTTGCCACGAAATGGTCACAACTCAGCGTAATGCTGGCAACGCCAGCGCTGGTCTTCCGTTGTGGCCATTTTGTGAGGTGAGGACGGAACAATGACGCCACGATCACACACAAGGACAAATTACAAAAACAATACAAATAACGAAGAACAAAAACTCATTAAAAACCAAGATCAATAAATAAAAACAAAAAAAGACACCTGCCACTTAATTTTTTAAAAAGGAAAAAGAAAAAAGGTATTACAACTATGGCTTATCTATGGTAATTTTGAGTTGACAATTATTGACATTACATAACTACAGGTGACAACTAACGCGTGTTGATGCAAAATATTCTGTGAAAACAAGTAAACGTTGACCATTAAAACTAAAACTATATTATGAGACTTACTGCTAAACCAGATACTACAACATGGAGTAATATTCGAAAAATTTAAACAAAGAACAATAACAGCTAACTACAAAACATTCAGGCCACGGAATGCTTGTGGTTAAAAACAGCTTGTGTCAAGTATATAAGTACTTACTATAGCATTTCCTTTCCTGGTTGCTTTCTGAACCAAGTTACGAGTATGTTGGTGAGGTAGGGCACAACGAAATGTCATCCCGCTCGAATGTGGAGCAGCCCAACTGGGGAAGTACCTCCGCCTTGCAGAAGTCCACATCCATAATAACACTACTACATGTTCTGTAGTAGTGTTGTATTCCTGGAGGTGAGCAAGGTCGCCAGAGCTCCCGAGGATGCGTTGTGTTGAGAGCGAGGAAATTTGTTTCTTTAGCTGTCAACAAGGCGAATCCTCAAACATATCAAGGATCGGCAACGCCCATGTTACTCCTTTGGAGTTGCATGCGTCTATAGGCTGCGGTGTCCGCTTACCATCAGGCGGGCCGTACGCTTGTTTGCCACCGTCGTTGTATAAAAAAAAATGTTTTCATACAAATTTGCTACTAAACTACGTCTTGTAGCTTTAACTGAAGAATAACCTTAAAATAGTTTAAATTAAGAACTAAGTTCCATTACTTTGTTATATTTTGTCGATACCGATTCTGCTGCCGGCCGCATCGACCGATTCGTCCTAATGACACTGCTTAATCTGATAAACGTTTGTCTCGCCGCGGACAATGCTGTAATTTTATTATTTCCCAGAACTCGAATTTTAACTTATTGTTATTATTTATTACTTTATTGGATCCGATTACCGCGTGCTATGACTTCCTTCGTTGGAGAGTTTACCTTATTTCTACAAGAGCAAAGTCTATATTATAAGATAGCAGGTATAGTCTCAGATTTACAAACATATTTTGTCTCTGCTTATAATTGGTGTTTGTTATTTTACTGCATAAATAGTCCCTATATAACAAAACACTTCTGAACAAAAACTTCTTTACTTAATACCACGGAAGTGGCAAGCATACAACCTCATGGAATTCGGACACCGTAGTCTATGGAATTTATGATGAAGATTCACGTCTTTACACTGCCTTATTATATCAAACGTCAACAGTATTTGTGTCAAAATAAACTACAAATAAATAAATATATCGTCGTCTAGTACCCATAACACACGCCTTAATATTGAACTTACTCGTACTTTGGGGCTAGTTAGTTTTTTGTTAGATTGACCTCTAATATTTATTATTCATCTATTATAACTATCTTACTCTTCTAAGTATTGTTAATCATGAATTCTATTCGTATTTTGCTAGCCTTGTTATGTTTAGTCCCAAAATAATATGTGTTTAACGGAAATCAGACCATTTAATGTAGTAGGTATCGGGTTTTTTTTTTCAATTAATAGGCGTTACACGTGTAGACTCGGGCAAGAATAGACGGTCTCCCCCGCCTGTCGTAAAAGGGGACTTTAGGGGGTCAACGGGGTCGCCAGTGATTATTATGGCGGGGACCATAGCACTTGGCCATGTACCCCAGAGAAGTCGACGAAGATGCCCAGAACGAGCTCGCAGGGTAAAGCGCAAGGAGGGCTGTAGTGCGTGCGTAGATGGCGGCTGACGTGGTTTTTAGTGGGTAGAAATACCACATAACCCAGACTTCCCCCGAGATCTGGTTCGCAGGATTTCTCCACAGAAAAAAAAGAAAAAGCGTTACACATAGGCATATCAACTAACTAAAGCTATAATCTGATCCAACAACACGAGGTTCTAGAATATTTCTCAACCTCAACACAAACATTTACTCTAATTAATTTCACGCCACCAATCGCCGCGTAAACCCGACTTTGACGCGCTAGACTTAAAGACTATAATGGCCTACAGGAGTTAACAAGCCGTTAATATTATATGTAAACAAACAGTTAAATATTTTTATGTCCGATCGGTCGTAAAGCTTGATTGAAGGAGGGTTTAATGACGTCACAACAATGGAGGTTATTGGCGGACACGTACGATCTTTTATGACGGGCTTGCTAATATGAAACAGGTACATTGATTAAATTCCTTACAGTAATTGCCTTTCTAATTTTGCGTAAACGACTTCATAATGAATGGTTCAACCTTTTGATCGCTGCTGACCGCTACACGTGACAGTGCATGGGTTTTGTTCAAGGTAATGTGGCAGTTAAAGAAGTTAAAACAGATGAATCTCTCATCTTAGCGTTCCCAGGTGTATTCTAATCCCAAGTATAGGTGCGGGCACCAGCTTTGGTGAAGCAACGACCGGCTGACTTTCCGACCCAATAAGATCCGAAAAAATTTGACCAACCTCACGCAGAACAGAATTCAGTCACTGAATCATAATCTGAATCACTCACAAGCAAATAAAACGATACATTTAGTGCAGAATTGCTACGAGAGTGTGTAACTTTTTTTTACTCTTGAGTGATCCGGTTACTGACTTCAGTGCATGAATTCAGACTATACGCCCAGCTTTATAAAGGTACGAGCCAGAATTCGAACCCACGAGGTTAACTTTTAGCCTGAAATTACAACTTTAAAAATTGTATCGGTGTGTTTAATTTATACTTACCTAATAGGTACTACCGACCACACATCTGACTCTATGTGCATTTTAATAAGATACTATACAAATGCAGGATGGTCAATTAACTGTGCTGGCGTTTGTACCTACTTAATTTATTAGTGGTAAGTTTCTAGAAGATGTTATCGTTTATTAAATGTATTATTTATCAAAAATTGGGAAGTAAATACTGACTTTCAACTACAACGATAATTTTATTGATGATATCATAGGGTACTTCGACAAAGGAAAAACAAAATGTTCTCAAGTATTTCAAAATATTTAAAGTAACTTATCTATTGTCCGGCGGAAGGATGGGTCAGCCCTTGCCTGTCAATCAAGAATAAGAATAAAACCTGACAGCCGTCAAAAGTTGTCCCAAATCGCATCGGGCCTGCTGACCCGAACTAACGACTCAGACCAAAATCTCCTGACCACCAACTTAGTGACTACATGCGGACAAATTCAAATCCATAGTGAACACGAAGAAATTATAAGAAGACTGGACACAATGGCGCCGTAAGTAACAGCTTAGATAAAGTTGTACGCCCATAGGCCATTTGTTTTGTTCGACTCAAGTCCGTCACTAGGAACGTCCCTTATAACACAATACCGTCTAAAATAAACTATCATACAATATCAATAATGCTTTCAGCTAGCACGGACACATGTATTTTAAATAGTTATTATGTCAAACCAGTTAGTAAAGGGTGTTCAGGTGGTGTTTGCCGGAGGGTGTGTATGGCTGATTGAAATTCCCATGAGTCCTTGTCCGAATCGATTTGTAGGGTGGCGGTTGATGCTAAGTTATGACGTAAGCGTGACGTGTTTTGAACATTTAAATATAAATATTTTTGTATGAAACCGGAGCGAAAGGAGTCAATCGTTTGTTGCTATAGACAGAAATTACGGATAGTGATTACTGGATCCTCAAATGTGCAGGAGAAAAAATTATTTCATAAGATAATTCATCATCATCGTCGACGATGGTAAATCATCTCGAATGATGCGATATTATCATGAACCAAAGATGTTGTGTAAATGTCCGATTCAATCAAACAAGAATAAGGTTTTATCCAAAAGTATTTCATATTCTTATGAAACCTAACCTCAGATTAAGTCCTGATTTCTGTTTGTATCCGGCCTCACCTTACACCTATCCACACCTATAGCCATCTATCTATTAAGAAACTGATTAGAGTTAAAATGTGCTCTTATTATCGAATAGCAAGAAATAAATGAAAGATAGAGTTATCTTCATTGTTTTCAGTCTATTAATGTTTTAGACCGATGCCGCATAAAAAGATTGCCTGTCGGTCATCACAGCATTTGTTATATTCAAGCACCATTTCCTCCAACTTTTTGCACATTGAACCTTCAATCAATCGTACAACCACACGACGCAGTATTTTATGTCCCATAGCAAATCCGAACAGGCCTATTAAAGAATAAAGAGCGACATCACTTTTGTCACAGCCTTTCAATGAACCGAGCGGTGATCCGGCCTCATTAATCTGCGTTTAACAATGGTTTAACGTGTTAAACTTTGATTGAGGGCCGGTTGTACTAAAGAATGTTGTATTATGTTAAATGTTTGTTGTGTAAATGTAATTTGTTGGGAATTTATGTCTTGTACTTAGATAGTAAAACTATTTTTCTTTTTCTTTTTTTTTATCTAATTGATTATTTAAGCAATATTAGTGAAAACAATGTGAATGAATTCTTTTAGTGTGTTAATTAAAGCAATAACGAACTGTGTATTGTATTGTCCTATATTTGATTGATGATACCTAGTTATCCTAGTAAGACCCCAAGTAAACGTATGTTTTTAAAATATTATATATTTTTATGTTACTTAAGTTTATACCTTAAATGTTTGTGTAAATATTGTACTTGTAAAATAATTAAGTTATTTAAAGTACGACTAAACCAGAGGGGTACCCATGTAACGTTTAACATACCGACGAACGTTAGGACAGTTTAACTGTCATTTTTCAATAGAAAATTTGACATTTAGATCTACCTCACTGAATTTATTTATAATTACCTTAAGAATTTGTACAGGTCCTTTTTATACAACAAAACGCTAACGCGCTAAATACTCTTGTAAAACAAAACGCTACACAAAACTGCCAAAAATGACAACTAACTGTCAAATTCCCCCCATTTTCTCATCTCCGTGTCAGTTCTAAGAACAAAAGCAACCAATGTTACACCACGCTCCAAATCGTCAAAGCAACCTCGTATCTCACACGGCCAAGCAAAACTAAAACGTCGCAACTACGTATGAACCTCATATGTAGGTAGGAGGTTTTGATTTTAACCAGCTAGTAGATACGAGATTTTTTCAAAATAGTGCCGAAATGTGTTTGGGAGTCCATTTAGCACCCGTTAGGGCATTGTTCGACAAACTCAGTCTTGTTTCGAAGGTGGTAAGTGGAAGATAAAGATGTTTGATTGCGTGTTTGTTGGATTTATTTATAGCATTCTTGTTACGGTTTTTACATGATTAGGGTTTCTAATATAGCTCGTGTATGGATGATACCTTTAAACTTCTCTTTGACACATTTTCGAAAATATGGGCGTTTGATAAAACTATTCCTTACCACATAAGCTAATCAAGCTGATCATGCTAGCTAAGTTAAACGTCTTATCAGGTCTTGTCATAAAAACGACGCGAGTACAACTCATTTGGCATGTTAGCATTTGCTTAACGTTTTACTAAAAGGTTTTGTAACTTGAGCATATTTCATTGTTTTAACAATCGATGAAATTCAACAGGGGCTCAATGCAACACTCACGTCTCATATTTCGTATTGATTTCAATGTTTACCGCGCTCACTTAACGTGTGCTCTTTTCAAATTCAAATTAACTTCGCAAAACAGCCTTGAGTTTATGAATGAACATGTAAGCACAGGTTGCAACATTTTTTATCGAGTACCGGGCACCCTCTGTGTATGTAGAGCCCTCTCCATAGTTCGAAGCACATAGAAATCAAAATGAAATAGGAAAAGTTCGTGTCAGACCGAGCCCCAGAAAGGCATCTCAAAACTCAGACCTCCATTCTCACATTGTAGCATCTGCCCAATCCATCATGCTCCAACCGCACTAATATTTGCTAAGCCCACGATCATTCTTAATATTTATCTGCCATTGTCTCTCACGCGTTAACTCTGTAGTTCACTGCATGGTTTTTTATACTATGGTGGCATACAAGCGTACGGCCTGTTGGTGAGCCTTTGGACCTTTGCGACTCCAAAGAAGTCACGTTGCCGAGCCTTTATTGATGTGAGGTGGTTTTGACGGCTTATGGATGCGGTCTTCTGTAGCTCTGAGGGGTAATCGCGTTACGTTTCGAATGCGCGTTAGGACAATTTAACTGTCATTTTTCCATATAAAAATTGACATTAAGATTTACCTAACGTACGTACAATGTCGTTCTGGTAGTTAAATGTGTTCTAGTGATGGAGGTATTTCGCCAGTTGAACTATTTGGGCTCGGGCATTCTGCTATGATGTTCCTCACCTAAAATATATATTTCGCTTGACATATTAATTAATTTGATTTTGGTATGGCATTTATCACCCAAGCTTTTTACGGCCGTTTAAATCGTCATAAAAACGCTTGCATGGGACAGAGCTTGTATTAACATCAATGGTGTCTTCTTATCGCACTTGAGGTTCGCTGACGATATTGTTTTGTTTGCCGAAACCCTGGATGATCTGCAAAGCATGATCCATCCATATTTACCATGCTTCATTACGAGTAGGTCTCAGGATGAATATGTCCAAGACTAAAGTTATGGCGAACGTCTCCGGTAACTCGAATTCAACCATAACGGTAGGAAACGATAAGCTGGAGTCGGTCGACCAATATGTATATCTTGGACATATTCTATCCTCTGACAAGGAGCATCAACATAAAGAGATCTCCAGGAGAAAACAGCTGGGTTGGGCGGCATTTAATAAACTGGACGACATCCTGAAGTCCACCGAAGTTCCACAATGCCTGAAGACTCGCCTCTTTAACCAATGTGTCCTGCCCACCATGACTTACGGTGCCGAAACATGGACGCTAACAAGTGAGGCTGTACACAAAATACGAGTAGCACAGAGAGCCATGGAGCGCGCCATGCTCGCTATTAAACTACAAGAGCGAGGGAGGAATGTTGAGATCCGACGTCGCACTAAGGTGCGCGACGTTGGTTGGAGATACCATTACCAAACTAAAGTGGAGTTGGGCAGGACACCTTGCCGGGCAGAATGATGGGTAGGTGGACCAAAAAGGTGTCAGATCGGTGGCCACTTATACGTAAAAGGAGCGTCGGCCATCCACCAGCTCGATGGCTGGACGATATTAGGAAGATTGCGGGTCGCTTCTGGATAAGATTAGCTCAGGACGAAGGCTCGCAAATCACTCAGTGTCATTGGTATTAAGATCTACAACACTCTTCCGAATGATGTCATTACACCTAAAGTGACGCTATATTCGCTGAAAAACTGAAAAACATGTTAATCGACCTAGCATGTTACAATATACAAGAATTTATGTTGAGGAGGACTGATGACTAAACAATAAAATATATATATAGGTATGTAATTGGAATGAAATATGTTAAATAATGAAGTTAAGTATTGAGTTGCAATTTTACTAAATTAAAATACTAACTTAGATTTAATTTCTAGACCTGACCAATGGATAGCAAGAAATATAAAATGTATCTAACCTAAATAATGTAAAATGACATGTAAAATTATTTATAATTTTATCAATAAATATCTCAATCTCAATCTCTCAATCTCGCAATAGGGACGGGTGGCGTACTTGAAGAGAGGCCTATGCTCAGCAGTGGGCGATTACGGGCTGAAAATGACGATGATGATGGCATTTATCGCAGGTATATGTCGCAGGGGAATGGCCAAAACAGAGATTTGAACAAAATTCTAAGGGATATGATCAAATCACGCAGGATGTTAATAATCCCTCTCCCTCTCTCCCTCTCCTAAAAATCCCTGAATCATGTGAGAGATTTGATCAAACTTAATTGTAGAGTAACACTGAACCAGTTGAGAGATTTGATCAAATCACCTAAGTACACCATGTTACAGTAGAGACATTATCATTTCACTAAACGTGTCTAGTGAAATGATAAAACGAGTTGACTCTGCGAGTTTGTTTCGTCAACTCACTAACGCGTTTCAGGGGTTTTATCAAATCACTAAACAAATCTAACGAGTTGCCTTTTTTGGCTGATTTCGTCATTTCACTAAACAGATTCAGAGATGTGTGCCGATGTCTGAGTGTATATTACCGTTACGGTGACCTTGTAATATACATATACCATGTAGTGCTGTCATCGTGACGCTGTCAAATACCTATTATATTTTCGTAGGCTTTTCAGAGTTGTTATGAAAGGGTTTACCAAAATGGCCTTTTCCTATTTATGTCTTCAAAACTAAGTCCAACATGAATGGAGCTGGACAAGGCTCGCAAGCAGAACCGGGGCGGCAAACAGGGCGGTGCGAAGTGGGCGCACACACACGCAGGGTTTACTCAAGTAATGGAGCTCAGGGCTGATGAGCGGACAGCAGTGGAATGGAGTGGAGCCAATTAAATTTTCATCATCAGTCTTTTAATGCTGAGGATAACATCATGTCTTATTATTGTTAACCACTGACTCCCTCTAAACCCAACTTAGGAAAATGAAATTTTATGGATGATCAAGAGCAAAACAAAATACTTACCGCCTTATTCATAAAACTTAAAATGCCTCTGCTAAATAAAATGTGCTTTGTCCCTTTCTTACGAACAGAAATGTCAACGTGACAGATAAGGACAAACGAATTTTAACGGCATTTTAGTTAAAATAGGCTTGTAGAACGTTTATGAATACGGCCGTTAGACATTAAACCAGTTTAAGAATTAGGCTAATGAACTGGCAAAACTAAATGTTTATTAAAAAAATTACAATAATGATTAAATTTTTACGGCTTAACGTGCTCTTTGTGCCGGCCGTTACTATGTAGGTTTTATATGGCGTGAAGCCAGTTGCTTTTGACTGGATTGACTGCTCGGAACATTTCAACTGACGAATACCCCAGGTACCTGTGTCCAATCGTCATATCATACAGTTAGTTGCACATCATCTCTAACTCTGCATAAAATAACTTACAAACAGGTTTCTGTAAAAAAAAAAACATTTTTGGTACAAGTTTTTTGGTACTTATTGAGACGATTCTAATGAGCCCAAACTCGTACTGAACAACAAAGTACTGAATTCCCAAGGTGGCCTTCTGTCTCTATCATCAGATCAGCTCGATGGTACCATAATATAAAATTGTCATTAAAATTATACTTATATCCAAAATTTCAGCTCAATCGGTCAACGGGAAGTAGGTCAAATTTTACTTGCAAGACTTCATTACAGACACGGGACAGGTGAAACTAAATAAAAGCTTGTAAAAAGTTAACTTTTTGGCAAACCCATTTTACTAACTTAGCTAAGCACGTTAAGGTCGACTAAAAGTGATAGCTCTTTAACGATAACACCGCCTGTTTCTCTTCATAACTGCTTCGTTCGCGTGAGATGTGTGAGAGAATGATGAGTATTTGTATTGTTTTTTTCTTATTATGTACTTATTTATAAAAAAACTAAATTTGAACAAAAATAATAAAGAACATAACTCCAAAAAACTGAATGATCAGTTTGACTGTTGAATCAAATTACACTCTCATATCTCTTTTACAAATGTAATACAGTGTCTAATAGACGTCGCGACTCCACACCGCCGCTGGTCCCGGCCCGGCGTACCACAGAAGTCCTCTTTTATTTTGGTAAACTGCCTACTGTCCTTCCCAGAACAGTCCTGTGCACTAAGTGGGCTTATCATCATTATTTGACCAAATTAACACGTCCTACAGGAGCTATTCTTGAGATGTGTTTCTTGCTGCTTTTGTTTGCGGTGAAAGAGTCCTGTCTACCTTTTCTTGTGTGTTTTCTTGAGTGTTAAAGTGATTTGAGCGGTTTGAATTCAATGCTTATGTTGAAAATGAAATGTATACGGGGGTGTTTCAATTCGGACCTACCTAGTTATTTTTTATTGTGAATATAGACATGAAAATTGTATGATGAAAAATTGTATATTTTATTAATAATTTATTCAATTGAATTTAATTGAATACATTGCCTTTTCGGAGAAGTCTCACTAGGGAAATAATAGCAGAAAACCTTACAGATAAGCGGAGTCAAATAATTTAGTTGGTCTGTGTACTGTGTTTGTGTTCCCGTTGGCCATTAAGGTCGTCTGAGCTCTCGAAAAAAATAGAATCTAGCAGTAGTATTCCTTAAATAAATTTATACGTCTCACGTGGTTAGAAAGGGTGAATATCCACCATAGATGTACAAAACTATCTTTTCTTATATTTGAAAACTAGCTGTCACGAGGCGTGAGGACACATCTTCGCACACCTCAGCACGGCTATCACGTGACGGTGCGCGAGCTCTCTCGATTTTTCTCGCACTATCCATCTCTATCTCTTTTTAGAACATACTCTCGATTCTTCTCGCTTTTTTGTTCTAAGGAACAAAAAAGCGAGAAAAATCGAGTGTCGCGGCCGTCCCATGATAGACGTGCTAGTAGTTATTCATTTGTTTCTATCCATTGACTTAAAAGCATTAGAAGCATATTGTCAGATTCAGTCAGATTTCGTTTTTCCTCCCAAGTGAGAATTGCCTCGCTGCCTGCTCCTTTATATGACGTATGTAAATGGGTCACCGGTTTGTATGTTCATCCATTTGGGACAGGAAGCGGCGTGTTGACATCGTACTGTCCGTCCATTCTCGGCTTTGTGGCTTTGATGCGAGGTGAGAGGTGACGTTACGTTTTCGTACTGGTACAGTCAGATTAGTCTTCATCTTTAGTTACAGTTATAGTGTATAATCCTTTCCCACAGGCTAGGTGAAATTCAATATTGTGTCAATTCATAAAGACAGACAAGGAAAATCTTGTCTCGCTTTATTTATACGATTGTTAGTATTGTAACACAATATATATGGTACCTTGGAAATACGGTTAAACCAAGTTTACAATAAATTTCACACTTCTTCGATGTATCCGTTCGGCCAATACAGAACCTTTGGGAGGTCGGCTCCCAATATATGACACCTTTATATGCAGCAAAAGCTTTCTTCAAGCATCTTGGTCTGAATCAGTCCTTTATGTATCGTCATTGTACTGTTTCCTTTCAAAATCTGAGAACAACGCTACCAAATCGTTTTGTAGGGATAAAAAACGAAATTTCTATTGTTTTGTTAATGTTATTAGGTGTGTGTTTGGGTAAGCCACAATAGCACGTTTGAGCTCTTACTTAAATACTGAGCGTCAGGTCACAAAAGCAGGTTACAAAAAACTTACACGACCCAGAACTAAGGTTGACTGTACCCCCAATAAAGGGCAGTGTTATTTCTCTGTATCACTGTACAGTGGGAGGAAAAGGGCGTCCCAAAAAGGAAATCACGACATTTACCACTGGCGTGTATTTGACACCGCCATTGGCTGAGCACAAACTAAACGATAACATAAATATTGTGTCACACATGTTTGTAGTCATACAAGTAACTATGTGTGAAGTAATGGTAACTGGCTGAACTTTAGGCGCGATTAATAGTGGTTGACACTTTGTCAAGGGCATCTGTACTGTAAGCTGTAACGCCTTGGCCACGACTTTGGTCTTAAGCGACCTGCGGCAGCGGTTTTTCTTATTCGTTGCGCGTGATCCCAACTAACCACAGTGCGTTGCGCGTCTCGACCGCGCAATGAACAGATAAAACGCTACCGCAGGTCGCTTAAGCCCAAAGTCGTGGCCAAGGCGTAAGGGGCCTTGCAGCAGCTTTCCACTACAAGCGTTGTTCCATTATCGGTATATAACATACAGTATTAACTGTATCAGAACATATCCTAATAACTGCAGTATCGATGTTAGACAGTCGAATGTAATTTGTTATGTATGTTTTTTTGTTGTTATTGCATTACTAGCCGTAGAAGAATATTCCTTGTTCCTCATTTGGCCTACATTTTTCACTCGGATCCAAATACTTAGAGAGAGTAAGGTTGACACAAACAAAATACAACTTTCCCCCAAATTTCATTCCAATATCCTGGCGAAAATGCATTTGACGTACGAACTTACGGATGAACACGACGAAACTATAAGGATTCCACATTTAGCAAAGTACATATTCGCACACTGCATACAAATCAACCCTATCACAAGCCCTTGCAAGCTGAAATTGTCAAATAAATTAATGATAGCGCTATTTAGCGCTCAAAGCATTTGCGTTTTGAGCTATTTACATCTCTTGTCGAACATTTATGGCTGTTTGTAGCCATTTATAGCCATAAATAGCCATTTATAACCATTTACGGACACTGACAAAGGCAGCTTATGCTTTGGCCGTGTTTATAAGAGCCGTTGTCCGCGGCTCGCTCGGACAATACGCCGCGGGATTTATGCCGGCATTGACTGTTTTTCTTGGTACGATGGGGCTGGTTGTACTGTGGAATTAACTTGACATTAATATTATCACGTTAACACCTTCACCATCATCATCACCTTGCTCTTGTCGGTGTAGTCGTAACCGCCACTTGTTTCTCTGTCCATTGCAACATACACACCTTCTATCATCTTCTTCACCCCTTTTACGCGGGAAAATATGTGTTTAACCACACATTGATCGGCCTGCTTCTACCCTTAGACGTAACGATCATCCGTGCAACATTAATAAACGAATATCAATCGATGGAAACAGGCCCCGATGTAATTATTTAGTTATTTCTTTCGGTTTGCCACCCACTCAAATTGAAAAATATGTTGCATTATCTCCGCTACTCAATGGTTGTCAGGAAGAGGTTGCTCTTTAGCGATAACCACGATTTCCTTTAACAAGTAGTATTAATTGTGTCTCTATGCTGCTGTTTTTTAAAGGCTCCGATTTCTTTTTTTATTAGGTATTAATGTTCTTAGTCCTGCTAGGTTCTGCTTAATGTTCTGTTTTATGCATGTATACCTTGTTGTAACGTTGTATGTTCTTTTTCTTTGTATTGTATCTAGACGTGAGTTCCTGTAATTGGCTCTGTATCACTAATTAAGTTGCAATCTATAATAGCTGTTGGTTCTCCAGGTAAAAATAAATAAATAAATAAGACCGCCTGTTGTCTTTATGTTCTGTACTGTTTTATTTTTTGAGGTGTGATAATGTGTTAAGAATATTTGTATTTAGTGTCGATTGGACGCAAAATTAGAAAAAAGATTACATAAAGTAGGATCTACATACCTCCCTGGAATTAGCAGCGAAATGAAAGTAATTGAAAGATCATAGAACTTCATTCACATTCTAATTAATATTACATGAAATTAATGTTGTTACTTAAACACTCAATTATTTGCAGCAAGAATCCAAATATCATAACCCATAATTAAAGTAACTGCCAGGGGTGCAACCGGCCCGTGTTTCCATTTTATTTCGTTCCGTTTAGCGCTAAAAAAACAAAAGTTAGTGCGAGTACTGGGCGGCAGATGTCATTCGCGGATTAGTCGATTGATTTAGTACCCATTGATCTTTGACAGTCCGGCTCGGGCCCGGTGACACTGGCGTTTGTTTAGGCTTATCTTATACTACAGACAGCGAGATTGACAGTCGGTGTGACATTGTTTCATATTTTCCCATGAATGCAACGCATTCCGATGTCACTGCGACTGCTACTTGGTTATTGTGTAATATTTTTACAATGACATTTTAAGAAGCTTCGACGATTAGCTCTAGTAATAAGTAGTCATCGTCCCGTCCAATGCAATTTTGAGCAAATTACTTGATTAATAGTTCAAGTATCTTTAAAACATTTTACAACAAACTCTTTTATGCCAGTAACAGATATACTGCATATCCACCGCAAATGATTCCGGGCTTGAAGCCGCAAAGCGCTTTATTACTGGTTCTCATACTAAGCATAGGAATAATAAAATAAAAAGCGTTTCGCTTTGAAATTGTCTCTGGAAACCTCACTCGCGACGCTCTGTGGCTTTTGTGATTTCAAACCAGAACAGGTTTTCCACTTGGCTTATATGTCGATTTTTGTACTATTTTTGCTGCACACAGCCTTTATAATAATGCATTTGAAATCCAGTTCTAAACAAAGGTCAAAGCATTCGTTGACTTGTAGTAAAAAATATCTATACCTACGTAAAATAATAACATGCAATGATAGCTGCAAACAAAACTATCAAAATATGTTTGTTTTTTTGATGCTTGCCAGATTAAATTGCATTCCATTATATTCTTGGATAAAGCCAATGATAATTCAGAGAGCCTTCAAAACTGGCTAACGCTTAAGTTCAATTCAGCAACGTCTTGATTTCGTAATTCTTAAAAGCATTCGGCGTCAATAAAGTAAGAAACAATGACGACTCGCAGCCATTAAATAAGACATAAACATAAAAGGTTATTCTTGCCAATATAGATTAAGGTGAGAAATACAACGCTCAAGTTATTTTGCAAGACCTAATAAACTATTGGTAGACACGCCTTACACATTTGAGAAGGCACCGATCCTTAGCTTGCGCGTTAATTGCTTTTCTGGATTACAGTTGAAGGCAAGGGCCGGGACCAATGGACCAGGCGCCCTCGTAAGTATATTGAAATATTGTCTCGTAAACGTCGACTCAGTGCGGGCTCGTCCGGGCTAACCGCCCGGGAGATTGACGCTCATGACGTATGTCTTCATTTGTCTGGCTTCGATATAATTTCGCCAACTTACACTACTCAGATCATCCCAGCACCGCCACCATCTTCACCTTCAAATACAGCTCATATTTGCATGCACTGTATATTACTACCCGTAATTTGCGTTGTCGCAGAAGGCAGTTTAGAGAGCATCTCTTCGACCACAAGGTTATGAGATCTGTCAAGGCTGGAAAACAAAGATGTTTGGATGGGATGCTGTGTGATTTACTGTATCTGGTTTGATAATTTGATGGGTGTAACAAAGAGATTTGTTTGTGAGAATACTTTGAATGGATATTGTTTTTTTGCTATATCATGTTTAACATGAATTGGTGGCGGTCCTTCGTTCTCAGCTATGATATGATCTGTGAATGTGTAAAGTGAAAAATTAAAAAGGCTATAAATTATCATGTCGAGCATTGACAAGGAAGCGCGGAAAGCGAGTAATATACACATATAAATATGACTTTCTACAATAATACTTCAAGCATATAAGTAATATAATTATGGTTTGAAAAACTTTCAAAATAAAATAATTTTCATCGCAATTTTTCTCTTTTATTAACTTGGAAACGAGTGTTATGATAGACATGGCTTTTCCTTTATATAAGACGGGTGACGAAAAATTTAAGTTCTCGCCGTTGTTAAAGCAAGCCCTTGAAGAAGTAAGTTTATTGCATTCTTGTTTTCAAAATTCGCGTTGGACAAAGTCACGTTTCAAAATGAAGAACTTTATAAATGTTTTTAAGTAAGTAATTACAATTGCATCATATTTTTAACCGCCGCAAACGAGGGCTTTTCGAACGAGCGAGCGAAAAGAACGAAGTTCTCCGTTTCAGCTTTTCTTTCGTTTGTTTGGCGATTGTCCGGTTGTTCTCCTCTACAGCTCGCATTTCTCAACTGATTCTTGTGAAATTTTGTGAAAAGGTAATAAAAAGACTGTTCGTGAGTTCTACAGCTATCCGAGCAACTAGTAGGTATTAGTTGTGTGTCTCTCTGGCATCGTAGCTGCTAAACGGAGGAACCGATTTGAGTGCGTCTTTTAATCGCAAGTGTTGTCTATCGAGATTCGAGAGGTACGAGTATCAGAGGTGTTGTAATTTCACTCGCGTTGCGTGATAGTTTTATTAAATCCATCCGATGCCAACGCTCAGTGGACCAAACTTTAAAGCAAACCTTTTTAAACGACTACGCAATAAGGTAACAAAGATATCCGCATTGTCAACTCTTTAACACGCCAGCCTTTATTTCTTCTTCTTACTAGTTTCCTCATTGCTGAGGGTCGCGACTATACCACAGATGTCTTTGACCACTTTCCTCCGAGCACTTCTATTCTCCGCCATACGCAGGTAAGCCTGAGCGCTGGTTCCTGTGAAGCAGTATACATGGGATAGGCGCTCTTCCTCTACCTATCTTCCCTTCCATGCCACACTTGTGTCACCGAATTTCAAAGTGCAAAACCTTACGGCATCAGGGAGAGGATTTTCCACTCTGCGAGTCTGGAGAGGAAGATCAAACCACTGAACACTGTCCTCTTCACTCCAACCTTGGACCTGCTGAAGATCTTTTTGTATGTTTTTACTTATTCATATTACAAAAAATACATAGTATTTCACCGGTTGATGTTACAGGAACCTGTTTTAGGTTACCTGCGCGCTCTGACACCTGACATTTTAAATTTTAACAACCTCAAAGTTACACTGATTGCTCTCTAAAATTATGTTTTGCCATACCATCATCCTCCTAGCGTCATTGCCGGTTGTGTCCTATAGGGGCCCGGGGTCCGCTTTGACACCTAATCCCAAGATTTGGCATAGGCACTAGTTTTATGAAAGCGACTGCCATCTGACCTTCCAACCCAGAGGGAAAACAAGACCTTATTAGTGATTAGATTCGGTTTCCTCACGATGTTTTCCTTCACCGAAAAGCTAACGGTAAATATTCCGTACATTAGTTCCGAAAAACTCATTGGTACGAACCAGGATTCAAACCTACGACCGCCGCTATGTTTTGCCATACGCATATGATTCATTTCAAAGCGCTAACACATTAGACATTACATAACAAAAGGCCGCATTAATATTTGCTAAAATTGTGTCACCATAATTTAGCTCTACATTTATAGTTCTCGTCATTTAGCATTTAACCAGCGAGCACTATTTACCGTCATGATGAATGGCATATTTATTAAAAGTTATATCGTTCTTGCAGTCATTATTAAATCTATTTCATTCAAAATTCAATTCTACGTCCAACGACGTATGGTTGTTTTTATGACGTGGTTAGGAGCGCTTTGAGCTTTACGAGTTTCTGTTACAAAGCCCGTAAAAGTTTAAAGTTAGTATTTTTCGAAGGATTTACTCTGACAAGGCACGGAATTGCATTTTTGTCCATTGTGGAAGTGTGGTGTGGTGTGGGTATTGCTTAGCGCTAATCACTCCGTTTAAAATTACTTGATATTCTGTTCTTAAGATATACATCATTGTTTGCAAATTCCGGTCATTTGTCCTATTCAAGTTTGCAGCAGAGTTTATGATGGGTGGGTAAATAAGGAACAGTCTAATGCCTTGGAGACAATGTTGATTACCGACAAGACATTTGACATGTTATTCAAGCAATTTTGCACCTTATTCGAAAGTTGTGAGGTCTAGAAATGATTGCTAAAGTGAGTTTGCTTTTGCTGGTATTAAGACCTGTCATATTAACAGTTGTCCATATATTCTCTTTTATCTTTCGTGGCGCAATAACTGAGTGCATACGCAAACACCTGACATCACAATATACCTTTCATCAAATGTTCGTGCTAAACCTTTGGTCCTCATAAAAATTGTAAATACTATATGGGCATCCATTCGAGTCGCCTTCGGAGTATATTATATCACGCGATATCGCTAGCATACGCCGAATGAGGTGAAAAGCTGGGGCCTCGATTTAGTTTAGCTCTTTGACCTTTCAATAATTTTAACTATTTTTGCTACCAATTGAATGTTGAATGTATGGAAAATTTGACAAGTTCCTGCAGAATGACAGCTGCCGGCGCCATATTTACCTTTAATCGGTTAGTAATGGTAAGTTGGTGCAACCCACCGTTATGTGGAAGTTAGTGCGCGCGGGCGAATATTCAGCGTTTTTAAGGCGTTTTTTTCGTCGTTGTCATCGACAGCAAATACTATTAAGAGATACGAATATCAGAGTCCAATTTTGATGAAGACGCAAGCCAATACCGGTGAGTACTTTTTTATTAAAATTTCCGCGGTATGTTTTACCACTGCTGAAATAATCTTAAGCCGACAGTGACGTATAGAACCAAGCGGTTCAAACGCTGGGAATTGAGCCCGCGCAACAGATTGAAATATGATTTGGGATTGGATGCGACGGATAAAAATAGAGATGCCCGCGTCTTACTACAAGCTCTTTTGTTTTTTCGAGAAAATAAATTTTGCTGAAATACGTTCCAAAGATATTATAAATAGGTCAGCCATAAAAAGGGCGTTCGTACAATCAGACTACAATACCGTTTTAATATTAGGGTCCCGTACCCCAGGTAACCCGTAAACATTGCTTCAAAATATCGATAGAACATTCATACGTGCCAGGATTAAATTTCACATCGATTCAGTGCTGCCAACATGACACAAAGGGACTTGTGTTTTCCTGTCACTCAAAGTTAGCTCGAACAATAGTGATGTGCCTCGGATTCTTCGCAACAATGGCTGAATAGTGTTGTGAATACAGAGATAAGGGAATGATTGCAACTGTAGCGTCAGCAGCTAATTTGTAATTCAAATGTTTTACTTTGTGTTTTTTTAAGATAAAATTGTCTTAGATGGAAGCTTGGAAAAGTTTTTGCATTATAAAGAGATTTTAGTAAGGGACATTTTTGAATGAAAGAGAAAAAAAGACTTTTGCGTGTCGCAATTTTATTTAGTTACCAACAATGAAGGTTAAATCTAGCTTTTAGCAGTAAAAGTACGCTGGCAGCTAACAATAAACTTTAAAGTCCAAAATAATGTATGCCATACGATTAAATAAATAATAAAAAAGTGTAGGCAAGTTAGGCACTCAGTACTGCACTAAAATTAGGTAGGTACCTATTTCATTATGCGTCAATCTCTTTAAAAAATCTCTGTTTCTTAATTTCTAAGGTCTTAATTTTTATTTTTTTTCAGTTTTTTGCGGACGCTACTCGCATGGGAAGAGGATTAGCGTCTCCTGCGCATCATGAATTTGGAATTAAACGGGAGACGTAACGCGGGCCGACGGCGCAATTACACGGAACGCATTCAATGTGTTTGTGCTGAATGTACTTTACAGTCAATTGCCTTTTCAATTGTTTTAATTTTAGATATGGTTTTTTAATGGTAGTAATCGGTACAAAGTTCCTAAAAGGGTCATACACAGATTTAGGTTCGCGTCTTTCCTGTGGATATTATCAAAGTTAAGGGCTACGAAGCCTAATTTTTGTTTGGACTCTTAATCCGCATAAACGGCATCTCCTCTTCTATATTACTATTCGATAAAAAAAATATATGCACGTGAGCTCTTAATTATTGACCACAGGAGAGACGAATTTTGTTTTATACACTGTCTTTGGGTAAATACAAGTGTATCATTGATAATATTCACAGGAAAGACGCGAACCTAAATCTGTCTGTGACCCAAAAAGCTAAAAAACAAGTTTATATTTTTAATTCTTGTTGATCTTAGTATGTACAGTTATTTACCTACTCAATTGTCTGCATTTTTTTATCTAAAAATCTTTTACTTTTTTTCAACTTTACAACAACGCGTACAATTTAAACGTTTTGTGTGTTTATACAATACTAATTAAATATAATGTAAGATAAGATAAAGATAAGATAAAAAATGTTTATTGTACAGTAAAAGAAATTTGCAAATACAGTACATCACATATAAAGAAACGTACATACTAAAATGTTGTATACAAAATTGCACCGGTTCCTACACTAGGCTAGGCCTGTCCCGTAGGTAACCAATTCGGAAGAGGATAAGTAAATTATGCGCGAATGCTTAAAAGAGCCAACAATTAATTATATATTATATTACTACTATAGTAACTAGGCATATATCTAGGTTTTTTATCATTTTATCGTTTACAAAAATTCATAGAGTACGTTCGTGACTGTGTGTGTGTGTGTGTGTGTATGTGTGTGTGTGTGTGTGTGTGTGTGTCTGTGTGTAGTTAGTGAGTGTGTTTTCATTTAATTACTCTCAGTATGTTCTCTATTTCCTCATAGCAAAGAGTTTTGAGCCATGTTTGCAATTTGTTTTTGAGGTCTCTTACTGTGTATTCTTGGAGAGGAAGTTTTTTGCATATTTTATTATACATAAAGGGGTGAAGAAAGGGACCGAATCTTTTGGCGAATGCAGACTTAGTTGGAGGAACAGGAATCCGAAAATTGCGTCTTAGAAGTGAGTTGCCGTGTATGGGTGAATTCAGTAACGCTACGTGCAGCCTTAAAACCGCACGCAGAACAAAAACTCCGCGAACACTAAGGACATCCATATCCTTATACACCATCAGAGTGGGGTAGCGCCTGCGTTGCTTGAGAATAACCTTCAGAACAGCTCGCTGAGCTCTCTCAAGAAGAAGCATATATGTCTTTGCAGCGCCACCCCAGGCTGTTATGCAATAGGTTAGCACTGACTGACAAAGCGAGATATAAACCACTTTTAGCAGCCGTTTATCCGCTGAGTTACGAAGATTTTTGAAGATATAGATTAGTTTTCGGACACGGCTTGACGTCAAAAGTAAGTGCTGCTTGAAATCGAGTTTTTCGTCGATTACGACGCCGAGGTACCTCACAGCCGTAGTTCTGTCAATATGTGAACAAGAGCATAATATTGATTGTTGCCCGAGGGAAGTGCATGTATGAAGGGCAATGTCGGAGAAGCTAGCGGGTGCTGATGCTTTGGTTTTATGAAAACACATAAACTTTGTTTTGGAGGAGTTCAAAGTCAGCAAGTTTCCCCGAAGCCATTTCGCCACTGCACTTAAGCCCCGTTCGGCGGATGCCGATACTTTCATCCATGACTTTTCCTGAAAAATTAGAGCGGTGTCATCTGCATAACAGATAACATCCGCATCTAGACCATCGATTTTCGTTATATCGTTGATGTAAATAGTAAAAAGTGTAGGCCCGAGAATACTCCCCTGCGGAACACCGAAATCGACTTCCATACAGTCACTGATGTTGTGATCTACTTTTAGGCATTGAGACCGACCTGATAGGTAACTTCTGAACCAATCCAAGGCATTCCCCCTGATTCCAACGAGTTCCAGCTTCTTTAAGAGAATAGGTATGGAGACGGTGTCAAATGCCTTGGCCAGGTCAAGGAATACACCCACACATGCCTTTCTCTCATCTACGTAGCTCGAAATCAGCTTGGTCAACAGTTCAACCGCATCCTCCGTCGACCTCTTTGCTCGGAAGCCAAACTGCCGCTCTGAAAGTATTTTATTTTTCTCTACGAAGCTAACTAAACGCTTACTCACTATTTTCTCTAAAATTTTAGAAAAGGCTCCAAGCAAAGAAATCGGTCGGTAGTTTTCAGGAATAGATTTATCTCCAGCTTTGTGTATAGGAGCAACCGCTGCAACTTTCCAATCTCGAGGAAATATTCCTTCGGCCAGGCTTAAGTTGAATATGTGAGTGAGTGGAGGCGTGATCGAGTCCTTTACTGACTTTAATAATCGGTTTGTGATCCCGTCCAGTCCCGGGGCGCTGTCGTCTCTGAGACTGAGTATCAATGACTCTACTTCGGCTTCATCGGTAGGCTTCATGAACAGCGATTGTGACGGTGACACGCATACGCACGCTTCCTGAGCTAGTTCTGCTTGTGTTCGGTTTACATCCGTTAAAATCTTGGTCGCCAAGTTTTTGCCGATACTTGTAAAGTACTCATTGCAGTGGTTCAACGAGTCCGCAACAGAATTCCTGATTTTACAGAGGTTTAGAGGTTTCTGTGAGAGTTTCTTAGTGTAAGTAATGTTTTTTATGGTTTTCCATAGTTTTTTTGGGTCGTGTAATGGTGGGGTAATGTATTATATATCTATGCAAACGTCCAAAAAATATGTAAATAATCACGACGGCAGGCACAGATATTTATATACTTTCAGCAACAAAAACATAGCCATTTACGCCAAACGCGATACAAATCGAAAATCAAAATGTAATCTGTACTGTACTGACGTTTGTAGGTACATTGTAGTTTTATTATTACGATCTCATTTTGTCCCACACAAAGAGTAATACCCCACCCTACTCAGCTTTACCGTGCGCAAGCGTTTATTCGCACAAAACTATTGTACTTATTGTATTATTAGAATAAAACAATCGTCAATCGGCTATTTTACATACATGAAACGTCATAACCGCCTCAGGGCAAGTCCTAAGATAAGCCCTTTTGTAAAACAAAGAAGAAACACAGGTGACCACTATAGTTAGACCTCTAACTTTCCTTCACTAACACATTCATGGTCCAATTTACTTCACAGTACAGAGGGAAGGTGAGGTCAGGTTATAGTGGCGATGTCGCCCTTGATAAGCCCCGTTCATGGCAAATATCTATTTGTTTGATTTCGTTTCATGGGGTCGATTCGGCCTCATTGAGTTTCCACACAATCGATTGTGAAAGTGTTGATATTTTTTAGGGTCATGCATGGAAAACGGGTCATAGTTTCGCAACTTTAGAGAATTTGTATTGCAAATGAATTGTAATACATTTGCAGTGCACTGGCATTGGTATACGTATCTGATACTTAACTTACGTACAAACAAATCATATGTGATTTCATTGAATGTAATAGATAAAATTGTTGCCGTATAAAGAGTTTGATGTTCGACCAGTGGAGTGTTTTTATTTAAAGTTTAAGTATCACCAGTGTCTCACAACTCAGACTATACTTTTAGCAAGTCAAAAGTCCTAATTCATATAGGTAGCAGATGTAGCCACACCATTGAATACCAATCCAATTTCATTGTTTCGTCTTCCAGCTTTCACTTAAATCATACAATGCAAATTTTGACAACGAACAGTCAATAACATGCATAATATATTCCTAAAATACGCGCAACTAAGTAGGGCGTAAGCACCGTAGTTTTTCAGCGCGCATGTGTCGTTTCGATCTGCGCGTACGCGTGCGTGTCTAGATGCCGTTGTCGCGTGCCGGTGGCGACCACGGGACAGGGACAACCGCTGTGTCTGGAATTTTAGCCGTACATGTGTTGTTTGTTAAAGATGCTAAGTAAGTTGCTATAATTAACATTGGTTGGCACTTCAAGACTTGTTTTAGCCAAGTTACAACTGTTTAACAGCTACACGTTTAGAGTACAGCAACGGAATGTCATCTCGCTGTTATTTGGAGCAGCGCAATTGGGGGAGTACCTACCTCCATATATTACAGAAGACCGCAGCCATAATGACGCCACTACCTGCTCTGTAGGTGAGTAAAGCTAGGTTTAGACGAAGCCAGTGCTATCTCACTGGCATGAAAAATAGACCGGCGCTCTATTCCCGCCGGTACTGGCAGCCAGCGCTTTACATACATAACAAGCCAGCACTGGCTTCGTCTAAACCTGGCTTAGGGTCGAGCTCCCGACGACGAGAGTGGGGAACCCGCGTTCGTCTAGCTAACAACACAACAAACCCCTAAAACAAAGTTCTAGGGTCGGCAACGCACTTGTGATTCGCAAGCGTCCATAGGCTACGTCATCTGCTCACCATCAGGCAGACCGTGTGCTTGTTTGCCGACGTCGTAGTTGAAAAAATACCTTTTTCAACGCGTTGAAAATTGTTGTATAGATTGAGCCCAGCGAAGCGATCGGAAGGCGTGGTGAAAGAGTAGCTTTGAAAAAATCCAGGGGAAACCCCTGGTACGACCACGCGGGCGGTTCATAAACTCGTAGGTATTTTTAACCGACTTCAAAAAAAAGGAGGTTCTCAATTCGGTTGTATTTTTTTTTTTTTCAATGTTTGTTACCTCAGAACTCCGTCATTGATGAGCCGATTCGTAATTTTTTATTTTTATTTGTATGTATATGCTTCCAGGTGGGTCCCATATTTTCAAAAATTCAATTTGATGATGGGATCCATGAGGAATTGAGGGAACTCCTCAATTATATTAGGCACGCGTGTAGTGATTTTTGTATTTTCTATTATAACTCGTGTAAATACACCCGGAAATCATAAATTTGGTGGAGTGGAATTGATGATGAAGACCAGAGATGACTTATGGAATTCCTCAATTATGTACATGAAATTGAAAAAGTATATCACAGATTCTGATAAGATTCCGTTGAAATAGCAACTAATGAAGTGCCAAAGGTGATCCTTGTTGAATCGACGTAAGTCCTCAAATATTATCGGCCCACATACAGCGATTGGGTTTTTTTCTCTAATAATTAACGCATTTGCTCTCGGAAATCAGTTCATGTGGTAAATTGGAAAAGAAATGTGGAAATGTTCTCGTGGCTTGGCGGAGTACTAAATTGAAGTCGGTTAAAACTTTGTTTTTAAAGTAAATTATGTAGGTACTTGTCCAGAGCCTGAGTTTGAGCAGCCGTAGGAACACATTCACACAATTTCAAGCGTCTAGCCTAGTGATCCTTGCTTCATCCTATCTGTTTATTATGTAGGTCCTGAAATGATAAAGAATTATCAAATCTCCACGCACTTAATTGTGTGATTGGGTTTCCAGTCTACAGATATGTCTGGAAATCTAGAATTTTCCTCAACCTTGAGACATTTAGACCACACCTCAGCATACCCAGGCTAAACGTAGATATAGTCAAAAACAATTAGTACCTAGATTAGTGCCGAATTATTTAAGAGATTAGCATTTTGCTCCCAACTTCCGATTGTACTGGTGAATACGACGAATTCAATGTACCTACTCGTTCCTTGCAATTATTAGTCAACGAGTAATATTACATCTGAATCTCTCTCAATCTAGACCAGCTTCACAGGACTGGTTTCGCACTAGGCGGCTTGTCTTTATTATTACCTTATTTGATAGCTGTTCCGCAGAGGAAAACTAGCACTTTTCTCCTTAGTCCGTCAAGTTGTCGTTCAACAGATTGAGACGTCCACACGCTCATTAATTTTCAACCAGCGACTTTTGGCGCGACAATGGCGACCGTTTCCAAAGGCTGACCAAAGCGTTTGTAATGACAAAAGGACGGGCCAGGCCGTGTTACACGGCACAGCCATATTGTTATTCAGATTGTATCGACACGCCGCCTGACTGCTAATTGCAACGAAAGCCGCCTGATTATCTAGACTACCGTACAAACAAAAAGGTTAGTACTCTATACGGTTTCTGTATTAACATACGTCTTTTTGGTTTTTGGAGCAGCAGTCTAAAAGAAATTGTCGCCTTGCGCTGGAGCCATTGGGCTGACGTGAATGTTTCATTGAAGTGTAATGTACTTCATGCTTTCGGGTGCATGGGGATATGATGAGAGCATGGATCATAGTTGAACGAGTGAGCGAAGCGAACAAAGCTATATCCCGGATATCCCGCTTTTGCGCTGTTCTCCTCTACCGGTAGCATTTCTCAAGATTCTCGTGTTGTGACGTTAATTATACAGTTTTTTTTTACTAGTCACTTAAAAAAAACTAACTTGCTTTTTTATTGAACGAGCGAGCGAAGCGAACCAGCTTGGGCGAAATTTCTTTCGTATGCCCAGCGTATGTCCGGCTGTTTTCCTCTACAAGTCGCATTTCTTAACCGATTCTCATTAAAATTTTGTTAGCTGGTTCAATAATTATAAACATATATTTATTTCTCTGTCTATTATTTGACGTCGTATCCATTAACTATTGGATCAGTCTAGCAATTTCTGTCTCTCTAGCAAACAGTTAATTTTGACTGCTGTAACTGAACAGTTATGTCTACAGATGTAATTGTATGATTTCGATTACTCGTAATTAACTTAGTTCTCAAGCAAAAGTAATTAAATACACTCGGACATACCTGCTTCACTTCAAGAGCTAATAATTACATACTTACCTAAATACCGTATAACTGCCTCAGACATAAAACCAGAGTAAAACAATTAGAGATATATGGAAGCACTATAAAGCTTGGCTTGTTGTTGGTTCTTTTTATTCTGACTATATAAATGCAATTAGACACATATTACCCAGCCAGGTAAAAGCCATTCGTTTGTTCAGCGATCGAGAAACCTATTAATTCTGAATACAGCAACAAATGCAAGTGTTTATTTAAGTACTAAAAAGTTTTGCAACGTTACAAGCAGCTAATTAATATCCCTCAGCGAAACCTCAGCCTGCTTCTGTCCAGTAACCAGTCAGGAACGAACAAAGCATGTATTTACATGTGTCATTATTCAGGCCTGAGCGAGACAATGCGTGTCTAACTACTGCTACGGTAGTTGGCCTAATCTGTACTCGGCAGCATTGTGGGCAAGATCACGTCTTCGCACTTGTCGCCGCTGTTGCGGTGGCGCGAGTCAGACGCGACAGCGACAACACTATCTATACCGATTAGTAGCATACACTCTATACAGTGTGTCTCCATAATGCATTATACGAAATAGGGTAAATCTAGACCCAAAATCTTAAGAAAAAATTTGAAGTGAAAACTTGTTTAGCGGCGCTGTGCACTTTTTGTGATGGGGGAAAATTGTTAAACTCGCTGTGGGTCGCGTGGCCGTAAGATTCGTAAGACGTGAGATTCGAGTCAGGTCACGAGACAAACTGTTACAATGTCATTGAGTTTTCGCTTCTGCCGGCATTCCCGGAATACAACCCAGTCTTTTTTTTTAAAGATTTATAGCCAACTAGCGACCCGCCCCGGCTTCGCACGGGTATTATATTGTACATATAAACCTTCCTCTTGAATCACTATCTATTATAAAAACTGCATCAAAATCCGTTGCGTAGTTTTAAAGATCTAAGCATACATAGGGACAGACAGCGGGAAGCGACTTTGTTTTATACAGTATGTAGTGATTTTGTTCCTTTTCAAAGTGCTGTCGCTATGTGAGCTGTAGAACTCGCGATTCTTCCTATTTTTTTAAACTAAGTCTACAAACCAAAGCTATGTAGTAATTGCACATGATCACATAATTTCACCAGTATCGGTTGAGAAATGCGACTTGTAGAGGGGAACTGCCAGACATTCGAAATAATTGTTGGCCAAGCGCGCTCGTTCAATGATGAGACAAAGTCTGTGAGGTCATATGATTGTATGTAGGGAGTTATCTCCGGAACCACTAATTCGATTTCTAAATTTCTGTCAACTGTGTTTACTTAGGTTTTTCTTTTTTATGATCAGTTTACTCTAAGCTGCCCGCGAGGCCCCGGATTGCAAAGAACACAGGCACAGAATAAAATACAGCTGGAAGACTATTCTATACATAAGTTAAAGAATTTCTGAAAGCGGATATATTGTTTTGAAGATTACCCCTTACATACAAACTTAAAAAGTAACAATCTCACTAACTTCCCCCCTTCGTTATATTAGTAGCTGTATAGATCAATTAACACATTCACTGCCAGGAACCGGCCTACGCCGTAGGCGCTCCCCGCTTAATAGCGGAAAAGTGCAGTGTTAAGTGACTATTAAACCTAAATCCAATCAGATGAAGCTTAGCTAACCATAATCATTTTATAATCATAATCGTGTGGTCATAATAAAGTTATAATGGTAAGTGAATACTTCTCGCAACCTAATATGGATTTTTTGTGGTCCGAAATAAATGATTTTTATTTTTATGTTATTAATTTTTATATTTCAATTCTAACTCTACGTAGTTTCAGTAACTTTGTACCACCCGCGGTCCTGAACACGAGTTCCCTTCACCAACATCCATATAGCCACCCAACAATCCAAAATCACTCTTCTCCCACTAGAATAAGGACGGATCTGTCCGCACGCACGCACTACCAATGATAATGCGTAAAGGACAAAAGGAGCTTTTAGTTAGTTATAGTTAGTAGCAGGTTAATTGCAGCTGTCTTTTTTTAATGAGCGTGCCGTGAAAGTGACAAGGTTAGGACAAAAGGGCGTTTCTTTAACTGGCACATATGCAGATACGCCCTTATATCCCGCAAGGGTCTTGTATATTATTATCTTAGTTTTGAATTGGTAACACGTAGCGCCGATTACCAAAGTTTTAATATGGCAATAATGAGTGTAATTACACATGCGCACTGTGCACAGGAGCTAGACTACTTGACCTGAAGATGGACGCATTGTTGGTTAATCGTCTAGCATTTTCACATGAATACATTAACTACTGCGTACAGAGGCAACTGTTGCACGGTTCCTGTTTTAATACCACGCACGTGGCAACTAAGCCTACGGCCCACGCACATAGCGTTATCGTGTGTTTGTGGTCAATAACTTTAAAGTTATATGAAAATAACAATCGTCACGCCAACACAGCACAATTTCCTAATTCTGTGTATGAGTCTGTCTGTCTGTGTTGAGATTATTTAGTGTGGCCGACTTTTTATAAAACTGTCATTACAATTGGAATGTTTTACTATAGATGGTAGAGTTGCTTTTTCAATGGACCCCTTCGATGCAGTTCGGCCAACTCAAATAATCTGAAGTATAGATACAAATTCCATGTTAGGTTCAAGTTTCCTTTAAATAAATATATCTTACTGTAATTAAACAACAACCTCATGATTATACGTTTATTTTACCATTTGGAAGTAGATAACGCAGGTAACTAAAGTATAAAACGAAGAATTTAATTTGCCTGAAAACTTTTAAGACATCTTTCCAATCTGCAGTTTTGTTCTTAGATTTAGAATACACAAAAGACACCATGAACAATTGTACAAATAAGACCGAGGGTGCATCGGAGTACCATCGAATCGGATTGAAACTCAGCCCTAAACCGATTAGCAGCGTTTTGTGCAACAAGGGCGCATGTGGCAGAAACGCGCACTGACAAACGACGTTCCTTTTTCAAAATTAATGCTGTCGTTTAGAAGAGGGCGGTATAAGCGATGATTTTCAATTGTTTATTACCGCGTTTACATAGAATGCATGTCGGTTACAGATTCAATTCAGTTCAAAACTGGAACACTCATATTTAGTACCACTTACATAGCGCATGTGTCGTGCCTGACTGTTAAGGTAGGTTATCTTGAACGAGCGAGCTAAGCGAACGAAGTTCTCCGTTTCAGCTTCGCTCCAAGTCGCAATTCTCAACCGATTCTCTTAAAATGATGTGAGCAGGTTCGTTAATTAAGTATACAGTTTTTTTGTCGATTAAGTTTTTTTTTTAAACAACATTTTTTTCGATAAAAGACACTTGCGTATTCTATAGCTCACAAACTAGTTCATAGATAAGGCCAAATCAACCTTCCAGCAGTCCAGCAGTCAGCAGTCCTCTAAAAGATATCAGTCCGGAAAGTTGCAGGCGTCCGTTTGGATCCATCAAGAATTTTCTTATCCAGATATACATATATGCATACATACATATGCTCGAAACACATAACCACGTACGTACGTCACGTACTAAAACGATAGAAGATCCGTTTATTGAACGATCGTCAATGTACGTCGCCCAAAACGATACAAATCAAAACTAAGCTTTAGGGTTACAAACATATTGCATTATTTATGGTAACTAAACTATAGCAACACAAACAATATGCTCCGAGGTTCGTTATATTCAGCGTGGGGTGTCGGAGCAAGGGTGCGTGAACAGTACGTAGGAACAGGCTCAATTCGATATTCAAAATGTGGCACGGCCATGTAATAAGAATATCACTTATACCTACAGTCAGAATGACAGATATTAAATAAAAGTGATCCTTGGGATGTGGATTTCTGTCATTGAGAAGAATGGAATTGCGGCTCTGTGTCGTTTATAACAACAAGGAGTCATATTATGGCTGTTTAGAAGTAGCGTGGTATTTAAATAATAAAAATATAAATGTTAAATTATAGGTATCGATTTCGACAATTTTATCACAAGAGTATTATAACCAATAAAAACACCATTGTTGATTCATGAACGGACACACTAGTTTGTGGATTTTAATTATTAACTCAATGCAATATAATTTTCCAAAAAATAATATCACATCGAACACTTTTTCTTTTAAATGCTAATATATACAAACAATTTAATCTGTAGCACATTGCAAAATTAAAGGCTTAAATAAACTTCCTACTCAACAATACTTATAAAATTTTCAATTACTACCAGCAATTACACCAAACACTTTATCCCCTTGAGATAATCCACCCTCCACCCTCGATGCAAGTTTGATTCTGTAGGTACCGGCCAGTCGGTTCACATCAATTTAAATCGCTTAGCAACCTTGTCACTGCAAGCGGACAATTCACGTTGACACTAATCTTTCGTCACGTGAACATTATTTTATTGTAACAAGGTTCTATGACCGATAATTCTTGCTCGGCTCATATTGGCAGAAGTGATTTGCGCTGGTTTTAATCTGCCATTGTTCTAGGCTTTTGCCCTCTTTATGTAGTGACTCTGTTCTTGGTAACTAAGGGCACGCTTAAAATGTTGTACAACTTGGTAATTTGTAAGCAATAAATGTGAGTGAAGTATGGTAAAGGCAATACTGAGCCACATTAGTCAATGCAATGCACGGCTGTTGTGGATATAGGTGCAGAAAAATGAATGGTAAGAGCGGCAATTTAGTTACAAAATGATTTCAAAGATGATGATTAGAATAAACGTTGGTAATATCAAATCAAACGGGCTTCGGTGGGCCGGAACAATATGCTTCTGATACCAGCTAGAACGTGCAATTTAGATCAGGTGATTTTCACCCTCTAATGAAAACGCTTGAGGTTTATATATAAGTAAGTATTACCCGTACAACTTTCTCGTTTTTCTTTCTCTCATTTTTTTTAGTTTTTGGGTTTACTCCTTGCTTATTTTGGTTATTCCCTTAGATAATGTTTGATATCGCGTGGTGATATCGATGTAAACTGTAGACACAATAATAATTGAGTAGGTAGGTCTCGACTGAGCTCGCCATGTCACGGTCGAAACCCCTTTTCAATTCGCAAATATCAACGGTGTCGCCAATAATAGAACTAACAACTAACATTCCCATTATAAAAACATAATAGATTTTTAATCCGTAAACTACATTGGATTGTCCAAAGTCCTGTCCACTAAAAATTCTGTCCCGTCAAAATTTGTACACAATCAACGATTGTGACAGCCAAAAGGGTTGCCACACGAAAAAAATACGCATCAAAATGTCCCCGTGACACGCAATAAAATGGATTAACGCAATTGAAGCGATCGTGCGCTCCAGAATCAAACAGCCAGGTGTGCTATGCAGTAACAAACACATCCGTCTTTATTACTCTGAGAAGCAGCATTGTGCAGTACAAAGCTGCTGCGCGTCGGTCATTCCACCATTCACTGCCGAATTTATTATATTAAATATAAATTAACATATTATTATGAAGGCGACACTGCCGTTTTGTACCATTGTGTTTACTTAAAGATTTATGTATGTAAACACATGAGACATACGCATCTCGGATCTTAACGAAGTATTGTTAGAGTTGACTTATTGTTTGTAATTTTTTCTAAGTTGGTGGTTGATGAGAACTCATTTGCACTTGATCTAGTTTGATAATGGAACCGTTGCGTCATGCTTTGTTGTCTGCGGCGAGTTAACGGTCGAGGCGACACCGTGGCTTAAATAATAGAATTTTTAAATTAACAACATTGTTAATCAAGCTTGTCTATGAAGAAAATTAATAGTTAAATCTCAAGTTACGCTTTTTAACTTTCTTTGTACTACATTTATTATTTTTTATTGCTAGTTCCATCTCCCATAATTATTAAAGAAGTAATTTAGGACGAATTTAGAGTTCAGCTACTTAATATTATTCAGGCCATGAATTAAGTCGTGGGGACATTTGCATGGTTTAAAAAATATTAAATTAAGAAAAATATCAGGCGGATCTACGTGAACTCCATATTACCAATTGGCAAGAGCCGCGAAGTGCCACTCTCACCTTGGGGGTCGCTGAGCCAACAGAGAAAGTAAGAAAATAATAATTTCCAGAGATGACCAATCAATGTTTTTAGTTTCGTAGGTATGTCTTGATGGTTTCATATTTTTTTTCCTAAACCAACCAACTACTCCCAAGACACAGTGTTACACTATTAATCCTTCTCACGCGTCACAGCCCTCCTAAATCACGACACAATTGCCCAAAAAAATGTAAATACGTATCCAGTAGTCCTGAATCGTCATAATTAGGAGATTTATATGCAAAGCCTTCTGCGGTGCACATTATTAGTTAATAAAGGGTGCGTACACGCACTAATGCTAGTTTGAGTGCATCACAATAATAGTAGGTACGGCTGTGGGGTACAAGGACGCATCTTACATTGAAACTTTACTCAGTTGCGCCCTTATTACACTAATATTTAAGTAATAATGATAGAGTGGGTAATTAAAATAATAATAATGGTAGTATTGTCGATGCAAATTTGTGGGTCACTCCTATTGCTACAGATTTATGATGGTTTCTATAATAGGTGCTATATTTATGGCCTGGACGATGGGAAGCCGTTGGGCATATGGTAATAAGACATCTGCTTTCTGGCATCTTCTAGGATTTTAACGGACGACATGGACCAACACTGGTGCCTTGTTGGGCCTTACATAGACTGAAAAACGAAAAATCTTTAGCAAACAGCCAAAGAATTGCGGGTCGCTCGAACTTACGATTGCAGACCGATATTGATAATAACACTATTTTTTAAACCCCGACGCAAAGACAGGGGTGTTATAAGTTTAACGTGTCTGTGTATCTCTGTATCTGTCTGTGGTATCGTAGCTCCCAAACAGATGGACCGATTTGAATGCGGTTTTTTTTATTCGAAAGCTGTTGTGAGCCCGAGTGTTCTTAGCTACGTTTCATGAAAATCTGTTTAGCCGTTTTTGAGATATTGGACTTTGAAATGAAAATGTCGGGGGTTTTTCAACTTTTCTAAGTTGTAGTTATATTTATTCACACACCCATGTTAACTGTTTATAACCAAAACACTTCAACATTTCATATGGCAGGCAGGAGTTTCATAGAAACTTGTCAAACTTTCCATAGGTACGTTCCGATTTTATGGGATTTTTATTAGACCTAAATTTTGAGTTTGACTTGCATGCGTAATAAATTTAAGTTACTTACCTGACACGAAACAAAATTGAACGTATCATAGTATGCAATAGGGTATTTGACAACGGTGAAAATAAATTGTTTTTTACATTAGCAACAGAAAAACATTACGAAAATACTGTAAGTGTGAAAGTATCATTCATTTATGTTTGCTATGTTAAGATTTTTAAATTCATAAAAACTAACAATCACTTGTTCCATCTTCTCTCAACTTTTGTAAGTAATTTCCTTGTTATTATATCTTATTATTTCTCTTCTTTGACATGTTTATACCGATTTAATGCAATTGTAATGTATATTTAAAGGGACTTTATTATAGTATTATTTACCTGACATTCACAATTATCTTAAATGTAATCCTATTTCGTATATTTTTCTAAGTTTAAGCCTATTATTCTGTTGTGTTTTACTGACGAATTGTTAATTCTATTATTCTTATTGTTTGTTGTTTATTTTGTTTATTATGTATTACTGCATGGACGTGTCCTTTAACGCAATAAATAATGAATACTGAATACTGAACAGTCGACGTTGTTTGATTGTGACGTCACAAGCTAGTAATAGCGAGACTAATGCATTATTATTCAAAACGACTTCGAGAAGCAAAGACAGCCAAGAGATATCATCAAATATAGTAAAAATTCAGCAACTATATTTCTCGGCGTCTGGATTGATTCGAGTTTAAATTGGAAGGATGAACTGTCTTCATTAGTCAAGTCGATCAGCTCTGATGGTTACGAGTAAGTTTAAGAGAGGAGGTAAAGTTGCCACAACTAAAAATGGTTTATTGTGCTTTGGTGGAATCGAAACTAACTATGACTAATCCCTACAGATTCCATACTAACGGAGCGTTATTGACGTTTTATAAAAAGAAGCTGATTTGACTTTTATCAAATACCGTATTTATACACAGTAGCTCATTTATCAACACTTATCTTGAACAAACTTAATGCTCATTAGTCAGAATCGATAGTCCTAAACAATTTCGGAAACTTGAGTAACTTTGTGAAAAATTAAATTAAATTTATTCAATCTTCCTTAGCAACAGGAGATCCAACTGTGACCAAAAAAATGACGGAAACCCGTTTAAAACTGTAACAGTTAACAGGCATTCTATGCGTGTCAGAGAAATAGAGCTCGAGGACAATGGGTCGCATTGCCCTGTTTTGTTTCCGTCAAAAGATGACACTTCCCTTTGACAGGCACAAAGCATAGGTCGCCCGAATACTGCCGAAGTCTTCGCCGACCTCTGAACCGAGCATTGTTCCCGAGTCTTGTTTCTGTAGTCTTCTGTCAATCAAAGTTTGAATGTAATTTTTTTTGCTAACGCATAGTTGACGTGGGGCGTCTTGGGGGAATGTTGGAAGGAAACTTTTTTAGGCGAAGTAATATTGAGTATTGTTACGACACTTAAATTAGAGAATTGAACGAAATGGTTTGATTATTTTCTTTCGTCTCCAGAAAAACGATGTTAGTTCATTTTCTGGTTAAAAATAAGCTGAAAGCAGGGGTTATAGAAACTTTGCTTAATCAGCAACCGCAAACAAAACTTAAGCAACCCCTGTTGTGTTCGGAAACAAATCTAAAATACTACCGAACTTCGCCTAAGCGAGCTGCCGATCTGATCCTTGCAAGCGGGGCAAACTTTTTACAAAAAAAATAAGTTTCCGAACTTACCTCAGTAAGGTTTCCTATTCGGCCAGTTCCAAATACATTAGGCTTCAGTTTCGAACTTCCCTTGACATTTTTAAAACAAAAGGGAGTTCAAAGTTCAAATTAAGGACTTCGGTCACATTTTTTGAGGCCATGCGAGTGCTTTATTTTTGTAACTTTAAATTATTGCTATTAAATTAACGAAAACAATTTTCGTAAAGAAACATGAATTTATGAAGTTGTTATGTATAATGTTAACCACTTTTGTTTACTAGTTAACCTTCAACTTTTACAAAACAATATTGTTCCATGAATCAATGTTGCACAATTTATTTATTTATAAGCTCTTTCTGGAGCAAGTGAGGATTAAATGACATTTGAAACGACCGTTTTGACAACAGCCTAATTTTATACCGGCAAGTATCGGTGCACGGGGAAAGAGCACAGCACATCGAGGAAACATTGGCGAGCGAGCAAGAAAAAAAAACTAGAATCTAAAGTTTTGTGAGACATGTTGGAATAATAGGCATGTCGCCCGTATTGACGAAACGTTTTAAGGCAACATGTTTCTTATGTAACACTTAACTACTTATTTATAATTCTGTAGTTTGTAGTCCTAAACAGAACGAGACAACATCACATCCCCTTGGGTGACCCATTCACACACACGCACATCATCGATATCCGTATCATTCCCAATCATCGATTCATTACAGTGCGAATTACATTCCTGTACATTTTCCATCCTGCTTCCTTCACTCAATACCCTAGGATTGTTTAGAAAACCGGACCAGTGTAACTTGAGCTGCTGCATACATCAACTTGTCCCTCAGTTTTGCTGTTCCTGTGGCCTCGGAGGGGCGGGGGAGGTCAGGATACGGTGGACAGCTGGCACGTATTTGTCTTTAGGCTTAAACCGACGTGGACTGTATCTGAGACAGGAAATTAGGTTTCGATGTTTGGACCGCGCACCTATATGGTGGACGGTCGTATGCCACATTGCATAGAGATTTAATGCAGCTCAGTAGGAGAATAAATAAAAAGAAACGTATAATCGACAAACTGCCCGCACAGCTCCGCCCGCGTATTGGGAAGAACGCAAACAAATCTGCGACATAAAATATAGCCTATTTTCATCCAGAAAGACTATTCTTTTTTGAAATCGTCTCTTACAATGCTTCAATTCCACGGACTCTATATGCTCATCATTATCATCATCATCATATCCTCCCCCATCATATCCTGTCCTGCGCCACGCCACCCGCATCCAGCGGACTCCCGCGACCTTTACCAGGTGATCAGTCCACCTTGTGGGGGGCCTACCCATGCTGCGCCTTCCGGTACGGTGGTCGCCACTCGAGAACCTTTCCGCCCCAACGGCCATCGGTTCTACATGCAATGTATACTGTATGCGCCCAATTCATCCATTCTAGATCTAATAAGAACTCCATGGTGCATTTTAGAATAAGCACGATCAGCAGTCCACATTCGTCTTTCATCCGCGCCATGTTTTCGGAGATATCTCCGATTAGAGCCATCGTCCGGTATGTTTGGTCGCCATGTTTGCAAACAGTTGTATGGGCGGCTGTCCTCGTTCATTTTCTGATGAAGCGTGTGTGTGCAGGCTTTAGCTTACGTTGACTTGTCTACGGTTCAGTGCTTACTATGTAAAACTTCAGGTCTTTTAAAACACGTTCTAAGGAGCATTTTGGCTATAGTAGTTTTATAGTATTTCGCTTCGGTTAATCGAAGATTTGTAGGGAAAGACTGAGTTGTAGGTCCGCAGGCGGCGGATAGCGAAATGGTCAACAGATATAGTGGCTGGCTGCAAAAATATTGAATAAGTAGATACTTACTTCAAAAAAAAAGTGCTCTGCCGACGCCCTTTGGCGCTCCCACGCACACGGTGTACCACTGATGCAATATTATTGCGCATAATGGCATAAAAATCATCTACGTGCGCGTCCGCAAACATGCCAGAAGCACTATAGTATCGCGGGAGCCTCACCAGGGAACCGGGGCCCTGAAAATGTTGTAGAACTAGCTTAGATCCTTTGTATGAACCATCTATTCTATCGACCACAGTTAATAATTAAAAACAGATCATCATGGTAGCGGTCGGCACTGCTCTGACCAGCCAATTAAAATCCTAATCACTCTACCACGTTACTCCTTCACACAAATCAGGCTAATTCAAAACCGTATTATGAACTACATAAGACGCTCAGCATGCGCTTCTGTTTAGCGGCATACGTGTCAAAAAATTAACACATTAGGAGTGCAAAAAATTTAATTTTCGTGGTGAATAGGTTCGCTCCTGTAACGCCCCCCAATGACTTGCAGTTGCAGGATATGTTACTCCGACTAATGAATAGGTGCTAACCGAGGTGAATAATTTCACGGGAATTATAACGCGATTGATATTTGAGTAGCGCCGGGTTGGAGGCCTGTAGCGGAAAACGTGGTTTAAGAATTGAGTCTCATCGTGAGGTTAGTTTAGGTAGTACGGTAAGTATGCTTTTTAATGACCAAGGGCAACTATTAGGAATACGTTAAGAAATGTAGGTACAGAATGAATCCAGGAATTTATAACATAGTTCGATTTCATCAGCCATATTAAACGTGGTCATAAGATAAAGTTCTTCGGGTCGCCATCGGCAGATACAACATTGGGAGAAAAGTATGTATGTGCTCTATATAAAGACAGCGACAACCTGGCCCCGTATCACGGTCGGCCGTATCACGGGATAAGTGACAAGATAGAGCGTCCGTCACTGGCTGACACCGTTCGCTAGAAGGAGACGACGCTCTTATCCTGTCACTTATCGCGTGATAAGGCCGACCATGATACGGGGCCTGTTCTTAATATTATAAATGTAAGTTTGGAGTTTTAGATGTTGGTTACTAAATTACGCAATGACTATGGAACCCTAAAAACGGTAGAGCAGCAGGTCGATCACGTAACGCATTGTACGTTTAGGTAGATCTGCCGTCCTAAGCAAAAAGGACGCATCTGACTATGAGACTCGTAGTTAGATGCGTCCTTTTTGCTTAGGACGGCAGCTGATCTAAATGTGATGTTAAACTGTCCGAACGCGCGTTCAAAACGGTACGTGATGATGAAACCCAAAGGGATGAAAGTTAACACCAGAGTTCACACGGACGAAAATGCAGGTTAATGCTAGTACCGGTATAAGGCGAACTTATCCCTAGAGGATATATTCCAGTTAACTTTAAAGTAAGAATATAAGCTAACCAGTCGTACGAGTACTCTTTCGGTCGGGTGTCACCCACCGCTGTCGCACAGCCGAGTCACTTGTCACCCCCAAACGGATGCTCGTCCGCCATTGTCCGCGCTTCTTAAAAAACATGCTATTCCACCCACGGGCTGGCGAGAACCACCAACTTACGTTTGCCGGTCTGAAAGCCAAAAACTTATATTACGTACCAGGAGAGAGCAATATTTTAAAGAAAAAACATTTCTCACATTGGATAATTTTAATATAAGGTATATTTTACTCGCATTCGATTTCAGGTATAGTAAGAAATTAATGTCTATTCCCCGAATCACTGACAATCGCTTTAAAGATAGAACTGACATAAAGCACTTTAATACTCCTTGAAGTTTGCTTATCTAATAGTCTTCCAGACTTCCTCCCGAAATTGTATAAGATACCACTGACAAGATACAAAAAGATACAAGGAAACAAAAATCCAGTATTTAAGAGTACAGTTCAGCCAAATGGAATTATTATATTAATTAGTTTGGATAATTCTGACAAAACCAAAGAAATTGAACTCTATTCCGTATAATATTTAATTATTTCACTAATATTCTGTTATAGCATGACATAGCATTAGTAATAGATATTCGTAATACAGACCGGCGGCCTGGTACAAGTTGGTGCCTAGTCGCGTCGCATTCGTCTCAGTGTCTACTGTCTCTCTCGCACTGTGCAAATTAGAAAGAGAGGAGGCATTTTTGTAGGTGTAGCATCGCATTGTCAGTTTGTGCATCTTGTCGCAGCGTCAGTCGTGGTAGCACAACTGACACTGCAGCGGCCGTGGGGCCGCTGCAACCGCAAGCATAGCTTTGTCGAACACAGCTACCTACATACCAGTTCAGGCTGATAACCATTGTGTTTTGAACTTGTTAAGTAATTGACCGTATTGAATAATATCTCCGCTACCGTGACGCAACACCACTCCATCCTTACGATTACGACATTCAATTTCAAAGGATTCAACCAGTGAAAAAATGTTACTGGAACTTCTTTCTTTGTTTTGGACGCAATGTTTCTACGCCAGAACTTTTTCCTATATACCTGATAACGATTGTTCTTTTGTTTAACTCGATAAGTTTTATCGTCACGTTTTACGGCGAAAAAGTACTAAAACTTTTTCTGTTTGACTTGTTAAATAACGTGTTGAATAATCTTTGCTACAGCTTTACGAAACGTAACAGGAACAATTACGCCATTAAATGTCAAAGGATTGAATAACTAGAAGAATGGTTGCTGGAACTTTTTAGGCAGGTATAACGCTTACGGAGTTTTTATAAAGTCAGTAAATAAATGAATTAAGCCAGGCAATTGAAAACAACTGAAATACTAAATGTATTTAAAGAAAGGCGCACAACAAAATGATTTCGATAGTATAAATCGATTCGGTAGTATAGCTGTAAAAATATACTTCGGTCTATTTTGTATGTTGTCAGTGACTCTACCAAACTTTTACGAAGTTATTGTCACTAAATTAACTGCTCTAACATTTATACAAGAGGAGTAAGTAAAGACAGTTCCAATGTCAGTAATATAAATTTTATGAACTCTACTACAACTACAGAGAAACAAATGCCAAGAAAACAAACCTTAAAAACTGCTTACTTATTTAGGGCAGGGCCATTACATTGAGTCCACCAATTTCTTTATATTATCCACACCGAATTTCAGCTAACTATGAAAATCGTGAAATGATCTTTGAGAAAATCTCTGCCAAACTATCGAGTGCTGGCACAATTGTTCCGTTGGAACAATTTGGGCCGGAACACTAAACAACCGCCACCGTTCTGAACCAAGCAGTCTAGTTCCAAAAGCGACTGTCATTGTCAAAAGTGAAGCTCAGATGATAAGCATATTCCAAACTGTAACAGATATGACCGTACAAAAAAGCCGTTTGACTCGCCCGCCATTGTCTTGAGCACCACCAGCGCCGGCGCATTAATTACACCTAATTGAATTTCGAATTGGAAACGATGACATTTGAAATTTCGCCGGGATCCGTGCCGGTAGTGATGTGCAACAAAGACGCCGATTGTGGCAACACAATCAAGACCTCCCGCCGGCACGAATAATGCGTTTCAGAATCGACCCACAATATCGAATAGTGAAATGTGTGTAATGAGAATTATCTGGATTGCTTCTGTCGTATCAGCAGGCCTGAGTCTCAAGCTTGAGCCACTTTTGTTGCGCGATGAATAGCGTTTATTGAACGCCCCTTTGTGAAGGTGAAAATTGTCTATACTGCTTCATCACTCTCTTGATTAACGTGATATTATCACGCAAATTATTCAGCATAATTGAAAGTTTTATCAAAACTTGTTTAATATAGTCTCCCACAGTATATCACCTGGTGAATAATAAGATGTTGTACAAATTAGAATATTCGCTCAGCGGGACACTCGAACTGGGTATTAGTGGCATAATTAGCGGAAAACTCTATACAGTGTGCATTCATCTTCATAACAATTATCCTCGAGTATCGTCGTGAATCCGACCTTATTGCGTGTGGGAACTGGGTTGTTTTTGGATTGTGTGTTGAGAGTAGATTACAATCTGTGCTCTCGCGCTGGTGCGTAGAGGTGGGCACGTGGGACACCCCGCGGGGACGTTGATTGCCGACGAACGTCGCTTCACGCCGCCGTGGACATCACTAGTTCCGAATTTGAAATTAAGTTGCGATTAGCTTTGTCAGATGACAAAAGGCGACGGTGGCGCATCGTTCCATTTTGTTTTATCCTTTGTACCTGATGGGAATTACTTTATAATTCTGCCAAAGGCTGTTATGTTATTTAGATCCTAGACTATATTATTCTCTGCAAAGCTAACTAAATACTTGAGTAACTTTCTGCAGGTACATAATACAGAAACTCATAGATCCAGTACCTAGTAAGGAAAAGGCGGTAATGTTTCCATATTATACTGTTCTACAATATAATTGATGCTTTTGTTTACAGATTGTGAAGGTGCGTAACAATCCATTACCCCACGCATTAGGAGCGTAAAATTAACCCGTCTAATGTGGTGTTCCATGACGTGGCGTTTTCGACGATGGATTCCTGACTATGCGTTGCTACTGCAAAAAAAATGCGCTAATAAAGTTAATTGTATTCACGTCTTTTTAAAGACTTGCTTATTTTAATCTGTGAAAATTTCCTCACGATATTTTCCTTTGCCAAAAATCTAATTAAATGATTTTAATATGCGAGACTTTCTGGAACTCATTGATACGAGCCGACATTCGAACCTACGGTAGCACCACCGTATCGTCGTAGTTTTTAATTTGAAAGTGGCTACGTGCAATAATGATCAATAACACACTCCAAAGTATAGTAGTGTCGTAAGGTACCGTTTCATTAACTCGACTTAGCTGGGGTTTCCCTCGGTCGACCTGAAAAGTTGCTGATAGTCAGCCAATGAAAGCTAGCGAACTTGTATAATTTTATTATACTTACTATCCGTGTGATTTAACATCCGCATGATATACGATGATTAACGACCTCTGCCTACGAAGCTGGAGGTCCCGGGTTCGAATCCCGGTAAGGGTATTTATTTGTGTGAGCACGTATAGTTGTTCCTGAGTCATGGACGTTGTCTATGTATTTAAGATCTATATCCATATATATAAAAGAAACAAAGAAAGAAAAAACATTTATTCATGACAAGAAGTATGATTAAAATTTAAAATTAAAATAAAACTAAATCTAAAACGTTGTGTGAAATCAATCAACTCGTGTCACGAAAAGGTCCCGCCTCAGCATAATGCCGACTCAAAAGCTGGCGCTGATCTTCTGGCGGGACCTGAAGTGTGTCACGGTCTGCAGTACGCACGGCTTAATGAACGCGATCAGTTTGACAGCGCTGTCTAGTGACGGCGACCCGGACCACCGGAGTGTCAAAGTCGCGTCCAAACCTCTGCCGTGAGTACTACAGACAGACAGAGTACAATAGGCCGACAATAAACTATAAAATAACTAAATAATAAAAACAAACAAGTACAGATAACACAGATAAGTACGAGTATATGGTAAAAATTTGGAGTTGTCTTGTGACAGGCAAGACAGCAGACACGAACCAAAGGGGAAGACAATCGTTGATGAACATAACATAATAAATAAAAGATGGGACATAAAACGTAGGTAAGTACAAAGAATTAAAGATATATCATATCAGAAATCTATGAACGCTAACACACATAAGTATTTCATATACAATATTTTACACTATTTCACAGATTTCTTACAAGAGAGTTTTTTTAAAGATATTTATATGTGTAAAAACAGAGTTTTCAATTTAAACTAATGAACTCATCGCACTGTTACCTTTTACGCTTAATCCCTGAACGGATTTAGATGATTTTTTCCGTACAGATAATTTGAGACCCTAATTTGAGTATATAGGATAGTTTTTATCTCGGAAATCATCCCTTAACATGGTAGAACTTTGTTAAGGGCAGCGATAATTAAGGTTCCGCCTACAATCATTTAATAGCAATCATTTTTCTAAGACGGTAACAAGTTCTACGCGGACGAAGTCGCGGGCAACAGCTAGTTTATCTATATAAGTATGTATATCGTCGTCTAGTACCCATATTACAAGCTATGCTTAGTTTGGGAATACGTCAAGTTGTGTAAGATAGTTCCCAAAAATATATAAAAATATTTATATTTAATTATTTATATTAAGTAAGTATATATACCATTGATTGCCCACCGGACTTGTCGGCGCAACGGAGCCACGCGGTTTCGTCGCCTAAATAATTGGCTTTTAGTTTTATAATAGTATTTTATGAATGTTAGTCTAAGGTTTTTGTAACTAAATTCGAAAATCTAATTCAAGACCAACATGAGTTGCCACTAAAATAAAATATGTTATAAGTTAAATCTAAAAAAGGCACTCGAGAGTCGTGGTCGTGACATTGTACCGAGGATGCTGGCGGCATTTCCTCGCTGAAGTGTCTTCGGTCATCAGTTACATGAACCAGACGTTTTGCGTTTTCCGCAAATAACTTTTGCGCACTGGGACCCCAAGGACCGAGGGTCTCGACGCCAAATGGTACAAAGTTGATGTACTCTCTGCTGAGGCCTCTATATAATGCGTTTCTGATTTCAGTATTTTCCGCATCCGTCCCTAACTCCACGGAACCAGAGACACTCCATCAGGTCTTTTGTCATCATCTCTGACAATGGCAGGCGGCTCAAGAAGAGCAGGCACATTGATAGTGGCAAGAGACCTGGATTGTGGATTATGTCATTAAAAGTCGCTTGTCTTGAAAAGCGGGCTGCACTTTTTTTAACAACATAGTCCCTGGTGACCCAGTCGGTCCACGTCCGTGCCACTAGGGCAATTGTGTGGACTGTGACCCCAAGCCGTAGACTAGTCGCTAGACGAAGGGAGGTCGGATCCAGAAAGGTACCGGTATTTGAAAAAGGCTGGGCATGCAGCCAGTGACCAGCCTTCTGGCTCCGACCGCCAAAAGCCTTGCGCGATCTGGACCTGAACTGGGGCTCAGAATCGATTGGTACGTTAAGGTTGGCTACATCTGAAATGTTCGGTTGACAATGACATAAGTGACTTTGACACTTATGACAGTGACATATCTGTAGTAGTTTTTTTGGTCTTGAATTAGATTATCGAGTATTCTCTTATTACTTGGCTAATAATCGTTGAAGCGTAATGACTTTAACACTAAATATGCTAAAGGTTATTAGCGACGTGTGCGGCGGCGCGGCACGGGAGCTGTCAAGCAAGTATGGAAACGCGCACATCTGTCTGTACATAAACGCGTGGATGGCGCTTTCTGGAATTAATCGGAACAAAAAATTACAACACAAGACATTAATACTTTGTTAACCGGTCCCAACAGAAGGTCTCCAAGATAAATATTTATTAATTACATGCACACACGAACACGCAATTATAGGGGCGGAAAACTACCCGCTTTCCGCCCGGCGAGCCCTAATTTTCTTTAAAGCTATCCTCACAAAGACTCACGCCACTCACCTTTATGCCACGCGAGCTAGTAACACCTACCTCAAAAGTGCCTTATTACCAGCCTTTACTGAGCTTTTACGTAGCTTATCATACTCCGCAAAAAGCTGCGGGTTTTTAGAAAAAAAGTTCAAAGGTGGCCGGAATGTTTTCAGCCGGTTTTTCGCCTTTTTTCAATGGCAATTAGTTAGCGGTTCTGCCGAGCTTGCTTTCGCGCCTTGTGCAATTATAGCGCGAGTAGTTGCCATGGAGGAGGCAAGGGTGGAGCGGGCATGTTGATGAAAGAAAAAACATACGAAGCGCGAAATAAAGTGATGACTGCATAAAAAAATTAACTCCGTCGACACGATCAACACAACTACGAATCATCTTAATAGAAGGTCCTTGATCTAATAAAATCGATGTGTGTGACTGGAAAACTTCAAATCCTAGCATCCCGTTCGCTCACGGTCGACTTAAAGCACGTATTCTTGCGTGTCTAGCGCGATCGGGTATATCGAAGTTTAGTCAACGCAAACGTGTGGTTGTTTGCAACTGACACTGTTCCTCTTGCCGCGTCGACTAAACTTCAATATGCCTGACCAAGTAAATACCGTACCCTGTAGACGCTTACAACTCGAGAAAATTTTCATCAATAAACATCGGCCCTTTATTGATTTGAGGATTGATTGTAGCTTAGCTAAAGACAAAATGTAGGTCCCTAACTTAACACAGCGCATTTTACAGGGCTGGCCACTGCAACGTGAGTGTGTTAATTACCTCGTACGAAACACAGATGAAAGGTAATTCTGTATTCTTAACTGAATGTTCGAAAAGAGGGAGTCTTAAACTATAAATTTATTGATATTCAACCGAGGCCGCGTTAATTAAGGCTTTCATTCGTTTAATTTTAACCAGTTTTCAACCTCCACTCACCCCAGACTTTTGGTTAGTACTAATTAGCATTGACTTTTGATCGCCCAACCGAGTATTAACTCAACAAAACCATTTATAACAATTAACTGTAAAACAAGTATTTTAGATTAATTAAAAATACGATACAACATAATCACTAAAAACACCATCATTAAAACTCTTTGATTAAAGCGGACTCAACTTATTTGACACTCTTTAGAAAATTCGAAAAAATCTCATTAAAAACTCGCCGCTGACTACCTAATTGGCAACGTCTAGACATTATATACTCCACAAAGACCTAACCTTATAAAACAATCTTTGGGCGTTAAACAAAGAACTCCTGATAATCAAATTTAAACGGTAACTGTTGTTAAATAAGGTTGGTATTGTGATAAGCGTTTGTTGCATCCCCAGCTTAGAGTTGTAAGTGACATTGCACGGGCGGCTACAGAGAATGGGCGTGGAGTGGCAAATGAACCTCTTTACAAAGTTGGAGTGACGATAAGAAGGAAGTCGGCAGGCGTCAATCTTGTCACCTGCGGGGTTTGCTGGAGGGCTTTGGGATGAAGAGGGCATAATCATTTGAATTTGACGCTTATGTTTCGCGGTGTATACATATGTACAACTTTAATTATACATCTTCAAAACAAGAGTGAACAGGCTATTACTGAGTCGGTGCGTTCTTAGGCCCTACCGTCACTCACTACCAGGTGAAATGAAGCTCAATCACTGGATTCCTTGGTCATCATCATCTTATCAGCCGGAAGACGTCCACTGCTGGACCTCGGCCTCGCCCAAAGAGTGCCACAATGACCGAGTCCACGCCGGCCTCCTGCGATCTTCACCAGGGGGTTGTCCATAAATTCCGTCACCGTTTTCTGTCGGACCTCCCCGCCTAATAAAATGACTATGGTCATCCAACGGCCAGATCCGCCCCCCCCCTCCACCCTATTTTGAAATGACGTAATTCATGAATAGCCCCCAGATTACTGACTCACTCTGTTCAGTCTGTTATAAAAAAAAAGTACTTACGTAGGAATCTATACAAAGGGCTCCTTCTCAAATTATTTTCTACCTAGCCCGAGCTACTTAGATAACTTTACGTACAGTACTCACCTCGTCATTATCATCATCATATCAGCCGAAAGACTTCCACCGCTGGACGACGGCCTCCCCCAAAGAGTGCCACAATGACTGGTCCTGCGCCACCCGCATCCAGCGGACTCCCGCAATCTTTACCAGATCATCAGTCCACCTTGGGGGGGGGGGGGGGGGAGTATACCTGTAATTTGGCCCAAAAACTTTTCGTGATTTCAAACTATAAATCTATTCATTAAATAATGTTTTAAATAATTAAATTCATTTTTCTAATTTGGGCCTAATTTATTGCCGGTGAGTAGCTATATACATAAAATACATGTGAATTGAAAACCCAGTGCACTACAAAAACCACATTCCATTAAAATTCCGAATAAAACTAACGAAATATCAATGCACCAATCAAGAACGTCAAACTGGCCGCCATTATAAAATAAAATAAAAAAACTATCAATCGCCATTGTCTCCCGTCAGCTGTATACATACGCGCGCAAAACGCATTCATGCCGGATAATCCGCGGCCGATCAAAATAACTATAAAACACAATAAGCTGCTTATACGTGTACCTACCCTTAATGTGCGCGAGTAAACTGTTCGGTTTCGCCGGCAATATTGATGTTGCCTGGTCTGGGTGTGTTCGTATGGTTTTTTATAAGATGTAGATTTTTGTCGAGTAAAAAAAAAGAAGGAATTTATTTGTTCTTTAAGTGTGCATTAAAGTACAGATTCCATAACGGGTAATACGGATTTAACGTAATTGAAGTGTGGTTAAGTAATACGAGTAGCGAAAATGCAATCTAAATATATAAAAGAAGAAATCCTGATCTACCATCAACGCACAGCCGAAACTACTGGGACTAGAAAGTTGAAATTTACACCAGGACTTCCTTTTACGACGTAGGCAAGGGATAAGACGGGAGGTTAAATAGGGGTGCAAAGTTAGTATGGGGAAAACTTTTTTTTTTGAGCTAGAGACTTGGAACTTTGTAGAAAGATTACTTATTAAATAACACAAAAAGTACTTTCAGTGTTTTAGAAAATTCCACCCCTAAAGGGGTTAAATAGGGGTGCAATGTTTGTATAGAGGGAACTTTATTTTTTGAGCAAGAAACTTGAAACTTTGTAGAAAGATTACTTATTAGAATACAAAAAGTAATTTCTGCGTTTCAGCAATTTTCACCCCTAAGGGGGTTAAAAAGGGGTAAAAGGTTATGGAGGGAACTTTATTTAAGCTAGAGACTTCAAACTTTGTAGAAAATTACTTATTAAAAAACACGAAAAGTACTTTCAGCGTTTCAGAAAATTCCACCCCTAAGGGGGTGGAATTTTTAAATAGGGGTGCAAAGTTTATATGGGGGAATTTTTTTCTTTTAGCTAGACTTGAAACTTTGTAGAAACATTACTTATTAAAAAACACGAAAAGTACTTTCCGCGTTTCAGAAAATTCCACTCCCAAGGGGGTTAAATAGGGGTGCAATGTTTGTATGGGGAAAATATTATTTTTAGAACTAGACTTGAAACTTTCTAGAAAAATTACTTATTAGAATACAACAAAATTCAGCAATTTTCACCCCTAAGGGGGTTAATAACGGGTGCAAGGTTAGTATGGAGGGAACTTTATTTTTTGAGCTAAAGACTTGAAACTTTGTAAAAAGATAACTTATTAAATTGCAAAAAAAGTAATTTCAGCGTTTAAGAAAATTCTATCACTACGGGGGTTAAAAGGGGTTGATGGTTTTGTACGGGGAACACTGGATTTTTTAGCTAAAAACTTGAAACTTTGTACAGATTACTTATTAGAATACAAATAAAGTACTTTCAGCGTTTTAGAAAATTCCAACCCTAAGGGGGTTAAATAGGGGTGCAATTTTTTAAAGGGGAAAACATAATTTTTAAAACTAGAGACTTGTAACTTTGTAGAAAGATTACTTATTAGAATACAAAAAAAAACTGCGTTTTAGAAGGTTCCACCCCTAAAGGGGTTAAATAGGGCTGCAATGTTGTATGGAGGGAACTTTATATTTTCAGCTAGAAACTTGAAACTGTAGAAAGATTAACATTATTATAAATTTCATTATTATAAAAAAAATACCCGCGTTTTAGAAATTTCCACTCCTAAGGGGGTTAAAATAGGGGTGCAAAAGTTGTATGAGGGAAACTTTTCCGTTTGAGCTAGATATTTAAAACTTTGTAGCTATATTACGTATTTGAATACAAAAAAGAACTTTAATCGTTTTGGAAACATCCATCCCCAAAGGGGGTTAAAAGGGTTGCAAGGTTTTTGTGGAAAACACTTTTTTTTAACTACAGACTTGAAACGCTGTAAAAAGATTACTTAATAAAAAACACGAAAAGTACTTTAAGTGTTTCAGAAAATTCCACCCTTAAGGGGGTTAAATGGCGGTGCAATGTTTGTATGGGGAAAACATTATTTTTAGAACTAGACTTGAACATACATACATTCACGCCTTTATTCCCAATAGGGGTAGGCAGAGCACATGAAACGTATGTTCCAGCGCCACTAGACTAGACTTGAAACTTTCAGAAAAATTACTTATTAGAATAAAAAAAGTAATTTCTGCGTTTGAGCAATTTTCATCCCTTAGGGGGTTAAAAAGAGGTGCAAGGTTTGTATGGAGGGAACTTTATTTTTTGAGCTAGAGACTTGAAACTTTGTAGAAAGATTACTTATTAAAAACACGAAACGTACTTTCAGCGTTTCGGAAAATTCCACCCCTAAGGGGATTAAATAGGGTTGCAATATTTGTATGGGGAAAACATTATTTTTAGAACTAGAGACTAGAAACTTTCTAGAAAAATTACTTATTAGAATACAAAAAAGTAATTTCTGCGTTTCAGCAATTTTCACCCCAAAGGGGGTTAAAAAAGGGTGCAAGGTTTGTATGGAGGGAACTTTATTTTTTGAGCTAGAGACTTGAAAGTTTGTAGAAAGATAGAGAACTTATTAAAATACAAAAAAGTAATACATTATCTAAAATACATTATTGTTGTCTTTAATACATTATGAAAAATATACAATTTAAGCTGAAACGTCTGTTGATGATTTTTAAGATATTTATGTGTGTAAAAACAGAGTCATCGCACTGTTACCTTTTACGCTTAATCCTTGAACGGATTTAGATGAAATTTTCCGCACAGAATATTTGAGACCTAATTTGAGGATATAGGATAGTTTTTATCTCGGCAATCATCACTTAAGATGGAAGAACTTTGTTAAGGGCAGCGATAATTATGGTTCCGCCTATCATATACTTAATAGCAATCATTTTTCTAAGACGGTAACAAGTTCTACGCGGACGAAGTCGCGGGCAACAGCTAGTGTTGATATAAACGACAACGTGTTATATTCAGAGCAATGACCCGTATAGTTACAGTGTTCAGGAGGCAACCGGATGGCTTGCGGTATTTGAGCTCACGAAATATTGTGGAGCCGTCCAGTGCAACCCAAACTGAGCCAACTACAACTGGGGCTGAAAAAGAAAAAAAAAGTTTTTTTTTGTCGCGATGTAGCCTATTGAAACAGCGGTTGCCTGAAAGTGTGTACGCTGTTTATATAATGAAATGCTGGTCTAAATCGAATACCTGGCGACAATTTTTCCCTCCAATTTCCGCTCTAGTCCACGTTGGCTCAGTTTGGGTTGCACAGGGCGGTTCCATCCACAACGCGGGAACTCAAATACCGCGAGCCATCCTAAATGAAATGAAATTACGCGTCATTGCTTTAACTATTAGATTAATAATATGAGTAGTTATAGTACTCGAAATAGCATTCAGAAAACATCGATATTATAAAAGATTGCAGGAAAAATTGCTTGTGACTGCATAGTCACTTCTTCTCTTGCAGGATTGCCCAACTTTTTTTAATTGCCTCCACAAAAACAAAATGTAGCGTAGAAACGGACCGAGCGTTCCAATTTCAAAATATTCCAGCCAGCCAATTCAATCACAACTTGAGAATGAAGTTTAAAAGCTAAGAGTTCGATTTTAAATTTCCCGCCAACAACTGGAGTTGGAGGGCGGAAAAAAAAGCAAATAAAAAACAATCAATTAGAACTGTCAGCAGCAGTGGCAAGGGAGAATGATAAAAGTCCAAGTTGTACAAAGATGCTCGTTAAAGGAACCGAGGGATCGGCGGCTTATCGATTATTGATTAGAATCCGTGGTTGTTTACGAATTCCGCGGTGAAATATATATAAGAGCCTATGTCACTGGGAAATTGGTATTTTATAAGAATTCTTGAGCGCGGAAAACTGAATTCGTACCGCGGGGAGACGGTTAACGAGTTTTGATCGACGACGAAATACTAATATAATATATGCTTAGATTTTGGAACCAGGCAAGTCTTTTCATTCTTACTCTTATTTTGTATAACAATTGTTACAAACCTTAATCGTTCCTACGGCTAATTCGCCATGAAGCGAGAATTACGTCACTTTGTATTGGAGGGGTAACTTTTCTAACGTGCGTTCAGCATCTCAACTATCATTTTCCTTTAAAAAAATAATTACATTTATATAATAATTTGGTGTAAAGGAAACATAAACAAGTGAAATTAAAAGATTTCTCTAAACACCCATCTGCTTTTTTCAAATTTTATAGTGTCACTCCCATGTCACTCCCACGATCAAGAGGAATCCACGACACCTCATATGTCGAAATCCGTCAAACGGTATAGGCTGCAGGGCGTGCCAAAGAATAAGGTCACATACATACATACATACGTTCGAAAAATATAACCCTCCTCTCCTTAGGCAGTCGGGTAAATATACCTACAGTTAAAATAATCCGCTGACAGCGATCTGGGCCATTTTTTAATAATTAACTTTTGTTTTAGTTCATAGTTTTACTGTCTTTGTTTTGCTTATGTTGTTTGTTTTGTTGTTCGTATATATTATTGTGAACTACATTAATAAATATAATTGTGAAATAAATCTCATAAAACAAATTTAAATTCGTGAGCGTATTATTACACCATTGATGAACTTTTTAGGCAGAAGGTTTATATTCCGTTATATTGTAATATAAGTTTTGTTCCGGCAACATTTAGGTCAAGGAAACCTCATATAAAGTTCCCATTCACGACTCAAAACCCGTCTCCCATACAAAAACCCCCCAATAAAATCAATTGAACAAAGCCTTAATACGCAAGATATCTCCCGATCTGCATTCACACCCCAAGCTCTCTAATTGTACAAAAACATCCCCGAAAACTACACAACAAACAGACAAACACAATAGACAGATTACCAGGGCGAGATTGTATTTAAGATAAGTTATTTTCGCTAAGTGTGCGATCGGCTTTAGATCGGAGATAGGGGGCAGCTGTGACGGGCCTAATGTGACGTCATTGTTGTCTTTGGTCCGGGAGACTTTTTTATTGGTCAAAGAAACAATCTTTAGAAGTGGAATTAAGGACATGCAATGGAAGTTAGATTTTGCCGATATCTTATTGTAAGTAGAAGCAAACAGTGCCTAGTCGCTTGCAAAATATCTAACACGAGATAATTTCCGATCATTGTTGTAATTGTGAGCAAAATATTGCAATTACTACCGTGTAATAAATGAATCTGAATCTGACGAGATAAAGCGCGAACAATATCTAATATTTTCTAAAAGCTTTTAAGCGTATTTAAAAAAGTTCGTTAAAATTAAGTAGGTACATACGCTTCGGCATGCTTAATATTTTCTTATTTTGTTACCATTTTTTTTTTTATATTTAAACGTTTTTTTTTCTTGAACGTATTAAGTAGGTTTAAAATAATCTTAGTTATCATTAAAATTCTATGAGGGGAGGACTTCGTCGAACTTTTTCCGACCAAATCGGAGAAATCCTGAAGAAAGGTCAGGTCAAGAGTACCGTAAACCCTCGAGCATGTATGCAGAATGTAATGGAAGTTAATGAAGCCAGGAAGGTTTGTCAAGCTCATAGCAAGTGAGAATCTGTAATCTCTGCCTACCCCTCCGGGAAATAGAAGTGGTTATATGAATGTATGTATGTATGTATGTATGTAATTATGAGGTACTCAGACTATAATCTCTAAGGCTGAATTCAGCCTATCATACTATAATATTATAAATGCGAAAAGTTTGGATGTTTAGCTGTTTGTTACTCAATCACGCGTAAACGGCTCACCCGATTTGGATGAAATTTTGATTTTTTGTCATCTCGATTATTATATATTTTTAACTAGCTTCCGCCCGCGACTTCGTCCGCGTGGACCCGGGATAAACACTATCCTATATTTTAATCCAGGCTATAAACTATCTTTGTGCAAAATTTCATTCAAATCGGTTCAGCCGTTTATCCGTTTACATCTAAACTTTCGCATTTATAATATTAGTAGGATTTTATTAACCTCGATACTATCCCGAGTTTAACCATATTTAATGTTTAAAGTTCTAATGCATAGACATAGACAGATGTATAAAACCTTCATAAATATTTTTACAGTACATATAGTGCTACTTTCCCGCACTAGTGCGGAAAAGTGCACTTTTCGAGCATATGTCGAAACTTTAAAGAGCCATATAGTAAAACGTTGTACGATACTCGTGCGAATAGGTAATTCGCAACTCGTGTCGATTTAAAACACTCCCTTCGGTCGTGTTTTAATTTATCACCACTCGTTGCGAATTTCCTATTTTTGGCACTTGTATCGTAAATAACTATTACTGGACTATAAGTTTAATACGTATTATTATTAAAATATAACAATTAAAATATAGTCTATAGCAAGGCAATATTGCATAAGTTTCTGTTGAAGGCATCCCATAAACAAAACATTTACAAAACATAACTCTTACAAAATTGAATTAATAAAGCTTTTAAACGAAACAAGCCAAATGTCAACTTACCGATTCTCTACACAAACTTTGTTTTTTTTACGTAACGGCTTACTTAGGTAATTAATGTAATTATTCATTTATGGCAGCCTTTTCTTTTATGTAAACTTTATGGCCGAGGGCGTGAAATTTTCTCAAACTGCCTATTATTGTCGTCTTTTGTTGTTTGAGCTTTTCTGATCATTTCAGCTGTTGTTTCATGGCATACTGGTGCGGTTTTTGCACAGTATGACGTGTTCCGTTTCCCAATACGTTTTGAACTTTATGAGTTCGATCTTAAGGTTCATAATGATTCGGAGTGTTTGGCTGGCACGGTGGTGTTGCGGTGACAACACAGTATTTCAGTACTGAGAAAAGACGTTTTCTATGAAGACACAATAGGTCTCGAACATTAAGAGAAAGGTCTACAAACATGAGCCCATGCTGTCGATGGTACTAATATTAGAGGCGGCACAATCGCACATTTGATGTTTTTTTATTTTTTTTATTAGGAACCTATGGTGTCCCATTGCTGGGTAAAGGCCTCCCCCTCCGCTTCCAGGCATCCCGATCCCAAGCAGCCTCTGGCCAATCCTTTAAAATGGAGTATATCTCGTCCCAACATTTTTTGATATTATTAATGCAATAAATACTTTTCGAGAAACCGCGTGACCGTTTTACATTAACTGTGTACGTACTACAAACTCGTAAACGTATGTTTACAAGTTAAATTTAAGTAGTTTCACTCTTCACTTTCATCTCCCAACAGATAATTTACTACTTAGAAAGAGGCAGGCCGAAAAGGAGATGGCGAGACCTCGTCGCGTTTTATGCAGATTGGCGGGAAGTAACATAGCACCGAGATATGTGGCCGAAAAAAGGAGGGGGGGGGGGGGGCAACATAGGTAAGCTAGGAAAAAAGTGAAAAAATATAACATTAGTACGCATCTATTCTGTTCTTTATCATTGCAAATGTAACTACAGGCCGGTTTATTACGAACCTTAAAATTACAGACAACCGTGACCACGGCACAAAGCATTGTACGGGCCTAAAACAACGCCATAATGGACCAAGTAGAAACTATGGAATGTGTCTTTTCTCCCATAATGGCCTCTTTTGTTGTTTAGATGTCATAAAAATTAACTTTAGTGCCATCGGCGAAAGCTTTGATAGTAAAGATATAGGCGTCGGAACTGACAACCCTTGTGAACTAACATTTCTTTGAATCCATTAGAATTCAGACTCTGTTGCATGGAGTTAGCGACTCGTCTTGAATGGCTGTGTTTTGTGTGTTATGCCGATAGGGTTGTCAGTTCGTGGCTTTGTCTAAACAATTACAGCGTGTATTGTAATGGCATTCATTTCTGTGTCTCGGGCTATTGATGGCCGTTTTTGTTGGCTGGGTGTCCGGACCACATCATAAATCAGATGGTACGAGCTGACAAACATAAAACAGCACTCAAAGTCTCAGTCTCAAACAATTTTGGGCTTTATTCTGAGGCGCATAGAGGTGAAAGGTTGCGTATTCGGCTGCCAAAATCACGTTTGTGATATCAATGCTATGGCGCTGCCAAATGACGTAACTTTGCTATTGACGTGTCTATTCAAAAACTCCGCTCATTAGATGTTTTTATAAACGATAAATTGTCGATTGCCAGTACACATTGTAAATTGGCATATCTTAACATCAGACAAAGTTATCTGGCAGATACTGTTAATAGATAGTCACCCTCTAATCGTTAGAACCATGTCGTCTTGGGCCATTCGTTTATCTGCAGAAGCGAGGACTACGCAAGTTAAAGTGACAAAGTACAGTTATTTTCTATACACCGTATCACTTGTGTGTATAAGACTTAAAATATTCCTACCGATAAATGTATTCTTGGCTTGATGGTGACGAAATGCAAACGGGTATTTTCATCGTTTTTAAATTGAGTATTGATAAAAATAGTAGTTTCCGAAATAGTTGTAATCGGGTATTTTATTATGTTTTAAAGGGGTCAAACTGTGAGTTATTTGGCTGTATGGAGTTGTAAATGATGAATTGATGATTGATGAATGAATAATAACAACAATATTTATTTTTGTGTATAAGTAGGTAATCAAGATTTCTTACATTGCCTGTCATATGAAATTGTACCTGCCTACCTACATACCATTTTTAGGGTTCCGTAGCCAAATGGCAAAAACCGGAACCCTTATGGATTCGTCATGTCTGTTTGTCTGTCCGTCCGTATGTCACAGCCACTTTTTTGAAAGTTGAAAGTTGGTCAGTAGATGTATTCTGTGAACCGCATTAAGATTTTCACACAAAAATAGAAAAAAAAAACAATACATTTTGGGGGTATATACTACTACCCCTTACTTAGAACTGAAACTCAATTATTTTTTCATCAAACCCATACGTGTGGGGTATCTATGGATATTAGGTCTTCAAAAATGTTATTGAGGTTTCTTATATGATTTTTTTCCAAACTGAATAGTTTGCGCGAGAGACACTTCCAAAGTGGTAAAATGTGTGCCCCCCCCCCCCCCCCGCCCCCACCCCCCCCCGCCTAACTTCTAAAATAAGAGAATGATAAAACTAAAAAAATATATGATGTACATTACCATGCAAACTTCCACCGAAAATTGGTTTGAACGAGATCTAGTAAGTAGTTTTTTTTAATACGTCATAAATTGAACCCTTTGTGCGCGAGTCCGACTCGCACTTGGCCGGTTTTTTTCTATTATAAGTGGCTTTAACCTACCAATTAGTACAATCCTAGAGCTCATCAGCATCAACATTATTATCATATCAGCCGAAATACGTCTATTTCTGGACATACAGGCCTATCCCTAACACTGCCAAAACCGGTCCTGCGCCACCCGCACTCCCTCGACCTTAGTCGTCTGTCCACCATGTGAGGGGTGACGCTGCACCTTCCGGTACGTGGTCGCCACTCGTGATGCAAACTGTTACTCTGTGCGGGACTCCTTTGAAGAGAGCTGACAAATTTAAATACCTAGGTCACTGGGTCACTGAAACAATGACTGATGATATGGACATCGAGCGGGGGCGCTGGGCGCTGTGCGTCCTCTGTAACATGTTGGCCCGCAGCTTCGCACGTGCTAGTAGAGAGGTGAAATTAACTCTATATAAAGCCTTCTGTCAAACCTTCTACACGTGCGGTCTGTCGACTAGCTTTACCAAGCGGGCGTATGGCGCTCTGCGCGTTCAGTATAATGATGCACTCAGGATGCTGTTTGGGCTTCCGCGGTATTGTAGTGCTTGGGCTATGTTCGCTGATGCTCAGACAGACTGCTTTTACGCTATCATGAGGAAACGAAGTACCTCGCTCCTCAACCGCAGCCGCGGCAGCTCAAACAACATCTTGAGCACGCTAGCCCAGCGCTGGGATTCGCCGCTGGTGTGGCGGCATGGCAGCTGCACGCGCCTGTCGCCGCCCCAACGCGCCGTTTTTAATTTTAATTTGTATTATTTTATTAACCCTAGGCATAAACTATTACTGTAATTTTTAACAAAAAATGGATCAAGTTGTCCGAAATAAATATTTTTGATTTGATTTGATTTGATTTACGCCCCAACGGCAATCGGTTCTATGTGCCCCGCCCACTGCCACTTCAGTTTAGCGATTCGGAGGGCTATATCGGTTACCTTGGTTCTGCTGCGGATAGCATTCATTTCTGATGCAACGACGCAGAGAAACTCCCAGCATAGCCCACTACATTGCCTTACCGGTGACTTTGAGCCTTTTAATGAGACTCCGTAGTTAGCGACCACGTTTCATTGCCATATGTCATCACTGGCAACACACACTGGTCACTCTCGTCTGTCTTGAGATCGTAAAGTTCTATCATCACGATTAAAGATTTGAAATGATTGAGCAATAGAGTGCTCTATTTGCCACAGTTCACTTCAAGTAATAAGTTACTACAACTTAGAAAAGTTGAAAAACCCCCGACATTTTCATTTCAAAGTACAATGTCTCAAAAACGGCGGAACAGATTTTCATAAAACATAGCTAAGAACACTAGGAATCAGATCAGCTTTCGAATACAAAAAACCCATTCAAATCGGTCCATCCGTTTGGGAGCTACGATACTACAGACAGATACACAGACACGTTAGACTTATAACACCCCTACTCTCTTTGCATCGGAGGTTAAAAAGAAGTGACGACGATTGACGAACTTAAGAGTCCGCAGTAAGCTCGATTCTCCATTCAAACGTAGTTACGCTCTTACCTATTTTAAAACTACGTGATGGATTGTAATGAAACTTTGCATATATAATGAAATGAGGTATATCTATGTCTGTAATTAGTTTCTGTAGCTTCAGATACCAAAGTAAAAGAAATAGAGGAAATGTAAGTTTTTCATACAAAATTAGTTTTTGCTGTATTTCGTTTGTTTTATAAACTGGAACCATATAAACTAATTACAGGCATAGATATACCTCATGTCATTGTATATGCAAAGTTTCGTCACAATCCAACACGTAGTTTTAAAATGAGGGCGTAACTACGTTTGTATGGGAAGGTGAAATTCGGCCGAGCTTACTGCGGTCTCTTAAAATAATGAATAATTGACAATACGAGTACCTATGTACCTGATTCTTTGGCAGAGCTGTCTCCAAAATTACGCAATAATCATAAGGATCTAACTACAATACTGCCTTGTTTTAAAAATTAAATTAATTTACCAAAACAGTAGCCCCTTCTTGTATAACAATCAAAAACTTTTCTTCTAACAGTATTAAGTATGTATGATTTATCAAACAATACTAAACATTACCTTAAGAAAGTGTTGTTAAGTATTGTTTGAAAAGCGCCTAGAAGCCGGCAAAGTGTGGATTCAATTGGTGGTTTCAATTTTTGAAAGAATTACGACATGACTCTTTTAACACGACTGCCCGAAAAAAGGTGACGTCATAATAAAAACAATACTTATGGCGGATTCTTTTTCTTCATTGTGTTCGCACAATATGGAGTATTGTGCGAACTCAATGAAGAAAAAGTTCAAAACATTTGAGTTATGCTTTCAAATGAAGGCCAGCAAAAATGTATACGACTTACATCCATACTAATATTACCTCTTCACGCTGAAACTGGTGAACCGATTGATATGAAATTTGGTATGTAGATATGCAGTTAGATTCCCGGGGAAAGACACATAGTTTTTATCCCGCAAATCATTCCCTTCACGGTCAGCACAAGACGGCGCGTGGGCTCTCTCGAGCTGTCTCGCACTAATACTTCTCTTTCTAAGTTTTCTAATTAGAAAGAGAAGGATGGTGCTGGAGAGCTCGCGGCGCCGTCTTGTGATAGCCGTGCTTAGGGGATGAAAATTTATATGAAGCTCTATACTCGTATATGCACGAGTTCCACGCGGACGGAGTCGCGGGCAGAAGCATATGTATAAAAACTGTTTGAATGGGATACTTGGGATGGTTCTTTTGTATATATTTTTTTTACATCGACGGTGGCAAACAAGCGTACGGCCCGCCTGATTGTAAGCGAACACCGCAGCCTAATATAGACGCGTCCATTGGATAGTTTTTTTTGCAGCTCGTCTTTCTGTACAATCCTAATATTATAAACGCGAAAGTTTGGATGTTTGTTACTCAATCACGCTTAAACGGCACAACAGATTTGGATGAAATGTTGCACGAAGATAGATTAAAGCCTGGATTAAAATACCTATACTTAGGGTATTTTTTATCCCGGGTGCAGACGAAGTCGCGGGCAAATTTTCCTACAGTGTCCGCCAATTTTATTCCATTGAGTGACAACACGTACAGGGCTTTTTGTATACAAAATTTCAGGATATTGTATTTATAGTGTTTTAACCTATAGTTTTTTTTACCTGAGTCTGAGAAAGAATAAAAATCCGAACGAAAATAAAAATCGGCCCCAATGCAGACAAAAATCAAATTGGGCTAGGTATAGGTAGTAACGGCCGTTAGCCGTGCCTTATCCATACTAATATTATAAATGCGAAAGTGTGTCTGTCTGTCTGTCTGTTACCTCTTCACGCTTAAATCTCTAAACCGATTGAGAAAAAATTTGGTATGGAAATAGTTTGAATCACGGGGAAGGACATGGATAGTTTTTATCCCGGAAATCATCCCCTGAGGGGATGAAAGTTTGTATCGAGCTACGATATAAACGAGTTCCACGCGGACGGAGTCGCGGGCAGAAGCTAGTAAATTATAATTGATTGAACACTAGCATCTCATAGCTACTGATTCAAAATTGGATCGCTCGCGTTCAGACTCGTACGAAGGGACGAGTACATATTTATGAGCGCTACTGTACACTTTGAAATTGTTATATTTCAGCAGTTTTTGAATTTCCCGTTTAGCCCGTGTGGTGTCGGGCTAGAATTTCACCACCCCCTTTCTTCCCGTGGGTCGACTAAAGTCGACTAAGGGACCAGGGTTGAAGTGTGTTGTGGGCGATGGGCTAGCAACCTATCACTGCAATATCGCATTTTGTCGATCTTTTATACCCACAGTTATGCTAAAAGCGGCGCTGGAACATAAGTTTCATGTGCTCTGCCTACCCCTTTTGGGAATAAAGGCGTGAATGTATGTATGTATGTATGTATGGTATGTTTTTGAATTTTTCGCAACTTAACCGACGAATAGTATTGGGGTTAGATTCGTTCCGTATGCGTGGGTGCGAAAACGATAGCAATATGATCTTAAATGTCACTTTGAAATTGAATTGCGCATACTATACTTAATGATGTCAGTAAAAGCAATACAAATGATGTTTAATTAAATTGTTTTCTACCCGCGCCATTTTGTTAGCCTTTAACTCCCTTTCACAACGGAGACTTTAAACAAATTTTAGATCATTTTTTATTGCCATACTAATAGAAATATGTATCCCAATAAATTAATAGTAAATGAACCCTTTTCTCAATAAATCCCTGCCCATAAATGCCACCATCATAACAATGCCAAATTAAATATAATCCTGCGCATAAAAAACGACAAAAACTGGAACGATGGATGAATAGTCTCTTTACACGGACTATACTATAGACAATTGTATGACATAAATCATAGAGTTGACAAGAAAACACATAAAACTATTATACAGATGCAGTCACATTCAGAAAATCAAGCAAAAATGAACCTTAGATCTAATTCAACAAGAATCATCTCATCGAGATCAAGTGAATGGTGATTACGGTATTAAACACGCATTCGCCGCCCTTTCGTTTAAAAACGACTTCAATCGAGTTTCGCGCGTAAATTATGTGACAACCCTAAACAATGAGTAGAAAAAGCTTCATTCGCTAATGGATTTTGTTCTCAAAAATTAATTTGGGGTACTCAACAATGTGCAGTGTGTACGCACCCAATCAGACGCAACCCTAGCTCAGGGTTGGGTTATCTGGTAGAGGTTTTTAATGTGTACGAGTATAATATTTATTTAAAGAATAAAGTTTTGTGGCAGTGTGCGGGGCACATAACATGTAGAACCGATGGCCGTTGGGGCGGAAATGTTCTCGAGTGGCAACCAGTACGAAGACGTACCGTACGACGTACGTACCAGAAGGAAGGACTGGGTAAAGGTCGCGGGAATCCGCTGAATTCGGGTGGCGCAAGACCGGTCATTGTGGCACTCTTTGGGGGAGGCCTGTATCCAGCAGTGGACGTCTTTGATGAAACGCAATGTATGTTTCCATTTTGATGTTTACGGTGTTCGATCTAAAGTGTGTGCAGGTTTTATTTACGATAGGGATGTATATATTTTAATAGTTATTTTACTTACTAAATTTTAGAACAAATTAAACATATAAAGAATGAATACAAAACATACTCAGAATATACACTTAAACTTAAATTATAACTAAACTAGACTAAACGGTGCAAAGGTGCCCATCATTTCGGCATAAAAATAAAGATAGTTTAGTTTTTATTCAATTATTTATCTGTGGAATTGTTCCTGCTGGACTGAAATTGGGAGACCCTTTCGTAAAAAAAAAACAGATATTAAAACCTGATGTGTACATATAAGTAAGTTTAAAAACTGACTGTTTGAAAAATGCCCAGGAAGCAGGAGTTTCACAATTATCACGAATAAAACGAGTAATACCTACATGACTTATTGGAATTGTTGAAATCAATACCGCACCAAGTTGTCACAATAATGATTAAACCGACTCCAAAATGTCTTGTAGCAGCCCTGCATGATTTTTCTATTAGCCAAGGGCGACAAAACTTAGATCTCCGGGTTACAGGGTGAAGTGGCATTGTCTCGCAGCCCTAGCCCTAGCTAACTTTTTAATTTATTAACGCAAAGGGTTGCCAGTCGTAAAAATTACTTTTATTGTTTGTAACGACGTCTCGGCCTACGTGATAACAATTTGAACGTTATAAATTCACCTTTACAAAAAGAGTTACGCCGGTACCCAGTGTAGCTTGAGCTTTGGGTTATCAAGCGGTGTGTGGACAACAGGGTCTAGTGAAAATTGTTTTAGCTAGGCTGCGTGTGGTTTGTGAAGATTTTGAGTCAAGTGCCTTTGTTATTATAAACTTTATGTCCCGTTAAAGGTTGAGACAACGGCATTACAATAGTTAAACGAAACCTGTTTAGCGTTTGATTTAGTGCACTGGGAATGCTTTCTAGTGAAATTTATATTGTTGCTTACAATTGCTGAGGTAATAAATAAAACAACAATGTAATTATATCCATGAAATTTGTGGACATTATGCGTAGACCAAAGCCGTAAACTTAGTGAAATACCGAAAGGAGTTGGCGATACAATCACAGATTTCCCGGCAAAATATGGTAATTTTGTGTGGAAAAAATCACGAATTCCATTCTAACCCTTCAAAGAATAACAATTTATAACTTCTCCTTTGGCGGAACTTTGGGAGTGAATTTGTGTATTGAATCGCGGTCGGCACGAGGGGCATTGCGGCGACACTTCTGCGGGCCGCTGTTGATTCTATCAAAAATCCACTTCCGAGGTTCTCTTTGTGTTGCTCTAGGATTAAAGCATTTGCATATAGGAATCTTGAAACTACGGTACTGACGGATACTTTAAAATACGAGTAGGTAATGTAAACAGAAAAAAAACATAAGTACGATTTGCTTTACTAGTAACAAGACATTAGCCGACTACAGTGCTAAACAGCCTTAAAAAGTTAATAACACGTAAACTGTATTTGTTTTTCTTTTCTTATCTTAGTATATCCGATATTATACTATTAAAAGAGCACTATTTGTATGTATATATGTAGGTATACATATATATATATAAATATTTGCAATCAAGTTCTCGGAAACGGCTATTACAATTTCGATGGTTTACGGGGGCGAGAACTCGATCTAGCTAGGTCTCATGTTGCTGGGCTGAGTTGAGCTCGGTCGCCGAGGTACTTACGTTTAATAATAATAAATAATATTCAATATAAGGGGACAATCTTACACAAATCGACCTAGTCCCATAGTAAGCTCAGTAAGGCTTGTGTTATGGGTACTAGACGACGATATATATAATAGATATAAATACTTAAATACATAGAAAAACATCCATGACTCAGAAACAAATATTCATGCTCATCACACAAATATTTGCCCTTACCGGGATTCGAACCCAGGACCTTCAGCTTCGTAGGCAGCGTCACTACCCACTAGGCTAACCGGTCGTCAAGTCTTTATTTGTAGTACTTGTTTATTAAATATACACACATTATGCCAATACTGATACCCAATGTTCTCGAAAAGAATAACTCGTACCTACCTACTTAAACTATATTTCATACTGACAATACATTTGAAAGTTATATAATAGTATCATTAAATCATTATAGTCAAAAGAACCAAAGTTCGTCCGTATTCCTCGCGGGGTGTCTACGTCAAGAAAACATAGTTTATATGAAAGATGTAACAAGATATACACACGCTAATTACAGGTTTATTACGACAATTGTGTAAATTATGCTGTGTTTGCATTATGTCCAGTCACCTGAATTAATATATCCAACACGAACACGACTCTTTTCTAGGGCCGTTGCTTGCTTCCTACAAAAATATTTCAATACAATACGTCTTTGTATGCCACGCAATTACTAATAAAGAAAAACATAACCAGGTTAATATTACAGAACATAATTGGAAAACGTAACAATTCCTGAAATCGCAAATGTAAATACTCGAAAATAGGAATAAATGTACCAAGAAATAGCACAGTTTTATCAAGCAGGCCCTCTTGTCCCTGGAGGCGACCCATATTTCCAATTGACACGAACCTTCCCATTATACGAAAACCTTGAATTCCCCGCGTGCGCTAAACGTTGTAACTGTCTAGATTTATAGATAGAGATACTACCTTATTAATCTAAGGCGCTTGCCGTCGGCGGCCATTTTAGAAAAAGTCGCCAGGGTGTAGCGCGGTAGCTGGAAGTCGATGCCAAGGTTGGTGGTCGAAGAGAATTGATATTTTATTTTGGGTAAGTACCTCCTTGTTAAATCTTATTGTCGATGGATATTTTAAATTTTAGTATTTATGAGAGAGAGAGAATGATTTTCCGAGGAAAATATTTTTTCACTGTATCTACCGGTTAGCGACCACCTAATTTCATGTGCCGGTTGGCGACCACTTAGCTGAGTTGGCGAACTGGGTAAGTACCTCCTTGTTAAATCTTATTGTCGATGGATATTTTAAATTTTAGTATTTATGGAAAAGGTGATGGAAAACATCGATCGATGATCGAAGCAAAAGTTACCTATCCCTATATAGGTATTCTAATATTGATAACAAAAATGCAATACTTTTAAACCGAGAATGATTTTCCGAGGAAAATATTTGTTTACTGTATCTGCTGTTATCTAGTTTGTGGGCTATAATAGCCAGTTATATACATTAGCTTTGTGTGCAACCAAATAAAAATAGAAGTTTTCTCAAGATATTAAAAAAATCCATACCATTGTGAGCTTTAATCGCAGATAAGTCCTTACTACACATGTAGTAGGGTAATTTCGCTGGTTAGCGACCACCTAATTTCATGTGCCGGTTGGCGACCACTTAGCTGAGTTGATGAACTGTAAGGATATTTTATCGGTTTTTTAGTAGAATTCTATTCTAAAACAACAAAAAAATGCATGTACCTACAAGCAATTGTCTCAATAGGGTCTGAAGAATTGATGTTATCTTCAATAGAAAAAACCTTCTCCTTCAGGTGGTCGCTAACTGAAGGTGGTCGCGTAACCAGCGTAATGACTTTGATCTTCTAGGGAAACGAGGGTACTAACTTGGCACCTGCCTCACGGCTCAGTCATTTAAAAAATAAAGTATATAAACCTTGTTGTTGCCTATAAAATTGTAACCATAAGGTAATTAGTAACTCTATAAGGTTTATACCCCGTAGATATTTCTTGATAAACGAACTGTTTTGGAACTAAAATTACTGACTTTCTTTACCTATATTTACAACCTAATCGTATTATGACCAAGTTTGGAGCATTGTAGTAATACAAAAATAATAAACTCAATTTCGTTAATTGGAAAATATTTTTGTTTATTTGCATACAGTGACAATGCAGGTTCTTTTTATGTAGGTAAGTACATAGAGTTTTCTTTCATAAAACCTGACTTTAAAAGTTTAAACTGTGACAGATTCAATATATCTTCCCATTTGTCCACTAACATTACCAACAAAGGACCCTACCATACTTGCGTATGCTTTCTTAAGGTTCCCGGTAGTACCCGCAGTGTCGCCAAATCCGTGAAATTACACAACAATATACTGTAATCATCCTTTTGCAGTAAAAAATAAACAAATTATTACTACGAGCTGGAAAAACTATGCCTAAACCATAATTCAACGACGTAGAGTTCATTTTGTACGAAAAAAACAAAAAAGGATCTGCAAGCGTAACGTGGCGGCGACGAATGCTAAATGCATTTGGTTTACAGTTGGTGTTTCTTACTCCTCTGTCATAAAGATGATCTTTGAAGTGTTTTGCTTTTTCCAACGGTAAAGATCTTTCAAAATAGCGCACCTTTACCATCACAACTGAAACCCACAGGGGGCGGACAGCGATTGTTTAGAAGCTTCTTGATTGTACATTGTTATTAAACACACAATAAATTAAAGGGTAACTACTGAGTTTTTAGTTTTGTGGTATTCATGCGGGTGCAATTTTGGACCCAGATGTAATGTGTCCATTGTGACCCGAACAAGATGCGGTTCGAAAGAAACAATAGTTTGTTTTTAGGAAATTACAAAAGGTATTATTTTCGAGAAAGACTAGGTTGAGAGATTTATGACTAAAACTAAATATGAGTGTCGACACGGTTCTAAACTCATTATTCGTCTTTATTTGTCATTGTGCGTCACCAAACTATTTTAACTGTAACAACAAGTAATTTTAACTGTACTTACTCAATTCTTTGCAAGTAAGTACAGTTACAATAGAAATAGAAAGACAATTAAGAGTGACCCTTCCAATAGATTTTATGTACATCATCATATTCATCATTATATACCTCTTGTTATTACGGAAGTGCCTATTCTAATATAATCTTTCTTAAAATGCACCATGTAGATAATAAATATGTTATCAATAGATACTAACATTAATTAACTCAGCATTTCCATGTTAGGGTTGTCGCGCTGCACTTATGCATGCATGTGTAAAGTCTTCGGCGCGCGACGCTGCATATTCATGTCAGCCCTGACTAAGCCCACTGGGTCTAGATTAGGCGTATACTGCTGCGCTAATAAGATTTATTTATATAAGAGAGTAATAACTAATCAGTTACCCAAAGTTTGTCTGGGAGAGATCGCTCCTTAGCGAATATAGCCTGTAAGGTAAGGTTTATATTATGTACTGTGTTATTTTATGAGGTGTGCAATAAATCAAAGTATTTTACAGTCAGCAGCAGAAGTTGCTGAGCGGTTCTAGTGCTCAAAATGATCTACACACCAACTCTAATGTCAAGGGAATAAGGATCTGTGTAGGTCATTTTGAGCGTGTTGTTTTGCTTAGCTACTTCTGATGCTGACTGTATTCGAACCTGTACGAATATTATGAATAGGTAAAACTTAGAAATCTTGTAGTTTTGTAAGTTTGCATGTAGGGGGTAAACTCCGGAACTATTTATCCGATTTCAATAAATATTTCACCTGTATAAGGAATGGATTGAATTAAATTCTAGGCATGTGATCTGTGAATATTATCTGTAATAAATAAAATATTAAACGACTAATGTGAAAATGGTAATTATAATTAAGGGTCTGATGATGTGAGTAAAATACATCCACCAAAAATCCTATAGATATATGTAAAACTAGCTTCCGCACGCGACTTCGTCCGCGTGGACCCGGGATAAAAACTATCCTATATTTTAATCCCGGCTATAAACTATCTTCGTGCAAAATTTCATTCAAATCGGTTCAGCCGTTTAAGCGTGATTGAGTAACGAACAGCCAAACATCTAAACTTTCGCATTTATAATATTAGTAGGATACCTACCTATGAAATATTTATAAAGCCAGGTACACAGACCCTGTAATGCAATATAAATCGATTTAAATTAAAAGAAACACACGTTACTGATCTGGCGACTGTAAATGCCACAAAACACAGGTAAATCGTCTTGATTAGTCGGTTATCCGTTGGAACAGGCTCCCCGTGCGCCCGCGCCGGCGTCGGCCCGTCTGCCGGCGCAGGAATGCCGTCCGGGGCCGGGTGTGGGGTGTGTGGGAGTCCATTCACAACAGGTGTGGGTAGCTATGTAAAACGGGTGATTCACATCCTTCGGGGTTTGGAGGGTCAGTTTTAAGTTTTAACAAGATTTCACTGTGAACCACAAGATAAATTCGAAAAAACTAGAATGAAAATTTTGTCCAAACAATGTAGTCAGTAGGTAGTTATAGTGACTTCGTTAAATATGTAATGAAGTAAAGCCGCTTTTCCATAATATACCTATCAACTATGTTTCTAGCAAGCTTAGCCTAGCCGCTTTTTATGAAAACATAACTATTTAAGCTTAACTTTAGTGGAAGAAATAGCCTAAGGCACTGGTCCCACCGCCGGCTAGTAAGCTAGAAAAGTTGGGCGAGTAGCATTACATTGCGGATCTGTAAAGGTCGATTGATCACACTGTGCCTGGTCAGCACGCAATGAACCGTTACTCGCCCAACTTTTCTAGCTTACTAGCCGGCGGTGGGACCAGTGCCTATGAATAGTTTGAATTTGTCTTTGTAGCAGCGAAACCTTAGCCTACTTCTACTGCATAAACTAAACTAAAACTAAATGTTAAATCAAGAACCTAAGTTACAGTCTTGTTTATGTAAGGAATAATTATTTGTGTAACAAGTGCTGATTTTAAGTCCCGAGTACGCGAAAGATTCTAAAATAAGTGAATCTTGAGCGCAGCGAGGGACTCAAAAGCACGAGATGCAAATACTTTGCACTCGAATAACACATACAACTTTTCACCTCACCAGTGAGAACATATTCACATAAAAAAAAATATCATTATATCACGTAGCCTATTTATTCAGAAAAACGGTGTTTATTCTGAGATCTTTTTATTTAAATATTCTTCATTTGTAATACTTATAAGTAGATTTTATAGTTTTCGAACTTGTTACTAGTTTCGCGCTTTTTTTGGGGGTCTACTTTGAAATTCGATGCTCGAACTACGGATCGACCTGTTTGTCATTTTCTTTTTTCGTAATCAAATGAAAGGGACAGAGCTAATAAATTTCAAATATTCTGAATTTGTACTACCCCACACTATGAAATGTCACTGTTGGCATAAAAATTAAAAAGCAACTTTGTCTCACGGAGCGAGCAAAATCGCATTTTGCACACTTTTTTCATGCAGCAAAGCGAAATATGCTTGTTCGAGCTTCTGAGGTGAAAACATATTTATTTCTCCATGCTCAAAAATCGAAAAAAAGGATCTTGTATGGCTTCATCGAAAGCTGATAAAGAACCGTGGGAATGGAAAATACCGCCATTTCCTTTACCTCTAAACTTACGCTGTCTTATTTTCCTCACATGCCTTATTTTAAAACGGTCGTAAAATTGACGTACTTGCATATCCCATACGCCCTGTTTATACTGATGTTACTTATATATTCGAACGTTGTACTATCCCCTATTACATACACGATCAGTGTCACTCAACGGCAATACAAACCGACAATGTTTACTTGCTTACTCACAACGTAAAAGGCTGTAAAGATATATCTTGTTGCATACATACTTACGGCCTTATTCCGTTGTAAGTCAAACTTCCTCGGCAACAGAATAGCCCGTGATCACATCTACGCATGCGTAAAGAGTCAAATAATAATGTTATTATTAAAAACACAACCCAAAAAACACTTGTTATCGGAAAAATCAACGCCATTCGAATATAAACCTTATTATGAAGGCTCTTAAAATCTTTAGCGGTTATGCAGTTGATTTATTAACCTTGTATGACGTATCAGAGTACATTTTTAAGCGTCTTTGTTGCCTGATCGCCGTCCAAAATACCACAATGCGTACTATGACTATTCACCTATTCAGTAACACCTTACTGCGTTGGCTAAGCCTCCGATATTATACACATCGGAGGGAGTATTAGAAGTATCCACATCAGTCGGAATTTTCGAACTGTATTTTATACAGCTTTATTATGTCACGATTTCGCCTCCGTTAGGCACTATTGAAGTTTTAGTTAGTGCGATTGATGAGTAAGTGGCCGAGTCTGACATCATTGGGGAAACGAAGTCCCCGAGAGTATATACGCTGGCTAGGTAATATGCTAAGACTGGGAAAATAGAGATACTTACTTAAAGGGAGCGTAGGTACCGCCTGAACCTTCGAGGAAGCGTCCCAGTTAGTAAGAGATTCTAAATCAAAATGTTCAGTTAAAAAATTACAAAATTTCGCCTCAAATATATGTTTAAAATGCCTTCGGGGCGCGAGACCCTTATACGGCCTGATGATGATACTCAAATTCTATAGGACAATGTGCCGTCTCTTTCATCCGTGACAAAGATATTTTAAAGCGTGTGATGTCCTTTGTCTCCGGTGCACGAATTTAACCGACATACAATCGTATCGACGCGGTGATCGCCGCAAAATATTTACGAAAATGCTACAAAGCGTTGGAACTGACGGGCCCAGGGGCGGTCAGCTTTTGATCTTGTTAGGTTGGAGTTTCATTGGTGTTCGATAAGGTAATGGTCGTAGGTTGTAACTTTCTCTTTTTACAGGCCTCATATAAACTTTACCTGGGAGTAATTTGTGTATGTATCAATGTAATCAAATCTTTACAACATACAAAGCTACAAGACTTTCTCACAGACTTTTCCCCTTTTTAACCCCCGAGGCAAAGAGGGTGTTATAAGTTTAACGAGTCTGTCTGTGTATCTGTGTATCTGTCTGTGGTATCGTAGCTCCCAAACGGATGACCCGATTTTCGTTTAGTTTTTGTGTCATAGATAATTTTATCCCGAGTGTTCTTTAGCCATGTTTCATGAAAATCTGTTCAGCCGTTTTTGAGATATTGGTATTTGAAATGAAAATGTCGGGGGTTATTAATATTAATATAGATACTCGTAGGTACAAGAAAAATGACAGTTGGATTGTCCTAACGCACGTTCGGAACGTTAGGTACATGATTACCCCTCCGGGGCCCTCCATGTATAATTTGACATTTAGATCTAACTAACGTAATCGATCTGCGGGGTAATCATCGGGAGTAAATACACGTTTTATTTTATAAATTATATCTCAAAATGGATTGGGCATATCCTCGGATTGGACGTAATATGTTATAGGTATATACCCTGTTCCATATAAGATTAGAAAACTCGCGCGTTAATCGTGATGCGATTTCTAAGAAAGCCATTGTGACATGTAAAAAAAACATATTTTTATGTTTGAAAAGCACTAAATAATCGAAATAAGCAAGACTAGTACAATTTCCCTTTGATATCCTAGATAAACGACAAAATTTACTTAGTCGAATTTGTCCGTTATCGGCAGGTCGATAATGTAACCCATTAAACGTACGTTATAGTTAGATCTAAATGTCAATTTGTAGATGGAAAAATGACAGTTGCATTGTCCTAACGCGTTGCTACTACGTCTCTGGAATGAGGTATAGTATAATAAACAAACGACTCCTTTGAATCAACCGCGCACTTTGACAAATCTGTGTGTTTCAAACTAAAGGGACTGCACCTTAACGAATCGGTGATATCTCTGATAAGGAGAACATTTAAGATTCACTTATTGTTCCCTCGCCCGCTCTTAAGATGCCCCGATACCGGTGATGTTGACAAAAGAGAGATCTTTGTCATATTTTAGGGTTCCGTTGTCTCGGACTCTGTGGCTGACTTTGACAGTATAGAATCGATGGCAAAACATCCACATGATTGAATCCGGAAGTATCAAAAATATATAGTCGTCTAGTACCCATAATACAAGCCTTATTGAGCTCACTTTGGGACTAGTTCGATTTGTGGAAGATTGTCCCCTAATATTCATTTATCATCATTCCGAAAGTTCAAAATTCTTGACAGTCATATTATCTACATTAACGGAAAAGGATGCCAATGATTTAGTACTATACATAAATAGGTTAGGTTAGTTAGGTTAAGTTAGTATTATTTATATTCCAAAAAACATTTTCGATTTCCAGTTTTACATTTAAATTTTCAGTAATTCCAAGGAACCGCAGTGATAACCACGTAAGGCTAAGGCGCTTTTGAAGCTGCGGATTCTAATCCTAGCTTGTAGGTACCATTTCCCGGTCTTACCAATAGGTAATGTACTTTTTAAGGAATATTTTTGATAATTTAATGATTGCTGCGAATGCTGCGATTGTCGCGATAGCAGCGCGACCCTTACACGTAAAGTAGCAATGGCCGATGGATGGTCTACCGAGCATTCACTGGTTCGGTTAACACAACAATTATAATGTAACAATTATTACCTAGTTATCCCTTCGTCATCTATTATCAGCCTGTAATCGGCCACTGCTGAGCATTAAGTTAAGCCTCTTTCCGATTACGCCACTTATCCGTACTCCCGTGCTAGTCTCATCCAAAAATGACCCGCGGTCTTTTTTACGTCGCCAACCCGTCGTGCTGGTGGACGACCGACGCTTCTTTTTCCTGTAAGTGTCCACCAATCCGTTCACGTTTTGGTTCACCTACCGTCCAGCTGCCTGGCAATATGTCCTATCCAACTCCATTTGAGTTTGGTTATGAGTTCTCCGACGCCACGCACCTTGAACCCCCCTTGAACAAAATTAATGTGATAAATACTGTTTTGAAAAAGTCACATTTGATTTTATTCAATCGCCACGGGACCCTCCATCATCGTAAATGCCATCGTCCCGGATCGAACCCGGGCTTTGTCTTAGCGGTATCAGCCGCCGCGGCGTGACGTTTGGTCATCTGTTTGTGACTAACAGAGATTTATGTGCCGTTGTATGTTGCGTTGTAGCTTGTTCGTGCCAAGTTGTAGAAATCGTAACACCTTTCAGGAATTAACTACAAAAGCGGGCGTTTTAAATAAAGTCTGTCACTATCACTATGAAGGTATAAAGGGGATATTTTTTGGGCCTTAAAATTTAAATGAAACTGACTGCTCATCAAACAGAGTCCCTCTGGACTGTGGGAGGAATCCGAAAAAATGCTGATTACGAAGTTGAGGCTCGCAAAAGTTGCAAGTACCTACTTTTAAGATGTGCTGAAATCGCGTGACATGGTTTAACCGTACTTAGTAATAAATGTCTTAATTTCAACCTTCTTCTCTGCGAATGTCAAAAAACGTTTTATATGGTCGATAAACCACTTTAAAGAGCTGAATATTACATATAAATGCCAGCCGAAAAGTTTGCTCTACCGAATTGCTCTGAGACATCTATTAGGAAATGCTATAGTGTGTGCTGTTATTTATTCCCTTACACACAGAAACCCCTTGTATTATCACTGAGCGCTAAATACAACAAAAGCTCCAATTGCAAACACGCTTAAAGAATTCAAATCGAATCGCATCCAATTAAAATTCTACCGCCGGATTACGAATCCACAACCCGTAACTGTCCATTCCAAGGATTACCAAAGACAAAAAGAGAACACGTCTGCCATCATTAAACCGACAACCCTTTTCAGTCATAATCCTGACAAAACAAGCGGCCTTGAGGCCTAATAACCGTTCGCATAAAACATCGAACCGTTTGACGGGCGGAACAATTTATGAGATGTGGCCATAACGACTTTTATGACAACCGTTTTGTATGCATCCTGGTCAGGCTGATTCTGGCGGTGATATTGGTTGATAAATTTAGCTTGAATTTTATTTGGATTTTTGACTAAGAGAAACAAAAAACAAAATGCATTCATGAACAAAATAACGAGAAGATATTTTGTCCATTTTTGTTAATCAATGGCCTTTAAGTCTATTACAGACTGTAAAAGCAGTGTCAAGAAGAGAGACGACGTCTATCAAGGCTGATGTGTAAGCCAATGTGGAAGCGGCATATACAACCGCAAGCCTGGCAAGTGTAATTTCTTCGGTGTCGGTTCTTAACACCAGGGGGCCTAGACAAGGTTACAATCGACAAGCGCTAACGTCAATAGAAAACTAATAAAATGTATGGGAATGACATATGTTAACGAAAAGTGTTTCGTTGGCATCTGTCATTCCCCTACATTTTATTATTTTCTATTGGCGTTAGCGCTTGTCGATTGTAACCTTGTCTACGGCCCCTGGAATGACGAGATGGTCAGTGAATTTAAGGAGTTGGTTAAGGAGGTATATACACTCGCGGACAAAGAATACGGGTTGGTAAAATACCGTCATATTTCCTAAAATAGTGCGTAAGAGGTTGTACAGTTAATCCTGACATGATCTTTATTTAATTTTACATATAAACTGCTAATAACAGTAAAAAATATAACGTTACCAGGTTTAAATCGAACTCGTAGAAAACCCATAAAAAAAACAACGTTAACGAAGCGAGATATCGCAAAAAACGTGAATTTTGGATATTGATATTTTTATGATAGGATCCAGGAAATTGCTAATACAGTTGGGTATTGTAAAGAATAGCATATTATGTAAATAAAAGAAGTATTAAATATATTAAAAAGCTATTGCAGTTATTTATTTTAGGGTGACCCGAAATATTTGACCGCGAGTGTATATAGACCTCTATACATTGTCAGAAATCTTTGCAATAGTTCTTTACTATTACCAACTTTTTAATTGTATATCTCAAACATTCGTTCTATATTTCTATGGTAGATACCTTACTCAATATATACATCATATCGAAGATAGGCCACTTAAACTGAAGGAAAACCAGATAAGGGCGCAGGCAATCCGTCTGCAGCGCGACCACGAATATCGAAGTTCGTATGTCTCTGTCTCTGTCGGTCGAGTACCATAAACCATAAGTGCGATAGAAACGGAGATATACGAACTTCGAGATTCTATTTTCGTAGCTACAGCTCTGGTAACTCAGGATCCCGACGATAATGTAACCGGTTTTTTGTTCTAAAATTAGTTGACCAAAACGAGCATAAACATTCCTAATTAAATTTTATAAAATAGTGTCGTAATTTTTGGAAGACAGCGCTACAACAAAAGCTGTCACAATGGCATGCAAGGTATTTCCGATGAGTTCATATTTTTATGACAGAAATTAATTGTCTAATAATAAATTATATGGGCGACGTAAATTTGCGGTTTCCCGTCTCAGAATAGGCTCAGTATTTTGGTGATAGCTTGAGGAAGTTACCATACGCGATAACGTGAGCGAGGTGACATAGTTAGCATTCTTTGTTGATGTCCTGCTGATGCATAGATTGGTTGGGGATCAGTTCACACCTGGGGGCAAATCTCCAGTGATTTTCCAATAACATTGGATTTTATTCTCAGCAGGTACTTGAGATTATTTGAGTTGCCCGAATCGCATCAAAGTAGCATCGCAATGCTCGACAGAGCTCATTAGAACTGCACCTAACCTTAAGACCTATTTAGTTACAACATGAACGCAATAAACAAAAAGCAGTCCATTCAGAAAGCAACTCTACCACCCAGAGTAGAAGATTCCAATTCCAAAGACGACGTATTAAATTTTTCATTTTATTTTATGTTATTATTTAATTAAATAATTTCAACTACATCTTCATATTTTTTTTAATGATATGGCATGTAGATACTTACCACCCAGGGTACACATGCAGCGTTGTGGTAGGTAGCTCCTGCGGACGCGAGTGACAGTTGACCCCCCTTTGTCAAGTGAGTGGGCAACTCGACTCTTAGACAGACAAAGTTTTGCATTTATATTAGAATGAAAGTATGGGTAATCCATACTTTCATTCTACTACTACTGTTTGTTGGCCGTTAAACTATATTGAAAGATGAAAAACAGTGTAAAAACTTCAACGTAAGTACAGTTCAGTAATAGAGAGCGAAAGTGATAAGCAGTCAATTTGTTTTTAATACTTATAGGCTAGCCACTAGGCGAATATCTGATAAGTATACTTTCTATCATTGGTCTTTACCCCAACACGTTGATACCCTTATCAAGTGGTCTCGTCTCTCAAGTGAGACACCCACTGTTTAAGAATTTTGATGCGTGGGGTATTGTCAGAAACTAGGGTCCTTTTAAATAAAATTATAAAGTGCCGTGACATTAAATATATACCTAGGTCGCGCTCTCCACGACTATCACAGGCTTGTGCTGTGTCGCGGCGAGGTAAAGTATCCATCTCTTTCTTATTAGAACGTTTAGAAAGAGACGGATAGTCTATGTCGTCGCGACACAGGTCGCGGGCCGTCCTGCTGATCTCTCGCTCCTAAGTATGGTGCCCCGCTGCCTCTGGAAGTTGTGGCCGAGCTCTGAGAGAGCCCGGGGTCGCTGCCTTATACCAAGCATTGGCGTGGGCACTAGTGTTAGCGGAAGTGACTACTGAAAGCGGAAACTAGACCTTGTAAGGTTTAGGCTTCGTCAACTGACACGCAAGACGCAAGACGCAAGATTGTGACGATCTTAAGGGTAAATCCACCAGAGCGCGAGGTAGCAAAGCGACATGTGTCGCTCGAGTCGCTCGAGTCGCTCACGCATTTTTTAATATTGGTGAACTTATTCCTAGCTCTGCTACCATGCACAGCAGTGCTCTGGTAGATACTCCCCCTTAAGTTCTCTATCTCTCTCTCTCTGGTCTGTGTCTGAAGACCGTGGTCAGCATGGTGGGGTGCAGATCTGGATCGGAGGGATTGTCTCAATCGGCTCCTGGCAGTTGCAATGTTAGCGACAGTGCAAAATTTCGGCGTGTCTGGATTCTTTATTAGTTAGTCCGACCATCTAGCGGCCTCTTGAGTATTTTCCCCTCTGTGTTCCCAACGATGACTAGCTTTTCGAGGCTGTCTCCGGGTCTCATTATGTGTCAAAAATAGCTGAGCACACGCTGATAACTGCCTTATCATATCTTATCTTATCTAGGTGAGGGCCTTTTCGGATACACTTCGACCCAATGGGATTTTTTGTGCATTTGCCCTCTCCTCTAAGCCTGCTCCCAAGCTCGCTCCATCATTTCCACAAAACGGATGATGCAGCTCAGCGGAAGTACATTCAATTCCTTTGGCTGCGGTAGGCGTTACCAAAGTCATTCATAATTTGTCTGGAAATAGCATGACATTCACACAGTAAGAGTTCCATAGTCTCATACTCCTCGCCAGACATTCTACAGATTAATCTATCCGATAGTCCCATCTTGGCCAAGCGATTCTTGACCCCTTAGATAACAGCCTAAAGCTATAGCCCAGTTTATACAGTCAACATTTGAATCATAAACTACCACACCCAATATCTTAAACAATAAGGTTAGTCATATATCATTTGTCACCTAAGCAGGTGTTGTCCGTCATAAACTGTACACGAATACGTTTATGGGTCCTTTTTGTGTGCTAATTGGGCCACATAAGGGCCATAAATACATATAAATACAAATAGACGCTCGTGTGATTCCTCCTTAATTAAAAGCCTTTTATAATGTTGTAAAAGTGTCTAAGCGGACGTCAACATGAGAAGGAGGTAGAGGAGGCAAAAATAATCGGTTAAAATAAATTTGAGTTGATCAAAACGATACTTTTGAAGAAGCTATAAATATAGGTTACTAGCTTCTGCCGTAAGTTCCGATAACTCTCTAACTTACTATAAATACATATGGACAATAAATAATAAATAAATAAATATAAGGGGACAATCTTACACAAATCGACCTAGTCCCATAGTAAGCTCAGTAAGGCTTGTGTCATAACACCCCCATAGGTACTAGACGACGATATATATAATAGTATAAATACTTAAATACATAGAAAATATCCATGACTTAGAAACAAATATTCATGCTCATCAGACAAATATTTGCCCTTACCGGGATTCGAACCCAGGACCTTCAGCTTCGTAGGCAGCGTCACTACCCACTAGGCTAACCGGTCGTAACAATGTAGTGAAAATTCACCAAAATATTATAATTTACGTGTGTTATGTACATAGTATAGCATACATTGATTAAAAATACTAATAAATTAGGTTATTTATATAGGTAATACGGGTGTAGACTCGAAAATCTGGGGGCACGGTAGTGCCCCCGCCAAGACGAGCCAAGCGAAGCGCAACGCAAGGGCACTACCTACCTTTTCTCGAAGCGGATCGTCGTTTTTTTGAACCCTCGTAACTTGGGTTTGGATTATACCAGATAAACAAAATTCTCGGGATATGATGTCAATAGTGGACTTATTAAACATATACAGTTTCAGTAACATAGCTGTTATACTTAAGATTTTATTGATATCTAAAAAACGCCGATGTCGTCACTGACTCACTGACTCACTGACTCACTGACTGATGTTGATCATCAAAACCTCTAGGGTACTTCCTGAAGTCCTAGAAAGCTGAAATTTGGTATGTAAGCTAGTATTAGTACACAATCAACAAAATAATTCAAAAAATTGGAATTTCTACCCCCCAACGCCTTAAAGTAGGGGATGGAACTTTGTATGAGACTTCCGCAAATTTTGATGCTAGGGGTCTGAAAATGTATATAGGGACTCCTTGTTATAAATAATAAAATATGTATTTCAGGATTTTTAGTAAATCACCCCCCACCCTTTTAATTAGGGGATAGAAGTTTGTATGGGTTTTCCTATTCACTTCTTTAGAAATTACCTTACAAAAAGGAATGAAATCCCACCAAAAACATTTCATGTAAAGTAGTGCCAAGACTACATAGCTCATACAGCTTTCAGCGTGAAAAAGATATCAGATCGCAATTAGCGCTAAGCTTCCTTCTCCACACGGCGTAACTCTACCACTACCAGCCACGCTCTACAAATTCTATATCTTGGCTAAAAAGTATAGACCCGTCACTTATTAATATCATCCTAAATTCATGCGGCGTGAAAGTCTATGCGGCGACCAGGATATGCCCAACAAAGCTATACTTTTTAGCCAAGATGTAGAATTTTTAGAGCGTGGCTGGTAGTGGTAGAGTTACGCCGTGTGGAGTAGGAAGCTTGGCGCTAATTGCGATCTGATATTTTTTTCACGCTGAAAGCTGTATGAGCTATGTAGTCTTGGCACCACTTTACATGTAATGTTTTTGGTGGGATTATTATTACTCCAAAAGACAGAAGGCAAAATATATGCCTATTGACGAAAATCCCATTCAGACATCTCAAAGAATTGCGAAGCTACAACCGTTTTAATATTGCTTGTTAGAGAGAGAAAACGCAAACAGTGTGTGACGTCACAATATGCGAGGCTGCCGAGAACGCGTCGCGTGCGCGGCGGGCCGCGTCGACGGCGGCGCCGAACACGACGGCGGCGCCGAACACGACGGGGGGCGGCACGTTGCCGTCTATTAGTGACGTCACAATCTGCAAGCGTTATAGTTTCATACGAAGTTGCAGTTTGCGAAAAAGGGACAGAACATACCCCTGCTTAAAACTTTGGACACATAACTTCGTGATTATTTAAGAGTCCGCAGTAAGCTCGATTCTCCATACAAACGTAGTTACGCTCTCATTTTAAAACTACGCGTTGGATTGTAACGAAACTTTGCATGAACAATGACATAAGGTATATCCAGGTCTGTAATTAGTTTATGTTGCTTCAGATACCATAGTAAAAAAAATACAGCGAATTTAAGTCTTTCATACAAAACTTGTTTTTGCTGTATTTCGTTTGTTTTATACACTGGAACTATATAAACTAATAAAATTATAGACATAGATATACCTTATGTCATTGTAGATATATGCAAAGTTACATGACAATCCAACAGGTAGTTTTAAAATGAGAGCGTAACTACGTTCGTATGGGAAGGTGAAATTCGGCCGAGCTTACTGCGGACTCTTAACCTCTTGCGTTGATTTTTTCTCCATTTGACTACATTTTTAATCCTTTATCGAGAAAATATGTCATTATTGATTATTTTAATTAGTGTCTACACCCCTATTGTCAAGGCTAAAGCTCGCTTTCGAACTTTTATCTAAGTAGAGATTCCTATAATTATCGATTTAAATTGGAGAAAAGAAAGTGGCCACCTAATTATACAGGGTGTACCAAAAATGGGGTGTGAACCGATTAAGGCCATATAAGGTAGCGCATTGCGGTTCCAGAAAGCATTTATTGTTTTTTGTTTTTTTACGTGCATCCCACTACCTGGGCAGGGAGACGTAAAATTTTGGACTCAGCACGGTCGGTAATAGAAAGCCTCCTATCGCATATATTATGTTTCGTCCTTGCTTTCGGCTCGGGCGTCAAATACCTGCCTTTACAGCCCTAGGTTAGTAATGTATTGCTTTTTTTCCTTCACTTGAAGACAGAAGAAACATGTCTACTACTTCCTAAGTGCAACTCCGGTAGCCATCATTAGTGGCCCGGACTTACAACAGTTTAATTGCGTCTTATATATCACTGTCCGTCCGTTCGCTCCTGAGCGGTTTATAGTGGCACAGTAGCCGCCATAAACCTGAGAAACTTTATGACTATTACAACGACATAAGTGCCTTAGCATGACATTTAAACATGCTACGTCAAAAAGCCGTATTTCAAAGCGTGTTTTATTGTGACTTACAGCGTTTTAACTTAATGTTGTTATAGACACATACGTCCGTTTTTAGAAAAGTTAGATGTCGTAAATGCTTTGTATTGCATTGATGTAACTTCTATAGAATTTGAAGTTATTGTGAAAACACGTAGGATTGGCGTTGGATTGCGTTGCATGATTGGGGCTTGTAATGGTTGCTTTCTAAGTAATAATAAATGTATAATGAGTTATTATCATTTTGAGGTAAACGTCGAAGCTTGTTTAGATTATGATATTCCTTGAATCTTTGACGGATTCTACCTACGTTTTTCGAATTACCTACTTGATATGATAAACGTTAAAGGTTGTTTAGATTATTATATTCCTTGAATCTTTTACGGTTTCTACCTACTTTTTACGAATTGTATACTTGATATGATACATACAGGACAAAAAAATCTTTTCCAGACGCTTCTGCTAAGTAAAAAACACACGAAATTCCATATCATCAACCTCCTACCCTTATTCCCGGTTGTGCCCCTAAAGGAGCCCGGGGTCCGCTTTGACACCTAATCCCAAGATTTGGCATAGGCACTAGTTTTGCGAAAGCGAATGCCATGACCTTCCAACCCAGAAGGAAAACTAGACCTTATTGGGATTAGACCGGTTTCTTCATCGATTTTTTCCTTCACCGAAAAGCTAACGGTAAATATGTATTCCGTACATAAATAAGTTCCGAAAAACTCATCGGTACGAACCGGAATTCGAACCCACGACCGCCGTTTGACTTGACAAATATATTATCTTTCTTACAATTTTGTGAAAATGCGAACATGAACGTTTCGCACGCGCGTTAGGACTTTTACCTGTCAATTTCCATACAACATTCGACATTTAGATCTACCTAAGGTGCGTACAATGCGTTACGTGATCGACCTGCTGACCAAAATAAAATTCCTTATTGTTTCTCACAGAAGCTTAATATGGTAAGGCCCCGGGCACACAATACTGCACCAAGTTGAAATAGCCTATAAGTGTCCTCGTCATAAAGCATATACGCTTTTATGTCGTCACATACAAGTAACACAATGCCTGTGATAGCATCATTCAATTAACGCGCTGAGATGACTTCCACTGTCACGAGTGACATAAATGTCAAAATGGCGTTTTTAGGCCCCGTTGTAATTAAATTGTAGGGATTGGAAATTTAAGGTGACTTTTTGGCGACTGTCGCATGTGCACACAAAGTGTCGTTGTGACAGTTACACAATTCGATATAATTATGTAATTGGTAATTATGACTACCTACTTAATGTAACATTTATGTCGCCAGACACTCTACTCTCCATAGAAACGTAGTTCGGTTCTCATTTTAATTTTAAGAATAACATCCTGTGTTTATATAGAACCTTATTACAATGCACTTAAGGTGCACCGATGGTCAGTTAGCTGTGTTGTCGATAGTATACACAATGGGATCCGCCATATCTAGGTTTTAGTTTTTGTTGCTAAAAATTAAAGTTCTACAGTTGTTATAAAATAAAAAATAAAAACATCTTTATTTCGAAGAACGGGCTTCATAGTTGTTAGTAACAAAAGAAAACGATACAAATAAATTAAACTTAAAGCTAAAGGTTAGTGCTTATCGAGACATTTGATTCTAATACTACTCCCTATAACTATTTAATACGGGCTCGTTGCCACCGCTTTCATTTGGCCAATCCAGTGAGCGAGAATTGGGCTATCATATTTGTCAGTTTAGTTAGTTTAGTTTATTAAATCTCATTATATAAGTTTCATATAAGTACAGGTTATCTTATATTACTCTTCATATAGCAATCGTTTACAGAATTAAGCAATTTACTATTTGATTATACACAATCGAAAACATGTCAATTTATGAGTAAATAAATAATAATGAAAAATAACAATACGGTCATACAGGTACTACTAATTGCAATAAAATAACATTTAAAAAAAAAATGAATCATAATATCAACTCTTAATACCTACTAATGCCAGATAAATAAATAATCGAAACTAATATGTCAAATAATAAAAATAGCAAATACACAATTAAATTCATGTTAGCCTATTTCTTAATTTCTATGAATTCTTTTACAGAGTAGAATGACTTCTTCAATAAGTGGTTTTTAAGTTTGCGTTTAAATGTTCCGTCGCAGCACTCGGTCTTTATCTCATCGGGCAGGCGCTCGTAATACGTTGGTCCAATGATACGCGGATTCCTTTTTTGCAGAACTGTGCGACGCGGCACCGTCCTAAGCTTTCCTGTGCTGCGGAGGCACTTGCCCAAAACTTCCACTCGCTTAAACTCAGCAATCACATTCAGAATGCTGTTGGGGCTGCTTCTCAGTCGACCTAATAGAGATACTATTTTCTTGCGCATGATTGCCGGAAAACCATCCGTTCTAGCTTCGCAGAACATGCCAGATGCACTACATCTACTAGGCAAGCCCAACAGCATTCTGAATGCATTGTTGTACTGCACTTTTAATGCATTATAGGCTCGCTTCGTATAGTTAACCCACAGGGTTATACCTACCCGCTGGGGGCTATCCATATAAAACGTCATTTCAAAATGGGAGGGGGGTCTAATCATTGAAGGACGGTAGTCATTTTATGAGGCGGGGAGGGTCCATTCAAGGAATTAACGGGATGATGATAATAGTATATGATCAATAATCGACAAAAAACGATGACGTAATATCAACAACAACAAGCTCGCCTGGTATATTTTTGATAAAAATGCTAACAACATTCAAAATTGTCGTGAGTTAAAATTTCATTTCGCATGGAAGACACGCTATAGATACATACTGAGTGGAACGGAACGATGGACTTCCCAAAAGAGGGGGATTATTGAGCGCTAGTACGTCACATTTTCCAGATAAACGATTTTTTTTTGACGCGTTTTTTTTACCTTTGTATGGAGCGTTGGCCGACTGGAGCGACGAGCTCCATACAAATGTAAAAAAAATCGCGTCAAAAAAAATTGTTAATCTGGAAAATGTGACGTACTAGCGCTCAATAATCCTCCTCTTGCGGGAAAGTCCATCGTTCCATTCCACGCAGTATATTATAGCTAAAGATTTTTTGTCGTATCCGGTAGATGATTTAATTATATGGTTAGTTCCTAAATTCATCATCATATCAGCCGAAAGACTTCCACTGCTGGACATAGGCCTCCCCCAAAGAGTGCCAAAGTGACCGGTCTTGCGCCACCCGCATCCAGCGGACTCCAGCAACCTTTACCAGGTCATCAGTCCACCTTGCGGGGGGGCCTACCCACGCCGCGCCTTCCGGTTCGTGGTCGCCACTCGAGAACCTTTCCGCTCCAACGGCCATCGGTTCTACGTGCTATGTGACTAAATTGCGGTTATAAAAATGTGATTGTGTTAATTTTTAGACTCCTATAATTAACTCATCGCTACTGTTTCGATTTTTAACTGATATTTTCTTCCATAAAATTAAAACGTCGTTTGCATTCGATGAAATATGCTCTATTAAGATTTATGAGAGTATATCCCGCATGTCAACAGTTATCTTTTAATGACTCCAAACAGCTTTGAGAAAAAATGCCAATGCAGTAAATAATTTTGCGATACTTTTTATATATGTTTTAAAAACGGCAATTAATTTGGCAGTATATAATTTTGCGCTACTTTTTATCTGTTTTTAAAACCTTACGACATTGCCAGTTATGGCTTTTTAGAAAGAGGAAACATTAAAAAAAAACATCAAAACGCGCTTTGATGAAACCAAAAGGCGGTAAGTTTCGTATAAACGTAGCGTTTTACGTCATTTGAGATTAGTAAAATAATAAACAATAATTGGCATCCAAACACGCGATGGCCCGGCAGCCGTCAACCTGTATTAATCAAAATACAGTCGCAGCCAAAATTAAATTTAACGAAAAGCGTAAAAAAGCGGCCACTGGATTAACCTCAAAGAACCAAGTTACATTATTTGCTACTTACGCTCTTATTGCGAAGCTCTTAAGTCACAAATTCGTTTTTGGAGGGTAATGTTAAAGTCGCTTAAGGTGTCAACGGGAATGAGATTTTTGTTTTAATTGCATTAGAGACTTACGTCCCGCTGAGTTGTAAAGGCCATACCAAAGTCATAAAGGTTATGTTCTTGCGATATACTTATTTTAATTAAACAAGACATTAAGCTTGTATGTTATTGCGTATATGCATCACATTTTGGGTTCAAATTAACTCAAAAGTTCAGCTTACACTCCTATTATGTTCTTATTTTTCAGTTACAAAGGCAAAATTGTGAAGAAGAATTAGTTCAAAAAATAACCCAGTACAGTGATATATGCAGTTATTAATGTAGATATGAAGAACATTTAGGTGCACGGGCTTTTAGGATCCCGTATCGGGGACAAAAACAACAATAAACATGAATAAATTGGTATGCCATTCGGTCTAATAGCTTCTCCAGCCAGTACCTCATGGTGCCTCAACTGCCCATAGTAGAGTTGGCAATAGACACATTCTATGTGAATTGTACATGATATAAACGACACTGGTTAACAGAGTGTAACATCCATTAAGGCGATAATTCAAACGCTAAAATTGATCCCTGCCATTTTTCTAACAGCCCTTTATAACTGCTAGTAACATCCAGCCACAGCGAAATCACTTTAATCATCCAAATAATTGTATACGCATAGTCTACCTGAGTACACCATTAGCGCAGCCCGGCTGCATTACACTACGAAGGCAGAGGAAGTAGTGGAGTACGCGCGCGTGATGACCGGTCATCCTGAAGGTCAGGACCCGGTTGGAATCTCGCCATAATGAGAATTTTAATTTCTTTTTTAATAATCTGAATGGAGAAAATTAGCTGGAGAGAGAGAGTAACCAATAAAGAGTGTTGAATAGAACGAGACAAAGCAGACAGTTAATGAGAAACTTAGAAAATAGAAGAGGGAAGATGATAGGGCACCTCATACGACATAACAAGTTCATAATCAATATAATCGAAGGAAATATAGAGGGGAAGCGAGGAAGAGGAAGACCTAGAATAAACTACATAGAGCAGCTCAAAAAAAGAGTTGATGTTAGTTCGTATCGAGATGTCGAAGTGATTGCCTGGGATCGAAGTAAATAAAGGGCCTACTTTGAGCTACACCGACAAGAGATTAGCTCTTAAAAAAGCAGAAGAAGAAGAATAAACTATCTATATCGACCTTCACTAAGGAAATAATTTGGCCGAAGGGAGTCAAGTTCCAGCATTTAGAGGTCGGTTACCGAACACCATTGCGTAACACATCGCAGTAAAAATGTGTTTTTTGTAGTTTTACAATAAGTTTATATTGATACATATGTTAGTCTGTAAAGTATACGTAATATGGGCCTTTGTTGCCTGACTCTTATAAAGAAATTATACGGAGGCTGTGAAGACTGGATTTGGATTCTAGATTAATTCCGCGTGGTGCCGTTTCAGGAAAATACTTCTGACATTTGGTTTCATAAATGCTCCAACCGCAGTATGTACCGGCACGAATCGAATCACCTAATTGATAACTGGAGTTTACTGAATTAGGTATATAGGTAGGTACATATGCGTGACATTTAGTCTCATCACCAACCTGGCAATTTAGAAACCGCCCAGAAGGTACCTACATAAGGTTTCCCCTGGATTTTCCCCAGGCTAGTCTCAAGCCACGCATTTCGACCACTCACTCGAAGTCAAAAAATTCGGATCACCCTTAATTAAATAACCGCAACCGGTTGTTTTTTAATACTTAACACTAGTTTTATTTACACAATATACTATTAAAGAAAAACCAACTGTATTACCAATTTTCGGGATGCTATCATAAAAATATCGATATCCAAAAATTTTGCGATATCTCGGTCCGTTTATATTGTTTTTTTCATGGGTTCTTACGAGTGCGATTTAAAGATGGTAACGTTATTTTTTTTTACTGTTATTTGTTGCAGTTTAGATGCAAAATTAAATAAAGTTCATGACAGGATTAAAACAATTGTACAACCTGCACTAATTTAGGAAATTTGATGGTATTTTACCGACCCGTTTTCTTTGTTCGCGAGTGTATTAAAGCAACAGTCCAGGGTCAAAAAAATAGAAATCTTAGTACTCTACTCGCTATCGTGTCAGTGCCAGGTTATTTAAAATATGAAAAAATAAGTAGGTATGGTCCTCTGGCCGACCAAAGCGGCCGCTGGTCCCAGCGGGACGCTGCCTCGAGCGCATAAATTCAACATTTGTCACGGCATTAACACTCCAAAAGGGGTTTTATCATGTCGCCCTCGTATCCGGTAATCGGACGTATGAATATTACGTGCCTTTTAAATCTTTTGTTGTCGCCGTGGAAAATTCCTCCATTGTGCGTTTTGCTGGATAGGTTTTTCTCTATTTTTAAGTGTAGTGTTTGTTCGGGGAGTGTATTTCTGTGTTGAAAATTGGATACTGGATATTCCGTTATGTTCTTGTGCGTTATACGTCTTGGCAATAAATGGGTTCGCAAGATAAAACTAGCGGCTCCACCCGCGTATTACAAAAAACCCGAGCGGAGCTACGGGATTAAATATAACCTACTAGCTACTGCCCGCTACTCCTTCCGCGTGGAACTCTTTTTTTTATATCGTAGCTCTATACAAACTTTCACCCCCATTGCACCCCCTTGGGAGATGATTTCCGGGGTGAAAAGTATCCTATGTCATTCCCCGGGATTCAACATAGCTCCATACGAAGCGGTTCAGCGGTTTAAACGTGAAGAGGTAACAGACAGACTGACAGACACACATTCGCATTTATAATATTAGTATAGTTGTCTATCCCGAAGCTAGGTCTGTCCTTTGCTGTATACTGGTATTACTGGTGAAAGATATTTTACATACAAAACTAACACAGATACAAACGTATGTGTCACACACTCTTTATTATTAGTATAAGTATATATACCTACGTAGTTGTAGATGTAAGGCTTATGGTAGTTTTTATCACCTATAGATGAAGAATTGTGGGAAATTCAACTTGACACAAATGTGTAAGTAATTGAGGTAAATAACAATAACAACACATAGGTAATTCTAGATGCTGCAGCATTAGATTAAAGCATTAAAGCGATTTATGAACAAATTTAATTTAATATCACACCCAATGATTTATTGGAATCGCGTAAACGACCATCTGCGAAAAACTAATGAAATTTCCGCACTAGAGCACAACGGAACACAAAGGGGACATGCGCGTTAAAAATCGCAAAAACTGTCGATTCGAGTAAAGAGCGATTGTGAACGATTGTGCGATTGTTGTGCAAACTTGCGATTCGATGCGGTTAATGGGGCGGCAGTAAACGCGGGCCGTTTACCCGCGCTTGTGAACCACGCTTAATGATTTAGAACTAACGCGAAACAACAGAACACAATCGAGATTAAACCTTAATATACAAGCCATTAGGTTGGAATTTCGTTTCGTTAAGGCGCATCCTTTAGACAAGCAGTTTGTATAAATAGTGAAATATTATAAAAATAATTTCCCTTTGTTGCACCGAGTCATCGACATAATCTTTTCTTTTTTTTTAAATTTTGGCTGCATTGATCTGTCGGGCCGTTTGCGCAAAACCACTCATGCGCACCAAGTAGGGTACTTTTCAAAGTATAAGTATGATATCAGGATCTGATATTGATATTTCCGTTCTGCAACATGAAGTGGCGGCATCTTTTGTAGATAATAGTTTACTTCCTTTATGACGTGATTATCCCGAAAATATTCATACTTTAATATTGTTGTAACTATGCGATTGTGAATAATCTATTATATCCAGTAGTTATTATAATGTTCACATCATTGCACGAAAGAAGTTAATATGTTAATCCTTGTGCTGTTTTCATTACAACATTGCTTATAATTGGCCTGGCCTGGACGAAAAACTTGACGATAACTATCAACAAAAAGCTTGAATAAAACGATCTACAATCGTTAGATTATCTCAGTTTTGGAATATTATTTTCAATGCAAATCTTCATATTGTGCTTTCTACATGTTCCTATATAAAATTACTGGACGGAATTGCGATGTTATTTGTTTCTCGAAAGTCTTTTTTTCATCTTCACAAAACGGCCGACTGATAACAAAAACATATTAAACAAAAACATCACAAGCACTAGCTAAACAGAAGTCACGCGCAAGAACACAGATAAATTCCAATCATGCTTTAAAGACACCAATATCTGATATTTAAAATAAGCCTAATCGAATAGACAAAGCAATCGGCTCCGAATACGAACAATTTTAATTACCATCAGGAACTCAACAAAAACAAAACCACTAAATGATACCGTCTATTAAGAAATTTCAAAACACCCTTTTTATTGAGATACGATCGGTCCAGATATATCTATATCCATAGGTATTAATCACGGAATGCGCGGTGCGGCCTCATAGAAAAAACATATGTATCTAACAAATAAAAACAAAATGGCATTAAGTAGACAACAAAAAATGTTCATTGAGTAAGCCTCCTTTTGGACAGCGGTGCTTGGATGCATGTGATCTAACTGCATCACTAACACAGGCCAAATTAGTTCTTATCGACAAAGATTTTATGTTGAATTTGGAATGAAGTGCCACAATCCTTTATTTTAACGGTCTCGCCTCGACCGGAAAGCGGCAACACTAACGTACACCTGTTAAAGAACGCTGCTTTAAATCCTTTACATATTTTTGTAACGCATTCTTCAGAACTTCTTTGTGTTTATTTAAAAAAATCATTTTTGAAGGAGGGGGAAGATAAATAACGCTCGGAAATTTGATTAAAATGACGCAGCGTTTCCCGAAGAATGGCTTCCGAACGTACTCGAGTTTTGACAATGACTTGATCATTTATTTCTTTAATTATTTCTGTATTGAATCGGATGAGGCTTCGTTGTATCTAATTGTGTGAGGTGAGGTTTCTTTACCATTATCCGAGCGTGGGTAATGAACTTCTGATAGTGTTCAAAGCCAGAAGGCAAGAGAAAACTGTAAATATTCTTAAAGATTTAGTAAAACCATGTTTTTTTGTAAATATTTCCAAATAGAATATCCTATCTTAGTCATCGTATAAAACAATACAAAAACAGTGCTTTTACAATACACCTCTGAAAATGCAACTGCTTGGAAGAGCGAATGCCTAAGCACCTATTTCTTCAACATTATAACCCTCAACTCCAACATCTGTGCATATCCAATTAACAATGATCAAGTTATCGAAGAACTTGAACCCAATGAGCAAATTTAAAATAAACTATACCAAGAATTCCAAGATGTCCTCCAGAGGGGTGATCCACTACATAAAAGTCATAAAGCCGGCGTCGGCGTGTCTGCGGGCTGCGCGCGCGCTGGCCGGTTCTGAGGCATTCATTCCGATCGTACACGACCTAAATCCTAAATGACTTATATACAAACACACTGGGTGGGTCATGAAACGTTTTTAATTGAGCGGCGTTATAGCTGCTATTAAAATACTTACCGAGGACGGAGAGCTGGGTTGTGTGCGCTTAGATCGGTGTAAGGGGAATCCGGGTCGAAGGACCGTTTTAACCAGAGCAGATAATTTAGAAGGAAGATAATAAGGTAGAATTTCAGCTTTGTTAAATTGATTAAAATTCTTGCCAAGCTTAAGAAAATATGCAGAGAATGAAAATGACCCTGGTTTTGCCAACTGGGCAATGGTTTTTTTTCAAAGCAGGTTATGGTTTAAAATATGTTGTTAGTAAACTTTCAGGTCTAAGAGCTATAACTTGTACAATTCCTGATGCTGCGTGGGTCTGGGATACACAGATATGAACGAACTAGTGACTCATCAGTCAATGTCACATTATGACAAGTTTATCGCTGTTTAACCTCCCAAAGTGTTGCTTATCCAGGACCATCTTAAATTGGGCAAGTTAAATTAGTGATGCCGATGTTCAGCTGTATTAAAAACTGGTCAACATATCGTGACCATTTCAACTAAGTTTTATTTGGATTGTTACAATGCCCGAGTAACGATGGTTGTGTAAAAACTGCGACTCAGGAAACTAAACGAGTAACTATTTGATGGGAACGCATCGATCGTCGAGAACCCAATGACGAGCTGCAGCTCGAAAAACAACACGTCACGTCAACTCAAAACAAGTGGACAAATTAAACGCCGTCACTCGATAACTGTTGTAATTACGAACAGTGAATCCGAACAACCGACTCGAGGTCGACAATTTATCTGTACACCAACCGTCAAATTTAAATAACGAATATTTCATCACACTCTTCACACATTTAACTAATGCGATCAGTCTCAACTTTATCACTGTAGCTTAAGATACAATTTTGATTCTGCTAAGCAAAAAAATATTTTGTAAGACAAGCGTACATGTCAAGATTCTCTTTTTAAAAAACGTAAGACCATTAAATCGTAATGAGTGGCCGAAAGTGGTTCTTTTGTATGACCACGTGCCACTATAGACCACAATGGACTAACTACCGTTCGGTGTAATACAATGGTTAGAAATAATTGTACAATTAATGTAGTAAATTGTTGGCTAAGTGTGTACGCTGTTTCACGTAAATGTTTTAAAGTGCTGGCAGGTTACAAGGAAAGAACACCTTTAAAGTGAAGTAATAAAGGCTAAAGTATGTCGAATTGTTTTGAAAAATATTTTGTATAAAGGCGGACTGTACTGTAGCACGATGACACTTGAAACAGTCGAAGTCAAGGAAGTAATTGGAAGGCGAAAAGAAATAGATTGTACGTATTTATAAGGCACCGGCTCGATAATAGTTAAGTATTTCTTCTATTGTAAGCTTTGTAAGCTGCCAAAAGTTAAGTGTCTCTAAATAACTGTAGCGGAGTGCTAGGCTTACTATATTTCATGCTTCTGAATCTACATAATTCGGAGTATTTTTGATGCCGAAGCCATTATATAATTCGATGATGTATTTTTTACCGGTTATCTAAATAAGACGTCATAGTTCGTGTTTGACTTGCAATCAAACATAAAGCCTTTCAATAGTAGTTAATATAGGGCCACAAAAAACATAAGTCTGTATGCTCCACTGAATTCGTTTGTGACTGTCTACTTTTGTATAACACAAAAAGAAACCTACAATGTGACCCGAATACGTAACAAAACTAACGATATCGACTTACTACACAAACTAGGAGGGTAAGTATGAAAAATAAATTAAAATCCCATTTACTCCCCATTGTAGTCTGACCACAATAAGGATAAGACAAGAGCAGCTAATTCTATAAAAGCAAAGGGTGTTATACAAAAGATAGACAATACAAACAACCACGATACAGAAACCGAATAAAAAAGCAATGAAACCCACCATTTTGAACCTTAAGTTTTGAAGAATACAGATAAAATTGACGCAATGCACGGTTTAGGCGATATGAAAGTATTTTAGATTCGTACGTATCAAGATACGGCATCAGTTAATTTTTCCACTCTGATGCCTCGAATGAATGGTGAGGCAGAAGTTGGCCCTAGGGGTGTCTGATTTGGTAAATCAGGCCGTTCTCACGGTTACTAACACTGACAATACTCTACGGATAAATATTTTGAAATGTTACTTAGCCCTCTGAATCCTGAAGATATTAAACTCTATAAAAATGGGATGCTCGGAAACGTAGAAAAGGAGGTACGTATTTTGAGATTAACTTTTTTTTATCAACCCTCGACGCAAAAAGAGGTGTTATAAGTTTGACGTGTCTGTGTGTCTGTCTGTGGCATCGTAGCATCTAAACCAATGGACGACTTTAATAGGTTTTTTTTTGTCTAAAGCTGAAGTGATTCAGATAGTTCTTAGCTACGTTTCACCAACATCGGTTTAGCAGGTTTTGAGATATTGAAATTAACTGTAACTATTAACATTGAATTGAAAATGTCGGAGGTTTTTAATTGAAAATGTCGGTGTGTAGACACCAAATAAAATAACCGATAATGTTGAATTATCCTGAAAAAGGTTTAAAAATATTGTAAAATGGAGAAAAAAGTGTTGCAAGGGTTTAAATAATTACAAAGTTATAATTGTCCAGTTTTAAGAGCGGTATATTCTGTTCCTTTTCTGCAAAACGCACCTTCATATATTATGAAACGATTGTCATTAACTATGACACTTGCAGATCGTGGCATCACTTCTATGTAACAAGCAATATTAAAATGGATGTAGCTTCGTAATTCTTTGAGACATCAGAATGGGATTTACGTCACTAGGCATATTTTTTTGCTTTCTTTTTTTGGGAGTAATAATACATTTTGAGTTTTCATCAGTGTCTTTCGCTTCGATAAGGATGAAATCTTAGCATTGGTTTTACCTATAGCAAAACCAGCTAAAAACATCATTCAGGTCGACTAACCACCTGCTCTGAGCCACTCAAAATGGAGTTGTATTATTATCACAGGTAATTGGAACGGCCATCATGTTCAAACAAGGGCGTCCACAATCGCCACTGTTTGTCCAGACGCAGTAACTACATGCAGGAGCCGCAAAGAGATTCTAAACAAACACCAAAGAACGAACTCACAAAGAGCCGTTGAAGTGGCTAGACGGACCAGATCCCACAATGGTGGGCTGCATGTGAAGCAACCAAATATTATCACGCACCGCTTGACTCCGCGCGGGCCCCAAACAAAGCCGCGGGGATAATGAATGAAATGCCCAGTTGGCTAAAAGACTTTTGAAATGGAAACGCTTTTTGAAATTACATGAGAATACACAGTGTTGGAAAAGCAAATGTAGAAGACTTTGAACCAAAGACACAAAACAGTAATTTAATAACGAACGACATGCTGCGGCATGAAACTTCAGCTGGCTAAAAGGGTAATTTCAGTTACTGTCAGAAGTGTACCAGTGAATTGAAGACGCTTTTTACCGGGAGCTAAACAGCATCTGTTCGCGAAGAAACAATTAATTTAATGAGTGTTTGTTGGCGAGCGGGATGCGGCACAAAAGAGGACTATTACCATGTCCAGGCCGCGGGCGACGTTCGTTAGCGCCGATTCTGAGACAATTCCAGTTTCGCGAATTCCATCGCACAATACTCACCAACAATCCAGAGCCATTACAATAGACTTATTGTCATAAAAATAGCCAATACGAAAATGACGGGTTACGAAGCTTTGTAAGAGCCGAACTTTCAGGCATTATGAACAATTCTTTGTTCGAAATATCCTCGGGGAGTCGCGAGACATCCACAATGCCACCGTGAAACGTATTTATAAACGTTATGATGTGAATGGATAATATGCGCCGTCTTGTGTCCATTGTGAGCGACAAAGCCGGCAAATCGAGGCCTTGGACTTGCACAATTAGAATTAGATACTGGATTGGCGAGACTAGTATTTTTCGGAGAGCTAGACAAAAGCGTTAAAAATGTCAACGCCCGTTAAAAACAAAACAAACATGGGTAAGTAAAATACCGCGGCCACAGCGAGCGCCATTGTACGCGGGACAGAATGAGGAATAGGAGATAGAGAAAAAGGTAAAAAAGATTGTGTCGTTTTTCTGTTTGAACAATGCGCTGTGTCACCGCCGCCATGTTGGATTCTGAGGCGCGTGAGCCTGACAATTGGCAAGGTTCGATTTTATAATGTATGCTTTGCGATGCTTTCTCGGTAAGGCACTTGAATTATGGGCTTGTTTGGAAAGTTATTGTAGTGGTAAGGTTAAAAGCGTCGGCCGTTCGATTTCGGTAATTATATTCAGAAACTGTAACTAACATTCATGGTTTTAACATGTGGCTTGTTTTGAATAGGTAGTTGATGGATTGCAGCATTGCTGAGTTCTCTATGTAAAAGACATCCGTATACGCATTCGTCAAAGTTAACCCTATCAAGTCGCATTCAGATTATCGTCTAAGCCGATAAACCAAAAAAACTGTTTTACTGCGTCTGCTCACGATCTTCCACGGATTAATCCATGAATTCCACTAAACGTCTCTTATTGCGAATCCGATTGTCGTCAATTGACGATTTTTTGGTCAATTTGCGGAATTCTGACACCGTGTTTTCGATGTTTAGCAATCGGAGAGAAGGTTATTCACCTATGTTTTTGTTGCTGTTTTTGTAGTAAGCTAGACTTTGTTTTTCTGCTACGCTACAGATTCGTTTCTTGATATCATCGTGACTTTGATTGTCGTGAGTAAGTAGGTAGTGAATGTGACGAGATAAAATATTAATTTGGTTTTTTAGAAGGTCGGTAGCAATACTGGTAGCTGATAAGAACCAAATGGAACGCTTCTTCTCTAAGATGTAGATCTCCAACAAAAGATATGGCAGATTGGCAGCGGGAAATTCCGTATTTTTTTCTGTGTGCATTATTCTTAACAACGTTTGGGTACTTAGCGTGTTTTCATAGGTCTTCAAAGATATTAGCAGAGTCACCACAAACGAAATGCAACAGCCAAATCAACTATGTAACCGCCTTTGCAGATGCCAAACTGTTAAAGCTGGCTACTCTTCCTAGCTTATATAGAATCTATCGCCATGAATTATTTGATAAACTTTGATACTGAATATACTAATTAATGTGTAAAATAAGACCGTACTAGGTAGTTCAATTTGTACAAAGCAACACCAACATTTACAGAATTGGATCTAGAACACATTTTCGTTTTTTGCCACAAAAAATATTGTTACTCGTACGTTGTTGCTTTCTCACCAAAAATAACTTAAACCATGCTACAAATTAATCGTTTTCACACCTTTGAACGGCATCTGAAGCAGTAGTCGGCCTAAAATAACAACCTCCATTGTGCCAAGATATTGGATTCTTGGATTGCGTGCACAATCTTTTATATAGGTTTTTTTTCTTTGTCGTTGACAAAGAGATTTGATTCGATGACGGATTCTATGAATGGGTTTGGATATGACACCTGAATCTAACATCCCATTGAATTGTTCGATTCATTCTTTGTTCGAGGGAGGATCAGCCGGATGCAAGGATTGTCAAAATTTAAAGGTTTTAACGATAAAAACTGGGGTCGTTAAGCGAGGAGAATCGGTCGATAGTGATGCTATGAATATAAACGTGCAGCTTGTCTACCACGAGTGCGTGGGTCATACACAGATTTAGGTTCGCGTCTTTCCTGTGGACATTATCAAAGTTAAGGGCTACGAAGCCTAATTTTTGGTTGGACTCTTAATCCGCGTGAACGGCGTCTCCTGTTCTATATTACTATTCGATAAAAACATTATTTATATGCACGTGAGCTCTTAATTATAGACCACAGTAGAGACGAATTTTGTTTTATACACTGTCTAATACCCGAATATGTCGTAATTATGTATTCTTTCCTTTCTAGCACGTATGTAAACGCAAGAGGGACCATTGTTTTATATCCGAAATAAACACGACCATGCTAGGCAGGTAACACAGTTTGCACAATATCAAATGCTTCTCATTGAAACAAGTGAACTGGCGATAATTTTAAATTTTTAATATCTATCATCATCATTAGTCGGTTGTTCATGGATTGCAGATATAACTTTCAATGTTTGGTTGTTTGAAACCGTTAGTAATCTTAAGTTACGTCTATTAAAATATGTTGGTATGGGAAGTTTGACTGTTCTCTATGAGATGACAGCTGTCGGCGCCATGCGTTGACTGGTCAGTATGGTGCGGTCAATGCAAACTGCCAGTAACTAAGAGAAAGTTAAGAAAAACTCAATACTAAACCCATTTCGTGTTAGGCAAGAGTGAACAGGCATTATCTGGGTGAGGGTGATCCATCTTAGGCCTTGTCTTAACATTCGATCAGGTTAGAAGACCAAAAGCAATCCCATTTTTAATAAAAAATCAAACTCGAGTTGAAGTATTTCGCAATTATGTTAAACTAATTTAAAATAACTACTTATTAGGTAGGTATTTATAATAAATATTCTACATTTTTTCGATACATAGTTCCTTTTGATTTTAAACTCTACACGTACGCGCCATATTTTTTGATAATAATCAATGGGACTACTTTTTCACTGTAACCATGAGTGCATGCGTGCATTTAACAAGACTCTAAAAGTTTAATCGCTACTTTATGCTCCACTCCGCCCAGAGGAAATTTTCTCAGGAAACCTACAATTACAAAGTCACAGCAAAGTCATTTAGCACTAGCCCGCCTATTTTTCTCATGACTTACCTTGAACAGAAGTAACCATGTCTCCAATCAACGCAGCGTGATGGGTCAGCCCATCTACTATTAAGGAAAGAAGGGAGCCGAGGCGTCATGCTGCTACCATTTGTATAGAAAATATTATGATGCATTATAGTAGGAATTATGAATTAATTTATTGATGTAACATTAAGTGTGATTAATGCTTCCTTTGAGTAAGTGTTAGTTGAATTTATTTACCATGAAAATGAGTAGGTAAGTGAGAGTAGAATCTCTGTTAGAGAAAAAACGTTTACACAAGTTGGGTGAAATTTTTAATTTTCTATAAGACCGTAATCGTACCAGTGTTTGACATTTACCATTGTATGAGTATTGAAGGTGTAAAGTAATGGGTCTGTGTCGAGCACTGGGACGTTGACATTACCAGTAATATTGCCAGACTCTCAATGTCCTCAAATCTTTGATATAATATATTATATTATATTACACTATCTTTATTGCATCCATGGTAGTTACATATGGTCTTGAAAATGTATACAGTGTCACATGGGCCCTGGTAGGGCGTAGCAAATTTATCTAAGATTATTTCGTAATATGTATATAATTATTAATGACCATATAAATAATACTTATCTACAATAATGAATAATAATATAGGTACATAAAACTAAAAAAAATAAAACTAAAGGTAAAAAAATTGCCCCAGGTCGCTGCCAGGCGGTAGTGTGCCCAGAAGGCTGGCAGCATTGCCACGTTGAATGGCAACGCTGATCCTCTGGGCTAGCTAAAAGCCAGCCTTCTGGTCACGTGAAGCCTAATTTAAGCCATTATTAATTAAATACATAGAGAACATCCAAGACTCAGAAACAAATATTCATGCTTATCACACAAATACTTGCCCTTACCGGGATTCGAACCCAGGACCTTCAGTTTCGTAGGCAGCGTCACTACCCGCTAGGCTAACCGGTCGTCAAGATTTTTTAATAGTACATTTCTTAACTTGGTACGAAAAGTTTTGTAATTTTCTACGTTGACTAGGTTCTTAGGTAGTTTATTATAAATCACAATAGACCGGTAGTATGGGCTACTCTTGACCAGTTCTAGTGTAGCTTCTGGAGGACGGACTAGTTCCTCTTGCCTTCGGGTACTTGCGACATTTTCGTACAGTTCTTTATGCTTCCTTACGAACATTGCCGCCTCATAGAGGTACGGTGGAGATGCGACGGGGCTAGTGTGTCAACACAGGTTGCATCCCACACCAGGAGCCGTCCCAAACTCCACGGGACCAATGACATCCCGTCCGGTCTCTTGCCATCGTTTCTTAGAATCCCAGAAGGCTCTAAAACAGCCGGCACCTTGGCCGATGCAAGAGATCGATTAGGAAGTTGGATATCTAATGTTGAATCATGACGAAGTGCGAAACATTAATGTAGGGTGACCACGAGATTTTAAAATATGGATAAATCAAATTAAAAGTGGACAAAAAAAAAACGTACTTAATTAAGGTTTAAAAGCATTGTAAGTTATTGTTAACTATGTATAGACTTCAAAAAAAATATTACGATTCACGATTTAGAATTCAGCCTGTATAAGGAACAATACAAATCCGATTACGCTTCCCTGTGGTATGGAGTGGTTCGTAAATGTATACTACATTTTACACACCGATTTTACAACGTTTATGCTGTTAGTACGTAGGACAAAAAATTCTATATATAAAATGATATTGTATTATAGTAGCTTCTATCTATGTCCACTTGCATTTATCAATCGCAAAGAATTTACAACTAACTAGAAACTATTTTCAACCCCACATACCAGGGCATCATGTGGTGCGCCGAGCTTGAGGTGCAGTTAAGAGGCGGTCCGATCGTGCTGGGCGCTCCGCCCAACATGTGGGAAGGAAGGGAACTAAGAGCCGTTTCACACGTTAAGACAATAACAGCACCAGGGTTACATGTAATGTGAAGGGCAGTAAGATCATCAAGCAGTAATACCATAAAGCGAGGCCATTGAGACAATAAAAAAGTTGAATTCATAAAGTATATGCATTTAAGGTTTTAAGACACATGTCGCCTCGACTCGTTGATTTCGCTTTTGCAGAATTACATCGTTTTAAACTGTCAAGATGCTGTATTATTGCAATCATAAGGTTATCACCATCTCATCTACATATACCGAAATGTTGCTGTATTAGTCATTAATTGTTGGAGTGACTGAATATACTCGAGATTCGAGCGGTGTACGAAACGGCATTGCATATGAACTGAATATACAAATAAGTTACTATAGACTTGAACAGTAAAAAGTAAAAACAATTACATATTCAGATTGTAGAACAATCAACACGGTTCTCCATGCAACAATATGATGTAAACATGAATGTTTAAGATTTTACCCAGACCGTACTTCTTTCTGGAATGGAGTTTTGGCTTACATAACTATAAGCAGCACTTTCAAACATATAATTTTTTTACCATTTCTCGAATACAACTTATTTGCCTTTGAACTAACATTTTCGTATACCAGGGCGCCACGCGGCGCGAGGAGGTCCACCACACCTCTTAGCCCAAACCAGATCACTCCTGCTGTGCGTCACGCCTTCAGCCGTACCTGTAGCTAGGGAAGAAATAATTCACATGGAAACACTGTCAGAGAAAGGGGTAAGACACAGAGTGGTGGAATTACTTACTTCTCTACAGTAGGGAGAAGTAATTCGACCTAACAGAAGACCGCAGTCATAATAACACCTCTACTAGCTGGTAGGTAGGTGGTGTTGTTTCTGGTGGTAAGTAAGGTTGCCAGAACTCCCGAGCATGCGATCTGTGAGCGGGGCTGTATTTTTCTCTAGCTGTGGAAACAACGATTCCGAACGGAAGTCCTATACACGGTTAGTACAAGATGGCGCACGAGCTGTCTCGCGGTGAGAAATAATATCCGTCTCTTTCTAAGTGTTCTAATTAGAGCGAGACGGATAGTATATCGGCTTTAGTCTCAAGAGGTAATATGCTTCAAAAATAAGTAAACTACATTTGTATATATTTGCAATTATTTTCTCAAACTATTACCATTCCAAGACTTAGGGTACCAGGGCATCACGCGACGCGAGGAGGTCCACACCTCCAAGACGAGGGCGGTTCGGTCCCGCTGCGCGTTCCGCCCCGCGTACACTGTAGCGCTGCGGAAGAAGAAATTCACACGGAAGCTGTGTTGCTGTTTAGTTCTCAGGTTAGCTAAATTACATTGCTAGCTTCAAGTTAGTTATTTAGTTTAAACCTCTGCATACTATTTCACCGATAAATAAATGTAATATTATCCTATTGAAAAACATGAAATCAAAGCCAAAATGGCAAGCATCAAACTAAAAGTATTAGGTACCTACGATGACAGGTACCTATGAATGACATACGCAGAGTCTATGCGACACCAATATCGTCTTACGTCGATTGATTGTACACACACACTTGTCTACACATAATTATGTATGTTGCAAATAATGCGGTCGCTAGACCAATTAACAACATCAGCGTAATCGGGTACCTTTTCATTATCGACTGTAATTTTTTAGAGCTGAAAATAACAGTTGTGAAGTCCCAATGCACGTTTGAAGTATTACGCAATTACCCTACTGACTGATATTCGCCGTATATTTTAGGGTTTAAATATGTAAAGATGACCCCTGCGTAACTTTCATTTCTTACGTGGTCTTGCATTGCTTTGCTTTACTTTTTACTTTTCATAATTTTATTGTAATAAAAATAATAGAACCATAACTTACAACCACTATGCCTTGTCTAATCATTTACCGTTTATTCCAAATTAAATTTACCTTACAGTACGCGCTGTCACTTCACTCTCTAATCCACCACTAATACCGTCAAAATGACACATTAAAACATTCAAAATGTCATTAAAACATTGAAATTCACATACGAACAGCCGACACAAAATTATACACCCCAAGATAATAAAAAGGCATTTTATCCATAAAATTACCATAAAGCATAATTAGCCTTTTTGTAATGCACTCTGATTCTTGTATGAGCATAGACAAATAGAGTAAGGAGCCATAGAGCTCGCGCGCACCCTCTGGCATCACAATAACTCATGTTTACATTGTATGGGAATGTATAATTTGATAGAGAAATGTGTGGTGAGAGAGACATGAGAAAATTAGACCGGTCAAGATGACATTATGAGAAGCTGCGGTGGCTCGGCTAATATTTTACTTGAATTTGAATTTCCGAGGGCCCCCGGTATTCCGGGGCCCCCAGCTCACGCCTGCTTTACACTGGAAATTTGTTTTTATGGCATGAAGAAGTTAAACAAACGCTCAGGTCACGGCGGTTTTCAAGATTATAAAAGCACACGGGGGCAAAATTTGGAGTTGAGTACAGCTAGTCGATTATGTGACACACTGTACGCGCGTCAGCACGGCTATCACGCGACGGCGCGCGAGCTCTCTCGATTTTTCTCGCACTATGCGTCTCTCTTTTATTAGAACAGTTAGAACAAGAGGTCAAGTGCGAGAAAAATCGAGAGTATTTCGCGGCCGTCCGATGCCGATGCCGATGATAGACGTGCAGGTAGCTAAATGACAATTTTTGTACAGTAAAATGACAGTTGACTTGTTCCAACGCTCGTTCGAAACGTTAACGGCCGTAGGTATTCATAAACGTTCTTCAAGCCTATTTTAACTAAAGTGGCGTTAAAAATCGTTCGTCCTTATCTGTCACTTTGACATTTGTGTTCGTCAGAAAGGGACAAAGCACATTTTACTTAGCGGAGGCATTTTAAGTTTTTTGAATGAGGGGGTATAAGTGTGTACACCTCTGCAGGTCGATCACGTAACGCATTGTACGCGCGTCAGTTAGATGTAAACTAAAAATTTTATGTGGAAATATTACTGTTGGATCTACCTAACGCGCGTTCACCAGAGGGGCAATCATTGTGATTGCCCGTCTGGTGTTATGTACAGGATGCCATCAACTCTGTATCATACACATGAAGTCAAAGTACTGAATTGGATAATTGTTAACTCATTAGCGTAATTGCCTCATACGCATGATCCAACGGCTTCAATTTGTTAAAGGTTTTTGATAGAAACTTACCTATCCAAACCTCACTCTTACTTAAGTACTTAATCAATTAGTTTTGGCCAATCGTCTACTAGCAAACTGTTGAGAGGATACCAATTGGTTCCTATTACAACGGGTTTATCTTTTGTAGTTTAGGAGTTTAGGTGACCTTCTGTTTCCATCAACAGATCAGCTCAGTGTTACCAATATTGCGTTGTCACCGAACTTACATAAATGCCTTTCAGCTCGAACAGATACTGAGCTTTTTCTTGGATTCGCTATATCATAGTCGCGGTACCATTCAAATTTGTAACCAAAGCCTCGATGAAGCATAGCAAAACCATTACCCATAGGTACTCAAAACATCCGCGCAAATAAACATCAAATTATCGCGCAAAAAAACGCCACAAATCGCGTTTACATCGCGTCTTAACGCGCGTCACGGCGAGGTCCAAACAGCGCGATCCTGAGTTATGGCCGCCGGACAATGCGTAATCAATAACAATTTCACTACGAGAATGTAAACTTGATTTGTGCGCGGCGATTCGTAAATGGACACGCTTCGCCCAGGGATTCGTAGTGTATTCAGTGACAACTGGGGTTTTCGCGGTTTAACGGTGGCAAACAAACATGCCTCGTGGAAAGCAGAGACCGTAGCCTATCCAAGCTTGCGACTCCAGAGAAGTCAATATGCACCACGATTCTGAATACAGCATCCTTAGAATCCTAAACTATATAAAATTATAAATGCGAACGCTTGGATGTTCAGATGTTGTAACTCAATCTCGCCTAAACGATACAACCGCTTTCGATAAAATTTTGGACGAAGATAATTTATAGCCTGGATTTAAATATAGGATAGTTTTTATCCAGGGTCCATGCAGACGAAGTCGCGGGCGAAAGCTAGTAAAAAATACTTGTAATAATGAAATCATACCTTATATTAATCTACACACTGCGCTCTAGAACTATAGAATAGCAGATGTGGGTGTACTTATAAGAAGATCGCCTTACTTAAGGGCAACTGGGCCGGCCATGTTTACTTGGTGGTTGCCACAGGATGGACACAGGCGACGAAGCAGACCCACGCGGAGATATCGGGATGACTTGGACGCGTTTGCAAGTGACTGGCCATGAATTGCGGGGACGGGAATAATCCAGGCCTTAGCCCAGCAGTGGGACACTTTAAAAGGCTAACAAAAAATACTTTATTATGACTAAAGGAGAGATAGAAATATACCACCATGCATGCCTGACAACATGACCACACTAAAACCAAGAACCTATAGGTCACGTATATTGACCAGTGTTGGTCTCATATACATATATCTAAATTAAAGCCATATCTTAGGAACGTACAGGTATCACTGAAACTATTAAAATTTTAGGCAAATCGTCCTCTCGATTATCCTGAACGCAACATTTACGTCCTACGTCCTACGCCTGCGCATCGAATCCGCGCTAAGTATTATAGATGGCGCGGAGACATTCGAAATACCGACGTTAGTTATTTTATAACTGTGCCCAATGCGCCAAATTGTACTCGACAATATCGCATTGTGCGCTGAATAACGATCTGAAAATGTATTTTGACTGGAGCATTGTGGATTTGTCAAGCAATTACGTTGTGTGAGTTTACTTTTATCGGGTTTATGGACAGCATTTAAAAAAGCAATATTCTTGCCAATTATAATTTTTAAACCAGAGTGTACTTGTGTCAAAGTTCGTATCGGGATGAATTAGGTACTAGGTAATTTTATTCAGCAATAGCTGCCCGCGCGGCTTTGCTCCCATATCGCTACGAACGCAGGCAAACCCGCGGGTTAAAAGATAGCCTATGGCCACCCAGAAAGTCCATTGTATACACAGGTGAAATATTTTTTGAAATCGGGCCAGTGGTTCCGCATACTAATATTATAAAGAGGAAAAGTCTTTGAGATTGTAGCTTTCTGAGTATGTACGAGTAGTCATGGGTAGTCTCCGGAACCGCTCATCCGAATTCAAAAATTCTTTCACCTGCGTGTAGAATGGACTTTTTGGATGGTTATAAGCTATATTTTATCCAGCGGGTTTGCCCGCGTGTTTTGCAATACGCGGAAGAAGCCGCGTGGGAAACTAGTAATATGTATTATACAGAGCAAAAGTCAGTCTGATTTTAGCTTTGTAAAATGTAAGTTTGTATGTAATGGGTAATCTCCGGAACCGCGGGTTTGCCTGCGTTCTTTGCAATACGCGGGCGTGCGGGCAGCTAATATATATAGGTATATTTATACAGATGCCCAAGGCTTCATTTAGTGCTAGACTAGGTTTAGCTCTCATAAATCAGCTGGATTCACTCACCGCGCGCCATCATGAACTCCTAAGGCTCTTACGTTAATGTACACGCGGCCTTACAAATTGAAACTAATACTGTACATTGCGTTATAATCTCTTACTGTAAAGGCTAGGTTACACTGAAAACGGTAACCTAACTAGATAAAAATTTATAACACTGAATTTTGGCGAAAGTATCTCATTGGCCTTTACAGAAGCGTAGTAGAATAGAAAACTTACTCGTGACTCACACAAAACCTGGCGATAACCAGCGCTGGTCTTCCTTTGGAACCACCAGGGGTACCTACAGTGTAAAATCAAAACAAAATAATAATAATATAACAATGATACAAAACTAAACTTACACACATAATATGCTTAGAGAAAAAGAAAAATAAATGCTCATTCAATAATTACCTACGTATAAAACTCGTTTAGAGATGGGTAGAATTGGGTAAATACGTCCTTACATACATATACATACATACATAAGTACATTCACGCCTTTATTCCCAAAGGGGTAGGCAGAGCACATGAAACTTATGTTTCAGCGCCACTTTTATCATAAATTATCGCATAAAAAAGATCGACAAAATGTGATATTGCAGTGATAGGTTGCCCACAACACACTTTAGCCATACATACATATCTATACAATATATAATATTCTATTTATCATCAGATTTCTACTCATAGTATATTACTTGCAATACAATTTTTTTTTGTTGAATATTTAATATTGAGATTTATTTGCAGAGTAGCGAAAAGGTTTCGTAGCAATTTCAGTAATTAGTTGATGCAACTCGCAATATCGTTGCTAAAATATTTGAGTTATTGATGACCATTGAAAGCAGCTCCTTGTTTTCCGTAGGCACTATTTTGATTGGTCATACGGAACAACTGCTATAAAAATTATGCACCTACTAATTTATCTTTCGAAAACTTAATTGAAAGGGCATAATTTAATAATAAGATGTTGAACTCGCAGCCCATTTATTTCTTTTTTAATTTTATAAACTGAATCGAAAAATAGCATCTATACAATTACTAAACCTGCTCACTAAATTTGAGAAGTGTGACCTATAGAGGAGAACAGCCGGACATCTGGACATCCAGACATACGAAGCTGAAATGTTTTGGCCCAAGCAAACAGACAACTTCGATCGCTTCGCTCGCTCGTTCAACTACAATTGCCATGACTCATCAGTCTCTCCACAACTCCCCAATAATATGTAAAGTGCATCAACAGAAACACAAAGAAACGGTCACTTTCCGCTCGTTTCGTTTTATTTATCCGCCAAGGGACCAAAACGAGAAATAATTACATTTTATAACACAAAAGTGTCCCAATCGATAAAGATTAAAGTTTTTTTCATGAGAAATATTTTCGTTGAATTTAAGGAAATTATATGAACGCGCCCGTATGGATATATGGGTGTGCAGGTAAGTCAGTAAATCAGGATTAGGGCAACGAGGTCCGTTTGTGTGTTATTTATAAACTAAATCCACACGCCGCGACGAGGTCACCTCGTACGGAGCGCTTCGTGTACAATTATGCTTTCAATGAGGTTTAGTAACAAGTTTTCTGTCAAAATATGTAAGAATTTTGGATAATCTACCCATTATTCATTCTAAAAGTGGGGAATCATCGGAATAAAAGTGCACTAAGGTCCGTGTAATCTTTTACAAAGCAGACTGCGGGCTTTAGGCTAGAATGCAACCGGGAAAACAGCTAGAAAGACGACGATGATCGCCTAACAACTGAACGTAACAGATATGTATTCGTAAACGCGAGCTGGAGCGTCGGACATTTTATCGATGCCATATAGGCCCGAAGTAATCTATGATATTTACTGCAAACAGTCCATTTAAATGAAATTAATAAACAACACGGACCATCTCCAATAATCATGAATCATGATATAAGCTAGTCCATACTATTCCTAAAAAAATCTAGAAATTTAACAGACCATGAAGGAATACTCCAGGAGGCCATGCAAAAAACTGGTGATAGTAGCCTATGGAGAAGTCAGGGGGCCGATTTTTGACTTTTGAGCGCTCGACTCTTTCACTCGAAAGCTGTCAAAAATTATGAAATGCTATTTTGAAATAGCGATAGAAAATTTAAAAACGAGTGGTATTGACCACTCGCATTCAATTCTAATGGTAGAAAGTAAGTGCCTGCCATTTTGACACTACTACTTTTATTTGATTTTCGAGCGCTCGAAAGTCAAAAATCGGCCCTCTGGTCATCAAGAATAGGACATGATGTCACGATCGTCAGTATTGAGGGAACAACTAATGATGATGAGACAAGGGAAAATTTCAATTACATAGGCTGCTACTTATGTATCCGGAATCCAGGATTCCAACTTTCTTAAACACAATTTTTGACCTCCATGGTAAAATTTGAACTCTTTTAATACTGGCCGCTATATTTTTTTTTCTTGAGTACGCTAGTCTTTTGTTTTTGGCGGGTTTAAATTGTTATCTCGTTGCAAGACTGGAACTTACTCGTGAAAATATTCGTGCTATGATTTATTACGATTTTCGGCGTGCCTTAACGCAACAACAATGCATAGATCAATTAACTTTGACTTTTGGTGATGAAGCTCCATCAAAAACTACTGTGTATCACTGGTTTAGTGAGTTCAATCGTGGACGTAGTATGCTTACGGACGAAGTTAAGGAAGGTCGCCCGAAATCGGCCGTTGTACCACAAAATATTGAAGCAGTGCGGAAACTTATAATGCATGACCGTCATGTTACGTATCACGAGATAGAGGCAATTCTGGGGAAATCTATGATGAGCATTAATAAGATATTACATGAACATTTAGCTGTAAAAAAATTTGTTCGCGTTGGATACCGCGCAATTTAACTAAGGATCAAAAAGAGGCTCGCGTCGAATGGTGCCAAAAAATGTTGAAAAAATATAACCGTGGTGACTCAAAAGCTGTTTATAATATCTAAACAGGTGACGAATCTTGGATATATGCGTATGATCCCGAAACTAAACAGCAATCAACAGTGTGGGTGTTTCAAAATGAGCCGAACCCTACGAAAGTTACTCGTGCAAAAAGCACCTTGAAACAAATGGTCGCCTGCTTTTTTGGTTTGAATGGCCATGTGGCTACAGTGCCACTAGAAAATCGTAAAACGGTTAATTCGGAGTGGTACACGACCATTTGTTTGCCAGAAGTGTTTGAAAAAATACGTAAAGACAACCAGCGACGCAGAATCATTCTTCACCATGACAACGCCAGCTGTCATACATAACGCGAAACAACTCGATTTTTGGAAGGTCAAAATATAGAATTAACGGTTCACCCACCGTACAGCCCTGATTTGGCACCCAATGATTTTTATTTATTTCCAAATGTAAAGAATAAATTACGTGGTCAACGATTTTCGACCCGTGAAGATGCGGTCGACGTGTTCAAACAACACGTTTTGGAGATACCTCAATCAGAGTGGCAAAAGTGCAACAGTGCATCGATCATCACGGAGAATATTTTGAAAAACAATAAAATAATATTTAGTAATGTACGTTTGATTATTTTTCCAATTCCGGATACATAAGTAGCAGCCCTCGTATAACTCGTTTTGGAACTGACATTGAAAGGTTTTTTTTACATTTGTTTACAAGCTCCATTTTGAATACATCGGTAATACATTGACCGCACTCGAAAACATCAATAAATGGACCCAAATGGCGTTGCAACGAAGTATCCAGATTCTTTTAATAACAACTGTAACACTGGCATTATTCAAGTCAACAGATAAAGCGCACGCATGGCCCGCGGCCGTTAGAACAATAAAAACGTATGGCGTAATTAGCAACCAGCATTGTTTATTATGTTTGCAAATTGCTGTATACAACAAACTATTGTCCAGTTTGTATGCGCAAGGGATGGGCGGTGAGCGGTTTAATATTCAGAGCAATGACGCGTAGTTGCAGTGTCCAAGAGGCAACCGGATGGCTCGCGGTATTTGAGCTCCCGAAGTGTTGTGGAACCGCCCTGTGAAACCCGAATTGAGCCAACTTGGACTAGGGCGGGCGAAAATAGAAAAAAATGTATAAAAACATTTTTTTTGTCGCGAGGCAGCCCAGTTATACTACGATTGCCTTAAAGTGTGTACGCTGTTTATATAATGAAATGCTGTTTCAATCGAATACCTGGCGACAAGTTTTTTTTCAACCCCCTCTAAGCTAAGGCTCAGTTCGGGTTGCTCGGGGTGGTTCCATAACGCTTTGGGAGCTCAAATACCGCGAGCTATCCGGTGCCTCTCGGAAACAGAGAGTTGAACAAGTCAGTTGACTTGCCCTTACGGAAGGTGTCGCGCATTGGGACATTTACCTTATCTGTTGTTATTGAAATAAAGATCAACCCAATGAAAATAAATTGTTAAACAGAGCGGAATTTGAACTCACCTATTATCATCTCATTGCCTTACCGGGCATGGCTTCTAGTTTGGCAACATTCACTTTTGCATTATTAATTGCAAATACCAAAGCGGCAAAAGCTGGTGAAGGTCCCGGGAGCCGCTGGTTGCGGGTGGCGTAGGACCGGTCACTGTGGCACTCTTTGAGGGCGGCCAATGACCACCCCACTTTTCTGTACTTTTTTTTAATCTCATCTCACCTCAACTTTCACCCATCTCATATCTTGACGCCGCGATTTATAGTAACTAAGCCTAGGTAGAGGTCTAGTTTGGTTAGGGGTGACGGGTGAGGTGAAGCGCATTAGCGCGTTCCAATTTCCAAATAACAGCCCAGCGTCTTTCGGCTGATATGACGACCAACATTTATTTTTTTCAATTCGACAACAGTTCTTACTTTTACGCTGTTCTCTCTAAACTTGCGCTTCAAACCCCCGAAGCAGTGCACATGGCACCCTACAGATAATACTCTACGGAAATATGCAAATAATACATTTTCTAGTTCGAACAATAGCCGGCAACATTAAGAGCCTCAATAAGACGAATTAACAGCATAATAAAACAAATAAAAAACTGCGTTGGCAAACAAGCGCACGGCCCGTCAGACAATCACCCATAGCCAATGTCGTAACTGTGGGTTGAACGCATGAAACATCATTATTGAAATGGAGGACACGCGTTGTGATGTTTCAGACACAGTTCGAAATTGGGACCTAGTTCGACTTGTAGGAATGGCCCGTCGTCCCCCTAACGTGTTTCCGGGTAGTGTTCAAACGAGCCAGGGCTGTTATTCGCTAAGCGTTAATGCGGCTCACCCCGCCGTTCAGCCGTCACGAAACTAGACCTCTACCTACGCTTGGTTACTACACATCGCGGTGTCAACATATATTTGTGGGTGAGCGTTGAGGTGAGCCTAAAACACGTTACAGAATAGGGGGGCAGGGGTCCGCTTTGGCACCTCATCCCAAGATTTGGCGAAGGCCCTAGTCCTAGTAGTCGAAACACCTTCCAACCCAGAGGGAAAACTAGACCTTATTGAGATTAGGCCGGTTTCCTCAGGACGTTTTCCAACACTGAAAAGCCACTGTTAAATCCCTTAGTAGTAGTTAAATTATATTTGAATAAATGTATTATCAGAGCTTTTTATTTATGACATATCTCACAAGGTATTGCCAACAATCCATAACTTCCAGAACCGTTAACCCAATAATTTCTGAATGAACCAAATTGACTTATCTCCACTCAAGCATTCGCAGAGAAACTCCATTCAATATCTCCCTTTATCTACCACGCAATTCCGAAAACGTGGTCGGTTTTTGTCCAGGCCTATTGTTGCCTAGTGTGCGATGCCCAGTGGGCCCACGTTTTGCGCATCTCTGCCCCCTTTTTGGCTGCGGCTCGCTCGAATCGGTCCATTGTGCAGTGACAAGTATTTCAGAAAAATATACCACCCTGTTACTGGTACTAATTTGTACAGGGATGTAACAAGGCGGTAAACATATATTTGTTATAATCACAAACAACACATTAATGTCCATAATAAATGTATTACAGAGTTAGTGAGCGTGAGCGTTAGTGTGGTAGATAACTGTCTGTCTGACTGAAATATTGTGTTGTTTTTTTTTATATCGTGATATATTATTATAATTTATAATGTATCATCATCATCATCATCATATCAGCCGAAAGACGTCCACTGCTGGACATAGGCCTCCCCCAAAGAGTGCCACAATGACCGGTCCTACGCCACCCACATCCAGTGGACTCCCGCGACCTTTACCAGGTCATCAGTCCACCTTGTGGGGGGCCTACCCACGCTGCGCCTTCCGGTACGTGGTCGCCACTCGAGAACCTTTCCGCCCCAACGGCCATCGGTTGACCGGTTATAATGTATAATGTAATGAAATGAATATTGTATTTATAATGTAATGAATATTGTAATTAATCTTTTAATTTCCGACACAGTTTATATTGTTATGGAATAAATTGATTTGATACTATCAATGTGTTTTTATAGATTACTATTGATCTTCTTATGGCCGGTTCCAATTATCAATCCACCGATAGTTTTCCTTACCAACAGTTACAATTTGACACATTTTCTACGGGTAATCTGTCAAAATGTAACTGCCGGTAAGGAAAACTATCGGTGGATTGATTATTGGAACCGGCCATTAGTCGTGCACTTTTGACAGAATGTTCTTGGTCACATGTCATGGTCGATTTTTGCAAAAGACCTTTTCATGACTCTCGTGGGATAATAGTGCAATCGTTTCCCGTTGCATTCTGCACCAGCACTTTTAGGGTGTATTTGGTCCCCAGTGGGGTTGACAGTATGGCCGGTGTAGGTGGTATTCCGATCTCCCCTCACTCCCCAGTCATATTCGATATATTTTGGGCGAGTTGAGAGCATGTTCGTGTTTGGAATTGAAAGTCACAATCTAAGAATTATTCCTTACGAGTGATGGCATTTTTGTCTGATTGTATATATTGATCAACGCTTGGTGAAAACACTGCTTGATAATATTGCTGAAAATAGAAAATAAATGTAATTTATAAAATGTTAATGTAATTTTAGATTTAACTTAGTTTTGATTTAATTTAGGTAATGTTACCTAGTTATAATCGTGTATACAGAGCGTCCCAAGACTAATACATGAAGGAAAATACCTTAAATATCTTAGATAGGATATTTTGCTGAAAGAAGACGGTTATTTTTAAAAGTTTGTAATTGCATTAAAAAAAAAACAAATAATTACTTGCTACATCTGGGAATAGAACCGACTTGAATGTGAAAATAATCCTCCCGTATTTTTATGATGCCAATCGAAAGAATGAACCAAAAATAATAATATTGTTTAAGTAACGTACCTTAAAAGAAAGAATGAACGTAACATTTATCATTTTAATCAAATTATAAACATACTTGAAACTGCCGAAGTCAATTGAGTATTTTTTGTAAATTAATTAATTGAATGCTTAAAATGTGATCCTTCTTATGTTATGCAAATCGTCAATCTTTTAACAAGTTCGCTGCGTGTTGATTTTCATACCATATTATTATAAGAGACGAGATAAGAAATATCTCCGAGGCGGAGCAACACAACTTAATTTTTCAACAAGATCCTTCTGCTCATAATAGTCGGAGAGAAGTAGTTTCTGAATAAATTTTTTCCTACTTGGATTTGTAGTAATGATTATTTTTACGTTATCTCTTTCTTTTAAGATACCATGTTACTTAAAAAGAATTATTATTTTTTGTCCATTATTTCGATTGGCATCATAAAACACGGCACGGTTGTTTTTTTACATTGATGTCGCTTCGAATCCCAGCCGAAGCAAGTTATTTTTAGAAAATCAATGAACGCAGTATTACCAACTTTTAAAAATAACATTAAGTCTTCTTTCAGCAAAATATCCTATATACGATGTTTAAGGTACTTTTCCTTCATGTCAAAATTAGCCCATATTGTGTAACTCAGGAACCTGAGATGTTATATCATTGTATGATTGCGTTAATTGTCATTTTAAACGCAATGTTGAGTAAGTCATAACGGTCTAACTGAAATGTTTAACTGATGAACTTTAGAAAAAGTACATATTTTCGATTTTTACCCATGGGGTTAAGTAGAATGCGTCTTTTAAACTTCAGTTAGACCGCTATATACTCAAGAATGCGTTAAAAATTACAATTTAATGTTAAAACAATCAGATAATTATTTAACTTATCAGATTCCTGAGTGAAATGACACGGGGTAGTTTCAAAAGTCCTCAAGAGACACCAAAGTGGAGTACCTCAGAGTTCGAAGCATACGTATTTCCACAGCTACTGACCGGAGCGAACAGAAGCGGACAGATAAACATGGCGTCTTGGCAAGTGCTGCCAGTTTAAATTGCTTTGATTTTAGTAGATATTTGTGAGTTTCGACTTAACCCCATTTTCAAGGTTACCCCAATGCACCTTACTATACATTCCTGAACGGAACGGAATACTTTCAAGGTTATTATTTTTATTCCGAAGCGATTCTTTGACTGGACTGATAATTCAAAACAATCGTGAAGACCTCCGTTCGGAGTTTAAATTATAGATTCATTGTCATTGAAATATATTTAGTTCCGATTCATCTTACCGTTTTCAAGAATTAGTAGGCTCGTGTACCAACCAGATGTTAAAATTTTTCGCCTTATTACAATGGATAAAGTACCTACTAATTATGAACTTTATTCATTAATAATCATTAGCGTAACATCACAACTACATAAATTGTACTCGTATTGTAAGGTCAAATTAACACGAGGTCACTAGTAAAGTAGCGCGCTTTGTACGGCATTCTAAAATTTATCCCATTTGCGAGAAAAAAAATGACAGACAGCAAGTAAATTTAACAAAAAGTGCATGTAAACTAATTGTAATAAAAATGGGATTTCGAATACGTCCCTGCGCATCAAGGTGCAACCCGTTGCAAAAACAGTCAGAAATTGTCCAAAAATTTCTAAACGTGATCAGGCCATTGTCCCCACACACCAGCCACAATGACGGACAATGGGACCATCTTTAGCTACTCTTTTATACCAACAATAGTACTTTGCAACTAACAATACTGACAAATCGCCTGACAACGTCCGAGCTGCCCTCAAACAGGATTGTAAGTCTCTATTGTATTCAATTGAGGACACGGTTTATTTCCAATTGTACTTTTTATAGGAGTTATGTCATTTTAGACATGGAAGGTAGTAATGGCATCTCACATGTTTGCCATAGTGTCATTGTTACCTATACCTATTGTGCGATTGTTGTATTGTCGGTGAGTCAATGCGAAACATTTTAATATTGTGAAATTATAAACGTCTTCCGTGCGTGCGGTGGAGGCAAGGAGTGGGTGAGTTTAGAAAAATATATTTTCTGATGAATTTTTAAGTCTGGTTGGAATACAAATGGTTCATCTAGATATCTTTCATAAATAAAAGAATAAACTTCGTCGGTCCGCTGTAAGTAGACCGGTACACTCTGTAACATTTATAGTTTAATCGAATTGTAAAGGGTATCTATAATAGAGGTCTAAAATAATCAATTATTCATAGAGAAATCAGTAGATTAATATTTTAGTGGTCCTTTAATCTGAAATATTCAGGTCACTACTGCATCCCATTTGTTATTGAGTTATCTTAGGTATTTTCTATTTATTTCATATTATACTTCTGGATAAAAATCCTCACACATGATACATGATATTCACCTGTCCTATCGAAATGTAGCAACGCGACTCCACACCTCTCCGTGCTCCACCCACGCACGATTTATTGGAATTCGAAACTGTCTCCACATACCTTTCATCTATTCCCAATCCCTCACAAACAATGTCGAAAACTATACCTCGGCACGTCGCATCCGGCCATACAGCCCATACACTGATGGTTTCATAAAATTCTTTGTGCGAATTGTATCATTCAACACTTTGTTTACCAGCGTTGCGTTTATTGGAACTACAGCTTTATATTAATTTTTATCCTTTTCAACAAATTTTGAACCTTATCTGTTAACAATAAAATATTCAATGTTGCCAGTATCAACTGTCATGAATTTACTCATCTTTAGATTGCACATCCGGTCAATTTCCCAGATTTGTACAATTGAACTGTCGGCCGGAAGTCAAGTATGCTTGAAAGGTGGTAGCTATGAATACGGATAGTGGTCCTGTGGCTAAACCTTTCAGATTAATGAATACAATCTGACCAATACCTTTATGTGTAAATTGCTTGACAAATTGGAGTGCTGTGGTAGCTTAATTGTTAAGAAGGTTGAATAAATTCAATACAAGTGAGACATCTGCGTTCTTATTGTTATACTTATTTACTCATATATCTTTAACCCTACTTATACATACTATAAACTGTTGCGTTATCATCGTATATGTTTTAAACTTATCTCTTAAACTGTTCGAGTTTCAGACAAGTTAAACCTGATTTGACAAAGTGCAATACAATTAACAATCAGTTGCTGATTACATCAACTGCAATGCCGCTTATTGACATATCGGATCAAGGCAGCAAGGGGCCAACCACGGAAGCGGCAACTTTAGCAGATCAAGCGATAGCATTCAAAGGACATCCTCGGTGCCCATTGAGTAGTACCTAGTTCAGTTTCATTCACAAATATTTACAACAGTGGCATTAGTATGTAAGCTCAAGGTTTCATTCATTTCCATTTCATTCATTCTAGAAGGAATACGCTAGACAATCGGGCTTTAATGTCCAGTAATCCCATCTTTGTCCACATTTCTTACTTCATTCATAAATGCAGTTTTTGAAAACTACTGAGATGGTATCATTCGCCGCTTCAGTCGAACAAGAGGGATATTCTTCCAGGATACTTAAAGACTTGTGAGAATGACAAACAAACCGCAAAAATACAAATAGCCAATTGATTAGGACCTTTTTGCTCACCGCTTGGTCCCAATGTCCCAAACAAGTTATTAGCGTATTAAATGAGCAAATAACATGAGTAGTTTTATATATAAACTCCCTGTAAGCCTTACAAACAGTCCAGTAGTCAGCAATATATAATGTAGGACATATGGAGGGCAATATGGCTTTGTAATAGGGTCCCGTGGACACCCTACAAAAGATTACTTATACTGAAGAAAGATTCAGAATAGTTTCATAAGTAATATCAACAATAGACTCTTAGTTGGTCAGTGCAAATAAGCTATTATCATACCAAGTACCTAACGGTGAACACAAATCTCCTTATTATAATATACAATTCATTATTGAAACATCTGTTAACCCACTTGCTACTATAAAACGGATGCGTAATCTCCCAATAATGTTACAATGACCTTCCATTAATAAAGAATTACCGGACAATTTAAAATAACCCATTTAGCTTACAATAACTCTTTTGAGGTACTCCGGAAAGACCAACAATCGACTTAAGTTGGTAGTCTTAACTCTAATTTATCACTGAGCATCTCCAGACGCGGAGGCACCAGCTTATCCATTTTGTTATTATCTATTTCATTAACATCCTCTGCAGCAATCGCTTCATTCTCTGTGTGTGCTGAAGAGTAAACTTCGTATTGTTGTGAAACTTCTTAAGTAGGATTAGGAGCTATCGGGGCCGGCTTTGAGAGACCGACTTCGTATGACTTTTGTTACATTTTGCGGTTGTGAATGAATTTCGGCGAAGTGGCTGGTTGGAGTGCTCAGATTTGTTAACTGTTAAAAGCCTTTATAACTTTTGGCTATATTCTTTTAATATAATCGGAACAGGACTAATTGAAAACACAATGCCCTATCACAGATGTTAATATTACTGCTATGGATTTATTAAGTTCCTTCCAAGGCATCTGCTGCCTCTAAGTTTTTCTCAAAAGCGCAAAATCTTTAATCGAATATAAATCCAATCCAATCCAATCTTCAATACTTCCAAGCCATAGGTTAAATGTTATAATTGAAAACATTGTTTATGAATTTTTATGATCCCACCAAAAATTACCATCACATGCCAAATCCAAATCTTTTGAATAATTTCAATAGCCATTTGACAAATCCTGATCCAATAAAGGCAACAAGCTTGAAAAATAATCAACAGACAATAGAGATACGAGTGTCGCTATAGGAAACAACTCGCGCGCATAATTCTCCTCAACACGATGAATTTAATTGATTAAGCCCCCCACAATAGCGGCACACATGAGATGACGACAATGCCCGGGAATCGAACCCGGATTAGCCGATGGGCATTATCCGTGAGAGTGCACCTTTATGCCACGCCTACAGTTTTATTTTGATCATTCTGCGAATTGTGTGAAACGTAAAGCTACAGGGAAGTATATATATAATATCATATTTCAATTTTATTTTAGCCTAATCTAATTACTTGTGCATTCGTTGAAAATATTTCAGTATTTCAAAAACTCCTTCCGATAATGAGCTGCAAAAATGTGATGATGCCTACTAAATTCTAAAAAAATATCTTCTTTACACAGATATATTATCGAGTACTGTCCAACACGGTAAAAGGTATTTAATTTAAGGTAATGGCTTACCTGTTGCCGATAAACTCGAAGAAAAGGTAAAGTAAACTAATAAGAATAAGGATATTTTGATATTCTAAAGCCATCCTAATCACAGTTTAGGTTTTGTCTAGTTTTTGATGGTTATTATTATTTTTGTGACCATACAATAGATAAAAAAGGAACAGTCTAATTAGATTTATACTAAATTATTCATGTGACTTCTCAAGTTGCATAAGTCATAAGTCATTTATTAATAATATTCAAAATATTACAAGTCATCATTCTTAAATTAAGTTGTACACGTTTATGGATATTCATTATTATTGTGGTAACTTGTAAAATTCTTTGATGTCATAAAAAGATGTAACAGAGAATACAAACAAATTGTAAAAAATCTTTTTCAATTTATTCTAATTCTCCATTAACAAAAGATATTAAGTCAAATAATACCGATTCTTATAAGACTTTGACTTTCTTACAGTGTATTAAGAAAACATTGCGTCAGGGGTAAGTATTACATAGATGTGCAAGAATATTGCACGAAAAAATCTACTACTTAATAAGACCACCCTTTGAAGGGACTACAGGAATGAATAATAAAGTTCTGTGGTTAAGATATGTAGTTTAACTCTCTACTTATCTGTTGAAACACCTCCATTTATAAGTGTTTATATAGTTGATTGTTAGTATGCATAAGTACTATACTTTCATCAACAATGAGCATCTCTAGCATTCAATGCTAAACGCAAAGCGCTCGAATGGCATTCAGCATTGTGCTCCACAAAGTTTAATTTAACATCAAGAAATGAACATCAGTGAGTATAAACGGCTCATTCCGTCTAGAGGCATTATCGGGCTCAAGCATCGGCCAAAGACGCTGAATTTCATTTGATATTTCCATTAAATTTCAATTCCGAACTCATCTCCCGCAACAAAGGTAGCCTCCACAATGAGACCGCTACCCGCTACTATGTCAGGGAGGTAATGAGTGCTCCTACGCGAATTTCACGCCGACTTTGCTTCTAAGTCCTCCGATTCCTCGAATCCCGCGATTGTCCCTCGTTCATTGATGCTTTTTTACGAAAGAATCCCCGCCCGGCCATTGTCCGCGGAGGCGGTGGATATAAATTTCCGTATACCTTTTTCTTTCAACAATGAAGTGTCATTGTTCATGTTTGTATTTTAATATCGCGCCGAACACACGACAAAATCGGAATAGATAAATAAAGCTCAAGGTTTTTTTGGTCGTTTGTTATTTCGGTTCCAGAGCGTCTGGCGCGGCCATCTTTGGTGATACAAATGGCGGCGAGTATGCGTTCCATTCATGCCTTATGGATGCGTTCATCATAATATGTTGTTGCGTTCACAAAGAATGCTTTGTGGTCGTGGATGGCTTCATTCTTGATCTAGTTGGTGTCGAGTGTACCTGAATCGAGCTCGGTTCTTGGGAAATGGATTAAACTGTACTGGGAAGCGGCAACATTGGGAATAATGGTACCTTTTCATGTATATCTTTGAGTTGAGTAACCTTTATAAATGGCTACTGAAGTAGGATTTCCTGTTCTGCAGGTCGATCACGTAACGCATTGTATGTAGGTAAACTTTTTGTATGGAAAAATGACAGTTGGATCTACGCGCGTTCAAAAGTTACGTATTACCCCTCTGGTCTGTAAAAACCGTTAGATTTTTTAGATTCATGTTGAAATACAGAATCACTTTCTTCCATGTTTATTTTTGATCCTCACCTATCTGCTTATATACCTACCTAAGGTACGCTTTGTGTCTGATATTTCAATTCAGTCAATAATAATATAGGTAAGTATGTTAGTACGGAAAACATGAGCAATTTTTCCAATGGTTCGATAATATTTTATAAATCTTCTACAGCCTTGATATATCGTTTGAAACTTGAACATAAAACACCTAATGTAACCTCCTCGTACAAACATTCTCACCCGTTCCCGTCGCGGGCAACCCGATTAGAAGCCGCCTTCACGAACGGGTCAAACTTGAAACGTAAACCAGTTCCGCCCGCGGTTCCGTTCGCGTTGGCTTAGGGTTCCCCTGGTTACGGGTCACTTGGTAGGAATAAGGGTGTAATAGTTTATTGGCCATTTGGTGTAAGATATGTTAGCACCTGTGTAAAATTGAGACTAATTGATTGATTGTAAAATAGGACTCATAAATCCCTAGGATTTTAAAATAGGGGATTAAATTATATATTACTTTAGGCCTCTCTTAATAAAAACAGCCTTACGAGGGAGGTGCATAGCATTACAATTTATTTACAATAAACATATATACATACACAGCTTCGTGGCTTTGTTTGGCTTACCTATTAGTTTTTATTTATTTTTATTAGTTTGGCAATATAGCTTAGCACTGGTGAAAACGCAGTCCAAGAAAGCTTTCTCCAAATTCAAATGTCGTCCTTTTGACGTATGCTCACATCACCATTTGACTAAGTCCCGTCCCGTTCAATATATATTGACTTACAGCGACCTAATGTATGTGTTGTTAATCCTTGGTGGCAGTAGGTAATGTTAGATTTAAAAATTAAAATCACGGAACCCATCCTTGAACACAATGCTTCCTATCTATTCCTACAATACCCCATTTGTTTTTCGGCAAACTAGTCTTTATAATCCTACCCGCGAGCGTCACGTTCCGACGCGTCTTGAAAGGGGCGCTGGACATTGACAAATATGCCAATACCATTACACCAAACGACTCGTTTCTTCAGGAAAACCACGTCGGATAAGACTTTCTGGCCAAGGGAGAAAAACCGCCCTTTGTTGACTTATTGTGTCTGAGAAACGGTCAAATATGACGTTGCAGCTTACGTGGAGACAAAACACACGTAGTTGCCAAGTAAGTCAAGCTAATTCTGCTCCCTCGATAAGAGCAGTTACACACGGCGATAGATGCACGATACAGTAACCAATGCTATAGTATCTGCAGCTAATGGCATCTCTACAATATCTTGAGACTCGTCGCCTTCGTGATAAACCTGTATGTATGTATGTATGTATGTATGTAAGTACTTTATTGTTCACAATAACAGGTTAAAGAATATACATGTCACACAATAGATCAAAGTACAAAGGCGAACTTATCCCTATAAGGGATCTCTTCCAGCTAACCTTTGAGCAATTGAGAGGAAGGTATGTAGAACGAGATAGGCAAACTTATACCGTACCGTTACCTGTAAATATGTAAAAAAGTCAAAGTCAAAAAGTCAAAGTTATTTATAAGCAGAAAATTGTGTACAATAAGATAATAAATACAAATTTCGATCTACCTACTACTTTGCCCCACGCAGCATGCAAATAATATAAAACGACAAATGTAGAAAACTAGATATTTAACACATTGATGAATTTAAAGGAATCAAATAGACATATTAACATATAATGTTGCTCCATTCCAAGTGATTTTTATAATATATGTCCAGTAATCCGAAAATAATTTCCGTTTAAAATAATTCCGACCAGTTGTCTCAGACGAATGTCCAGAAAAATCAATTTTACTAATGGATCTAACGCACACTAACCTCTTGACACAGACCGTTTTGCATTGCAATATGAGTTTCAGTGACACATATGTAAACAGTACCTCGTTAATCTAACCGAAAGACTAGCTCATGCTTTTCTTAAACACAAGTACTTACTCCATACTATAGAGTATCAAAAGTAAATTCATATTTTCAATTCAGTCTTACACCAACATCAAAACCGAATTCCAAAGCGTCACCCATAATAGCTAATACAGCCTCTTCAGCCGAATCAAAGCAAGGCAAGTGCCACCTTTGATCCTTTATAGCTGCTTTATAAAGCCACTTTAAATCCAAAAGGACGTACATGCTATGTAATGGATGTGTGTAGTCACCATTTATAAACTAACTTGGCCACAAAGGTCTCAATAGATTTGGCCGAGAGCCCTTAACTTGGCGGCCCGGTGTCCAGTTTGAACTGAAAGGCAATTAAGATGGGACTTTTTCGCAAGCGTGTATTAAACTGTGTTATGTTCCATCGAATTGAGACTTTAACAACGCGGAACGAGGTTGATATTGTAATGTTAATGTTGAGCGGGATGAGAGCTTTTGTAATCTTGTTTTTGGTAAGTCATGCGTGGATTTTGAATCTTAGAAATGGCAATTCGAACACAGGAAAAATAATGTGCGGATGCTTATTAAAAACATAGTTAGATGACGTTCTTAGGCTGGGCTCACACAGTGTGAATTCATGCAATGAATCATAATCACTCAAGAGCAAAAAGGTACACCCTAAGGTAGCAATTCTGTACAGAGGGTACCGTTTTATTTGCTCTTGAACGACTGTGAGAGCCCAGCCTAAAGTAGTACGAGTAAATTGAGTGTTTAGAAATACTAGATAAAACAATATTCTTGCGTATAAAAATAGACAAAAATCTACAATGGAGCTTGCTATATATTATAGGCAGCCATGTTGGCGCGTAAGCTAAGCTCAGCCATATATGCTATTAGAAAAATGAGACAACTGACCAATGTTGAAACAGCTTGCCTAGTTTATCATGGTTATTTTCATAGTATTATGTCGTACGGTATTCTTGTTCGGGGTAAAGCAGCTGACGTACAGACAATCTTTGTTTTGCAAAAACGAGCAATTCGTTCTATATAGGTATATCTTAACCTGAGAGCAAGAGAATCCGTGAGAGAACTCTTTAAAGAATTTAGCATTTTAACAGTAGCGTCCCAATACATTTATGAAAATATTATTTATGTCATTAAGAACAGATTCATTCCGTAAAATTTCTGATATCCACAATTTTAATACAAGAAATAAAAATAAAATAGCAACTAAAAAGTTTCATGTTCGTAGAGTATAGAGGTTTTTTCGGGTCAATGTATCCATTTTTATAATAAATTACTTAATGAAATTTGGTCTCTATGCTTTCCAGCTCTTAAAAATTACAGGGTTGAGGGCTAGAACTAAACTAGTTGACAGAAATGCATGGCCCTATCCAAATCCCAAAATAGCTTAATCATTCATAATTTAATAGTTATTGTAGGTACATATTCACGCCTATGGAGCTAGATGACAATTCGTACAAGAAAGCATAGCATACCCAACGATTTAGTTAATAGTCGCATTTCCATTGTTTTCAGTTTTTATTTTAGTGCCTTGTTTTATGTAACACAGTTTCGGACATGTTTTCTTGTAGATCAACGCATTATGTTTTTTTTTCTTTTTAGGATTAATACTCAGTTTGACTTATTTTAAGTATGTTAAGAACCATCATTGTAATAAGCTTTTTTTGGCAAAAAAATACTGGCTGTTGAGTTTGTTTCGGCGTTACATCGACAGCGGTCTTCTTTTTCAGAAACGCTGGTAGAATATTGACTTGTAAAAGTGCCATTACGGCCTACTTGCAGAATAAAAATTCATTTATCTAATTTAGGACGTGAGGTGATGTTTAATTTTTAGGTAATTCATAATGCGCAGAAGAACTTGATTTGCATTCCCATTGAGATATGAATTAGGTACGAGTATCCTACTAATATTATAATGGCGAAAGTTTGGATGTTTAGATGTTTGGATGTTTGTTACTCAATCACGCTTAAACGGCTCAACCGATTTAGATGACATTTTGCACGAAGTTAGTTTATAACCTGGATTTAAATATAGGATAGTTTTTATCCCGAATCCACGCAGACGAAGTCGCGGGCGGAAGCTAGTAAACAATATTTATAACGGACATGGTTTCAAATAAACATGGTGTTGTACGGAAAAGTGAACATTTTCAGCGACAACGACATTTGATAAACTCAATAATTGGGATAAATTAAAAACACCTAAGTATATATACCGAAGAACTCGTAATATCCTACCAAAAACTGATAGATAGGTAGGTGATATCTGGTGTAGGAATGTAGGTAGCATCATATCATATCTGGCATGAAACGGAGATGACAATAAATGCCTTGAAAGCATTTGTTTTAAATCTTAAATACCAACTGCATATGACAGACACCACAGAACGGTTTAATGCGTTGGAATTATTTCGGTACGAGACACTGAATCTTTGTGAGAAATGTTGAGAAATCTACCATAATTGACGGCGGCAGACGCGAGCTTCCAGGCAAGCAATGTTACAATTATGTGTTACTAGCTTCCGCCCGCGACTTCGTCCGCGTGGACCCGGGATAAAAACTATCCTATATTTTAATCCAGGCTATAAACTATCTTCGTGCAAAATTTCATTCAAATCGGTTCAGCCGTTTAAGCGTGATTGAGTAACAAACATCCAAACATCTAAACTTTCGCATTTATAATATTACTAGCTTCCGCCCGCGACTTCGTCCGCGTGGACCCGGGATAAAAACTATCCTATATTTTAATACAGGCTATAAACTATCTTAGTGCAAAATTTCATTTAAATCGGTTCAGCCGTTTAAGCGTGATTGAGTAACAAACATCCAAACATCTAAACTTTCGCATTTATAATACGAGTATTAGTAGGATATAGTAGGATTGTTCCCACTTGCCTCCAACACAGTAACCACCAACATGAATATTCTGTTTAATCAAATTAACTTCCTATCTAATGCCCTCAACTAGTCCGTAGCAAATTTGATGAACACATCATAAATGAATGCATCAATTATGAATGGTGACATGTGTGATGCCAGACCCAAACAGTGGCATATGCAGGGTCGCGCGGTAACCTCCGTAATTTGACAGTGTCGCGTAGTGCCGATGGTCATTAAATAATATGAAGTTAGAAGGACACTCATAAAAAAGTGCATTTACTTATTTCAATTACTAGCACGTAACTCGTAAGGTACTTGAGTATTTGAGACGATATTATTAAGTCATATTCATAATCACGTGCCTAATCAGTAGTGAACATAGGTGTAATGACAGTCGAGGACATTGAATGTTTAGTACTTTTGGACCTTTAGGTCGTTCAAATAGAGTTGACATGTGCCAAACATTAAATTTCCTCGACCGTACATAGCCGCTAAAGTTTAAGATCAGTTACACACATTTGTGATCAAATCAGAGTGCCTAAAAGGTAGCATAATGTTTGCCTTCGGGGCCCAACTTAGCCCAACCAAGGTAGGATAAAAAAGAAGCATACTAATCGCTTTAAGCAAAATCACATGATGATGCGAACATGGCTTTTTAAGCTTTAATCGGACCTTTGTGCATTGCGATAGTTCGATGATTGGTACAAAAAAGAAAGGGTAAGCAAAATCCCAATAACTTTCACATAATTAGTACCCTTAAAAACGGTAAAAGTGAAATCTAACAGCTGCCCATATACATTTTATAAGAAATCCGAAAGTAGGCCATAAACCAAATGGTTAAACAAAAGTGGTGCCTGCATGTCTAGCGTAGCCGACACCACGTCTACCTGGTCGAAGCCCGAATGCATCCTACTCTCACCCGTTTAGGGAATCATGCATGTGAGGAGGATAGAGCGAGCCTGTAACATTTTTTCCTTTCAAAATATGTATTCTTTGTGATAATAAAAGGGCTTAAGTGCTTTTAAATTGTACGGTTTATATGTCGTTGTGTGAAAGCGGGATGGCGAGAGTTAGATGTTGTTTGTTCTGACCGCCGCGCCCCGCGTCATTATGAAGTGTTATCTCGGATGGGCATATATTTTTAATGCCTTTTTTTACTTTTGAATTGTGTGAGGAATTATGCTTTTTGAATGTGTCGAATATTAAACTTGTACAGTATATGCATGGGTGGAGAGGTGAGGTAAGAATAACTACATATGTTATTTATGCATGATATATTGAGATCTCAAAACATTTCAAACCATCATCATTTTAAACCTCGTCAGTAACGAGTGCCAAGATGCGAGAATAGGTCACGAATGTGGACCAAAATCATAATTGAACTTCCAACTTTATACATCAGGCAATTTTGAAATCGCAACCTCATGAATGAAGATTAGGGACATCTGATTATTTTTGGGAACTATCCAAAAAACCAAAATCGTATGAGCCTCTTAAACGAGAAGCTTGTAGTAATTTATTGTTACCTGAGATAATTATAGAGACTGCCTCTGTTAAGGAATAGATATTCTTCTCTTGCAATCAGATATGCCTCCTTAAATATAAATAGATAAAATGATTAGTGATTACCCTTCTATTGACGGCCATTCGCATCAAGTCATGATATTTAAATTGTCTATACTTTTGGCATGCTCCTTAATCTGGCCAGTTCGTCTCATCTGAGATCTACCACTTGCCAGTTTTTTTTACTCCAGGTTTTTCATCTCAGCGTCTCGTAACATGGTCAAAGTATGACAGAATTTGGCATGAGCAGATGGACTGTAGTACCTACTGTAAGGAAGGTGCTCATAGGCAGAATAACGTATATATATATGGAAGTATACATATATATATGGAAGTTTTAACATACGTTTATTCACTTGGCAGCATGCGGGTAGCGTGGCCCGTACCTTGACGCCTTCAAATCTTCTTCTATTTATAGACTTCCGGCCTTCTGGACAGCTCGATTTGAAATAAGAATAGTGCTGTTCAGCCAGCATTGTATTGTGGTTGCAAAGACGACCTCTAAAGTACAGTCAGCGTCTTATAGTTAGTAGCAGCCAGAGTGGCCAAATATTTCGTAACACACCCTTATTCTTACAGTGTTATAAAGACGTGCACCGAAATATTTGGCTACCTTGGTTGCTACTAACTATATGACACTGACCGTACTTCGAGATATTAAACAGTGAAATAGGTAACCACGTTGATGTGACATCGACATCGTTCATTTAAAACTGAACTTGTTCAATCGATATGATTGCGGCATCATGACAAGGTTTCACCATTCTTGATTCTGTTCTGGTGTCTCAGACCCACCACATCATGGGTTCACCAAGCTGTTAGGTTTTTATGTTATTTTTAGACCGGACAAGTGCATCTGCTTATTTCCCATATACTGCGGCCACCAGCGCCCGGGCATCCGATCAGGCTTGTTGCGGAGCTTTATAGGGTTTTATAGCTGGCTATAGCTACTCCTTGAACGAAACGGCCCGTTACTATACGAGAACCGCTTCGCTTACGCCCTTCTGTGAATTGAGGCAGTTGACCGCTCCCGACGTGGGAAAAGATTGGTGACTCCACGTCTACGGAGTGACTTCTCAAAAATAATCTTTTGTCTCTTCGATTTTGAACCTAAACGGTTCAGCTTGTCGGTTGAAATTTGAGGGTGATTTGAAAATTAATGAGCTCTTATGGATATTTGTTATTGTTCTTCAGCTCAAAGTTTAGAGTGTCGATAAGGATCTCGATGTCAATTTGGCTGTTTTTGGTGGATGACGTTAATATTTTAATTGAAAGATTGGAACGTTTGCCGATCGTTTTGTGAAACAGACTGTCAAATTTTGTGTGATGTGCATCAATGGAGTTGGGATTGTTTATGAGAGAGAGAGGGATAAACAAAGGTGGAGTAGGTACCTATACATTTGCTATGAAAAGTCTGAGCTCTCTTTGCAATAGAAACAGCACAAGAAGTAAGATTATTTGGCCTTCCAGTATCATCATCATCGTCATAATCAGCCGAAAGACGTCCACTGCTGGACATAGCCCGGCCCCAAAGAGTGCCACAATGACCGGTACTGCGCCACCCGAATCCAGCATACCTCTCCAAAATGCTCTTAAAAACCTACCTTAAATACCTATAGTTAGCATGAGCACATTTCTGTCCAACATAAAAGATCTTCTCCTAACGTCAATCCCGTAATAACAAGGGTGTTATTATAGAATAAAAAACTGACTTGGCAATAATATTTTTTCGGGTTCCCTAGCCTTATTGAGTCTTTACTGTGGAGTAAGATATTGGGATTTAAGTTATATACATTTGGGGGCACGGCAGTGTCCCCGCCAAGTCGAGCAAAACAACGGCACGGCCCGGCCGTACCATCCCATCTTTCCTCGAAGCAGTTCAGGCCATTTTCGATCCCCATATAACTTAGTTCTGGATAACTAGAATGAATTTTCAGCAACCAAGCAGGCATTGTTACATTTGTGACTTGGCAATCACACAACACTGCATATAGTTTTAGGTATGCAAAAATCCATAAATGCAGTAAAGTTGTGTGATTGCCAAGTTGCAGATTTTTATTTAGCAAGCAAATAAAGATTAATAAGAATGCCAGAGACTTGGGGCTCTACGACATATGTCGCAACTTTATACGGTGGAAGAGTTTCGAGACTTGGCCTCTTATTTACATGGAATGTTTTTATGGTATATTTTCTACTGGAACAACGGGGGTTAGAATGAAACGCATATAGTATATAACTTGGATTATCATAAAGGATTGTTTTACCCAGAAACTCCCCTTAAAGATGATGAAAATATTAGGGTACAAGTTGGTATAGGAGTTCACGCAGATGTGTATGATTGTACTTACAAACTAGCTTATGATATATTAAAGACTAGCTTCTGCCCGCGACTCCGTCCGCGTGGAACTCGTTTATCGATATAAATATATAAATATATATGCTGCGATCAGCACCATACAAACTGTCACCCCCTGTTTCACCCTCTTAGGGGATGATTTCCGGGATAAAAACTATCCTATGTCCTTCCCCGGGATTCAAACTATCTCCATACCAAAGTTTATCTTAATCGGTTCAGCGGTTTAAGCTTGAAGAGGTAACAGACAGACAGACAGACAGACACACTTTCGCATTTATAATATTAGTATGGATTCTGAACCATAAACCTAATGGTAACACTAGGTAACATTGAATTCAAAGGGCTCTAATTGCATTTCCCACATCACCACGTGACATGGCAAAATCCTGACCGGTACCACCAGTACACTATAGCTACCACAAAACCAAATCATCTATTCATTCATCGCAGTCCTTACTCCGTTGCTACACAGTGCACTATCATTTGACTGAGCGTTTATTTGTCGTGGTTGACTTGGCTGTCCTGCCAAATTAGAAAGAGCGTAAGTTGGTTGGAAATGAAAGGCGTGTATGTTCTTTTTGTTCCGTTGGTGTTTGTTCCTGTCACCTGCTAAGCCGTTAAGCCGGCCGACCACAGTTCCCATAAAATAAGATTTAAAACACGACCCATAAATAAGGCATATTATTTATGGCAACAATGCCCGGCGCACTTATTATTTGTAATTATTTATTGTTGCGACAATGCCGTGTTTAATTGGACACGGTTTACCCGCCTCTTTGGTTGTAGGTCATAGTTAGTTTTTTATTGCTGAAAAAAAGTAGAGAGGTGGACATACCTAAAATTATTCATTTCTCGTGGACGGAAGATCATGAAACTATGTGAGCTTTTGGTGTGTCGTCGCACATATCCGTAAACAAGCCGAAACGAATTTGTTTTTTTTTCTTAAGGCCGTGGTCTGCAACAAACACCGTAGGTAGCGTCTGGCTTTTGCAGAAAGCCGCGTCCTCCGAACGCGGCGTTCAGCGCAAGCTGCGATGGTCACTCTCGGACGCGGCTTCCAGCGCAAACTGCGATCAGTTTCTCGCACGCGCTAATGTGAATGGACGTGAATTGATAATGGATATACAGACAATTTGAAGAGTTCTTCTTGAAGAGGAGGAGGATGATGTTATATGCAAATGTTTTGAAACAGAAGACAAGAAAAAGGCGTCACGACATTATCGTGAAGAGAGAAAGTTGAGGGTTGTTTTAATACGTTGACAAACATTTTGGCCCTGGTCTGCAAGAAAAGCTTTTTTAACTGATTTAATTAGTAATTCCTCTTGCCCCTTTGTAAATTTCACCATTTTCGATGACAAAAACGCGACGTCCGTGACGCCAGAATGCTCCGAAACGACTGCGTAGGCGGCGTACGACCGTCTGGCGTGTGAGAGAGACCACTATAGTGCATTTCCATAGTAAGCATTCGTACGTCGCGTATAACAGCGTCACGCCGGACGCGACCTACGGCGTTTGTTGCAGATCACCGCCTAAGTAGCAGAAAAGTTAGACTGCACCAAACATTGAGTGAGATGAAATGTCATCTCCCATAATGTCGGCGGAACGCCTACCGTATTACTGAATAATCATTGTTTACCGATTTTGATGGCACCATCATTTCATTGCTGAGGGTTGCCATGTCAAACCCCTGGAGTTGCAACCATCCTTAGGTTACGGTGACAGCTGACCATTAGGCCGTACCCTTGTATGCCACACGGATTTGTAACAGCACACAATTTCCCAATTCTTATAGGGTACGTAATTGTACCTAATAGTACTCATTGGAGTTTCTTCTAGACTTAGTAACCGTTCTAAGTGGAATGTGTCTTTTTCGAATTAGCAATTATTATATTCTCCTATAAATTATACATCTATACTTGGAAGGAGCACGCGTGTTGAGTATCCACCAAACCCAATTATGTTTGAATATTATATTTGTCACTGGGGTGGGTTTAAGGAAATGCTATTTATGCAGTCGTGGCAAAAATCAGCAAGTCAACGAAACACGATTGCTGAATAGTAGATTGTACAACAAGTGCATAAAACGCACCATGAGTGTAAAATGGGTTTTATGGACGAATTGTACACTCTACTTTTCACTTAGATTGCGAGGAAATGAAATGAAAATTAAAAACTATAAGTTTATTTCAAGCAGTTTTATTGTGTACTTTGGCTGTTGGTATCCTTGCCTTGGTCTTAGAATACTTAAGAAACATAAAAAAATAAAAAAAGAGTTTATTCTATGAAGTTAACGTTGCTCGTGTGGCTGTTGGACCGATTGCCTTGGTCTTCGACGAAGATTTTACTTTATGCACTAGAGCAAAAGCGACTTTATGTCGCCTACGCACAGCATAAAGACGAACTTTTAGAGTATGAGAAATGAAAAGAACTTTTTAGTCAGTGACTAACATAACAGATGAGGATGATTTTCACATGTGCTGTTCTTGCCACATTTGAGCTACGGTAGCCTAGTGATTCAGGCATGCGGCTGTCAAGCGGCGGTCGTGGGTTCGAATCCCGGCTCGTACCGTTGAGGAAACCGGTCTAATACCAATGAGGTCCAGTTTTCCCTCTGGATTGGAAGGTCAGATGGCAGTCGCTTTCGTAAAAATAGTGCCTATGCCAAATCTTGGGATAAGGTGTCAAAGCGGACCCCGGGCTCCTTTAGGGGCATTACCTGGAGAAACGCTAGTAGTGCTCTTGCCACATCTGAAAGCATAGAACACTATCGTGCAAAGTAATAAATTTGCTTAGCCATTCATTAAAGGACTACTTACATTGTTAATCCACTGCAACACAACTCATATCTGTCAAGAACACCATCACTTAAAACATACGTTACTCCGACCCCAGCAAGCAATAAATATGCTATCCATAAGCGAAGACCATTATCTTCCACATAATTTATTAAATTTGACACCGTTCCGCCCACTTTCCCCCATCCAACCTTCCCGGTCCTGCCAACTAATTCATGCAGTCGTCAGTGTCGCTACCGTCCAATAATTTGACGAAAATTGTAGGCAGTAATGTTAGTTACATATTTCGCCGCCCGCATTAAATAAGTTGGTTTGTAACCCTTTAGAGGAAGTCGGGGAGAATGGAGTTGTCACTAAATGTATCTATTTATTTAATGTTATTGCGGAATTATGCAGAATTTGTCGATGGCGACGTGGAGCGCGGAATTTATTTTATTGCAATGTTTGAGTGGTGATGGGGAGGCATTATCTGGTGATTTCGTATAATGATGAGATAAAGTAAAAACGTCAACGCCAGAAATAATGAAATGAGAATAAACCTTATTGACAGAATATAAAAAACGTAAAAGCAAGTATTTAAAATGATTTCAAATACAAAAGTTTCCGTTACTTGGTGGATAAGCTTATAATTTTTAAACTAAGATGGACAAGTAATTATGAATATAAACAAAATTAATCAAAATTATAATCGTAAGTTTTAATTTATTTTACTACAATTCTATCAGTCACATCACCTTTTTAGTCACATTACAAATTACATGTTGTTTTATTACAATTTAATTACTCATATTATATATATACTTACTACCAGTGATTTTAAGGATAAAAAGTTTGAATCACAAATATGTAAAATCAATAAATCAGTTATAAAATAAATACGTTAAACTCTCAAATTATGACAACTTATTAAAATCACATTATTTTAATCCAACTGTTAATGCAAAATTACACGGAATTCTTGAGCGCAGCCAAGACTGGTAAGAAAACAATATATTTGACAACAAGAATAGTCACAACCAAGATGACGTAGAAAAGCTGGTCATAATAATAACCCACACTAAGAAGGTTTATAAAATGTTTACTTTATTTTGAATAACAAATATTTCTAAGACTAAAACTTAGGTATATAAATTACAAAATAAAGTCACAAATGAACAAAATGATTATAGGTTATAAAATTATCGCTTTTTGTGGTGAAAGAAAGGTCCCCGCTAAATCCTCGGCCCAACGCAGACACCCGACGACAATTAGAGAATTGGAAAGAACGCTGAAATTGAAGACCTTGTTGAGGAATTTAACATGATCGGCGTGACTTAATCGCTTAGACTTCGGTGGTCCAGTCATCTAGAGCGAATGGGAGATGATCGAGCGGTTAAAAACCCTACGAGGGTAGACGTCCGGTTGGCTGCCCCAGATATCGGTGGGTTGATGTGGTGGATGAGGATCTTCGTGAGCTCCAAGCTGGAGATTGGAGGCAAAGACACACTTCGCTTCGTTGCGCCAGAGGACTACTTAAGTGGGTATAAAATTGTCCACATCACTGCTATCAATCTCCATTCGTTTATTCGATGATTACACAAGGACTACTGATCTATAAAACACTGTTCGTAAAATCAAGATTATAAACCTGTCGCTTTGCATATATTACCTTGAAAGGAATCGTGTCTGTCTTAAATACCTATGCTTAACATCGTTAAAATTGCATAAATATATAAAACAAATATTTGAATCCACAACATACGATTAAGGCTAAAAATAAAGATTTAGTACAACAAAGGTTTATAAAAAAAAAATTGTGATGCCGTTTGCAATGCTTTTGTAATTTCTGTGTAAAAGGAGTACAAAGCGCGAAAGCAAAATGAAATAAGGTGCACATTGTACAAGAGAACGATCTGTCACCAAACGTCATGGTGCTGCGTCGTGGACCGTCAGGGGAGACCGGGCGTAGTGTGTAAGGGGTTCAGTTGATGGATTTTTTACCAATACAGATTATTCAATTCAGAAGGTTGTCCAAAAGAGATCGCTCTTTAGCGATAAGACCGCTTGTTATTAACTCTATTTTTAAGTTTTCAGGTCCTGTATTTGATTAATGACTTGAGGTGTGCAATAAAGAGTAAGTATTTGTGTTGTATTGTATTCTTAGTACCTAACTTTAATGACTCACCGCCTCCGACACCAGCTGTCGAAACTTGTACCGATATTGCGCCTTTCCCCTCCAGTTTTTTGGGTTAGTACCGAAATTTTACTTATTTTAAATTATTTGGGGATGGGTTTGAAGGTCCCGGACATGGAATCCTTGTAACCTCACGCAGAAACCATCCTTTAAATAAGTCAAAATCTACGTGGACGAAGTCACGGGAAAACGCTAGTAGCAAATACAATGGAAGTCATCAGTTACGTCAAGTCATTTGAGAAATATCAAACGTCTCTAATTAATTTAATCGCATACATATCGCAATTAATTTTATCGCATCGTTTTTTATCATAGCAAGAATATATGTATTTCTTTTTATTTTATCTTCTTTTATAAGGTTTTAGCAAACCTGTAGGTATCAAAATTAGTCGTTGTCGTTACATTTTTTTAAATAAAATATAAGTGAGTCTCATTGTTAGCAACCGATTTTAAATCAAGAACCCCTAACGTAACCCTAAATTGATTGCAGAAAATCGTTCAATCGTTCAGAATTTTGCAGCTCATTGTCTCCTCTGAACAACCCCAATCGATCGGATATTAAATTTAAAACCCTTTTAAATGCAATTCAATGATATTTATTGCGTTTTTTTCGCCGCGTAACGCTCTAGATACGTCGACAAAGGAGCAAAAAACGGACAAGGAAGATGAGGGTGCGGGATGGGTAACTTGAGGTCATACTGCTCACACCCCTGTACTTCCTGATTTCTCGGTTCAGGGTTGTCAACTGACGTTTCGTTTGTAAACCTGAAACAAAGCTATTATTAAGCATCTTTATTTATTTTTTCTTTGGTTCGGTTTTTCACAATATCATTTAAAGTTAAACACATCCAAAAATACAAAAAATATTAACACAACATTATAAACAACATCCACTTGTACTGTATTTTATGTCGGCTGTCGATAGCGAGGCGGATGACCTCTTATACGGACTCCTATGAAAATGTTGTGAAATCTATGACCTTATTATTTACTTTTTTTATAGATATAGCCTAGTCCGTGCAAGTCGGACATACCTACTCGGCTTCTCGGGCCGGGAGGGATCAATATCGGATTTCCCATGGGAAAAAAGAATTTAAAAAAGGCCCATATAGGGACTTAAAACCTTCGTTTTTTTTTCATTTTGTAGGTATACAGATCAGATACACGTATTTAATAAATATCTACCACTCTTCTATTTCAACGACATCTAACACCACACAGTTTTGGCAGCCCTACGCAACAATTGCACAATGCGCAATAAGCACGAAAGTACAATTGTCGACAGGCCACGGGCCGTAAGTTCCGTGAGAACTGCGCCGGCGCACGGACAGCTGAAGCCGTTGACAGATCCCGTTGACAGACAGTCAGAAACGACAATTGCACAACCAATTATTCAAGGGTTTCTTTATTGCCTACAGTGTCTTAATGGCAAAAGTGTTCCTCCTAGGCTGCCCATTCTCCTAGTGCCACTTGTTCAGAAATGCGTTCATCCCGTCATCTCCTTCTGGGCTGACCACACCACCGCCCATTTTCACTGTAGCTATTTTAACCCTTCTATGGGAGGGCCGTGGATGCATGCGGCACACACTGCCGGTACTATTTGAGCAATTTATTTTAATCACAGCTGAAAAAATGTCCGCTTACAGATTCAGAAATTACATTATGGAACAAACACCTTTGAATCTACTACGTGTTTTTTTCAATTTCCGTTAATTGCATGGGGGCATAGGTTAGATCAAATAAAGTTAATTTCTCCAAGACAGTAGTATCTTAACTCTTACTGTTATCAAGATATTCAATATTTTAATTTAATCATATTTGCAGCGTTAACCTCTGTTAATGCTACATTCAATTATTTTGTAAAATTTTTTTTCAAATACTTATTTATTGTTTTTTTTTTTCAATTACTTATTAATTTTCTGTTAATGTACTCTGCAATATGCCGAAGTTAACTGAAATTCTCGGGAACACCGTGTATAGCTTTTGTCATCTCTGACATAGACTTAAACCAGCCAAAAGCGCACGCCGATAAACTTGAACAAGTAAAGCAAGTCCTCCTCGGCTAAATTCCTAATAGGATCATCAAGGTATGATATGATTTAAGACTTCAACAGTGATGATGTTCTGGCAATTAAGCAGTTACTAAAGAAAAAATATCCATTAACATAGGTATTTATTTAATGATTCGCTGTCGCATATTTATTCTAAGTTTTAAACGTCCTCTTACCAACATGTAGAGAGAAGGCATGTTAACCACTGTTTGCGTTGTAGCGTGTAACAAAAAATGGACACGAAAATCCAACATTCTTACTAATATTATAAATGCGAAAGACTGTGTGTGTGTTTGTTTGTCCTTCTTTCACGTCGCAACGGAGCGTCGTATTCGAGTCGATAAGAGGCTGGAGAGTGACATAGGCTACTTTTTCCAGCGGGAAAACATCTAATTCCCACGGAAAATTTCAGTATGCTACATTTTCCTATAACCACGCGGGCGAAGCCGCGGGCATGAGCTAGTACTTAGATAAATTACAAATATGGAATTTTGGTAAGATATAATTTACTTATATTGGTATCCTAGGCCTACTTACTTTCCATCATATTACGAGTTCTAAACTAGTTCCACGTCCAAACTTTCGAATGCAGCCTATTTAAAGTGCTCATACATAATCCCCAGAAACGGCGGCACTTCGTCTCATCCCGGCCCATCAATGAAGTCACACGTCCGGACTTACCACTATTGTGTGACAGAAAACAATTTCCATCCTACTCATCCGTTTCCGCCGCGTAATGCTAATCAGAGGCACAATGACATCTTGTTACTTCTGGAACTTTATACAGCTTGATCATTCGATTATCAACCTTATTAGAAAGTCTGAACGATCTGCAAAGCTGCATGGTTGCGGTTTGATGTTAAGCCTTACGATAAAGCCTTTTTGAATTTTTACGTTTTGGAAAATGCGGTGATGGAAATTATGCTTTCTACTTCTGTACATAAAGATGCAAGTTTAATATCAGCATGTTTAACATTGAGGGTACTTTTGATGAAGGTTGCAATGAAATATAAATTCTATGAATGAGACTAAAGGTTGATTTTGCATTGATTACTGTGATGTAGTACAAAGATCCTTTGCGTTACTTTATGTTACAGTGGTTTAGGAATAATCTGTTCTTTATTTACATTGAGAATTTAAATGGTTTGTTAATAAAGTGCCGGTAGTGTGGAGTTGATTCTGGGTTTATTATGCTTTCTTCATATCAAGATGCGTCTTTTGTGGTTTGCTAAATAGGTACCCGGATTACAGATCTCTTGTGAAAACCGACTATTTCGGTCATTCAGGTTTTTTTAGATTCTTCCAGATAAGATATGTTAAATTCCACACCATAATATCCTTTCAATAACATTAAATAACACTACCTAATCTTATATAGCTACCGAGATTTGAACAAAGGTAAACCAAAAAGGGCAGAGGAAGGAATTACCTTTCGGTGACCTGAGGCTCTAGTATAAGTTTTACCGAAACAAAACATTATGACCGCGTTCGCGTTTAGCTGTCAAATCCCATACAAATTGAGGGTAAAACGCAAACGCAATCGTAAAGTTTTGTTTCGGTAAAACTTATACTAGAGCCTCTGGTGACACATAATATGCAATACGAGTAGCTACAGTTAACCGAATTGCATCATAGTAGTCCAATCAAAAAGCAACTCTACCGCTCTGCATAGAAGATTACAATACCAATGACAGTCTTATAAAAAATCTCAACCATGTGCAAGACAGTATCAAAAATAATTAGTAAATAATTTACTTTAAAAACAAAGTTATAACCGACTTCAATTTAGTACTCCGCCAAGCCACGAGAACATTTCCACATTTATTTTCCAATTTACCACTGAACTGATTTCCGAGAGCAAATGCGTTGATTATTAGGGAAAATAATACGGCTTTAAAATTCTTTATATTGAATAATATTAAGGAACACACTAGTCGGAAAGACAATTTTTTCGAGAGTTTCCCTCAATTTCTTCAGGATTCCGCCATCAAATCCTGGTTTCCTTACCATGGGACCACCCTTGGGATACTCCCTTTCCAACAAAAAAAGAATAATAAAACGACGAAGTTATCCGCGGACATACATAAAAAAATAATATATATATATATATATACGGTCGATTTGAGAAACCTCCTTTTTTGAAGTCGGTTAAAAAAATACTCTGACATTTCGAGTTATTTGTAAACATGCTTGTACCTTTATCTTCTTTCTAATCACCTCAGTTATATATTTGAAAACTAAAGGTTACCAGAAAAACTAAAAAACAACCGCCAAAAAAAACAAACAACCGCAATCCAATTGGCTATCAATTAGAACTTGGCCCAACTTTTACCAGTAATCAGCAAATACCAGTAGCCCTTACCAAAAGCAGGCCGCAAATTTTGTGAATAAGATCATTATCTGCCTTTCCCAACTTAATAGCCGGTTTTTACATATCCGGTCTTAACCAGTTGAACGCAATCTAATGTAGTATTTATCACGTTACGTTAAGGTTCATTTTACTTGCCTCATTTTTGAATATGATACAATGTTTATTGTCAAGTCAAGAGCTTTAAAGCAGATGCTTTTGGGTGAAAATTAACAATTTAGTAACATATAGACGTATTTTGGTATTAAATGTATGTCGGATATGACGTTATGTTTTTGAATGAATATAAATCCTTTATTTTTAATGAAGCGAATCGTTTAAGGTAATCCCACTGTAGTTTTTACGTGTACGCGTGTTTGGTACAAGGATTTGTATGGTTTCTGTATGACTTGTGTGGATGGGAAAGTAACGGTTGGAACCTTGGGAAGCTGCAAATTATGGAACGCCACAATAAACCTTTTTTCCTTGATTTGTGACATTCTGGACAAGTTTAACCAACTGCCTTTAGACTTGTCTGCCTTATCATTTATGAATTGCTATTTTTAAGAACGTGTTTTCAATTTTGTTTTCTGGCACCTCTAATAGACCGTGGGCCAACTCCCACTCACATTGCGTAAATATGCCTACCCATACAAATTTTGACCGGAAGTGAAGGATTTTCACTGGGCCAATTTTTTTTCTTTCTCAGCACAACTTTCTCGACCTGCTGCCATGAATATTATCATGTTGTCATGTGACGTAGGTGAATTGGGAGTGGGACCACGGTCTATAACTGCAATTCATTTTTAATAGTTAACACTTTAACTGCCAAGAATCCCTACGCGCTACGCTCGTAGCCGATCCCGTGGTTTTCCTCGTATGTAGCGGACAGCGACTACGGCGCAGGCGCCCGCTAGGAGGGTTCCTGGCAGTGAAAGTGTTAAGTGATCAATTAAACCTACATTATCTTATAAATAGCAAAAATAGGCGACAATGTTACACAAGTCGATCTAGCCCCACAATGAGCTTAATAAGACTTCTGTTACTAGACGACGATATTACGTATGTCTAAATAATACAACACATGTATTACCACTGTCCAAATAAATACAAACAAAAATGAAAACATTTTAGCCCATGGCCTTGAGCTTCAGCCTCGCAGGGCAGGATCAGGGCCACTAGGCTAAACAGGTCATTCTTATCAGATAAATAGTTCAACATAAACTTACTAACAAAGAACTAAAATTTACGAACTTGGCTGACACACTCCGACGCTGTCAAAACAGGTGCTACATTTTGCAAATAACAAACTGAGCACCATTGCATTCTAATCCTATTTATTTATCAGTCCGTCGCGCTCGCTAACGTTTGGCTACGCACTAACGCAAGCGGGCATGAACCAACCCGATTCACGCAAATGGGCCCCTACGCGATGAAGTAGTAGGAGTGCAGGATTTATTTTATTTAAATAGATGAACATACAAGCTACTTAGGAAGCCAAAAATATTCTCCCATTGATGTTTAGGTAGGTACTTGACATTTTACAGGTTTCTTTGTGTCACCGAATTTAAGAGTCCGCAGTAAGCTCGGCCGAATTTCACCTTCCCATACAAACGTAGTTACGCTCTCATTTTAAAACTACCTGTTGGATTGTGACGAAACTATGCATATACAATGACATGAGGTATATCTATGTCTGTAATTAGTTTATATGGTTCCAGTTTATAAAACCAACGAAATACAGCAAAAACAAGTTTTGTATGAAAAACTTAAATGCTCTGTATTTTTTTTACTTTGGTATCTGAAGCTACATAAACTAATTACAGACATAGATATACCTCATGTCATTGTACATGCAAAGTTTCGTTACACTCCGACACGTAGTTTTAAAATGAGAGCGTAACTACGTTTGTATGGAGAATCGAGCTTACTGCGGACTCGGATTTTACATCACAGTTGAACCCGTGTAGTTTATCTGTCCTGATACCTGATCTCGCATAAGTCACCAAGGAACGCAACCTCGATATCGCGCGATCGGGATCTCGCGTAATCTCGTTCATGTTTTAATAGACTGACTCTCGTAGGTACAATTTTAATTTAATTAAAACCTATTACTATTATTATTGTTTTTCCGTGTAAAACGTCCAATCTCGCCAGATCCCGTTATTCTCGGCTAGGTCTGAAATCTTGCGAGATTGCATTCCCTAATAGTTGTCACAATGTCAGGTTCAAGTAACTCTAGGAACTACTTAGAAGTCAAAATCATTTAATTGTAAACATAAGTTAGGTTAGGTTAGGTTAGGTTTCCTGCGGGTGCAGCCACAATTAGAGTGAGCTGGGAGGCGGTCCAGGTGAAGCCCCATATAAAATACTTTGGGCTCATTCTGGACCGAAGGTGGAATTTCGGGGAGCACTTTCGCCAGCTTGCCGCAGCAATCGTGGCGACGGCGTCAGCCCTGGGTCGGCTGCTGCCCAATGTGGGAGGGCCCTCCGTTGCGTGTCGCCGCCTAATATATGCCGGGGTCGCCCGGAGCATGGCCCTTTACGGGGCCCCGATTTGGGCGGACCGGTTAAATGCGGCGAATAAAGCCCTGCTTAGGAGGCCACAAAGGGTGGTGGCCAATCGTATCTGCAGGGCCTACGTAACGGTGGCGTGGGTGGCAGCATGCGCCTTGGCGGGCACTCCTCCGTGGGAGCTGGACGCGGAGATGCTAGTCGAGGCGCACAGGGACCGACTAAGGTGGAGGGCTTCGGGAGAGTGTCCCGCACCCGAAGAGGTGAGGACCGCTCGCAGGCAATCGGAGCGGCGATTGAGGGACAGGTGGAAGGCGGAGGTTTGGGTTCCGAGGTGGGGTTCCGGTTGACGCAGGTGATGACCGGACATGGCTGTTTCGGTCATTACCTGCACAGAATTGGAAGAGAGGGAAGCCCCACCTGCCATGAGTGCGGCGCTGAGGATGACTCAGCCCAACACACGCTAGAGTGGTGCAGCAGATGGGCCGAGGAGCGCCGCACTAATGGTGACGGCCCTTGGTGTAGATGATCTCTCGCTGCAAAGTGTCGTGACGGCCATGCTGGGCAGCGAGAGATCGTGGGAAGCGGTGGCTTCCTTTTGCGAAACACTCATCTCGCAAAAGGAGGCTGCGGAGAGGGAGCGCGAAAACAGTGCGGACGCGCTCCCGCTCCGGCGCAGACGGCGAGGTAGAGCGCGCGCGCGGTTTGCGGCCGCTGATCGCGCAATGCCTCAGTAGGGCCAGTGGGTAGGAGACCCACATTGCACGGCCCTACATGTCTGGGGGAAGGATCAAGCGTCCTGATCTTCCCCTCCTTTGGTGCCGGTGTCCTGGCGCGAGTAAAGCCAGGTCCGCCGGGGGGCGTCATGGTGGAATGTTCGCGATCCCATGGCGCCCCCGTTAACGGCAATGCGGGTGACGCCGGTGTGTTTTTAGTGGGTGGCGGCGGGAGAGAGTCCCACATAACCCCCAAATTGCCTTCCCCGGACCGGGGGTATGCGTAAAACATTTTCACATCGTCAAAAAAAAAAAGGTTTAGGATGGTAGTAGGTACCTATATTTAGGATGGTATAGGTTTTGCCATAAGGCATACAAATATTTTATGACAAGATGGAGTACGCTTCTAATTTAGAGTAATAGGAAGTTAATACGCTGGGTCGCCGAACCACTTTTAATCAAGCAAGTATCTATATTTTGTGCTACGCCACTTCAAATAAAGTTTTCTTTTTTTGAAGTGAAAACTTCTTTAACGGCGCTGTGCACTTTTTGTGATGGGGAATTTTTTTTAAACTCGCGACAGGTCACGTGACCGACAGATTCGTAAGACGGACACGTGACCTGATCGAAAAACTGTTACAATGTCATTGACGCGAGTTGTTTTTGTACAATAGCGCAATAAATGAATATTGTATTTTACCACATAAATGCTAGTACTTTCTCCCTGAGTGCAACCCGGTACTTTTTATTTTTTCGTGGGGTATGCTTTTACCCATCCCGCCTGGCCGGGAAACCAGGACGGGTATGACGGACTCCCGGGAATTCCCGGACAACCGTCTAAAACCCCGTGGTTCTGCGCGCCGCCCTTCGCCGGCGCCACGGGAACGCTTGCGCACACTTCCGCGACTCCGCCAGCAGCTTTATTTGGGCTGGTAATGGTTTGGCTCTGTGAGCTGTGGGGCGAATCTCCGAGCGTTTGAAACGCTCGGTTTTAACGTCATTGTCGGCTCAACATTATTTCATCAGAGGTAACAGGTACCGCAGAGCCTTTAATCAAAAAAGATTCAGTACTGGTATTGGCTAACATCTTCATCAAAAGTAGACTGATACTCGTACCTTTTAATAGTATTTGCTGTCTACGACAATGACGAAAAATTTTTTTTCCCAATTAGGTACTGAATCGTCAAAGAAACGATGTTACACCTAATTAGCGAACCTGCTCACAAAATGTCACGAGAATGGGGGTGTAGACACTAAATAAAATAATCAATAATGTCATATTTTCTCGAAAAAGGATTAAAAATGTAGTCAAATGGAGAAGAACTCAACGCCAAAGGTTAAATAATCACGAAGTTATAAGTGTACAATGTTTTAAGAAGGGTTATGTTCTGTCCCTTTTTCGCAAAACGCAACTTCATATGAAACGATGACGCTGGAAGATTGTGGCGTCACTAATAGAGGGCAATGTGCCGCGCCCACCGTGTTCGGCGCCGCCGTCGACGCGGCCCCCGGCAGCATCCCCTAACGTGACATCACACACTGTTTGCGTTTTCTCTCTTTAACAAGCAATACTAAAATTGTTTTAGCTTCGTAATTCTTTGAGATATCTGAATGGGATTTTCGTCACTAGGCATATTTTTTGCCTTCTTTCTTTTGGAGTAATAATAATTTTCGAGTCTACACCCCTATTGGTTGAGAAATGCGACCTGTAGAGGAGAATAGCTGGGCAGCCGAACATTCGAAAGAATTTTGGGCCAAGCTGGAGCAGAGAAGTTCGTTCACTTTTAGGGTACGTAGGTACCTACTTACTTAATAAATATCACATTTTAAATGCACAATGCAGTAAATTATGATAATAATGTTTATATTATCATAATTTAGTGCCTAGGTTCTTCATGCGGAGTGCCTGGTATTAGCACGTCAATGTGAAAAGTCAGCCATTGGATGTTAAAATTATTAATATTATTATAAAGAAGCACAGTAAGTAGGCAAGGTAAGTAGGTACACTGTTCAAAAAATAACACCGCAGTTAAATTTAAACTGTATATAACAAATGAATACTTATAAAACAATACCTCGATGTATCGCTATTTAAATAAAGCCAAACGTTTTGTTTTAAAACAACTACGCCTCCGAAACTGTCAACCATTCACAAATGGACGGCATAATGCAACCCTAAAAAGAACAATAACGCTTACTCGATCATACACGCTCATCATTCGCAAACCACTCGACGACAGAACCATTCACTCGTTCACTTATCGATTGACCATCGAATGAATCGATAATCGACTGTGAGAAATGTAAATAAAGAGGAATTAGTGACAGAGATTTGCGTCATCCAGCGTGTAATCTTTGCGGTGGCGATTTTACGGTTTGCTTAACCTGTTGCTACTGACGACAGCCGAAAATGGTTACAAGCGCTAGCAAGTACGAGTACAATGAAATACAAATATTCTATACGTTTTAGGCGATGGCGGCTTCTTTATTTAACTATACCTAACCGAACCTTACTTAAGTTAGGTACAATCGACTTAAGAGTCCGCAATAAGCTCGATTCTCCATACAAACGTATCTGTGTCTGTAATTAGTTTTAGTTTTCAGATACCATAGTAAAAATAATACAGCGAATTTAAGATTTTCATACAAAACTTGTTTCTGCTGTATTTTGTTTGTTTTATAAACTGGAACCATATAAACTAATTACAGACATAGATATACCTCATGTCATTGTATATGCAAAGTTTCGTCACAATACAACACGTAGTTTTAAAATGAGAGCGTAACTACTTTTGTATGGGAAGGTGAAATTCGGCCGACCTTACTGCGGACTCTTAATACAATAGAATAAGGTGCAAAAGTGTAAACGTTGACGTCGAATGTACTTCCTTATCATTTAAGTTTTCAAGCTTGCATGGTTGTTTGTATCGTACTTATATCATACTAGCTGACCGCGCGGCCTGCGTATCACACGGAAAGTAAGCGAATGCGTGGGCTACGAAATATGGTATGCCCATTCTAAATGTCCATTCTATACACTGGTCATAAAGTTTTTGAAATCAGATGAGTAGTTCCGAAGATTACCCCTTATACACAAACTCTTTATAATATTACCTCTTTATTACATTAGAATAGATACTAAGGGAAGCATATTACTGATTTGATTAATAGGATAACGTATTTCTATGCTATTTATGTAGAACCTATCTCTATATTACGTAAAATAGGTACCTAAATAGTGTAATTAAATTCAAGATTGATAGTAACTTCTCTGACTCCCCAGACGGTTGGAAACACAACTAAGCATAACAGTAGCATCTATAATGAATAAAACCATGACACTGACATCAAATGCATTGTCAATCAAATAAAAATCTTCCATTCCCTTCGTTCACGCCCGTTCATACACAATAGCGAAGAAATCGATATTAAATCGTCTACTTTTTATCGAGAATTTGCATCAAAATGATATATAACGGATTTGCACGCGGTACAAAGGTTTGCACAAAGCGGTACAAATTTGAAAATGCAACGTTTTGTACGTCAATCGGTTTATTACCATATTTGACATTTGGCATAGCAATTGCTATGATACGATTAATTAAAAAAGTCGTAAACGGCACTGCGTATCGAATACATTCGACATTTCTGATAAAAAAGGGTGTTGTACATGGTAAATATGGTAATGTCAGTGAATTGAATTTATTTGTGGCCGGTGTGCTGAATCGCTTTGTATGAATGGAATAGTGACTTGGTTGGGTGTGGGCAGAATTGATACATTTTTGATAATTTCCGCTGTCTCCTATGTTACTAAATTGTGTGCAAAGTGCATTAAACTACGCGGATTTCAGGCACTAAGTAACATAGTTAAAAGCGTCGTTCTCGTCCAGTTAAGGTTTCCCCGGAAATAGTTCGTGTTCGGTCGATGGCGAGAACGATAGCTCGCATTCGGAGCATAACGTTTGGAAAGTCTGACAGTGCCTGCATGATATCAACCATTTCATATAAACATTAACCTTTTTGATGAGGGTTCATAAGTATCTACAAAATATTAAGTAAACTTTAAATTAATTTATTTGTAAAACTTTTTACTACAAGGTACACGTCTAAAAAGAAACATAAGTTCGGTTTAGAAATTATGATAATCGAATAGGCGTTCGAAATTATGATATTTTTAGACTTGAGCAACGCTTCGAATGGTCATGTGTGTGTTATAAATTGTATTAATTTTACTATATGATTTAATACAATAGGAAAGAGATTGTTCAGATGTTAAAATCTGGATCTGTCGGAGTCTGTGTCTGTCTGTTGGAATCTGGATATGAAGTTCGTGTGAAGATACATTATCCAAAATATCCATAAATACTGTCAATTTAACAGCAGTACATACACGTAATACATGCTTTTTTAATTCACAAAGCGATATAAGTTATTCGGTACGTTCTCAAAACAAAATTTGCAAAGCATTTAACTTTAATGTCAGTTTTTAATGGAATCATTTGCCTATTACTAATTTATTTATATCGCTTTGTGAATAACCGAATTTGTAACGGTCTGTCGATTTCAGTTGTAATCCAACAATCCAATTTAAATTACACGTACACATTGCACCCAATAAACCAAAGTACCTGTACGCATGTCGCAAAATCTCCATATGTATCACACCGTACCCCATATGCAAAAATCGTTTATCGACGCTTAAAATTCCTTTTTTAGTGGCACAAGACCTGTGCGGCGCGAATTTGTGAATAGGATTTTTCTATTGGCAATAAAAATTGTATGCGTATGTAGTTAATTTGCGTATGGTACATTGTGTCGGGGGGCGCGACCTGCTGCCCCTTTGAACCGTTACAATTCAATTATCGAATGCCGCCATTGTGACATATTCATAAACGTAATTTTTAAACGGCCTTCCATTTATTGCTGGCCATACTGATGTTCGATATTTAAATTTGAATGAACGAATGTCATTTTGTAAATTTGTATCGATTTCGAATTTGCAATTCACATTGATATTTCCCGGATCATATCCAGGATGATAGACGTATGTTAATATTACTAAAGATTCCGACAATCGAACGGTAGTCAAGTGAAAGAAGCTCCTTGTTATTTTTTAATCAATATGTTATGAGAATCTTTTTACAAGTCAATATTCACGCGACCCTTGTGATCCTCTTGACCTTAATATATTCCAACGGTCGTGTACTTTGAAATCGATATATTGTATTTTCAAGAATAACATTGAGATTATGAGAATAAAAAATATTTGATTCAAATGCAAAATTGTATAGGTACCGTTACGATTACTAATTGCTCATCTAAAGAAAATCTTCAAAAGATGTTATTATATTATTTACAATACCTAAATCTGTTTTACAAAATACGATATCAAAAGGATCTGCCGATCATTTTGACTTAAGGATTCACTATTCGAGTTTAGCTTATTTTATTAACAATGCGTATCGATTGTTAAAGTAATACTAAAGTTTAAAAATGTAACCTGATTGTCATTATGATTATAGAAAACTTAAATGCTTCCTGAAAATCTTCAAGAAATGGGTTGTTATTTTAAAGTAGCAAACATGCGTAGGTAAAGTACCTACTACCTACTCTCAACTAAACTTAACTTTTGCACCCACCCTACCACATTTTAACGATCTAAAATCAACTGCTCGCACCGGCCCCATGACGTAAGAAACGATATAAGTCTAAAGAGTTTAATCATGTCAATATGTAGTATACCTAAGTAGTAACACATTCACATATTTTTCAGATTTCCATATACCTTATGGTCGCACTGATTGATCAACAGTTCATTTGTTTAAACTGCAAAATATCAACCTTCCATATTCGTAGGTAATTAATAATGATTTCATGTTAAGAACCTCGAAATTCACACAGCGATATTTTAATTTGGAAATCTTTCATTTCAGTTCAAACCTCATTTTGAATCTGTACTGCATTTCGTACGAAAGGACTTCATGAAAATAATTGTAGGTACCTGATTACTTTTAACTGGAAAATGTGGACAACTAATCAGTCGTTCAACTTCATGGAACTCGTCTTCATAATATACAAAAGTACCTATTAGGAACATAGCTGAAACTAAACGAACTAAGCAAACAATAGGTAACTCTCAATACTACATCAAGTTTGCAAGCTCTTATATGGTTTCACCCATCTAACTGACCCGTTGTGACCGATTGTAACGTCTTCGTCCCTTGAACCCATTTTCATCATATCACTTATATTATTTAGCCTGGTAGGTAATTTTTCGATATAGATAGTACCCATATGCGATCTGTGATTTTTTGTACGGAACCCTATAAATGAACATATGTATTATAAGACCCCGCAAAGAGATTGGATTGACAGTCAGACAAAAGGTAAGTAAATACATTTAGTAGCCTCTGCGCTCCGAAATCACGCTCAGACCCCGTATCATGGTCGACCTTATCACGCGATAATTTCGTCGTTTCTTCATGACAGTGGTCTTCTTTTTCAGAAACGCTGGTAGAATTGCCTGTAGTTAGGTATTAGAATTGTTTGTTAATGTGACATACTCACATAGCTAGTTATAACCCATGATGTTTATACACATATCTAATGGGTTTTACAATAAGCACTACTTTGCACACTCGTCTCGCACATGTTTCTCTGCAGCTGACTGTACTAATCTAGAAATGAATTACTCGTTCCTTCGAATTAACACTCAAGAAGATGTTAGTTATTATAGTTTATTATGTTTATAAATATCAGAGACCTACCTACTTAGAAAAAAATGCATAATAATTTCTATAACATATAACCACGAAGAACTACGAAGAAGCCTCCAAAATCGATTCGTGAAGCTAGTCCATTGAGAATAATATAATGGCGGCTGAAACGGGCATTGAACGATTCAGGAGAAACAATTCCAAGAACGTCGCACGAATATCCCTCTCCATACAACGAGCCACCTTAAACAACAAAAAGAAGACAAGAACAACTGAAAGAGAACACGGACGCCACACGCGCAACCAATTTACGTTGCTACGCCCGGCTCGAAAACGTTTAAATTCTTATTTCGAATTTCGAACAGTTGGTCTCGTTCTGCATAACAACATCCGTAAGGCAATGGCAGTTGCTTCGCCAATCAGAGCGCGCGGTGCGCTTTCGTGGGCGTATTGGCGCGCTGTGATTGGCTGAACCGCGCGAGTTTATCGCTGGATTTGTTGCGAGCGCGGTCACCGCAGTCGCGCCGCACGATTGTCGATTGTCGCCATTGTGCCGAGAGCCGCGCGCGGCGGTTGTTCGATTCGCACGTGATAATATCGATAAAACGCTAATCGAGTTAATCGATCGGTAACCGGTTCGGATTATGCGATATTAGTAGTTTTTTGTTTTTTCGAATTTCGAACAGTGTTTGGTTTTCGTGCAGTGCCGCGGACTGCTGGGTGTTTTAACGGTGCGTAAAAGCGACAACGTGGAGCTGGACTTACATCAACGTGCCAGCGGTCACTTTATGAGGTAAATAAACAAGTCGACAGAATAAATAACCCTTTAATTTGAATGACATTCAATAGTGGTAAGTAAGTATCTTTTTAATTAAGAAGACGAGAGGAAGGGTGATTGAACCGGGAACAAAATGAATTTGTCTTGCTTCGTTCCGGTAGACATTGACCGCTACCGTAATCTTATTGGAATTGTTTTGGAAGTTGCGCAAGTCCTGCAGTGTATTGTTTGCTTTAATTGGCTACTTTACGTTAGTGTTATTCATAGATTGGCAAAAAGATATCAACGTTGTGTCAGTGTGATGATGGTATGGGTAGGTAATTCCACTTATAGCGTCGTTGAACGTTGAAGTGGTTAAGAATATCTAGGTAGATATCTATGGAAACACTGAAACAAAAGCAGGAACATATTAGGTATCTACCTAATACCTACCTGCTTTTGTTTCAGTGTTTCTACTGGTCCCCATTTGTTTAGTGTAGGTATAGGTGATGTAAATTAATTAACAACAAACAGGTTATTTATTCCCTATTCATGTGCTTTAGTTTTTATGTCATGTGTCAGTTAAATGAACCGTGTAAATAAATAAATAACTACCTACCTTACTGTTTAATTTTGGACAAATAAAACTGCGCGAGTTTGTAGGTAGGTTGTTTGTTATGCCTACCTACTACTGTAGGTACTACCTACCTACTTACTAGTATCATGTAGGTATCACTTACGTAAACATTTTTTATCTACCTACCCTTATGTACTCCTAGTATTGCATTTCATTACTAGGCTTCCGAAACATCTAATAATCATTATCATAATCATCATGATAGCAGTCGGAAGACGTCCACTGCTGGACTAGACCCCAAAGAGTGCCACAATGACCGGAACTGCGCCACCCGCGTCCAGCGGACTCAAGCGACCTTTCCTACAAGCCATTTTTAAAATCTTATAATAGCGAAGATACATATCTGTGAAATGCAATTTAGTACTTACCTTGATAAATAAAGTAATCGAAGCTGAAGGATAAAATAGAGCCTATGACCATCCAGACAATCCATTCCAAACACAAGAAAGAAAGATTTTTTGACATCACTTAGGTAGGAAGTACCTAGGTACATTCCGGATACCCCTCCCTCTACTGTAGAAACTTCCAAAACCACACTCAAAAAGCTACGAGTCACAAACTTAAAACCTCTTTTTAATACCTTCTTTAAGGTAAGTAAGTATATTATAGATAAAGATGGCCTCTAACACTTTCACTACCAGGAACCCGCCTAGCGGGCGCCTACGCCGTAGCCGCTTTCCGCTACATACGAGGAAAACCACGGGATCGGCTACGAGCGTAGCGCGTAGCATTTCTTGGTCGTGAATGTGTCCAAAAATATGTGTCTTCTGAACACGACACTTAAAAATACCTACCTACTTAGTTAATAATAGTTTATTTAAAATTATTGAAATTATATTGGTATGCTATCGCATCCCAAGTCAGATTGGACTCTTAATTAATTTATAATTCGCCGAAATATCGCAAACGCATAGAAAGCAAGTCAAATGGAAGCAAAGTCGGGTGACAGCGGCAGCAAAATTCACCCCTTTTGACTGCGCATACTGTTTGTTAGGGACCAGGTAAGGTAAACGTCCCAGTTTTTGGCGCCATAATTCCAATAATGTCACCCTGTTGTTTACCTCTGTATGTATTAAGGTTGAAGCTGCCAAGACATTTGGAACATTTAACTTTCTGAAAAGGTGCGATTTTATTTTAATGTAATAATAATGACATTGTTTCAACTCCAACGAACCTAAACTTGATGGGGTATATAGGCACTAGTTTTACGAAAGCGACTGCCATCTGACCTTACAACCCAGAGGGAAAACTAGACCTTATTGGGATTTGATCGACTGCCTCACGATGTTTTCCTTCACCGAAAAGCTAACGGTAAATATTCCTTACACAAACCGAAAAACTCATTAGTAGGAGCCGCGATTCGAACCCACGACCGCCGCTTGACAGCCGCATGCCTGAACCACTGGGCTATCGTAGCTTCTCTTATTGATTTATCGTTTGACTTAAATACGTTCAACCCACATTTCAATCCAATTAGATTTTGATTCAATGAACCAATGATGGCACAGCTATCACAGGACGGGCCGTGAGCGGCGGGATAGACTATCCTTCTCTGTCTAATTAGAACGAGACTGATGTTCTATCTCGCCGCGACACAACTCGCAGGCCGACCTGTGATGGCCTATTACAGGATCCCACTGAACCGTAACCAGGGGCGCCAAACTCCGTGATCTGGTCGCCCCTCTACAAGTAGGTACTGACATACCCCCTTGGACCGGTACTTGCCTACCGGTCCAAGGGGGTATGTCAGCGCTGCTACGGCACGCACGCGTTCTATCGCAGCAGCGCGTTGCATGCGATAGAAAGGGATGGCCACGTTTAGGCTCGTTCGGCATAAATAACAGGGGATTTATTAACAGAGAACCTTCTGTACGTAGTATTATAATTATTTATTCTGTGCCCTAACGAAACCCAGGTTTGTGCCACCTAGCTACAACCAATCAAGTATTTTACAGATCGCCTAATGAACGCACAATCACCCAATCTTTACGACCGACACTATAAAGAACATTTTTATTTTTTTACACATTTACAATGGTAACTCTTTGCGGCCGGCCGACGGACGATTTAAAGAATTAATAACGTGAGTTATTGACCTTAAATGCGCGATTCGTTTTTATGCTGGAAACTCCGTTCTTATTTTTAAAATGGCACTGGAATTATGTTGTTCGGACGGTAAAACAATGGTTTAATTGGCCGAGTTTATGCGGCTTCTGTTTTTGTGGATGCGATTATGTTGGCTCGGTTCTGCGGTTTATTATTTTTATCATTACCTTCAGGTGGTCGATCACGTTACGCATTGTACGAACTTTAGGTAGATCTAATAGGTAGATCTAAATGATTTTTTTTATATGGAAGAAAGTTGGATCTAACGCGCGTTCTCTGAGGGGTAATCACGTAACGTGAAGGACGTGAACGCGTTAGGACAATTTAACAGTCATTTTTCCATGTAAAAAGTGACATTAAGATCTACCTGACGCGCGTAGGTACCTACAATGAGTTTTGTGATCGACCGGCAGAATAAATACATTAGCTAAAGTTCTATCTCCACTAATCTTTTATTTAGACAATTTTAAACCTCCACTTCGTTGAAAATCAGTTTTATTTTACTATTTACTAGTTTCCACCCGCGACTTCGTCTGCGTGGACCCGGGATAAAAACTATACTATATTTTATATTCGTGCAAAATGTCATCTAGGTATATCGATTAGCCGTTCAAGCGTGATTGAGTAACAAAAATCTACACATCTAACATTCAAACTTTTGCATTTATAGTATTAGTAGGATTTCTTATATAAGGGACACCAACAGGGTACATAGGATATAATTGCAATGTTAATAGGTAGGTATATAGGTACATTTTCTATTTGGGCACTTATGTACCCCAAGTACAGGTGAACACATCAATATACACGGTAAATGCGCGCCACATGTAACTGATGCATTGCACCGCCTAGTCCGCCGAAGTACGCTTAACTTATTACGCCTGCAACACACTGGCGCGGCCTGCGGTGGCGGACAATAGTTTTGACAGCTAATGACAAGTTTGCTATTGACCGCTGCTATTGACCTGCGAGAGGCCTTATGCAGCGACGCCAGTCTGACACCGGACTGTGCGGGCTTGGCGGTTGTCTGGTGATGTCCTTTGAAATTCTTGCCCAGTGAAATCGCTCGGCTCAAACGTCACTCGCGCTAACACGCTGCGCACACGCACTGTTTGCGGCGGCGAGAACACAGGTGATTAGCGACCGTGTGTTCCGCCGGTTAGGTGACGTGTGAAAATGTGGATTGTTGGAACACTTGGAACAAGTGCGTTTTAGCCGGGGCACACTAATCTGTAATCGTGATGTGATATGTGGTTTAGTTTCTTGGCACGAACATGGCCTAATTATTATTTATTTATTTATTTCAACTTTATTGCGCTAATATAATAATAACAGTACAATTGGTGGACTTACCTTAAGGCATTCTCTACCAGTCAACCTTTGGGCTAAAGAGACACTAGTGGGAACAGGGTTGAAGTGTGTTGTGGGCGATGGGCTAGCAACCTGTCACTGCGATATCACATTTTGGCGATATCTTATACCCACATTTATGCTAAAAGTGGTACAGGAACACAAGTTTTATGTGCTCTGCCTACCCCGTTTAGGGATACAAGGCGTGAATGTATATATGTATGGGCAATGATGTAATATAAAAATGAAGTAGATAGGTTATAACCGTTTCCAAACAGGCACATTAAACTTAGTCAATTGCACGAACTTGCCTCAGTTTCGCGTCTTCAATGGAAACGAATAAACGTGTCTCAGCTGTCAGATTTTGTGGCCGTTTATGAACACGGAATTTCGTATGAGACAACGTAGGTAGGTACCTCCATCTTTTTTACAAGCTTTTATTTAGTTTCACCTGTCCCGTTGTCTGTCTGTCTGTCTGTCTGTAATTAAATCTTGCAAGTTAAATTTGACCCACTTCCCGGTGACCGATTGAGCTGAAATTTTGGGTATAAGTATAGTTTAGATGACAATTCAATATTATGGTACCATCGAGCTGATCTGAGCATTTCTCAAAAAAAATGCCACTATTATTAATTGTACTTCTAGGATTTTTTTGTTAACTATTTCCACTCAGAATCAGGAGCGGTTTCGACCCAGGTAGGATAAAAATTTGTCCCAAAGATATTTTTCCTATTGTGTTACCATTTACCTTATACTTTGTATGGTGGTAACACAATAGGAAAGTTCAAAAATGTATGGACATTTTGGGACACTTTTTTTCTCCTATTGGGATGGAAAGACATCGTGATTTTGAGTAGAAATAACAAAAAAGTTGCAGAAAATCTCCGAAAAAATGTAGTGGCATTTTTTTTAAGAAACGCTCATCTGATGATAGAGACAGAAGGTGGCCATGGGAATTCAGTACTTAACCAACGTAACCCCGTTGAGTTTGGGCTCGTTAGAATCGTCTCAATGAGTAGTTGATGACGGTATACAGAGAAGTACAGTCGGCAATAAAAGCTTGTACCAAAATGAAATTTTTGACAGAAACTTTTTACTCTGTCCCGTTGTCTGTCTGTCTGTCTGTCTGTAATCAAATCTTGCAAGTTAAATTTGACCCACTTCCCGGTGACCGATTGAGCTGAAATTTTGGGTATAAGTATAGTTTGGATGACAATTCAATATTATGGTACCATCGAGCTGATCTGATGATAGAGACAGAAGGTGGCCATGGGAATTCAGTACTTAACCGACGTAACCCCGTTGAGTTTGGGCTCGTTAGAATCGTCTCAATGAGTAGTTGATGACGGTATACAGAGAAGTACAGTCGGCAATAAAAGCTTGTACCAAAATGAAATTTTTGACAGAAACTTTTTACTCTGTCCCGTTGTCTGTCTGTCTGTCTGTAATCAAATCTTGCAAGTTAAATTTGACCCACTTCCCGGTGACCGATTGAGCTGAAATTTTGGGTATAAGTATAGTTTGGATGACAATTCAATATTATGGTACCATCGAGCTGATCTGATGATAGAGACAGAAGGTGGCCATGGGAATTCAGTACTTAACCGACGTAATCCCGTTGAGTTTGGGCTCGTTAGAATCGTCTCAATGAGTAGTTGATGACGGTATACAGAAAAGTACAGTCGGCAATAAAAGCTTGTACTATGGGTACTACACGACGATATACATACTTATATAGATAAATAAATACTTAAATACATAGAAAACATCCATGACTCAGGAACAAATAGAATACCTTGTAGACGTCAGCGCCAATGTCAAAAGAAATTCTTATTTTCGATTCTCCGCAATCGAACTTGTTGCACAAAATATGCTGTTTATAAGACGTGTATGTAAACTGTTTAACCAGGATGAAAGACTTAAAGACATTGATCTGTTTAATTGTTCTATTAAGTCATTAAAACATGCTTTCCAGTAACAATGGTCTATATAATAATATGATCAATCACCTGACTGTTATGTACATATACTTACAAATGGGTTTATCACAATCTGACTGTAAGCTGTCATATTAAATATTAGAATTTGATTACTTAGTTACAACAGCAAGTTAAACTTTTAAGTCATTTATTATCATGAAGCTAATACTTAAGTTTGTTGATAATGTATGTTGGTAGTATGCTTAGGTTTATAAAATAAGGAAACTCCAGGTCTAAGATGTAAGCGATAGTTTAAGAATTAATTTCTGTAAACGACTGTTTGTTTCTTCATTAAATAAATAAAAATAAAATAAATAAACAAATATTCATGGTCATCACACAAATAAATGCCCTTACCGGGATTCGAACCCGGGACCTCCGGCTTTGTAGGCAGGGTCACTACCAACTAGGCTACAAAGGTTGTCAATTATGGCTCCTCTTCACAATGGGCCGTCATGGCGCAGGGCAGGGACACAGTTAGGCGTTAGAATGCGAAGGAAGTGTATATATGTTTTTCTCCGTCTAACGCATAGTTGCGTCCTGTATGATTGGCCACGATGGCCGATTGTGTAGAGGAGCCTTTACAGAGCCCTAGTGGCTCTTAGTAGTTGTCTCCTCTAAGTATGTAAATGTCAAAAGTATAGCCAAAACGCGATGAATCGCGCGTATATAGCCTGGTTTCCACTTTGATTAGTGCGAGTGCAGGTGATTAGTGCGCGAGTGCAGGTGATTAGTGCGAGTGCAGGTGTGTAGTGCGAGTAGTGTCCAATTTACTGCGAGTGCAGGTGTGTAGTGCGAGTAGTGTCCAATTCACTGCGAGTGCAGGTGATTAGTGCGAGTGCAGGTGTGTAGTGCGAGTAGTGTCCAATTCACTGCGAGTGCAGGTGATTAGTGCGAGTGCAGGTGTGTAGTGCGAGTAGTGTCCAATTCACTGCGAGTGTTTAGTGGCAGGCACGCTGCGAGTGAGGGGGAAGGGAGGGCGCGCGGGGCGTGGCTACTCGCAGTCCACTCGCAAAAAAATAGAACACGCTTCTATTCACTTTACTACACAGCCAACTAATCAATTGCACACTGTCCACACCTAGTCACTAATCACCTGCACTAATCACCTGCACTCGCACTAATCAAAGTGGAAACTAGGCTTAACTCGCCTGCGGTCGCAAGCGTTGATAGGCTACGACGTCTGCTTCCCATCAAATAGGCCGTATGCTAATTTGCCACCGCCTTGATAGAAAAAATATCGCCTTTCCAACTAGCTCGCATTCCAGTCTAACAGCCTTTGACATTTCAAACGAGTCCGTTTTTCGGTCGGACAAGACTCTCGTTAATTGGTTGGGTAATGCTTGTCTGTCCCTGTCTAACCTCCGACAGGGGACGTAAGTGGTGTTCTTTTACTCGCGACTTAAGACCTATTTGGAGCGCGTAATGCAGTAGTGTTTGCTTGTCAAAACAGACTTGTTATTTCTGTGACTTGGTAGCAAATGGATTTGTTTTAGCTCCTGCTGTGTGAGGAACGCATTTTTTTATTACTTAACGAGCGAGCGCAGCGAACTAAGTTCTCTCTTTCAGCTTGGGTAAAATTATTTCGTATGTCCGGAGGTCCCGCTGTACCGCGGTCCGGTGGTTCTCTACAGGTCGCATTTCTCAACCGATTCTCGTGAAATTTTGTGAGCCGGTTCAATATTTAATAATTAGGTAGGTATTCGATATTTCGGGTATTGGGAGAGCCCTTAATCCAGCAGTGGACGTCTTTCGGCTGGTGGCAATTTTTTTTTTAAATTCATATTACAGATATAAAAGCTAAATTAAAAAAATATATGGACAGGCTCGCGACTTCTACAGATCATAGAGCCACTAGTCGGTATGTTGTTCAGGTTTGCTATAGACAGTTTTTAATTTACAGGTTTAATAAAGTTGCTGTCTATGCGAATACCAACTCATTCTTCATTGACACACCAAGCCTCCTGAGTTATAGGAGTCTTGGGGCTCCAACTATCTTAATTTTTTACCGGGTACCTATAAAACATGGGACCTAAGAATTATAACATGTCAATATTTATTCTTATCAGAATATTTTAAGTCTGATTTGATTTGCTTCACAAGCTCCTGGCGAAGTTCCGATGTAAGTTGAGGTAGTTTTTAATGTTTTATTAATTACCTATTAGATACTAGCCTGACTTTAAAAAAAAATCGAGGAACAGAATCGACAAAAAAAAGAAACGATTATTGACTGCTCACGAAATTCCACGAGAATCGGTTGAGAAATGAGGCATTTAGAGGAGAACAGCATTACGTATATCATCATATAGCACCATACGAAATAATTTAGACCCAAGCTTAAAAAAATAACTTCGTTCGCTTCGCTCGCTCGTCATAAATAAAAGATCGCTCTCGTTTTAGAGATCTTGAGGGTAATACGAGTGCATAGATTTTGTAAGGGCAGCAATATTCTAAGGCCAAAGGAAAATTAAGTTAAACTTACCAAGGCTGATGTTACGTAACTTAGTAATAAAAACTTCATCCATACATACATCCTGTCATATAACATTAGAATTTTAACGGACAATTTTGTCTACATATCTTCGTTTATCCAGGATATCAAACAGAGTTTTACTAGCTTTACTTATTTCGATCATTAAGGGCTTTTTAAATCCCGACACAAGAAGAGGGGAGTTATAAGTTTGACGAGTCTGTGTGTCTGTCTGTGGCGCAGCTGTCGTAGCTCTTAAACGAATGAACCGATTTTAATGCGTTTTCTTTTTGTCTGAAAGCGGACGTGATCTTGATGGTTCTTAGCTACGTTTCAACAAAATCAGTTTTCCCGGTTTTGAGATATTGTACTTTGAAATGAAAATCGAGGGTTTTCAAACTTTTATAAATTGTTAATTATTAAACATAACAATAAAAAAGCTTTTCCTTATCAAAATGGTTTTCCTTGAAATCGCATTACGTTAACGCACGATTTTTCTCATGTTATATCGCACACGGTACCTATAGGCTACTTTCCCTGACCATCCAATACCTTTAACTTCAAGATCGTGAAATCCTTTTAGCTAATAGTTTTACTTGGTTCCGAGAAGGCTTGTGACTGGGTCTTATTTGTGCTCGCGAGTCAATATTTGCCGCTTGGCTACCGGCGATCGATGGCGAGACAGCCGTTTAAATTGGGGATACCAGACTAAAGCGTAGGTATAATATACTATAGCTTCTTCCCGCGACATTTTCTCTGTGGACCCGGGATAAAAACTATCCTATGTTTTAATCCAGGCTATAAACTGTCTTCGTGCAAAATTTCATCCGAATCGGTTTAGAGTTAAACTTTCGCATTTGTAATACAGGGTGTAATTCGTGATACAAAATGTGAATCTATCCATGACATTGGGACCAAGTTTGTGTTATGCAAAAAAGTCTAAACTGAGCAAAGTTAATGAAATAGTTGGATTTTATTGGATTTCCCATAATAAAAGTTGCTCAGAATCATGGATAGATTCACATTTTGCTATTTTGTATCACCAATTAAATTACACCCTGTATTAGTAAGATAACACAGACTAGTTGAGACTAGCCCTAGCGTTATTCCCGGTTGTGCCCTAAAAGAGCCCAGGGTCTGCTTTGGCACCAAATCCCAGAATTTGACATAGGCATTTTTAGGAAAGTGACTGCTATCTGACCTTCCAACCCGGAGGGAAAACCGGACTTGGGGTTAGACCGGTTTCCTCGCGATGTTTCCCTTCACCGAAAAGCCACTGATAATATCAAATCGTGACGACCTCCGTAGTCTAGTTGGTAACCCTGCCTACGAAGCTGGAGGTCCCGGGTTCGAATCCCGGTAAGGGCATTTATTTGTGTGAGGAGCACGAAAAAGCCTATTAGGTACCATTTTTAACAACTGTACGTAGAATTATTATTTACTGTGCTTAGGTATGTTTCGAAAGTATGGCGTTCGCGGTAGTTGTGATTAAGGCTCTGAGTATAAAAAAAAAAAATTAACTGTTTAATCACAATCTTAACTCTTATAGTGCGCTTTATTAGAATAATTCGTAAACGCTACTACGAGGATAGACATATGATTATGAACATTATTAAATACAATATCAAGGCAGTGGTGACCTTTAAAGATACATACACACAGAAAACTAGTGTTGAGAAGTACAGTCGACGAAAAAACATATATTACACTTTTGCTCCTTATTGCTTTGTAATAAAGAGCAAAATGTAGGTATACATATCTTTGACATAAACTGTACTTAAGTACCCTGACTGAATAATTCAGTAGTCATACAATTATAAATCACGGTCTTTTTCAAAATAACGAATCATAATACCGCCTAGTCGTGACACGTGCATTAAGCACCTATTTAATACATAATTACATTGAACCAAAACATGTTTTATTTATGTCTCATCAGCCAAATCACATTACCATACTCATTCTCAATAATTGTGCCAAACCCGTTATCCCTATGCTAAAAATTAATATCTTCCAGCACACGATAATCCACGTGTACAAATAAAAAAAAATAAGCAGTCATTCCAAAATGCTTACATTTAATTTTCAACCTTATTACTATGCAGTTATACTTAAAATTAGATTGCCGATGATGCGAGTTGTGTCTTTATTCGGCAAATTGCAGCTTTTAATACTTGCGACAATTACGGGGCGCATAAAGGTGGAAAATATTAATATGATGCTGGGGGCCGGATTCGAACTTGTTTTTAATTGGCTCATCTCAAGACCCTAGGGAAGGTATTTCGCGACAATTAGTATGGATTTATGACGTCGAACGACAAAGTGTTTTATTGTGCTGACTAGTACATTCCGGGTATGGGTTTTGTTACGTTGTTAGTTCTTGGAGAATGTTGTACACACTTTTACTACCCGTTGCTATCGGCCAAATCCAGAGTCGACCAGTTTCAAAACAGTATCGCTTGCAAACGTTGATTTTGTACTTGACCCTCCCCTAATTTCCTGACCAAAGAGAAACAAAGATCCTTTTTTTTTCTAATGTAACGGTTATTGTTTTCACGGTTATAGTTTTTTTTTTTAATTTTAGGACAATTGGTCCATTGTGATAAATAGAAACAAAAATAACAAGAAAAAACCCTATTGGGCCGGACACATTTCATTGGTGGATGAAAGACAGCAGATAAGTACTTATTTATATACACTTTGCAAGCATAATGTGCCTTTAAGGTGGTCGACTCTGGCTTTGGGCGATGGTACCTATTCATAACTTGGTTTAGGACGGGACCAACTTGCTACCACTATTTATTTATTTACATACATAGATATATCTTTATTTATAGTACGTGTGTAGTGTAGCTTTTAGTAAGTATGTATTAAGATGAATTTACTGTAGTATAGAGGTAAACACATCTTAGTTTGTCTCTTTTCCTGATCTCGTCTCAATTGCTCAAATGTTAGCTGGTAGAGATCCCTTGCAGGGACAAGTTCGCCATTGTACCTACTTAATCTATTTTGTCTTGTGTACAATAAAGTATTTATACATATATAAATACGATTACAGACCGATCAACGTTAAATATGGCGCCGGCAGCTGTCATTCCATAGAAACTTGTCAAACTTTCCATACAATCAGATTTTAACAAATACCGCTCACTATTACGGAAGGGTTGTTGCAACACTTGCAACCCAAACCATCAATAAGCCATAGGTACTTACATTAAAACGTAACACAAGGGTTATGACCCAAAATATGTCTAACATAAATACGTTTACGTCTTTCTAGTTTCCTGAAATAAAGCATTAGAACTAATAATAAAAAATAAAAAAAAAGACGAATCATAGAATTGGCATGTGGCATTTAGTAGTGCAGTAATATTTTTTTCAACACAATTGCTCGTAACGTACCTCTTATTGTGTCGCTTTTAGGCTCATAATCCTGGATATTAAACACGCGTGTTTAATAACATTACGATACTTGTGTGTTATGGTTATAACCCGATTAAGTCACGTTGGCACCTTGCAACAAGATGTATGCATGCACACGGTGCATTCTTAAACTAACCGGATTGTACAGAATGTACAGCTTTTTTTTAATTCTCGGAAAATGGATTCTTACCCGACTAAACAAATTAAATCCTTTTTGTTAATTAATTGACTATTTCTTATTGGATATGATATAGAAACGGTTAATTTGGTAAAACTATTCACTTTTGATAACATTTTACATGAATTAATAAAGATAACATTTTAAAACGTAATTATTTATTTTATTTTGTATTGGCTGTTTAGAGATAGCGCAAACTTCACAAAAAAATGGATGCGCGCCATTATAGGTTATTTCACAGATATTTGTAAACATTGTTAATGCGTGTTCGGTTATTAACAAAAATGTTGATTCGTGGTGACTAGAAAAGTGATAAAAAGAATGGACGCCACTAGAGATTCTTGACGATGTATACAACACGTGAGTAAAAACCTGTTGACATCAATAAGTAAAGAAAATAACTTGACAGGCCTATCAAATTTTCATCATATGAAAAGGATTTTTTCCTCGCAAAATGTGTTGAAAAACGTCGTATAAAACGCGTGAGCTTTGATAATTACAATCCTCGGCTCTCTTATCACGCTTACCTGCGGCTCGCGTGATAATTCCGCCTCTGATGTAATTATTGACATACCTCACTTGTATCACAATGCACTATTAAGCCCATATTGCAACTTACGAGCGAAAAATGTTTTCGCTTTAACATAATAGGTACCTGAAGAAACCAATTTAGAATTTTGTTTTCAGCAACAGAGTGCAACAAAAAATTGTAGGTGGTTTACGTATGAAACCATCGCATACACGGGACATAAATGAATAGTATAATAATTCCATTAATACACTTGCTCGTAGCTGCGATGCTTGACCTGGTAAAGGTCGCGGGAGTCCGCTGGATGCGGGTGGCGCAGGACCGGTCATTGTGGCACTCTTTGGGGGAGGCCTATGTCCAGCAGCGGACGTCTTTCGGCTGATATGATGATGATGATGATGACATGCTCGTAGAGGGCTTCCTAACGCGCAGGCATACGGAGTTGCAATAGCCTGTATTAAGCCCACATCACCAGACAACCACCAAACCCGCACAGTCCGGTGTCAGACTGGCGTCGCTGCATAAGGCCTCCCGCAGACTGGCGCGGCCTGGCCGCAGCGGTCAATAGCAAACTTGTCATTAGCTGTCTTTACTATTGTCCGCCACCGCAGGCCGCGCCAGTGCATGTGGTGCAGGCCTTACTCTACATATTTTTTTTCTTAAATAGTATCTATCTGTCACACATGCGTTAGTTATAAAAGCAAGGAGGTTTTATCTCCAATACGATGTTTGAAAACCTATTCATAAATAAATATAAACACTGTAACGTATTAACACTAATCAAACGTGTTGAACAGAATTATTCAATCATATAAAAAATTATATACTTATTCATATTTTATTTCGTATTAACCATGTTACATTGTCATTAAAAAAATATTTAAAAAATAACATAATAACATTACAAAAATTAAAAACAACGTCAACCGTCACATAAAATACAGGACATTCAAAGTTATTCCATGTTCTAGATCATTAAAGATTGCAAGGTGGCGCTAACAGTCTCCTAAACGCATTATCCTGCAGAATAGACTGTCCACTCATGAGGCGATGGAGCAAGCTGCATGAGCCCATAATTAATAACAATTAATAAATAAATAATTAATAACGAATTGTAATTGAATAATAATGAATTGTATGTAATTACTAACACTAGAATTAAGTTTTTCTGTACCCTACTAACAAATATGGACAAGTATCCGAATTAAATGATTATGATTATGATTATGATGATTAAAATTGTTCGTCTAGAAATTCAGCTACCGAATAATATTTTTTAGCCGTAGAGTTTTTGCCTTACGCCATTTAGTATTTTTTTATTGCGATGAGTATTTTTTTGTTTTAAAATATAGGTAAGTATTTGTTTCTTCGCAAATGTGAAGAAAAACATTGTCGACGTCGGGCTTCTAATAGGCTCTGGTTCGTAAAACATGAAAAATAGCTATTACCGTTCTCGTAGCACAATGTACTATTACGGACAAACTACATTAATAATAATAAGCACTGTAATTCAGCCAGTACGAGTTTCAACATACTCAATTTAACAAAACCAATAATCACATCAAATACTAATATTGCTACCGGTAAGTGCAAGTGACTCGCAAAATCCCATAACCGTCACCCATTTTACACCCGCTGACAAATTATCCCATATCTATTAGAGCGGGATAGAAAATAGAACATTAATTTAGTCGTCTGCGGTGATTTGTTGGATGTTAATGCAAATTTGAGGGGTAATTACGTGCAGAAATGCGGTTTTGTTGTACAATACGTGCGCGCAAAAAAGGACGCAAAAGAGAGCTTTTCGGACGTTTATAAGCCTTTTAGACTGCGGATTGAGTTTAGTTCTATTTTGAGGTTTGTTAGTGCAAAGTGTGTAAATATTGTACTGGTTTATTGCTGTGGTGAGGTGCATGTTGAAAAGTAATTCGATCGAAAGCCCAGCTGTTACAAAATGGCCGAGTTCTAAACTGAAAATCGTTCAGAGACAAACAGATGACACATCCTCGGCCTCGCTCCGTGACATAAAAACCGAGTGCAAGCCCTTTAGTGCTAATTTCATGATGATATATGTTTTTGTACCTATTAATTTAAGTTTTGTTTTGTTTATGTTATTTTTGCACCTTAAATTATTTTCTTTCTGTCTATATATGACATAATAATAATAGAATTACACCCGCCCTGAGGCGTCATTTAGATTTCTCTTAACCAGTCATCTATTTCTTGGTTTTTGAAAAACAGTTAATTCGCTCTAAGATATTTTATTTCCTACACGCAAACCGCTTATTAACTGAATACCTATTTCAGGTACTGGCGATGTCATACCTAAAACCCGTTTACTATAACATTGGACCTGGCGTCGATCAACGATGACGATCGGTTCCGGCGAGGTCCAATCTTTTAGTAAACGGGTTGTACTTAATCCAGCAAAAAAAACAGACGATCAAGCCTAGCAGCATGATACTTTTTACGTGCCTTTTCAGTACACTTACGCCATATAGGGTGACCATAAAACCCACCGTGTTATCCGGGCAGGTAACAGTTAAATAAAGCTTTCTTGACATTAATTAAACTCACACCCCGTCTCTTTCTCCCCAGTGCCGCTGGCGCCATGTGCGACCGCGCCAGCTTCGGAAGCTCCATGGGTTTCCCCATGAGCATGTCCATGGGCTCCATCAGCTCCATGCCCATGATGCAGAAGAAGTCTCCTGAAGAGCACATCAAACGGCCCATGAACGCGTTCATGGTGTGGAGCAGGCTGCAACGCAGGAAGATCGCGCAGGACAACCCCAAGATGCACAACTCGGAGATCTCCAAGAGACTGGGTATGTAGTAATTAATAAACAAAGCAACCAACCAAAGGAATTCAAGGTGCTCCCGCTGAGCTGCATCATCCGCTTTGTGAAAATGATGAAGCGAGCTTGGGAGTAGGCATAAAGGAGAGGGCAAATGCACAAAAGATCCCGCTGGGTCGAAGTGCATCCGAAAGGGCCCTACATAGATAAGATAAGATAAGATAATGAATAAACAGCCAAAACAGATTTCAATGGACGGGGTCTCATGCAATTGCAACACTGTTTACTTCATTAACTTTAACTATAATGTTAAAACTGGTATCAACTGAATTCATGGTCACCCCATATTTAAGCGCTTTGGCGGGAAATTTGATAGGTCTTACGTCAATAAACTTTAATACCTACTTGTCATGCGTGTGACAATTGACAGTTTATAACTATGAATTTAATAAGTAGACACCAAGGGTTATGTGGTTAGTTTACGAAACGAATGTTTCATGGAGTTTGTAGTTTCCTAGATTTGTGTTAGGGTGACAATGATTTTTAGTTAAAAAGTAATTCCTAATTCAGTTTTAGGTTGTTTGTTTTAGGTAGACACGAGTTAATCGAGTTTAGTATCAACAACTGGCTATTAGAAAAATTTGTTCCTGATCACGAAATAAAAATCACCGTGTATTTTTGCAGATAAATTAGTTGGCTTAAATAGTGAGATGAATTAATGCTTATTGTAGTCGGTTAATTTGAAGGATTTTCTCTTGAAATGTTACGCTCTTTTGAAGATTTTCCAAGTAGCTTTAGGTATATCTCAAGTTAATTGCCATCAATATCTTCGAAAGCCATTGTCTTATTCTTACATGGATGCCTTACCCTTGATCTTATCATGAGATAAGGTCCCATTGTGATGGAAAGCACCTGAAATTGCTCCGAGCGTTGGAAAGGGGCTCATTTGATTGCAAATTGACCATTCAGCTCTTGGAGCGGGATTTGTGTTTGAATGATTTCGTTTAATTAGTTACGAGATGTCTTGGTGAATACAATGAATTAGTGTGAAATACATAACGCAATCTATAATTCATTTCAATTTGCTGACACGGTGAAGTAAGAGAGCGAGAGAGAGAGAGATAATCTATCCTACTTTAATATTATAAATGCGAAATTTGGATGTGTGTTACTTAATCACGCTTAAACGGCTCAACCGATTTGGATTAAAATCTTGCACTAACATAGTTTAAAGCCTGGATTAAACAAAATATAGGATAGTTTTAATCCCGGGTCCACGCAGACTAAGTCGCGGGCGGAAGCTAGTTTTAATATTTTTGAAAATCACATGTTTTGGACTTGTAGATTCAACAAGATACTTGCAATTTTTGCCTGTTTTTGATTTTATTGAGTTTGCATTTGAAATACCTTACGGCAGCTTATTAATTTTGTTCCGTGCCTATAATTAATATAATAGCCTATCTATAGTGCCTAGTTTTTCTGCGTTGGAAGGTCAGTAGCCGGGCGAAGTGCTTAAAATGATCAACACAAGTTTTTACGGCCTTTTTAACTAGTGGCTCTGACGGTTCACTAATGTTAGACCAAACAACTTTAGGCCAAATGTTTAATTTGACAAAAGTTTAATTTGACCTATAATGCATTTTTTTCTTTAATAGAAAGCTTTATAGGATTATTATAAAACAAAGCTAACCTAACCTAATGACTTCTATTTGATGATATTCAAAGAATACCCGAAAATACCACTGTTTTGACGAAAAATGCATTAGGTCAAATGAAACATTTGTCAAATGATACATTTGGCTAAAAGTTGTTTGGTCAAGAGACAGGACCCCGGCTCTGACAGCGGTGGAACTCGCGACTCTCTTTTTAATTATTTTTTAATTTCGAAAAATTGCATCGACAAAATAATTCTATATCATTATTGAACCTGCTCACAACATTTCACGAGAACGTTGTGAAATAAGACTTCGGTTTGACGGTTGGGAACAACCGGACATACATTTTTTTCCCAAGCTGATACGGAGAGCTTCGTTCGCTTCGCTCGCTCTTTAAAAAAATAGATAATTATCTACGTTGTATGTACTTCTGCTGCTGGCTGAAAATAACATTGAACTTCTTATCTTTATATTTGACAACAAGTTGATCATCGTGCTAAGAAAAGTGCAGTCGCGGATATAATAAAAAAAAATCGATGAGTACCTAGTTGTCACAAATTGTGTGAAACTACCAGCTCCTTGCAATACGCTGTGCAGTTATTTAAGTAAATATGGTTAAATTCGCGCCAAATATCAGTATTTTTATGCAAATGCGACGGAAACGCTAATTTGGAAGATATTTATTTAGTGAGCGTCTTAATTTGGAGTTGTTTATGGTTTTTGGTTCCCTTAATGTTTGGGGTCCGTCCATTTGTGCTGTTTATGGAAAAAATGCGCTAACGTGGTTTTGGTGGTGATTACTGGCGATACTTGTATTTAAGAGATTGGTGATTAAATGACCGAAGCATTATGAGTTTCCTAAATAAATACGCAATTTTAAACAAGATATAGCTAATAGGGATTTATCGAAGTCAACTTGACCGTTTTAAGGAAAAAATATGAATGACGCCGGTTTACCCCAAGAACGACAAAGCCGGGTGAGAAAATACTACTAATATGATAAATTCGAAAAATTGGATGTTTAGATGTTTGTATTTTTTTTAGTCATTCACGATTTGGATGAAATTTTGTACGAACTTGGTTTATAGCCTGGATAAAAGATAAAGGATAGTTTTTATTTCGGGTTCACGCGCACGAAGTCGCGGGCGGAAGCTAGTACGGACATAAACTAAACAAATTATATGAATAATATTATATATATATATATGGAAGCTAATCAATGTAATCTTGGCAAAAAGCTGCGTAGTTATCTTGTCAAACGCATAAAATAATAATTGTACCTACCTATAGACGTAGATAAATAGTTAGTAGATAAATATTATAATTAGCAGAGAGTAGAGACTGCTCGATCCCACAGTCAAACTATGCAAACGGTTTTGCGGGACCCTGTTCTTGTTTATGTTGTATTATTGTTTTTTTCTTAATAAATAAATAAATAAAAATAAAATATAAAAGGAAAACAATTCAATTCAATTCAATTAATTTTATTTCAAATAAAGTCCATAACATACAAATGCGTATAGGTACCTATCTACATATAGATACTTTTTAGTAAAAAATAAATTTCAGAACACATATCTCTCGAGGTTGAATCAGCACAACATTAACTTCAACAGTAGATATTCTTATAAGAAAAGAGTATAACTCCGGCCTTAAATTATGCCTCGAGAGCTTTTGAAAATTTTAAACCGACAAAAAACAGTCAAACAAAAAAAAGTGAACGCAATCAACCGACGACACAGCAGGGGACTGGCCACCGAATTAATCAACAACCAAAACCTTTAAAACCTGGCCATGTATTCAAAAAGCTTTTACTCGACAACTCAAAACCAAACATATCTTGATCCCGAGCTCTATAAAAACTACGCAGTCGCTGATCACACGTATACTGGTTTTACTATACCGATGCGTACGGTGAGCGTTGATGAAGGAATACTGGCCGCTTTCCAGCTACCGTCTCGTCTGCGGCGCGGGTTTGTTCTTATTTGCGACACTGTGTCACACTGGCCAGTGATAGAAAAATAAACTCATTCTGCCAGTGACGGCGGCATTTTTTATTTTGTTTTTCTGTATGGTTTGGCGCGTGTGCTCTTGGTCGTGTGAATACTGAAAATTCAGTGTTTAGTGGATATTGTAGAACCAAGAAAATTTACTACATAACCCTAAAACTATTCAAGCGTACCTATTCGATTGGAGTTTGAAGTTTTTTATACGAGCTGAGAGGAGGAAAAAAATAAACCCGGGGAATTCGGAACTACTGATAAAAATGAATATTCTATAAATAATAGACACGTCCATTTATAAAAAAAAACATAATTGAATAATGAGATTTTACTGTAATCACTTACATAAATTATATTTATTCAGCGTTAAAAACCACGTTTTTTAGGAAGTACCTACAGATAGTGCAAAAAGTTTCCCCTGTTAATATCTATTAACATAAGGTTCAGCATCACTTCCACAGTAGAAAAGGTCTTTTCTCCAATATGCTCGGAAATGTTCGCCTTACTGTAGCAAAAGTAGTACGTGAAGTGCCTCGTTACTGTAGAACGCAAATTTAAAAAGTTAAATTCATTACTGTACACTTTTAGCGGCCAGGAAAGTGTATGAAATTCCTTTACAGTACTTTTTTCCTTTTAACTATATGCTTTGACTCTTAGACAAATCACTACAAACAGCCAAGTGGTCGTACGTTAAAAGATCTTGCAATTTGTCTCAACAACTTGCTATAGTTAGACTGGTTAGTAGTGTATGGCTGTCTCTTTCCAACTATTGCAACTTGCTGTGACAAATTACGGCCGTTTGTAGCCTGCATAAAGTTTTCTCGAGTTTTCTTTTTTTTTATGGTCCTATAGACAGAACGCGTACTTTTGAAAGTGATCGAACTGACGTTTTTAAAAAGTCTCACATAGTTTTAAATGAAGAAATAAACATATTAATCGAAATAAAAGTCGCAACGAACTGAAATTAATTTCGATTGCAATTCCGTTTAATCTTTCATAATTTTAATTTCATACAACATTTAAAATTGTGACCGATTCTAATGGTTAATTTTTTATGTAGGTATTCCAATTGAAAAGTCTCACATAGTTTTAAATGAAGAAATAAACATATTAATCGAAATAAAAGTCGCAACGAACTGAAATTAATTTCGATTGCAATTCCGTTTAATCTTTCATAATTTTAATTTCATACAACATTAATTTTTAATTTACTTTAATTTTTTATGTAGGTATTCCAATTGAAACTGGCACTAAGAGTCATGCCGTGTACATACTTAAAAAAAATAAGTTCGACAGGAACTTGATAGGTTATAGACATACTCGCTATTGTAAGATTTTTGAAAACATAAGTTGATTTCCTCACATTTATGGCGAAAAGCACTATATCTGCCTTGGCGGGAAAGATTCGTGGATTCGTCTCTATTGTCGAATTCAGCTTCGCCTCATCCGACAAAATCAACTCATCCACGAATTGCTACTTCCCGGCCGCTGCAATAATGTACTATTTCTATACAAGGTAAATGTTACTTTTTCGCTAGCTCAATTTCACGTCTATGCTTATACAGTCATGGGCAATGACATTCGACCCAGGCGCCCGAAAATATCTGACTAAACTCTATTTCTAAAACTATAAGGGCTGGTTTGATATTTTTACGTCTTTTGTCTAGTCGGATATTGATGCAGGAGCCTGTACATACCAGTGGCGGCGCGTAAAATTTTCGATGGAAAACCCGGAACAACAAAAGTTATGAAAGAATAGAGTATATAACTATAATATACTGCTCAAAAGAAAATAAGGGCCATTGTAATTATTGGACATAAACTAATTGATAAGTGGCTAATTAATGAACTCCCGTATAAGCATACGAATGTATTCTGAAGGCAGAATCTAGAGTTTAGTCTAAAAGCTATAAAAAAAAAATATTATACTGTTTAATATAATTTTCACGTAACGATCACCATACTTGTGGCCCCCTATTTTCTTTTGAGTAGTATATAAGGCTTGCCTAAAACCCATTTTAGGCATGCAGGTGGGAATCGTCTTGTACAGAGCAACTTGGCTGACACGCCACCAGCTACCTCGCGCTACTGACGAATTAACACTACTTTGGAATCATATTGATTTTTGCGCTTTCTGAATTTAGCACCACGCAAATAACGGTTACATTCAAACAGGCGGAATACTAAAACGATCGCAAACGTAAGCGTAATCCAACAACCTGGGACTGTCCCCGCTCTTGACAAAAAGGTTGTCACCGTCCTATTGGAAAACAGTCAGTAACAGTTGCCATTCGCAGAGTAGGGTGACAAAGCCGCGCTTACGTTAAAGTAGACTATTGTCCCATACAAACATACAAATAATGTTTTATTCATGGACCTCTTTCGCTGAATGGATGTTTGTTAGAAGAATTTGTTCTTCGCTTTGAAGGATGGGCGAGAAATGCTTTGTTCACGGTTTTCGCCACTTTGTTAAGTTTGTACAGTGAACGACAAACGCGCAGTTTACAATATGGCACGTGATTCCTTTGTGACAAACCGAAAAATGTATGCTTATACAGGATGTCCCGGAAATCAACGATAACCTGGTGCCGGGTGAGAGGCCAAGGTATACCAGTTATGAAAAAATTAAGAAAAAAAATCCATTTCATTTTTTTACATAACATAAAGGTATACCCTTTGCCTCTCATCCGGTACCAGGTTATCGTTGAGTTCCGGGACACCCTGTATATGCCGTCGACTGTACTTGGTTTAAGAGTTACGCACTAGGTATGCAAATTGTAGGACATATGTCATTTGGATGGTATAAAAACAATGTACTTGGAAAACACCGCTGGCTGAGTTGATTTTTGACATTAAGTGTGAATTGTGGACCAACGTGATTTCACTGGTCCCACAATAAAGACCAGCGCAGATTAGGTACCTCCAGAAATCAGGTACCGTTCCCTTAAGATAACTCCATCACAGCACGACATTCACATATAATTTTCAGATACCGTTCCCTAAGATAACCACGGATTTGTCCAGACAATTACAGTCCAAATCAATAAGTAGAAAGCTTCATGACAGCTATATTTATTTAAACTTGCACGATATTCACACATTATTTTTACAAGCTTTTATTTAGTTTCACCTGTCCCGTTGTCTGTCTGTCTGTAATCAAATCTTGCAAGTTAAATTTGACCCACTTCCCGGTGGCCGATTGGGCTGAAATTTTGGGTATAAGTATAGTTTGGATGATAATTCAATATTATGGTACCAACGAGCTGATCTGATGATGGAGACGGAAGGTGGCCATGGGAATTCAGTACTTAACCGACGTAACCCCGTTGAGTTTGGGCTCGTTAGAATCGTCTCAATGAGTATTTGATGATGGTATACAGAAAAGTACAGTCGGCAATAAAAGCTTATACCAAAAATGAAATTTTTGACAGATACTTATTGTTACCAAACGGGATTGAATCGTGTGTAAAATTAACTACATTTACCTCTTTTACGTTACTCGTCGTTTCGGATGTGTCAAAAAATAGTATAGGTCACTAGAGAGTCTGATTCAGAGCGATTAAGTCAAAATAATCCATTCCATTTAGTAAAAATAAAAATCTCTGTCACATCTGTTTTAATAATCAAAAGTAAGTAATCAAACTGCAGTAGATTATTAAAGCGAATAATAATTCACAAACAAGACAGCATAATAACAGGATATCAAACCCACTCCAAATTAACCGACTTATTGTCAATAAAAACAATAGTACACTCTAGAGACCGTAATAACCCCCTACATCTGTCCACCTGTCAATATCCTATCACAAACTTTAAAACAGCTCTCACACGCTAAAATCACCCTTATCGTAACTGGATAAGGTGCATGCTAGTTGGTCGGCGGCGTATTGTACACACAACACTAATAAATCGGCGAACAAAACGGTTTTGTTTGCGGAATCAATCGAAATGTCGCTTCGGGTAGACGTACAATGGCGGCGAAAGTTGCTGGACTTTGGGGACACACGTGGACGGAGCATGGGGAACGAAAGTAAGAGTTTATCTAACATGTATATGATCACGGTTTCCCGAAAGGGTATAGGCAGGTGAGGTAGGGCGCAGCGAAATGTCATCCCGCTCGAATTTGGAGCAGCCCAACTGGGGAAGCACCTCCGCCTTGCAGAAGACCACAGCCATAATAACACTTCTACTTGCTCTGTAGTAGTGTTGTGTTCCTGGTGGTGAGCAAGGTCGCCAGAGCTCCCAAGGATGCGTTGTGTCTCGAGGGAATCTGTTCCTTCAGCTGTCGACACGGCGAATCCTCAAACATATCAAGAGTCGGCAACGCCCATGTTACTCCTTTGGAGTTGCATGAGTCTATAGGCTGCGGTGTCCGCTTACCATCAGGCGGGCCGTACGCTTGTTTGCCACCGTCGTTGTATAAAAAAAAGTATCACGGATTTCCACTTGCTATCTTGACAAACCTCATGGTTGAAATTCACTTTCATGACATCTTTTATACATGCTCGTCAATGTAGGGTACAATACAATACAATACAATACAAATACTCTTTATTGCACACCTCACACAAACAAAGCAGTTAAAAAGAAAAACAATACAATAACATGTAGGTAGAGGTAGACAACAGGCGGTCTTATCGCTGAAGAGCGATCTCTTCCAGACAACCTTTGGGTATCGGAGAAAGAGATAAAACTAGATTATGTAGTAGGTGGTGCATAGATTATAATAAGCCAAAAATCAAAATAATTATATTAATGCACGTACATAAATAGCTCTATATATAAACATACATACACAATCATACATATATACAAATAACACAAATAAAAATATATAAAACATAAACAGTCAGCCAATAATAATAATAGTAGGACAATCAGGGTTAGGGGAAAGACAAAATAATGTTCTTTAAGAAGAGATTTGAAGTTGCCGATAGATTTAGCTTGTCTTATATGAAGAGGGAGAGAGTTCCACAGTCGAATAGCCTTAAAGGTGAACGAACTACTGTAAAATTTGGAAGATGACAAAGGCACAGTTAATAGCAAATTGTTAGAAGATCTAACAGAATTAAAATAACTAAAACGCTCTTTGAGATAGCGGGGAGTTGCAGGGTTAAAAAGGACACTAAACAGAAGCGAAATAATGTGAGTTACGGCGATAACGGATAGGGAGCCACTTGAGTTTGGAACGGAAACTAGAAACGTGGTCATATTTGCGTAACCCAAATATGAACCGAATGCAGACATTTTGGAGACGCTCAAGCTTATTAAGCTGCTCCTCAGAAAGGTCGAGATAGGATACATCAGCGTAATCAAGAATAGGAAGAAGTAAAGTTTGTGCAAGCGCAATTTTAGTTGCAGTAGGCAGAAAATTACGAAGCCGCCTGAGAGACCCCACTGCAGCAAATACCTTCCTGCTCACTTCACTTACCTGAGGCACCCAAGACAAAGAGCGATCCATAATGATCCCAAGATTTTTCACTTGCATCGAGTAATCAATCTGAATCCCATCAAAAAGTATTGGAGGGAGATTTACAAAATCAACTCTAGAAATCAGATTGTTGCTGCCAATAACAATGACTTGGGTCTTCGTTGGGTTCATACTCAGACCATATCGTTGACTCCATTTCAGAATGCGTACCAAGTCATCATTAGTTCTTTCTATGGCAGAAGGGAGATCACCAAGCACGGACTGTGTATAAATCTGAAGATCATCGGCATAAAGGTGATAATGAGAGGATATATTGTGTGTGATGGAATTGATGAAGATAGAAAATAAGAGAGGAGATAGCACACCGCCCTGCGGAACGCCCGCCAGAGTACTACACCCAGAAGTACAAGAAGAATCCACCTTTATTCTTTGCCGACGACCATTTAAATAACTACGAAACCAGTCAATTACTGCAGGAGATAAGTTAAGAGAGCATAATGTCAAAATCAACAGTGTTGAAAGCATTGCTGAAATCCAACAGAGTTAAAACTGTAAGCTTTCTGTCGTTCATCCCCAATCGGATGTCATCAGTGATCTTTACAAGGGCTGTACTAGTACTATGCCCTGAACGGAACCCCGATTGAAATTGGTTTAAAATATCATTTCTGTTTAAGAAGGAAGTTAATTGCTGATGCACTAGTCGTTCCAATACTTTGGATAAAAAAAGAAGAATGGAAATGGGACGATAATCAGAAAAGGAACTGGGGTTGGACTTTTTGGGTAAAGGGATAATATCAGCATCCTTCCATTGAGAAGGAAACATGCCAGATGAAATTGAAAAATACTCTTGACCTGACGTTTCCTTGGAATAATAAGATACATTGTACCTAATTGTGAGTAAATATAAGTAGGTTAGCGGTACTGCGTTAAATAATTGAGTTCCCCAGAAGTCTGCAACACCACCTGGAACGTAACTGCTACAATATTTCTTGTCCAATATGTAACCCAACATGCTTGGATCCAATCTGCTGCTACATTAACTTTTATTTGTTTTAAGTCTGATACTCCGTAGTCATAATAAGGCAGTCATGAGTCAGGCATCAGCGTCACAACTTGATAAATTATTCTCCAATATGGTATAGTCAGCAGCAGTTGCTAAGCGGGCCAGCGGTCGAGCGGTGCTCAAAATACACACGACTCTCGAATCTAATGCCAAGAGGATAAGAACTGTCTAGATCATTTTGAGCGTATTATTTGGCGTAACTGCTTCTGTACTGAATTCTATTTATTTTCCGTGGGATCATTCTACCGGGCCTTCTCGATTTTTTCTCTACGAACATGTTCGCCAACACGCTCGCTGCCCTCTGCCCGCCTGTACACCTCTATTTGTTTAGTCTGATGCACCTTCCCCATCGCGTCGAACGCTCTGTTAATATTAATTAACAGGGGTGCTCCCTATGGCGCTGTGTCTAAGGTTACCATAATGGCTTTACCATTACCTACATTTGAGTACGAGTGTACATTTACGCCTGTAAGTTTAGTGGGGTAGGCAGGGTTAGAACACATTCTATGTGGATGAGCCCAACAAATCACGTTTCAACCCTGTATTTAAGATTAAGAATAAGAATGAATTTATTTATTTACCACACAAAACCCTAATACTATTAGTGTGTAGTAGAACTTGCGGCTCTAGTCTTAAAAAAAAATAACGAAAAACTGGAATCGATAATATAAACTACTAGCGACCCGCCCCGGCTTCGCACGGGTACTATATCAGACATATAAACCTTCCTCTTGAATCACTCTATCTATTAAAAAAACTGCATCAAAATCTAAGCATACATAGGGACAGACAGCGGGAAGCGACTTTGTTTTATACTATGTAGTGATTATAGGTCAACATTGAAAGTGCTCACAAAGCAACATAACAGCTTACACGAGAATCCGACGAGTAATACGACCTGTGGAGTAGAGAAGAGCCGGACATACGAAAGAATTTTTGTCCGAGCTGGAACGGAGAGCATCTCGCTTCGCTGGCTCGCTCAATAAAGAGGAAACGTGTAAGGTATTAGCTTTGTAATTTTGAAGTGTTTGTATATAGGGGTTAATCTCCGGAGCTACTCCACCGATAGTAAAAATCGGATAATGGACACTGACAGCTTACCGAATCCGCGCTGCCAAAGGCTCTAATCACCTTACAAATGCCAAGGGCGAGTGCCTACTTATGATTACAGGCCGATCAACGTTAAATATGGCGTCGGCAGCTGTCATACCAAACCATAGAAGCTTGTCAAACTTTCCATACATTCAGATTTTAACGAACACCGCTTACGATTGCAGACGGTTTGGTGCCCAGTTGCCCACCCTAAGATGTGCGCTCATAACACCTCACTGTAAGGATTTTGTGTTAAATATTAATTACAGAGATACAAAGGCAATACGCACCCTCATAATACCTCATGTCTCCTGTTACTGCACTGCGCTGATTTAACACTTTCGCGACCAAGAATCGCTACGCGCTACGCTCGTAGCCGATCCTGTGGTTTTCCTCGTATGTAGCGGAAAGCGACTACGGCGTAGGCGCCCGCTAGGCGGGTTCCTGGTAGCGAAAGTGTTAAATTTCGCAAAAAAACAGCTGTTCAAATATTGGTCTTGCTTGTCTACCATAACTTCCAATACCTACACTATCTCTTTAACCCTAAACTTTACAACAAATAAAAAAAATGTGCGTTCAAGCCTCAGTTGTGTTTGTGCTCTATTGAGCGCGAAATATCGTTCCACAAAAAAATGCATAAATGTGACTAAAGGCCGGCCAAGTGCGTGTCAGGCCACGCGCAGTGTAGGGTTCCGTAGTTACCTGTCTGTCTTAGTTACATCGACGTGCGGTGCGGTTGCGTTGGCCGAATCTGTACGAAAATTGGCCTTTTCAATTACACATTAAGTTGGCCGACTATTACTCGGTAACTACTTATGCCTACTTGTTCGTGATAGTTTTCCTTTTAAATTCATTATATTTACTACCACCACGATTTTTTTTACATCTCCAGTAGTAGCCATTTAGCCGGCAGGGGGGGGGGGGGGGGACATGACTCGAACTAAACTCTCGACTCGAAAAAACCGAGCTATCCAACGATACCCCACACCATGGGTTTGACGAGAAAAAAAATTACATTCCCGCTTTAGGCGTAGGGGAGGTACCCTAAAAAAAAATATTTTTCCAAATTGTACTGTTTTGTCGGCGTGATTGATTCATATGTCCATGCTGAATCACAGTTTTCTAGTAGTAATTGCTGAGCTAAGCCGAAGATGGAGAGACAGACAGACGGACGGACATGGCGAAACTATAAGGGTTCCTTGTTGACCACGGAACCCTAAAAATGTGTGCATTTAAAGATACACTGTTAACTTTAGGGTGAACCCTATAATTCGCAAAATACCTACAGCCGAAGGCAGCATTCATTAGTTCATTTCTCGAAGACGATCGACTAAACGATTGTGACCAAATACAACATAGACGGTCTACGAGTGTGTCACGCCGTTGCCAAGAGTTAAGAAAATGTTAACCAAGGGCTGGTCATCGTTTTTATGACCATTTTTGACCCCAGAAGGTGAGCTGTTTTGAGAGTTAGCACATGGATATACCTGTCATATATAATGGTATTTGTCCAATGTGTAATTTTTAATGCTTTCATTTATTTTATTCTATCTTTAACTGGATATTCAATGCAAGAAGAAATGCATTGAAAATAGAAAATATAGAAAAACTGATACTTTAGTACAATTATTTCCACAGAAACGTTATGATACGATTACCTTTACCTCCTCACTATGTGCGTAGAAGTCAAATTACATAGTCAAAGATCACGTCAAAGAAAGTGCCAAGTCATCAGTTAAATATATACCACATTATTCACGCGTTCGCTTCACACGAAAATTACATAATACGGCAACTTACACGATGCCGCATCTCAACTCAACTGCATGCCAACTGCAACTTTATTACGACCTACTGAAGTTCAAACTGGAATAAAGATAACTTTTGAAAGATATCGTAACAACATATGCCCGCAATCAATTTACAGCGATTCGCCCCGCTCCTTACATAGACCAGTTTCCCCTTTAAAAGCCATTTTTTGTTTCAACTTTTTGTAACAGATGGAGTCATTAAAGAACCGTTACTTGCTATTGGCTGCTGAACCCGCAGTCTAACACTTCACAGGAAAAACGTCACAACCGTGCACCAGTTTCGAACATTTTTATAGCCTTTTTCGTTTTAAGCAAACACCGTACATAATCGTATAAAGCGACCATAAAGGTACTTTTTAACTATAAAGAATGTATACCTTCTATGCAACTATAGGTATTGTTGCCATGGAATCTATTAAAGTGACTATTGCGTTAAATTTTACAGAATAATAAAGAATGACTGACTGTTTTTCGGGTAGGCCGGGAGCGTTATTATTTTTTTTACTTTTTTTCTAGTTTATGTGATACAGATACCGTTGTGTTTTGTAATAGGTCTTCTCTGTCAGTTTTTTGAGCTCGATCGACAGGTCATTGAACTGAAGTGCAAATGTCAACGGTGAATACCTATTGTATAGTTCAGAGCTCAGCCATTCAGAATTGCATAACGCAATTCTTATTTCGGAGTAATAAAGGACTAGGTATACTTCGAGGGACTAGGTTTTTACCACCCGTTGTAAAAAAAAAATACGCAATACTTAAGTACTTTGGAATTATTAAACAGAGGTATTATTTCAAGAGAGGTTTGTTAAGACAAATACTGATTTGATCTCATGAACGTCTTGGTTGTTTTCTTAATTAACAAACACTTATATAATTGTTTGCGGACCAGGTTTTGTGTATGTGCAGATTAGTTAATTTCAAAAAGCATTTCTCTTTATTGAACTTCATACTTATTTACGGCCGTATTCATAAACTTCCTATAAGCCTGTTTTAACTAAAATGGCGTTAAAATTCGTTTGTCCTTATCTGTTACTCTGACATTTGTGTTCGTAAGAAAGGGACAAAGCACATTTTATTTAGCAGAGGCATTTTAAGTTTTATGAATAAGGGGGTTAGTATTTAATTATTGTATCGTCTCGACGCAACACATGCACGCATTTTACCTAATTGTTGTTAAGGTTTAATATGCCCATGGTAATTTCTAGGATTATCGGTATGAGCATTTTCTATGAGCCTTATTCCGAAAACACCACAAATATGTATTTAGACGCAATAAAACATAAAACTAAGGACACTCTGTTCATTCATACATATAAGCCGATACATTTTATTTCCACGTTAAAAGTAACTTTACCTACATATCATTCTTAAAAACACTGAAAAAACATGTCTGTTTTTATTTTGTTAACCGCCATATTGTCGTCTACTTACGCAGGCTTATCTGCCCCGTGCAGCCGTAGGGGACACAAATATTGCACGTACACAAAACGACATAAGTCGTAAGTGAACCCGCGGCACATCCGCCCTTGTTCCCTCGGGGGAAAACGTCTCTTGTGGCCTTGTTTAATTACTTATTACTTTTTGTGTCGGCTCTTGGACTATTTGTTTTTTTTATGGAAGACTTATTTCACCTACGTAAGTACTGTATGTACATACGGTTCAGGGTATGCAATAGGGATGATGAATAGGATTTTTTATGATGTCATTCGAACCAGTTTTTGGAGAGGAACAAATGTTTGTATGGGAGCAACTACGATTAAAGAACATAAATACCCAAAAAATTGAGACAAAGATTGACCTCGCTGGCAGCAGCGCATAACGCTACAAGTATGACGTCACATTTGTACTAATCGTAGTATGGAAAATCAGGTTAATTGTTGTTTCGGTCGCGAAATACTGCGTTTAAGTCCATAGTTGTCGTACAATTTTGTTTTTATAAAAGCGTAAGGATTCTATTGGTAGCTTTAAATTTACTCTTGGACAATAAAAAAAAATGCATATTTTTTCTAAACTTTCAAGGTTCATATCTTTTATGATTAACTGTATTTTATAATTTATACTTTATTACGATAATTTGATGGATTACTATCCATACAGCATCACTACGTTATCAATTTGAACATGAGGCATCATGCCTATTGCGTACTATGAGGTTGGTAGGGTAGGTTAAACGCCTGAAGCCTGAAACCTGCCTGCGAACTAAGACATTTTGTACAGCCCTTTATTTGTACAGCGGACGACAAAAATAAATGAAATAAATAAATTCTATTGGACAAGTCAACATTATACTAGCGTTTCTGAAAAAGAAGACCATTGTCAAGAAGACACCTGCGGTATTTCCGGACCGTTATAACCTTCAAGCCTTCAAGAAAAGAGCGTACTCCCATCTTAAAGGCCGGCAACGCACCTACAACTCTTCTGGTGTTGTAAGTGTCCATGGGCGTCGATTATCGCTTACCATTAGGTGATTCGACTGCTCGTTTGCCTCCTATATCATAAAAAAAAAAAAAAGAAACGCCGAAACAAATTCAACAGTCACTAAATTTTTGCCAGAAAAATGACTGACTGTTGAGTTAATAAAGCAAGCTTATTACAATGATGTATGCACTTAACCTACTTAAAATAAGTAAACATGAATATGGATACAAATAAAAAAAACAATGCGTTGTTCTAGAAGAAAACATCAAACTGTGTTACATATATACAATGCGGCAAAAAAATGATGTACTTATACCAATATACCTATACCTACATACATTATTCGCCTTGTCACATGTGCCAAACTGTATGTAAACATAACCTTGTCGTCGACTATATTGTATTATATCGTAAGCATTAATTAATTACAATAATAACTATTTCAAAGCTTTAAAATTCACGTTACAAATTAAATCTACCGAAGTCGCAAAAGTTACCTAATTAATAAAATCGATTACATCCAAATTAACTACTCGTTAATTAACTAGTTCTTGGCAATAACGAAACACGTGCTGCGTTATTCCCTAGTACGTTACGAGACTGGCAACACCATTTGATATTTAACAGTGGCTCTTCAGTGAAGGAAAACATCGTGAGGAAACCGGTCTAACCCCAATAAGGTCTAGTTTACCCTCTGGGCTGGAAAGTAAAACTAAGCTGACTTCGGGCTCGTTTGTGCGCTGCCGGGAAAAAAAAGTTTTCGGACTACACTACTCAATTACATAGCATTTTGATTTCGTTTATTGTCTTGTTTTTTGAATTATTTACTTGATTTCCGCGAAACGAAACAAAATGAGACTGCCCATATTTTTGTCAAATATATATATATCTACGTACTTGGTTTTCGCATTATTGGTTGTTATGTATGATAGTTTTAAAACACTTTTTTTTTCATTGCATTTACCAAGAATTTTCGTCAAACCGCGGTAATTAGATGTGATCAACTAAAAAAAATATGTTAGCATGAAATTGTTTTGTAACTATCAATGTAGTGTAGTCCGAAAAACGTTTATTTACACAAATCTACCTATTTAGTCCCAAACTAAGCAAAGCTAGTACTATGGGTACTAGACGACGATATACCTACATACGTATAAATATAGATAAATAAATACTTCAATATATAGAAAACATCTACTATACTCAGGAACTACTAATAAATAGGAATGCTCGTCACACAAATAAATGCCCTTACCGGGATTCGACCCCGGGACCTCCGGCTTCGTAGGCAGGTTTGTACACTGAGAAAAATGGATTGAAGACGACCTAATAAATTATTATGCAAACATTCGAAAATACGCTGCTTGCCACTAATAAAACAGTGCGCAGCACTTTAAATAGTGACATGAATCTAAATATATTCTGCTAGAATTGAACTTCATTGTGCAAGAAACCTCACCAAAACATAAGGTACAAGTGCCTTATCTTTTATCGTGCAAGTAGCATACAATATTATGCACACGGCACCAAAAAGACATAACACATCATAATATATAGTGATCAATGCACGATAAATTAGTGACGTCACAAATGCACCATAAAATATCGTTATTTGCGTAGAAAGTTATGGTTCAAAGAGTGGCACCACGGTGTTTTGTGCAATTCATGTATATATTTCAAACTATGCAGCAAGTTTGATAGTGCAAAGCCATAATTAAGTCGTGCATATGCACATAAAAGTTTCGGGCGAGGCGCGGGCGAGGGGGACAAGGGGCAAGGGTGGATTGGATGGGCAATTGGGCAGTGTGCAGTTCACATTTTGTCCTTGCGTGATGTGCGTGTTTATTCAGGGTCGATCTAATATATGGATCCAATGGGAGACCTCCTTAGAAGATGGGATTTGATGAGAAGTCGTCGAACGCTTTGCTAGTAAGTACCTATTTACCATTTTTTTTGAATGGTTAGTCAAACAAAATTAAAGTCAATGTTAAAATAGTTTATTCAACACTATGATACATATCATATACATATCTCCCGTATAGTGTCATAAAAGTAATAATAAAGTATCTAACCTTTATATCCTAGATTTATATCCCAGATGCGTTAGACATAGAAACTACATTCGGTGTAGATTGGAGAACATAAGTTTTGTTTTAATTGTGTAATTTACATAAATTTTATTTGGTATTTCAGGCGAGTACCAGCTATTCCGATCCTTCGTCGCTATTGCGGGTTGCTCTAGGCAAGGAGGAGCAGGACTTCCTTGACTTAGATAATCGAGGAGTGAAGCTGGTTTTCCAAGCGCGCGCGCGCGCGAGGTGCAAATAGGTAGTAAGTCCCGTACGATTTCAATTCTCGCATCGTCTCGTCTGGTCTCGCCCCTCCGGTGGAAAACCAGCTTGACTCCCTTAATTCACTTGGAGAAGCTGACTGAGCCCCAGAGTCACAACTAACCATAAGGGCGGGACAGCCCGCTAGCTGCCAATGCTGGAGGAATCGTTCACACCACACCAGCCGATACCTTCCCGCTACCACAAGACTCCTAAACCCCGGGACGCCGGGAGAATCATGGTATGGTTTACTTCTCTGTCCCATAGAATGTGTGGTTTAATGCAACTAAATTAATAAATTTAATATATTTCAGGTTGTAATACTCTGTGAGGCGACGCCTTAGAGGAGGGCTATACTAAAAGCCTGCCAGAGGGCAAGCCAGACCGGGCCTCTGGAGACTTAACTTCGTAACCAGCTGTGTGCGTATTTAATTACGCAGCAAACGCCGGCTGACGAAAATATTAAGCTGCCTGAAAACCAGCTGCAGGAGATCTGCAGATGAGCCAGGATATAGCGCAGCCAATTTGGCTGACCTGATGATTTCGGAGACAACCCCACGGAACGTGAGCCGCAAGTATGTGTTATCTTACTATTTGAAGGAAATCGAAACGTTTCAAACGTATAGCCGTCCTTAATTCTGAAAATTTATTCAGAAAACTGAGTTTTCATTAAATGCTTTTGTTTTTTCAGATGATGAGGATGCTAGATAACTGGGGCGATAATATTGCTGGGTTGCCTTTACAAGATTTCGCCGGCTGCAAGTAGGAAGGGGGGTTCTGGAAGCCGACCCGAAGTGCTGTTTTTTATTTAGTGTCTTATGTTTACAAAAAATAAATGTCAGTATAATTAAAAAAAAATGTTTATTAATTCACGTAGGTACCCTCTATCTGCCCGAGCACAGTACAGAAAAATGTGCTGGAATTCACAATACCTGTAGCAGTATGTAGACACAAACGATATAGCCTATATCGTTTGTGTGCATACTGCTACAGGTATTGTGAATTCCAGCACATTTTTTCTGTATTGTGCTCGGGCACGTAATGGGATGATGCCGAGGTAGTAAAGCACTAAAACATTTAGTGCACTCGCATGTAAAAACATGATTCCATCATGGGCAGGCACGAAATATTACGGGGCACGACTTGATAGGCACCAATTATTAAAATGCAAACGCATATAATAGCATAATGCGGAACTATAAGTTATCGCAATGCATTATATTATAAAGTGCCTCCAAAATAAGTATTTTAAAGCAGTGCACTATAAGTTTTCTTGCTTAAGGCAATACTTTATGATTCCTTGCACTATCTTTTATATTGCGAGCTGCAAATGAGCTTGTGACGTCACTAAATTGATGACGTCACGGTGGAATCATATTTTTTTGTGCACAGCCGGCAGCGTAACTACGTGCTTGCACGATTGGTCAAAAAGATGTGCAATCACATAAGTTTATAGTGCCACATTTTTCTCAGTGTATGAAAAATGCACCGTGATGGTTATTGTCAATGAGACTTTCTATGAACTGTAGGTAATTTTAAATAAAGTTAATAAATAGCGCGCTAGATCCGTGTAACGTGTACATTACAGCAAGGGAAGTAGGCAATTGCTGGCTGAGTATTAATTTTAAACGGACGACCTTGGGAGATTGAATCGAATTGAATTGTTATATTATGTAGTTTCAACTGCCGCTTTTCCATACCGTCCACAAATACACGAAAGCCGGCATCGATAACGCAGCCAGTTACATCCGCGGAAGCACTTTTTCAGCAACAAACCCATTGTCTTGCACAATCGTAAAAACAAACAAACATACATCACAATACACACACGTTAGGCACAATACAAATCGTAACAAAGGACTTGCGTCTCTGTGTGCTGTATTAAAGCACATTGTGCTCGGAATCGGACCAAAATGCTCTTCATTACTCTGAAAGCTTGTGTGCCATACGACAATGGTGAAGAACCCCCCTTCCCACCCTCGGGGCTGGGACACAAAGACGCATGAAGGCGCCCACCCCCCTTGCCCGGAAAATTGAAATGGTAAGAAACGTTATTTGGGTCATGATTTTATTAAATGTTAATAGATTCTTTTGCGACGTAGCTGTGGTTTTTAGGCGGTTTCTATGTGGTGATGTAACTGGCTATCTGGAAAGGATAATTTGAAACAAGATGGTGTCCAAGTCGAATGCATTACTTCCAAGTATGTTGATTACTTCCAAGCGCGAAGGTTAAATGTGAGAGCAAACAATTTCGAATTTAAATAAGTTTTGGTTAATATACCCCCGCTGAGACTATAATACCTACTCATAGAAACAATTTTAAGTCTAAAACATGTATGCTGATATGATGTAGTCTGTTGTAAACAATTCATAGCAAATTAGCTTATATTCTGACTATTTAAAAGAAAAGAAAACGGAATTGAAAAATCTCACGGGATGTGCTGCATATAACCTAACCTAACCACTATTTTGCCATAATACATTACATTAATAAATAATGCCAATCAAATCAGCCGGTTCCTAATTCAGTTTAGATGAATGTAAAATGGTTGAAAAATAAGTAAACAGTTATATAGTGAGACACTGAGCTTGTGGTTAACTTTAAAGTAAAAAAAACCAAGAAACATCTTTCCCCTTTTATACACATTTAGCATAATTTGCTACGGAATCTCCAAAAACGGCCAACGCAGAATCGCACCCGACGAAAGGAGATCCCGCATTTGACCTTCCGTCACAACATAAACATCGGACAGCGATCAAGCCAACTTCAAGCCTATGAATGGCTACACAGTAGCCGTGTGTTATGTTACACAAACCATTTGGTTCATATACACTCAGAATAATAAAATAATTTCCTGTGATCAATTAGTTAAGGGCAATACGTGCATCCTACTAATATTATAAGTGCGAAAGTTTAGATTGTTTGTTACTCAATCGCGCTTGAACGGCTCGACCGAATTGGATGAAATTTTGCACAAAGATAGTTTATGGCCTTATAATTTTTATCGCGGGTCCACACAGACGAAGTCGCGGGCGGAAGCTAGTAGTATTATAAATGCGAAAGCTTGGATGTTAAGATGTTTGTTACTCAATCACGCTTAAACGGCTGAACCGATTTGGATAATATAGGATAGTTTTTATCCCGAATCTACGCAGACGAAGTCGCGGGCGGAAGCTAGTATTTACTATGTTTTTATGGCATAGACTTGTAGAAGACAAGACGCCGGTTATTCCGTTTAAAAAATAGGACAGCCTTTAACTTGTGCGCTATGTACAGGAGAGACGCGAACCTCTAAATCACTGTATGACCCTTAAATGGTTTTCATTTATCCAAGTTTGCCGAGTTGCGAAAGACTGACAACTGAATGGCTCGAAAAGGTTTCCACATTTACAGTGCCCTAAAAGCCTTTAACTGCACCGGTTGAGGGAACAGTCACTCCAAAGCAAAGGGAATGAGACAGTGCGTTTGATGTTACTTGCTGCAATTGCAATCTAGATTTTGCTTTGCTCTTTGCTGATGCAATTGGTAAAGAAGTACGTTTGGGTAATGTCACCTGGTTCATACTTAGAGCAGAAGTCGGATGGTACTTTGGTTTTATGCCGCGGTGGCAAACAACCTGCCTGATGGTAAGCGGTATATATGGACGCTTGCAACTCCAAATACACTCCTTTCTTGAAGAACCCCATACTGCAGTGCCTCGGGAAAACCTCAGCAGCTCATTCCACATCCGGAGCGTTTGAAGGAGGAAACTGAAACCGCGCCGTTCGCGACCATTTAGGTTCTAGGTGAGTTTAGGTCATAAAGTGAGGGACTCTCGGTGCCATCACATTGAATTTTACCCTCAAATCAATAAAGAGCCGGCAACGCGCTTGGGACTTCTGTAGTCGCAAATGTCGATAGCCTGTGACTTAGTCAGCTGACACCGTCCTGCTTACTAAGACGCAAGCCGTAGCTATACTTGTTTGTCACATGAGTAGCGCAGTATAAGAAAAAAGTGAAATCCAAAGGTTTTTCGAAAAACCCAACTGCTTTTTTACTAATATTATAACCTATGTCACTCCTACAATTAAGGGGAATCCAACAACACCTCATATGTCGAAATCGGTCAAAACGGTTTAGGTCAAGACACATACATACATACATACGCTCGAAAAACATAACCCTCCTCTCCTTCGTCGGGTTAAAAAACGTTCTTTTATAATGTCAACATGCAATCCTCTTTCTTAACCTGCATGGTTAAAGCGGATCAGATCGATACAGAGGTTGCTGAGTCGCTATCGCGCTCTTCGCGACTTGACATGACCGTCAAGTCGGAGGCGTGCTAGCGCCAAGATTGGCGATGCCACTAGCTGTCACAAGACAAGTCGAATAGTGCCCCTTTTAGAAATGACTCGTTTCACGTCATATTCACTCACAGACAGACACTAGTACACTGCCAACAAACAAAAGCAGCTCATTCTCTCAGCAAAGCTTTTGTCTTGGGACTCGCGATTCGCGAGGCACAACACTAGATCTCAATGTCGTTTCGTATTTACATCACAATCACTCATTGTGGCGATGGACAAAGATGCAGAATGTGACAGTTGATGATAGGACACGAAGTATTGGAGCCATCGGTTCTGAGTCCCTTGAGACTATATATACTGCTCAAAACAAAATATGGGCCACTTATTTTATTCTATATTATTGTTAATTATTGGACATAAACTAATTGATAAGTGGCTAATTAATGATGTATCATCTTTAGAATCCAACCTATTTCATGCTGGTGTTTAAGTGCAATAGCTGGAAAAAATATATAGGTAATACTGTTTAATATAATTTTCACGTAACGATCACCGTAACTTGTGGCCAATATTTTATTGTATAGTTATCAGTACACACAAACATACGCACACACAGATAAACATAAATAAAAATGACAAAAATATGTTAATTATTTATTTTATTACCTAGTTAATTAATTCGATTTTGTATAATAAAGTGTTATATATGTAAACAAACATCTCATCATTAATCCTCCTAGCGTTATTCCCAATTGTGTTCTAAAAGACAGGCTGTCGCGTTCTACAGCTCACATAGAGCCCCTAGCATACATATAAGCACACCCATATCGCGTTTCACGAAAATTATCTAAGTACACAAAGAAATTTTCCTTGCAGCATGGTAACCCTAGCTCAAAGAGCTCTTTGCAAAACTGTCGTTCTGAGCGCATTGTTGCACGCACAAAAGGAACATTTGTTTTAAACCTTGCAGCCGGCATACAAATGCATACTTTAAATAGATGCCGTTAATTCGACACGACTGTCAGTGTGGATAATCACGTGAATATGGTTCATGGTTTTTATGCACGTGGACTTTTCTCCGGCTTGTCTTCAGTGTCAGGCTAGTAATTCGTTAATTTTATTATACGTCAGTTCATCGGTAATATTACCGTATTTCACAAGAGTAGTAGGCTCGTCATGTCACGAGTTGTCATTGATACAGGCAGAATCGCATCCTTGCAATTTCGTGACTAAATATGCGTACACTTAGCTTTTCTTTTCTTTTTTTAATACAACTAGTTTGTGGCTAAGAAGCATAAGGTCTGCCTGATGGAAAGCGGATTCCGCAGCGCGACGTGAATACGACCCTTTAATTGATATGAGGAGTTGCTGTGTTGACAGCAAGTGTGTGGGGAACGTGTCAGTTTGAGGGCGAAGATTGTTTCTTGTAAAAAGGATATTATTAAAAATTGGCAAATAAGTAATACCTAACTACACGTGATTATGTCTCCGGAAAACTTTAGGTGGATAGCACGTTTTGATAAGCAAAAACGCACCTAACTCAATAACTCCACCTTCGTTTAAATAACCAATAATGTAAAACGCCACCACACCGGCACAATCACCAGCTGATGTCATTTATACCCATTTATCTGCACCGAACTACAAAATATCTATTGAAAACGCACGCCATTTCAAGGAAATTAAAAAGCGAAATCTCATTTGGTAAAATCTCCAGCCGTCACCGCAGTGTTGGGCATTATGTCGCTAAGTACACGATCCTTATCATCCAGTCCTACAAAAGGAATACCCTTCCAAGTATCGACAATAATGACGAAACGGGAAAAACTTCTGTAGCGGAATGAAAAGCGCAAATTCGTCATTAGGCGGCGCTTTCCGCCATTGTTGTTGCTATCCTCTTCCCTCTGACCGCACCGCGCCGCGGCAGGAGAGAGACACCGACTGGTCCTCCGAGCCGGATTGTTCCTTTCTGTGTTGGCGACATTGTTTTCGCTTTGTGCTACCCTGAATCGGGATTGTCTTGTCTCTTTGAATGGCCGGTCTCCCCTCCACGGTATCGATGCGATGAATACAGCCTTCCATAAATGGGGGGAGACAAAGGGTTGGTCTCTTGAATCGCAGTGGGAGACGGGTCGTTCGGGCTTTCGATTATGTTGTATCGATTCAATGCCATTGTCTGAGGAATGGGGGATGGTTAGAGCAAATTACTTTACTGTTTTTGTTTCTTAATGGTGGTTTATGACAGTGGTATTGTGGCTGCATAATCAACTGCCAGTCAGGCATTGGTAGCTGTTGGAAGAGGCGGTAATTGCGTCATTTCTGGACAATGCTTAGCGTGGACACTGGTTGACCATTGGTCCTTTTCTCAGTGTCTATGGGTTTGGAAACGTTCTATTGTTTTCAATGGGCTATTAACCAATATTCAGTCGTCCTTTGGTGGTAATAGGTTCGTGTGACTCCTACTGGAAAGCTCTTGAGCTCAATGCAATTTGCCGGTATTTAAATAAGCCGCTTCGGTAATATTGCAGCGTGCGATGATTTGAGTGCGAGTTGAGGGTTTATCTCATTCCTTAGGTTTTGTATTTTAGAACAATTTTTTCGTATAAGAAACATGAGATTTGATAAAACCATGGACCTATAAATACATAATAGGGTGTAGACACTGAGCAAAATAATCAATAATGTTGTATATTTTCGATAAAGGATTAAAAATGTAGTAAAATGGAGAGAAAAGCAACGCAACAGGTTAAATAATCACGTAGTTAAAGTGTCCAAAGTTTTAAGAATGGGTATGTTTTCATATGAAACGATTGTCATTTACTATGATGCTCGCAGATTGTGACGTCACTATCTGCGAGTGTTTTCTCTCTCTAACAAACAATAATAAAACGGTTGTAGCTTCGTAATTCTTTGAGATATCTGAATGGGATTTTCGTCACTAAGCATATTTTTTTGCTTTCTTTCTTTTGGAGTAATAATAATTTTCGAGTCTACACCCGCATTGTCATAAGTCTCCATATACCTACATGTTTCCCTATCTCGTTGATTGTTAGTCACTTCATTGTAATGCCAAGAATAGGTAAGGCGAGTCGGAAACTACGCTTTTGATATCTCGTCTCACTAATTTATGTCCGCGCGCCTCCGCTTGCAATAACAATGATCGCAGGAGGAGCTGCGGGGTATGAAATGTAACATTTATCCATCCCGGGGGTGAAATACATACTGTTGAAAGAAATTTTGAAATCGGACAAGGAGTTCCATTCCAGATTACATTACGAAATCACAAACGTCACAAACTTCACCTCTTTCAAGCTCCGTTTTATTCACTGGTACCTAAAAGATTTTATAAACGAGGAATCGTCCTGGAATTTAAGATCAGTTTCGGAGATTATCCTCCCCTAAAAAACACAAAGAAATCTGCCAATGCTAAATTACATTTCGGAGACCTTTAAGAATTCCTAGACAACACGTCATGTGTCATCAGAAAAATCCTGCAATTCTTTCTCCATGAATTGTAGTAAGTGCCGATCATAATAGATCAGCAATGGTCTCTTTCACAGCCCGGAAACCCACTAACCAAATAATGAAAGCGCATGCTCCCGCTTTTTGTATTCGGCATCTGGCAACACTGAATCTCACCTTACGGTCACGTGACCTGTGGCCAGTTTAACAATTTTTCCCCATCCCAAAAAGTGCACAGCTCCGCTAAAGAAGTTTTCACTTCAATAATAATTCCTTGACACGCCTAAAGTTCTCCAAGAATAGTAAGTGGCGATCATATAATAGATCAGCAATGGTCGCTTTAACAGCCCGGAACAGCCACTACCCGAATAATAATAGTTCCTTGACACGCCTAATCTAACCAACCACTTTCCTCCCTAGGAGCGGAATGGAAGCTCCTCTCCGAAGACGCGAAGCGGCCGTTCATCGACGAAGCGAAGCGTCTCCGAGCGATGCACATGAAGGAGCACCCCGACTACAAGTACCGGCCGCGGCGGAAACCCAAGACCCTGAGGAAGGAGGGGTACCCCTACTCCATACCGTATCCTAGTGTACCCATGGACGCGCTGCGAGCTGGTCAGTTTATTTGACTATCTACCTTACAGTCTACGAGAAATGCGACTGGTCTTTTGACAGTTCCAATATGACGTAAAGAGTGATGTGGCTAGAGTAAATCGATTGTCATAATATCCGATTACGATTGATGGTGGCTAATATAAGGAATCGATTCATTACTGTGTAATAATTATTTTTAGGCAATCAAATAGAGAGCCTATACACAGTCGTGACAGTAATTAAATAATACATTGTTATTTTCCTATATTCACAGTTATTTGATTCATACCGATTTATTTCTAAATTGACCGACTCCAATCGATTGAAGCAGTGTAACACTAAATTAAAAAAAAAGTCGTAGGACGTAATTGTTCGCATACCGAGTTTTCAATGCTAATTTATGCACAAATCAGCCGTAAAAAATATTGCAATCATTTTATAAGTGCTAATAACTACAACTGAGAAAAGTTGAAAAACCCCCGACATTTTCATTTCAAAGTCCAATATCTCAAAAACGGCTGAACAGATTTTCATGAAACATGGCTAAGAACACTCGGGTTAAAATTATCTATGTTACAAAAAAACCCGCATTCAAATCGGTCCATTCGTTTGGCGCTACGTTACCACAGACAGATACACAGATACACAGACACGTTAAACTTATAACACCCCTCTCTTTGCGTCGGGGGTTAAAAAGAGCGTGCATGGAGATTGAACTTTGTTTCGTAACTCGTAAGCTATTGAAACTTTTTTTTATTATTTCGATGAGCAGTGCCAATTTACGTTATATGGGTGTCGCGATGTGTCAAAAGACCAGTCCCAAATCTCGTAGACTATAGTAATACACAACTCTGTTTCTCTTCCAAGAAGCGAAGCGGTCGTTTATTCGATAATCGGTTGCTTCGCTCCGAACGAAGTGAAGCGGCTTAAAGTGATGCATATGAAGCAGCAACCGATCTACAATTTTAGTACTGATAGGCCGTTGAAGAAGAACTCCCTGTATTCAATCATACCCATAGACGCGGTGAGAGCTAAAGAGTAATTAATAAATTAAGTAAATGAATTTTATTCTGCAAGTGGGCCGTTATGGCACTTTTCAGAGTCAAAATTCTACCAGCGTTTTTAAAAAAAAACATTACAATGATAGTAATTAACCTACTCGTACCTTAAAATAAGTAAAACTGAATAGGTAAGAATACAATCAAAAAAACATAATGCGTTGTTCTACAAGAAAACGTGCCCGAAACTGTGTTACATATTACAAGGCTGAGATTAAAAAAACGAAAAGAATGGAAATGCGACTATGAACTATATCCTTGAATATGCTTTCTTGTAGGGACTGTATGATTTAGCTCCCTGCGTGATATTTGAACCACAGTTCTTCAGTTCATTTTAATTTGAACAGTGTTTATTCTCTTCAGAAAAACGTAGGACTGAGCCACGCTATAGCCTACAGCTTATGACTGTGCAATGCGTTACTCTTTTGTTTTCGAAGAGGCGAAGTAGTCGTCCATCGTCGATGGACGCCGATATTCTCCGTCACATAATAAGTGGAATAGGTGCAAGATAAGTAAGTAAGTAAGTAAGGTCTTTATTGGTCGATCGATACCAAGATGGTGATTTTGACAGTCTCCTGCAGTGAATGCAAAACGCACGTTACGTCTTGAGTCGAAAGGTGAGGTGAGGGATTATATAAGTTTTCGGATAACCCGACTAATGTTATTTGACTCGCGTGCTGTGTAGTGGTGAAAATATTAGATTAGGAAATAATACATACATACATACATACATACATTCACGCCTTTATTCCCAATAGGGGTAGCCAGAGCACATGAAACGTATGTTCCAGCGCCACTTTTAGCATAAATGTGGGTATAAAAGATCGACAAAATGTGATATTGCAGTGATAGGTTGCCAGCCCATCGCCCACAACACACTTCAACCCTGCTCCCTTAGTCGACTTTTACGACACCCATGGGAAGAAAGGTGGTGAAATTCTAACCCGACACCACACGGGTAAAAACACGGGTAGGAAAATAATAGAATAGAATAAATGTATTTTGAAACAACAACAGGGATATACATCACATAAGGTTTAAATTTAGAAAAGGAATCTAGTGTTCAAAAAAAGAGTACACAATGAAATTCAGTCGATCCGATAAACTAAAACGAGGTATTGATACTGTCCTGTCTAGAACAAAGCGAAGCTGATTCGAAGAACCAATTAATAACGATAAAAAAACCTTCTCAAGAATAAGAACGATGCAACACGAAGGAAGCAATTTGAACAACAGGTCAGACCTAAAGTCGTTGACCCCGCGCATTCATCGCGAACAACATCCCTAAAAACCCTTTACAAAGATCTTTCAATAATTTAAATCGCCTGTCAATACGACAGAGGGCGCGAATGACGCACCCCCACTACGCATTGTTGTGGACTGTCAACTGTCAAAAGCAGTCAACTTAAACTATGCAAGCTTTCACATCGTGGGGCGAGGGCTTTGAGGAGCTTTAATACTAGTGCAACTTAATAATGGTTTAAGTGAAGTTTGCGTTCGTAATGCTTAAGTTATTTTAAACTAGCTTCTGCCCGCGACTCCATCCGCGTGGAACTCGATTATTTCGTAGCTCCATACAAATTTTCACCACCCTTTTCCATCTCTTTAGAGGATGATTTCCGGGCTAAAAACTATGCTATGTCATTTCCCAGGAAAAAAGGTTTCTATACAAAATTTCATCTAAATCGGTTAAGCGGTTTAAGCGTGAAGAGGTAACAGACAGACAGACAGACAGACATACCTTCGCATTTATAATATTCATCATCATCATATATCAGCCGAAAGACGTCCACTGCTGCTAGACCTCCCCCAAAGAGTGCCACAATGACCGGTCCTGCGCCGCACGCATCCAGCGGACTCCCGCGACCTATAATATTAGTATGTAATAATACAAGACAGTTACACGTAAGTCAACTTAGTGCCTCGCGACAGGCATCATGGCTAAGAAGCGGTCCCGGGTTCAAATCTCGGTAAGAAACGTTTATATGAGCTTCATGATTTTCATGAAACATTATCCATATTTAACTCTCTCAATTAGTATTGTACTTACATCAATAGTACTCACTCACCTAGGGAAATAAAACAAAGAATGTCTCAGATCACAGGCAATTGACGCTCGAGCCGAAGGCTAGGGCGATAAATATGCGGTCTGAGGCTGCTTATTACCGTCCGTGGTATACACAAAAATGTCTCTCCCAGGCCAGGAAGCGGGATTTCCAGCACATAGCGGTAATCGCCTTATACTACCATAATACTTTATGGCCTGACATACAATATTTGGACTCACATTAACGCAAATGAAAATCAGGAAATGATTGTAATAATACTGTTAGATTTAATACAAAACTATTAGATGCACTATTCAAATTCTTCAAATAAATCAATAAAAAAACACCGCACAAAATCTCACTTGGTCATCTCACTTCGCACCCATTTTTTGTCTTGTTACGAATAACGCAATAATGTATACCGTTATCGAAATAAAGCACACAAAAACAGCTGTTTCTGTTTAGATTTAGAAAAAAAAACGCATTGTAGTCACGGAGATAAGTCGTGACTGCGTGTTGTCGCAATGGGCGACCACGGTGTGCTGCCTTCAGTGCTTTCCAGTTGCTTGGTGAGTGGTTAAGTCTCGAACAGACTCCCTATAAACATATTGAGTCATCGGCAGTGGTCGGTGTCGTCTCAAAATTAGACTACTTACTATTTTCTTAGCAAGAGGTGAAGAATTACATATTTCGTCACAGTAATTTTTTTTATTTGAGTTGTCCATATTTTGTTAAATATTTTTGTTTCGGGTCTATTTAACGTCGAAGTTACCACGATCATAAAAAATATTAAATAGAGAACAAAATAAATGGAAAAATAAACCATCATCGCCTGAAGGCCAGGACAAGACTGGAACTTGTGCCCTCTGTGTACTTGAAAGTAATACGTATTCATCAAAAATATGTGAAAGTTGTTGGAGCCTTCGGGAATCAATAAGTGAAACTTTAGACTGTATTATACATAGGTTTAATTAGAAATTACATAGGTAAGTACGATTTTTAAATAGCCTAATGGCGAGGTGCGAGCGCGGTGGAGATCGGCGGAAAAAGAGTATATAATTGTTTATCGAAACATTAAATGCCAGCGATTTCACACAAAATCTATACTATTAGTATAACCTTTTTATCGTGGACCTCTTCGACGTAACAAGAAAGGTTGTAACGGTATTAAAGAAATTGAAAATGTATGCAATGTTACCAAATCCGCGTCTTTCTTTTCTTCATTTTCTTACAAACAAAAACTTACCTATTATGTGTTTATTTCTATACTACTGTTAACGTTTACTTTCCTACACTTGAATCTGACCGATACGGGTCGTGTCACAAGAAAACGTGGCAATTTGATATATTGCAAGCTGCCAACACAAAATACACAGAAGTAAGTACGAGATAGGTAAAAATTATGTAATTACAAAAAAGTACAATACCCTGCGAACGAAAAAACCATAGAAGTCTAAGTAGCGCCGCCAAATGGCCCCACAGAATGGGTGCCATTGCCATGCGGGGATGGAGGCGGGGTGTCAAAACGATGCCAGGCAGCCGTTTAGTTCGAACATGCGCATACCGGGTTTTAGGCACATGTTTGGGTAGAAATTTGTAAGGCAGTCTATGGTTTCTTCATTCGCTGATTGTAAGTACACCATTGCCTGCTCAAACTCTAGTCAGTCCACTCGACTGATCACTCGGCCTTTCTAAACGCAGCACCCAATTGTGTAATCACCGTAATGTGCCGCATTTAAATGACATCCCATGAATGGACCGTTTTGTGCGACGCCAATGTCTACATAACTAAACTAAATTAAATTATGCATTAGAGAGCAGTGATACAATATACATATATAGTGACTTTGTCTACAAAGCCAAAGGTCCCGGGTTCGAATCCCGGTAAGGGCATTTATTTGTGTGATGTGCACGAATTTTTGTTCCCGAGTCATGGATGTTTTCTCTGTATTTATGTATTTATTTATAAGTATGTATATCGTCGTCTAGTACCCATAGTACAAGCTTTGCTTAGTTTGGGACTAGGTCGACTAGTGTAAGACAGCCCATTTTTTTTAAATTTTATACTCCAATCCTCCTAGATTTTGCCAGAGCTGTCAAGGATGCCCATGTAATCTTTTCTCTCCCATAAGCGCCTTATCAGCACGGCTATCACATCACCGGCCTGCGAGCTGTGTCGCGGCGAGATAGACTATCCGTCTCTTTGTAATTAGAACGCTTAGACAGAGACATATAGTGTATGTCGCGACACAGCTCGCGACCCGTCCTGCGATAGCCATGCAGGGTACTAGAAATACATAAGTATCTGAGTTGACACATCCCCTGTAGTGGGCAATGGGGAAGGCTATGTTGGGAGTTTCTCTGCGTGATCGAATCAGAAATGAGGCTATCCGCAGCAGAACCAAGGTAACCGATATAGCCCTCCAAATCGCTAAACTTAAGTGGCAGTGGGCGGGGCACATAGCACGTAGAACCGATGACTGTTGGGGCGGAAAGGTTCTCGAGTGGCGACCACCTACCGGAAGGCACGGCGTGGGTAGCCCCCCCACAAGGTGGACTGATGACCTGGTAAAGGTCGCGGGAGTCGCTGGTTGCACAGGACCGGTCGTTGTGGCGCTCTTTGGGGGAGGCCTATGTCCAGCAGTGGACGTATCTCGGCTGACATGAATCATCATACTCATATCCAATTCAAAAGCATGTTCAGCCGAATGGCGGTTGTAAAATACAATGAAAGAATCAAACATTCAAACTCCAAACTTCCACTAATTACACGGAATAAACCCAAATCTACCGACAATGTTACAAACGCAGTAATAAACAGTTGGCACGGTTTATAAAGTATCACAGCGATCGTAAACCTTTACAATACATAATGAAAGCCCGCGCCAAAATGGCCGACGGCCGACACCTGCCCACGCATTTTGTTCAGTGAATTTGTTAGTAATTTGAGTGTTCGGAATGTAGAAATGTTAGTGTGAAGTATTTGTCCTGATTTAAATGAATACTTATCATCGTTCATTATAAATGACTAGCTTCTGCCCGCGACTCCGTTCGCGTGGAACTCGTTTATATCGTAGCACCTTACAAACTTCAACCCCAATTTCACCCTCTTGGGGGATGAAATCCGGGTTAAAAACTACCTTATGTACTTCCCCGGTATTCAAACTATCTCTATACCTTTCATCTCAATCGTTTTAGCGGTTTAAGCGTGAAGAGGTAAAGACAGACAGACGGACAGATACACTTTCGCATTTATATTATTAGTATGGATACATAGTTGTTACACTTGTAACTAGTTTACATTAATTACATCGACTTAATAATTCATAGTTAAGTTTAACTGGCAGCTTTATCTGACCCCGCGGTTAGCGGAGTAATCGTGGGCGGGGCGGCACGTGTGCACCGGGCCTAATGTAAGGGCGGTTACACACTGGCTTTTAAGTTAATTGGTGTCGCGAACTTAACTACATAGCTCAAAGGTTAGCTGGAAGAGATCCTTTAAAGGGATAAGCTTAGACTTTGTAGTTCTTCTTTTATTTTCATTATCTCATGCTTCGAGTACCTATGTGTAGGTACGATAAAGTAGGTAATACATACATACTACATGGTACACGATATGAAACAGAAACTTAAATAGTTTCGATTCTAGACCGCAAGTGAAAGAAATTTGCTATTACGGTTTGCTGGCGTATGCTCAAAAATAAACATTACCAATATGGTATTTTGTATAGATACGTATGTTTGGGAAAAATATCATTTAGATGCTAGCGAAATCCTGAATAAAAGAGATTGAATAAACTCAAAATCAGTAACAGCTATTATTATGCTCTGAATTTTTAGGGTTCCGTACCCAAAGGTAGAACGGAACCCTATTACTAAAGCTCCGCTGTCCGTCCGTCTGTCACCAGGCTGTTTCTCATGAACCGTTATACTTAGACAGTTGAAATTTTCACAGATGATGTATTTCTGTTGCCGCTATAACAACAAAAAAAACAGGGGTCTCCCATACAACAAAGATGTTTTTTTTGCCGTTTTTATAGATAATAACGGAACGGAAAAAAGTACGGAACCCTTCGTGCGCGAGTCCAACTCGCACTTGGCCGGTTTTTTTGTTACTTCACCCATCTTACCAAGTTTCTTGTTGGTCCTATGGAGACTAGTAAAGAATGCCATGTAGTCCGTCCTTTGTACTTATTTCATTTTTGCAATGATGAAAAGTTTAACCCCTTTATTCGTAAAAAGCCTCTGCTAAATAAAATGTACTTTGTCCCTTTCTTACGCACAAAATTGTCAAAATAGATACGATAACGTTTATGAATACCGCCGTAAGCAATAAAGGTTTTGCGGAAGTTGAATTAAGTAAAATTAAAGTAAAGTAAAATTTGATTACCAGAAAGATTCAGTACAAAAAATGCAAAGTCGATGACCCCAGACTAGGCTAGGCCTGTATCGTGGAAGTCAAACGTAAACCAAACACATAGAATTGGCCGAATAAAGTGCGGTCCGTAAATCAATTTAACTTTTGAGAGTTATTTTTAAATATTAGTAAGTAAACTATATATATGTAGTCTTCGATAGTACTTAGATAGTAATGAGCTATCAAATATGAATAAGTAAGCCCTATTTGTTTTGATAACATTTCCAAATCACCGAACTGTCAAGTTATATTTCATTGCGACTGCGGTCGGTGGGCGGGGCGGCGCGTGTGCATCGGCCCTTAGCTAAGGGCGTCCGCACACTGGCTTTTAAGTTAATTGATGTCGCAGCGTTGGGGTGAATAATTAATCTTTAAAATTAAATTTCGGTGGTGTAATGTGGTGTGTTGCGTTCGGGTTTTAATGTACTTTTATTTTTCTTGCACTGTGTACCGATTTTATCCGACGGTAATAACAGGGTTAAGATATGCATTTTTACGTCTAGGTGCAATTGATTTAATTTATTATCTCTGAGTAGGTAGATTCGTATGGTCATGGTTTAGGTTATATAAATATGACATGTCACATACCTATTATTAATCACAATTTGATATTATAAATATAGTAACAAAGTTCTTTATTTTTCGATGGACCCATGTCTACATTTACGCATGTAACAGATCATACTTAATTTAGACTGATTTATGACATTACTTAATTAGGTATGATCTGGTACGATTTATATGAGTACGAATATGAGTGTCAATTTTATACAATTCAATTTTAATTCTCTTCACCATTCAGAAAAATACTAATAATATCCCAAAATGTCTAGGGCTTATCGCTTAAGTGCGATCGTTTGCAAACAACTCAGTACAAGCAGAGATAAGAAAAGTAATCCGCAGGTTCGAAGGTCGGTCCCATACCTAAAGCTAAAACTTAAAAAAAAAATGTATCTAGACATTGTGGCATAATTTTCTACTTACTATTTAATTCAGCCGTATATTATATGTATTTATGCCGCAGACGGAAATGCTGGACGGGATCTTTTTGCTATGACCGGGTTAGGTTAGTTATTAATTTATTTTGTAATTAATTTATTGTTTCTTTGTTGTCGTTTCTTCTGTTGTTATGTTTTTATTCGTCCCTTTTTAAATTAAATATATCACTTGTATTTATATATATATATATAGCTATTTACTAAAAGCCCTTTAAAAAGGGCCACTGAACACGTGACAGCCACGTGTCGCTAAAGGCGCGCACACACTGACACATTAGCACAAATATTAGGGTCGGTTCACACCAGCACATTAGGCTCGGTACACATTGAGGTGAACTTAGGGCGAGGACGCACGCTCCACACGGCCAATTTGACCATAATTGGTAGGTTTTGGCAAATAGGCTTGTGTTCGTAATGAGATGTGTTTTTGATATAAACTTTCCTTAGTAGGTACCTAGTCATTTAAATTCGCCTGCCTGTCTGTGGTAGGGTCATAGGTTTTGTATGTGGCGGCTGCGGGCGAAATTCGACGACGGAACTCGGTCGCAGAATTCAGACGTTTTTTAGCGAGCGATCTATCTCGGTGGAACTGAAATAGCGACATTAACCATTTTGTTAACAATATAATGAAATGAAATAACAGAAAAATATTATTTATAATTAATAAAAAAGACGTAAATCATTTAAAATAAATTGTTCTCGGAACAATGCTGAACAAACATCAGAATAATCGAGCAAACTGCGTCAATTAGTATCATTACATATGTTGTAACATTAAAAACAAGTATACCTACGTAGGCCATTGTTCATACAATTTACACTACAAACATGTGGTCCGAACTACACAGTTGCGAAACAATAACCTAATTATGAAACTGTTTGATCAGACGAGCATTGTGTACACAACCTTACTCTACCGTACGGTAAAGAGGCATATTTCTCCTCGACTTTAAAGACATGTGACCTTTTAGAATCACAAAGGCAACAAACAGCGTATTCGTTCAATTGTTTTGAATTTATAAATTGAATTGGAACAATTACACTGTATTGAAAAATGTGGCTACAAGAAAAGCATTCAGCCTTTTGTTCGGAATTTAAATGTGGTTGTTATGATCCATGGAATGTTTATGTGGAAGAACTTGAAATATCTCAGCATGTTGTCAGACGCGTCAATTGGTCTAAAAGTCTAAATAGAGTCTTTATAGTAATAACAAACGACTAGTTCTTCTTATTGTTAATATTTCTTTATTCATGTCGTACTATTCTACCTCTTGCATTCGCCATCGCTGAACCTAGTCTGTCACTTTTTTTCTTAAAACCGCCAACTGGCCTGCACTCCAACCACAATGCCACTCGCGGCGCTCTCTAGTTCGACGTTATTTTTGGCGTATCAGCGTTTATTAACGTCGTAGATTATAAAATAGCTAACAATAGTGAAACATTTTGGGTATTTGATATTTAGTCCGTCTGTCAGTGACAATCCAAGGATCATAGAGCGGAGGGGCCCAAGGCAAAACGTTTTCTACGTTTCCTCGCAGCACGGCTAGCACACGACGATTTTTCTCGCACTATCCGTCTCTCTCTTATTAGAACACTTAGAAGAAGAGGTATAGTGCGATAAAAATCGAGAGTATGTCGCGGCCGTCGTGTGCTAGACGTGCTGAGATATATAGATATAGACCTACACATGATTTTTATTCCACGGCGGTGGACTGCGGATACCGTAGCCTGTGGCCGTCTGCGACAGAAGGAAACGGTGTCTCACTGAGGTGAGCTCCAGACACTGTCTATCTAGTAGTGATACAATTTAATACACCGGATTTATTATGTTTAGTTAACTTAAAAACACATGCTATATGTATAAGTATTTATGCAAGAATTTATGTATGTTTATTTGTATGCTTTATTGTGTATGTTTATTATTGATGTAATTGTGTAGGTATGTTGTAAGTCAGTTTACTTCTTGCCACCTAACTACTCGTAATTTTTTGTCTCCGCTACCCGGTTGTCTGGAAGAGATCGCTCTTTAGACCGCCTGTTGTTAACCTCTATTTTTACAAGCTTTTATTTACTTCCACCTGTCCCGTTGTCTGTCTGTCTGTCTGTAATCAAATCTTGCAAGTTAAATTTGATCCACTTCCCGGTTTCCGATTGAGTTGAAATTTTTGTACGAATATGCAAATCGCGTGACAATGCAATATTATGATGACGCGGAGCTGATCTGATGATGGAGCTGGAAGGTGGCCATAGGAACTCCGTAATAACACCACATAACCCCAACGAGTTTGGGCTCGTTAGAATCGTCTCAATGAGTAGTTGATGACGGTATACAGAGAAGTACAGTCGGCAATAAAAGCTTGTACCAAAAATGAATTTTTTGACAGAAACTTGTTAAGTTTTTATGTCTATTCGATTCATGTTTTGAGGTGTGCTATAAATACTATTTGTATTGTATTGTATTGACCTCCGTTTAAGGTTAATTACGTATGTCAAGCAGAGCATTGGGATTGGGCTCCAGATGTAATCCAGACTCCAGACTTTCAGTGTCAGGTACCCGCTAGGTGGCGCTTCCCGTAGGCGTTTTCCTATACATACGGGTTTTCGTATGTTACCGGCGAGCGCAGCGCTACGAAAATGTTGTCCCTGAATGTGTAGCTCACATCGTTAGTATAACAAACAAGTGGCAAGTACAATGGGACCAATAACGCGCACCTGTGTCAACGCGGCAAGTGTTGGTACAGTCGGCCGCAACATCTGTACAATATGTTTTAAGAGTCCGCAGTAAGCTCGGCCGAATTTCAACTTCCCATACAAACGTAGTTACGCTCTCACTTTAAAACCACGTATTGGATTGTGACGAAACTTTGCATATGCAATGACATTAGGTATATCTATGTCTGTAATTAGTTTATAATGGTTCCAGTTTATGAAACAAACGAAATACAGCAAAAACAAGTTTTGTATGAAAAACTTTAATTCGCTGTATTTTTTTACTATGGTATTTGAAGCTACATACACTAATTACAAACATAGATATACCTCATGTCATTGTATATGCAAAGTTTCGTTACAATCCAACACGTAGTTTTAAAATGAGAGCGTAACTACGATTGTATGGAGAATCGAACTTACTGCGGACTAAAGAGATCCTGTCCAAAGGCGTTGTGTGGCAGTTATAATTCGAGCGCTTTTCGCCATATAATACTTATACAAGGTTTTTTCTAGAAAAGGGGAAATTTCACGCATCTGGAATTATCAATTTATGAAAGTGTGTTACATAGGATTCTTAAAATATCACGCCGTTAGCTTGCGTAGGTCAAATAAAGTTTTGTATTTTTGTAACTTTACAATTCCTAATACTAGATGTACTAAAGCTGTTTGGACTAGTGTTCATAATTCCTAAATATATTCTCAATTGAGAAATAAGTATCTACGGCCCGCCATCAAGTCGACGAAGCTCCTACTTTCCGCTCTGAGGGACGGGTATACTACATAACAAAAATAACGTTTTGCAAATTGTACATAATTATATAATATGTACAATTTGCTACTGCGGCACGCTCGTTCGGCTCGCGCGCTGTGGCTCGCTGTTCCACCTAACACTCCTCCTCGCTTCGCTCGTCGTCGCACCTACACCGACCTTACTAGACTAGACTAGAGTCTCTCTGAAACTACTTAGTACTAACTTTGCACATATCTACATACTGTCTTCGGGAAATAGGATTCGTAATATATCGTATTTCCATTCTGTTCTATTCTCTGCCTTTTCCTTCAACTCTCTATACGATTCAACTTCAATATTTTCCTTTATCTGCTCCATGTAAGCTCTTCGTGGTCTTCCTCTTTTTCTTCAGAATGGAAATTACTCCACCGACAAGAGCCAAGCTCTTAAATATATGATGATGAATATATCGTATTAAATCGTATAATATTATATGTAAGTACCAAAGTTGCCTGATAGCGATTGCCGTAAATATTACCTGTTATTATTTATTGTTGTTTTATGTTGTTATTGATTAATATTAAATATTTATGTAGTTTTTTTTATAGCGAAATACTTTATTTATGCACTTACCAATAAGACCGAGTAAACTTGGATCCTGTCTCTTAATCATTTATAACAGGATCCAAGTTGACTACCTTATAAATTATAAATTATAGAAAATACAAAATGTGTGTTTTTTATTCAATTGCAGTTTACACATTTTATAAATATTTTAGGCATTGCAATTTTAGTAATACCAGTATTAGGCCAGACATGTTTTATGTCATATAATAATAGGCGTCATAAGTTTTAGCTAATTTATTACCCCTATTATTATATGGCATAAAACATGTGCGAGTATTTAGAATTAGGAGCAAAAATAATTAGAACAATCAACAATCATTCAAAAACAGATGATGCTAAATGTAAAGTAAGCCATTCAAAGTTATGCCAAAAGTGTTCGGCCAAAAGATTTTAGGACAATCAATAACGGGCCACGCAAACGACACTTATAAAGCGCCTTTTATTTAAATTACTTAAAATGCGACCAACAAAACCATGACAATTCAATCTAACATGTTCAATGAATCAGTTCGATAATCTGGTCCGACTGTACCGTCCCATCAAACGACACAACGGATATGCACCACATTGTCCCCGATGGAACTTCTACAGAATGTGCTGAGCAAACATAAAATACCAACGCCTATCAGATCATAGACTCTTTTTTGTTTTATTGCGGCAAACTTCGGCAATTTTAATGGCTTTTATTCACGAACTAACTTCAATAATTTGCGAAGTTTTATAGTGATACAATCCAGTCATATCCATTTGGCATATTCACACTGTCTAGCATCTCTACGCGCTACCCTCGAAGCTGATCCCGTGGTTTTCCCCGTATATAGCGGGAATCACCTACGGCGTAGGTGTCCGCTAGGTGGGTTCCTGGCAGTGAAAGTGTTAATTAACCGGTCGAGGTGACAGACACGTTATGGCAAGGTTATCATAATTTTCCTAGCTTTTCCGTTTACCTAAAGAAGCCGGGGCAAGTAACTGCCATCCGACCTTCTGGCAGAGGGAAAAATAAACATTGTTATTGTTATTAGTGTCATTTTATTCTTAAACCTAAACAAAGTGTTACAAACGTGGACGTGGTATAAATAACACGACACACATATATATATATTGTATTGTGCAAGTTATTATGTACGGAACGGAAGGGCTTGTAAAAATGCCGAATGAAATGTATCAATGCCCACTGTGGAGACGACTCAATACCAATATGTTCGAGCGTCGGATGCATTTGAAAATCAGACAAGCCTGAAATGGAACGCTGTAAGGATACCTACCCACTAAAGTAAGAAAAGTATTGAGTTTTAATACGTATTTCACATGGCAGAATAAACTAGGTAGTATGTCATTCCCGTGACAACTCGTGACGTCAGCGTAACCTGCCTACGTCATCAGCATCTTAAAAGATGGCAAACTGTCAGTGTTGCGACTGTGAAAGTAAATTACCCGAGTTCGTCACTTCACTTCCGTGCTTTCAATCGATATTCACGCTGAACTACTAATTGTAAATATAGGTATAGGTAGGGTCGGTAGAGTAAAAGACGTGCTAACAGTTCAACGGTCTGTATTAAAGTGAAGCCAGTACACAGGTTCAACGTGAACGATTGAATGGAATGATTGAGTGAACGAATGACAGATTGTATTTACATGATAAACGAAGGAAAGATAGACTTGGATTTTTGTATAATACCAACAGTCCCCCTCAAAAATTCAAGTACTTATTTACATATTATGTACATTTTATACTTCAAGTGCATGTTATACAATTAGCCATGTATCGTAATTAATTTAAATTATTTCAATCATATGACATTATTATAATCATATTATTTATATTAAATTTAACCTCATTCTTAAATCATGAAACTTTGTCATTGGTATCGCCTTCGTGAAGGTGGCCATAGGAACTCCGTAATAACACCACATAACCCCAACGAGTTTGAGTCTAGCATCTCTACGCGCTACCCTCGAAGCTGATCCCGTGGTTTTCCCCGTATATAGCGGGAATCACCTACGGCGTAGGTGTCCGCTAGGTGGGTTCCTGGCAGTGAAAGTGTTAATTAACCGGTCGAGGTGACAGACACGTTATGGCAAGGTTATCATAATTTTCCTAGCTTTTCCGTTTACCTAAAGAAGCCGGGGCAAGTAACTGCCATCCGACCTTCTGGCAGAGGGAAAAATAAACATTGTTATTGTTATTAGTGTCATTTTATTCTTAAACCTAAACAAAGTGTTACAAACGTGGACGTGGTATAAATAACACGACACACATATATATATATTGTATTGTGCAAGTTATTATGTACGGAACGGAAGGGCTTGTAAAAATGCCGAATGAAATGTATCAATGCCCACTGTGGAGACGACTCAATACCAATATGTTCGAGCGTCGGATGCATTTGAAAATCAGACAAGCCTGAAATGGAACGCTGTAAGGATACCTACCCACTAAAGTAAGAAAAGTATTGAGTTTTAATACGTATTTCACATGGCAGAATAAACTAGGTAGTATGTCATTCCCGTGACAACTCGTGACGTCAGCGTAACCTGCCTACGTCATCAGCATCTTAAAAGATGGCAAACTGTCAGTGTTGCGACTGTGAAAGTAAATTACCCGAGTTCGTCACTTCACTTCCGTGCTTTCAATCGATATTCACGCTGAACTACTAATTGTAAATATAGGTATAGGTAGGGTCGGTAGAGTAAAAGACGTGCTAACAGTTCAACGGTCTGTATTAAAGTGAAGCCAGTACACAGGTTCAACGTGAACGATTGAATGGAATGATTGAGTGAACGAATGACAGATTGTATTTACATGATAAACGAAGGAAAGATAGACTTGGATTTTTGTATAATACCAACAGTCCCCCTCAAAAATTCAAGTACTTATTTACATATTATGTACATTTTATACTTCAAGTGCATGTTATACAATTAGCCATGTATCGTAATTAATTTAAATTATTTCAATCATATGACATTATTATAATCATATTATTTATATTAAATTTAACCTCATTCTTAAATCATGAAACTTTGTCATTGGTATCGCCTTCGTGAAGGTGGCCATAGGAACTCCGTAATAACACCACATAACCCCAACGAGTTTGAGTCTAGCATCTCTACGCGCTACCCTCGAAGCTGATCCCGTGGTTTTCCCCGTATATAGCGGGAATCACCTACGGCGTAGGTGTCCGCTAGGTGGGTTCCTGGCAGTGAAAGTGTTAATTAACCGGTCGAGGTGACAGACACGTTATGGCAAGGTTATCATAATTTTCCTAGCTTTTCCGTTTACCTAAAGAAGCCGGGGCAAGTAACTGCCATCCGACCTTCTGGCAGAGGGAAAAATAAACATTGTTATTGTTATTAGTGTCATTTTATTCTTAAACCTAAACAAAGTGTTACAAACGTGGACGTGGTATAAATAACACGACACACATATATATATATTGTATTGTGCAAGTTATTATGTACGGAACGGAAGGGCTTGTAAAAATGCCGAATGAAATGTATCAATGCCCACTGTGGAGACGACTCAATACCAATATGTTCGAGCGTCGGATGCATTTGAAAATCAGACAAGCCTGAAATAGAACGCTGTAAGGATACCTACCCACTAAAGTAAGAAAAGTATTGAGTTTTAATACGTATTTCACATGGCAGAATAAACTAGGTAGTATGTCATTCCCGTGACAACTCGTGACGTCAGCGTAACCTGCCTACGTCATCAGCATCTTAAAAGATGGCAAACTGTCAGTGTTGCGACTGTGAAAGTAAATTACCCGAGTTCGTCACTTCACTTCCGTGCTTTCAATCGATATTCACGCTGAACTACTAATTGTAAATATAGGTATAGGTAGGGTCGGTAGAGTAAAAGACGTGCTAACAGTTCAACGGTCTGTATTAAAGTGAAGCCAGTACACAGGTTCAACGTGAACGATTGAATGGAATGATTGAGTGAACGAATGACAGATTGTATTTACATGATAAACGAAGGAAAGATAGACTTGGATTTTTGTATAATACCAACAGTCCCCCTCAAAAATTCAAGTACTTATTTACATATTATGTACATTTTATACTTCAAGTGCATGTTATACAATTAGCCATGTATCGTAATTAATTTAAATTATTTCAATCATATGACATTATTATAATCATATTATTTATATTAAATTTAACCTCATTCTTAAATCATGAAACTTTGTCATTGGTATCGCCTTCGTGAAGGTGGCCATAGGAACTCCGTAATAACACCACATAACCCCAACGAGTTTGAGTCTAGCATCTCTACGCGCTACCCTCGAAGCTGATCCCGTGGTTTTCCCCGTATATAGCGGGAATCACCTACGGCGTAGGTGTCCGCTAGGTGGGTTCCTGGCAGTGAAAGTGTTAATTAACCGGTCGAGGTGACAGACACGTTATGGCAAGGTTATCATAATTTTCCTAGCTTTTCCGTTTACCTAAAGAAGCCGGGGCAAGTAACTGCCATCCGACCTTCTGGCAGAGGGAAAAATAAACATTGTTATTGTTATTAGTGTCATTTTATTCTTAAACCTAAACAAAGTGTTACAAACGTGGACGTGGTATAAATAACACGACACACATATATATATATTGTATTGTGCAAGTTATTATGTACGGAACGGAAGGGCTTGTAAAAATGCCGAATGAAATGTATCAATGCCCACTGTGGAGACGACTCAATACCAATATGTTCGAGCGTCGGATGCATTTGAAAATCAGACAAGCCTGAAATAGAACGCTGTAAGGATACCTACCCACTAAAGTAAGAAAAGTATTGAGTTTTAATACGTATTTCACATGGCAGAATAAACTAGGTAGTATGTCATTCCCGTGACAACTCGTGACGTCAGCGTAACCTGCCTACGTCATCAGCATCTTAAAAGATGGCAAACTGTCAGTGTTGCGACTGTGAAAGTAAATTACCCGAGTTCGTCACTTCACTTCCGTGCTTTCAATCGATATTCACGCTGAACTACTAATTGTAAATATAGGTATAGGTAGGGTCGGTAGAGTAAAAGACGTGCTAACAGTTCAACGGTCTGTATTAAAGTGAAGCCAGTACACAGGTTCAACGTGAACGATTGAATGGAATGATTGAGTGAACGAATGACAGATTGTATTTACATGATAAACGAAGGAAAGATAGACTTGGATTTTTGTATAATACCAACAGTCCCCCTCAAAAATTCAAGTACTTATTTACATATTATGTACATTTTATACTTCAAGTGCATGTTATACAATTAGCCATGTATCGTAATTAATTTAAATTATTTCAATCATATGACATTATTATAATCATATTATTTATATTAAATTTAACCTCATTCTTAAATCATGAAACTTTGTCATTGGTATCGCCTTCGTGAACATGTCTGCTAGTTGGTTTCCTGTGGAAATATGTTCTAGCATTATTACTTTATTATTAATTTGTTCACGAGTGAAGTGATATTTGATATCTATATGTTTTGACTTTTTGTGATTTGTTGGATTATTAGCAATGCTAATGCAACTATTGTTGTCTTCAAATATAAGTATGGGCTGAATCACTTTAATTTCTATGCTATTTAATAGTGATTTAATCCAAATAGCCTCTTTTACAGCCTCAAATAAACCCATGTACTCGGCTTCCGTTGAAGAGACGGCAACTGTATTTTGCTTCCGTGTACACCACGAAATTGTACAATTATCGAACATTTTAAATACATATCCTGTTGTACTTTTTCCATCAGTTTCATCGCCTCCCCAATCAGAATCCGAAAACCCTGTGATCAGCTGTTTATAATCACATTTAGTATAAGTCAATTTCAGATTTAAAGTTCCTTTCACATATCTTAAAAGATGTTTTAAACATTTCCATAATTCTTCATTACCTTTACTTTGAAATCTGCTAAGAATACTGATAGCTGCACACAAGTCAGGTCGTGTACAAAGCATTGCATACATAAGGCAGCCTATGACTTGTCTACTTGGTGCATTATACTGCACATCACTACTCAACTCGTCATAGTTTAATTTATTCGGAAAAGATGATTTTGAAGGATTACAATCATTCATGGAATATTTGTTTAAAACATTTTGTAAATATGTTGTTTGGTCCAAAGTTATCTTATCTATGGTTCTTTCAATTCGTATGCCTAGGAATAATTTAATGTCACATAAATCGGTCATATCAAATTGTCGCATCAAACATGTTTTAAAATGTTGCATGGTCTGCACACACTTGGTAATTATTAATAAGTCATCAACGTATAAAATAATATACACGTTCTCATTAATATTATTTCTGTTCAATATGTACAAACACGGGTCAACTTTGGAGCTTTCAAAACCCATGCCTTTGATTGACTGATCGAAACGTTCGTACCAGCACCGTGAAGACTGTTTTAAACCATAAAGTGTTTTATTTAATTTACAAATTTGATTTGATTTTGCTAAAATACCTACTGGCACTTGCATGTAAATATCCTCCTTTAAAATACCATTTAAGAAGGCAGTCTTCACGTCCAAATGATGCACAAGTAAATCATTTTGATTCGCGAATGCCAAAATTAATCTAAATGTAGTTATTCGCGCTACTGGGGCAAACGTTTCGTCATAGTCCTGCAAATACTGTTGGCTAAACCCTCGTGCAACTAATCGAGCCTTGTATCGTATTGGTTGACCCAATTCATTATTTTTAATAGTAAAAACCCATTTGCTACTTACAATATTTACATCATTAGGTTTTTCAACGAGACACCATGTTTGATTTTTGCGTAAGGAATCAATTTCACTTTTAACTGCTGCTAACCACTCATTTGTATCAGACCGATTAAAAATATCATTAAAATGTACCGGTAAAGGTAACTGTTGTTTCGAACAAAGTGATAGTATTGATAAATCAGGGTCATTCATTAATTCATAATTTTTCGGGGGTAGATTACGAATTCTATCGCTACGTCTCAAACTACCGGGTTCAGTGTCTAGTGACTCGTTTATTACGTCACTTTGAATGTCACCTATCAACTCCGCCGACTCGGTCGGTTTGTTGATTTTATTGGGAATTTTATCATTGCTGCTTATTGGTTTTATCAACTCCACCGACGCGTTCGGTTTGCTGATTTTATTAGGAATTTCATCACTGCTGCATATAGGCCTAGATTCACCAAAATTTGACTCGTCAAATAATACATCACGAGCAATAAAGTATTGACTCGTTTCTGGATTAAACAATTTATAACCAGTTGATTCATAACCCATTAAAATGGACTTTAGAGATTTCTCGTCAAATTTGGTCTTTCTAGTTTTATTATGAACATATGCAGTGGAACCAAATACCCTCATGTGACTTATTTTCGGTTTTGTACCGTGCCACATTTCGTATGGGGTTTTCTCAATAAGCGCTTTAGTGGGTAGCCTGTTTACTATATAAGTGGATGTTAAAACGGCTTCACCCCAAAACTGTTTGCCCAACTTCGCACTTGTAACCATGGTTCGAGCCATTTCGGTTATCGTACGATTCATCCGTTCGGCAACCGGATTTTGTTGGGGCGTGTAAGGCACAGTTAAATGATACGTTATTCCCTTGTTTACACAATAGTCTTTGAAATCGTTTGACAGATACTCTCGGACATTGTCGCAATATAAATTAACTACCTTGCAATCAAATAGGTTTTCACTTTTAGCAACATAATCTTTAAAGCATTTGAACACTTCAGATTTCGAATGCATCAAGTAGGTAACGGTGTAATGTGTGTAATCGTCAATAAAGTTCACAAAATAGTTTTTCTCGTCAACAGTAGTGGGAGTTATAGGACCACATACATCACTGTGAACTATGAATAGGGGTCTGTTTTTAGTACGTTCAGGCTTTGACTTTGCAAAAGGAAGTCTTGACTGTTTACCAAGGATGCATGGCTCACACAACTCGTCAGTAGGTGGAATAATTTTATCGATCACTGAGTAATCATCTATCATATTTTTGAGACTATCAAACTTTTGTTTGTTCAAATGTCCGAGTCGTTTGTGCCATAAGTCATACAAATCTGAACTTTTATTCAAATGCAAAGCCTTATTCAAGTTAACTGTAAATTTAATTTTAAACAGGTTACTGCAAATGTAACCTGACATGATGCATTTATCATTTTTGTAAATATGAACACCTTCATTATTAAAAAAAATCACCATACCTGCCTGTTGCATTCGATTTACTGATAGTAAATTATACGGAACCTCCGGCGAGTACAAGACATCATCGATTGTACCATGTACTCCCAAGTTTGTTGTTACATTAATTCGACCTCGTCCTAACGCCTGGATGGATGCTTCGTTTTTAGCTACGTTTATTTTCAGTGGTGAAGTAAGTGGAGCATACGTGGAATATACCTCCCCTGTATTTACAATGTGATCCGTGGCGCCGGAATCTAAAATAAAACAATTTCATTATTATTCTGATTAGGTTCGGATAACTTACATTGTGAAAACATAAAAGCGAAACCGTCCTCGTTGTTGTGCTCAGGTACGGAGACGTGTGCGATTTTGTGCTCAGGCACGGCGACGTGTGCGGTGTTGTGCTGTGTGCTGCTGCCGGCGCCGCCGTTTGCTTGTGACTTCTTGAAATAACGGCAATCTTGCTTGAAGTGATTTCGCCTCCCACAAAAATCGCAATATATCTTGGACATTGTATACGGTGAACTCCTAGGTTGCTGATTGTGTTGATGATGGTAGTTGTTAGGCGTCTTCCTTTTATAATCAGGAAGGTAGGTTGATGTTCGATCCATTGTTCTCTTCCTTTTGTAATTAGATCCATAGGTTGAAAATTTGTCCTTCGCTGTATAAAGAACTTTCAATCCGGTAACAGTCTCGTTCTTGATTTTAACTTCGTGGTCCATAAGGCGTGTTTTAACGAATGCTAGGTTCAAATGATCTTCGCCAAGTGTCTCCAAAGCGGTAATGACGCCATCATAGGTAGCGGGCAGCGTAAGTAACAAATGAGAGATCTTATCCATCTCGTCGATTTTAGCGCCAGCGGAAATCAATTCCGTGATTAAAATGTCGAAAGTCGTGAAGTATTGGATAAGATTGACATCAGGTTGTAATTTTAAGGTCAACAATTGCTTACGTAACGCTAATTGTGTAGCCAAGCTTCGTCTCTCGTATATTTTGTCGAGGTTTTCTATAACGGCTTTCGCGGTGTCCGTGTCTTGAGCGAAATTCAAAAATGCGTCGCCCAAATATTCAATAATGGTACCTTTAGCGATGAGGTTTTTTCTGGTCCACAGGGCGTCAGGGTTTTCCGGGATAGAATCTTCTATAACGGAATATACTTGAAGTTCCGCTAAAAGTGATTTTATACGAAACTTCCACGTACTGTAACGGTCGCCATTAAAAGGCTGTATATTTCTTTTAGATCGCTGTTCCATTTTTATTCTAACGGAAAACTTTTAAATGCCACGTGCCCTGGGCCCATAACCTATAGGTATAGGTAGGGTCGGTAGAGTAAAAGACGTGCTAACAGTTCAACGGTCTGTATTAAAGTGAAGCCAGTACACAGGTTCAACGTGAACGATTGAATGGAATGATTGAGTGAACGAATGACAGATTGTATTTACATGATAAACGAAGGAAAGATAGACTTGGATTTTTGTATAATACCAACAGTAAACTAAAATTCGAATACTAATCATGCATGTTGCCAACTTTGCTCGATGGCAACATTTGTGTGACGTAGGTAGGATACATCGTCGGGAACGACATAACTTGTTTTTTACTGCACTGGTATTTTAGGTACTTCCTAAATGACTACTCATCGCAAAACTCAGTACCTAATCCGTTTTCCAAAACACCGGTGTTTACAAACCCAGCCACCACTTCATCCCTTAAATGTATAGATTCGTCACCCTCCAAATAGATCACCAACCGTCCGACATCCAACAAATGACAAGCGAAAATTCGCCCACAGACGTCGCCGGAGAGAAAAGACGTATGTGCCAGTAATGTTGGTGTAGTTACGCCTTTTGGGTGTTTTAGGTAGTATGCGCCTAACAAACCATGGTTAAATTGATAGATTAGTGGCAGTTCTGCAAATCACGACACGCTTAATGTTTGCATTGTGCTTGTTATTGCTTTTCGGTAATTTCGGGGAATCTTGAGTGGTAATTAACGTATCTAGAAAAGGTAGCGCTCTATTGGGATATTGTAAAATGTAATTTTGGTTTTTTGGTGTTGTAAGACTTTGAACTTTTTGATCATCTTTGTGTCAGTGAGTTAAAATACCTGCCACCGAAATAGCATACTGTCATACCTGCATATATGTTAATATTCCATTCCGGTTTTTTTTATATATCTATTGGATAGTGTAGAATTACCGAGGATTGAGGATATTTATAATCGTATGTTTGAGAATAAAATTGTGAGAATATGTTCATAATATTTTCCACAGTGACACAAAGTGACGACTAGGTACACGCTACTTATATGGAGAGGGTCCTATAATTAATTTCCCTTGTTTTAATTCTTGAAACAGATTTTATGCCTACCTATAAGTAGGTTGGTTAAGACCAATGACTAATATCCATTATTTTCCCAACATTAAACGCATAAACAACAATGACATGCCATTCTAGCGTCTCCCTCGTAAAACAGACACTCGCGCACGTCCGCCCGCGCCGGCGGCCCGAGCGTAACTGTCATGTAAATGACGTCACGCGACCGGAAGCGGGGACTGGGGGGTGCTTCCGGAACGCACGCGATTGGACACTTCCGCTGTGACATGCTGTATATAATATGCTAATCATGGTTCGGTTATTTATTGCTGTGGTGTAAAATAATCGGGGATGAAAGTTTTTGAAGTAGAACATGTGGCTCAGTTGATATAATAGGTATTTGTATGCGTACTCTACAGGATGTGTTGCAAAACAAGTTAGTTACAGTCAGCATCATATGGTTAGTAGCAGCCAAAGTAGCCAAATATCAGCCAAACTGGGGAAGTAAAAAAACAAGGCGGAGGCTTGCAGAAGACCACAGCCGTAATAACACTACTACTTGCTCTGTAGTAATGTTGTGTTCCTGGAGGTGAGCAAGGTCGCCAGAGCTCCCGAGGATGCGTTGTATTGAGAGCGAGGGAATTTGTTCCTTCAGCTGTCGACACGGCTAATTCTCAAACATATCGGCGGCCTTTGGAGTTGCAGTCGTCTATAGGCTGCGGTGTCCGCTTACCATCAGGGCCGTACGCTTGTTTGCCACTGTCGTTGAATGCAAAAAAAAATCAGTACGTGTCTTTATTACTGTAACAGTAAGGATGTGTTTCGATATATTTGGCTACTTTGGCTGCTATACAATGCTGATTGTACCACCTGTGGCTATCATGATACTTCCAGGTTGTTTGAAAACGAAGGGAACTGATTATATACAAATATAATAGTATTTTATGCAATCGTTATATAATGTATGCTTTTTCAGTCGAGTACCACGTTTAGGCCACGGAGCTGGCTGAGTGGCCTAATTAAGGTACGAGACTTAAAAAGCTAATTATATAAATATTGTATACAATACTTTTTCTACGAGTCAACTGAACTAATTAAACAAACTTGGTATCTATTGAAAACGAAGTGTAACCAACGGCTTTTTCTTTTTTGTGCGTTGATGTCTATTTACCTTTTGACTTTCTCATGACGGCGGCGTCCTATTGGTCAAATATATTATAGTTCAGTAAAGGCGCCACGTGATTGGTCCATATTATTTTAGTTGTCTCAACAGTCATGAAATGTTGAGTTGGGAGCTGCATAGTAAAAAGTATGTGATTTAAGTTTGGTGTACGAAATCTTAATTCAAACATTCAGGTCGACGAGTATAAAAATATATTTTATACGAACATTTTGACGTAAACAAACTACATAAAAGAGGGAAATTAAACCGAGCCCTCAAATTTCAAAACCACTGTTCAAAGCCAAACTTCGGCTCAGAATCGAACCATTGATAGTTAATTTGATTTGCAGAACCCTTACAAAACTCAAAAGCTGCAGGCCATTATTAACCCTAAAATAGCTGGCGAACTTCGATCGTCTCCGTCGCACAATGACGACAAAAACTCAATTAATTCCCGCAAGAAAGGGTTAAATTTACTAGCGAAACCGCAAAAATGTAGAATCAAAAGTGTAGCTTTGAATGGATAAATTTAATTAACCAAAGGTTTTACTTTAATTTCAAACGGAAAATACACCTGAAAAGTCCTGTAATAAATCTACAACTCTATAGCTATAAATTTAAGGCGCATTTTCGACTGGGCTCGCCTCACAAGACTTTGAGTTTTAAATCTACGCAGCCCGTGAAATAGGAAAGTTGTCCAGGAAAGTTTTTATGTTTTCATTTGAGATTACAATTTGGAGTCCACTCCCGTTTTTACCCGCGAGTAAAAGTAACTTTAAAGGGTTTTGTTTTCTGGATCCTTGATTCAAGTTTCGGTACCTGTTTAGAATTTCCGGCTATGACCGCGTGTACTTTTAACTTTTACTTAAATTAGCTGCTGTTTTTTGTGAATAATTTTACTTTGGGAAGCGTTACTTACCCAACTTCCCCAGAAGGAGGGTTATGTTTTCGAGCGTGAAGTATTTTGTATGACAAAAAAAATCTATTTCACGGGCTACAGTCCAATCGGTTTACTCATGGGAGTGATATACCTAGGCTATATTTGAAAAGAGCAGTTGGGATTTCTGAAAAACTTTTTGATTTAACTTATTTTTTTGGTATTTCGCACGTTTTTCTTACACATTTAGTCATCTGACGGCTAGATGTGAAACTGCTAGAAATGCGAGAACAGCTGGTTTCATTTTGAACTTTCAGTTTATCTTTCAAACATCATCGTAATCGTTATGTTGCTGGCAGTCTTTTAATTTTGGTTTTTGTAATACATATGTGTTTAATACGTTTTTAGTTATCTTAATCTTGAGTAGTAAAATATATCTATCCCTCTTACCATTTTGCCCGCAGTTTGAAAGATCTATAATGTTACTTTCCCATTCTCATTACCACCCTCCGAACGTGATTTGCATACAAAGAGCATGAAAAACAGCCGATCGTCCAGAAAATGTCCGTTTTCCGTGAAATTTAACACATTCGCCCCACAATAATTGAAAAGAACCCCGAAAGGAGACCCTTTCATACCCGGGAGGTAAGCTTGCATTACTGCCCCTTATAATATAAGGTGTGTTAAAATAGGTTCGTTGTGCGGGGTGGCCGTCGTTATACTCTGGATGGACAGATACCGCTTTGAATCTCTAGGACTGCAATGTCACATTGTTGGGCGAATTTGGGGAGTTTTACGTTCATATTGCTATGATATGCTTAGTTTATAAGTTACTTGCTTTTTCTTTTTAATCTCAGTAATACGGTAATAGTACATTACTGCAGAGGCCGTGAAGTAAGGGATTGCTATGGACGAGATTGGGGTAGACGGCCGAGTCGTAGACGAGGCCGGATGCAACGAGTCCAGCAATCCCTGTTCCGGCCGAGGAAATATTAAAATTAAAATAAATACAAGGTAATCTATTAAATAATAGGTAATTTGCCGCCTTTTTTATTTTTTACACATGCCATTTGAACAAGCCGTTCGAGCACAATTTTAAACCGCACATAAGTATAGTATACCATAGATTTTTTTTTTTATGTCGCAAGTAGGTATGCTTACAGTGTCTAGTTGTGGTTGGCAGTATGTAATTTTTCCTTTGTCCTTTAAAATATTAGTAAGCAAAAAAGTTAGAGTAGCGGACAATAATGTTTTACTTAGGGTTTTCATACATTACTTGGCGTAAGGCCAAGAAGAAATGTAGGGATAAACAAGAAACTTCATGTCATTTTGTGATATTAACGAGTACATTTCCGAGCATGTTTGAGAAAATTATATTTTGTAAGTAGATATTGATATTGAACGAGTGGAAGAACACATCAAAACAAAAATGCAAAGATCAAAGCGCAACATAGAGTGCATCCTTGTCACACGGGTTATACGCCCGGTGACAAGGATGCACGTATAATAGGTAAAAAAATAAAAGTAAAACGCGATCGTCTATAGGCGGTGTCTGCTTACCGTATGATTTTTGCCACTCTCGTGACATAAAAAGATATACACAATCGAAAGGTAACCTGGTAAACAAACGTTCAAATACTTTTTGTAAACACTTCACACGGGTAAGTATCAGCATCTCCGCCATCAATAGGAAAACGAGAGCATCCGCACTGGAGCACTTCACGGAACTCTTCATTAAGCAGATCCCGGGACCATTAGAAAACGTCCCGTTGAAAATTAATAAAACCCTTCAATAGATTGAAGGAGAAAATTCATCACTTTCACGCCAATAACAGACAGACTAGAAAATACCACAGAGATGACAGCAGATTTAATTATAAAATATAATAATAAAAAACCCCGATCGTCCCTTACAAACACCCCGACAGCGCAATCAAACGATTCTCGACCTTAATTCCTCAACCACTCACACTTTTTGCGTTTACGCGACCGCAAATAAAAATTGGCGACGCTCGTAATAAATTGTAGAATCGACGTCATCGTGAGGGCGTCATATTTTTATTTAAATTCTAAATTCGAATCTTGCGTTCGATTTTCGAATGTAGAGTGTTCGGCGTGACATCCTAATTCGGTTGTATTCTAATGCGTGGAGTGCCACGGGTGCTCGGCGAATTATTTAATAGAGCAGAGCTGACGTCGATTGCCGATTATATAGGACTTCAAGTGTAAATAAATTAACTGCTGGTATCCAGAACGCTTATCAACAACATGCTGAAGTCAAACCAGTGTAAGTATTACCTTTGATCGTGCATATTTTTTACGAAGCCAGGTCCAAGTTAGACTAGGCGATTGGGAAGGCGAGTCGAAATAGGTTGCGAAGACTGCATGGTTCTCGGGAATCGCCGAGCTCCTTCGCTATAATGAATCCCGCGATTTTCATGTTGATTATTCTGTAGGTGTTACTTTCGGAGATTGCCAATTAAACGGCGCTGTAATTGCGTTCAATAAATACGTTTCGGGGAATAACTATGAATAACCAGCAAAATGGAATTGACGTCTCGATTCAATTATGGATAGCGATTAGGCGAAAATTTAAATCGACGATACTTTGTAATTCAGTCTGCGAGTAAATACAGGCTGAAATTTTATTCGTGATACACAATAGCATAAATAATGTGAATATCCACAATTCTGAGACACTTTTCGCGCAGTGTCTGAAATAGCTAGCATTACACAAAGTTGGCCCATGGAACCAACAAACCCAGCTGCCTGGTGAACATGTGTTCGCAAAAAAAAAAAACTTTTATTTTGGCATAATAGAGAGTTGATCGGGTACTAAACGTTGTTCAGAATCATATATAGATCGAAATATTGCTATTTTGCGTGAAGAATTAAATTTCACCAGGAGACAGTACCTAAGTAGTTTGTTAAAATAAATATTGTTTAAGTAACTAGCTATTTGCAAACAAACAAGGGATGGTCCATAATAAAAAAGACTTATAAATAGGTAGCGTCAAAAAATATTTAAATACCGGAACATGTTATGTACCTACTTTTTCCGCTCTGACGCAATAGAACATAAAGCATACATATAATCGTTGTGAGAAAAAACATCTCACGAAGTTACAGTGTTACTAGTCTATTTTTGCGAAATAGATCCCACGAGAGATCGCCATGGCAATGAGCTTCAATAAAACCTTGATCAACCCAAATTGTTATGATGAGTAACAAAACTAAATGATAAGTTTTTCCGTCATGCCACAACCTACGCTACGGCAACTTAAGAAATAACTCTTCCATCTTTCCAGTGCCACTTGATACAAAGCAAGCATTCACGTCAGTTAACTCAGCACCAATTAAAACCGCACTACACCTACATTCAACCTCAGATGAACTCCACTAACTAAGTCATGTTTGATAAACACCTCTAAGGAACTGACCGGTAGTTAATGGTCCTCTAGATCCGAATCGCTCAAAACGTTTCAACTTACTACGGGATCAACTGTCTGTTACGTCTTTACTATTCTGTGGTACACAAGCGGTATTCGGGCACAATGAAATAATTAATTGGTACTCAGACCGGGCGTTAGGAGTGGGCTCAATGGGCTGTCCGAGGTGTGAATTCGAATTAGGAATGTTTCGAACTATTTTGAATTTGGTAGAGTTCGTATTTGGAATTCATTCTTTCAAATATTGTCTTGGTACCAACCCTTTAAGCCTTGGCTGCGTTAAAAGAGCATAAAAATATGTGCATAATGCATATAAAGATACGCTGCCAAGTTTAGGGTTAATATTTTTTTTTTAGTTTGGAAATATATTATAAATTTTGCTATTGCGAGTGGTTTGAACTGGGATGTGGTGCAAATTAACTAACAATACGACTATGATTACATGCATTTAACCTCGTTTTTCTGCCAAGTATGCCTGGAATAATAGAAATCGCTCCTTACTCCAGAATCTGAAATGAAAGAAAAACAAAGCTGGCTGGCTTTTATACTGGAGTCTATTCTGAACGACAATGTTAATTTGCATAATGCGTATACTTTTGATACTTTATCTGAATTCATACATAACGTGTAATATACCTACATCCCTCATTCTTCGTGAAATTTTCTGGAGACAACTCTATGCTCGCATCTGGTTAAATGACGGTAAACGTTATGATAACCGTTTCTTCTTTTACAGGTATGGGCGGCGGTATGGGCCAGATGGGCGGCTACTATGGCGCGGCGTACGGTCCGCTTGGTGCCAGCATGGCGGCGGCGGCGGCGGCTGCCGCGCAGCAGAACGCCATCTCTGCCGCGCTCACGCCGAACGCACAGGTAATTGCACTTTAGTAGGCATGTAGATTGGGCAGCCACTATGGCGCAGCGTACGGACCGCTTGGAGCCAGTATGGCGACAGCGGCAACCTGTCAAGCAGCAGAACGCAGATTGATACAATCTATATTTTCTACAGTAAGGTGCTTTAAGCTAACGTCTTCAAGGCACATGTGCACTAACTTTGCACTAGGTGTAAAACTAATCGCTGTGATACCTATTACGTCGTCTTCAGCACATTTGAGCCTTCTTAAGAAACCTAATTCCTATCCAGTAATTTTCGGTAGACCAAAACTGACAGCGCATATTTCGAGCGGCATAAATTAAGTAAGGAACTACAGCTTATTTAAAAATGGAATGAACACTGTTAACTTGGCAAAAACTTCGCCGTAATCTGCAGCCCCATACATCACAAAGCCATCATCGATTTTTCAGATTGTTTTTTAAGACGTAAAATATCATAGGTACTAATGGATAACTTCCATAATTAACCGACCCGATGATCGAGCACATTATAATTAACAGCGCCAGAAGGCGGCACGGTGAAATCACTTTTACACCTATTCAGCACGTCCGCTAATACCCGTGAAATAGGGAGTCCGTGTGTAGGTGTGTCTGCGAATGAACTGCTAAGTGAAATAGATGCGTTGAAAAATAAAGCTGTAGAAAATGCAATGCACCGATAAAACCGTTCCAAAAGTTACGTAATTAGTCTCGTCCACAATTTTCAGCTGGCATTAATATTTATGCCAGCTGAAAATAGTGTACATTTTTTGCGTTACAACTGTTGCAATTATTTGTTTATGCGGACTGTTTGTGTAAAAAAAAAAGATATGTATACCTACGGGTACCTTTTATGGCATATTACAACACGCCTTCACCAGCTGGACGCCAGGATAGGACTACCTGTAAAGTAATTTTACACTTCTGGCGCGTTACACGCCATTATTGGACAGGCGTGTAATGAACGAGAGATATTGTCTTCATTTTTAGCAACTTTTTTAGCTGTTCGGTCCTTTTAAAATTGGAGATGCGATAAAAAACGATATTGTTAACAAGATCATTACGTGCCTTAAATGCATTCGATGCGTGTAAAAATTGTTGATGTTATTAGTTAACTTTAAACATATTATAAGGATTACCTGCTGGTTTTTACAGATTAAGTGAGAAAAGTTTTCACCAATTTTTTGTCACATTGGCATAAGATTGAATTTCAGCTACCGTTCGATTGCGTTACATTTCGTACGTAAGTTAAGTAGATCTATATAGATGACATTTGTATCGGAAATTAATGTTAATTTGTCCAAACGCTCGTTTGTAAAATTACGCAATTACTCCTCTTAGTCTGTGGGTCAAGTTTATTCACTAATCCTGTAGAGAAGGAGTGTCAAAAACTTATGTTGAAATGAATGAAATAGGTCCAATATTCCGCAGTGTCTCAAGACGAGAGTCTTTGACCAGTGTGTGTTGCCAGTGATGACATATGGCACGGAAACGTGGTCGCTTACTATGGGCCTCATAAGAAGGCTCAAAGTCACCCAAAGGGCAATGGAGAGGGCTATGTTGGGAGTTTCTCTGCGCGATCGCATCAGAAATGAGGCTATCCGCAGCAGAACCAAGGTAACCGATATAGCCCTCCGAATCGCTAAACTTAAGTGGCAGTGGGCGGGGCACATTGCACGTAGAACCGATGGCCGTTGGGGCGGAAAGGTTCTCGAGTGGCGACCACGTACCGGAAGGCGCAGCGTGGGTAGGCCCCCCACAAGGTGGACTGATGACCTGGTAAAGGTCGCGGGAGTCCGCTGGATGCGGGTGGCGCAGGACCGGTCATTGTGGCACTCTTTGGGGGAGGCCTATGTCCAGCAGTGGACGTCTTTCGGCTGATATGATGATGATGATGAAACATGTCGATAAATAACCTAAGACAAGCGGCTAAACTGCGTCAACCCTATTATCCTAAAATAAATATGTCAGCAACGCCAATTTGGGTGCGATCTTCAGACTACTCGATACGATATATCATTAATCTGCAGCTTAGGAGGGTGCGAACACGGTTCGTGTAACAACTCTAACAAGCACCGATTTGCGGGAACAAATGTCACCATTACACCTGTCTACCATTATTTATTAGGTTTAATTTATTGGTGTTTGGAGTGCTAATATTGTTTTTCAAGTGTCTATAGGCTATGGACAGAAAATTTTCTGGACTTTTTTCTTTTTTACGCGCTGTTTTATCGAAATTATATCGACATTAAAAAAAAATTTTAAGTCGTACTGTTTGTACTTATTTAAAGACAGTTGTGTTAGGATTAAAAACAAGTTTTCCTTCACTCAAAAAAGTATACTTTTTCATTTATTCAGGAAAATAATGTACCTTCAGTGTGTAGTTGTTGTAGTTTTAGGACAGGTGTCCCGTGATTATTTACAGAAGAGGACATATTCAGAGACATAAAAGTGGGCCATTCCCCATTTAGATTCCCTTCTATCAAATATCGTAAATTGAATACGCGCCCACGAATCTGCTCTCGTAGTTCACAAATGGTTACATTCAGCTATTTTCTACGCTTTAGTTAGAAATTCATTGTTAATAGGATATCTACATACACACCCATGTGCATTTAAGATGTTTATTACTAAAATTGTCGCTGTCTCTAATAGATACTAATTCACCCCGACTAGAAAGAATCAGTGACTAAGTCGGGGGGCGATCCTCAAACCACTCGATTCGATCTCATTAATCTGTTCATCGGAGGGCGCCGTTCGCTCGACTGCGAAGTCCTGGCGTAAACAAACATTGCCACACTAGGGAGTTATTCTAAATAAGGGGCCTTAACTTGGTTATGACATATGCCCAGTTAGATTACTTAATCTATCTACTCGACGATTTGTGTCAGTTTTTACTCCAATTAAATTAAGTTAATATTTTGCAAATAATTTTATATATAGACAAGTAGTTATATCCAAGAATAGCGCAAAATATCACTTTGATTTTTACGGTGTAGTTGTACACTATCATGTTGAAATTAATGTTGAAGTTTGTTAGCTCCATAATGATATTAACCTTAGTTATGCAATGTTAAAGAAGTTGTACAAGAATAAACTTATTTAAATTTACAAACTATCTAAACCTAACTCAGACTATGAACTTAAACTATATGTACATACATAAATAATATTAAGTTATAATACATTACCCGCTGAGGTTATTTAAAATCATTATGAGTTGCTTAACAAATAAGAACCTTTAATTTTTTTAAAGTCTATTCTGCTTCTCACCCATAAACAACATAATCCAAAGCATATGCGTCCCCACTCAAGATAAACAAACCCACCAGATTAAAATCAATCAAAAATTACAATTAAAAAATGGCAAAAAGCAATGTTAATCCAATAAACCAGTCGGGGGTGGGACCCTCGTATTACACTCTCCGTAGCCCAAGGGACGAAAGTGCTTCGTTACCGCCCGCGACTTACCGCGTTCTGGGTGAATAAGGTAGTGTTAAACACATCTCCGGGAGATTAAACGCCAAACAGAGGGTAGGAGGGTAGTGGCGGAATTAATTGTACAAGTTAGTGTCAAGTGGCTGGGGTGTGCAGATTTATCTCTCAGTTGAGGACTGATTTAGAGGATTGAGATCGGATTTTTTAAACTTGAGATACTTCGGAGATTTATTTCGGTTTAAGTATGCATTTAGGGTTCCGTACCTAATGCTGTTCGACTCGCACTGGTCTGGTTTTCTTTGGGTCAATTACAGCGTAATTTCATTTTGCCTAATACTCTCCAATACTCATACTCATTTATTAATAAAATATAGATCTCAAAATAACTGAGTGTCAAAATGCGTAAAACCCAGAATGCCTTTTTTCTCAATACTGTAAATTATAACAATAGTGTTAATTATAAAATGATTTAGTGACTAGACTGACTTACAAGGCTCATCACCATTGATATCTCAAAACACCATACGCTCATAAGAATCCGGTGTTTTGAGTAAACAAATGGGGCATTCTGGGATTTGTGCATTTTCACAGTCAGTTATTTTGTCATCACGCTGTAATGATCCCAGTTTTCGTAGATGGGTCAAAAACATTTTTTAGTGGATTCGAGTATAAATATATGTGATATGAGTATAGTAAGTGTTCAGTCTTTCTTGTGAACACAACCACATTTTGAAGGCTTCTTAATTTGTAATTGTCGCTGCGTTTGCGCATCCCGTCCTATCCGGGAAGGCAGGACGGGTATGACGGACTAACCAAAGCTGAACTAGACCTAGGCGGGCATTCCCGGACGAAAAAAAAGGTACCGGAATATTCAGCAGAACTGAAATCTAAAGTTTTGGAAACTATCTGAAAACACAATCCGGTCATCCACTTTGACATAACTTAGTATATCTATAGGTGCCTACCAGAAACATTAAAATAACCAAGACACATCAAACCTTAATGATAGTCATTATGTTGTCACCACTAACAGCTATTATGAATGATATTATTTGAGTTGGCCGAGTGGCATCAAACTAGTTCATTCAAAAGCAACCCTGCCGTCCAAGGTAGAAGATGCCAATTCCAATGACATTTTATAAAAATTCGGCCACATTAAATAATCTCAACCCTAAAGAGAAGTAGTGTCCTATCCAGACTTCATTTGTTTAAAAATGCCCGACCATTAGCAAGAAGTGTTCACACTAAACAATAATGCCAATAATATATTACTATTGCACTCATTAAAGATAAGTATGTCAAATGCGAGTGCTATAGACACTGGAACTGGATTTTACGATTGGCGGCGTGTGGTCGCGGGTATCGGAATGGTATTTTATAGTGTTTCTGTTATTTTAGTGTCCAACTTTATGCCCTAATAACCAGGAACGGATAGTTATATTCGGAACGAGATCGTTTTATGGAAGTTTTGAATAGATATGGCCCAAGCATGAGTATTTTAGATAGGGTATAAATATTTAGTCATCATACAGTATTAATAGTATACACTACCTATTTCATCCTTCTACTTTTGAACAGTGTTATTTCAATTCTTCTTTCGGGTTGGAATATTTAACACCCCGTATCGTAAAAGTCAACAGGTTGAGATGTGTTGTGGTAAATAGGCTAACAATCTGCGATATCACATTTTCTCCGGTCATTTCCCTAAAGTAAAACCTACAGAAGTTAGTAGTAGCACTGAGGATTACATTGAATGTGTTCTGCCTACACCTTCTGGGAATAGGGGCGTGAATGATATGATATGATATGATTTATTTATCTCACAATATACAATTTCACTCAAAACTAAATGTAAACCTGTGTGTATATTATTTTCATAACTAACGAAATTGAATGATACCACATACTTGTATTATAACTACAACTTAGAAAAGTTGAAACACCCCCGACATTTTCATTTCAAAGTCCAATATCTCAAAAACGGCTAACAGATTTTCATGAAACATGGCTAAGAACACTCAGGATAAAATTATCTGGCACAAAAAAACTAAACGAAAATCGGTTAATCCGTTTGGGAGCTACGATGCCACAGACAGACAGATACACTTTAAACTTATAACACACCTCTCTTTGCGTCGGGGGTTAAAAATCTATCAGGCCAGACATACCTACGAGTCTACACGCCAGGTTCGTACCCAAGACCGCCGTCAGAAGAAATTATATAAGACGCATTCATCCTTGTAATAAGAGATTTCCCCCATTTAAATAAGTGAAATAAAGTTCTGTCAATGTATAAATATTCTGATCTCTCTCTCTCTCTCAATCCGTAGTTATTTAGTGGTTCTGTTCCCGACTTTCTTTTTTTTTGCTGCTCACAAATTTTCACGAGAAACGGTCGAGAAATGCGATCTGTAGATGAGAACAGCCGGACAGCCGGACCGTGTGATTTCCGGATATACCTACGAAAGAATTTAGGAAGAAGCTGAAACGGAGAACTTCGTTCGCTTACCTGATATATAATATATTAACAGTAATAAAAAAAGACATTTTGATACTATAAAAGAACTACGAACTAGATTTATAAACTAAATATAAAATACCCCACCCAGTTCATCCGCTTGAGGCCCATGCCCTAGGATGCTGGCTGCATTGCCTCTTTGCACCGCTGGGCTTAGGCGCTGGGCAAAGAAAGAACCGGCCCTGTGGTCGCCTGAAACGCCAATAAGTCGGACCGACACCTCTTTCACAAATTTTTTGGTGTCGGACGACCAAGGGCTTTTCGCTTAGCTCGTTCGTTTAAATATATCTGTGAGTCAGAATCGAACTGTACCTACGTAAATAACTCTGCCAATTATCCGCAGCCTCGAGCAAACTGAACTAACCCGGTGACCCGCTAAACTAACCCACAGTCAAAACTAACCCATCCCTTGCAACTGAATCATAATCGAATCGGAACCCACAATGGTTCGTTATATGTCCAAAATGCACAATCACCATTTTTAATACAGGTAAAATACTGTTTATGGCACTAAGAATGGTAGCTGATTATATTGTTTCTTGTCGGGGGTCGATTCCGAGCGTTAATCGAAAAAAATGCGTTTCATTCGATAGTTTGGGGGTCTATTAAGGTAGCACAATGGGTGATGGATCGAGGGGCGAGCTACTGATAGGTTTTTCTTTTCAGTTTAGTAATAGCCCGTATCTGTACAATATCTGTCTTCGTAGGAGAAAGTAATTTTGTGAATCTGATAGGAGGTTTTGGATTAAGTCGCTCGGGGTGTATTATGTTGTATTTACTGTATTTTGAGATATTAAACAATAGGGAGGCATAAGGGATTTTTCAATCCAACTGCAGTCGAAAATGCAATGAATACAAGACTTTTTCCTGTTGGTTCGAGAGAATCATCTTAATTTAAGAGGATCTGTTTAATTATTTATCGTAGGTACGGTGATTATATTTTTCGACTTCAAAGATTTGCAGTTTATTTAATTTGTTTAATTCAAGATATTGACGGTCTGCCTAATTTTTTTTCTTGATTCAAGTAATATTTTTTAGTGTGTATAGCTTTGAAAGCTTAACTGAACCGGATTTGTAGAACATGTATTTTTTCTTTCGCGGTTTGTCTCATTTTTTCAGCATAACCCAGCCAGCGACATAGGTTACTCAAATAATTCTTAGTAATCGTCTAGTAGGTAATGTAACTGGGTATCTACCTGGTCATTATATATTAACATTGCAAATAGAATATGTACTTAATTTAAACAATAAAGTGCCACTCTACTAACTATTAATATGTCCATTATTTGTGCGTAGGTATTAGCGAACTTTGTTGAAAACTTTCGCTCAATCCGTTCGAAAGCGAAGCCGATGCCCGATAAACCACTACTGTAACACATTCAATTAATTGATTGAAATCATTCGTAATCTTGTTTGGGTTCAATTAAAATAACTTTAGAATGTCCGTTAGTTATGTCATAGTCTGGACAAAGGGTGAAGGCGTACAATACGCTTTCAATTAAGGTATTATTTGTTTATATCTTAGATTGACAGCAATTATAGTTTCTGAAAGGGAACTTTCTAGTAGTTTTCATTTGTGTGGCTAAGATGTGGTATTCAATCAGACCAATACCGTATTAGCAATCTACGTAGGTAATAAAATATGAATGTTAGGCAAGAAACTTAACGAATAGGTAAGTATTGCATGCCCGCAAGTAGCTTGATCAAAATATGTTAATTGTTCATAAATCTTTATTTTACCCCGAGGGTCTTTTGCCAACCAAAACGCTTTTGTCAGTGCGTTCTCGGTGTAGTATCAGTAAGATATCAACTGTCAGTCAAGTCAGTACAGATTCTTTACTGGTCGCCTACATTTAATTTAATTCTTGCGCGGACGGTATGCCGCACAATATACTGCCGCAGAACAGTGTGATAGTATTCTACTGCACCAATGTAACACTGTCAGTATACCGACAAGTAAGGACATCTGCACGGCTATCACACGACGGCGCGCGAGCTCTCTCGATTTTTCTCGCACTATCCGTCTCTCTCTTAGAACACTTAGAACAAGAGGTATAGTGCGACAAAAATCGAAAGTATGTCGCGGCCGTCCCATGATAGACGTGCTGTAACGTCAGTAATCTCTCGGTAAAGTACAATACCGCCTACTGATACGCCCCGCTAAGTGCGGACGTGACCTAAGATCGTACCATGATATGGGCATCAGCTTACTTGTCTATCACCGGCATATAACTGGTCTGATCAAACCCATAGGCTATACACACACAAAGACTATCTATATATACACAAATAAGCCCAATACAGGTAGTAAGTTTGTCTATCTCGTTCTACCTACCTTCCTCTCAATTGCTCTAAGTTTTAGCTAGCTGGGAGAGATCCTAAAGGAAAAAGTCGCCTTTGATCTTACCTAACATCATCATCAAGTCTAAAGTCGTCCACTGCTGGACAAAGGCCTCCCCCAAAGAGTGCTAAAGCGACAAGTATTCGCTTAATTACCTATGTGTTGTATTACACTGTACTGTGTACAATAAAGTGCTTACATACATACATATGCGTAACTTTAGAAATAGATGTACGTTTCTGGCTAAAAAAAGCGAGCCACAATTCCTTTTCAAAAGGATAATGCAACTCGTAAACAATTTAAAATTTTAACGCTCGGACACAGCTTATAGCAGCGTCACCAGTTTATGGCGCTATAAAATAGCGGCGTATTGTGCGTAAAGTGCTGTCGCTGGATAAGTCTGATTTAGCGCTGCGAGTGTCGTACGTTATACGGTAATGCGATACACAGGTCTGGCAGGAGTAACGAGCCGGCGCGTGCTCTAGTATTCGACCGGCTTACTTGAATATTAGCTGTAGGTATTTATTTACTTTTGTTTTTCAGGGTTCCGTACCCAAACGGTAAACGGGACCCTATTATTAAGACCCCGCTGTCCGTCCGTCTGCCTGTCTGTCTGTCCTTCTGTCACCAGGCTGTATCTCATGAACCGTGATAGTTAGACAGTTTAAATGTTCACAGATGATGTATTTTCGTTGCCGCTAAAATAACAAATACTAAAAAACAGAATAAAATAAATATTTAAGGAGGCTCCCAAACAACAACAAAAAAAATTTGCCGTTTTTTTATAGATAATGGTACGGAACCCTTCGTGCGCGAGTCCGACTCGCACTTGGCCGGTTTTTTTGTTTTTCTGTTATACTATTTAGATTTCGTGCTAGGCCGGAATGAGTAAAAAAATAATGAAAAGTAGCAAATTAATAATGAATAGGTAAGTACGGTAGAAAATTCACCCATTAAGCTATGCCGATTTTACAAGGCTTGCAAACAAACCTTGAACGCATAAATGCAAGTTGCAACGAATAAATGATTACGTTAATTTAGTATTACCTTGGCAGCAACGTCTGCTAACGATACATTTGAAATTAAAGGGAAAACTGTATGCTCAGAGCCGGCGACCACAGCATACATGGCCCGTCACTACTCACCAACTGAGCTATCGGAACACTCCGATTCGGTCACCAAATCCTTACATTTGCTCCCTCTTACTACGCCTTAGGGAGTGCAGCGACATCTACCTAGAAGACTGGCTTCTCAACGGCACCAACGCCTCAAATTACATTAAGAAATCGTCAGTAATGCCACCCCAAACTAAATAAAATGAATGAAGCAGTTAACGTCTGCTAAAGAACTTTCCCGTTTGACGTTGCGGAATAGGTGCGGTTATTTAGTCCGCAACAAGCACTGTGTCCGCCGAGCGCGTGAGCTGTGTGTCACCAATATAATATTTTAACCACAATACCCGACACACTTCATTAAATTCCAAATAATCGATATATTTGTGCGGTTGTCGCGGTGATTTGTAGACACACAATCACACACTTTTCGAACCAACACTTTACATTGAACAAGTGGATGTGAGATGATCTATGTCCAAGTTTTCGACACTTACACTCTGGAGTACCTGCATGTACAGTGTAGCCTTCAGGCCAGGTGAAATTCAATCTTATGTCAAGGTCATAAAGGAAAAAATATTAATTTTCCTGTACTAGGGCGTAAAGGTCAATTTTGTAGGTGTCATTTTGTATGAAGAGCTTATATATAAATTATATTTTGAATGAAGTTATTAATGAGGTGCTTAATGCAAAGCCGGATTACCGGTCGAGGTCATTCAATTTGGTAATAATTTAAATAAAATAAAGTGCATTTTTAAACTTGTTGTGCTGAGGGTGGCGATTGGAAAATATTTCGACTTGGAGTCATATAGCCTTTTTATAGTGTTGTGTGATACTGTAATCCGTGTGTGAAAGGCACTGTATATTTTATATTGACAATTAGAAGCATATTAACGCCGTCAATTTATTGACTTTCTATACGGAACGGAATATAAATAAATGATAACTATTTAATTTCCTCCGACCGCTGCATGACCTCTAGTTGGCTTACTTGGTATATGAACAAACATCATTAGGAAATTGTATCACCATAGGATATATCTGTACTAATACTCGTATTATAAAGAGGAAAAAGTATGTGAGTTTATAGCTTTATACGTAGTGGAAAATCTCCAAAAATAAACAACTTATTAAAAAAAAACTTTCACCAGTACCTTTGGGATAGGCCTGGTCGTCCATAAACAGGTCCTTTTATGTACATACTAGGTCCTTTATGACATTTTACACTAAGCTAAACATCTCCTTGTTACAGGTGGGCTCCACAATGGACATGTCCAAGTACTCCCTCGAGGCGGAGAAGTACAGGAGCTACGGGATGTACCCCGACCCCTCGCGCGGGTACATCGACTCGGCCGCGCTCTCCAAGGCGTACATGTACATGGACCAGCAGCAGCAACGCTCCTACCCCATGGACATCAGCAAGATGTACTCGGAGGCGTCGGCGGCTGCCATGGCCGGCTTGAACTCCGTCGCCCCCGCGCCGTCGAGCCTGTCGCCACGGTCGCCGGCAGAGTCCCCAGACACGGCAGTGAAGGGGCATGAGCGTGCTGAAGGCAGCTCGTCGTCAGGCTCCAACCCCTCCCCCTCCCTTCCTTACTACCAGGGCTCCCCTGGGATCCTCATGCCCCAGTACCCGGCTCAGTACGCGCAGAGCGCTCAAGGGGGCGAGTTCCGACGGCCGCTAACAGTCATATTCTGACCTGAAACGTAAGCGTTCGTTAAAAGTTTCGAGCGGATTTATTTATTGGAGTTTTTTTTGTTACAGGCAGCGTTGCTGCAGTTATGTTGCGTCCTCGGGTAACAGTGGACAATGTTTTCAGTAGATTTTGGCACGCCTAGTGCCAATGTCGCGTACCTATTACCTGTCTCTTCTTTATTTAGTACAGGTACATATGATGGTTAAATATTGCAATATTGTTGGCAATATAGTTTACTGGAAATATTGCCCGTAAGTTACCCTTTACGTTTATGGCCATTAGTGCGTCTTTGTTTTCCTATTTTTCACGATTATCGTGTTTTCCAAAGTTCCTCTTCGGTTTCCTCTTGTAGGATTAGAAATTATACTGTAACTTAAAAATTCATGTATATTGTAAATATGGAAGTTTCTAGTGCGTAAGTAAATGTACAATATTGGTAGATATTTATAGTCCAATATTATTCAGTTTCAAGCCTGTCGTATTTATTATACGAAGTTGTATCAAAGTTCTAACCAGGGTTGTAGTGAGATATTGTCAACAATAATATCAATATGTTCAGGTGGGGTTATACGGGAAGGGGGGAAGTACGGATGCACTATTATTACACTGTTTTACAACTTGCCTGAGCCAAATCATCTTTCCTGCCATTTGAAAAAAAATTGGATGGATTTAACGTAAAAAAGTTCATTATATTGATGATAATTGTCACCAAAAATTATTAAGTACTTTCAGTACGTGTGTGTCAGATCTTAATGTTGACTTGACAGTGTTCTTGATCAGATAAAATTTTGCATATTATTTTCATAAAAACTGCGAGTAAATTAAATTAAGCTAGGAATTACTTTATAGAATGTGTCCAATTTCACTCACAACGATAATATAATATGGTAATTGAATGTATATAAAATATTTTGACAGTAATGTCAATTTGTAAATAATAAAGGAGTAAAGCTAACTAAAATTAATAGTTTCGTCTTTAGATTGTAGGTAAGATTAAGGCCTTAGAAGCGATTTTAAAAACGCAGCGGTTTTAGAGTCATGTGGCCATGCCCTTGCATTTATATGTTGCCATACATTTATATCACATCCATAATTTATTACTGATAGTGTGAGGATTGCAAAATGCAATTCTTCTATGGAAAATATGTTTTGTTTTTTTTTTCAGGTAAGAGTACCTACTCGTACTTACATATAGTTAATGATATCTCAGTTAACATGTTTTTTATAATAATTACCTAGCACATTGTGATGGTTTTGGAACTACTTTTCACAACTGTCATAACTAAAAAAAAACAAATCATTGCTTTGTGTTAGTAATTGTTGATGATTTTATACTTTGTTTTGTTTAAATTTCAATTATGTTTGTTTCTGTTTTAAAGTTACCCATGCGCACTAATTGAAATTATGTGAAACAAAAAATAATCATCAATATTTTAACACTGATCATTTCGATCTTGCCTCGTTAGAGTAGGTACCTAAATCCTTTTTTTTCTAAACCTGGCTGATTTTGTAAAGGGGAATTGTTGTATATTAAAGTCGAATGTATAGATGTATACTAGAACTTGATTAAAAACTATAATAAATACGTAACTATTGGAAAATCGATTCCGTTATTTTATTCTGACAACCTGCCTGCAACAATTTTTGATAATCCATACTTACTTACGTAATATTATAAATGCGAAAGTAACTCTGTCTTACCTTTTCACGCTTAAACCGCTGAACCGATTCAGATGAGATTTGGTATGGAGGTTGTTTGAGACCCTGCGGGGGCAGCACAACTTGACGTCGAAGCGCGACGCGAGATGCGAAAGTCTACCGTGCTCCCTCTAATCTAGATAGTGCGAGTGAGACAGGAGTCACTCAGTCGCGCGCGAATCGTTATAGAAATGTCTGGTGATGAACATGGTCATGCTACATGTATGCGTCACGACTTCGGCAGTGTTCCTGCGTAAATTGGGTGTCAGCGTATTTTGAGCTTCTGCCCGGTAAGAACAAGACGGCGCGCGAGCGCGAGCTCTCTCACACACTCCGTCTTTTTATAAGTTTTCTATTAAGAGAGACGGATAGTGCGTCTTGTGCTACGTGTCCGATCGATCCTTCATTTCCTTCCCTCGGAAGAAAACTTCTAGGTAAAAAAGTTTTGCCTTGCTTTTACAAACGTAGTGGGGCTAAAGTTAATTGACAACCAAAAGTTATTTTTTCCTCGCACGCGGCTTCGCTGCCTAGCACAGTTCTGGGCTAACTCACCCCTAAGTATGAGCGCGCGCAGGGACCTTGTTTTACTCACCTCACTGGTCACCCACAAATATTATCTATCTTGACGCCGCGATTCGTAGTAACTCAGAGTGCCAGCAGAAGTGGTCAATTTTACATTAGATAATTTTAGATAACCTGGACCTTAATCTTAATGATTGTGCGTGGTCTCGGTTATTAGAGAGACTGAGTTGCTCACGCCTTATTAATTGTTTACAATGTTACATTACTTTTTATTATCTGTTTATTCATATTTCTTCTTAAGTTAGGTTTGTACAATAATTATATAAAAAGTAAAATATTAAACTATACATACAAAACATAAAATCATTATAAAAACCTAACCTAGGGTACCGCCGGCAGCGAGGCGGGGCCTAAGCTGCCGGTGGTCAGGGCGCCAGAGACAGGAACCTCCTGACTATCCGCGCAGTATCCAGGAGTACCGCCTACTGTATCTGACCCTTGATTCAGCCATCTAGCGAGAGTCTCTTGAGGTGATGGTCGAGACTCTTCGCTATTAAACCGTTCGCCGATACGACTATCGGGACGATTCTTTATTCTTATTTCATCTTAAGTTAGGTTTGTACAATACATTTATAAAAAGTAAAATATAGAACTATACATACAAAACATAAAATCATTATAAAAACCTAACCTAGGGGGCAGCCGGCAGCGAGACGGGGCCTAAGCTACCGGCGGTCAGGGCGACAGAGACAGGAACCTCCTGACTATCCGCGCAGTATCCAGGAGTACCGCCTTCTGTATCTGACCATTGATCCAGCCATCTAGCGAGAGTCTCTTGAGGTGATGGTCGAGACTCTTCGCTATTAAACCGTTCGCCGATACGACTATCGGGACGATGATCGTCGAATCAACATCCCACATGGCGGTTACCTCGTGAGCCTAGGTACTATTATTATTATTATTATAAAAAAATGATTTTAAATTTCTTCAGTAAGCCTGTTCCTGAGTAAGTACAACACTATTCCTTTGCTTTTCCGCTAAAACGTGCAGGTCCATAGGCGATGCTGAGATGCAAACACATATATGAAATACATAGATTTCTAAAAATTGCTGAAAGAATCTCTGAATCTCTAGTGACGCCAACTTGCCAACAACTGTCGCGACTAACCGCGCCGGCTTTAAGGTACAGTAAGAGTTCTTTTAAAAAATTGTTTTAGAAGAAACCAAAACCCGACGGAACGGAATTTACAACAGCTCGAACAAAGTGCCGTGGCCAACTTTCAGGGACACGACCTTCGTGAATTAATTAAGAATGTGGCTACAAGAGAAAAGTTTGTTTTTGGCGAGAACGTTCGGAAGTCTTCCAAGTACTTACTACACTTTTTTCAGCCAAGCTTGGTGTGTAGGTATGACTTGTTGAGATTCTACAACATAAACCACCAAATACAAACACCTAGGGCCTTTTTACACATTGATTAGTGGTTAGTGCGGGTCCATACAAAACCTACTCGTAGTTGCGGCAAATTGTATGAACTCGCACTAATCACTAATCAAAGTGTAAACAGTCCATTATAGGTATATAAGCACCCAGTGTTAAGCACATATTCTTTTTGCTATGGTTTATAAAGAATATCTCCAAAGCAACACGCAAAACTTAATTGTTTTTATTCTTCTTTTGTGTCTAAGTACTAAAAATATATTTTTCACCTCAGCAGCTCGAACTATCATATTTTGCTGCGTGAAAACAGTGTGCAAAATGCGATTTTGCTCACTCCGTGAGACAAAGTAGCTTTTTGATTTTGATGCCGAGCACTGACATTTCATCGTATGGGGTATACTATAAGTTTAGAATATTCGAACTTTATAAGCTCGGTCCCTTTCATTTCGTTACGAAAAAAGAAAATGGGAGACATAGTTCGACCATCGAATTTCAAAGTAGACCCCCAAAAAAGCGCGAAACAAGTAACACGTTCGAAAGCTATCAAATTAACAAGTTTACATTACATAAATAAATATTCAAAAGAATACAATTGAAGAATATTTCAATAAATACATGTCAGAATAAACTCCGTTTTTCATAATAATAGGTAAACAAGAGTTTTATTACGCTAGCTAATTAATAATTCTAGTTTTAACAATCTTAAAGTTTATGAACGATGATGAACAGTTTGCGAACGCGCGGCGCCGGGGGCCCCTTCAAAAAAGTGCGCGCTGTTAAATTGTTCCAGATTTTATTAGGTAAGTATATCATTTTTCATTCTTGCGTTATTGATATTAGCTTTAAATATTAAAAAAACTACTAGTTATACTAACTACTGTTTATTTAATATTCGCTCCGACCGAAACCCGAGTGCAATAGGCACCTAACAATAAGGTATGTTTAATTCAAGTGCAATTTGCGTTAAACCCATTTCATACTCCAAGTGCGTAAAATGCTAAAACCCCCAGGGCTCCCACTTGGAAACTATTTTCACAAGCCATAATACAGCAATATTTACCCTGTCATTATCACCTATCAATTATTTTTAAACCGTTGTAATAACACCGACAACCCCTTTAATAAAACAAACGAGTGTCGCTACAAGCAGCAAGCTACTTTAAACCGTAGCGGTATAAACGTTGAACTCAAATTTGCTTGATAGTCGAGTGAGAATATTGACGTAAAAATTAGTTAAGAGCGCGCCGTCCCCACTGTTTTTATTTTTTATTTAGGTTTTTTAATAAAATATGCGTTGATAGATATCACTGGGGTAGTGATTTGGCATAAAGTAAACACGGGTGGCGAAATGCGATGGAACAATAAACACAGCACCCTCTTGTGTTGGAAGGTGAAATTGGCATACAGGGTGCTCAATAAATGCGATAGTTTAAATAAAAGTAGACACTCTTTCAGGTCGTCATTGGGTTTTGTAATATTTGTAATGCGAAAGTTTAGATGTTTATTAGGTACGCAATCACGCTTAAACGTCTTAACCGATTTGGATGAAAATTTTCACGAAGATACACTGACCGGCAGAAAATTTGGCCCAAAAACTTTTTGTGATTTCAAACTATAAATTGAATAGATTAAATAATGTTTTAAATAATTAAATGCATTTTTCTAATTTGGGCCAAATTTATTGCCGGTGAGTATAGATTATAGCCTGGACTAGAATAAAAGATAGTTTTTATCCCTGGTCCACGCACACGAATTCGCGGGCTAGTTACACATTATTAACGTAGACTGTACACATAAGTAACTGATAGACAGGTAGGTAGGTACTTATTTAACAGGCGGCTGCTGACGAATGCTTGTACGAAGTGTCTAAGCTCATCAATTCCAGAAGAAGTTTAAAATGTATGTCCGTCGATGTTTCTTTTTTTATTCCATGATAATAAGTTTTGATAAGGAGGCTGCAAAAGCCGCCTTGTGCAGCTAAGAGCTGCACTACGTGTAATAACTTGTGACATAATCACTCGAGAACAGATTGTCGGGCATCATTATCGGAGCACCCTGTAGCCAACACAAAACGAAGGAAAGCAAACAATCGCGTCCGACGCAGGCGCTGTGCACTCCACACAAACGCATAAATACGCGCTCATTTACCGGCCACTTCTGCCATGTCCGCTGGATTGTTACTAAATCCTGGCTCGAGGAATAATCCTTGTTATTTGAGAATGTTGCAAGAGCTACGGTAGGCCAGTGGTTCAGGCTTGCGGCTTAGCGGCGGTCGTGGGTTCGAATCCCGGCTCGTACCAATGAGTTTTTCGGAACTAACGCACGGAATATTTACCGTTAGCTTTTCGGTGAAGAAAAACGTCGTGAGGGAACCGATCTAATCCCAATCAGGTCTTGTTTTTCCTCTGGATTGGAAGGTCAGATGGCAGCAACGAGGGTAAGCGGACACGCATGCAACTCCAAAGGAGTAACATGGGCGTTGCCGACCCTTGATATGTTTGAGGGTCTCGCTCATATTTAGAGCAGTCCAATTAACTACGGAAGTACTCCACCTTAGAAGACTGCAGCTATAATAATCCATCACTACTTGCTTCGTGGGTGTTGTGTTCCTGGTGGTGAGTAAGGTCGACAGACCTCCTGAGTTGTGTTCCTGGTGGTGAGTAAGGTCGGCAGACCTCCTGAGTTGTGTTCCTGGTGGTGAGTAAGGTCGACAAAGCTACCGAGCATGCCTGCATTGAGACTATTGAGAGAGAGGGACCCGAGTTTGTCTTTAGCTGTAAAAGCGACGACTCCTCAAATTACCAAAGGCTCAACAACGCCCGTAGCTATTTTTCAATTTTAGCAGTAGCAGTGATGCAAACCTTAACAATGAAATCGAATATGTTTCAAGTTACATTGCCGTGAAAACAATCACCCCGAAGAAGAACTCGCGAAGAGTTCGAAACATGTCGCCCCTAGTGACATTTAAGAGGAAACACAACGGCCGTTTGTCCATAGAAACGTAGTCCCCTGTTTTCTCCCTGGATAATGGCAGTAGAGCGATTTTTTTTCCATAAATCTATGGCTACTATTGACATGTTCCTATATTTTCCTTTTTTTCAATTCTTAAAGGAGATATTAATTGTTTCACGATAGGCGTAATGTCTGTAAGCAACGAATCCTCAAATTACTAAAGGCTCAGCAACGTCCTTAACAAACTAATCGAATGTTCTTCAAGCGACATTTCCGCGAAAACACTCATCCTGAAGAAGAACTCCCGAAGAGTTCGAAACACGCCGCCTGTCATTTAATACGTGAATTTAACCGTGCATTTATTAGTAGTATCTTAACAAAGTATTGTGCGATAGTCGTAATGCCTGCCAATAGGCGTACCTAATTACGGCTAGGAAAACGGTATAGTTATACCCAAGATTGTCGTGTGTAGACTGTGTAACCGATCATTAGACTTAAATACCTAATAGTTACTCGTCCATTGATTAAGGTGCACCAACACTGCAAAGTAAGGCAATTATAGGTTAGGACTCTTTTTATTTTGTTGGATGATATGTCTGGCATTACCTATAGCAAAGAATAGATACAATAAGTATTGATTATATGAAATAACATTGTAGGCTTCAGTACAATTGTTTTTCTTCTTAATGGTTATAGTTTTGAGAGGGTCTTCGTTCCTAAGTGACAGCTCTATACAATTTACGTCTACTCTTATAATTTACTTGTTTCTGCTAGAGGATCAATCATTAGATGAGGGTTGCCACTATGCAAATTTTTAACTAGCTATTTAATTTGATACAAAAACATTTGTCGCGCTCATGGATACTTGTCTATACCTAGGCTTACGAACCTATACGAACCACGTATCACTTCAATTGCGTAGATGACGCAGTCATTATTATCACGCAATACATGTTATATTGAAGTAGCACCACATGAATATTGATGCACATGAGTATTAGCAAAATCAATCAATTTTTTAAATCTGGGGGCACGGCAGTCGAGCAAAACAGCGGCACCGTACCATCCTTTTCTCGATAATATTGACATACCAGTATCTATTGTTATAATGATGTAATCTAATACATCAGAAATTAGTTCCAGGATAGGGGTTATATCAAAAAAGTTACTTTCAGCACAGGTAAATAAACCTTTATAATGACTTCTTGACCGGGAAATCTTTTCTAACCTTATCAGTAATCGGATGAAATGACCCCAAACCGACACTGTGTGACTTTGTAATAAGCTGCTTCCAAAGTAACCTTTGGTCAAAGTCGATTATCCAAACAAAGCGCTGGCCAGCCGCCACGTTGACAGGCCTGTCAACTGTCAACTGTCAAGCACGTGCCGTAAACTGTTCGGGGGCGGTGTAATTGTGACCATTGTCCAATCCACCCTCGAAGTTGGAGAGTTTAGAGATATTCGAGTTTAACTTTTAACTTTGAAAGAAATGGAACGCAATCAACCTTTTAACACTATCTTAGTAGCTAGGTGCCAGAGATAGATAGCTGTCTTTTCGGTATAATTCTATTGTAGGTTTTTATTTGTCGTCAACATGTACCTATAGGTATTACACAGAATCGCGAGCTTTTTCAACCTACCCAAGGTAAGAAATACTCGTGATTCTGTGTGCGATACATTTAAATACTATACCTATTCTAGTACGTAGTAATCTACCCTCAATGTGTCTATGAATTCCATTGAGCATATTTTTGTCACTCGTTTTGACACTGCAGGAAATTGTGCAAATATTGTGCAGCAACACCAATTTTAATTCTAGAAACTAAAATAACTACCAATAAGCAACAAATTAAACTTGGTCCATTTTTGAGCCCTGAAACGAAATTTTACTTGTAGCCATCAGATATATCGGAGCGGCAAAAGTGCTCGCAAATGTCTGAACACGTGTCAATGCCTCGACAATAGAGACGTGTTCAGATATTTGTGAGCACTTTGGCCGCTCCGATATATCTGATGGCAACTGTATAGCAAAAACATCTTCCAAAAAAGAAAAATAAACGGACGTTATTATACATCATCTAGGTAAGATGAGTTTGAAAAGTGAAAACTCCATCCAATAATTCCTCGGAGACAACAATATCAATATTCCAATTGACAGGGGATCTTAAAGAAAGCCCCCTTTACTTTAAAATTCCAGTGAGGGTTGTCAACAATGGGTATTTTTCATATAAACAGGGGACAATACACGGCTGCAGGGTTGTCAAACGGAAAAATCGATATAATATATGTGCATACCTAGAGGTATGAGCGATTACAGTGTAGGTACCTATATCTGTAGCGATGACGAGGGCTGATTTAATTTCATAAATCCTACATTTACTAAATATGATTTACTTTTTAAAGCGAGTGTTACATCTCACAGAGCCACTATAGTCTATGAAGCCAGCAATCAGCGGCAGCCCTATCCAACTTGACAGGAGGTAAATTATGTGTTTTCCCCGAGTCGTCGCAAGTCGGCGGACAATTTATGGGAGTTGAGGCTTGTGTCAGCTGCGGACAAGGTTACGGAGTCGCTGACTCGAGGTTTAGTTTCATTCGGAACTTTTGGAAGTGAATGTCAGATGTCGCTGTGTGATCGTTAAGTCGGATGCCATACTGTCCTGAAGTGATGGCATCGGCTCAAAAAAGCTGTATAAATATTGCTGCCCACAAAATGTCCCGAGAAATTTTGAGAAATGCGACCAGCTATCACGCGACGGCGCGCGAGCTCTCGATTTTTCTCGCACTATCCGTCTCTTTCTTATCAGAACACTTAGAACAAGAGGTATAGTGCGATAAAAATTGAGAGTATGTCGCGGCCCTCCCATGATAGACGAGCTGCAGAGAAGAACAGCTGGACAGACGCCAGACATACAAAAGATTTTCTTCCAAAGCTGAAACGCAAAACTATGTTCGCCTTGCTCGCTCGCTCAATTAACATCAAGTCTAAATAAAATTAAACACAGCAGTCTAAAACATGCACTGTAAAGCATTTTAACTATATAAGTATCCGCTACGGCGTTAGAAATATCGTTGAGAATCGCTTGGCGTTTGTATTGTTGAGATTATTTAATGTGGCCGACTTTTTATAAACCTTTCATTGGAATTGGAATCTTCTACCATGGACGATAGAGTTGCTTTTTGAATGAAATATTTTGAAGCAATTCGGCCAACTCGAATAATATCATTCATAATAGCTGTTAGTGGTGACAACATAATGACTATCATTAAGGTTTGATGTGTCTTGGTTATTTTAATGTTTCTGATAGGCACCTATAGATATACTAAGTTATGTCAAAGTGGATGACCGGATTGTGTTTTCAGATAGTTTCCAAAACTTCAGATTTCAGTTCTGCTGAACATTCCAACGGTACCTTTTTTTTCGTCCGGGAATGCCCGCCTAGGTCTAGTTCAGCTTTGGTTAGTCCGTCATACCCGTCCTGCCTTCCCGGATAGGACGGGATGCGTAAACGCATTTCTCCAGACATTTAAAAAAATGGTCCTAGTTGGGAGATACTACGAAGTTGGCGATCATTTAGTGCATCTATTTAGGATATTAAGCACGATTTTCCCGCTAGTCTTATGTTTGTTATTTATTTATCTATACATATGGAGTGATAGTTTACCAGTCTTAATGTTACTGAATTTATACTAACTAATCGTAGTGGCGCTGTGAGCAGTAGAAAGCACAGGGTCTTCTTTGGAGAGGGCAACGCACAAGGGTCTTTTTTGGAAAAAAAAGATAATGACGATAAATGATTCCTGTCAAAAAACTATTTAATTAACGAACCTGCTCACAAAACTTCACGTGAATCGGTTGAGAAATGCGACCTGTAGAGGAGAATAGCGGGACAGCGGGACATCCGGACATACGAAAGAATGTTGGTCCAAGCTGAAATGAAGAACTTCGTTCGCTTTGCTAGCTCGTTCAACTAATACTCACTATCGTCATCATTTTTTTATTTCATTTACCAAATATTTACACAACACATCAGACATAACTACAACTTAGAAAAGTTGAAAAACCCCCGACATTTTCATTTCAAAGTCCAATATCTCAAAAACGGCTAAACAGATTTTCATGAAACATGGCTAAGAACACTCGGGCTCACAACAGCTTTCGAGTGAAAAAACCGCATTCAAATCATTCGTTTGGGAGCTACGATACCACTGACAGATACACAGATATACAGACACACATAGACACGTTAAACTTATAACACCCCTCTCTTTGCGTCGGGGGTTAAAAATAGACATACTTAACTGAAAGAGACCCCTTACAGGGATAAGAAAAACTTAGAAAATTTGAAAAACCCCGGACATTTTTATTTCAAACTCCAATAATCTCAAAAACGGCTTAACAGAATTTCATGAAAAATGGCTAAGAACACTCGGGATAAAATTATCTATGACCCAAAAAAACTAAACGAAAATCGTTTGGGAGCTACGATACCACAGACAGATACACAGATAGACACATTAAACTTAACACCCCTCTGTTTGCGTCGGGGGTTAAAAACGAGATTGTTGGATACTTATAAGTCCATAATGACGAGATCCCACAGAATCTATAGTAAGTAGTTATTTTTCTCCCGACGCCTTGCTCCAAATATTCCGGGCATATCAAAGCACAATTGAACAAAAGAGCACACCGGCATTGTATGTATATTTATGTAACAGTGCTATAAACTGGGAGGCTGGATCTATCTTTTGATTCACCCACACGGTATTGTGCGTTACAAACACAATTTATATTTATTAGCTAATGCGGTACAGACAGATAAAGCTTCTACTGTAACTTGATTTCGATTGGGCTGCATTTGTGATGGAGATAATTAAATGTGGCCGACTTTTTGTAAAACTGCCATTGGAATTGGAATCTTCTGCCTCGGGCGGTAGAGTCGCAGTTGAATGGACTATTTTCATTCAATTCGGCCAACTGTAATTATCTCCGTACACCATGCATTTTGAAGACTGTAGAGCTAGTCGATGATATGTCTACGGGCTTTGTAACAAGGCGGATGGACATCTTTAAAGCCAACTGTGCCAACGAGGGCTCATGAAAGAGACGGAAATATAGAGTGTGGGTATGGGTAAAGTTGCGGAACTTTATACGAACTAAATTGCGGGCATCTCCGTCAGAACACTCGAGTAGTTATAGGAGAAGCATGTCGCTCTCCTGTACTAATGTACTGAACGATCTATACTAAGTATATGGAGTCTCATGATAACCTTCATAAACTAGTCAACAAAACAGACCTAGGTATTGTAGAAAGTTGATAGCGCTGTAGAGGTCGTCCATGCAATATCTACAGTGCTGGCTGTGCAGCACTATTCTTTTAAATCAAGCTGTTATAAATACGTCAAGCAGCCACCCCCCCCCCCCCCCCCCCTCCTCCCGGAGGCTTTGGCTTCTGGCCCAAGAAACTCATACTTCTTAACAACGTACTAGAATAAACGTGTTTTAAGTGTTGTGTGTCTACTCTACCTTCCCTACATTTCATATTTATTACTTTCACTAAAATAATATGACTCTCTAAGCACTTTATGGTTATCCCGTTCACATCTATAAAGGAGTTTGGGCTCCACTTACTAGGTACGTAATCATTGGCGTAGTTTTTCGGAAGCTACCATCTGTTCCAACCCGCTATAGGGTGGTAAACTATACCTTGTTGCAGTAATCAGACATTCACTGTTGCATAAATAAGTAACCAAATACGTGGGGGTGAGCGAAAACATAATTAAAAAGAGATAGCATCGCGGCGTGGCGTCCGTCTGTCTGTCGCGGGCGATACCGTGCTGTATAAACTTGCGCAAGATTGTGTCAATTATAATGTAAATAATACGTTAAGGGCCGCTTGTAGAGGACATTGTACAAGGGACTACCAAGAGATGTATCTATTTTTAACCGACTTAAAAAAAAGAGGAGGTTCTCAATTCGGTTGTTTTTTTTTTTCAATATTTGTTACATCAGAACTCCGTCATTGATGTGCCGATTTGTAATTTTTTTTTTGTTTGTTAGTATGTGCTTCCAGGTGGGTCCCATATTTTTTTTTTAATTCAGTTGGATCATCCATGGCCCTCCCATGGATGATCCAATTCCCTCAATTCCCTCAATTCCTCATGGAGGAATTGAGGGAACTCCTCAAATATATTAGGCACGCCTGTAGTGATTTTGGTATTTTCTATTATATCTCGTGTATTTACACCCGGAAATCATAAATTTGGTGGAGTGGAATTGATGATGAAGACCACAGATGACTTATGGAATTCCTCAATTATGTACTTAAAGTACAAAAGTACGTCACGGATTCTGATAAGATTCCGTTGATAGCAGCTAAAATGAAGTGCCAAAGGTGATCCTTGTGGAATCGACGGAAGTCCCCAAATATTATCGGGCCACATACAGCGATTGGGTTTTTTTTCTCTAATAATCAACGCATTTGCTCTCGAAAATCAGTTCATATGGTAAATTGGAAAATAAAATAATGTGGAAATATTCTCGTGGCTTGGCGGAGTACTAAATTGAAGTCGGTTAAAACTTTGTTTTTAAAGTAAATTATTATTCTTTAGTTAAAGTAATGACGCGTAATTTCGGTGTCCGCGAGGCAACCGGATGGCTCGTGGTATTTGAGCTCCCGAAGCGTTATGGAACTGCCATGTGCAACCCAAACTGAGCCAACTCGGACTGGAGCGGAATTTGGAGGGGGGTGAAAAATAAATGACGCCATAAATTTAGAAAGTGTATAATTTTTTAATCTGGCAATACTAGTTTAAACACGGGTTAAAGTATACAAAAACAAAACGACATTTTGATACTATAAAAGAAATACGAATTACTTATAAACTAAATATAAAATACCCCACCCAGTTCACCCGCTTGAGGCATGGACCCTAGGATGCTGGCTGCATTGCCTCTTTGCACCGCTGGGCTTAGATGCTGGGCAAAGAAAGAACCGGCCCTGTGGGCGCCTGAAACGCCAATAAGACGGACCGACACCTCTTTCATATATTTTTTTAATTCAGACCAGCATTTCATTATATAAACTGCGTACACAGCTAACCAGTCAGATAACCGCTGTTTCAAACGGCTGCATCGCAACAAAAAAAACATATTTTTTTTCTATTTCCGCTCCAGTTCAAGTTGGCCTCACCTTTAGGGCTATTCGACTGTGGAACACTCTCCCTCTTCATATAAGACAAGCTAAATCTATCGGCAACTTCAAATCTCTTCTTAAAGAACATTATTTGTCTTTCCCCTAACCCTGATTGTCTTACTATTATTATTATTGGCTGACTGTTTATGTATTATATATTTTTATTTGTTTTATTTGTATATATGTATGATTGTGAATGTATGTTTATATACAGAGCTATTTATGTACGTGCATTAATATAATTATTTTGATTTTTGGCTTATTATAATCTCTGCACCACCAGTAGGTGTAGTAACATAATCTAGTTTTATCTCTTTCTCCGATACCCAAAGGTTGTCTGGAAGAGATCGCTCTTCAGCGATAAGACCGCCTGTTGTCTACCTCTACCCACAAGTTATTGTATTGTTTACCTTTTTAACTGCTTTGTTTGTGTGAGGTGTGAAATAAAGAGTATTTGTATTGTATTGTATTGTATTGTTGGCTCAATTTGGATTGCACAGGACAGTTCCACAACGTTTCGAAAGCTCAAATACCGTGAGCCATCCGGTTGCCTCTTGGACTCTCAACTACGCGTCATTGCTCTGAATACTTGACTAGCTTCTGCCCGCGACTCCGCCCGCGAGGACGTTTATATCGTAGCTCCATACAAACTTTCACCCCCAATTTCACTCCCATAGAGGATGATTTCCAGGAAAAAAACTGAAAAAAAAACTATCCTTTGTCCTTCCCCGGAATTCAAACTATCTCTATACCAAATTTCATCCAAATCGGTGTAGCGGATTAAGCGTGAAGAGGTAACAGACAGAGACACTGTCGCATAATATTAGTATGGAATATTGATTGCCTTGTCACATGTTCTCAGGTGAAAAATGTATCGTTATATTTAGTCGATTTTACTCCAATGACGAGTTAAGGTTCTAATACAATAGAGCATTTATTTATTACTAGCTTCTGCCCGCAACTCCGTCCTCGTGGAACTCGTTTATATCGTAGCTCCTATATTTTCATCCCCTCAGGGGATGATTTGCGGGATAAAAACTATCCTATGTCCTTTCCCGGGTTTCAAACTATTTCCATACCTTTCATATTAATTGGATCACCGGTTTTAAGCGTGAAGAGCTTTAATAATTAATATTATACATTTTTGCTGGCCTTCATTTGAAAGCACAACTCAAAAGGTTTGAACTTTTCCTTCATTGTGTCCGCACAATATGGAGTTTAGAATCCGCCATAAGTATTGTTTTTATTATGACATCACCTTTTTTTGGGCAGTGTTAAAGAGTCATGTCGTAATTCTATAAATTTTCTCCACACTTTGCCGGCTTCTAGGCGTTTTTGAAACAAAATTTAACAACACCTTTTTAAGGTAATGTTTAGTATTGTTTGGTAAATCATACATAATACTTTTAGAAGAAAAGTTTTGAAAGTTATACAAGAAGGGGCTACTGTTTTGGTATATTAATTTAACTTTACTAAACTAGGCAGTATTGTGGTTAGATCATTATGAGAATTGCGTAATTTTCGAGACCGCTAATATGCCAATGAATCAGGTAAACATTGACGATTATACATTATTTTTAGTTCGTCAATCGTCGTCACTTTAACTTATTACTTGAAAGGGTTGACTGAAAGAAATAGAAAACTCTATTGCTCAATCATTTCCAAAATTCAACTGTGATAATAGAAAAAATCTAAATACGATCTCAAGATGAGAGTCATTGACCAGTGTGTGTTGGCAGTGATGACGTATGGCACTCAAATGTGGTCGCTTACTATGGGCCTCATGAGAACGCTCAAAGTCACCCAAAATGCAATGTTAGAGGGCAATGGTGGGAGTTTCTCTGAGTGATCAGAAATGGGGATAACCGATATATGCCTCCAAATTGCTCAACTTAAGAGGGAATATTAGCTTTGCAGCAGCCAGCAACTCGCGACTGACAATGGGTACTTTTTTGATGAAATGTCTTTTTCGGGAGAAAACGGTTTCCAGTAACTCATCATATCAGCCGAAAGACGTCCACTGCTGGACATAGACCTCCCCAAAGAGTGCCAAAGTCCAGCGGACTCCAGCAACCTTTACCAGGTCATCAGTCCACCTTGTGGGGGGGCTACCCACGCCGTGCCTTCCGGTACGTGGTCGCCACTCGAGAACCTTTCCGTCCCAACAGCCATCGGTTCTACGTGCTATGTGCCCCGCCCACTGCCACTTAAGTTTAACGATTCGGAAGGCTATATCGGTTACTTTGGTTCTGCTGCGGATAAGCCTCATTTCTGATGCGATCACACAGAAACTCCCAACGTAGCCCTCTCCATAGCCCTTTGGGTGACTTTGAGCCTTCTCATGAGGCCCATAGTAAGCGACCACGTTTCAGTGCCATACGTCATCACTGGCAACACACACTGGTCTTGAGACACTGCGGAATATTGGACGAAAAGATGTGCCAGTAACTAAATCTTAACAAATCACGTTGATTTTGATGTCAATCGCTGCAGCATAATATATTCTTGCTGGTTTATATGCTTCGCTTATTTTATTTTTAAGTTTTTGAGGTGCCTATAAGTTTGGATTTATTGCAAACAAGCTTCTGCACGCGACTTTATCTACGCGGACCCGGGATAAAAGTATCCTATATTTTAATCCAGACTATAAACTATCTTCGAGCAAAATTTAATCTAAATCGGTTCAGCCGTTTCAGCGTATTGAGCAACAAACATCCAAACATCCAAACTTTCGCATTTATAATATTAGTAGGATTATTATTATTACCTAATTGTAATGAGCATTCTTGCGAATGTTTCATACTATACTATTAAACGAGCAATATTTGTAAATATATTTGAAATCACGTTCTCGAAAACGGCTCTAACGATTTCAATTAAATTTGAAAGACTTACAAGGATTTACGGGGGAGAAAAATGTAAATATCTGTAAGTAACTGGGTTTCATCTCTGAAAAAATCGTTGCTTGGTAATTTTTCTATTTTCACCCGAGCAGAGCTCGGTCACCCAGGGACTTTTAGGTAAAGCTCACAAAACGAACGGAGCGTTTTAGCGAGCATTCCAACGAAACGCACGTAACGTTGCTACGACCTTTTTGCCCAGCCGAGCAATTTTATTTATTATTTATTTAAACTTTATTGCACAAATTACAAAAATGCACAAATGGCAAGCTTAATGCCAAATGGTATTTTCTGCCAGCCAATCATTGGGCTAAACGGAGGATAAAAGGCAAAGGAAAATATAATATAATCAAATAATATATCTTCGCGTCTAGTGAGATGATATTCAGTGTACCAAAAATGGGGCGTGAACCAATCAAGGGCAGAACAGGTATTGTGTTCTGCTAAGAAAAAAATAAGAGAAAAAAAAAATCACGCGATTTTTTTTACATTTGTATGGAGCGTTGGCCGCCTGGGGCGACGTGCTCCATACAAATGTCAAAAAAATCGCGTCAAAAAAGAATAATTCTTTTCGTATTTTCTTCTCAGAATTTTGCCCTTGATCGGTTCACACCGCATTTTTGGTACACTCTGTATACCTACTTACAGACGTCATCAGACATCTGAAGTCCCGAAGAAAGCTATGTCTAGAATGTCGATTACGACCGGGTTCTTATTTCTATACCTACCTATGTCTTAAATACAGCTAGATGAGAGTCGACATGTTGATGGTAACTTCCGATTCGAAAAGGAACTTTAACGTAAAATTACCTCTACCCATAACCACGGAATAAATAACAGTACTACGTTCAGAAGGTTCCCTGTTAACAAATCCCCTGTTTGAGCATGCCGAGCGAGCCTAAACGTGGCCATCCCTTTCTGTCGCATGCAACGCGCTGCGATAGAACGCGCGCGTGCCGTAGCAGCGCAAGCATAGGAGCCGGTAAGCCACGTGTAGCGGCGCGGCGAAATCACGGAGTCAGCCGCCGCTGCCCTCACGAGACTCGTATATTTTCAATTTCAATCAATTTATAGACAAAATACGAGTATTTTACATGTCAATCTTATTAACCGACTTCAAAAAAAGGAGGTTCTCAATTCGGTTGTTTTTTTTATCTACTTTTTTTAATTTTTGTCACCTCAGAACTCCGTCATTGTTTTAGTAGTTAGCAGAGTCAACGAACAGCTTTTTTTTATATAGGTGTTTCGATTTGGTCAAGCAATCAGGCATCATCTATTGGACGATTTGAAGAAATCATCAACCGTGTATAACGCGTCAGAAATCAGTTTTGTTTTCAATTTAACTATTAACGATTTATCAGTTGGTTCGTTTTTTATCTTAATTATATTATTAACCCATTCAGAGCCCATCATCATCATCATCATCATCATATCAGCCAAAAGACGTCCACTGCTGGACATAGGCCTCCCCCAAAGAGTGCCAAAGTGACCGGTCCTGCGCCACCCGCATCCAGCGGACTCCAGCAACCTTTACCAGGCCAAGGCTTTATTCAGAGCCCATGACGACACATATGCGTCAGACCGCCGTAGTCGCTTTGCGCTACATATACGAGGAAAACCACGGGATCGGCTACAAGCGTAGCGCGTAGCGATTCTGGGCAATGAATGTGTTAATTATTAACACTATCCTTCACTGCCTTCGCCGTAGTCGCTTTCCGCTACCTACACGGAAACCACGAGATCGGCTACGAGCGTAGCGCGTAGCGATTCTTGGCAGTGAAGGTGTTAACGTAATAATACATGTAAATAAACATCTGAAGCGTACTCATATGTTTAATTTAATTATTCTTGTATTCTGGAGTCTGAAAATAAAAATGATTACACTTTTCTGACAAGTGTACGTTCCTTCAAAACGATATTTAAATTGTAAGTAGACAGACGTTATGTAATGTCTGTAGTGCTCAGCCGACTACCCCACATGTGACTGCCTCGCGGGCGTTTATTAACTGTCTACACACATACAAACATACATACATACACACAATATGTAGGCAGCTATAACCAAGGCGACGCGGATTTGCCTGACAAAGCGCCCGACGCGTCTCGGCGACACTCGGGGGACCACGATTCGCGCGCAATCGAGACTGTGCCGCGGAAATATCAATAACTTACCCTGATCGATTTGAGGAACATGCAACCCCAAACCAACATCGGTCAATAGTGACCGAAATCTTATCATTGCGAGTATCACACGTTTTGGTATCAACATCTATGTTAAGATTTTAAAAAATCTAAAGGAATGCTGCATTTTACTCGACGGGACATTACAGGCAAATAAAAAGAAAAAATGACAAATATCATAACGATGGATCATTCCATAATCAGTAGGCTCTATAGTTTTTCATTCAATGTACGAACCAACAATAATACTATCGACAACACAGCTAACTGACCATCGGTGCACCTTAAGTGCATTGTAATATGGTTCTATATAAACACAGGAGGGTCAGTTAACAGTGGTGTCGTTTGTACCTAATTATAAAATATAAGTAGTATCGATGTGTGTAAATGGGTTCTAGCGTTTAATTTCTCCAAAGGGCCTCTACGTATCTATTTAGAGATCTATTTATAAATCTAATCTAAGTACCTAATCCTATCTGTATTAATACAGAAAAGCAAATCTGTAATAGACTGTCCTGAATTTTCCCAACTTCAGATACACCCTAGCGCCAGTAGCACAATGCCGCAATAATATAATCGGCGGCGCCACTTGCCATTAATTAAATTTAAAACCCCGCCGGTGTGCGCGCGCCTTTATCGCGAGTGTGCCTTCATTGTTGTTCTGCGGGATTCGCCACCACTTTTTACATTACATTTGATTTTGGAATCGAAGTGTCATCGAGTTGAAAGGAAATGTGACAGTTATTGACTCGTTGTCGTGTGGTAATGTTTTGGCCTGGATTATTCTAGAAAATTTGATATTGTCTTAAATATATCTACTTATGATTGGCCCTAAGAATAAGACCCATTGAGCAAAGATTGTTGTTCCAAATAGATAAGGTTTTTGAAACAACCGATCAAATGATTGCTTCGATTTAAATACATTTTATTTAACTTGATATTAAACTTGCCCTCATTATTTAATTTACAATTATTCTGAGGAGCAGATTGGGAAAAATAAAACAAAACTCAATCTGAATAAAATTAAATATTTTGTAATTTGTTACACTTTACACACTTACTTTAGTAGTTACAAACGAAGAATGACATTGTGCTACAGATAATTAAAACCACTACACTCCTCAACCTTTTTATTGCCTCCAAACACGGCATTATTCCCAATCTATTTCAGTTGAATAGCGTCAAAGTTAGCCACAAGGACATTTGCCACGGCTGCCCAAAAAACCATGGGATCGAGCATTCCTTGCCACCATTCACCATGAATGCTCCTTTTTATAACCTCAAAAAAAATTCAACCTCCCAAAATGACGCAGCAAAAAGTTTTGATACCAATTTATTAAAGTCGAAAATCGAGCTGGCCGCGCGCTGACGTAAAATTTTTGTCAATGAATTTAAAAAGTTAAATCAAGATGGCCGCTTACGAATTTATAGTGTTAAGGGTTATGTTTTTTTATAACTTCCTGGTCTTTTAGGTGTTTTTTGTAAAAAATGGTGTAATAAATAGGCAGGTGTCGGGGTGATTAGGCAAACGGTGGGTTGTTAGGCAGTTTTGTTGTCAATGAGGCCCTTTATTGGTACCGCAAGATGAATGCTTTATAGCTGTGAAAAAGGTGGCTTTTTCGTGTTCTTTGAGCGCCGATTTGCACCTAACCTTTGTACGCAATATCTATTCATTATAGGATTATAGATACTGCACAACTTTCGTCGAGTACCTTCATTTACAAAAAAACACGTTACAATCGCTGTTGCACGCGTCGTTCTTGTACTCAAGTATAATTTTTTTTACATTTAGATTGAACTACATTGCAGTTGTGGCCTGGAGCGATGTGTATTTATAGTTTTAGTAGGTCAACATGATATTAGAATATAAGTAATGGAAAAAAATTGTCGCGGCCATGCCACACTTCCGATATATCGAGCTATTTTGAAATCAAATCGATTTTTGATACTGAGAATGAAGGTGACGTAGCGTAGCCGACAGTGTTGCTTTCAACTTGACCATAAAGCCTGGCCCCTAAACCCCCATAGACCCCTGGGCCATAAACTACACATCCCGCAAGTCTTTCGATATAGTTATGTACCTAAATAAAATAGGTATGCTTAAACATTTGTGGACATTTACAATGAAGTCATTGATCACCGAACCAAACCCTGCTTAGTGTCTTTGTTAAAATCATAACAAACTTATCCGAGACATCTGTTAGGAAAAGTAGGTCTTATGTCACCAGGACGCGTTTGTTACTTAGGTCTCTTTAGGCGGCAGAAAGGAAGCAATTACTGGTCCGTTGTTCTAAACTTTGATTGGCTCGAGCTCGCCAGTTATCGGCCGAGCACGCCTTTGTCGCCGGCGCCACGATAATTAAACCACTTTTTAATTGATGTGTTGTTTAGCTTCCTTGAATGCGGTACTAACAAAAGTGTAGGTACTAGGTATACTAGTGGTCTGATGTGGAGGGAAATTAGAATTCATGCTATTTTAAGTATGGTAGAATAGCACCATTCCCTTTCTTCGCATACCTAGGTGTCGTAAAAGTCGACTACGGGACGTCTGATGTGGGCGATGGGCTAGCCACGTGTCACTATTAATATCACATTCTTTATCCCACAATTGCACTGAAACTTAAATTAAATGTGCTCTGCTCTACCCCTTCTGCGAACACGGGCGTGAAGAATAATGTAAAGATGGTACTATGACTGACGACCGCTTTAGCCTAGTTGGTAGTGACCCTGCCTATGAAGCAAGGGGTCCTGGGTTCGAATCCCGGTAAGGGCATTTATTTGTGTGATGAGCACGAATATTTGTTCCTGAGTCATGGATGTTTTCTATGTATTTAAGTATTTATTTATCTATATAAGTATGTTTATCGTCGTCTAGTACCCATAGCACAAGCTTTGCTTAGTTTGGGACTAGGTCGATTTGTGTAAGATTGTCCCCTAATATTTATTTATTTATGACTATGAGTATTGAGGCCACGGCCAGGGTATGGGGTGTGGGGGCCTGGCGTTGGGTATACCTATAGAAGTTTCATAGAGATATGAGATCAAAGCTTCGAGTGTGACGTCTTCTAAAATTCTTCTATTAAAATGAGAATAAAGCTGTAGGGTTATACTAGCTGTAGGGGTTAGGGTTAGCTGTAGGGGGTTCTAGCATTGTAGACGTTTAGATAATATACAACCTTAACAGTAGATTTAACAGCAAAGTTTTACAGTTTTTATTAGGGAACGAAAAAACCATAGAAGTCTAAAGTAGCGTCGCAAAATGGCCCCACAGAATGGGTACCATTGCCATTATGCGGGGATGGGGGCGGGGAGTCAAAACGATGCCAGAGGGGCTACCGCGAAACGAAAACGAACTTGGTTCGTGTATCTCCCTCTCTGTCGCTCGAACTGGCAAGTGCGACAGAGACGGAGATCCACAAACGAAGTTCGTTTTCGTTTCGCGGTAGGCCCTCAGGCAGCCGTTTAGTTCGAACATGCGCATATCGAGTTTTAGGCACGTGTTTGGGTAAAAATTTGTAAGGAGCTCGCATTGTATGTTTTATTTAGTTCGCTGGTTATCTATTACGCATGGTTTTATTTTATCGCCGAAGAGCACTATCTACAGTCTCCGTCAAAATAAGCAGCTGCAGTTTAATGCAACATGTTACTACCTTGGTAATTTTATTATCTTCTTAATTACCACATTATGACGGCGACTGACAACTAATGATTATTAAAAGTACCTACCGTAGTAAGTAACAGTACGCAAGTAGGTAAGTGCCTCATTGGTCTATAGCCAAACAAGTTGATAAGCGTTATCTTCTTGTTTATGGTTGGGATTGTTTAATGTGTCTGACTTTTTATAAAACTGTCCTTAGAATTGGAACCTTCTGTCGTGGACGGTAGAGTTCATTTTAAAATGGACTACTTTAATGCAATCCGGCCAACTTAAATAATAGAGTAGGTATAGGTAACAGACTATACAGCCGGCCGACGACCAATCGCGTTATTAAAAGTAAATTAGTTAGTTACTTAAAATAAGGGTGCTAAATATAATTGGTCTTTAGCTAACCAAGTTGATAAGAGAACAGTTGGTGCTTAATCTTTCTAAGATGAGCGCGCTCAACAGAGATTTAAGCCGACCGCACACAGAATGGAATTCAGTCATTGAATCATAATCAGAATCACTCGCGGATCAATAACTAAAATCGGAAATAGAGTCATACACTTGGGTATTCCACAAGGATCGGCAATTGGCAATACGTTATTTTTATTATTTGTTAATGATCTTCCATCGGCAATCACGAGTGGCCTTTCTGTATTATTCGCAGACGACACAACTGTCGTAGTTAGCGCGAGGACTCATGAGCAGCTTACTGAAAGGATCTGCGAAGCATGTTGCCAACTGCAGACGTGGTTTTGCTCAAATGGCTTGCTCTTGAATGTCGCTAAATCGAATATCATGCTTTTCTCAGGTCGTAAATCTGCAGCGCCCCTGTGCATTGCTGATGGTCCGATGCCATTATGTAACGAGTGTAAATTTCTGGGCTTTACACTTGATTCAAACCTTAACTGGAAGGGTCATGTCGACCGGCTGTGTGGTAGACTGAGCAGTGCCGTATTTGCTCTAAAAAAGCTGAAGCCACTAATATCCGGAAAGTCGTTGCGGTCCGTATATTTTGCACATTTCCACTCCTTAATATCATACGGTATAGTGATATGGGGCAATTCTACGGACGCAAAGCGAGTATTCATACTCCAAAAACGCGCTATCCGAATACTGGCTGGAGTAAAACACAGACATCCGTGTAAGAAACTTTTTGAAAGTAACGGCCTCATGACACACTACTCACTGTACATATATGAGGTATTGATGTTCGTGAGAAAGAATTTGCCTATGTTCAAACGTGTTGAGGTCACGGGCAAACAACTCCGATCAACAGGGAGACTCAGCACGGTCCCGCGTCGCATGGCACTTTCACGTAGGAATCCTCGAGTGATAGGCCCAACCTATTACGAACGACTACCCGCCGAATTGCGAACAGAGTCATCTGACGAAACATTTGAACGCAAACTGAGAAACTTTTTATTGAAAAACGCATTATATTCGGTAAAGCAATTTATGGACATTAAACATTAATATTATCACTGTTTTGACATCGTAAATTATATCGTTATTTGTATTTTTATTTTTATTTTTCGTTTATTAATGTATACTCTGTTATCTGACGATCCTTATGTGATATCTTCGTAACTTATTTACTGCGGTTATAATTTGAATTTTATTGTCATTTTATTATAATTCTTAATTCTCTTTGACGATCATAATATAAATTCATATAGATTAAGCTAGCTTTAATTTATATTGTAAATTGTATATTATGAAATAAATAAATCTAAATCTAAATCTAAATCATGTCACCTATGATCTCAAATAAAAAGCTTCTGTAGATGGCGGAAGTCAAAAGAGATAGACAATGGCAGTAATTTTGATGTAGGTATTCGTCCATGCTTATGGTTACTGTGAATATTAACCAATCACCATTCTGCAACGGTGGGTGACGTCACTTGAGAGGCGAGACGGTTTGATAAGACTTGATAACCTAAGATCACGCCAGTCCAACCGCTGTCACCCGCCTTATCAACGTGTTTGGCTAAGGACCAATGATAAAGAGTAAACCCTTATCTGACACCAGCTAATGGTTAGTCTTAAAAACATATCCACTGTTTATCTTTCACTTTCTACTGCGTAACAGTACTTATACTTGATTGAGTTGGCCTAATTGTAGCAAAGTGGTCCATTCAAACTCTAACGTTCTAGGTAGAAGACTCCAATTCCAATGACACCACGATCGCACAATGTCACATAATGTCGCACAATGTCGCATAATATCGTACAATGTCACACAATGTTGCATAATGTCGCACAATGTCGGACAATGTCGCATAATGTCGCACAATGTAGCGTCCCTTTAAAATAATAAACTTGCTGCGGCTAGTTCCACTATAAAGAGGTGTGTGTCTGACATAGTTTCGTATTGCACTTAAAAATCTACTTCACAAATGCGTCATGTATGAACTCAATGAAGAACCCAAAGCACCAATGTTTAAGCAGAAGTCAAAACAGGCAGACATGTCGGTCCTTTTGATTTATATTACGTCCATGCTGGTCTAGTAAAGAAAAGCGTTTAGAGTTCTCACAACGTATAATGTCAAAGGTGTTCTACCAACTCATTTAATATCGAAGCATCCAACACGCGCACAATGCATCCATAAAAACAACCCACACAGAAAAAAAACATATTCATAGACAACTGTCAATTTAAAACCGATCAAAGCTGCCGGTTGGATTCTAACCATCTGCTATCGTAACCGTGCCAATCAAAAATAAATCAAACCCCCTCACAATTCAATTCAAAATCGATTGGCCGGATAAACTTAAGTGGGTAGCTCAAAGATACGATCTTTTTTCAAACATTCTTCAAACTACGGGTGGTCAATTAGGTTGGTACCGTCTCGACCAATCGCGCGGGTCGCGGTGAGATGAAACAAAGAGGGGGGCGTGGCCTGCATTGTTCCGTACAATGGGAAGACAGTCGCTCCCTTTGTACGCTTTGTTCGCCCCATTGTTGGCCCATTGTTGGCGTGGGCGGCGAGCGGCTTGCAAGGAGGTGTGGCTAGTGTGTGTGCTGAAATTTTTGTTTTTATAAATGCGGGATTTTGATTGGTGGAGTGGTGTTCCAAATTCGAATTCTGGGGTGCCTAAAGCGTTTTGGAACGTGATTTTTAAAACCAGCCAGTCGGTTTGCTGTAGAAATCCTAGTCCTAATACCTACGTAAGTATTAAGTACCTATCTATGTTACGATAGTGGCGTAGTGGCAGATTAGTAGGTATGCCAGTGCCAGATAGTGCTCTAGCTGCATTTTAAGGCATGTCCTAAGTCTTGGATGACTTCGACGGCCGCATAGTAATGAAATGAAAAATCAGGTAGGGTCATTTCGCCGGTTAGCGACCATCTAATTCCATGTGCCGGTTGGCGACCACTTAGCTGAGTTGGGGAACTGAAAGGATATTTTCTCGGTTTATTTAGTAGATTTATATTCTCAAACAACAAAAAAATGCATGTACAACTAATTGTCTCAATAGGGTCTGTAGAATTGATTTTATCTTCAATAGAGAAAACCTTCTCCTTCAGGTTAGCGGTCGCGTAACCAGCGTAATGACAATACCAGTTGCAGAGAAGATTCTACCTAATTAAAAACTTTTATTGCAAAAAAACTGCATTGTAGGTATAGGTACTCTATTTAAACCACCAATCAATACTAACTCCACTATGATTCAAATCACAAATGCTATGGGAAATTTTGGAATTCCCAATATGTATGCTACAATAGGTATTACGTAAATAGCTACGAATATTGTATACATAGGAGCTGATTCACTAAGCGTAGGTACTATCGAGAACACAACTAACTGACCATCCGTGCTCTTTCTAATTTCTATTCTATTCTAATTATCTCTGTTCTAATCTTATTACAATGTACCTACGTACATTGTAATAAGGTTCTACTCGTATCTAAACACAGGATGGTCAGTTAACTGTGTTGGCGTTTGTACAAAGTGCATCAGTAAAAGGTTGTCTGCTAGCGTCCACAGGTTACGATGTCCACTTACCAGGCACACCGTACTCTTATTCGCTGCCATTGTAATATAGGTACTTAAACACCACTCACATAATTACTTACATCAAAGTGAAGAACTTAAGCTGGGCTCATACGGTCGGAATTCATGCACGGAATCATAATAAAGCATATTAGAAAATGAAATCAACAAAAAAAACGCTATCATAAATTAATCTTTTTTTTCCTGGAGTATGAAACCGAAACACTCGCGAGCAAAAAAATGTACACCCTCCGGCAGCAATTCTGCACAAAGTGTAACTTTAGGTACCATTTTATTTGCTCGCGAGTGTTTCGGTTTCATACTCCAGGAAAAATACGGTGTTGATAAACATTAATTTATAATAGCGTTTTTTTTGTTGATTTCATTTTCTAAGATTCATTTAAGCATCCGACAAATTTCCCACCCGGAAGTAATTATGTAGATTTAAATGAAGAACTTATCTTGAATATTATAGAGCAAATGTAAATGAACCAAAATAAAAACAAAAATATTTATTAACATTTTATCTGACTTTTCAGAAGCTAGTTAATGTCTGAAATTTTGTCAGATTCTGTCGCTAGGCAACTATTTAATTGATAATAATATCCGTTACACATAAAAAATAAGCTATTATAAATTATTTCCAAAAAAAAATTTTCCATACAACTTGTCAGTTCATTGATGATTACAGGCCGATCGTAAGCGGTGTTCGTTAAAATCTGAATGTTTGACAAGTGTGTATGGAATGACAGTTGCTGGCGTCATATTTAACGTTGACCGGTCTGTCATCGTAAGTTGGTTCACCGCACTTAATGACAAAACATCACACTTAACTTACCAAGCTTCTTACAATAATTGCAGAACTAAAAGTGAACAATGTAACGGCACGGCGCGGCGGCCCCAGACGCGCGGCCGGGGACGCCAGACAATGATATCGATCCGCGCGCTCGCATTGTGCTCGAATCGCGGCCTTATCGGAGTTTCGGCAGTGCAGGGTTAAACAATGCCACGGTGGAACAAGACTGGAAGAATTTCGGCCTAGATATTTTAAATTAGCTAGCCTCTTTCTTGGTCTTCTCAATTCTCATTCATATGCATGAATAAAATGAAAGTCATCGTCAATTCCATGAAACTAAGACAGACAGGCAACTACGGAACCGTACACTGCGCGTGGCCCGACACGCACTTGGACGTTTTTTTTGTAGGTATGATTTATCGTGAATATTATAGAGAAAATGTAAATGAACCAAAATAGAGACAAAAATATTTATTAATATTTTTTCTGACTGCAGAAGCTAGTTATTTTTTTTATTTTTTTTGATGAATGAAATTTTGTCCGATTCTGTCACTGGGTAACTATTTAATTGATAATATATCTGTTACGCATGGTTACGCATAAAAAACAAACTATATTGTTTCCTAAATTTTCAGTTTTTCCATAAAATTGAGCTCATACAATTGGTTATGATAAATATTTTAAAGGCGTAGGCCCTAGGTAAATTAGGAAAAATCTCTATAGCGCCATCTAACAGAGGGGTCAGCGCCATCTAGCATCACATTGGGAAACATAGATAAGGGGTTATACAGCATATGTGACGCAAAGCGCTCATAAATCTGAAAAGTTATTTTTATACCAAGACGGTATAGCTACCGTCTTGGTAGGACATACGGCCTGTCTGATGGTAAGCGAGCACTGTTTTTTATATACAACGACGTTGGCAAACAAGCGTACGGTCGCCTGATGGTAACCGGACACCGCAGCCTATAGACGCGTGCAACTGCACTGATTGATTTGAGAATACGTTGTGCCAACAGCTAGAAACAAATTCAGAGGGGTAATCACGTAACTTTTCCAACGCGTGTTAGGACAGTCCACGTGTCATTTTCCCATATAAAAAATGACATTAATTAGAGCTAACAGACGCGCGTACAATGCATTACGTGATAGTTCACTTATACCGCATGCCAGATAACATTCGATTTTTATCGGACAAATTCGTCAGCGTTATTTCGTTTACTAGGATATCAAAGGGAAATTTTACTAATTTTACTCATTTATTACGATTATTTAGCGAATATTTATTTAGCGATTTAGGCTGTTCCGAATAAGTGTGAGATGTGCTGCAGGTCGAACTATTTTAGAGCTCTATAGGTTTGGGAAATGGCGCAAGATCGGAACTGACAAATCGCGTCGGAGGCCAAGACTCATTTCGGGTTGGTGAGCCATTCAACTTAAAGTCCGTTCACGTTCACACTAAGTCTGCAATGTTTTTAATATATGCAATACCACGTTCACTATCAATTTCCATAAAAATATGCAATTTAAAGAGAGGTGTTGCCAAACTATTTGTTACAAGCTTTTATTTAGTTTCACCTGTTTGTCATCAAATCTTGGAAGTTTACCCACTTCCCGGTGACCGAAAAGCTGAAATTTTGGGTATAAGTATAGTTTGGATAACAATTAAATACCATTCGCTCACTCACTTTTTGGTACCATCGAGGTGATCTGATTATGGAGACAGAAGGTGGCCGTGGGAATTCAATACTTAACCGACGTTTTCCCGTTGAGTTTGGGCTCGATAGAATCGTTGATGATGGTATACAGAAAATTACAGTAAGCAAAAAGCTTGTACCAAAATGTAATTTTTGACAGAAACTTGTTAAAGAGTTAGGTTCTGTTAAATTATCCAACTGTATGCTTTACATTACGGAGGCGAAATCTGAAAATACGGCAAGAAGTTCGGTAGGTTCCTCCCTAATCTTAGGTAGGTATATTGGACCACTTCGTCTAATGCAACAGAAATAACTAAGCCTCTCAAGTACCTAGACGTTTTCGCAGCCAAATCCTACACTTGAGACCATTAGAAGGTCCTCGTCCCCGCGCGCACACTGGCGCGGGCATCGAGTGCGCAAATTGGACTAATGATTGAGGGCCTGAAGTGTGCGGGAGTTGTGATATTGTGAGCGTTTAGGTACTTCAAGATGTTGCAGTTCGGAATGTTTTTATTTTGTTTTAAATGGTATTTTTTTATTTAAGGACTATATAACTAATCCCCTTATTCATAAAACTTAAAATGCCTCTGCTAAATAAAATTTGGTTCGTCCCTTTCTTACGTACACAAATGACAAAGTGACAGAAGTAGACAAACGAATTATAACGCTATTTTAGTTAAAATTATTTTTTATCACATTTTTTTTCATTTACAAAACCTAAAAATACAAAAGAATCTTATAGTTAAGTATATAATTATCGAACCTGATCACGAAATTTCACGAGAATCGGTTGCGAAATGCGACCTGTAGAGGAGACCAGCCGGACAGCGGGACATACGAACGATTTGCGGCGAAAAAGGTATTTCGGCGAATGGCAAATACTTAGATAGGTTGATATTTAGTCACAATCTAAAAGTCGAATACCGCCACAACTTATTTTTTAGGTACTTAGGCAAGTATTTTGAACATGTAGATGAAAAAATCTTTTCTCAAACATGCTCGGAAAGCGTCGCATTTTGTTTGAAAAACGAACACGCGAAGTGCCTAATTTTTATCCGCCAACATTTAAAAAGTTAAGTCTCTTCCCTGCCTAATAGGAGTAAGGTATAATAACCCAGACAACACCCATTATTTCCCGCCGCTGCACTTTTTAAAATCCTGATAGCGCCATACTAAATCGAGACGACTAAGGAAAATCACATTCAGATTCAGCCAAAGAAAATCACCCGCGAGCCCCGCGGTTTCCATGGTGATATTTTTTTAATTATTTTTTCGCTATTTATTGTTTATGGTTAGAAGAAAATTAAATTAAAAATGATCAAACCGTAAGCAAATACATTTATTTGAGATAATTTTAAGATGAAATGAATTAAATGTATTATACTTAATTACTTGAAACACCGCATTGATTGTAAAATATGGTGTGAAGTGAATACCGCCTTAGAAAGACCTCGTCAGGCAACCCCTTTCTCTCCGCGCCTTGCCTTACTATTTCAGTTTAAATCACTTATACAAATGCGTTCCTTACACCTTATCTCATATCAACTATTACATTACTAACTCAATACATTTAATTGAAATTACATTATCACTTCTATGGTAATCAATCATTAATCAACATTCTCAGGGGACGAGCACGTATCCGTTGACCATGCCAACGCCATCTAGTGCAATTACATACAACTATTTCATATTTTGATTACAACGCCATCTATAGCACACGTTATGTGCTACCAATGAGTGATGTTATATACCTGACTACAGACTAACCAGAAGTTGTTTGAGCCACGCCATTATACGCAGTAGTTACTGCATGCAACGGTAGATGGCGTTAAAAAGCAAAACCTTTCAGAGATGTTTCGCTGAATTATCTTTTCCTTTTCTATTGACCAAATGCACATTTTATGATGCTCTTTTTGCATTTTTTCTCGCATTTTTTGTTCTACACTAGAAGGCCACAAACGAGAATTGGAATCGCTGCTCGCGAGGCCTCATATTTGACAAATTTTCAGCTAGGCTTGCTATAAGGCCACAATATCTTTCAGCAAGCAGCTTACGTCGACATGGGGGCCGATTTTTGACTTTCGAGCGCTCGACTCTTTCACTCGAAAACTGACAAATATTATGAAATGTTATTTTAAAATGACGATGGAACATTTAAAAACGTGCGGCATTGACCACTCGTATTCAATTCTATCGGTAGAAAGTAAGTGCCTGTGATTATGACACTAAAATAGTATTTACTTTTATTTAATTTTCGAGCGCTCGAAAGTCAAAAATCGGCCCCATGGTCCGGTATGTAGAACAACAATCCGCAGACTGCCGCATTTATAGTTATGTACCTATACCTACAAATATTACAAAGCGGTTATGTTTGGAACTAGGTATGTACGTTTGTAAGTTTGTATGTTCTGCATACCTGCAGGTCTGATTCGACTAAAAAGGAATAACAGCTTAATGGGAGGTTCATCATCACCATAAATGTAATGTTGTACCACTTGTAGCTATGCCACTGCTTTGAGCTTACCAAAAAAAAACAACGATAATTCTTAAATAAAATAAATAAAAATTAAATAAAAATCATTTATTTCAGACCAGTTTGATCCATATGTTAAGAGACCGCAGTAAGCTCGGCCGAATTTCACCTTCCCATACAGACGGAGTTTCGTTCTCATTTTAAAAATACGTGTTGGATTGTGACGAAACTTGGCATATACAATGACATGAGGTATATCTATGTCTGTAATCAGTTTATATGGTTCCAGTTTTCGAAACAAACTAAATACAGCAAAAACAAGTTTTTGTATGAGAAACTCAAATTCACTGTATTTTTTTTACTATGGTATCTGAAGCTACATAAACTAATTACAGACCTGGATATACCTCATGTTATTGTATGTGCAGAGTTTCGTTACAATCCAACACGTATAGTTTTAAATGAGAGCGTAACTACGTTTGTATGGAGAATCGAGCTTACTGCGGAATCTTAAAAACAACTTCTTCTTCTATAAGATAAATAATAAATATAATAAGTACTACAAGGCTCTGTGAGCTGTAGAACTCGCCTGTCTTTTTACAAAGAACATTTTTTTTTTTGTTAGCTAAGTGCTCGACAAAAGAGGACTAGGTGCAGAAGTACACTTATGAAGCCTTCTGTATAACCTGTGGAGGAAAATTAGACAGCGGGACAGACACCGGACAGACAAACGATTTTCGGATCAAACTGAAGCTTATAGAACTTCGTTCGTTTCGCTCGCTGGTTGGTCCTTCAAGAATTATCGTACATTCTCGAAGGACCAATCCCACATTACATTCACCGTCTCCTCGCCTTCACCCTTATGTGAGGTCAATGCTTGACCCAAAATGCTCGTTTCCATTTTCCCTTTTCCCTCCTTCCTACTATTTTTCCCTCAATAAAAGTTTTTATATAGGTACATAAGTATGTAAATACAATAGTAGTAGACACCAAATGAACCAATAATGATGAATTTTCCCGAAAAAGGATTAAAAATATTGCCAAATGGAGAAAAAAGTAAAGCAAGGTTAAATAATCACAAAGTTATGTTTTCAATGTTTTAAGAGTGGGTATTCTGTCCCTTTTCCGCAAAACGTACCTTCATAGGAAACGATTGTCGTTTACTATGATGCGAGGATCGTGAGGTCACTAACTGCGATTTCTTTCTCTAACAAGCAATGACGGTTGTCGCTTCGTAATTCTTTGAGATATCTGAATGAATGGGATTTTCGTCACTAGTCATATTTTTGTGCCTTCTTTCTTTTGAAGTGATAGGCAATACATTTCGAGTCTGGTGGTGGTAAACCCGTATTAGTAGGTATTAGATAGTACATACTTCATTCTTCATGTACCTACCTATTCAATTTTGAATCTTGTGGTCTAACTATGGCATCTGTGAGATGATAATAACTCGCAAATCTGTCTTGTCTCATTTATTTATTTTAATTTCGACAATCCGAATCGGCAAAAAGATTATTTACAGGTATCGAACGAGCGTGCGAAGCGAACGAAGCATGGCCCGAAAATCGTTCGTATATCCGGTGTCCGGTGTCTGTCCTTCTGTCCCGCTGTCTAGCTGTTGTCCTGTACAGGGCGTATTTCTTAACTGATTCTCCCGAATTGTTATGTCGTCTCATTTCCAAAAAAAATTTTTTTTTAAAGTTCGTGATTTCTACAGTTCATATATAAAGCCACTAGTTTAAGTTGTTTATTATTGAACCTGCTCACCAAATTTCAGGAGATTCGGTTGAGAAATGCGAGAGAAGGAGAGAAAGGTTGAAGTGTGTTGTGGGCGATGGGCTAGCAACCTATCACTGCGATGTACCACATTTTGTCGATCTTTAATACCTAGGTACATTCATTCAAAAAGTGGCACTGAAACATTAGTTTTATGTGCTCTGCCTATCCCTTTTGGGAATAACGGCGTGAATCTATGAATGAATGAATGAAACGAAGAACTTCGGTTCGTTTTGCCCACTCGTTCAATACCTACCTAACCGCAGATTCCTAATGAGTAATAAGAGATAATTATGTGAGTCGACGTCATAGATATAGGTAAGTATACATTTTTAGTACCTTATTCCAATGCAATAAGGCGAAAAATGTATCCATATCTTTGACGTCGACTGTACAATAGCATAGTCATTTGAAAAGCATAACTCTCCCTTCATCAGTAGAGTAAAAATGACAAATTAATGTCGGATCGATTATTTTCGTATTAGAAGCATAATTTCGCTAGCATGTTACAAGGACCGTGTGGCCTAATGGATAAGGCGTCGGACTTCGGATCCGAAGATTGCAGGTTCGAGTCCTGTCACGGTCGCATAATTTCCTTTTTGATGTCTTTGTAATTATTACTTTTGCAACGTACTTATTTCGTTTTTATTTTTAATTTTTGGTAAAAAATTGATCTAATTACCAAAAATACGCTGAATATTATGATTTATAATTTTTAACTTTTATTCACGTGGACCACGTGACTAGTATTATAAATGTAATATAACAACAGATGTAATTCCTAATCCTTACGATAATATTATAAATGTGAAAGTGTGTGTGTTTGTTTGTCCTTCTTTCACGTCGCAACGGAGCGTCGTATTGATGTGATTTTTTGTATGGAGATAGTTTAGAAGCTGAAGAGTGACATAGGCTACTTTTTCCAGCGGGAAAACATCTAATTCCCACGGGAAAATCCAATATGTTACATTTCCCTATAAAAACGCGCGCGAAGCCGCGGGCATCAGCTAGTATCAACATAATTATCACTTCTACACTAATAAATAGTTTGTTTGTATTGAATAGGCTCCGAAACTACTAGACCGATTTGAAAAATAATTTTACCCTTAGAAGCCGACATTATCCCTAATGAACATAGCACTAACCGTGCGAAGCCGGGCCGGGCAGCTAGTATTAAATAAAATTGTGTAATATTGACTACAGCGCCACCTCTAAAATTTTTATATAACTAAATGGTACGTTTTACAGATAAAATTCTTTACCTTGTCCCAGTCAGCTTGATGGCTGTTGTAGTTACAAAGAGTTCCGCCAGGTGGCGCTAAAATAAATATCCACAGAAAAACCGGAGTTCATTAATAAATGAGCGTTTTGTGTGTTTCAAAATAAACAAATAGAAATAATAAAATCGACCAAGTGCGTGTCGGACCACGCGCAGTGAAGGGTTCCGTCAGTCTGTTACATCGACACGCTAGCGCGCTATAGCGGCAACACTTCACTTGAAAGTTAAACGGATCCCTGAATCTCAATATTATTGAACAACCTGTCAAACGCCACATCATGGGTTTAATGTGAAAAAGAAAACTCAGTACCTGTAGGGGAGGGGATTCTCAAAATTCTTCAAACCTCTCTAGCAATGCTCTAGCATCTCTCAAACAATCTAGTCTAGTGGCATATAATTTTGAATGTGAGAACTTTCCATGAAACTATTGGTGATTAGACTTACTAGATAATAATTAGTGGGACAAAAAGAGGCATTTGTCCGATACCATCATTATTCTGAACTCCCATTTGCGCTAAACGAATTACGGTTGGGTTATTTATTAGGTACAGTCGAGTTCGAAAATATGTACACGGTAAAAGTGATCAAAAATATGTGAACACGACTTTATTGTTAAGGGCACAAGGTTGGTCACATATTATTGGAACCTTTGGGAACGTAGATACATTCATTAATGAACTCGACTGTAGAAGTCGTAAGTAAGCATAATATTCAAGGAACAAAAAAAAAAGAAAATTAATATGTTGGATGCTGGCGGCGTGTCCCCGCTGCATAATAATACTAAGCCTTTGGCCGAGTAGAAACGCGCTAGAGCTCAGCGGGCGTAGCACGGTTGCCATTTTATCACTTATCGTTGTGGATAAGGCATCCGTCACTCTCGCACTCGCATACTTGTCAGAGCGTGATGGGCGTCTTTACCACAACGATAAGTGATAAAATAGCAACCATGCTACGCCCACTGGGATCAAAGGAAAATAAGCTTTTTTATAAGTTGAACTAATGGTGAGCATATGCTCCCCCACCCATGGTTATAGAATCTAGTCTCGACCGCAAACGGGACGTAAATATAAGTTATCCTCTAAACACAAATATTTTCGACGAATCGCTGCGCTTTTCTGGCCGCCCCACCTGGTTTTTATCGTTTTTGACACGTTGGTACAAGTGACGTTGCCAAAGTGTACACACAGGTCGAGTCGCACACTAAGGGCCGCCCCTACCACCACGTTACCAACATCATACCGTCGGTTCTCTTGTCTTATGTGATTCGAGAACTGCAGGGACGTGGACGCTGACAAGCGCCCGACGTACACTCAAGGATTTTAATTCTTGAGCCATTTAGAGTTCACTTTATACTGGACAATTCAAAGCTACTATTAATAACCAAAATTGTTTACACCTAAATGGCCCAACAATTGACCATACTTCGTCTTTTAGACAACCGTGGTGGGGGAGAGTCTGCCGGCGCTTTTGGGGCAGCTCAGCCCGAGGTGGCCTGATCTACCTTACCTATCCGTACGTGGTACGACATACGACGATTTCTAGACCTAGACAAAGGCCCAACCGCCCACTCCCGACCCGTGGTACAACTACGATGTCCAACTGGTTGTACTACGGGGAAGTAAAGTTACCCTTAGTTCAACTTAGTTCAACTGGTTGTTCTATGGGGAAATATCTTTACCAATGGTTCAATTCGAGTGAGTTGTTCTTTCCTTGGTCCAACTAGTTGTACTACTGGGAAATGTATCTATGAACAACTACTGCTAATAAACAGAAAAAGGTTATCTATCAATGTTAAAGTGCAATGCAATTACTACCTCTTTTGATTAGTTGTCTATTGATGATATTAAAACGTTGATATTGACGCGTGACATTTCTCGTTTTCACACGATACCAAAGAAAAATGTCGGAAAATTGTGAAGATATAAAAATAATTGAGAGAAAAGGCGGTAATGTTTTATTATTTGAATTCCTAAAATGTTGAAATCCCGAAATGTTGACTTTCCCAGTAAGTTGAATATATTTTGTTTCGCAAAATGTTGAATTCTTATTATGTTGAAATATTCCAAAGTTGAATTCCCACAACGTTGACTTAAAACGATAAATAATACGAACAGTTTTGACGGAGCCCCGCGGAGCGGGGCTCCTATTTCTGGTCTGTTGGCCCTTCGGGCATCTGAAGATACCTAACGAACCAAACCTACCTACCAGTTGAACTACCCGTGGGCTGAGTAGACCCCTTGGCAGATGAAATGACCGAGTATCCCCCGACAAAATAAAAGGTGTCAACTGAGCCCGCGGGCTGAGTCGTGTGTGGGCCGAGTTGCCCCCGAAGGCAATAAATGTATATTATTTCACATAGGTATTTTGTTTTGTAGACGTTCATTTGTTTTACGCGATCATCTTATCCCCGTGGTCCAACCAGTTGGACATGATTTCACCGTTGTACCACGGGTCATAATCATAAATATTTAAAAAAAGAGTTGAACTAAGGGTAACTTTACTTCCCCGTAGTACAACCAGTTGGACATCGCAGTTGTACCACGGGTCGGTAGCCCAACCGCCACCCTGAAATAATTGTCGTCTAGTCATCATCATCATCATCATATCAGCCGAAAGACGTCCACTGCTGGATATAGGCCTCCCCCAAAGAGTCAAAGTGACCGGTCCTGCGCCACCCGCATCCAGCGCACTCCAGCAACCTTTACCAGATCATCAGTCCACCTTGTGGGGGCCTACCGACGCCACGCCTTCCGGTACGTGGTCACCACTCGAGAACCTTTCCGCCCTAACGACCATCGGTTCTACGTGCTATGTCGTCTAGAAAAGTGCCGAAATTAACTGATGGAAGTGCGTGGAGCCAGTAGGGTCATTTCGCCGGTTAGCAATCACCTAATTTCATGTGCATCGCCATGTCTCGGTTTTTTAGTAGATTTCTATTCTAAAACAACAAAAAAATGCATGTAGAACTAATTGTCTCGATAGGGTCTGTAGAATTGATGTTATCTTCAATAGAAAAAACCTTCTCCTTCAGGTGGTCGCTAACCGAGGGTGGTCGCGTAACCAGCGTAATGACCCTATCCGGAAAATCTAAAATTCCTTCAGCGGAATATGGTTTTCGGAATACTGAATTCGGAAATAAATGTTCATAATTAGTGCAATATTTGGTGCGCGCACTCAACATACTTACCTACATAGTTGTGAGTTGTGAGTTGTGACACAGAATACAGTCTAACCAAACATATGTCAACCCACACAAACAGTCAAATACTAACAGACTATTCCACGAAGCAGGAGGCTTTCCAACGCCAAGCACTACCTCCCTGATTTATACAGCACTCCCATATCTCCATTTTTAGCAACTTTAAACTCCGCTGACTGATGCGGCCCCTGAAATTGATGGAATGCTTCGAAAGTCATTTATAGAGGGGCGATAAAGGCACGATCTATGGTAGTCATTTGTTTGAGCTTTTGTTTCTGCACTTAAAGGGGGCTGATTGGGGTTTTGTAAAGGTATCGGAAAAACGCTGAAAGGTTTGAATGGTGGGTGGATTAGGTTGGTCGTTTTTTACAGAGTTATACAGGGTTTATTTTGTGGATCGCTTCCAATCCAAATCACATATCGATTGTTACGTCATTGCCGTCCGCTCCCGCTGACCCATATGTGCGTCCGATTTAGTAAGGAGAACAAAATATATTTTTTTGGCTGGAGAGGAGGTATCGCGTGTAGAACGGCCTCTTTTTAGACAACATTATCTTTTTCTTAATTTATTGGGCACTAAGTATATATTTGGTATATTCTTGTCGTTGTTACATATAAAATACATATTATATCCCTTAAAGATCCTGTAAAGGGATAAGCTCACCTTTGCACTTCCTTTTTTTGTTTCTGTTTTCAGTTTGCAGACTTTTATGTAAGTATGTCCATGCACAATAAAGTAATGCATTACATACGTGTACATATATTTTATTCTAACTGTCACTCAAGCTTAAACGCCTGTATTTTGGAGAGTGCGACGTGCATCATCGTGACACGCGGACTGTCAGGCAACTATGAAAACGCTCACGTGGGGCATTTACAAATTCACCACCCTAGGTACATAATGTACTATTTCATCACACTTGCTCGTAAATGGTGTTATTCCACGCCTTGTATGTATACAGAAGGACAATGGCCTAAATTGATCCCACGGGAATTATAGATTTTCATAACAATCTAGGAAGTTAGGAGCTTGTGTGTGATGTGATAGCTTTAGTTGGCCGCACGCCAATAGAATTATGCTCTGTGATTGGTTAAAAAAAAACTAGTTGGCCACGCGCCGTAAGAATAGAAAACTACTGTACTGCTCTGTGATTGGTTGAAATATTGAAGCCGAGCGCTCCACTCACACTGATCTGGCCTCTATTTCACTAACTTGACAATTGTCACCTGACACTGACAATTCGTCACGCATTGCTTGTTCTAGAAGTCGAGGTGGTTGCTGGGTTACTTGTGGATCCAGCAATGTACGTAGAATTGTTGTTGTCAGGTGACAATTGTCGAGTTGGTGAAATAGGGGCCTGGAAGTGAAGTTGGCAATTTCGTCAATTTTTGATTAGTGCGGTTATATGTAACATAGATTATATAGAGGCAGTGTTTGTGAGTTTGTCCGTATATACATATATGTAATAGATTGTCATTTTTAGGGTTCCGTACCCAAAGGGTAGAAACGGGACCCTATTATTAAGATTTTGCTGTCTGTCCGTCCGTCTGTCTGTCACCAGGCTGTATCTCAAGAACCGCGATAGCTAGACAGTTGAAATTATCACAAATTATGTATTTCTGTTGCCGCTATAACAACAAATACTAAAAACAAAATAAAGTTAATATTTAAGGGGGCTCCCATACAACAAAAGTTGTTTTTTTTTTGCTGTTTTTATATTATAGATAATGGTACGGAACCCTTCGTGTGCGAGCTGGTTTTTCTATATTAGGAATCAAATAAAAATTAAGTCCTAGTAAAAAGTGAAGTATAAAAATCTAGGGCGTACGGTGTTGCCATATTAGCGATAGTGGCGCCCCTATTATTTTCTAGACTTTTTCCAGACTATAACTTTGGATGTGTTCGCAGAAAGGGATGAACATACTATAAATTATTCTTGACCGTTTTTCATTTAACATCTAATATTATCTGACCTGCCAGCCATCAGTACACGCGATCGGGGCGAATTCGTTAGGTATATAATGTCCAACTTACACGCACCAAGCACATGTTATTTTAAAGGTCCGTTGGTATTTGAAAGTAGATATTCCCTGCCTCTTTATGTCATGTTTTCTCTACAATTAACACAATAACATAATCACAAAACGGAACAGACAGTCGCCCGTAATCCGGTGGCCGAACAACGCCGGGTCGCGCAGGCATAAACATTGTTTTATTACATTTGTAACTTAGAACCATTGTTCAAGCCTTCGCGGGAACCATTAGTGCGTTTCAGCGCGGTAGGGTAAACGTGCCGGTTGCTGAATTCCACCGTTTTATTATAAATATGACCATTTGGATGTACTACTAAATATACGGTTAAACAGACGTACGTATTAAATGTCACTACGGGCGCCATGTTTCGAACTCTTCTGGAGATCTTGTCCAGCATAAGGTGTTTTGTGATGATTTTTTTTTGTTTGTCGCGAGCCACTGCCGCGAAAGAAGATCTCCCGAAGAGTTCGAAACATGGCACCCGTAGTGCCATTTAATACGTTAGTTTAACCATCCAACGGATCTGTAGGGTTATCAGTCCACCTTGTTGGAGGTTACCCGCGCTGCGTCTTCCGGTACGTGGTCACCACTCCAGAACTATTCCGGCCCAACGGCCACGGGTTCTGCGTGCAATGTGCCCGCCCACTGCCACTTAAGTTTACTCTTCTGACCTTCTGTATTCTGTAATTCAAGCATGTCTACATGAGGACAACATCATCATCATCAAATCAGCCGAAAGACGTCCACTGCTGGACATAGGCCTCCCCCAAAGAGTGCCAAAGTGACCGGTCCTGCGCCACCCGCATCCAGCGGACTCCAGGACTTGAGGACAACGTACTGTTTTCAATTGACATCTAAAATGTCAGTCTAGCCACATTTACCTAATTTCTAAGTTCAATAACAGTTCGCCGTACCCTATAATTTCAAATGTTTAAATGCAAATTCACGAAATGCGTCGAAATTAAGATATAATGCGGGGCTCCTTAAATTTCAGTAGCAATTCGCAGTATAGCGAGCTTATTGACAAAAGGTCGTATGCTTCGTACACATTCTACTAAGATACGCCTTATGGTTGTTAAAGCAGGGGTATTTGTAATTTATGCCAAATGTGTTTCTCGGGCCTTGCGGGTTGTATTCTGAAAGTATTTAGTTATATAGTTAGTTTGCGTTAGAAATAGAATTTTATTAAGGGTTGTTTCTGTTTATTAGGCTTTGTTTAGAATATTTATAAACTGTTTTGTATGAAATTACCTGAAAAAAAAAAACAGGAAAGGGGTTGAGAATTTCAATCGGACGGTGAAAAATAGGCACACGGCCTGCCTGATGATAAACAGACCGTAGACTATGTACAGTTAAGTGTAAATATGGGTGCATTCAACTTACTCAAATACAGAGTGTACCAAAAATGGGGTGTGAACCGATCAAGGACATAACAGGTATCGTGTTCTGATAAGAAAAAACTAAAATGTTTTGTTTACGTGTTTTTTTGCGTTTGTATGGAGCGTTGGCCGACTGGGGCGACCTGCTCCATACAAATGTAAAAAAAAATATATCAGAACACGATACCTGTTAGGTATGCCCTTGATCGGTTCAAACCCCATTTTTGGTACACTCTGTATATAAAGAGTATGGCCCAGTCACTTACCGCATATCCTAAGTAGTTTGCCCAGGGAGGTAATAGATATCATAGAGGATAAACCCCAGAAGATCAAATGTATCCTCCAGGAAATCATATGTAATAATAACATTAAAAAAAAGTTGTAAACCTAAAAATTAGCTAAGCTTAGCAGATAATCTTAAAAATTTAGATTGTGCTAAGAAATAGTTTTATTGTTTTTTTTTATTTTATATAAATATGTCCCATCGCTCTTATGTCAGCGGATTAGGTAAGGCTTCGGTACATATGTATGAGAAGGTTAAATCGATACCTACATATATTTTTGCACTTGACTGTACGCTTGCGCTCCAGAAAACCAAAATCACCTTGAATTAAAATGATTCTCTCGAACCAAGATAAAAAAATTTTTGGTGAAGAATTGAAGATATTTCGCTTCTTTCGAGATACCATCTTCCTACAAAATTTCTAACGATTCAAAAATGTTTATGCAGTTTTTTTTTGTCGTCATCACATCATCGTCATCATCATATCAACCGAAAGACGTCCAGTGCTGGTCTGGTCATAGGCCTCCTCCAAAGAGTGCCATGATGACCGATCCCTCGCCACCCGCATCCAGCGGATCCCCACGACCTTTACCAGGTCATGGGGTCTACCCACGCTGAGCCTGCCAGTACGTGGTCGCCACTCGAGCTCTTCGCCCCAACGGCCATCGATTTTACGTGCAATATGCCCCGCCCACTGCCCTTAAGTCCAGCGATTGAGTTTTTTTGTGTGGAGTCACAAATATGCGTATTCTGCTAATTGCTTAACAATACTCCAAACATCTTCAACCGTCGCCAAAATCAAACAGCCACCTGCAATTCACACCTCCCAAGCAAACGAACATTTATCAACGCCAGCGGCCGAAACAGAAGAGGCATAAGTAAAAAAATCCATGATTTCTCAAAGGGATGTTTGTCAGCCGGCGGCCGCGCACGAGTTAACTTTTTGACCGGGATACCTTTACCGACGTGATGGGAATTCCGGGGTGGGCCAAGCGATGGGGATATAGAGGGGACATTACCGCTATATTCTTAGCGTTTAGCCACGCGTTTGAGCAGCGCCTTAAGTGCGAGCGAGGAATCAGAACGCAGCATCTCGTTTCCACCTAGGGTGACCGAGTCTTGGTTTGTAATAGATATTCCAGCCAGAGTTACGAAAGGTCATGAAATCATGTTCCTCTGGATATGTAGACAAATGCAAAGAGATAATTATGTGTTATAAAATTACCCGTTATCTGACTCGTATATGTTTTAAATCCGGTGTCAACGTTTTCTCAGTCAGGGGCTAAACAATTTTTTTTTTTGCTTTTTCCCCCGCAAGTTGTGAATCAATAATACTTTTTACATAATTTAGGTTTTTCCCGCATCTTGAACCGCGACGTTTGATTATATATACATACCTATAAATACGTATTTTAGTATCAGTAAGTTCAGTCTTTTCCGAGGACACGTTAAAAATTTTGAGGCCTTTTAAAGGATTAATGGCCCACGACAGAACGCGATGTCGAGGCACTGTGGAAGCCCTCTGCCCCATCTAGGGGACACAGGACATTAAGGCTGTGCATTGGAACTTCTCGCGTGCTTGGAAACGCCGTTCTGACAAGATTAAAAAACAATAAGGTCTGATTTTCAGATATATGATTCTTGACTATATGATTGTTTATCTGATTTTATCGATACAATATGATTGCTTAAAATTTCCTCGATAGAAAAAAAATCCAAAGTTGGGTCTGTATTTTCCTTTTTTTACTCAGCCTTCTCAAACGATACATTATTTTACGACACAATCAAGTTAATACTATAGTATTTTATCTCATCTAAAATCTCACTTTATGAAATTTAAATAAAACGTCTCTAAGTTAGGTATTTATCTAAATTTGTCCAAAAAGCCATTCCCGAAGAGTGTTACATCTCTTTTCCTCGTGCGCGGAAGGGATCAGCGTGTCTCTGTCTAGGGGGCGTGTTCGATTCAAATCAAGTCATCGCCTTAAGTCAAAGGCTTAATGATGGCGCTGGACCCATACAAATGTAAAACGCCTTTGCGACTTGCGATTTTTATATCGAAACCAGAATGCTTTATTCTTGCGCCACACCGCCCCCGCTCACCCGTCATAACTACGGATCCGATGTTTTTTCGCGCCGATGATTTTCGTCGAGATCTCTTGTTGATCTGAGAAGGCGAATTTTTGGCGGCTACGTGCTCACGTTACTGAACGAAATATACCAGTTTTGTTATAACTTGGGTTACACCGGTTTGCCGGCCGCCCGTTTGTCAAGCTTTGATCATCTATTTACTTACCTTGTATTTTGCGGTTGAGTTTCGGCGAAAAAGGTTATGTCCTTTGGTAAGGGGGGGGACATAATGCGTTCTTTGGCGGGGGTTTTCGGGCGTTGCCAGAATTTGAATGCGTGCGGGGACTTGGTTAGACGGAAACTTTATTTCCGTAAAGAAATTTGTGACTTGGTAAGAGTACGTTATAGGTCTCGAATTGATCGTAATTGAGCGCAATTCAATACAATTATGAAAACATTATTTTTGTGGACGTATGAGAAGTATTGGTTTAAAATTAAAAAAATATTGGTACTTAAAGGAGTGTGCCATGTCCATTAAGTCTACGCGGCAAAAAATGTTATGTTCTTAAGAATAAGTACATTTTATTTAAGGATTATCTACTGAACTTGGCACCCATTTACATCTCAATTTTTTCGTCGGCGAAGTTGACAATCATCCAAACATCCAAACTTTCGCATTTATAATATTAGCAAGATTTAATATCACATAAGTATCATATTACAAAAAAAAATATAATTATAATACCCACATGTTAAACTTCCGGCAGGGATTGTAAATGTCCCTATTGTCTTCAGTATTAACTATCTAGTTGACTAGACAAGAATGTCTTTCCTAGAAACTCCGTTCACCGTTCAACAATGTGAGATAGGTATTCATCTGAGCAATCCAGAAACTGCGCCTTCTGCTTCAATGGGTCGTGTTTTAGAGAACGTGTGGACTCGATTGAGGTCAATGTGAAGACCCCAAATTTTATTAAAATCTAGCTTAGATCTCGAACCAAGAAAAAAGATAGAGCATTACGAACAAACTAGTGAAGCCGGTCACACGCTCACGCACACATAAACAAATTAAATTGCACAAAACTAAAAATTCCAGCATTGCGACGCGTGCTGAAGATATTTGTGCAATTTTGTTGGTATATAATGTGCGTGGGTGTTTGCTAAACTTATTTGGCTTGGTTGGAAACAGGCTTCACTAGGTGATTCGTCATGCTCCGTCTTTTTTAGGGTTCCGTACCTCAAAAGGAAAAAAACGGAACCCTTATAGGATCACTCGTGCGTCTGTCTGTCCGTCCTTCACAGCCTATTTTCTCCGAAACTTCTGAACCAATTACGTTGAAATTACACATATGTAAGTTTGTGACCCAAAGAGGAACATGTAACGCAAGCAAATGAATTTTAAACATGGGGGCCACTTTTGGGGGGAAATGAGAAAATTAAAAAATGAAGTTTTGCATATACTATCGTGTTACATATCAAATGAAAGAGCTCATTGTGTGCATCTAAAATATATATTTTTTGTAATTTTAAAATAATTATTTTAGAAATTATTTAAGAAAATAGCCTAAAAATGACCATTCCCTCCCCTTCATCTCCGAAACTACTGAGTCTAAAATTTTGAAAAAAATACGCAAAATATTTTTTTACCTACAGATGACAGGAAAACCTATTAGAAATGTGCAGTCAAGCGTGAGTCGGACTTAATACGGTATTTGACAAAAATCAAATCAGATTATTTTTATGAAACGTCAAAAACCCTCCGTTAGTAAAAAAAAATGTTTAAAATCTTGTGATGTACGGAACCCTTGCAACGCGAGTCTGACTCGCACTTGGCCGGTTTTTTTTTTGGCTGAGCTTTAAATGTATAAAACGAATCATGCTAACCTACTAAAATTGCTTGCTATAAATGTGACAGCTTGGATGTTTAGCTGTTTGTTACGTGACCTTATTATAAAAACGCTTTAACGGATTGAGGTGACAGTCATACAAGTAGTTCATACATACATACATTCACGCCTTTATTCCCAAAAGGGGTAGGCAGAGCACATGAAACGTATGCTCCAGCGTCACTTTTAGCATAAATGTGGGTATAAAAGTATAAAAATGTGGGTAAAAAAAGATCGACAAAATGTGATATTGCAGCTCACAAAACACTTCAACCCTGGTCCCTTCGTCGACTTTTACGCCACCCACGGGAAAAAAGGGGGTGGTGAAATTCTAACCCGACACCACACGGGGTCCAAGTAGTTCATAACCAGGATTAAACTATAGAAAACATTTTATCACAAAAATCATCCTTCAAAGGGGGATGAAATTGGATATGGATATTGATACGCGGCCGAAGTAGCGGGTAAATGCTTATAAGTTTTAAGCTAAGTTTTGAGATAAAAAATACATACTCTTTACTCTTTAAATAAATCATAATTAGTGTTTTAATATTATATTGTATGTATGTTAGTTGTATGTGTATTTGTAACTATGGGCCTTAGTTGCCCGAAATAAATGATTATTATTATTTTTAATTTTATTTACACCCGGTTTGTAGCGATTGTAAGCATATGTTGCATTGAACTGTATTTTCTTTTAAAGTGTGTTTAAAGAAGTTCAGTTTTGATTTGACAAATCACGATTTCTCTATTGCTAAGGGATACGTACGGACAGACCTTCGAACACATAACTCACCTATCCTTCCGCGTCAGCTCCCAAACGGCCCAGGTCGCCGTATAAAACACTTACGACCATCTTATACTACACACATAAAACCGGATACACACAGTATTTTTCGCAACACAATCTCGCAGGCTCCGAAATCATTGGAGCCATAAAGCCGACCATAAAATGATAATCCGACGTTGTCAAGACATCACGCGATGGGTCTCGAGGGCGCGATATTGTGGAATATGCAAAGTGTGTGCGCAGTTAGTAGGATAGGTTTGATTAGTTGGTATTAACATGCATAACGTATGAAGCTCCTTACGTTCATGATTTCCTGGTATTGTCTCTCCGTGAAACTTCGAATGACGTTGTCAACGAGGTACAGTCGGCCCAGAAACACTTTTGAACCTTAATATGGATGATGACTAATATTTTTTTATGATGTCATTCGAACCAGTTTTTGGAGAGGAACAAATGTTTGTATGGGAGCAACTACAATTAAAGAACATAAATACCCAAAAATTTGAGACAAAGATTGACCTCGCTGGCGGCAGCGCAAAACGCTTCATACTGACAGACACACAGGTATGACGTCACAACTGACTAATCGTTGATTTGTACAATTTTGTTTCTATAAAAGCGTAAGGATTCTATTGGTAGCTTTAAAATTACTCGTGGACAATAAAAAAAAATGAATATTTTTTCTAAACTTTTATGGTTCATACCTTTTTATGATTTTAATTATAATTTATACTGTATTCCGATAATTTGATGGTTTACTATCCATTTAGCATCTCTACGTTATCAATTTGAACATGAGGCATCATGCCTATTGTGCAAATAAAAAAGTTGAATAGTTTCTTGGCATACTGTATTAATCAGTCTCCGTGTATTGGTAATAGATGCATTCAGCACCCTGATTGCACCTTATACCGATGATGCGATTTTAATAAAATTATTATCTTACTTACCTACCAAGCTTTGTTCATCATCCACCGAGTATTTTCCTGGTCGTAATCTATAGGAGCTCGGAGTGTGCTTTGCCACCGAATTCCAAGATTCGGCGTAAGCACTAGTTTAACGAAAGCGACTGCTATCCCACTCAGAGGGTTAAACTATTCTTCTCAAAATGTACTAATAAGAACCTTAAAAAATATCGTCAGTAATATGAAAGCTGAAGAGTGAGTAGATCACTCCGCCATTAACACGATGAATATGAAATACTCAGTGCACGTTCAATGTATACTTTTTATAAATTTCATGACACACGACTATAACACAAAACTTATTCTTGTAGCCTTTGAATCAAGAACCTTCCCCACAACCTAATCACCTGCCTTACCCATTCTGCTTCTGATCAGGCTAAAACTTCACTACTTTAAAGGTCACTGACAAATGAGGGTAGGCGGCATAACTAAGCGGCGCGGTCCGCCCGTGCGCCGCAAGACATCAGTCTCCGTTCGGCCGCGGTGCCGGACGGACGTTAGAGGGAATTAAAAATTAACGGGAGGATGCGATTTATCGAGCCGTGTTTATGAGGTTTCTCCTTGATTAGGTCCGATGTTAAGTGATTTGGGGTTTATTTGGTATCTCACTGTTGCGGATATGTTTGTGGTTTTAATGTCATTCTTTTTATGTGGATGTTGAAAAAGGTCGAGCTCTGATGAATGGGATTAACCCATATCGTAACTGTAAATGTATATATAAATATATTGGCTGCTCATACGTCTCCCTCCACGTATTATACTATATATTTTAGCCTATGCCCATCACGAAATTCCATTCTTTATAGGCACTCGGATGAGGTCTTTACTTATGAAATGCACTACCACATACAAAACTCGGTTACATTTGTCACGTTTTCTGACTCAGTAAATGATTGCGATGCCATAGGTTTTTTTTAACACTGATATCACCTTGCCTTATCTCTTCTAATGAAACTACAAAAAATACAGGTTAGTAATTTAACACTTCCAAAGTACAAACTTGGACTGATGACCTGGTAAAGGTCGCGGGAATCCGCTGGATGCGAGTGGCGCAGGACCGATAACTTTGACACTCTTTGGGGAGGCTTTTGCCCAGCAGTGGACGTCTTTTGACTGATATGATGATGATAGTATAAATCAAATACAAATCTATCACGTCAAAAAAGTCATATTTTCGTAAGACGCTTCACGACTACAAATTCACCCTGTAATTGGTCATCCGTAAGAATACATTACATTTTAGCTACTCCGCTTCACCTGCTTTAAAATAGGTACGAATGCTATCGACATCGCTAAAAAAAGTCAAACCCCACACATAGATGGCAAATCACATAGGAAACCCGGTTACATTAGAAAAGTCAAAGATATTCGATCCCCTGTCGTCAATAGCGGCTATTGAGGTGTTTTCAATGTAGCAGCGAAGAAAATTGGGAGTAATCTGTAACGCGGCAGTGCCGCTGAAATACGACCCTGAAGGATCGTTACTGTTCCCCGGACAAAGAGGGGAGCGGTAGACGCGACAGTCGAATATCATTGTGAATAATTGCGAATATCATTGTGAATAGGCGCTATCACGGAGATATTATATAAGAGAGATAAAAAGCGAGACACACTCACTCAAGAACACGAAATTGTACAAAATTTTAACTTGTTCTTTTTGGTGAGGTAGGGCATAGCGAAATGTCATCCCGCTCGAATTTGGAGCAGCCCAACTGGCGATGTACCTCTGCCTTGCAGAAGACCACAGCCATAATAACACTACTACTTGCTCTGTAGTAGTGTTGTGTTCCTGGAGGTGAGCAAGGTCGCCAGAGCTCCTGAGGAAGCGTTGTGTTGAGAGCGAGGGAATTTGTTCCTTCAGCTGTCAACCCGGCGAATCCTCAAATATATCAAGGGTCGGCAACGCCCATGTTACTCCTTTAGAGTTGCATGCGTCTATAGGCTGCGGTGTCCGCTTACCATCAGGCGGGCCGTACTCTTGTTTGCCACCGTCATTGTATAAAAAAAACTTTTTCTCTGGCGCTGATTCAAACCCACGACACACATACGTACACAACTTTGCGAAGGTTGGCCGCCCTTTTAAAATAAATATACCTTATTAATGAAGGCACCGAAGTGCCTCCTTACTATTAATGTAGTATTCACTAATAGTGAAGGCTTCCAAATACGGTATTTGACATTGACTAGTAAAAGTAAATTAAGGAAGTATTGAGAGAACATCAAGTCATCATCATATATTTTTTCTATTTCACACTTTTTAAACACATTAAGGTCAAAAAATGGAGGCTAATAACAGAAAATCGTGACATCACTTGTTCCTGCTTTACAAACTTCATACTAATATAGCGTTTTTATGTTTCATAAAAAGTTGCCGATTTGACCATCAGTCAACATCCCTACTCATACTCATACTCATTTATTTATAATGCACAAATACATTAAACGTCAAAAGGTTAATATTAGATTAAATTTAATTGATTCTAATTTATTTATGTTGTAAGAGTTAAAATATTTCAAAAATGTGTACCTACACATGTCGAATGAAATAAAATTGGTAATAAAGTCATATTTAGAATTAGGAAGAATACGAGTATATTAAAATGTTAGTAGTCACAGAGTTCGGAAATGTCATAAAAGGCGTTATTAAAATGTTAGTAGTCACAGAGTTCGGAAATGTCATAAAAGGCGTTATTAAAATGTTAGTAGTCACAGAGTTCGGAAATGTCATAAAAGGCGTTATTAAAATGTTAGTAGTCACAGAGTTCGGAAATGTCATAAAAGGCGTTATTAAAATGTTAGTAGTCACAGAGTTCGGAAATGTCATAAAAGGCGTTATTAAAATGTTAGTAGTCACAGAGTTCGGAAATGTCATAAAAGGCGTTATTAAAATGTTAGTAGTCACAGAGTTCGGAAATGTCATAAAAGGCGTTATTAAAATGTTAGTAGTCACAGAGTTCGGAAATGTCATAAAAGGCGTTATTAAAATGTTAGTAGTCACAGAGTTCGGAAATGTCATAAAAGGCGTTATTAAAATGTTAGTAGTCACAGAGTTCGGAAATGTCATAAAAGGCGTTATTAAAATGTTAGTAGTCACAGAGTTCGGAAATGTCATAAAAGGCGTTATTAAAATGTTAGTAGTCACAGAGTTCGGAAATGTCATAAAAGGCGTTATTAACCAGCCATTTTTTCAGTTCGCTGTAGAACGAACTGCCATTTTTAAGGTTTTTAATGCGATCAGGAATGGCATTATATAATTTTTTGACCAATAACATAGGTCGTTTTGGTAGATTTGGTTAATTTGCGCCGGGTTGTTACAAGCTTGCCCTTGTGGTTATTGCGTAACACTCGTAGGTTTTCGGCCCTCAATGGAAAGGAATGAATGTTATTCCTTACAAATTTAACAATATTATAAATGTATTGTGATGGTACAGTCATTATCCCAAGCAAGATGAAGAGTTGTCTAGCTGGTGAAGTAGGAGGAGCACCTATTAACGGTTTCGGGACGTGCTATCCTTTTCCCAAAACACCCGTTCCAAAATAGCAGTTTCCAATGACCGTATGCCAAAAGGTCCGTCTTTTATTATACCCGTATGCCCAAAAGTCCCATTTCTCATCGCATCTGTTAAGTATGTCAATACACTAGGTTCTCATCACATCCGTATGTCAAAACACCCCGTTCTCATAGCATCCGTATGTTAAAACATCCGGTTCTCATAGCATCCGTATGTCAAAACTCCCGATTCTCATCGCATCCGTATGTCAAAACACCCGGTTCTCATAGCATCCGTATGTCAAAACACCCGGTTCTCATAGCATCCGTATGCCAAAACACTCGGTTCTCATAGCATCCGTATGTCAAAACTCCCGGTTCTCATCGCATCCGTATGTCAAAACACCCGGTTCTCATAGCATCCGCATGTCATAACTCCCGGTTCTCATCGCATCCGTATGTCAAAACACCCGGTTCTCATAGCATCCGCATGTCAAAACTCCCGGTTCTCATCGCATCCGTATGTCAAAACACCCGGTTCTCATCGCATCCGTATGTCAAAACACCCGGTTCTCATAGCATCCGTATGTCAAAACACCAGGTTCTCACAGCATCCGTATGTCAAAACACCCGGTTCTCATAGCAGTCGTAAGTCAAAACACCCGGTTCTCATAGCATCCGTATGTCAAAACTTCCGGTTCTCATCGCATCCGTATGTCAAAACACCCGGTTCTCATAGCATCCGCATGTCAAAACTCCCGGTTCTCATCGCATCCGTATGTCAAAACACCCGGTTCTCATCGCATCCGTATGTCAAACACACGGTTCTCATAGCATCCGTATGTCAAAACACCAGGTTCTCACGGCATCCGTATGTCAAAACACCCGGTTCTCATAGCACCCGTAAGTCAAACCACCCGGTTCTCATAGCATCCGAATGTCAAAACACCCGGTTCTCATAGCATCCGTATGTCAAAACACCCGGTTCTCATAGCATCCGTATGTCAAAAGATCCGTTTCACATGACACCCGTGACGGGAACGGATGTTTTGGAAACGGGTGGTTTGGAAAATGGAATCAAGCCAAACCTATCTTATGGGAAAAGTACACTATTGGAAACGCATATATCGGGAAACGGATTATTAAGGAAATTGTAGTGACGGGAACGTTTTGAGAACGGGTGTTTCTGAATACGGGTGTTTTGGGAAACGGATAGAATGTTTCGAAAGGCTATTAACCTAATAAGCGTTAAACTAAGCCGAATAGTCCTCTGTCCCCTCTGCTCGTTCACTCTCCGGGCTGGCGCAAAATGGTTAATATTCATGACAATCCGCGGCCGCGAGTGAAATTGGTTGCCATTTTTTACGTCTACCACTCCACGGAGCTCCACTTTAAAAGAAACTTCCTATCTGTGGAGAAACAAAGCCTTTTTGTTTTCTGTTGTGAAATGGAATAGGGTAAGTAATTGCGCTTGCAAACTGCGTTTTGGACGGGAATATTTTTGAGTTGTTTTAATTAAAATTATTTGTTCTTTTGTTTTGTTTCAATTATTTAGATTTGTGTTTTTTTTGTGGTTTGGATTAATTTTTGTGCAGTCGTTTCTCGTATATCCTTTTTAAGGCACGCAGCCTTTAGTCTGGATGTTATGGGTTTGAATCCCGGCTCGTACCGCAACGATATTTCTTCTTCTTTATCTGCCATGCCATATCGGCCGTCGGTGACCACCTATGCAAAGTCTTTCCTATTCTTAGCCAGTCTTGCGGCCGCGTCCTCGATATCGGTTCATTTTTTTTGTTATCGCAGCAGTTCTTCATTTGATATTTAACAGTAGCTAGGTCTAAGTACCTATGATCCCGACATGATCTACTTTTGCCTTTGCATTGTAAGGTCAGATAAACAGTCGCTATCGTAAAACTAGTGCCTACACCAAGTCTAAGGATAAGGTGCCAAAGCGGACTCTGGGCTATTCGGGTACAGCCGGGAAAATCGCTAGTAGCATAAAGAAAGATGATTTTATTTCAAGTTGTTACGTTAAGTAAGGTTTTGCTTCAATATGCATCAATACTTAAATAAATAATGCACAAATCGAACTAGCCCCACAGTAAGCTCAATCAGGCTAGCTTGTGTCATTACGGGTACTAGACGACGGTATATTTAATAGAAATAAGTACTTATACATAGAAATATGGCACTGAAACGTGGTCGCTTACTATGGGCCTCATAAGAAGGCTCAAAGTCACCCAAAGGGCTATGGAGAGGGCTATGTTGGGAGTTTCTCTGCGTGATCGCATCAGAAATGAGGCTATCCGCAGCAGAACAAAGGTAACCGATATAGCCCTCCAAATCGCTAAACTTAAGTGGCAGTGGGCGGGGCACATAGCACGTAGAACCGATGGCTGTTGGGGCGGAAAGGATCTCGAGTGGCGACCACTTACCGGAAGGCGAGGCGTGGGTAGACCCCCCGCAAGGCGGACTGACCTGGTAAACGTTGCGGGAGTCTGCTGGATGCGGGTGGCGCAGGACCGGTCACTTTGGCAATCTTTGGGGGAGGCCTTTGTCCAGCAGTGGACTTCTTTCGGATGTTATGCTGATGATGGTACATAGAAAACATCCATGACTCAGAAAAAAATATTCATGGTCATCACACAAATATTTGCCCTTACCGGGATTCGAACCCAGAACCTTCAGCTTCGTAGGCAGCGTCACTACCCACTAGGCTAAGCGTTCGTCAAATACTGCTTTAATATTACAGGTCAATTCACGACAGCTAGCGCGGAAAATATATGAAACTGTCATTAATTTCATAGACATTACGCGTCAGTTCTTTTGCTTGTCTTGGACGGATACAGAGAACAAATACGTGTTTTTTTTACCATCTTAGAGCCGAAGTATCCAAAACGTACTAATCATTAGTAAAAATAAATGTATTAGTTAAGCTTTTAGTAATAAAAGGTAATTAAGTTTGAAAAATCCTAGTATGGCGCGCGGTGCGAAGATCATTCACCCGGTTAGAGTTCGTACCTATCTACAAAAGATGGCGTTTAGCGGTCACTAGTCGGTCGGCTGGATGATTTAAATCATTATTAATACAAAAAACACTATATTACTTCATAAAAAAACCTTTTTTAAGTTCTTTGTAATGTATACATTAACTGGGCTTCCGCTCTAAGACGGTTAAAAAAACACCCTGTCACGTCTGAAGCCCAGGATATAGGACTTGACCCTGTACCATCTGTATTGCCGGTACAGCGCTCTTCGAACTGACTCACCACTCAAACATTGACTGTGAAGCCTCTACGCGACCTCTCCGTATTTTCTGCCACAATTTTTATACATAAAATAATTTTTTTTGTTAACACTTTCACTGCCAGGAACCCGCCTAGCGGGTGCCTACGCCGTAGTCGTTTCCGCTACCTAATGAGGAAAACCACGGGCGTAGCGCGTAGCGATTCTTGACAGTGAATGTGACTATCTGTATAATCTACATATAAAAATAATAATCCTTATTTATTTCAAAAGAAATATTCCCAAACTCAAACGCATTCATATCAAGTTAACGGCTATATCAATTAAATCCGAACACATAAGTGGCTATCAAAGCCGGGTCCGGCAGATTTGATGAAATTTCCGGCCGGCCGCGACTCGTTCCCTGCCGGATATTACGCCGGCACGGGGCGCCGGGTCTGCGCTAGTTTTTACCAAGAATGATGGACCTTGACGGATCCGGGTGAAAATTTGACTTCACACGTCCTTTATCTATATAGCAATATTATAGAGAGGCAAAGTTTGTGACTGTGTTGATTTGTAAATGTTTTTTTTTTTTTTTTTTTATATATTAGGGGACAATCTTACACAAATCGACCTAGTCCCAAACAAAGCCCAAGTCCCAAGCTAAGAATCAGGGACAAATATTCATGCTCATCACACAAATAAATGCCCTTACCGGGATTCGAACCCAGGACCTCTTGCTTCGTAGGCAGGGTCACTACCAACTAGGCTAAAGCGGTCTTCAATTTGTATACTGTAGAGGGTGATCTCCATTGGACTTGTATATACAGGATGGGCCCTGTAACAGGAACGGCCCTGTAACAGGAACAAAAAATTAAACGGTAGATTATTGCTTGTGAGCAATTATTGTACCAAGTGGTTGTACATGTAATTGAAAAAAAAAAAAAATTTTTCTTTAAAGTTGGTAAGTTTACGTGTATTTTTACTCTTCTGGGGTGAAATTAGTAGTTTTTTTATTTTAAAAACACTAAAAAAATGCAAAAAATTGGAAATTCACAAAAATATCTTTTAAAAACAAAAACGCAAAAACTATTACGCGATGTTCCCTTAAAACCTGCATTGACTGTTGTGCTATGAGCTCGTGGTACCAAGATACATTACTTGGTCATAACTTTAGATAAAAATTTCTCCGAAGTAACAAAAATACTAAAAAAAACAGACGCAGGGGACTGCAGATGCTCTAAGGAAGCGTCTTTTTAAATATTTGTTCCTGTTACACGGCCGACCCTGTATATGACGAGTGAAATCAAGAGATTTTTGGAAAAACCAAAAGGTTTTTTTTGCAAAATATAGTCTGTCCCTCCCACGATTAAGAGGAATCCGACGACATCTCATATGTTAATATCGATCAAGCCGTTTGGACTGTAGCCCGTGAAATAGAATTTACTTGTCCACATACATATACTTACGCTCTGTAGATAGATATCTATGCTGTATGCAGATATATACACATACGCTCGAAAAACATAACCCTCCTTCTGAGGCAGTCGGATAAAAAGATTTCTTTTTTAAAATAGCCCATATTAACCCATTCAGGGCCCATGACGACACATATGCGTCAGACCGCCGTAGCCGCTTTCCGCTACATACGAGCAAAACCACGGGATCGGCTACGAGCGTAGCGCGGAGCGATTCTGGGCAATGAATGTGTTAAGACATGACTCGTAAGTCCGATACGGTAGCGACAGCTTCGACCGCATAGTGAACCAGCAAATAATGTGCACGGCGATAGTACGTTGGTGTCTCAGTACTTGATGAAAAAACAAGTGCGAGTCGGACTCGCGCACGAAGGGTTCCATACCATTATCTATAAAAAGTAAAAACGGCAGAAAAATCACGTTTGTTGCATGAGAGCCCCCTTAATTATTTATTATATTCTGTGTTTTAGTATTTGTTGTCATAGTGGCAGCAGAAATTCATCATCTATGAAAATTTCAACTGTCTCACTCAAAATCAAAATCAAAATCAGTTATTTATTCTGCAAATAGGCCAAAAGGGCACTTTTACATGTCAAACGGTAATTTACAATAAAATAATCATAATCTTACACAATAATCATTTAAAATTATGTATAAAAGGTTAACAAACTAAATGTCACCATATGTCACTAAGTTAATGTAAACAAAACAAAATTGCAAAATATGACCATTACATTCGATATAAGATCTGTATCAGCACTAACAAGAAGTTAATGATATTAATTCAGTATTCCAGAGAGCGTCTATAACCGTTTATGAGGTACAGCCTGGTGACAGACAGACAGACGGATAGACAGACAGACAGACGGATGGACAGTCTTATTAATAGGGTCCCGTTTTACCCTTTGGATACGGAACCAATGGAATATAGCTTCGGGAATCGGGAAAGGCATGGACTACATTTTATTCCGCAAGTTTTCTTGCGTTCTGTGTAATACGCGAGCTAGTACAATAACGTCACACCACACCACACCTGGCCACCAAGTGGCGATTACCGCCCGCTACGCGAGATATGCAGACGTATTTTTTTTTTTATCTGTTGTTAAGTACGTGCTCGCTTCCAATCGTGACCAGGTAACATATCAGAAAGAGCGCGCGACAAACCCAAAGCCCGGTTCTAATTAGATAAGATTCTCGAATAGGTTCCTTCGGCTGTAAAATGTTAGTTAGCGCGTATGAATTTCCTTCCTCCGACATTTCCCTGTGTGGCGACATCTGCCGGGACACGACGACAGACGGTGGAACAAACGAAGTGGAACAAGACGTTGCAAGGAAATTCACTGTTAAGTTATTTCATTGGAATTTCACTGAGAGAAAATACGTCCGTTTATACGGTGGCGACATGAAATAGGGATGGTGAGATTGGTGACTGATGGTCAAATTAGCAACTTTTATGAAACGTCAAGTCACCCAAAGGGCAATGAAGAGGGCTATGTTGGGAGTTTCTCTGCGCGATCGCATCAGAAATGAGGCAATCCGCAGCAGAACCAAGGTAACCGATATAGCCCTCCGAACCGCTAAACTTAAGTGGCAGTGGGCGGGGCACATTGCACGTAGAACTGATGGCCGTTGGGGTGGAAAGGTTCTCGAGTGGTGACCACGTACCGGAAGGCGCAGCGTGGGTAGGCCCCCCACAAGGTGGACTGATGACCTGGTAAAGGTCGCGGGAGTCCGCTGGATGCGGGTGGCGCAGGACCGGTCATTGTGGCACTCTTTGGGGGAGGCCTATGTCCAGCAGTGGACGTCTTTCGGCTGATATGATGATGATGATGATGATGAAGCGTCAAAACTGTCATGTCAGAACGTAGTTTGTAGGGAAATATGAATTTTATTGAAGATTATCAGTTAACAACCAATATGTTTTTAACAACTTTTTTAAATCCTGGAATGAAAGAGAGAAGGAAGGAGGGGCAGGGGAAGACCACGGCGCAGTTATATGGACCAAATAAAGGAAAAAGCTGGTGTGTGACGTATCAGTAAATCAAAGGGCTGGCGTACGACAGAGAGAAATGGAAATTACTCCACCGTTCCCAAAAGTTTTAACTCATTATAATAATCTACCAAATGAAACGTTGTGATACATAAAACTTTTTTTTTAAAAAGGGAACCGACTTCAAAAAACCAACCCACTGAAAAGCACAAAATATTTTTTCCCTATCCTTATCCAGTCCCTATCCTCTCTCTATTATCTGGATATTTTTTTTGAAGTCGGTGCCGCTGGTTTGGTACATTTGTAGTATGATTTCCTATTTGGTAGCATTTTTGTTTTTGTTGGTTTGTCACCGACTTCAAAAACTAAGTAAATATCCAGATAATATAGAGAGGATAGGGACTGGATAAGGCTATCCTTATATTAGATTAGGATAGAGTATATAAAAAATATTTTGTGCTTTTCAGTGGGTTGGTTTTTTGAAGTCGGTTCCCTTTAAAAAAAAAAGTTTTATTTCATACTTTTTAGTGAAAAGTACTTTAGTTATTATACTTCAAGATATACCCTATCCAATAAAAAAAAAAATATCAATATCGGACAACTCTGTAAAAAGTTATGCGTGTTCATACATTACAATCAGTGAGTGAACAATCAATCATCGCCTGTTTTCCTACCCTTAAGGTTTGATTTTTTTTTCAAATTTATATGGAACCAACTTCAAGGTATACTCTTTCCATTAAAAAAAGAATTATCAAAATCGGACTACTCTGTAAAAAGTTAGACATACATAAAAATATATATATACGCGTCGACTTGAGAACCTCCTCCGTTTTTTTCGTCGGTTAAAAAATGTACCAATAGTTAGTTGTCGAAGTGAATCATCGGCGAAAAGTTGGTTGGCGAGTATTTATTTAATTTAACCGTATGGCATAGATTATTTTGGCCATAAAATGGAATGTGAAATTCGGACATAAAAGTTCGGACACAAGGCAGATGACCAGGAACAAGTGACGTGTTCTTACGTACCTATATGGCTAAAGATAATACATTTTTCGTTCTTTTTGTATTCAATAATGCCTCTTCTCTCTTGAGATAGCAAAAATAAAAAGTATCGTGATAATAGGGGTGTAGACACTAAATAAAATAACCAATAATGTCATATTTTCTCGAAAAAAGATTAAAAATGAAGTCAAATGGAGAAAAAATCAATGCAAAAGGTTAAATAATCACGAAGTTATAAGTGTCCAGTTTTAAAAAGGGGTATGTTCTGTCCCTTTTTCGCATAACGCAACTTCATATGAAACGATGACGCTGGAAGGTTGTGACGTAACACTCATAGACTGCAACGTGCCGCGCTCCATCGTGTTCGACGCGGCCCCCCGGCACACACACACTGTTTGCGTTTTCTCTCTAACAAGCAATATTACAACGGTTGTAGTTTCGTTATTCTTTGAGATATCTGTTCATAGATTTTCGTCACTAGGCATATTATTTGCCTTCTTTCATTTCGAGTAATAATAATTTTCGAGTATTTCCGAATATTTCGTGAGTTTTATTCATTGCCATAAGAATCAGTCCAGCGGTTGGTGAGTTATACTTATAAATGGTGTAACCTAACCAACTTTGTTTATTCAACGAGCGACCAAAGCGAACGAAGTTCTTTTTCTCCTTCTTTTTTTCCTCTGTTTGGGCCGAAATTCGTTCGTACAACCGAATGTCCCGCGCTCCGGCTCTTCTCAGGCACACTTCAGGCGCAGGGCCCATTTCTTTACCGATTCTCGGGAAATTTTATGAGCAGGTTCAATATAGGTAATAAACTTAGTTTTTAAATATATTTATTTAAAAGTATACACAAGATGATAACTGACATTAACTAAATTAAATTAAAACTAAGTTAAATCTAAAAAAGGCCCTCGAGGCATTGTACCGAGGGTGCTGGCGGCATTTCCTCGCTGAATTGCAATGCTGATGCTTAGTTTTTTAGTGTTGATTCAGTTACTCGTTTTTTTTTAAATACAGTCTCGTAAGTACTACAGGCCACAGAGTCAGTAGTAAATAATGCATAATGCGTGGAGATAATGGGTGGCGGTAGTTGTAGGTACTAATACTAATGAGTCTTACGGAACTTGTGGACGGAATATTTATCTTCAGCTTGTCGGTGAAGGAAAACATCGTGAGAAAACCGGTGTAATCCTAATTAGGTCTAGTTTTCCCCCTGGGTTGGAGGGTCAGATGGCATTCGCTTTGGTAAAACTAGTGCCTATGCTAAATCTTGCGATTAGGTGTCAAAGCGGACCCCGGGCTCCTTTAGGGCACAACCGGGAATAACGTCAGGAGGATGGTAATGGGTGGAAATTGCGATACTTTAAATACCTAAGTATAAAGTAGCATCGTTTTGATGTACCTATCCTTAATTAAGAAGTCTGGCGGACCCGACACCAAACGTGTGTGGTCCGGCAACTTAGCCGGGATTGCTCTCCTGTGGCCGGCGGCCGCGGCGTTGTCTGGTTATATTACAGTTCACTGAAACATTACTCCCCTGTTGCTATGCTAGATTACGTACTAGTAACCTATACCAATATAATAAATAGGGAAAGTCTGCGAGATTGTAGCGTTGTACATACACTTCATCATCATCATCATATCAGCCGTAAGACGTCCACTGCTGGACATAGGCCTCCCCCAAAGAGTGCCAAAGTGACCGGTCCCGCGCCACCCGCATCCAGCGGGCTCCCGCAACCTTCACCAGCTCATCAGTCCACCTTGCGGGGGGCCTACCCACGCCGCGCCTTCCGGAACGTGGTCGCCACTCGAGAACCTTTCCGCCCCAACGGCCATCGGTTCTACGTGCTATGTGCCCCGCCCACTGCCACTTAAGTTTAGCGATTCGGAGGGCTATATTGGTTACCTTGGTTCTGCTGCGGTAGCTTTATTTACTACTACTCTACTACTACTATCACTACGATTACTAGCTTGTCAACATGGATTGAGAACCTTTTAGGCGCAAAGTGTGGCAAATCCTCGTTAGCCGGCATCGCAATAAATAGCCGGCCGCCAATAAAGCGTTTAGATATTCGTTTCGCCGGACATCGCACATTCCGTTTAGAGCCGACAACTTGGGGCCCGAGTCTGGGGCGACGGGCGAATGTACGCTTGGAAAAAAAAAAAAAAACGTGAAAAACAAAAATGAACAGAACCAATAAAAATACAATAACACACTAAGTATTGTCACGAAATGGACCCAGCTCAGCATGGCGCTGGTCTTCCGCAGGGTCCATTCGGTGAAGGCACGGTAGCCAGCGACGACACATGCACTAAATGAAATAAGACAGTGACAGTAACATATACCCATTTAAACACTGAATATAATAAAAAAAAGAACTACTATTTAACTAAAAAGAAATAAAATGAACTATAACAATGAAAAAAATTATACACAGCAGCTTGTTGGCCTGCGCGAAGTTGCATGCGGACAAACCAGTACCAGTACAGGCCTTAACGCTAACAGCAAACGCAGCCAATATAACACTTTTACTACTTACCTGTCTAAGTTAGCTTTATTAACCCCGTACTGTACTTGCCGGTTAACCTTTAAATGTGTGGCGTTTTGCCTAGAAGCAAAACTCCTTGGTTATTATTTATTTTCTGCTACGTACGAGCTGCAATTGTTTTCATATACACTTTGACAAGTTGTGACGGAAAGAATGTCCGGAATTATATTGATTAATATTATGATAACTTAACCATGGAAGTAAATACGATCCTGACTAGTGATACCAGCGTTTGAACACGAAAAACACGGGAGCGATGTAAATCGCCTTCCAAACTGGTGACCCCTTCGTTTGAGTCAGCCGGTTAGTTTGGAATTGGACTGAGGTGAGCCCTGCTTTGCGGCTCGACGCCGACGGTTCCCGGCGTTTGTAAGAACACCGCGCCGTGCGTCGCCCACTGCTCGTGCGTCAGCAGGAGTCAAGTAAGAAGTGCATGCAATTTTCACTATTCATGTCTACGAATGTGCAGCGGCCCATGAAGAACAGCCCATGTAAATGTATTACGCCTTCCAAAAATGCACTAATTTTTGGTCACCTTTTGCAAATCTTGTAGACAGTTTTTCTTTGCCACAGCTCAAAGCAGCATTCTAAACATGCTCGCCGCTCTTCTCGCGCTGCGTGCGGCTGCAGGCTTCTGTAGTTGCACCACCACGCCGCTTTAACTATTTTGATTTTCACTAACATAACATCTCGTCTCATCGTAGTGGTATATAAGATACCACAAGCACTACGCCAACTACAAGATAACTTATTGATGACAAATTTAAGGAAATCGTTGATAGAGAAATGTTTTATAAGATAAGAGAGTTTTTAGAATATAGTGAATAATAATTTGATAGAAATAACGACAGTTTATGTAATTAGCTTGAGTAATGTAAATAATGAATGTAGAATTATAAGAACAGCTTGACATTATTATTATTGAAATATAATTAAACTATTTAATGGGTTATCCAATTATTGTATGTAATGTAATTAACATAATTAGTAACATAGCGTAATCTAATGAATGATTGTGTAAAATTTGTAATTTGCATGCCATAATCGGCTAAACATGTGAAACGAACAATTATAATTGTTATAATGAACACATATACTTACCATGTTTAAGCAAATAAATATTCTATTCTATTCTATTTTATTCATCAAGCGTTATTCGGTTCTCAAAATATAGAGACTGAAGAAGGTTTTCATGCTAAACTTCTTTTAAATAAACAAAATATTAGGGAACAATCTTCGAAAATCGACCTAGTCCCATAGTCAGCTCAATAAGGCTTGTGGTATGGATATTAGACGATGATGATATAAATACTTAAATACATAGAAAACACCCAACACTCAGAAACAAATAATCATGCTCGTCGTACAGATATTTGCCCTTACCGGGATTCGAACCCAGGACATTCAGCTTCGTAGGCAATGTTACCACCCACTAGGCTAGGCCACTAGGTCTTTTCTCTATTATAGTTTTGCCTTGTCAACCAACCAGCCGCAAGAATCGCCGCCGCTCGTGCCCTGCGCCCGCGCAGCGACAGCCCCGGACGCCGGACGCGCATAACGAATGTCCAAACACTGAATAGCTGATGAACAATCTGCATACTGGAGCGATGCGGGCCGTATGGGTTTAGTGCAAGAACAACATGACAATTGATACGTTAAAACGTGTCAATCATGTATGCGGGACGCGGGGCCGAGTTTCTTTTATACCAGCTTTGGTTGAGCTAGACACTTTTTTCTGGATTTGAGAAGCTATTGCAGCCGAGCGGTAAGGCCAGCGACTTTCAATATGGAGGACTTGAATTATATATAGCTCACAGACTAACATGAATAAAATTAAACATGATGTAAATATACCTACCCACAAAAAAGTTGACCGAAAGTAAAGGATTTTCAAACTTTCGGCCAATATTTTTTTTTGTTTTTCTTTCTCGACCTTTTATCGTGTTGTCATGTGACATAGGTGTATTGGGAGTGGGCTTACGGACTATAAACACAACAAAAACACACTATGGGTTCATACACAGAAAATAAAAATCGTTTATTTCAGACTTTCGCAAATCTAGTGCGAGTGTTACAACTTAACTTAAATAACTTTGTTAGTACCTAAACTGAAATGTTGAGCTTGAGGTAAGAGTGAATGCCTCGAGGGCCTTTTTTAGATTTAACTTAATTTTTATTTAATTAAGTTAATGTAAATTATCAACCTATACAGGGAGTGGCCTGGTATACGAGCAAAAAAATCAACGGTCTCAATAATCTGAGCTTGTGAGCAATTATTTCCAGGTGGTTTTAATTGAAAAAAAGTTTTTTTTATTTAATGTTTTCATTAAAGTAAGTTTACTTGTATTTATTACTCTTCTAGGGTGACACAAGTAGTTTTTTCATTTTAAAAACACTAAAAAATACCAAAAAAATATATAATAACCAAACCATCTTTTAAAAACAAAAATGCAAAAACTATTATGACTCATTACATGATGTAATCTCAAAATCTGAATTGACTCCTGTGTTATGATCTCGTGGTGCCAAGATACTTGGAGATCATAACTTTAGATCAACATTTCTCCAAATTAAAAAAACAATGGACACAAGGGGTTACTGCAGATGCTCTAAGGAAGCGTTCTTTTAAATATTTGCTCATGTTACAGGCCACACACTGTATATACTTTAGAAAAAAACAATCGACGTAACAAACAAGGTATTTTGAAGTCACACTTTCTTACACCACTAGCTGACCAGGCCGAGTTTAACATATTAAGTACCCCTTGAATGCTGACGTCAGCGCCCAGTACCGCATACCAAACGATCCAATCTTCCCGCGCCTCCCGGGGCCAGTGGTAACAAACCCTTAGATTGACTGGCGAATTTTAATTCCCATCCTATTAATATTAAGTTCGTTATGGCTCAAGCATTTACCCCTGGCTTGCCTTGCATGGAATTATTATTACTTATAGAGAACTAGCTTCTGCCCGCGACTCCGTCCGCGTGGAACTCGTTTATGCCGTAGCATACAAACTTTCGCCGGTTTCCCGGAATGAAAAAATATACGTTATGTTGTAGTGACTTCCTTGTTTGGAATTATTATTAGGAAAAATGTTAAGGTGGAGTTGAGTTCTCCTATCAAGTTAAATGCTTGCACCATAAGTTTCTGGTTAGTCTTATGGTTGACTGGCAGTGAATGCCTTATGGCATTAATTACGCCAATTATACTTCTTTTATGCGTCAGAGCGCTCCAGGCGTTTCGCAATAAAAGAAGGTTAACACATTCACTACCAACAATCGCTACGCTCGTAGCCGATCCCGTGGTTTTCCTCGTATGTAGCGGAAAGCGACTACGACGTAGGCGCTTGCTAGGCAGGTTCCTGGCAGTGAAAGTGTTAGGAGGGAAGAATACTACGTACTCGTCCATACAAAAAGAGAAAATGTTTTTCCACTTGTAAATATTTTCCAATCACAATGATTTTTTAGTAGGTTATTTATTGACACAATAAAAGACTAGCCCCCTTATTCATAAAACTTAAAATGCCTCTGCTAAATAAAATGTGCTTTGTCCCTTTCTTACGAATACAAATGTCAAAGTGACAGATAAGGACAAACTAATTCTAACGCCATTTTAGATAAAGCAGGCCTGTAGGACGTTTATGAATACGGCCGTAGGTTTATAGGTTTCCTTTTTTCCAAATTTGCAATAAATTCAAACTTATTTTAACTTATAGGCTCCTCAAATTTTTGTTTTTTTTAAAGCGAAAGCTATTAAACCTAGATTATATTATGCGCGACGATCGACATCAAAATCAAAGTTATTTGTTAAGATTTAGTCAGTGGAAACATATTGTCAGTAGCGAGCTGGTAGCTACTGAAAAGCGATTCATCCCTCATTAGGGCGGGCACCAAACCGTCTGTAATTGTAAGAGCAAAACTTTCTGTGCAGTGTTTTTAGTTCAATTTGACAAGTTTCTATCTATAGTAAAGGAACTAGTTCGTCAATCACGATCTTAATCGGTCTTCGGTCTTTAGTTCAGCGGCAGAGCGAGAGTGGAACGGAACGAGATACGGGTGACGCGACCGGGTAACATCGCGCGGGCGCACCGTCTGAACCAAACAGTGCTTAACTAACGGCCACTCCCACACTGACCTAAAAGAGCGAAGGAACTAGAAGACCGAACTAGTTCCTCAAACCGATTGAACGAGATCGGAGCACTCCCGTAAAAGAGCGAGCTAGCATAAGCCTACTATGCAGTGACAGCCGGCGCCATATTTAACGTTGGTCGGTCTGTAGTCGTAGGTTTGTGCAACCCGCTCCAAGCAGACTAGAGTATACAGCACAATTTTACACATGCAAGAAATTGCATGCAAGTTTCATTACATTGCGGGTTATCGAAGTATTTGTACTGCATTTCATCTATCAAATCCCGCAATGTAGTTAAACACGCATACAATTTCTTGCATGTGTATATTGCGCTTATCGATACGAGCGTAGCGTATCGTGTTCGTGATTGACACGAAATTGGTAAATGTAAGAAGCCGTAAGTGGCAGTGGGCGGGGCACATTGCACGTAGAACCGATGGCCGTTGGGGCGGAAAGGTTCTCGAGTGGCGACCACGTACCGGAAGGCGCAGCGTGGGTCCCCACAAGGTGGACTGATGACCTGGTAAAGGACGCGGGAGTCCGCTGGATGCAGATGGCGCAGAACCGGTCATTGTGGCACTCTTTGGGGGAGGCCTATGTCCAGCAGTGAACGTCTTTCGGCTGATATGATGATGATGATGATGATGAAGAAGCCGTAGGAGCGGGGGGGACGTAAGAGAAACCGCGGTGTAAGGTGGATACCTTTTATTGGGAGGTATTCCGATTCTAACTACGTACACTTGGTCAGTAGTATAAGTACCGCTTACTGGTGTGATGGTCCGGGAACCGTCTGCATCACCCAGTAAAAGGCAGGAGTCAATCAAGTGAGCCGGGAGTCCGTCAGCACTTGTAGTTGGATTAATCCAAGGAAGAAAGATGATACATTATGGAAATCCGTAATCTTAATCGCATATTCTACGTTGAACAAACGATAGCGCGTTCTATTTCGACGCCACCGCCATCTAGGGGAATGTTGGATTCCTAATGTAGTTACTTTACTCGTCACTGGATAGCGTTAGTAGTGGACATGGTCTGTTGCGCCAAGCTATCAGCGTTACATAAATGCATTTTTTTTGTTAAATTCCTAATCTACTAAAAATTCTAACACTGAAACAGCAACATTTGTTACCATTTTTTAACCCGCTATCTCCATGTTGTATCCCGTACTATCCATGAAATAAATGTTGTTCTCGTTTAGTTTTCCGCGCAAGGAAACAATCCGTGGAACAATCGTAAGATTCAAAAGTTTTAGAGCACGTGGCGCTGTACGGAATTTTTCCAGGAAATATGTGCGCCGGGAAAGTTGTTCCGCTGCATCGGGACTTGGCTCATTTTCTACCTTGCAGCCTGAGGCGGTGGTAGAACTGGCATAAATCGCCGGTCATGGGATGTACAGTCGGCATCATACAGGGTGTAACAAAAATGGCGTATGAACTGATCAAGGGCTTAGAGCTTAAGAGCTCGTGTTCTGATAAGAAAAAACAGATTAAAAAAAAATTGACGCGATTTTTTTTTACATTTGTATGGATCTCCATACAAAGGCAAAAAAAAAATCGCGTCAATTTTTTTTTCTGTTTTTTATTATCAGAACGCGATACCTGTTAAGTCCTTGATCGGTTTATACCCCATTTTTGTTACACCCTGTATAGTTAAAAGCAGCCAAAGTAGCCCAATATTTCGGTATGCGCCTTTATTATTAATAATTTATTAATAATTGATTACGATCATGATAATAAGAAATAGATGTAGGAAATTGTATGATGTATTAAGCTAATGTACACGTATTCATGATACAAATGACCTTTAACAATTGTTACTAATAAAAAAAACATTTCATTTCATTTCATTTCATTTCATTACTCTGAGTAAGGATGTGTTACGATATATTTGGCTACTTTGGCTGCTACTTACTATTACGAAGCTGTTTTTTTTACCGCTTATTTAAAAGAAAATCGGGTTCAATTACAATCTTATCTTAAATGCGAGTATAGAAGAGAAGAGATTGTACTGACGTTTAAACGAGCACTGGTCTGATATAAACGAAATCGATCTACCGTCGCAGTCAGTTACTATAATAACCATAAACTGAGCATTCAAATCAAAACGTGTTTTAAGCTTGAGCTATGTGATATTAAACAATTTACTGTCTACAATTTTGTGGTGGGATATACTTAGATATTTCGCAACAAGCTACGGTGTCGTCATAGGCAGGACATGCAAAGGGGCTACCGCGAAACGAAAACGATCTTCGTTCGCGTATCTCCCGCTCTGTCTCTCGAACTAGCAATTGAAATTCGTTTTCGTTTCGCGGTAGGGCCTCAGAGCGCGAGGGAAGATCGTGCGGCTCTCTGAAATCGGTTAAGAGGTTCCGAAGATTACCCCTGCATACAAACTTATAAAGTTACAATCTTACTGAATTTTCGTTTTTGTTATATAAGTACCTCCTTTTTTTTAAGGTTGAAGTTTTGACAAATAAAGGTGGGTTCACACAAATTTTAAGAGTAAGAGAATTGGGAAGGTATTTTCCATGCTCCACCTCTGAACAATCGCAGCGCTACACAAGTAACAGTTGTTTCGTGCGGAGACACGTTTGTGAGCGGCGTCCCTTTGTCATCGTACCAATAATGGACCGTAGCCCTAATTAAATTTATGCATAATGAGTTTTCGTATTAATACTTTTTTAAATAAATAAATGCCAGTGGCTTTGTCAGCTTTAGAATTCGCAAACCAGTATTTAAAAATATAAAAAATTCTGAAATGACAAAAAAAATCAATATAAATAATTATTGAATTTACTTACCTACGTTTCACGAGAATCGACATGTTCTCTTCTTGCTGTGTTGTTGTCGGACTTCCCTCGGGCATTCGTTGATTTCGCTCAAGATATTTGGCCCTAGTGTATTCCGGGCTTTAACAGCAAATAGCAAGCCCACTTGAAACAACACCTACCACGATAGTATCTCGTAGAAAACTCCAAGTGCGGTGATGGATGAGTTGCATTTGCATGTTAAAAGCGTTTGCAAGGTGATTTTGTACTGTGCTTGCGTTCAAGAATTTTAAATAGTGGAATTCACATACACATTTGTGCATGATTTTTCAGAAGATTTACACCCTCGTTTAATTAAATTAATTTAAAGGTTAATAGAACCTAGTTTGGATGAAATGTCATTTTCAGTTCTATTTCTTTATTTGTCTCTAACAAATTGGGGGTAAATGCAAACGCGATCGTAAAGTTTTGTTTCGGTAAAACTTATACTAGAGTCTCGGATGTTAGTTAACATCTAGAACAAGTGAGTGCTGGTAGGTATTTTAAATAAAGCTAGATATAAAAGGTAAAGTAGTGAAATACTATATACACGATGATTTTTAATCCGTGATCAGGATTCAAAAAATATTGATAAACAGCAAAAACGGATTTCAATGGATGAGGTCTCATGCAATTAAATCACTGTTTAGTTAATGAAATTTTATGATAATGTTATCACTAATATCCACTGAATCTTTCGTGACCAAACATTCAGGGGGTATTAGTGTTAACTTTGGTCACCCTAGATTTCTTTCTATCCGCAGCAGAACCAAGGTAACCGATATAGCCTTCCGAATCGCTAAACTTAAGTGGTAGTGGGCGGAGCACATAGCACGTAGAACCGATGGCCATTGGGGCGGAAAGGTTCTCGAGTGGCGACCACGAACCGGAAGGCGCGGCGTCGGTAGGCCCCCCGCAAGGTGGACTGATGACCTGGTAAAGATTGCTGGCGTCCGCTGGATGCGGGTGGCGCAGGACCGGTCACTTTGGCACTCTTTGGGGGAGGCCTATGTCCAGCAGTGGACGTCTTTCGGCTGATATGATGATGATGACATTTCTTGGAGTTAAGTAGATACGTTAAACACACATACGTCAAGTTTTCGCAAACTACCGTTAGGGTGACAATGATTTTGAATTACAAAGTGATTCCTTATTCAGTTTTATTCAGAAAAAAGAACGTCTGTTTTAGGTAACTTCGATTTAATCGTGTTTGGTATCAATTACATACAGAATTAGAAAAAAATTACTGCTGATCACGAATTAAAAATCATCGTGTATACTTTATTATGATGAAGTTTTCATCCTACTCGTACTAATATTATAAATGCGAAAGTTTAGATGTTTGGATGTTTAGATGTTTGTTACTCAATCACGCTTAAACGGCTGAACCGATTTGAATGAAATTTTTCACTAAGATAGTTTATAGCCTGGATTAAAATATAGGATAGTTTTTACCCCGAGTCCACGCAGACGAAGTCGCGGGCGGAAGCTAGTAGATAATATGATGTAAGGCATTAACGCTCTATACCTCAATACCATCAATTTAAATATTTTAAATAAATTTTAATAGAACTTATGAAGATAAAAAACTTAATTTCTTATTTTTTATTTATTTTGATTATTTTATGAGAAAAATAAGAAAAAGGGAGTGTTGCTCGTAGGCAACAGTGAGTAATAAGTATAATGAAAATGCCCAATATCCTCAGTCAACTCTTCAGCCAACCCTTCAGTATCAGGATCAAAAATCAGTCAAAATCTAATTCATACTCACTCATGTAACACGGTTAAACAATAAAATTCTATTGAATGAATGAATGAATGAAATCGTTTATTCACAACGAACATATGGTAACTTGAGATCTTAATTTATATACATTGCTTCCCATTATACATTCAGTCAAGATAGACATGTGAAAATAGATTAATGAAATTGTCAGTGATATATAAGCACTCAGTCATTTAAAATAAGATTAAAATTACAATTTTCATAAATATTTATAAGAATAGATGATTAATTTACAAAGAAGTGAATCCAGTGATAATAATCAGATTAAGATAGAAAACGAAATTATAATGAAAATAAGAATAAGTCAAGTTTCTTTAAATATACAATATGTAAATTAAATGTCAGATAATATTCAAAATTTATACAATAAAAATTCGTTAATACTATAAAAACATTTATCCATCAATATTTTATACAGCTTTGTTTTAAACTCGTGTATAGGCAAAGTTTTTATGTCAGTTGGTATTTTATTAAATATACTAATGCACATGTTATAAGCGCTTTTTCTTCTAAGTACTAATTTGTTACTAGTTGGTAATGCTAACCTGCAGCGTCTATGTGATCGTGTTGTTTCCGTATCTTCTACGAATGAGAAAAGTGGAGTATTGTGTTTTACAAAAACACATATCTCGTAAATATATAGGCAAGGGAAAGATAGTAACTTATGTTTAATAAATAATGGTTTGCAAGGCTCTCGTCTATTTGCTCCACAAAGGGTTCGGATACATTTTTTTTGAGCGACAAAGGCGCGATCAGCGTTAACAGAGTTACCCCACATGATTATACCATATCGTAAGATAGACATAATGTATCCGTGATAGATGAGTAAGGCGGTTTTAAACGAAACAGTTCGTTTAATGCGCCAAAGTGCAAAAATAAATTTGTTCAGTTTCAAACAGACCGTGTCTACATGTTCTTTCCAATTACAATGTGTGTCTAGTGTCATATTTATTCTATTTCTATTTTCTTCTTATTTATATTCTATTCTATTCTATTCTATTACTCTAATCATCATTGAAAATGGCCGCGATGATGTTGATATCTCGCAAACATCGTTTACTAGACATCCTAGAATTTGTTCTAGTATGGGATATGGCCGTTAAATATCATAGTTAGCATACTAAACTTTTACCCTTTTACGTCAATGTAGCTTGGAGGATACAAACACTAAGTGTCATCGACCTTGACAAAAACCAGAAATTACTTACAGATAACAATGTATGCTACTTAATATATCCTTTTACCTCAACGTTTTTAATACTAACAGACAATAAAATCATCAAATTATTCTTTTTTCAGATTTTTAAAAACCACGAATACCTTGTTTTTCAAAATTCGCCGTAACACTTAACAAATGTTGAGTTTGAGAATGTAACGCCATCTAGTTGACTTTTGTTGAAACGTCTTGTCTATACATTGGTGTGTAGGCGATAAGCTACAATGCATTATAACGCGTTTAAGATTTTCCTTTTAAATTGACGAAGGGTACAAGAGTATGTTGCCTGTAGGCAACACCATGATACAGAGGGTTAAAACCTACATTAAAATTAAATGCGCTCCATAGTCCCCTAACTGAACGAACGAGCATAGCGTACTAAAGTTCGTTTCAGGCTGGCTAAAAAATATTTCGTATGTCCGGCTGTCCGGCTGTTCTCCTCTACAGGTCGCATTTCTCAACAGATTCTCGTGAAATTTGGTGAGCCAGTTCAATAGTTGTAAAGATTTTTTGTTGATTCCATTTTTTTTGTTATATAGAGACAGACAGACTAGCAAGTTTTACAACGGGCAGAGCCACTAGTCATATTAACATACATATATTCAATTCAAGCTCATGTTCGAGTACGCCCGCTTTTCAATAAAATATACAACCTAATTGAGTTTTTTTTAAGTCGGTTAAAAATATTACCCTATTTTTGTGTTCAATAGAAATGCTAAGAAATGTTAACAACTTTGTACATTGCACATACAACCTGAAGGGGAACTTTATGCAAATTAATGTAAATAAATAGGTATAGGTACGTGAAAATATTTGAGTTGGCCGAATAGCATCAAAGTAGTCCATTCAAAAAGCAACTCTAACGTCCTAGTTAGAAGATTCCAATTCCGCTGACAGTTTTATAAAAAGTCTGCCACATTTAATAATGTCAACCATACAGAGTTATTTATTAAAATTAGAATTTTGTCATTTCTATCGAACTCTACTTTAATAAAAAAAAGTTTTATTTTACTGCAAATGAGAAAGTTACCCTAATAAAAAAAATAAAAGAAACATTTAAGTCGTATATCATAGACCCATAAGAATACAATACTTACAATTAAATCAATATTAAATAGAATAAGAACTAAATTAAAATTAAAATGTTTGACAATAAAAATAAATAAATTACCTACTTACGCGTACATACCATAGAATGATAGTGATTGGCTAGTGCATATCACAACAGTGCCGTAAATATGCGCAATCCACCCTACCTGCTAACATCTGCAGTATATTGTTGGGACTGGCCCGCACCCGACGCATCAGGGACGCGCTGCGTTTGCGCATTGTCGCGTAAAAGCAGTCTATTCCTGCATCAGCAAACATTCCCGATGCACTGCAGAAACGGGGCAGCCGCCATCAACACCCGGAACGCAGTGCTGAATTGCACCCGGAGAGCCCCATATGCCCGCTGTGTATAACGGCTCCATGAACTGCATGATTGCACCTCACGGCTTACTGCACCTCCCTCTAAGGTGCAGTAAGCCCTGAACAGTGTGAATTTTGCCTCCCTCGAGCATCGCGCAAATCTTCGTGCGATCATAATCGTCCGTACAGAAAGGGCCCTCCGTTCCCCGTTCGAATAAACGTATTCATTATTATACCCTCTCCTAAATTCTCTTACAAAATGACCGAATATCAAACCGAGAATATATTTAAAAGAAGTAAAACTCCCAACGACGTCCAAAACACTAGCAATTTCACTTGGAAGTTGCGAAAAGTTTGCCCCGGGCCATAAAACAAGGGGCGGCTAATGTGCCGGGAAATTCGCTTTAGGAACCGCGAGTCTAGTACAAATATATCTTTTGCACGGTCTAGTACAAATATGTCTTTGTGTTATACAGGGTGGCTGATGATGTGGTAAGTTCTGTACCTCACTTAGAATTTAACCATTTTGAACCGGGTACACCTACATATTTCCGAAGAGTCATTCGACCGAAAGCATGTTTTTCCCAATTTTTGTAATTTGGTAAACCATGTTCCGCTAAAGGATATTTTTCTAATCTTTTTATAGGCACATTCCATTAAATAATCTACGTCGAAATTTTCCTTTAGACGAAAATGGCGTTCGTACTAGTAATTTCAAAATTTTGGAATAATGATAGTTTTGGACAAATGACTCTTCGGAATTTTTTCGTGTTCCATTTTCCATTTTGAAGCAAATAGGGTAAAGCCCCGTTTTCTATCGAATTTTAAGAAAAGCCCCTTAGGCATTCGTTTTTGCGGAAGCGACAACGACTTGACCTTTTACTCTAAAGAAGACTTAAACAAAAACTTTTTTGCCAATATACATTGACAGAATATTGACACATCATGATAGCAGCCAAAAGACACCATTTTTGGACATAGGCCCCCAAAGCAAGCCATAATATTGACACACATGAACATTTTGAGAGTATATATAGTAAAAAAAAACACAAACTTTCTTTAATAAATAAACTTCATCACTATTCGACGATTTTATCGCAACAAATGTTTAAATGGATCTACAAATAATGTCGTATATACAGGTATTTCTTTTATCCAACAGTCTCAATTCGAATCGCATTTGAATATACTTCGCACGCTCAATCAGAGACATTAAATGGACGCATGGACATGGAAGCGACCGCGCGTAATAAACTGCAACATAATTGACATCGGAAGCGACGAACACAAACAGGCCGGGAGGGCGATTTTTCACATTAGCGCGCTCGACAATTAAATATGTGATACGATTGTAGCGTCAAAATAAAATTGTAGGCACTTACCTACTTTCTATCTATTTAAAAACAGCATTCCGTAGTTTTTGAAAGTGTTCTAGTAAAATTGAGGTCGCCAACTGCATCTCATAGCAAATGCATTTGAGGTAACCTTTTTAATTGATTTGTTTTAGAGACTGCTTGAATGACGGGTATAAACACGCCATTTTATCTTTTCACCAAGTTACCCTGTATATCACTAGAGAAACGTGCGACGTTAAAAGAGTGGATGCATTCTTTTCCACTCCAAAATGGCGTAGGAACCAAACACATTCATACGTTCTTGTCACGTATTTCGTTCTGGAATAACACTAGAACATTTGGAGTGGAACTGTTTATTGGCTTCATTCATTCAGTGTGCCCTACTTTTATTTATGTATTTGTTTAACCCATTGAAGTAAAGCATTAGGTCACTTCTGGGGTGTTATTCGGAACGTGCTCATACGCCTTACCTCATCCGTCACGACAAATGAAACTAGACCTCTGATTGAGTTATTCAAATACTACTTATAAATCCACGGTTAAACAACTAACGTATTAAACACACGACAGGTGACATGTCTCGAAGTCCTTGGGAGTTCATTTTCGGGATGAGTGTTTTCGCGGCACTGTCGCTTGAAGCACTGGCACAGCATTTATATGTATATGAGGGTGACGGGTGAGATGTGGTTAAAACAAGTTACATAATAGCAGGGCAGCATTTGACGGGGTGGACTGTATGCGTCATTTTCTACTTTACCGAAACCTTACTGAAGAATACTTTTTATCAATGGGATGACACTCCAATTTCATCTCATTGACAATGAGCATTCTTTGGAATATTATGGAAATTCACGGACAAAGTCGCGGGCAAAAACTAGTTAAGAATAAACGTAACACACGAGAAACACGAGTGTTGTCACACTCGAAAACGAATCAACTTGTTTCCAACGTATATGTAAAGTTGAAAAAGTTAGCCGTAGCATCGAAACCTCTAGTCGCTTCTAGAATGTTGAGCGCTCGTTCGAGGAAGATGTATGATCCCAATTATGAAGTGTAGTGTTCTGCGTATTTTTTTTGAGGTGGGCAATAAAGTGTATACGTGTATTGTGTTGAAAGTAGGTGAGTGAATCAACTTTTTAGTGTCCTCCCCGTTTCTACTACTTGCTGTTAAAAAGGAGATTACAAGAAAATATGATGTCTTGTTGTTGCATTCGTTACTCAATTAATTATAGCGTGAAACTACATGACTGAATTAAAAAAAACCCTCAATTTAACCGGCTGCCGCAGTAGACGTAAAAATGTGCGATTTGCATGAAAATAGTGATTTGTCCCCTGGACAACCATGTTTTCTGCTAGAATAGTTTTTCCCATGATGTTCAAATAGACTGATTACCTGGCTATATTTAAGAATTTATATATTGGATCAAATGTGTATTTTGATAAAATCTATAAATTCTATTCTGTTTTTCTTTCCTTTTGTGGTAGGTAACTGATAATGGATAAAACTAAGGGACAAGGGAAAGTTGGATTGACCCACGTAGAGTTCGAAAATATGTGGACGGGCAAAGTGATCAAAACTATATTATGAATTCATTCATAAGTATACTTTTATTAAAACAACACGTACAACAAATTTTGTGTTGAAAGTCCGCCATGAGAATGAATTATCAAATAATTATAATCTGTTATTCCTTATTCTTCGCATGTATTCCATCCACAGTACTCTATGAGTTTTCATCATCAAAAAGAACAGATTTACGAACAGTATCGTTGTTATATATGAAATGCCAAAATACAAAAAGCGAAATACTATAGTTTTACAAATGTCAAAATCAGTCCATATAAATATGAGAATCGGCAGGAAAATGGCAGATCCTGTTACAATAAAAGCAAAAGTTGCCAGAATACATTTTTTTGCTACGAATAAACTGCGTCCCGATTCACGTAAGGCAAACTTGCATAAAGAAAATAACACATTTAAATACAATATAATGTTAACCAACACGAGCGCAATGTGAACATACTCGACGACTTGTTCATTATCACAAAGTTTTCCAATCGCGGTCCACACACCAGGCAGTATCCAACCAAAAACACTAACCTTAACGTAAATATAACTAATATCTTGCAAACGGGTAAAAACTTTCACAAAATCAATGTAGAACATGACGGTCGTTACTAGAAGCCAGTGTGTGAACACGAAGTATTCATACGTGCAGACTTTTGGGGATTCTCCGAGCACTGCTCTAACAGCGCAGATGAGGGCTGGATTCACGAGAAGGTTAAGGAGAGCGAAGTGATGGAACTTTCGCCAGTTGACCAGGATTATCCAGGATGCCAGCCCGAACAGCACACTAGCGACTGACACCAGGGTAACAGACAGGAACGATGTGCGCACTAATCCAAACCACGGCTCCATTTCTTCAAGAGAACAGTTTGGGAACTTTGAGGAGATTCTGAAGGTAGAGTTGATGGGAGCTTCCTGATACCCCATTTGATTATGATTTAATTTGCACAAATACTTTAAATGCACGTCTCGCGTCTGATTACATCAGTGTACTAATATTACTAAATGATTTTCCTCAAAAATCTTAATCATTTGGTGTGCATATTTGGCATGAGGTAAACACTAATTATAAATACTATATTAACGTAATAATTATGACCTCGCTTTAATCGTATGCATACTTCATAAATAAGTGAACGGACCTTTTGGGTATGGACCCCTAAAAACCCTCGAAAAATTTTTTCATCAGGGGCTGCCGTTGCCATGTCTGTTCCCAATTTCACAGGTAATAATAAAAAAAACTCACCAGGGTTTCAGTTTCTATTAATCAGTAATTATAGAATTAGAAAATGACATAATCTTACTTTATTTATATGACTATCATAATCATCATATCAGTCATAGACGTCCACTGCTGGACATAGGCCTCCCCCAGGCTCGATCACTTTGGCAATCTTTGGGCGAGGCGTATGTCCAGCTATGATATTGTGATATCATAGGACCATAGGCAACTTTGTATGGAACGTGGACCAAAAACCAACAGAGCTGAGAGCTATGCTATTTTTAACCGACTTCAAAAAAAAGGAGGAGGCTCTCAATTCGGTTGTATTATTATTATTATTTTTTTCAATGTTTGTTACCTCAGAACTCCGTCATTGATGAGCCGATTCGTAAAATCTTTTATTTGTTCCAGGTGGGTCCCATTTTTTTGTAAATTCAAATGGATGATGGGATCCATGAGGAATTGAGGGAACTCCTCAATTATATTAGGCACGCGTGTAGTGATTTTGGTATTTTCTATTATAACTCGTGTATTTACATCCTGAAATCATAAATTGGTGGAGTGGAATTGATGATGAAGACCACAGATGACTTATGGAATTCCTCATTTATCATTTAAAAGTACAAAAGTACCTATATCACAGATTCTGATAAGATTCCGTTGAAATAGCAACTAATGAAGTGCCAAGAGTGATCCTTGTGGAATCGACGGAAGTCCTCAAATATTATCGGGTCACATACAGCGATTGGGGTTTTTTCTCTAATAATCAATGCATTTGCTCTCGGAAATCAGTTCATGTGGTAAATGGGAAAAGAAATGTGGAAATGTTCTCGTGGCTTGGCGGAGTACTAAATTGAAGTCGGTTAAAACTTTGTTTTTAAAGTAAATTATATTAACAGCAAGTTGTTATCTCATTATGTGTTTTTTTTTTTTTCGTTTTAAGTAAGTATGTTTTAAAAAGAATAACAATAATTAAGTGGCTAAGATGACCTGCGGGATGGTTAAATACAGAGTAAGATGTGTTGAAGATTCGCCGTGTTGACAGCTGAAGGAACTAATTCCCTCGCAAGTTCTACAAATGAAACCCGTTATATTAACTCTGTATAAAATATGAATATCTCAGTTTTGCAATGGAATTCAAATGTATGCCCATAGAACCAAATAAAGCAGATGAGCAGACCTTTTTAATGACCTAACTCTCAGGTCTGTTGGTTTTCGCTCCTTTTTCCCGTGGTCCTTTCATATGGGTTATAAAATACGCTAACCTCTGGAACGAAAAGATTAAAAATAAACATTTGTATCGTTAGCGGATATTCTAAAGAAGCGTCCTTATAATAATTTGTTCCTGTACACCACACCCGTTATATATTAAAAGTAAAAATAACTCGAGGTTCTTTTCAACAGAGCTCTAATTTACTGCTGAAAAGTTTGAATAACATAAAACCCGACGCCTAAGGCCTACAGATACCCAATATACATATATATGTAGGTATCTAATTTATGCCCAACTCTAAACATTCTTTGCCGCGGGCCAAAAGGCGGCTGAAGTGGTAACACCAAGACGTAATGAAAAAAGTTCATTCATCTACTTTTTCAGCCGGGCTGAAAGGAGGTCAAGGGTACTTGGACATAAGTTTGAATGGCGTTCCGAGTGGGATGAAATGGGCACGTCATATGAACTGGATGAATAGCTGGAATAGGCCTGCTTAACAAGGTATCGCGTTCATACGGAAGATAGGCACATCGGAAAGAAAGGGAAAGTGAATAATTTTCATTAAAAACAAGCAAAACAAGCAAGCGACAAGCAAGATCTGACGATCTATGCACCCTACTCTACCCTACTAGCCGGAACCGATGTTACTGAGACATGTCGCTTGGTTCAGCAGGATATAGATGCGGTTGTGAAATGATCCCACGATAATGGCATAATATTAAACACAGATAAAACAAAACTTCTCATCATACAATCACCATATTTATCCATAGCAGAAACTCCGCCACTAATGTATACCCATAGCTTTAAATGTTTTCATAATAGTCTAAATAATTGTCAATGCAAACCAATTGAATGTAGACTGTGTAACATATCTTGGTGTCAAGGTTCATGCTTCATTTTCCTGGCTCCAACATATTAGTTATATTTCCAGTAAATTAAGAATTATTTTAGGAAAATTTTACCATCTAAGTTTTAACGTTCCTAGTAACATACTGAAATGTCTTTACTTTGCAATAGTAGATTCTATATTGAGCTATGCCCTTGACTGTTATGGACTTACATTTAAATGTTACATTGATAATCTGGAGGCATTGCAAACAAGATTTTTAAAAATATTAGTCAATAGGAAAACAAAATGAAAGTTGCAAGGGAGATTATTCAACATTATTTAAAATTTGTAAAATCCTTCCAATTAGTTTAAAACATAAATATCTACTAGCAGTAAACAACCATGGCAGTCAGGTGCATAGTCCAATACTTATAGAGCATAAGCATGGCACTAGATCGGTGTCTGCGGGTAAGTATGAAGTACCTCGAGTAAATAACTATTTTGGGGATATAATGTTAGCTAAACGACTTCCGTACCTATTAAACACCTTGCCCGAAGACATTCAACACGAGCCAAATAAGCTTAAATTCAAAAAATCTTTGAAAACTCCGAACACTTGAGTGACAAATGCTAACAAGTAAATTCCTCGTAACAAATGTTTTAGCGCGACACTATATGTGGGTACATTATGCATTATATATATGAGACACATAGTTAAAATCATAGTGTAAAAGTTAAATATTGTGATAGATAGTTTTTATAGAGACTCGTGCCTGCAGACAAACTGTTAAAACAGTTTTGCAGGAAAATGTATTAGATTAAGTTTTGTGTCCCATTGTTTAGTAATAATAAATAATAATAATAATAAAGTTTGGCAAGTTTTAATCAAATTCAATTCAGTACTTCGCCTTATATGAAGAGTTTCCTCGATCATCTGATCCTGACCTGATGACCGTGTGATCACCGGGGAAAGATACCCTTTCAAACTAAAAAAGACTTTTCCAGATTAATCCAGGCGTCTCCGAGTAATTGGGGAACCTACATAAAAAAAAGATAACCTCTTTTCTTTTACCCAGTTAAAAATTAGGAGTCCATCTGAAGTGCACAAGTAAATTTGATGTCAATCCACTAGACTCAACAAACGTAGTTAAAAGCGAATGGAAAAGCTTGTCCTTTCATCAATTCGTTAAAAAACACACTCAAATCGGTTCATCCGTTTAGGGGCTAAGGTACCACAGACAAACACACAGTATACATGTTAAACCCAGAGGTATAAATACCTACCCTTCGTTTGCTTCAAGCGTTAAAAAGCTTCCGTTACTATTTACAAAAAAATCCAACGCCAGTTAAAAAGAGCAGTTTTTTACAAAACGGACATTGTTCATTACTTATTAATTAGGCTGGCCGCGAACAAGCGATCCTGCTCATTTATTCAAGGAGCGCCTGTGAGCGGCCTTAGCGATGATCGATGATTTTAAGCGAAGAATACACCGACGCTTTAAAAATTGCATTACTAATCCTACTAATAGATTTAATTATAGTATAGTAGTTTTTTAGCTAGGGCCCTACTGAAAATCAGCGCCACGGCTTGTCGTGGCAATATGCTGAGTGGGGCTCCTTTTAGCGTCGCTTGTTGTTGCATTGATATGTTTTGTGTAATCGTTTATTGTGGCGTTAATAAAGAATTATCTTATCTTATCTTATCTTATCTTATATTATATTATAAATGCGAAAGTTTGGATGTTTGGATATTTCGATGTTTGTTACTACAGCACCACCGATTTCTATGAAACTTTGCACGAAGATAGTTTATAGCCTGGATTAAAATATTGGATAGTTTCTATCCCGGGTCCACGCAGCCGAAGTCGTAGGCGGAAGCTTGGATGTTTGTTACTCCACCCAACTCAATCAATATTTCTCAGTAATAGGAATATTTACCAGGACCTAAACCACGTAGTCAATTAATCAACGATTCTATATTTTGCTACACATAAACACAACTAAGAGATTTTATTAATTGTTTGTCATTTTCCGATAAAATGTTGCTATATTTTGCAACCACAAATCATCATTGGCATAACATTTCATGCAAATATACCAAACGTATGTCAGTTACAAAGCCAATAGAAAATAAACTGTCTGCTATCATTTTAAGGTTCATATCACTTTGTGCCTCTTGAAAGATTTACAGAATGTTTGTGTTTCAAGTTATTTGCGAACCAAACGTGTTTTTTTGCGGTCGGAATATTTTAGATTTGATGTCAGTTAATGAAAATCAGCTATTTTAAAACGTTGATGGTAATCGTTTGAGCTGAAATGATTGTGACCGTTTGCGGTTAACCATAATAATGGATTCAGTTTATAGTGCAGATTTTATAAGCCACGGTATCCTAGTGGTTCAGGCATGCGGCTGTCACGCGGCGGTCGTGGGTTCGAATCCCGGCTCGTACCAATGAGTGTTTCGGAACTTATGTACGGAATATTGACCGTTAGCTTTTCGGTGAAGGCAACATCGTGAGGAAATCGGTCTAAACCCGGTCTAGTTTTCCTTCTGGGTTGGCAGGTCAGGTGGCAGTCGCTTTCGTAAAACTAGCGCCTATGCCAAATCTTGGGATTTAGGTGTCTAAAAGGAACCCGTAGGGCAAAATCGGAAATAACTTTAGTATAACTTTAGGATGGTGATGAGGGCAGACTTTTTGTTTGAAATAAATAAAAATAATCAAGTATATACTTATTCAGTGTCAAGTTATCGCACTCTCTTCTCTGGGCTCTTTTTATCCTGAATTTCTTGATCATAGGTGGGTACCTTTTTAACACTTTAACTTTAACCCTAGCCTAGCGGGCGCCTACGCTGTAGGCGCTTTCCGCTACTTAGCGGGAAAACTAAGGGAACGGCTACAAGCGTAGCGATTCTTGACAGTGAATATGTTAAGTAGTATGAGTTGGTATTCAGTCTCTCTTGTGGACAAATCCAAAGTTTTAAGGCCTCATAGAACCTAACTTTGGAGCTAGACTGTAAAACGGCCTGTAAAAAGCCTATGACATGTATGACCGGAACATATTTTATAAGAATCCGCATTGTCCACAGATGTGCCTAGTGTTTGTTCCTGATTTTGACGAAGGTGGTGACGAAGCATAAAAAAAAACTTAATCTTAAAGAATTCATTCAGTGTGCACCCGACCTAAAACCAAAGAGCGGGGCTCTCTTAATCCTCAGATTTCGCTCAATATCCCTTCTTAGCCACTTTAGAAGATGGCGGAGTCAGACAGCGCAGCAGGGTGCAACCGCGGGAGTGGGTGATTATTTACGGGGAAGATTTAAAGCTTAGAAGTCTTCACTCTGCTCGCATTTCGGAGTCGCGTCCATAGTCATTATAGTTAAGGTGTTTTTTCAACAGTGAGTGCTCGCCTCAATGTTGGGGAAACACTGTTAGGCCGAAGCTATAAGGTATACATTGCACTGCATTGATGGTAACTGGATTCAAGCTGAAAGAGTTATGCCTTAATCACACTGGCGAGGCCTGTGGTGGCAGTCAATAGTAAACTATATAATTCATTGCGCGTGATCCCAACCAACCACAGTGCGTTGCGCGTCTCGACCGCGCAATGAACAGATAAAACGCTGCCCCAGGTCGCTTAAGACCAAAGTCGTGGCCAAGGCGTAACTATCAAGTTTACTATTGACCGCCACCGCAGGCCTATAATAATGCTTCGCGTCGTAAGTGTAAACTAGGACTTACCGAATTATCCCAGATTTTTTTTCTGTATTTTAAATATCGCTGAAAACGTTGCAACCGTTTTCGACAATCCATTTACGAACAAATACGATATTGGTCGTTAAATAGTAGGCTTTAGAATTTATTTTGCGCACATACTTTTACATGTATAACTAGATCAAGACATCAAGAGTCCAAGAACTTGGTTTCTAAAGAGAAAAACAAAAGGCCCTCAACTTCTAAGTTGAATATGATGTATGTACTGCAGAATTATTAGTAGGCAAAGCGTTCAATTTAAACCCAAACTTGTCTTTTGAAACTGTCCAGGCAAGCTTTCAAGCGCCGACCTCATAAACACCATCCAACATCCAAAATGGCGTCCGCTAAAAGCCCGCGGCCGAAAGCTCCGTATTAGCTTGCGGCCGGGTTGGTTAGCTGCGCTTAGCTAAAAATTTGCGCGCTGAGTTTTCATTTTTATAATGGTGTGTTAAAATGCTTTATGAGCTTTTAAAAGCTTAAATGTACGGAAATACTTACCGCAGTCACATATTTCGCCGCTCAAATAAGGTAATATATATATCAGGGCCCAGTAGCATGACACTTTCAATCATATGTCAAAACGATATAGGTAAATAAAAGGTGCCACTTATTAGGCACTAGCTTCCGCCCGCGACTTCGTCCGCGTGGACCCGGGATAAAAACTATCCTATATTTTAATCCAGGCTATAAACTATCTTAGTGCTAAATTTCATTCAAATCGGTTCAGCCGTTTAAGCGTGATTGAGTAACAAACATCCAAACATCTAAACTTTTGCATTTATAATATTAGTAGGATTAGTGGCGAGCATTGGGCATTTAAATTCATTGGTATATTGTTACCTACGCGATTTTGACGGGCGTTAACAATTCAGCGAATGTATACTAATATTATAAATGCGAAAGTTTAGATGTCTGGATGTTTGTTACTCAATCACGCTTAAACGGCTGAACCGATTTGAATGAAATTTTGCACGAAGATAGTTTATAGCCTGGATTAAAATATAGGATAGTTTTTATCCCGGGTCCACGCGGACGAAGTCGCGGGCGGAAGCTAGTGTATAATAAACTCGCTGACAGAGTACCGGCAAGTGCCCGACCCGGACTCGGGCGTTTTTCAAAAAAAGTGTACAAAACTTTTTTTTTCAGATTTCGTTTTTTTTTTGTTTTTCGTACTCAGAATCGTTGACACTATCGATCGTCATACAAGAAAAAAAGTGTCCCAGATTTTACTATGTAAGTTTGTTCTTCCAGTGCGTCACGACCATATGATAAAAAAAGACTGCATACAAAAATGTGAGTATCTGGAATGGAAATTTTTAACACTTTTTTTCTTGTATGTGGATCTCTGAAACTATTTTTCAGGAAATCTGAAAAAAAAAAGTTTTATACACTTTTTTTTAAAACCGCCCGTTTACCTATACTAAATTCTGCTTTGTACGTACAAATAAATATCAGGGGACAATCTTACGCAAGTTAAGCTCAATAAGGTTATGGATACCAGACGACGATGTATGTATTAAATTCTAAAAAGCATAGAAAACATCCATGGATCAGAAACCAATATTCATGCTTATCACACTTTGCCCTTACCGGGTTTCGAACCCAGGACCTTCAGCTTTACAGGCAGCGTCACTACCCACTAGATTTCCACCCGGGCGGCCCATGGAGGTTATGCCGTAGCATATTTGTGACTAACCACGCTGCAGGCCAAATCGTATTGACGAGAGACATCATTCTGATCTTTACACGTTTTATTGTTATTGACCCTGTAAATCAAAATATTGTCAGAACAATATTACATCAATGTTCCTTTTTTGTTTTGACGCTTAGAGACCGTATACATCTCTTAGAATATTAGAATAATTATTAATTGTATTTGGATGCTCAGAGACCTTATACATCTCTGGAATACTGAATTAATATCATTAACTTCTTGTTAATGCTGATACTGATCTTATATCGAATGTAATGGTCATATTTTGCAATTTTGTTTTGTTTACATTAACTTAGTGACATTTAGTTTGTTAACGTTTTATATATAATTTTTAATTATTATTGTGTAAGATTATTATTATTATTTTATTGTAAATTACGGTTTGACATGTAAAAGTGCCCTTGTGGCCTATTTGCAGAATAAATAATTGATTTGATTTGATTTGATTTGATTCAAACAGAAAGAAAACTACCCACCAGGTTAACCGGTCGTCAAAACGTACGTTTGTGGCAAGGTAAGCATTAGGAACTGACGTATACATATGTTCCTGTTCCCTGTTGGGGCCCTCGACCCAGTCCGCGCTCACGGCTCCCTGCATAATTGCGCACACGCTGTCACCGTTACCCATTTGCACCATTCCATAAATCATGCGCAAGCACTGACGCTGCGGACTTGGGCGAATAAAACCGAAAATTGTTTTAAGATTTTTTGATTCCTCTCATACCCCTGCCACACACTCGTCGATTGATGAGGCAGGAGGCAGAGACACAGTGTGGCAACGTTACTCGGCGTCATGCCCACCGCTCCCTGTTTGTCGGTTTTTGGGCGCGAGTTAAAGGAGCGGCGATAAAGGCAAGTAACCTTCAGCGGAGTAGAGCAGTGTGTGGCCAGGGAGAGGAACGTCGCTGCCGATGTGACGACATCTGTAGCCTAGTTGGTAGTGATCCTGCCTACGAAGCCGGGGGGCCCGGGTTCCAATCCCGGTAAGGGCATTTATTTGTGTGATGAGCACGAATATTTGTTCCTGAGTCATGGATGTTTTCTATGTATTTAAGTATTTATTTATCTATATAAGTATGTTTATCGTCGTCTAGTACCCATAGTACAAGCTTACTAGCTCGCCATACTACGTAACGTTAGCGACTAAAGGAGGTGCGGTGCGTGTGCCGGGTGGGTTTAGTGAGCTGTGACGTTTAACCCTAAGGTTGTATTACGTCTCCCTATAAGGATCGTCATTAGATTTCATATTAGATTAGATAAGCAGGAGAGAAATATTATCAATTATAAGAAAGTCCAATGTCAAGACAAGCATTAAACAAGCCTAATTTCAATTGAAACCCATAAAAAGAAAATCATACAAAAATTTGCTTCATCGATTATTAATAACCCAAATTAAATTATAAGTTTTAATAATACTTAGAAGGAGCGATTCAAAACTAAGAGTCTCTAGGTCGGAAACTAAACTTTTACACCACATAAATAGCAAAACCATCCTATGAGACTAGAGCGAGTTCACTGAAGCGGCCGATCTTGATATCTGAATGCAACGCCAGAATCATAAGGACGTATAATACTTACTTCTGTGACGTCATTATTCTTAATACCACGACGGTGGCAAGCTAGCATACGGCCTGCTTAATGGTCAGCGGAGACCAAGCGTATTGTCCTTTTTATATGGGACAATTGAAGTTTGGCCTCCTGCGTGACCATTTACTTGTTTATAGGGGACAATAAAAAAACAGTTTTTTATTCTGCAAATAGTCAAACGGTAATCCTACTAATATTATAAATGCGAAAGTGTAGATGTTTGGATATTTGGATGTTTGTTACTCAATCACGCTTAAACGGCTGAACCGATTTGAATGAAATTTTGCAAGAAGATAGTTTATAGCCTGGATTAAAATATTGGATAGTTTTATCCCGGGTCCACGCAGACGAAGTCGCGAGCGGAAACTAGTGTACAATAAAATTATAATGAGCGATAAACGGTTAACGAAAATGTCACTAAATGAACACATAACAAAATTGTTAAATATTGTCCATTTACATTCGATATAAGGTCTGTATCAGAATTAACAATAAGTGAAAGATATTTATTTAGAATCCCAGAGATGTGTAAGGTCTCTGAGCGTCCAAATACAATTGCTAATTATTCAAATGTTTTTAGAGATGTAAACGGTCTCTAAGCGTCAAAACAAAAAAAAGGAACGTTAATGTAATATTCTCAGAGATGTACCTATAGGGTCAATAACAGTAAAACGTGTCAAGAACAGAATGATGTCTCTCGTCAAAACAGCTCCCGATCACGAGTATGACGCGTATCCCAGCTATCGCCTCCGCAACCATATTGTTAGGGACGGTGGCGACCTTGTCCTTTCAGGCCGAGCTGAGGTCAAGAAAGAAGGAAAAGGGAGACAGAGCAAGAAGAAAGAATAAGAGAGCCAAGCGCATTACCAACCCCTTCTTGATCTGAGGTTTTGTTGTGTCGACAGCCAAAGACAAAGGCCCTTCTCTCTCAACAGAGAGCGTTCCTTCAACACCAAATGCTTATGGAGAAAATAGTGGTGTTAACCTAATAACACCACTATTTTCTCCATAAGCATTATTATTATTTATTGTTTGTGCAGCCCAACTGTGTGAAATATACCTATATTTCACACAGTTGGGCTGCACAAATTTCACAGAATTACGCCTAGGCTTGCCGCTCTATAACAATTGCGTCTCAGTTCCTTATGCCCTGTTTGACGCCCTAAAAACTTGCAGTTTTAGATTGGACAATAATGCTTTCGTATGTCTGTCCGGCTGTTCTCCTCTGCAGGTTGCATTTTCTCAATCGATTCTCGTGAAATTTTGTGAGCAGGTTCGATAATTGTGCATACAGTTTATGGAAATAGAAAAAAAAACAATGACAAAATAAGTCAATACTTACCTACATATTTTGTGTAGACCTGCAGGTCGATCACATAACGCATTGTACGTAGGTACAGTCGGCTTCAGAATTAGCTAAGCAAAATAACATGCTCAAAATGACCTACACCGATTCTTATTCCCTTGACATTAGAATTGATGTGTCAATTTGAGCACTAGAACCGCTTAGCAACTTCTAATGCTAACTGTACGATGGTCGATCTAAAGGTCAATTCAATTAAGGAAAAAATACAGTTGAAGTGTCCTAAGTGATTACATTTCATCATATCAGCCGAAAGACGTTCACTGCTGGACATAGGCCTCCCCCAAAGAGTGCCACAATGACCGGTCCTGCGCCACCCGCATCCAGCGGACTCCCGTGACCTTTACCAGGGCATCAGTCCTTACCCACGCTGCGCCTTCTGGTAGGTACCCGAGAAACTTTCCGCCTCAACGGCCATCGTGATTACATTTACTGTCTAAAACCCTACAAGTATTCTCGAAACAGTTCGCAGCATTCGCGTTCGCCGCGGCAGATTTTAAAATGGATGACAAGTCGCGCCTTGCTTTGTGCGCGGTTGAGTGACTATGCAATTTGTTGCATCTCCACTGTCATTCATTTCGGCACACAGAAACCCTAATGGATGTTTGAGTACGCGGCTGAATGTCGGCGGGATTCCGAGTGTCGAACGGCTTTGGTATTGATATTGGAGGATTTTTGTTGACGTGTAGATGGAAATGCTGTCCATTTATAAGATATTGGTGGCTAAAATACTCATTCAAATCTGATTCCGAATAGGGAAAGAGTAATTGTTGCCGTCAAATGAAGGATCAAAGTTATACTTTTGTTTACTATTGTTACTCAATAAACGATGGATTTAAGGTGGTTCGATTTCCACACAAAACGTTATTTGACATTCGCAGACTAACGAAGTATGACGTCAAAAACTAAGATATTAGTTTTTGACGATTTGACATACTTCGGGAAAGCCATTTTTCTCAAATTATTCCAGTTTATACAAGTTTATTCAAGGAAAGGGGGAATTTCGCGCAAATGGAAAGCCAATTTGTAAAAGTTACTTACTTAGGTTTCTTAAAAAATCACGCCGTTCCTCATAGAAAGGTGTGAAAAGCAGCAGCAAAGCGAATCAGTATAAAAATTATGTCCAACTTAGGGCGTAAACACTTAAATCCCTCGTTACGCTCATTATTTTACTTTAGAGTCCCTGGCTACGCTCAGGATTCTATTGTAGAATCTTTCGCTTTACTCAGGATTCAATATACCGCCCTAGCCGTAAATCTATAATTTTGATAACTTGATATACAATGTACTATTAAAGAGTTGCGAATAAGAGAGACTTACGAATTAATATACGGTCAGCGTCATATAGTTAGTAGCAGCCAAGGTAGCCAAATATTTCGGTACACGTCTTTATTACTGTAAGAATAACGGTGACATTACGAAATATTTGGTTACTCTGGCTGCTACCAACTATATGACGCTGACCGTACTGCAAAAGTTTATTTGCACAGGGCAAATAAGTGATAACAGGGTTACTGAAATTCAACGTGTTCCTATTAACTCATTCACCGCTGCGCTACGCTTATAGCGCTACGGCGTAATCCGTAGTAACTTAGGGCGTGAATTGGAAAAATAGCGTTTTTGAAACATCGTCCTGACTAAATTAGGAAACAATAAGGATTGGTTTTCAGATATATGATTCTTGACTATATGGTTGTATATTTGATTTAATCGATACATGATTGCTTAAAATTTTCTCGATAGAAATTTTTTACTCATCAGCCTACTCAAACTATACAATATTTTACGACGCAGTTAAGTTTATATCATGGTCTCATCTAAAATCTCACTTCATGAAATATGAATATTCACTATGTTAGGTATTTAAGTTTGTCCAAAAACGCCAATCCCGAAGAGTGTTGCATCTCTTTTTCCCCTGAGCATGTGCCTCCCGGATGCGCCGCCTTTGTGACAGTCCCAACAGCCTCCTTAGAGCCTTCGCTGATAACGTAAACAGCCTACTATGGAGGCACTGGAATTCCATCCACATGGAGTCTAGACAAAATATTTTTCAATTAATTCATTACATTTTAATGTTGTATTTATTATCAATTCCAATTTTATTCTTATTTGTCATGTTTTAATTTTATCTTATTAATTAAGTTATATTGTATTATGTTATACTAGCTTCCGCCCGCGACTTCGTCTGCGTGGACTCGGGATAAAAACTATCCTATATTTTAATCCAGGCTATAAACTATATTCGTGCAAAATTTCATTCAAATCGGTTCTGCCGTTTAAGCGTGATTGAGTAACAAACATCCAGACATCCAAATATCCAAACATCTAAACTTTCGCATTTATAATATTAGTAGGATGTTTGTATTGTGATATGGGCAAAGCCTGAAATAAAGAATAATAATAATAAGGCATAAGTGTGTCTCTCACAAAGGGGCGTGGCTTTCTCGAATCGAGGCATCCCCTTAAGGGTTGCAGGGATTGATTGCCTCATCTATGATTATCAAATGCATTATGCAAAAGCGCATCAAGTTTTTTCTTAGAAGCAGCTCAGCCGCTTTTAAAACACAATCCGTTAATATATATTTTTTCTTTTTACCCACTTACAAGACAAAACAAATAATTGAAATTGGAATGCGAAATGAATGTGTGCAAATGCCCCCCCTGCCTTTTCACTACTTTGGTTGAATACCTAATATATATACCACTTACATATTTTTATGAAATGATTATTGATGCTCTGATTGCATAAACGTAAATATCAATTAGCAACTCTAGTATTCAAACAACTTCATTAATTATTTTAAAAAGTACCTTGCCCCAACATTTTCATTTTGAAAAAGCTTGAGCCAAACAATACCCCACCAGGCACCAACTTCCACAATAGCCAATCAGAATCACCATTAAACTTTTAATTTTGAGCCGAGTTGAACGACCTCCATTAAACTTATCGTCGCTAATTACCTATATCGATATAAATTTTAAACTTTTCCAATTTTTTTTCCATCCATAGCTTGGGGCAGCCCTGAATAATGGCTGAATGTAGGTAGGTAATTAAAAGTTTCACGCGGCTAGGGTTGCCTACCGCGTTTTGAGTTTACCGAAATGGATGAATATTTTGGCATTGTTTGCAGGGGGAAAAGTAAATTTTTAGCTGATAAGGTATTTTAAAAATCGTTCGTAACATGACTTAGGTACGTCCAAAAACTTAAATAAACGGAGGAAATGATTTTTGACAGTCCGTGATATCCGGGGATCGAAATCAACAAGAAGGTTTTTTAAACTTGAGAAAAAAGTTTCACTGTTCGTGGTACATTGATTCTTTCCTACTGCTTGCTAAGAGATTGAGAACGTTTTTAGAATTTTCCCATGAGTAATTATGTTCAATATTTTTCAGTTCACAATAAAAGCCCGAAGCCAGGGTATCAGTTTTTGCTTCGCTGTAACTCACACTTCGTACTGTTATATACACATAACTGTTTTGCTTATACGTAAAATTGCCCAATGTAGGTAAAGCATCGACAGCATTATGACTGTATAAATTGCCACACATTAAGGAAACATAGGTCAGACGTAATTTTATTTTTGATATAAATATTTTAAGTGATATTATAAGTTGTGCAGTGTTTGGGATAATAAACTGCTTGGGTACCTATATACAAGAGTATTCTTCAAAGCTCCACGGAGGCTGCCCTGGTAACAAATTGGTGGCAGCGGTGGGATAAATATGTTGCTGGTGTTCCGGATGCGGGCTCGGCTCGGTTGCCAAGACTGATCGTCGATCCGGGGTTGCGATGCGGGCTCAGCGACAGTGCTGAGACTAACCGTCGATCGGGAAGCTGTCCTAGGATTCGGAATGACGGGACCTGACACGGTCTCTGGTTTCGTAACTACAATCTAAAACTACAACCCGACAAATGCGAATTCCTACGCCATGAAGTGATGTATTTAGGTCACGTGATAACTGACAAAGGCGTGCAACCTAATCCCGATAAAGTTAAAGCCGTCACCGACTTCCCCGCCCCGGGTAATGCTAAAGAAATGAAATCCTTTCTCGGCCTAGTTGGTTACTATCGCAGATTCATAGGAAATTTTTCCAAAGTGACTAAACCTCTCACTACTCTATTAAAGAAAGATGTTACTTTTCACTGGTCCTCAGAACAAGAGTTAGCATTTAACTATCTGAAGGAAAAGCTCACCACAGCTCCCTTACTTCAATATCCTGATTTCTCCCAAACTTTTGTAGTAACCACTGATGCCAGTAGCACCGCCCTTGGGGCCGTCCTTTCTCAAGGTTCTGTAGGGAAAGACCTTCCAATCGCTTACGCATCACGCACTATGAATAAACATGAATTGAACTATTCTGTTATTGAAAAAGAGCTTCTAGCTATTTGTTTTGCAGTCAAATGTTTCCGTCCTTATCTATTCGGTAATAGATTTCTTATTGTTACCGATCATCGTCCTCTTACTTGGCTATTCAACGTTAAAAACCCCGGCAGTAGACTTATTCGCTGGAGATTAAAATTAGAAGAATTCGAGTACGATGTTGTTTATAAAACAGGTAGGTTGAATTCTAATGCTGACGCTCTTTCTCGAATTCCAATCCACGTCATTACCCGTAGTCAGAGCCGGAATCATAACCAATATCTTAATTCTGCAAACCAAAATACCTATGAACAGTTTATTAAATCACAATCTACCAAATCTACTGAAAAGTATAGTACAAACATCGAGGAACACTCAGAAAACTTGCTGAGGTCTAAATTTCACTCATTCGCATGTCCTACGTCCCTCGATTTCGATTCTTCCATGCCTTACCTTGAAGAAATTCTATGTGCTCTACCAAACCAAGAAGACCTGCAAAACATCGAGCTAGAACCCTACATCGTACATCCATTCCCCAGTAACAATAAAACCTATTATTTCTTATTTACTAAAATTCATCACTACGACGAAACAAATTATAAAACTATTTTTAACTTGCTACAGTCACTACGCGATATCATATTACAAAACAATCCGACACTCGCAGACTTAGCGGTGCCAGACTTCACGGAACCATTCACAAATATATCTTATACAAAAAATTATAACATGATTTCATATGTCTTCCGCAACACCAACATAACCATACACATTTACAAAAACAAAATAATCTATCCAACCCCTGCGGAAATTCTTCAAATCTTAAAAGAAAACCACGACTCAACAATCGCTGGACATCCCGGAATAAATAGAATGTTAAATCGGATTAAGGCCTCTTATTATTGGAAAACAATGCGACAAGATATCGAACACTACGTTAAATCATGCAAACTATGCCAAATTAATAAACCTTTAAGAAAATGCAATAAAGCCCCTATGGTGGTAACGTCTTCTAGCACTAAACCGTTCGAGCGACTTGCTCTAGACATAGTCGGCCCACTTCCAGAAGCAAGTTCCCAAAACTTTAAGTCCATCTTAACCCTTCAAGATGACCTCACAAAATTTTCCTGCGTATATCCCCAAGTCACCGCCACGAGTGAAGAGGTTGCTAGTAATCTCGTACATTTCATGGCTCTATTTGGTATCCCAAAAATGATACTAACCGATCTCGGAACGTGCTTTACCTCACAATTATTTAAACAGATAACCAACATTTTAAAGATAAAAGCCCGGTTTTCTACCCCTTACCACCCCTAGATTAATGGTGCCCTCGAACGCAGTCATTCGACCTTGAAAGAATATTTAAAATCATTTGTGAATGAAAATCATTCCGATTGGCATAGTTACCTATTAACAGCAATCCTTTGCTATAATACCACTCCTCATAGCACTACTCAATAAACTCCCTACGAACTTCTCTATGGCCACAAGCCACACATTCCTAACTCCCTATACGAAACCAGCGACAGCCTAACCTATGACGAATATGTCCGATCTCTACAGTACCGCATGCGGTTTAGCCGAGAAAAAGCTCTCGAACACATCCTTAAAAGTAAGGAAACTTCCAAGCGCTACTATGACACCCCTTCTCACGTAGTTTCATATAAGGTCGGAGACCTTGTTTACCTAAAACAACACCACAGGCTTCGAAAAGCTCTATCTCCCATTTGGAAAGGACCCTTTAAAATAATTAAAGTGGATAATAGACACAATGTCACACTCTGTATCAACCGCCGTCACACTAAATATCACGTGAATGAGATAAAACCCGCTCATCCCTAAATAAAACCTAATTCTCTTCCAGGATATCTCTACAAAAATGCTCCGCCGGAAGCAGCATAACGCCGATTCTCCAAAGTCCCGGACTATACTTTGACCCTTCGACAACGATAAGTTATTATCGCGATTCCTGGAACGTGGTAACTCATATAAACATTATCTCGTTAAATCCTCACCTGAAAACCATTGAACGGTTACTAAACGAGACTACCACTATCTGTAATAAAATTAACTTAACTTCTCTGTTCGATTGTACCGATATAGCAACATCTACACAAATCCTACTTCAATCCAATTTTGCCAAATCAATGTCCCTGTTTCACTTATTATCACATAACACCACTGTAAACAAGTTTAAAAGATCCATAGAAGTCGGCGGAACAATTCTTAAATTCTTTTTCGGCACGTTAGACGCAGACGATGCTCGAAAATATGACAGCGCTATAGAATCCTCACAGAAAAACGAACACGAAATATTTCATCTCATGAAAGAGAATATCCATATCATCAAATCAAGTATAAATGCCTTTAACTCAACTATTTCCAGACTAAATTCTAATGAAATAAAAATAAACATGCAATTAGAACACATGAGTCTCAAGTTACAAAGGTAAATGAACAATTAACCTATATCAATCCAAATTGACGTCCTATTATTTCAATAAAAAAATGGTCTTCGTATTGAGCATACCTCTAATTTACCCAGAACGATACACCGTTTATAAGTCCCTTCCACTGCCAGTACCCCACGCAATAGAAAACCCTAATACTTTCTCTCTCATTCATCCTACCAGCTCGTACATTGCAATAAGCGATGATAAACTGCATTACACCTTATTAAATGACTTTAAAAGTTTGCACTACTGTGAGCAGTGAATATTCAATTTGTCCTTTATTAACTATTTATTGAAGTATCAGTAACTCATGTTGTGAAACCCGGCTTTTCACCGAGGTATCCAAAACTCTACCAAAAGAGTGTGATTCCAAATTGATCTTTGGTGAAGTTGACATTTGGCATGTATTAAACAACAATAAATGGATCTTTGTACAATCAAAACCTTGTCACTTAACCGTAAAATGTAACGACAATATCGAAGATTACTCTGTATCCGGTACAGGAATTGCCACACATTAAGGAAACATAGGTGAAACGTAATTTTATTTTTGATATAAATATTTTAAGTGATATTATAAGTTGTGCAGTGTTTGGGATAATAAACTGCTTGGGTACCTATATACAAGAGTTTTCTTCAAAGCTCCACGGAGGCTGCCCTGTAACAGTACGTACAAAAATAACAGTCCCTAACCCGCACCGAGCCAGCGTGGGGACATCCTACCTTTCCCCCTTGAAAAACCTGTGTCCCGCAGGTGGAATATGAGTATACCGTCCTAACAGCTTTTCCTGATATACCCATAAACATCAGTTTAATTTTCTACTGACTAGCGGCGTGAGGTTTACAAATAGGCCACACGAAATTAATCTCTATCCCAACCGCGTAAGATCCACGTTGTGTTAGATTAATATTGACTGTACTCTAGAGCTAATTTCTCTTGAATAATTCTGCGCAATAATAGCATTCTGGAACATTCGGTGCAGATCAGAAAGGGAGGACCATAAATTTAAATGGTTCCGTGGCCACGCGAATAGCCAGTGGTCGGGAACGTTAGGCACTGTTTTATGCGAGTTTTATATATTTATTCACTGCTCATGTAGCACTGCAAATATACGATGTGTGAGTAAAGTAATCACTGCGCTGCACTTTGACAATGTGCATGACCTTTTTTTTCTGTTAAAATGGAGCGTTCGGTTTTTATTATTACCAAGTTACAGAATCTTATTTAGCTAGCAAATAAAGAAGAATAAGAATGCCTGAGACTTGGTACTACGAAATATCTCACAACTTTTTACGGTGGAAGAGTTTCGAGACTTGGCCTCTTTTTTACATAGAATGTTTTTTATGGGATTATATTATTCTATCTCCCGAAAAGGATCGTCATTCATTACACACAATAACATACCTAATTGAATAATAATAATAGTTCATAACATTGATAAATATTAAGTTAACAAAAATAAATGTAAATTTAAGAAAACAAGATACACAATTAAAAGGTTATTTCCATGTACTCGTTAACGGGGTACAGAGGGTTTTCCAACAAAAGATTTCTCAGTCTGCGCCGGAATGTTTCGTCATATGATTCATTCCTTAGATTGGCCGTCACTTTTACATACTTCACTTATACATACTGCGGGATTGAATAATATTTAATTTTTTCTCTTAATACCATGCTGACAATTTGATCTGGGTTGGTTTGAATTAAGTTACACTTGAACTGGTAACTAAACCGACTTACTACGTAGCTTGAAGTTTACTTGTATACGATCTTTAGGTAATTAAGGGCGCGGGCACGGTTTTTGAAAGATGCTATATAGAGGACTATAAACGTATAATAGTACCACAAATATAAGTTACATGGACAATATATAAGTAGTTACAGCTAGCTATCTGTAACCAACCGTATAGCGCCCCTCCAGTGGTCAGACTGCGGTTACTCCCGAGCTGATTGTATAATTTACAAGTTAATTCACTGTCATTCTCTATAGGTGAGTATAATTTTGTATATCAACTATCAAATTGTACCAACAGTGCCGGACCCCTGACGTGGTCTGACTGCGGTCATTGGCGAAGTGTTCTATCATGCATAAGTTAGTCCTCTGTCATTCGCTATAAACGACTGTAAAATAAATAAAATAAAATAAAACAGCCTTTTATTTCTTGCCAGTACTTGAACAATGTCAATAATAATATTTAAAGTCAGATGTGTTTGTTTATGTCATCGTTATAAATTATTAAACTATTTATTATTATTATTATTATTTATGTCGCAAGAACCCCTTCTCGGGTGAAGGCCTCCTCCACAGTAAGCCAGTTAGTTCTGTCTTGTGCTTTTCCCTGAAACTTTTCTTATTTCGTCTGACCATCGCGTATAGGGCCGGACCATCAGGCAAACGTAAGAGAGTGAAGCGTTAGGACCTCTCGGTAGGTAATGACAAGTCAAGACTCGGGTAATAACTGTGTTTATTCAGAGAAAATGTATGCCTTATATTGCATTTCCTTGTGTTCCCGTGAGTGGAAACTGCTATCAAGGTTACAGTACAAAGTCCAGGCATGTGCAGGCGGCTATGCCGAGGTCGAGGTATTATGTTACAGTTTGTTATGATTAAGTACTAATGGAAAATAGGTAGGAACTTTCCATCAGGTGTGCCGTGTGCCCTCACTACAAGAGGAAGACCCTATAAACGACTGTATAAAGTACTTATTATAGGTATGAAATGAATGTTAAACGAACGAGGGAGTGAAGCGAACGAAGTTTAGATGCTTTAGCTTGGCCCGAAAATCGTTTGTATGTCCAGATGTCCGAATGTCGGGGATCAGCCCGCTACCGCGAATGTTCCGCATCATTTTCAAAATCCGCATCGGCATCCGCAAAAAGCGCAAGGCGGCGCGTGCCGCGCGCGTCTTAGGTGTTTTGGTCATTGGTCAATAAGAATCATCATTGCGTTTCTGTTATCAGTGTAATCTGACAGGTGATCCTTTAGGTTTGCATCGATTTTAAATCAGTCGCAACGTGTTTGTATGTATGTATGTATGTAAGCACTTTATTGTACACAATAACAGGTTAAAGAATATACATGTCACACAATAGATCAAAGTACAAAGGCGAACTTATCCCTATAAGGGATCTCTTCCAGCTAACCTTTGAGCAATTGAGACTGCTGGTTGAGTACTGCTGTTTCTTTATCTTTTTGGGTTTTTGAAATATCCTCATCCGCGAATGTCAAAAAAAATCGCATCGATGAAAAGCGCTGGTGCGATGATGGAAAGCGGATGGCAAAAGAGCAGGGATGCTCTTTTGCCATCCGCTTTGCCCTGGACCGCCAGTCGCTCCATATAGTTTCATTCCTAGCGCGGGCAGCTATTGATAATATAAAGTGAACCCACAGTGCTGCGCCCCTGGTCAGACCGCGGTCACTCCCGAGGTGTTATATCATGCTAGTCGACTCGCATCCCTCATTCTCGTGTAAACTAATGTAGCGTGAGTGTAGAGCATATTAACCGACCAAGGCGAGTAGACGTACGAAATGTATAGCTTTTCGCTTATGCCAGTGGTCTATTTCGGTTGGTCGGGTTATACGTATAGCCAAATAGGAATAAGGAATTGTTAGAAAAGTTACCCTAGTTATGGCTTTTTAAGTTAAAACTTAAAAGTTGCATTAATATTTTTTTAATTTTTGTAATCCTCGTATTTGCATACTTCTCACAGCCTGAAGAGAAGCAGCCTGTGAGAAGAAAGCAGTAGCTAATCTTTTAGCAATTAGTAAACTTTTTTGCATGTGTCTAGAATAGTCAATATAGAGGTACTTATAGTATAGATGCATATTAAAATTAACATTAATTGAGCGCAGTGTCTCCAACAAACTAGGTATTACTTTTGGAAAAACGTAATTTTAAAAACCGGCCAAGTGCGAGTCGGACTCGCGCCCGAAGGGTTCCGTACCATTATCTATAAAAACAGCAAAAAAAAAAAAATTTATTTAAACGTTAAATATTTATTTAATTTTGTTTTTAGTATTTGTTGTTATAGCGGCAACAGAAATACATCATCTGTGAAAATTTCAACTGTCTAGCAATCGCGGTTCTTGATATACAGCCTGGTGACAGACAGACGGATGGACAGACGGACAGGCAGCGAAGTCTTAGTAATAGGGTCCCGTATTTACCCTTTGGGTACGGAACCCTAAAAAAACTCTCCGATGTTGCATCCGAAATTGGTTGGTTTTGGTGGGCATTGATTATTTCGGTGGATCTATATGAGTTATGATTTTGCTGGAATGATTTAGGTAGCCTGCTGTGAGTGGGTTGAAATGGGTTGTTAAGTTGATGGGTTTGATTTTACTAGAAGGTATAGTACAATTAGACCTAGGTGGCATTTGACAGACTAGGTGTATAACCCTCAGCAAATGAGTTAAGATTGTCTATTATGTCAAAGTTGCTATTACAAGTTAATTAATTATGCAAGTGTCAATTTATATCTAGTCAAAGCTCTGACACGTAAAAGAGCCGACCAGACTACCCGGTAATGAAATGCTTTCAGTAACAGTGTGATATTAAACAAATATAAGCCTTAATGCGCGTCTTGCATCAGCACCGTATGTGGACGTCTTGTATCGTGAATGCTGCTGTTGTGCGTGGTTGACTGGTAGAGAATGCTTAATAGCATTAAGTCCGCCTTTTTGTACTATAAGATATTCTTTTGTGCAATAAAGATTAAATAAATAAATAAATAAATGCTTAAGGTACTGTGAGGTTATGGATGTATGTAATACTCTGTCATATATTAAAATGGTCGCGGGAGTCCGCTGGATGCGGGTGGCGCAGGAGCGGTCGTTGTGGCACTCTTTGGGAGAGGCCTATGACCAGCAGTGGACGTCTTTCGGCTGATATGATGATGATGATATTAAAATGTACGTATATATCTAATTTACAGTGACTTACTTTTTAACTTTAATGCTTTGTACTTAATTATTTTAAATAAATAAATAACTAGTGGCCCGGTGAGGTGCAGAAATCGTGAGCCTATGATAAAAATAAAAAATCTAGAGACTGAAGCGTCCGGAAAATTCTTTGTAAATGTAGAGCATGCTCGCACATTTAAAAAAGGATCGGTTGAGAAATGCGAGCTGTAGATCCGAACAGCTGGACATATTAAAGAATTTTGGCCCATACTTTTGGCTCGGCTTGTTCAACAGACCTTTCGAAACAAACCCAAGAATCTTTGAGTTAATTAATTTTAAGCACAAATCATCCCATCAACATCATCCTCCGAGCGTTATTTTCTCTTGTAGGTACCCTAAAGGAGCCCGGGGGCCACTTTGACACATAATCCCAAGATTTGACATAGGCACTAGTTTTACAAAAGCGACACGAATAGGCTACCGTCGCTTCCCACAAGCACATATGTAATTATAATTAACAAAACAAAGTACCACAGAACCATACAATCCCTAAAACATTCGCATTACCGTCAAAGATAACAGTAAAGCCCTAAAAACAAGGATTAAAAACGCGCAAAGCTTGGTTCGCAACGCTAATGGCTTCTCCATTAAAACTACGAATTAATCTGGCAACACTTAAAAATACACCTGCATACCATTCATAACCTCATAAAATCTCCAGTATAAGCTGACCTCGAGTTCGGTGGCAACTGTGCTTGTTCGACGGTTACCCTTCCAATGGTTTTAGCTGAAGTGTTCAGTCGGCATGTTGCTTTTAGCCTGGCTGATGTGCGCTAAAATCATATTTTCAATTGTTTGACCGGATTTTAAAATGGGATTAAGTTTTTTAGGGCAGGAATGTTAAAATTTACCGCACTAGTCTGGGAAACGCTGGCGTGGGGACTACTGCCCGTTCTCTCTCGTCTATGAGAGGACGCCTGGGCCCAGCTGTGGGACGCATATAGGCCGATCTATTGATTTTTTTTATTTACGATAAAATAGATGCTGTTATTTATCTTACATACAGCGTTTTTAGGCTATCATCATCAGTCCAAATTCGTTCCACTGCTGGGTACAGACCTCAGACCTATAATATACAAATGATAAGGGAACAGAAATATATCAAGATCAGATCAAGATAGAAGGAAAAAGTGTATTTACCTCGCGTGGCGAAATGATGACACGGTGTCACAATTGCTCGCCGCGAATTTCAGTCTGCTCCCGACCGCGGTCTGCGTGCGACGTCAGGTTTTAAAAACAAAATGGTTTGTTGCGCAATAATTAATTGTTCAAACACTTACAATAAAGTTGGAGCTGTTAATCGAGGTATTTTTCGATTCATCGGTAAGTACTATTTGAAACTTGCGAATTTCCGAATCGTATTTTAGGTATAAGGTTGCTTTTCACCGAAGCTAAATCAAGCTATGTTTCATATAAACTTCGTATTTTAAGGTAAGTACAGTAAAATATGAAACTAGTAGCTAGCTCTTTTTTAAGCAGTCGCGTATAGACAAATAATTTCTATACACCCGCAATTTCATTTTAACAGAAACATTAGGTACTAGCGGAAACCCATAAAAATCAAATACCAACATCCTTATAACATTCAAACCGTCCACCCTTAATTGAAAGTTTTTAAGGTTGAAAATGGCCTGTCTCGGCTGCAAGGGCGTAGTTTAGATTTACACTGGCGTGCAACGTGGCGAGTTTACGATCGCGCTCAGTAATCGATTGCGCACGTGACGAGTGTGCCAATTATTTTGCACTCAAGTTTTCATGTTCTAAAGGCTGTAAAGTGCTAGTGTACAATGTGAGACAGTTGGATGGGATGTTTATTTCTGAGCGGTTATACACGGAGACTTATTGCAGCGAGGGGCCATCTACATGGTGCAACAACTTGAATGCGAGTTTTATTACATTGCAGGGTTTGATTGAATTCGTCGTATTTCGGTAGCGCCGCAATGTAATGAAAATCGCATACGAGTTGTGGCACCATGTCAATGGCCCTTTACAAACGCGATGTATTGATACAATACAGCACGGCTATCACAAGACGGCGCGCGAGCTCTCTCGATTTTTCTCGCACTATGCGTCTCTTTCTAAGTTTTCTAAAAAGAGAGAGACGGAAAGTGCGAGAGAAATGAGAGAGCTCGCGCGCCTTCATAAGATAGTATCGTTGGAAAAAGTCGCCGTGATTAACCGAACATAAGGTGCTGATAGTCTTGAGTAAGTATTCAACATTTTTACGGCAACATGTGGCCGGCAAGTATGTGCATCCTGCTCTAGCGTACAAAGTCAGCGTAAGACAGCAATAGTTGCCTACCAGAAATTGCAGGATAATGTGGCCCGTTTAGAAGCCCCATGACAGAACATGAAAGAAATACAGAAAGAAAGTAAATAATTTATTGCCATAAGAAAAAATACAATATATTTAATTACGATAGTTACATACAAAAGAGATACATTAAAATGTAACAAACGGTATTTTTTTTAAAGGTGGCAAAGGAACAGTCTCAGCTGTGTTGCTGCAACGTCGCCACCGCGGCGTAGCTTCAGCGCAGATTTTCAGCCTACCCCAAGCTATGGTGACGAAGAGGGCCTGCCACAAAAAAATCTAAAATAATAAAAAGGGGACACGAAAAAGTGTGTATTCACCACGAACGGTACATTAAAGAATGACTCAGCCAAATACCCGCCATCTGAAACAGTCATTTGTTTCATCACCTAGGTGAGTCATCAACCTCATATCAGCCGAAAGACGTCCGCTGCTGGATATAGGCCTCCCTCCAAGAGTACCAAAGTGACTGGTTCGCAACCCGCATCTAGCGGACTCCCGCGACCTTTACCCCTAGGCAAGTGATAGAAATAATAAAATAAAATAATAAATCAGCATATATACGCCCCACTGCTGGGCACAGGCCTCATGGATGAGAGGGGAACGGACTGTAATCCCCACGCTGGCCCAGTGCGGGTTGGGGTTCGCCTTTGAATTTCTTCGTGGATGTGTGCAGGTTTCCTCGCAATGTTTTTCCTTCACCGAAAAGCTAACGGTAAATATCAAGTGATATTCCGTACATAAGTTCCTAGAAACTCATTGGTACGAGCCGAGATTCGAGAACCCACGACCGCCGTTTGACAGCCGCATGCCTGAACCGCTAGGCTACCGTAGCTAGCAGTAGTAGGTAAGTAATATACTACATATTATTACTATTTCGACCTGCTAAGAATATATAGATAGGGTTGTCTTGTCAGTTCAGTATTGGTAACAGTCTGCTAATTTTGAAATCGATCGGATCCCAAATCCTTACGCCAAATGCTTACCGAATACATATACATATCCATCCGCATAATTCTCTGAATTAGCAATTCGCATACAATTAGACGATGATGAACCGACTGAGCAAACCCGCGTTGGATTAACTAAATTTAGGCAAACATTACTTGTCTTACATAAAAGGGCGTTAGTGACATTGTTTTTCGTATACACAAAGGCTCTTTTTTGTTCTGAATAGAATGTATTTGCTGTAGACTGCAGACGCTGAATTGACTTTTCTGGTCTTATTGGATTAATTGGAGTACGTTCATTTTATAAGCGTTGTTATGCAAGTTTCTATTGTAGAGCCGAGTTCGAAAATATATAAACGGACAAAGTGATCAAACATTTGTGAGCAAAATGCTTCTTCTGAGGTAACTTTTTTCGCTTAATAGGCAAAGATACGGAGTACTTTGACATTAGAATAAGACGTTATTTTTACACCCTGTGTTCTACAAATAAATAGGTATATTCTTATTCTTATTCACGAATTTATTGTTAAGGACACAGTTATATTTATAAACTCGATTGCAAAGGTACTCCTTGTAATACTTGATGGCGTTTCTATAAACTCAAAAATTATCTATTAATTTAATACAAACGTACAAAATAAGTACTTAATGCATTTTCCTCATGTATGCTCGCTCAGTTGGATCATTTAAATCATGTGTTCTGAAATGATACAATAATTAATCTAAATAAAATCATCTAAAATAGACTATAGAACAAAAATAAAGGCTACACTCTTAAATTTCCATACACACTGAAAAACAGTTCCTTCTTGTCTCTGTTCACATCACACAAAATCACTAAATTCTACGTTTGGTTTTTAATTCTCTTTAACGGGCACGCGTAACTGAACTTCCATCTAAATTCAAGTATTAATAATTTGTAAGTAGTAGAGCAACAGACGTAGCATGATTGCCATTTTGTCACTTATCGCTGTGGATGAGACGTACACATACGTCACGTCACGTAGGATGTTTTCGTTGTATGGGAAGTTTCAAATTGGTGTGTTTATATTGTGCTGAGTGTCGTGAGTGTCGTGACTACAACAAATCGCTCTAAAAGCTTTGGAATTCGATTTTAAACCTATATTCAAGTGCCCATTTATGAAACAAACAAGGTCTCATAATTCACACGTATATGGACAACACGCAGACATTGTAGGTGTATGTCGGCACAAACACATATTTTCGCAATAACAGTAAAGCTAACTTGAATCGCGGTGGGCGGAGCGCGCTCGGCCTAATGATAACAAATGAACGGCCCAGCGCTGATCCTGGAATCGACTCAAGGACCAAGGTGACAGAACTACATACGGCTGCGAAGGACATACGACTTATTAGGTATTGGGTACCTACTAGCCATCATCAAAGAAAAGAAAACTGGGTAACAGGAGCGTCGCTCGTGAGTTCTCAGGTGACTGACGGAGCCTATCTTTGCAGAGAATGTGCAACTGCATGGTCAGGTCAACCCACGAGTATTGTGTAGGCGACTAACAGGCAACTACCTAACATCGTCAGCCTATACATACCAACATCCCATGGCTGGATACAACTTTTCTCCCATGGACGAGAAGTGGACTGTCCTTCATCATTTTGAAAGAGAACTGAGATGATAAGCATCTGTCACACGTGCATGGTCTTACGGAGCTATCTTACATATTTCAAAGGTTCTGTCGTCAGTGCAGTTTCCGAAAATTTAAAATAGAATTAATAAGCTTCACGTAGAGGACAAGTCGCTATTATTTCCTTTTCTCTGACAACCTTTTCAATTGCTCCTTCCTGACTCGTTCTCTTACACTACATATTCAAATGTCATGTTCTTCTTTTCTCTCTTTTAACATTTTTTATAACTTTTTGCAAAGAAGCTGATGTGCCGTACCAGGTAACATCTTGTATCTACTATTCTGCATATTTTTAGTAGTAGTTTATAATAATAGTCACGTATATAATACGGTTAATAGTCGTCCTTTGGCAGAGCCCTTATGTCCGTGTATAAGACAAAGTGGGGATTTTACATAATAATCGCGGTACCTCGCGGTGATTCTCGGTTCGAAGCTTGCGTGCTTCTGTGGGGTCGTTCACTAAGGCCTAATTTACATTTGGTCTGGTGAATTTGATAGTTGACAGCGCCGTTAGAAAATAATGCCTGACGACTCAATCTGTAAATCTATGATCATTTTGTAAACCTTTCATTAGGATGTTTCCCAATTTCTGCGTTTAAATTGATCAGGAAGCAAGCCTGACCCGGACGAGCCGGATATAACAGGGAGTGCACATTTTTGGGGATTGACACGCTCTGGGATGGGAAGGGAAGACCGACCAGCCGTAATCAATCGGCCACAACCGTCCGGCTGTGCAGCCTTTAGCCAATATTGGAAAATAGGAGAGGAAGGATACTTCGTTGGGGCATAAGCATTGGTGAAATGATGCACGTTGCTTCATATAAAGTCTTCTTGTGTTGAAGGTGTTCTCGGCGATCAGTTCCAGTTCGCTATATCGAGATCATTCTACCTGTTCCTCTGATTTGCAATCAGCTTCTTCCACTGCGTCGATGTCTCGTGCAGTGTTGTTGAAATTCTCTTTATTTGTGTGCTTCTGTGGTTGTATGTATATGAATATTAGAATAAGAATATTAGAATATTTTTATTGATATAAAAACCTCAGTTGGTAAATACATTATGGTTGAGTCCTCCTATTAGGTATGGTAAACAGAAGGCCTCGCTCCTCCGAACATTGTTTATGACAATCCTAAAGTTAGTATGAAGTTTCGACATTATGATTTTACCTTATCAACTAACTTTCGTGTGTGTGTATGTGTTCGTGTGTGTATGCGTGTCCGTATGTGTGTGTGTGTGTGTGTGTGTGTGTGTGTGTGTGTGTGTGTGTGTGTGTGTGTGTGTGTGTGTGTGTGTGTGTGTGTGTGTGTGTGTGTGTGTGTGTGTGTGTGTGTGTGTGTGTGTGTGTGTGTGTGTGTGTGTGTGTGTGTGTGTGTGTGTGTGTGCTTGTGTCTGATGGATGATGCGCTGATGTGACGATATTATTATTATTATGCTATGATTTATGTCCATTTAAGTACTAATTACTTTTACACTTCAACATTTATGTATTATTATTAGGTAAGTATGTTTTCAGTATTATTATAATCTAGGTTACTTATCCAGCTTAGTAACTTTTTCTTACAATTAGAAATGTTCTGTGAATATAACTCAAGTTTCTTATTTATGTTATTATACATCCGCGCACATTGTACTTTATACTGCCGTTTTGCAAAGACTAAATTACTTGCAATTGTTGTGCAACCGCATGTGTTCTTCTTCGGGTAAGTAATTCAGGCTTAAATGTAATTGTTCTGTGTATTTTTAAGATTACAGACGTAATGTATAATTTTCGCATGCTGCAATTTTAGTAGCTTACAGTGTTTATAAAGATCCTTAGTGGGATATCTATAAGGTTTAAAAAACATTGTCTTAAGTAAACACCTCTGTCCTCTCTCCACTTCTAGAAACTTGGTCTTGTTAGCTCCTCCCCATACTGGAATGTATTTTCTGTATGTATTTTTTTTACTGTAACTTGTATTTTCCAGTACGTATCCATGTGGGTGAATGAATTGCAGCTTGACAAGAATATACGTGATTCGGACACTATTACCTGTCACTACACACTAAACATTGTCTCAGGTATAAACTATTAAATTCACCAATACCACTGTTTTTTAATTGTAAAAAATAAAAATTCATTATTTTAGTAACATAATGGTATACATAGAATTAGGGGAGTAATAGACAAACAAAAAAATGATTATTTCAAATCCACATTAGTTCAATAGCAATTGAACAGCGATTGAACTAAAAAGCTCACACAGTAGGCAATAAAAATATAATAAAGATTAAACTCTCTTAAACATAGGATTTTCTCAATCCTAGAAAATGAAAAATTATGGTCGATATCCATAATGGTACGTTGGAAATATGAAATGAAATTAAAATTTGAGCCCTTAAAAGGTTCGTTTGGTAATCAGAATTAGCCATGCCAGTTTAGTAAGAATACACAATCATAAAAGCTTACCCTTCCTTATTCTCCCTATATTCTTTACTTGTATATTGAACATAATGTATTCTAAACATGTTTTAACTCTTGTAAACCCGACAGACTAATCCCGAAATTGCATACAAACAAGCCAAATCATATCAAACTAACATCTAGTCAGAATGCCAGCAAAATTGAGGCGTAAATCCACACAACGATGTATAAACTCCACAACGTACATGTCATTTTGATCGCGTCAAGCCAATGCATGACATGCCAACGCATTATCGTTACACAAACTCAACAATGCCGTCACATATTTGGAAAACAATAGAGGTGAAGCTCTATTACAAGAGAATAAGGCTGAAGAGTAACCGATCGATGGTATAGTTAGGTTTGTAAAAGTTTACACAGCATAGTCCAAGTTTGCATTGCAGATTGGGCAGTTCAGTGAAAATGCAAATACACCCATTGTATGTCTGACCCCTTGTTATGGGTATGATATGCGGTTTGGACTAATTTATTTATGTGTAAGTTGTGGCTGTAAGTTGAGGAATTCTGTCCGCTAGCCACTTGGATGTGAATCGATTACATTGTTAATTGGTAAGGACTGTCTATCTTAGTTAGGATTTCGAACGTAAAAATAAACGTAGTTAATAATTGGCCGAGAAGGCATGCTCACTTATTGAAGGAGCGACCGAGTCGAATGAAGTTCTCCATTTCAGCTTGCCAAAAGTCTTTCGTATGCCCGGAGGTTCAGATGTTCGGCCAGAGCCACTAGTAAAGACAGCTACACCAATTTTTCTTCATAATATTTTCTTTCTAGCATCACCGTTGCTCTTTTTAAGTGCGCAAGAGTCAATGATTCCCGTCGCATTGTGTTCGTTATTCACAATTTGTCTCAAATCGTAACGTGCACGACTAGTTTCCTACTGGAAACGCCATCGCCACTAAGATTCATAACGAGTAGATCGACGTCTATCTCGAATACTACCCCGTGAAATGTTGAGAACGTGTTATTTTGCGTCGGTGCATGCTAAAATACAGTACGGAACAGAACTTTGGGCCGAGGCCGCGGAATGGGACCGTGTTTTCAGACTCCAAAAACGCGCCGTGCGTGCAATTGTCCACAGACTGAGTCAGCGAGACCGCACTTTGGAGCTCTGGGCATATTAACTCTACCATCATTGCTGATTCTACAAGCAGCAGTATACGCGCATGAGCAGGCAGAAAACAAACCTCTCGACGCGGCCCCCCGCCGCCGCCGGTGCGCGGTGCGGTCGACCCGTGCTTGCAACAGGCTTCCGACCGTGCCTCACAAGCTGACAAAATCTAGCAAGCACTTACACGTCATGGGTCCAAAAGTGTACAACCATCTCCCGAGTGCAGCCCAAAATAAGTCCATTTTTAAAAAACGACTGAAAAGTTGGTTTGTCGAGCGGGCTTTCTATAACCACAAGGAGTTCTTTGAGTTAGAAATGTCTAGAGATAATGTAATATAATCAACATATAACCGTTGACATGTTATCTGAATTTTTTTTTTTTTTAATATTACCTTATTTTTCTGACCAAGATTCATAGAAATAAAATTAAAATTACATATAATTACATCAATAGTATATACTTTACATATAATTAATAGACAATTACACATATTCAATATTTAAGTTAATTACATTTCTATTGTAAAACATACCGCTTGACATGCTGTTTAGAATCCTGATATTGTGAATTAATTTAAGTAAACCTGACTTGTAATTTTATATTATCAATAAAAATGAGTATGTGAGTATGAGTATGAGTATGATGTAATTGAAGGCCACACTTATACTGGTTTTTATGCATCTGAACTGAAGCTTGAAAATGACTTCCCGTAATAAAATGATTAGTAAATAACAACATTGGCTTATTTATGAGACTAATTAGTCATAATTTATCAAGCGACTGTACGGTCGGGATAAAAAAAATTTGAAACCAAATCCTTCCGAGAAGTCTTCTAGTGTTTTTAACTATTTTAAGACATTTTTATTTCATTCATAAAAGATAGCAATGGTTAATGTGTAATATAAAAATATTTAAAAATTGAACTTTGTTATAAATAAAATTCCGAAATAAACAGAGAAATATGATTATTTGTAGTCAAACAAAGTGGAACAGGGTGAAGTGTGTTGTGGGCGATGGGCTAGCAACCTATCACTGCGATATAACATTTTGTCGATCTTTTATACCCACATTTATGCTAACAGTGGCACTGGACACAAGTTTCATGTGCTCCGCCTACCCCTTTTAGGGATAAAGGCGTGTATGTATGTATGTATGTAAACAAAGATTCCATTCTAAATATAAACTGCCGCAACGCAAATATTGTTCCACTCCTTTTCCATTTTCTATCTATCATATCCTTTTACCACACAATGTATGTGCAGAACTTTGTATTTATTGTACAAATACTTGTCGAGTTTCCGCGTACTTAAGAAATGACAAATAAAATGGCGGCTGTCAACAGCATGACGTATTTGTCGGGAAATGAAATTGCTGGGTAAAATCCACCATTACGTCACGAGTAGGTATGTGACGTAATACTTTTACGCGTCGTGGTGAATGAATGAATGAATTTGTTCGTGACACAGTAAAACAAAACAAAGACAAAAGAAAAAATTGGCCAAATGCGTATCGGGCCACGCGCAGTGTATTTAGTAACTAAATGGTTGCGTCGGCCGAATTTGTACGAAAATTGGCCTTTCCAAGTACACATTAAGGTGGTCGACTATTAGTCGGCAACGCTAGTTCATTATATGTACTACTGCCACAAGAACGGGGGGGGGGGGGATTTAATGATTTGAATTAGGGCTTAAAGCTGATTTTCCACCGGAGGGGCGGGAAGAGGCGAGAATTGAAATTTGTATGGCACTTACTATTTCCACCGAGCGCCATACGAATTTCAATTCTCGCCTCGCCTCGTCTCGTCTCGCCCCTCCGGTGGAAAATCAGCTTTAAAGCCCAATATCGCGCAAACACTGGTTTGAAAAATGGTTTTACGAAACTAATGAATATTTTTATTAAAAAGATTATTTTTGAACGAGCTATCCAACGACACCCCACACTATGTGTTTAACGAGAAAAAAAATTTCGTTCCCGCTTTAGGTGTAAGGGGTACTTACAGTGAGGAATTTTTTTTTTCATCTTTTTATTGTACTGTTTAGTCGGCGTGATTGGTTATATATACCCATGCCGAATTACAGTTATCTAGTAGTAACGGTTACTGAGCTAAGGCGAGGACGGACGGACGGACAGACGGACATGGCGAAACTATAAGGGTTCCTTGTTGACTACGGAACCCTAAAAAGGTAATCTGTGCCGTGTTACCAAATGGGCCCAACTTAGCATGGTGTTGGCTTTGCAGCCAGCGTTGGTTTTCCGTTGGGTCCATCCAGCGAGGACACGGTACACGTAACACATAGCACATGACAATAACAAAGAATTAAATAAAAATTAAACTAAAAATAAAATTAAAACCAAAAATGACAATTTAACACATTTGAACAAAAAGAAAATAATAATTAATACCTACGTGGTAGTATATGGACTTCAAAAAAGTAACACCTGATTCAACCAATTATTTGGTTACAATATTTAACTTAAGGTAAGTCTTCAGCCGGTTTCAGAATAGTTACTTTATGGCTTTGTTCATGGAGTTTTAATTTTTTGATGATAGGTAACGGGCTCTATAAAAAAACTCCTCTTAGATAGCGCAGGTATACGTTTCATACAATACAACACAATACAATTATTTTTTGATAACATAAGTTACAGGTCATTTGTTATGTTATAAACACTTTAAATTAAGCTAATCAAAATACGTTAGATTTAAATACAAAAAAATACAATAATTACAAGTGGTCAGTTCAGAAGGCAAATAAAATACAATTATGATTCAAATGCAATGTCAATTTTTGTAAACAAATTAATTTACGTAAAGATAGTAGGTAATAAAATCATAGAAATAGAGTTATTACTTATTGTTACATAAGAATTCATCAAGGCTATAATAAGCTTTTTCTGTTAGGAAGTTCCTCAGTTGGTTGACAAATGCACTCTCACACATTTTAGCCTCTTTTACATTACTCGGTAGGCGATTATAAATTTTAGGACCCATGTACCAGATACACTGCTCAGATTTTTTAAGTTTGTGTCTGTTGACCAAAAGGTTTCCTGCATGACGTTGATCAGGGCCACGTGCTTTAAATGGATTTAAGGTTTTACGGACAATTTTAGATATTTCCAATATGTACAGGGATGGGAATGTTAATATTTTCATTGTCCTGAAAAGATCACGGGCTGGCGTATCCCATGGCACCCGACTACGAAATGATTTGTATAGATACAGACACCTATGTATGTGTAGTCAGGGTTGGGCAGTATTTCAATTACATGTATTTGAAATACGTATTTGAAATACAAATACGTATTTTGTATTTGTATTTCAAATACTAATTGGCGAAGTATTTTGTAATTGGTATTTCAAATACCGCACTCACATGTATTTAGTATTTTGTATTTCAAATACTTTTTAAAATACATTTGCACTAAAATACATATTATTTAATCCTATACCAGTATAATGGACCGTTTTTTAATATAGTTAGGGGCTTAGGGCACTGTGGCAACACTTTACTGTAAGTGTCAACGTCAAACGTCAAGTGCCAACTGCCAATTTAGTTCAGGAGGCGAGGAGAGGAATGCAGTTCGGAGGATTTGAATCGGATAGATCTGAGTCTGAAGATAATGGATGTTGAGGCCGCATCATCTACAGGGGGAGCGGGGGCGCGACGGGCCTAAACCTGTTGGTCGAGTAATGCGGGCCGAATACGCCGCCCGCGACCCCACGCCCCACTCTCACATACGTTGCCTTACAAGCAACACACGCTCTATACCGACGCGTAGTTAAGACATCACATATTTTTTATCTTACTTTGTGGAAACAAGATTATAGAAGTCTAGAAAATCTATGTCTTCATTATTTTCAACTAAGACCCCTAAGTCTTAAACATTGGTGACCCCGACGTGATTTACGAGAGCTACGCCGCCATTTCTGCACCATACGAGAGTCGACACTTCGAGAAGGACGAACAGAGGTCAAGACATTGAAGCTCCACGTGCTTCGTTCCAAGCTGCCAACCACCCTTACTTCAAGCCCGCCGGTCATCATCAACGAGCCGCAGCCAAGGTTTAGCAAGGGAAGTGCACCGTTCCATTTTATTCCTTCTGCTCCAAGCTTTATCCCCCTCTATTTGACTATTAAGCTCTGCCATCTTTTCAAAGTTCTCTTACGCACAAGCTTTAGTCACATATTAACGCATTACTTTTTATTAGTATTTTATTTGCATTGCACCGCTTAGCTTTTCATTTTAGTGCCAGCACATACCTACTGGTCGCTCTTTCGTTTGTCTGCGCTGCATTGCCGCTTAACTCCCATTTAAGCAATCGCCAAAGCAATTTTGCACTTTTTTATAAGGCTTGCTTACTGCTAATCCTCCCTAATAAGTGCAGTGCAACTGTCGCTTTAATTATCCATTTTATCTCCGCAGTCGAGCTATTTTAGGAACTATAGATTTTTAAAATTCCTGTTTTATTAAAGACTCGCAAAATATTCCATGACATTACGTAACATAGTTGTTTTCGCCTAGCAGAGCCAACCGAACCGGTGCCCATTGTCTCGATCGGCCGGCCGCCGCCGCCTTATCACTGCGCTTACGCACGGCTGTTGCCAGGCGCGCTGTTACCGAGTGCTGTTGCCGAGCGCCTGCATCTACCTTGCGCATCGTGCCGCCACGGTGACTGCGAACATAAGCCGGACGAATTTACGTAACCTTTTCCTTTATTTGAGTTTAGTACTTAGGTGTTCATCTTCTTGTTTCGAGTGCCTTCACGATGTCGAATTTGATAAATTCCAGGAGTTCAATTAAGGGTCGTATGACCAAATTTAGAAATTTTCTCGACATTTTGAAGAGAAGTGATAGTATTTCACCGAAAGAAGTGGATGAATGCTCCATGAGGTTGGATCGCTTACGTGGGCTACTCAACAAATTTGATGAGTTGCAGACTCAAATAGAGATTGCCGATCCCACCTCATTGGACTCGGAAATTGATATGAGAGAAGAGATGGAGAAGGATTTTTATTCATTGATATCGGACGCCCAAAAACTAATTGATTCGGTAACCGATAAACCTGAGTTTGCAAGCGTAAAATCGGAAGTTCAAAGTCAATGTAATCATCGTGAAAATGAGTTGAACTTCCGATTACCTCAAATAAAGATCGCTAGTTTCGATGGTTCATACTTTAAGTGGTTAGAGTTCCGTGAATCATTTGACGCGCTCATTAATAAGATTGAGAAAATCAGTCCCATTCATAAATTCCACTATTTGAATTCTTACTTAGAGGGCGAAGCCGCTCAGGTTATAAGTAATTTGGAGGTATCGGAGGCCAACTACACTGAAGCTTGGCGCCTCCTCTGCGAGAGATATGACAACAAAAAACAGTTGATTAGCAATCATTTAATTTCGCTTTTTAATCTGCAGCCCATAGGCCGCGAGTCGGCCAAGGCTTTGCGGTACTTGGTGGATCATGTGTCCAAAAATTTACGGGCCCTAAATACTTTGGGGTGCCCTACTTCACAATGGGATATTTTAATTATCCACATGGTGTCGGCCAAGCTTGATAACAACACTTCCTTAAGGTGGGAAGAATTTAAAAACGACGGTATCAATGATGATTTGCCATCCCTGGCCGATTTTAATCGGTTCTTGAAGGGCCGCGCCGATGTATTGGAATCGGTACAGCGAAATAGGTCTGAGAAACCAGTTTTTAATAATAAGCGTGAATCCCATTTCTCCCACAACAAGCAGGAGAAAGCTGTCGTGAAATCTTTCACAATTTCAGCCACTCCCGGTGCTTCGACTGTTGCTCCTGCGTCGTGCGTATTCTGCCAAGGCGGCCACCGCATCTACGACTGCTCATCGTTCCTGTCGCTGTCGGTCGAGGAGCGCATATCCGGAGCGGCAAAGTTAAGGCTCTGTCTCAATTGTCTGCGTAAGGGACACACTTCACACCGCTGCAGAGCCATGCCTTGTCACACTTGTAAGAAGCGCCATAATATCTTGTTGCATAGGGAAGTTCCTCAGGTTGTAGACACGCCGGCCGCGGCCGAGCCCTCGCCGCCGCCGCACTCCTCGCCCGGGTTCGCATGCAACAACATGACCGTCGCGCATTCGAATGACGTGTTGTTGTCAACAGCGCTTATTGATGTTTACAATCCCGATACTAATGAGCATGTCACCGCGCGCGCGCTCTTAGACTCAGGTAGCATGACGTCACTGATAACGAGCAGTTTAAAACAGAAATTGCATTTAATGCCGCAGCCGAACACAATTAGTATAGTAGGAGTAGGTAATGTTCCATTGACCGGCACGCCCGAGCGCTGCGTAATACAAATACGTTCAAAATATGATTATAGAACGCAGGTTGATATGTCGTGTTTAGTTTTGTCTACTATTTCGAGCGTTTTGCCGCAGAAACATATTGATGCGTCGCGTTTAAGGCTGCCTAAGAATATTAAACTGGCCGATCCTAAATTTAATGAGCCATCATCTATTGATGTTTTGATTGGTGCGGACCTTTTCTGGCATTTGATTGGGTCTGAGCAGATTACGTTAGGCGATAATATGCCAATTATGCGAAAGTCGAAGTTAGGTTGGGTACTGGCCGGACCTATGAGCGTTACGCCAAGGTCAAACGGTATTTCTGTTAATACCGTAGTTCAATGCAATCACTTGTCAACTTGCGAAATTAGATTAGACGAGTCGTTGACTAAGTTTTGGGAGCTGGAACAGATTCCTCAGCCTACCAAGCCGTATACCGACATCGAAACTGAATGCGAGCAACATTTCGTGACTCATACCTATCGGGGCGAGGACGGCAGATTTTTTGTGCGCTTGCCACTAATTACGGAACCAGATTGTTTGGGGGATTCATTTAATTTAGCGAAAAAACGGTTTCTCGCGTTAGAAAGGCGTTTGAATAAGAACCCCGCGCTTAAGAAAATGTATCAGGATTTTATCTCTGAATATTCCGAGTTAGGCCATCTATCTGTGTCTGCCACTGCTATTCCAGAGCCCTCATTCTTTGTTTCGCATCATCCAGTACTGAAACCCACCAGTGAATCCACGAAAATTCGGGTAGTTTTTAATGGCAGTGCAGCTACCTCATCAGGTTATTCAATGAATGACTTGCAGATGATAGGCCCCACCATACAGGACTCGCTCTTCAATATTTTATTGAGATTTCGCAGTTATAAATACGTCCTGACCGGCGATATCGAGAAAATGTATCGTCAGATTAGAGTACAGGAATGCGATCGCGATTTGCAGTTGATTCTTTGGCGTGAAAACGAAAGCGAGCCGTTGCAAACTCTTCGTCTAAACACCGTGACTTACGGATATTCCGCCGCCAGTTTTTTGAGCACTCGGTGTTTATGGCAGTTAGGCGAAGAGTGTGATGATGTTAGAATTAAAAATATAATTCAAAGCGACTTTCTCGTCGACGATTTGTTGACAGGAGCAGACACGGAGGAAGAGCTAATTCAAATAAAAAAATCAGTCGAGCATGCCTTATCAGCCGGTTGTTTTCCTTTGCGCAAGTATCGCTCTAACTTACCATCTGTGTTACATGTTTTACAGAACCCTAATCCAGAAGGGAGCCTGATTATTAGTTCCTCTTCGCACACGCTAGGCGTAGGCTGGGATTCTGCCACCGATGTTATTCATTTTTCCACCGAGTATTCAGCCAAAAACGAAAGTCCCACTAAGCGATCTATTCTCTCAGACTCGTGTAAAATATTCGATCCATTAGGAGTGCTTTCTTTGCTAACCATCATACCGAAAATATTGATCCAAAAATTATGGATTTCTCGAATCGGGTGGGACCATCCTGTACCTGAGCCGATTAAAAGTTCGTGGCAATATTTTGTCAATAGTTTGCCTTACTTAACTTCGCTTCAATTACCACGGCATGTATTATGTGAGTTTCCTGTCAAAATTGAGATGCATTGTTTCTGCGATGCCAGCCAAGCCGCCTATGCCACTTGCATTTATTTAAAGTCAGTTAACGACAAGGGTGATAACATTGTTAGACTATTGTGCGCCAAGGCCAGGGTATGCCCGGTCAAGGTCATTACGGTTCCCCGAGCCGAGTTATCCGCTTGTTTACTAGGCGCGCAGCTCGCATCAGCTGTTTCCAAGACGCTACGTTGCCAGATCGCGCGCACTGTCTACTGGACGGACTCGTCTATATGTTTATCATGGTTAGGTACTAATTACAATAAACTAAAAACGTTCGTATCTAATCGTGTGGCTAGTATTTTGGAACTCACTGAAGGCAGTGAATGGCGTCACATCCCCACTTCTCTCAACCCAGCCGATTACGGTTCTCGCGGGGTTGATGCTTGCAAGTTACCTAACTTAGATATGTGGTGGAACGGACCTTCTTTTTTACGTGAGCCAGAACAAAACTGGCCGCAGTTTGCCGCGAATACTGGAATTGATTTGCCCGAATTAAAAGTAAATGTTAATTTATTAAATAACATAACAGACGAGCCTAACCTTATCGACTTCGATAGGTATTCGAAACTTAAAACTCTGCAACGCTCATTAGCGTATGTACTCAGGTTTTTATATAATTGTTTGCATCCGACTGATAAGGTAACAGGTGGTTTACAACCTGAGGAACTTGAACGCTCATTTAAGAAGCTAGTTAGTCTGGCCCAACTAGACAGCTTCCCTCACGAATTAAAAATGCTTCGTGATAAACAAGTTATTAACCCTAAAAACAAATTAATTTCTTTGAGCCCGTTTATTGACAAGGAAGGATTATTGCGTGTAGGCGGAAGGCTTGCCTCGTCGTTTTATGCGTTCGATAAACGCCATCCTCTAATTATGCATGCAAAACACAGGCTTACAAAATTATTGTTTCGGCAGGAGCACGTGCGTCTTCTCCATGCTCCTCCACAGCTGCTTCATAGCTCCATTAGAGAATTTGTATGGACGATTCGAGGGCGCGACTTAGCTCGCACTGTGGCGCGTCAGTGCGTCACGTGTCGCCGTGCAGCTGGCAACACTTCTGCTCCGCTAATGGGTCTCTTGCCGCCAGAACGCATTACGCCCGACTTTCCGTACGTTGTCAGTGCTGTTGACTTCGCTGGCCCTTTCTTAATAACCGACAGGCATGGTAGAGGATGCAAAATTACTAAATGTTACTTAGCTGTTTTCGTTTGCACCCGGTACAAATGTGTACACTTGGAGGCCGTGAGTCAGCTGTCTACAGACTCCTTTATTTTGTCGTTGCGCCGTTTTATCTCTCGCAGAGGAAAGCCGCGCGAACTTCTGTGTGACAATGGTCGAAATTTCACAGGTGCGGCCAAGGAACTCAGCGATTTTTTGAAGGTTTATTCGGATCACTTCTCTAATTTCGCATCTGACGAGGGTATTAAATTCAAATTTTCTCCGGCTTATGCTCCTCATTTTAATGGTTTAGCTGAGGCTTGCGTTCGATCGGCAAAATACCACTTAAAGCGAATTTTAGGAAATGCACATTTAACTTTTGAGGAGTTGGCAACCTTGTTTAGTCAAGTAGAGGCTATCCTAAACAGCCGACCCTTATGTCCCTTATCTTCATCCCCTAACGATTTCCAACCTCTATCTCCAGGTCACTTCATCATCGGCCGCTCGCTGACATCACTGCCATCACCCAGCTTGATGGATATAAACCAAAACCGCTTAGATAGGTTTCAGAGGCTTGAGGCATTGAGGCAGCATTTTTGGAAGCGTTGGCAGCTGGAATACATCTCCGAGCTTCAGCAGCGGACGAAATGGCGCGTTCCTGGCAGATCCGTTCAACTGGGCGACCTGGTGCTCATCAAGGAGCCGAATGCACCTCCTCTTCACTGGCGAATGGGACGAATCGCCAAACTGTTTCCCGGCACCGACGGCATTTCCCGAGTGGCTGATGTAGCCACCACTACGGGCACCTACCGGCGAAGTGTGGCCTACCTCTGCCCCTTGCTGGACGAGACGGAAGAATCCTTGAAGACTGGAGCCTTCAAGGGCCCCCAGGATGTTGAGGCCGCATCATCTACAGGGGGAGCGGGGGCGCGACGGGCCTAAACCTGTTGGTCGAGTAATGCGGGCCGAATACGCCGCCCGCGACCCCACGCCCCACTCTCACATACGTTGCCTTACAAGCAACACACGCTCTATACCGACGCGTAGTTAAGACATCACATATTTTTTATCTTACTTTGTGGAAACAAGATTATAGAAGTCTAGAAAATCTATGTCTTCATTATTTTCAACTAAGACCCCTAAGTCTTAAACAATGGATTTCAATTCACGTCCATCTACATCCACGTTGATAATGACGATAGCGATGGTTACAGTGAAAGTTCAACAACTGATTAGGGGGGGCAGTAGGGTTTAATATAGCGCGCCTCAAGGCTGCATCTACCCTCGAGGCGGGAGCATGGTTGCACGCGCTATCCTCCCCCCACAAAGGCACGCTGTTGGATGACGATTCCCTTAGAATCGCGGTTGCGTTGCGGTTGGGGTGTAAGGTCTGTGAGACGCACCGTTGCATTTGTGGGGTGGTGGTTGAGGAAAACGGGCACCATGGTTTGAGCTGTCAGAGGTGTGCGGGGCGTTTTCCGAGGCACCACGCCATAAATGATTTGGTTCGTCGGGCTTTAGTTTCGGCCAATGTGCCTTGTATCCTGAAGCCTCCGGGGTTGTGCCGTACGGATGGGAAAAGGCCGGATGGTCTAACATTGGTTCCGTGGCGGAAGGGGCGGTGCCTCTTATGGGACGCTACATGTGTAAGCACATTTGCCCCGTCCCATTTGAGCCACACCATCAGATCCGCGTCGGCCGCCGAGACGGCAGCTCGGCTGAAACATACAAAGTAATCCGCCTTGGAGCCAATGTACGACTCTGTACCAGTCGCGGTAGAGACTGCGGGACCTTGGGGTACGGAGGCCAAAGATTTTATACGGGATTTGGGGCGGCGGCTTAGGGATAGGGGCTGTGATCCTCGTTCCGGATCGTTCCTGGCTCAACAGATTTCTTTGGCCATTCAGCGTGGCAACGCCGCCAGTGTCATGGGAACTTTCGGGCCACCAACGATCCGGGGCGGTCCTTTTTGTTAGTTTAGGTTATAACGTGTTATTGACGAAGCCTGTTGCGGATTCTATAATTGTTAGTTAAGTACCTACCTAAGGGGATGTTTTTTTGTACGCAATTGACGAAGCCTGCGTTGCGGATATTTTTATGTACCTACCTGATCATTCTTGTTTCGTAAATAAAGGATTATTTTTGTACAACTGATCCACTAATTCTAACCGGCAAATACTACAAAGTGACGACGGGCTCGAGTGTCCCCCTCCCCGGAGGTAGAAGCCAAGATCCAGTAAATTGAAGCGTCTTGTTGTGCTCTTCCAGTCCATTTCATTGGCTGGATACATTCATTCACCTAATAGGCGGAACTTATCTGACAATACTTTTAGGAATTTAGTTTTTATGAAAGGAAATTCCTTCTTCACTTTATAAAAACGTGTAAAAATTGTTGTGAGATAGGTTTCAAAGAAGTTCGATAATGTATTTTGTATTTCAAATACCTGTAACCAAAGTAGTTTGTAGTTTGTATCTCAAATACATTTTTACATGTATTTTGTAATTTGTATTTCAAATACAATGAAGCCAGCATTTTGCCCAACCCTGTGTGTAGTTAAGCTAGCAACATTTAGCAATGCACTGCGGAGAGTTCTCAGAAAAACTGAATGCTTTAATTGACTGCTTACATATTGTCATTACAAAACAACATACATCCATAAAAAACCCCATCGGAAACCCCGTGAAAATTTGCGAAAAAAATCCTGATATTTATTGTTGCGTTTATCTACCATAATTTTTGATATATACTTGGGTTTTTAGTATTTACATACCTACTATTAACTGACTGAACTATGTTTGTTTGATATACTTACTTTTGTTTAATTATATTAATCTAATCTATTCAAAGGTTAACTATATAAATACTTCCCCCATCAGAGGGATAAATTAGCACGCACACATCTCTTTGTAAATCGTATCCTATGATTATTTTGTACATTCAATAATTATACTACTATTAGGATTTTCTCTTACAGTAGTCCGAAAAAACTCAGTTGTAGGCTTATCACCCAACAGATACCGTATCAAACGTAAATCAAGTACCGAGGCAAACCCATCAGCGCTTTCCCAACACTATTTGTCCTGCCGATTACAGGATTACGGCCGTAAGTACCGACACGGATTTCTATTGTAGCACAGGTATTACATAAGCGAGTTTGCATTGCAGATTGCTTTCAGCGCAATGCAAATACTAATAGATGCGGCTCGTGGGTGCGGGTGCGGGGGATCGCCGAAACCGAATTTTCGGCGAACGATTGTTGATATCAATCGTTCACTATGTGTAAAAAGCTGGCTAAAAGGAAATTCGTCGAGAACAAGGATTTTAGAAAGTGGAGTTTGCGTGCGTAAACGCATGAATCAAATCAAGATATTTTATTTAGAGTAAAGCTACACGCGCACTGATAGTTAGAACAGAATTGAATTAAAATGTTTTTTTTTAATTGTCTAGATATACAGTGAATTTCTAGTTTTTTGATCCGGTTCCTTTTCTTCGAGGGGGACTTTGATAAAATCTTGTGTATTTATTCTTGGGTGATCTGTGGCAGTGAAAACATTAGTGTACTATCTTGGTGTGTACTGAGGTATAATAATAATACTTAATATAAATAAATAGTTTTGCTTTAATACTACATTCTAAAACATAAAAGTAGCCCCATTTTTACTAAAGTATTCCACATATTACCAGCTAGCACGAATTTCTAAATAAAAGCTTGTAACAATAACCGCGTGACCTCATCAACATTTATAAACTTTCCCTGTGTCATTTGAGTGCATGGTATGATGGACGTTACATACCATTCCGATATGGCGTTTGCCATCGCACATACCAACTTAAATTTCATCAGTCGATACCTACTTTTTAATGTTTTAATCAAACTATACCTAGTAGTGCTTATGCCGAGGAAAACCTGTTGCTAATCACTTTTTTAGCGTGAGTCTTAATAGCAAAACCACAATTTAACATTTACTGGTATTTCGCCGAAACCGAATCTCGGCAGTAGAGGCGTCCATTTCATTGTACACTCCAGGACAAAAACACGACGAGCGAGGCAAATTGATTTTTTATAGATACGTCAGGTTGTATGCTTTTACAGCTTTGTTTTTGTTTTTTTAAGTGTGGCAGTTATATTGTCCGCAATTGCAGTATAAAATGGTAAGCGATACTATACAATAATAAAATTTTACTTTGTTTGGCGGGAATTCATTTTATCTAAAGTTCTTTCTATCCAGGACAAGCATAAAACGAATAGTAAAGTGAGTCTATAAGGATTACTACCTAGCTCGTTCACGGGCGCTTCTCAGTGCATTTTGATATCGGTGGTCTCATTATTGACGTTTTTCTATGGTTCATAATTATGTAATCAATTTTGAATGGTACTAAAACCTGCTACAAATATACATCATCACATTATCTCCGTCGTTTTAACCCACGCTTGAGAAGCAGTGGAAATTATAATGTGCTCTGCCTATCCCTTCTGGTAATATGAGCGTGAATGTATGTATGATACTAAAAATATTCACACGCGACTACCAAAGCCTGGTAAGTAAACCGTTTCACCATATACCCTCAGTCCCTCACATATGACGGTTGATGCATTATATATGTCCCATTACAAATCGCCCCATCACCCTTGCGCAGGTCAAGAAGCCAACATAAAACACACCGTCACTCATAACTGCTTATTACAGCACTTGAATTACAGAAGCGCTCGAATTACATGTAATAGCGCGTAATATTCGGCACGAGGCGTAATATTCGGCGATATTTTAACGCGGCAATGGACGCCGGAATGGCGATAATCAGGCAGACGGCTACTTGAGGGGGTGTGAGGGTAGATATGGCAGAGTGGACAGTTGGTTGATAGTCGCGGCTAACTTTATCCGGCTAAAACATGTTATAGTACTAGCGAGGGAAGCGAACGAAATTGTCCGTTTCACCTTCGGTCAACATTCTTTCGTTTCTCAAACTACCGTGCACATAACTAATGAACTAATTAATTATTATTGTTATTACTGTTTACATTAACCATTTGATTTGTAACTATGGTGTTACCAATAAAGTATTGTATTGTATCGTATGTCCGGATTTCCAGATGTTCGCCTGTTATCTTGTAGACTATAAGTCGCATTTCTCCAACGATTCTTGTGAAATTTTGTGAGCAGGTTTAATTATTACTAGCGACCCGCCCCGGCTTCGCACGGGTACTATATTATACATATAAACCTTGCTCTTGAATCACTCTATCTAATAGAAAAAACCGCATCAAAACCCGTTGCGTAGTTTTAAAGATCTAAGCATACATAGAGACAGACGGCGGGAAGCGACTTTGTTTTATACTATGTAGTGATAGTGATATTGTATTTTTTGGTCGACTCAGTGTTTCAACATTTGTTTTCTATGATAGGCTCGCGAGCTTTACAGTTACAGAAGCCATTGGTTAATAACACTATGAAAGTGAATGGATCAAGAGGCTTTTCAGGACTGTAGTTTGGGAATCTGTGATCTCTGCCTGCTCCTCGAGGAATAGTAGCTGCCTGCGCAGTTCACCCACGTATTTATTTATTTATTATGACCTTCAACAATAAGCATACCATTACATAATAATGCTCTTCAGTGCACAATAAATAAAACTAAGTACCTTATTAATTACAGAAGGACACAGCAGCATGTATCAAGTAACAGTGAAAATATAAAAAAAAACTGATTAAAATTAGTTGACTACTAATAGTATTGACACATGTCTATGTCGAGATTCAAATTGAGACAAAACGTAGTTGCGTGTTTCTAAAAGTAGATGGCATGTCTGTACTATTCTGCTCTTTGTCCCATTCCGCAACAACTCAAGAGCATGTGACATATGGGGCGCGGGTGCGGTTGAGTCCGTGACAAATGCGGTCGCGTGCCCGTGGCGTGCCCGCGCGCCGGTCTATAGGTGACATAATGCGGCGTAATTATATCTAGCCTGTTGGGAGATTATTCGTTAAGGGGAAACGTTTTGTGACATTTCTCATACAAAAGGGAGTTTAAGGGTTTGCGTAACTGAATAATACCCTTGTTATTCGGAAAATAAACTGATTTAGTATGTTTGTAGTCAAGTGTTACGATATTTAGCTTTACTACAAAACCTTTTTTCGATGGTTGTTTAATTCACATATGAGCATAATTCTAATACATAAAACAATGTATGCATTTCTGGTGTAATTGAAATAGTATTGTATCAATGTAGGTATCACCTATTCGTGTTAAAAATACAAAGAGGCTTATTTTCAAAAACAAATCCTTCGATTTTTTCCCATCAGAAACCAAACTAATGTTACATGGGCATTTCAAAATACTGAAATAGACATTTATGGTAGTTTTATCAATATCAAATATTGAATAGTTATAATAGTTAATAATCATATGACCAAAGGTACTTGCATCTAATCTAAATGCAATATACGCCTCCTGTTAAAGGATAACAATGATTATAATAATGTAATAAAAAAAAATGATTATAGCAATGAGGCGTGACTTTGACGCCGACGGTGCAACTCATACAATTCTCTGCCTAGCATGATAGGTACAGTCGAGTTCTCCAATATCTACACAGACAAACTTTCAAAAATATCTATTACAGAGACTTTATTTTTACTGACATAAGACACATGTGTAGATATTTTTGAAAGGTTGTCTGCGTAGATATTTGAGAACTCGACTGTACTTCATATCGGACATAAACGCGACCATGCTACCAGTGCTATTATTACTAGCTGTTCAGTTTTATGAATAATGTTACAGGTTACAGCTCAATACTTCTATTTGAATATTTCACCACATCAAAACCACTATTATAATCTGCGCGGCAGAGCTCCGCCAAGTCCGTTAGTTCCACCACTGACGCGAAATAGAATTATTTGACGGCACAGACATGTATGCCCGTAATTAATTGTCAACGTCGACGTCCAAAAGCCATATTCCTTTGGAAACAAAGGCCATATTAGCATAGCTTTGTTTGCATGAGATTATCGCGTTGCATGCGTGGTGCAGGTTTTAGTTTTAATGGCCGCATTATGCGAGTAATTTTGTGTAATGTGAGCGCCGCTTTGAGATGGCCGTTGTAAACGTGAGTTATTTTTGTTAGGTTTGCGGACTTGGTTTTTCATGCGTTGGTAATATGAAATGTTTATAAACGTTGCTGTATGAAATAAATACACGTTATTTGGTTTTCGTGTTGTGTGTAACTGCAGTCGGTGGACGTTATTAAAAGTCTTGTCAGTCGAATAAAAAGTTTTTTAGTTAGACCCGCAACGCAGTACTACTATATGCTTTGGCTTTGGAATGCTTTTATGATTGTTAAACAAACACTTTGACAAAAATGAAGTTCCTTTACTGTCAATCCAGTGCTTTGAGATGCTCGTAATAACACCGTCCTACTTCGTGGCAGTCACCATCAAATAATATCTGAACGAGCACTCTATCACCTTAACAATAAATGTTCAGATATTTATGAGCACCTTGCGCTCCACTATTATTGGATGGTGACAGGCTTAACTAATTTTTACAATAACTCCCTTTATTAACCTAACAAAATTCCCCCGCAAACTAAGGTCAGCGAGATTCAATAAAACAAAAAACAAACGCCAATAAATTCCACATCGGGACGTATTAAGGGAACAATTCCTAATCGAGTTACAGACTCCATTGTTTTGGCGAAACTTTATTATCTTTCGGCGAAGATACTCGGAAAATATGCCGCCGAAGACAATATTTTCGCTTATCTCTTGTAATTTATGCGAAAACTTGCCGAAACTTGGCCGCTTAGAGACGCCCATCTCGGCAGATGTCGATTGCGATAGACCGGTTCAGTTGGCTTGATACGTGACAAATGTCGATTATGAGGTCTCCGAAACGAACTTCTGCAGTGTTACATAAGGTATGCAAAACCCTTTACGAGCAGTTAAAAATGTTGAAACTCATAAAAAGGTCGAGTGACAACAAAGATGTACATAAATTTTAATTACGTTCGAGTACGTAAGTCCTGTTCAGTACGAGAAATTGTAAAAGTTTAAATCCAAAATTGTGTGCAGCAGTCAAATCTCTGTTTCTACCTGTTCAGATAAACAATTCGATATTTGTCAAATATCAAGCTTACCCCTGAGGAAACACCATTCGTCTCAAAATCCTATTTCACGGCATCACTCGTTTGAAAACCTACCCCTAGCACGGTCTAGACATACAATAAATGCACTAGATGGGAATTCCGGTGTGTGAAATTTCAAAGGATTTCTTTGCGGTGTCATTGATGCACTCAAGAGCTGTTCGCGATCAAGGGTTGTTTGCGACGCTTACGTGACAACACTAAAGTAAGACCAGTACACCAGTAGGTCTAGTTTTATGGAGAAAATCCATAATTATCGCCTGTTAGCGTTATGCTGTCTACTTTAACATGGGCAGCTACCTGTACGTCGTCGACGCACGAGATAGACAATTCGTCTCTTTCCAATTACAACATTTAAAAAGAGACGGATAGTCTATCTCGCCGCGACACAGCTCGCGCGCCGTCTTGTGCTAAGGGTTAGCCAGCAAAGAGTATACAATACTAAGGTGTACACAACCACACACACACACTAGTCTTTTGCGATTTTAACAAATTGAAAGTTTCTTTTTTTATGTACTGCCAAATTGCTGGCAACAAAGGCAATGAACCCGGCAATATTGCCAGTGGGTATACTTTATTATTAAGAGTATTTTGAGGAAATGGAAATAATAGCAATGACACATCAGTAGCTATAAAGGCACTTGCAGTGGTTAATTGGGTTGGACGGGTTCGGCGTCTTTTAAAACTTCCAAGTTGCCCCTTATCAAAGCTTTAATAGTCTTAAAAAGGTCTAGTTCGTCCTCCGTCTTCACGATTAGAGATGCTTAGCCAAAAACTTGGAATTAAGGTGTAAATTTCCATTGACATGAAGATCTTTTTTTTCTCTCTCTCTTTGATGTTACCGAAAAACAGTCCTCGCGAGAATTCGGGCGACTGAGTACGCGATTACTGATGATTTCCAATGGAGCTAGTGATTCTGTATATACCTATGAATGGTGGGTGATAATACTTAATGGATTATGGGTGAAATGGAGACTGAACTGAACTATATGCCGTTGAACTTTTTTAGGTTATTAACTATAGAGGTGACGAGTTTGCAAAGTGTAGTTTCTTTTCACATAAAGTTCTAAAGGTGACAATAAATAATTTTGCCGCAGTTGTAGAAAAGCCAGCTGTAAAATACCATGACATTTATCATTTGGCGACATTGCCGTGACGTATAATAAAACCATTCGGCCCTCCAAAGCGCCCACACATAAATAAACATGACGGACCCTCAAAGACGTCTCTAATCGCTCACAATTCCACCCTGTATAGCCTCCTGTGTTTAATGTGTTAAACGATCACTACAGGCTGATGCGCAAAGCATTTTTAAATTGAGTACTGAAACCGGTCCTGCGCCACCCGCATCCAGCGAACTTCCTCGATCTTCACCAGAGGGGTAGCCACGTAACGTTTCGTACAGGACAGTTTAACTGTCATTTTTCCATATAAAAGTTGATATTTAATTTACCTAATGTGCGTATAATGCGTTACGTGATCGACCTGCAGGTCATCAGTCCACCTTGTGGGGGTCTACCCGCGCTGCGCCTTACTTGTCAGTATTATATTGGCGCAGTAGTATTTCATTGCCTGTAAACATATGCCTCATATGTGCATCGATTTCCGCATTCACACAATTTATTTTATAAAGTTCTCCTTTCACTAAAAACACCTTGCAAAAAACGTTAAGTAGCTCATTGTTCTAACTTGAACACACGACACTGGAATACAAAAACTGGCGAAAAAAGAACACCGCTTATATTCCACTTTGGTTAACCTCCGAAACTATAAATTTCCCTGCACAATTACGAACAGGCTCACGTCTGGAATTTTTCTAAGAGGGGACGGCGAGGGGATGAAATTGTAGAAAATATTGTTTATGATTGCCATTATGATTAATGATTGCGTGTTATTACGTTTAATAAGAATAAACACGGTTAGGGGTTTAGGAAATCCCAGTTTAATGAGTAACTTTATGAAAATTTAAATTGAAATTGATATTGACACGAAGGTTTATCTGACTGTATTTGCATTAACAAGCATGCGTATAACAATAGGTAGCATAATTTATCTTCATTCTATATTATAAACAAGAGAAATATTTTTTCAAACAGTTAACGGGTACTTCCCGACCCGTTACATAAAAACTTATAAACATACCTACAGACTGACATAGTCACAAACCTCTTTATAACATACATTTGACAGTCCGTCATGAATGCGCCCGAATTGCCCATCGTGGGAGCGAGAGGTCGTACCGTGGCCACTGTAAGTTAAACCCTGAGTTTAATATCATCATCATCATCATTGGCCTTTAGCATCTATAAAGCGTACCTAGCGTAGCGTCCATTCAAGTGCGGCACTTACGTACGTGGCTTGTCAGGCCAATACGAGAGCGACAGGTGACGCCTGCAGATATGACATGTAAATGTCATACACAGTGCCGTTAGAGGGGCAGCAGCGCGCTGGGGTCTCAATGCTCGTTTTTGGGACAACAGGTCAAACCAGGCGATATCGTGTAGTGTCACGCCTTCATAAAGTATCTTACTCCAAAGGTCTCGGTCCTGAGACTGCTTTTCCCAATTCACGGGGTCGATCTTGAAGGACAGCATGTCACGCTTTGCGCTGTCCTTAAACCGTAACATAGGACGCCCCACCGGTCGCTTAGCGCAAGCTACTTCACTCAAGAGAGTTTTACGTGGTAAACGAGAGGGCTCCATCCTCTGCACCTGCCCGAGCCAGCGCAGACGTCTTTGTTTTAAAACTGCTGCAATACTGGGTAACTCGATCCTTCCAGGAGATGTTTAAAATACACCGAAGACAGCGCATGTGAAAGTTGTAAAGTTAAATATAGCCAGCTAGTAATAAATATAGCCAGAACGTATCAAGTGGATATACGCCGACTGGCAACACTGTGGTCCTCAAAATAATGGTCCAATACTCACATATGGTTCATTAAAGCAGGCGGGCCAGGCCGTTCGGTAGCACCGGTGTGGTCCAAAAAAACTCTCTGGTCATATTACCTCTGCGAGCTCCGCTATAACTCGGAAAACTGCTACACGCTACGGCGTAGCACACGCAGCGTTGCTTGGCCTCGCACTTTTGTAGTGCCAGGAGGGAGGTTGCTAAAGTGGGCGCCCTTCTCGTAGGTGCTTTGCTCTACAAACGGTTTTTTGGATGTTATCGGCTACGACACATACATATCGGTCTGAATGTGATATTCATTCTCGATCCATGATCCACATAATTATGCGTCATACCACTACGAGCGATTTACACAACATAGCGTAAAAAATGATACTGCTTGATGGATTTTCGCATGTTATCAGCTACGCGCGTAACGCTACGAAACCGTTGGCGCTAATTGTGCTAACCCATTCAAAGCCCATGACTACCTGCATATGAGTCTTGCGCCGTCGAGCGAGTTACGCTACAAGGCGTAAAAATGCTGCTGCACGTTAAAGCGTAGCCTCGAATAGCTTAAACATAGTACTTGTTTAAAGGAAACATTACTGTAACATACAATATGGTGGATGATAAAGGATCGTCTCCAGTCAATTTCCGCAGAGCTATAAATCCACAGACGGGGCGCGGAAATAAGCGACCGTCCCAGAATTGTTGCGTACGCGTAACAAGGGAAATAATGTAGTTTTTCACTGCCTTGTGCCGCCGTAATTGAGTTTGTCAACTTTTGCGGTCAGTTTTATGCCAACAAATAAATAATATAAATTGAGGATTCCGTGTAGTTGTTAAACATGATTGTATTGAATTTCTGCTTTGACTACGTTAGGACGTTAGGAGTACGTTCACGTGTCTCATAATCATTTACACTTCCGAATTCTTATTTTAGGGAATCTATTTTCCTGGATGAAATATGGTCTTTGTTTAAAAGAAAGCTATTATTTACATATAAGGCGCGTGTTTCTTTTTTTTTGTAATGCTAAATATATACTGATTTAAATGCTTTATATGTATTATTTAAGGGTCGCCAGACGCCTCACCCTCCATACAAACGTATTGGTCCTCATTTTTTAACGACATGCTAAGATAACACGGAAGTTTGTGTACACAATGGAATCCTCCATAGTTTAGCTGATCGGACACTACTTTATGTTGCTAGAAATTTAAATAGAACAAAAACGTTTTTTATACAAGGTCGCTTATTTTTTTACTTTGGTCCTATTATAACATTTATAACATAGAAACAGAAGCTTGTTTGCGTCCTAGATATGGCGGATCTCATTGTGTATAAAAAGTTTCAAGTTATTCCAACGTCCCGTTTTAAAACGAGAACCAAACGACGTTTGCATGGAGCACCGACTTAAGTCGACCGTGCTGCGGACTCTTAACAGTCCGTAGGCTGACTGAAGTACAGAACTAAAAGTAAAAAATAATAAAAAATAAGCTATTTCTGTCGCACGCATGTTTTAGCTCGTCAAAAAATCAAATAAAAATGCAAATGGCCGTAGTGTGGGGCGCGCGATTATGCGAACTCATGTCTGGCGATTAATAGCTGTGCATGTATCGATCGAGGAGTGTGTCGATATTTTTGAAACTTGGTTACGGGCATAGCATGGTTGTTATTTATCGTTGTACCGTAATTTTACTTCCCAAAAAACATCGCAGTAGTTTCATTTCCCAAGTTAGACTCAATGTCTCTTGGTCCGGTATTGTAGTTGACAGTATTGCTATATAGTTACGTAAAACTGTATATGAACTGTCAGCTGTCACATTCCCAACCTTAAGCCGCACGCATGTTTAAGCCCGTTCACACTGGCACGACCTGTGGTGGCGGTCAATAGTAAATTGACAATGACTCTCAAATTTACCATTGGCCGGAGAGGCTTTAAGTATTATGGCCGAATAATAGTTTTGTGATATCGACAAAGGGTTGGAACATAGTGCTCATCAAATACTTCTAAAGAAAATAGTTTTGAACAAAGTAGCTTCACAGGTTTTTGAGTTGTCGCTGAAGTGTTCCTGCTGTGTGTTGTTTAGATTTAGAAGATGCGTTTGTTGTACCGAAACATTATTTTTTAAAGGTCTGTCACGTAATAAAACTAATGATTTCTGGATGGTAGTAGATTAGGTTACATTTTCTAGCAGTCGGACAAACCTAATCCTGTGATAACTATGCTGACCTATATAGTAGATAAACACTAAGAAACTACAAATGGGCGATGTTCTTGCGAGCTAATATTTGACCCCAATGGATTCGAACCCGCAACCGTGCTAGTCATTTATAAGCCGTCGCCGCCAGCCGGCGCAACATAGAAAGATGACGATATCGTATCGATTGCTTGGAGATGGCGGCAAACTTAGATGCGACGGCTAACTTAAGAGAAACATAGTTGGCATCACAAAATCAACACTGGAAACGATCACGCAACCTTTCGAACACGTTGGGCTAACTCAAATGTCATTTTCCCGCACAAAAAGTGACGTTTAGACCTGACGCGCGTACATGCGTTGTTGATCACGTAACGCATTTGTCCGTTAGGTGAATCTAAATGTCATCACATGGAAAAATGACAGTTAAACTGTCCTAGCGCGCATCCGAAAAGTTACGTGATTACCCTGCGTAATGTTTTGTACGGACGTTAGGTAAAAATCTAAACATCTCCGTCCCTAGAGCAATGATAGAAGATCGATTTGCCGTTTAGTACGGAAAATGCATATTTCATTCAAAACAACGCACATACACTGATATATATATATATCTACAAAGGTCGTTTCGTTTATTAAATAACCCTTTTGTGTTCGATTTCCCACTTTCTGGGTCAAAGTTTCATAATATCATACTTGCATGCACCCTGCAGCCATCCGAAAACTCGCCCACCGTCCTGCAGTGCCTGTTATGATTTTAGCAAACTGAGTCATAAATCATGAGATTGCAACTGGACACAAGGTCAACCCGCAAGAACTTGGAAATGAAGATAATAACTTGAATATAAAGCAAAAGGTACATTTAAATGTTTTGAAAATATGTGACTTGACATACTTTTAAGAAGATTTTTAACATTATCCTTTAAAATTCCTTACTTACGAGTATTACTCTGTAAAAAAGATGATTAGACAAAGGACACACTTTCAAGGACCGACAAACAACTTTTCGGTAGTAAATACACATACTTTTATGTTTATTTTTCATGGAAATATATGAGGTAAGCTAATTTGACACGCCATGAATATTATAAAGGCTGAGATAACGAGCTAAAGCCCCAATCAGCGCGAAAACGAAAAACCAACCCCATTTCATACAAACTCATTTCCAATTCCACTGACGGATCTACCTCTGCATCTAAGCCCTTAAAGCCTCGGGGTGTCGCATCGCCATAAATTAGCAACCGCCGTGGAACTTAACGGCAAATTAAACAACAATTCCCACATTTCCCACCCGGGGTGAATAATTTTACAACTCACAATATTGCCGTCCGGGTTGATTCGGGAATAATTATAGTTTGATGGGGAATTGGGTAGGTTGTGTTGTTTAGGGATTGTGAAGGTTGGGTGTGATTTTAATTGGTAATTTCGTATGTAGGTATGTAAGTTTGCATACTATTGCACGTTGTGACAAAAAAAAAAAAGAAAAAAAAAATAGAAATATTGTCAGTAATCGGCAAGTGTAGCCGCGTCGTCGGCGAGCTGGAGCATGCACCTGGGCCACAACGGAAGAACAGCGCTGGCTTTGCCAGCTTCATGCTGAGTTGTGGCCCTTTTGTGACAAACAGTGTTCGGCCTATTTTTGTAATTTTGTTACCTACGTGTTTGTCACAAATAAATGCTTTTCTTTCTTTCTTTCTTTTCTTTTAAGTATCCTTTGGAGTTGCATGCGTCTATAGGCTGCGGTGTCCGTTTACTATCAGGTGGGCCGTACGCTTGTTTGCCACCGCCGTTGTATAAAAGAAGTATGTATGTATAAAACAGGTGGAAAATAGCAGGTACAAAAAAATACATAATTAATGTTCAAAGGCGAACTTATGCCTTTAAGGTTTTAGTTTCGCAATTAAATTTGCCTGCTATGTTGACTGAATCTAAGTTTTTTTGCGAAAAGCAAATACTTACCTATTTTCTATTATTCTAAATCAAAAGCAAAACTTGAGCCTTCAAAAACTATATGTACCTAAATAACTTAGTTACAAAAATGGTGCAAGATTGAAAAGCTTGTTAACACACGCTACGAGTACATGTCTCTTTCATTCTCTTTTATATTCTTAGAACAATCCGTTTTTCCTTACTTTTATCTCACAATATTCCTTCGGTACACGACGTACGTAAACATCGCATCTCCCATTTCCCAACATCGCGCTCTTAATACCGTCTTTTACTTTCTTGTGAAAAAGGAGCAAAAACTGGGTTAATCCCGGCCGAAATCCTGATACTAAATGATATACGCGCCATCCGTACAGCGTGCACCAATTTCAATTTACGATTGGCTATGCCATAAAATTGGCACGTGATCGTGTGAGACAAATAAGTGGTTCGCTTATGTGTATTACTAACATTGGCCGTCAGAGGCGTGTGGGTGATGAGAAGAGCGGGAGCGGATTCGTAACTGCCTGGGCACATTGTGTCAATTGCGGCGCGGTAAGCGTTTTATTCAGAAAAGAGGCTATCCGCAGCAGAGCCAAGGTAACCGATATAGCCTTCCGAATCATTAAACTTAAGTGGCAGTGGGCGGGGCATATAGCACGTAGAACCGATGGCCATTGGGGCGGAAAGGTTCTCGAGTGGCGATCACGTACCGGAAGGCGCGGCGTGGGTAGGCCCCCCACAAGGTGGACTTATGACCTGGTAAAGGTGGCTGGAGTCCGCTGGATGCGGGTGGCGCAGGACCGGTCACTGGCACTCTTTGGGGGAGGCCCATGTCCAGCAGTGGACGTCTTTCGCCGGTATAAGCGTTTTATCTGTTCATTGCGCGGTCGAGACGCGCAACGCACTGTGGTTAGTTGAGATCACACGCAATTAATTAAAACAACTGCTGCCAATACCGCCGCTGCGCAATGTCATGGCCGGACCGTTACTGTGTTTACGCACAGGCTTAATTTCGCGCGCTGTTAAACGCTATGGATTTCCACACATTCCGACACGATGTTGCTCTGTTTACGGATACGACAGGCGTATCTCTGAGCAGCTATCGCGAAACGATAACTTCTTTCGTTGGCATTTCACCCTCTCTTTCGCTCGAATGGACAAGTGCAATAAAGATAGAGATTAGAGATATGCGATCGAACGAAATTGGCGTTTGTGGTAGCTGTTCTGCATGGAAGTTTATTCTGCAGCTGACTAAATATGAACGGCCGAGATATCGATGTGTTTTTGTTTTTGCACGCGTGCCATGGCTGGCACCATAAATGAGGACCTCTGCATTGTTAATGGGGAAACAAATAATTGGAGGCACTTCCCTTCATCCTTCCTTTTCACTATCTGCGCTAATAAATAAAACGCCATCGATTATACACCTTGTTATTCTCTAGACTTCAGGAAGGGACACTACAACACACTAAACAGCAGTAATGTAAATGCTAATTAATGCATGAGCATTAATTACCATTTACCGCAATTAGCATAATACCGGTAGGTAGACATTACCTGCATGAGCAGGTAATGTCTACCTACCGGTATTATAGCCATAAGGGGCACCTCAGCGGAGTCTCAATAGAAGGCAATATTGTCACCTGTCGTTTCAGCATATTTTTTAGAGATCCCTTATAGGGATAAGTTCGCCTTTGTACTTTGATCTATTGTGTGACATGTATATTCTTTAACCTGTTATTGTGTACAATAAAGTGCTTACATACATACATACATACATACATTTTGTAGTTCCTAGATCACTTTTTGGTGCAAGGGCGCTCTGTTCGTTTGCTTTTTCTTTTAGAAGCGGTTTTTATGGTATCTGTAACAAGCGTAGAGCTAAAGGTTTTGTTGGCACTGAATGTTTAAACCCTTTCATGGTTAATGACTCGAATATGAGCCATGCCTCTACTTGCGATTCCCCGACTCACGTAGCGTTGCGTGGCGTGGCATCAAAGTAGCGTCAACCCATTAAGTACTACGTTATTCCACTCTGTAGCAGAAATCGCACGTAGAGGCATGGCTCATATGTGAGTCATTTGCCACGAATGGGTGAAGATTATGAAATGAATGAACTTTTTATCAGCCAGAGATTCCGCTTTTCTCATATTAATGTGGTCCTCCCGGAACCACATGTGGGTATTAAATTGGACCACAAATGACAAACGGCTGCTGTAAACTGATACAGACATGTATTTGCCAAATTACTGCACTGTTTAAATAGATTATCATTTTAATGCATTAGATAATTCCAATGTTTCAAGTCTGTTGAGTTATAATTTATATTTCAAATATTTATTCCGCTAGTAGGGCAAGTACGCGTTGAGAGTTATTAAGCCAGTGTTTACTAGCACTTTGAAAAGTAAGACACGAGCTTGTAATAAGTTTCTGTCAAAAAAAAAACATTTTTCTAGAAAATAATAGGAAGTAAATTCCTCGAAGAAACCTGCAGTCAATCTTTCAGTTTGTTCTAGATCTTGCTATCAGTACGAAAAATGATTACTAATTTCAAGATACCGCTGTCATTACATGACATGTTGTTGGGCGTGTGACCTCATCTCCGGTGCCGATACAATTAGTCCAATGACACCGTGAAGTATATTTAAAATACTACTTAATCTTATCAGAATACTGTTTTTTTGCCGAGAGATGCATGACGTGTCTTCGAGCGATTACATTGTAATCAACTTAACCCTTTACAAGGCGGAGGGAAATATATTTCCACCATGAATGACTATAATTTCTACTTAAAACGGTTCAATTATAAAATGTCGAAAATAAAGCCCATATATAAAAAAGTGGCTCCAAAACTGACTTAGGTAAGCCAATACAGACCGATAGCCCTCCTCCCCGCAATTTCAAAAATCTTTGAGAGAATTATGTCAAACAGGTTATATTGTTTCTTAGATAAATACCAAATACTGCACAAGAGTCAACATGGATTTAGGAAAAAACACTCCATGACCCTTGCTGTATATAACGTTTAATGCAAAATGTACTTAATATTGTTAACAATAAAAATACGCTGTAGGTCTATTGTTAGATTTAACAAAAGCCTATGAAATTTTTTCACATAAAATCCTGTTAGATAAATTGAATGGGTAAATGGTTTCGCTCCTACCTAAATAATCGCTCCCAATACGTGGAGATTGAATACCATAATATAGACACTGGCGAAGGTGTCTCTATAGCATCAGACATCCAAAAGCGTGGGGTCCTCGATTCCCCAGGGAAAAGTCCTGGGGACCGATTTTTGACTTTCGAGCGCTCGACTCTTTCACTGACAAATATTATGAAATACTATTTTGAAATGACGATAGAAAATTTAAAAACGTGCGGTATTGACCACTCGTATTCAATTCTATCGGTAGAAAGTAAGTGCCTGTGATTATGACACTACAATAACATTTACTTTTATTTAATTTTCGAGCGTTTGGAAGTCAAAAATCGCCCCCCTGGGCTGTGTCCTTCTTTTTATTTTTATTTTTATTGAATAACCGGATGCCTTTAAAAGGTTAACTTTTTTACTAACACTTCGGTAACAGCCAGTCATACGGTCACCTAATGGTAAGCTGTCATTACCGTAGCATATGAAAGCTTGCAACTCCGGGCTGTCGTATACTTATTGGCGATACTTAACAAATCAGTAGCCATTAGCTTAGACATTACATATGAGGAGTCTTTTATTTATTTAAACTTTATTGTACAGATAAGAAATACAAATGGCGGACTTAATGCCTTAAGGCATTCTCTACCAGTCAACCACAGGGCTAAACAGAAATGTTTATAGGTGCAGGCAGTTGACCAAGAAAAACACAAATGAGAAGGATAGGTAGCTAATGAAAATACATTTCGTAATATAATAATAAATACAAAAATATAATGTACATACATAAATATTACTTTGCGTACCCAGTGCAAAAAACTATGTCACTAAACTAACCAGATATATTGTTGTTGTTGTCTTTATGGTTCTAAAGGCCATATGGTGATCACTGCGCAATAACTTATCGAGTTCAGCTTCTTTCACCTAGAGCTTAACAAAAATATAATACTTAACACTAATCTCGCTTTTGTATCATTATTATAAATCCATTTTCGTCCAGGGAAACAAAAGAACCCTAACACTTAAACACATACCATTCAGCCACAATTTTGTATTAAGAGGGGCCCAATATGAGCGAAGGAGTAATAAAAGCTCCCTACATAATCCATAATTCTTTCTACAGGGCAAGGGCTAAGAGCCAAGGGTACCTACTAAGGGTAGATCATAATTCTCCAATAACACAAATTGCATTTCTAACACTGGAAGGTTTGTCAGTGTAGAGCGCGGAATGTAATAGAAGGAATGAGTTGGCTTTGGGCGGAAAGTGAGTGGTTATTGTACTCATTTAGTTAGACCGAATCTACATAATTGGTCATAAGAAAATGTTTTAGCTTCTTCATACTTGAAAAAATTGTAGGGTAGAACATATTTTTGGGATTGTTTATTGAAAAAAAAAAGATTTTACGTATGTTGGCATGAAACGTCAACGGTCCAAACTAAGTCTAGTTTTTACACAAATGTTCAACGAAAAGGCGTGTAATGTTTTCAGGGTAGATTACTTTGATCTAATAAAATGAATACATTTTGTAGTATATGTGGGTGACATTGCTTGTATAGTCTGTAATAGACTTAAAGGCCATTAATGATGATGATATCACAGGTATTTGGTGCCTGAAGGCAAGGTCAATAAAGGTGCAATTTGAGGTATCTGTTATTACTGCTTGTGATGAACAGAACATTTTACGCCTCCTACACACACACACACACACACACACACACACACACACACACACACACACACACACACACACACACACACACACGCGCGCACAAATTCTGAAATATCTCTTTTCTATTATTTAATGCAATACCTTTATACATGAGAATCTACCTAAATGAAATGATTTTTTTTGTCGGTTATATAAATAACTGTGTTACTCGTAATGTTAATGTTAAATTATCTTTAATGTATTTTACGTCACTCGGGCGCAGAGGCAAATCTCACTTCACACCCAGGAGAAGACGTAAAATTGTGTACGCACCACGGGCGGTAATTCGTAAAGCCCCAGATTGCGTATTTATAATTATAACCCTCACCTTCGGTTCGGGCTACAAACACCTGCGATCTGAGGCATTCACGAATTCACCGCCCTAGGTACGTAATGTACTATAATGATGCACTTTCGTGATTTAATCATGTGGTGGCAAAGGACAGGCTTAACATAGTGTGAGCCACTGTTTTTTGTGTTAGGGCATATGTGAATGTATCTTCTCCGAAATACTTAAATTTTTACTTTACTTTACTTTACTTTACTTCTGGCCGGGAGGATTTTTCGCATGCCTAGCAAGCGGGAATTACTACTTTCTGGCTATGTGTGACGTAAAGTTTACTGTTAATGAAACTTCGGCCCCGTTCTAACTCTATCCATACCTTGCACCACACACTGTCATTTCCGCGTGCGAACGGGCCAGATGCTATTAACGCAGTTTGGATAATCGTTTGAGTAAATAAATAGCGGCGCAAACGCAATTAGGGCACTATTGTACGCCGCAGGGCAGTTGGGGGGTTAACTTGGAATTGCATCAACCGTGCTATAATTATGTCGTGTCAGATAGCTAGTGTCTGCGCGGCTCTGACCGGGTTAAAGAAAAAGAGCGGGTTGCGGCATAAATTATAGCCTTTCTCAATTTATTCAGCAGCTTTATTCTACAAAGGTGATCTTGAAAAAAAGTAGTCCCGGAGATGTCCCCTACATATGAACGTACAATCTCAAAGACCTCTTTATAATAGTAATATAATATTAGTAAAGAGAAAATAACGCCTATATAATTCCTTGACATATGTAGGTTGGTTTTACTACTTAATAAATAGCTACAGACTTGTGGCAATATTTCCTCTATATATTTCTCATTATATGACATCAAATTGAAGTTTATTTACGGTAGATTTCATTAATATAAGTATAGTCTCAAGCCAAATGTAGGTAGGCGAGGAGAAATTGTAATTTACCTCCCTAGGCCATTGGCTTATCTTGCACGACCTATCGCGTGGTTACGAAACATCTGCTCTAATTTATATCGGTTAGTTTATAGCATTGTCTCAGGTTTAATTAATTGTTTCATTTGTAGGCCTACGAGTATTTATTAGTATACTGTTAATATATTTTGATCTGAAAAGCGCTGTTAGTAACATTTTCGGCCACTTTGGCCTAGGTGGTAGTGACCCATTCGCAGGCGATGGTCCCGGGTTCGAATACCCGTATTGGCGTTTACTTGTGTGCTGCGCACCAATTTGTCCTCGGGACTTGGATATTTTCCATGTATTTAATCTATTTATCTAAGTATATATTAGTCTTCATATCGTCTTCTAGACATATACATATTCATAGTTATTAATTTATTTTAAGAGTCCGCAGTAAGCTCGATCGAATTTCACCTTCGCATACAAACGCAGTTACGCTCTCATTTTAAAACTGCGTATTGTATTGTGACGAAACTTTGCATATACAATGAAATGAGGTATATCTATGTCTGTAATTAGTTTATATCGTTCCAGTTTATAAAACAAATGAAATACAGAAAAAACAAGTTTTGTATGAAAAACTAAAAATTGCCGTCAAAAAAATTCTATGGTATCTGAAGCTACATAAACTGATTGCAGACATAGATATACCTCATGTCAATGTATATGCAAAGTTTCGTTACAATCTAACGCGTAGTTTGAAAATGACACCGTAACTACGTTGGTATGGAGAATCGAGCTTACTGCGGACTCTTAACTATTTTTGTTGTCAGAATGGTTCTGTATAAGCCTAAGTGTATACCACGTTAGTGGCTAATAAGAGTACGACCCGCCTGATGGTAAGCGGCTACCGTGTAGCCTATACAAGATTGCAACTCCAGCCCCCTATTCTGTAATTTGTTTTCTGCTCACCCACAAATATATCTTGACACCGCGATGCGTAGTAACCAAGCGTAGGTAGAGGTCTAGTTTCGTGACGGGTGAACGGCGGGGTGAGCCGCATTAACGCTTAGTGAATAACAGCCCAGGGGATTCGCATGCGACACCTTACGCCACTTTGCTAGATGTCGAGTGGCATTTGATCCCAAGTGATTGTCCAGCTCTCTGTTCCTGATTTTTCTCCGCGTCAGTTGTCAATTATACTCGAGATAAGTAATGAAACATTAATTATTAACAGGAAATCCTAAATGAAGTGTCACCCATAAATCTCTGACTGAACTAACTTGAAATGGCCCGAAGTTTTTCGAACAATAATCTATTAAGGGCACGATAACGCGATTCGCTTTAAAATTAATTGATTTTATTCAAATTTCTATTAGGCCTATGTTCCTTGAGATTGCTATGGGCAGATTTAGATAAGTTAGAAATTTGGATGCGGTAATAATTTTGCCACCAAAACTTAATGTAAAAGAAATAAAATAATGAAGGTTTCCGTAACAAATGATAGTAGGTATTCATGGGACACTCACGGCAGTTTTATTTGGGAAAGGCAGTTTTTCAGTGATTACTAAAAACCTTGGGACATATCTAGTTCAAAACAAATTTTGTTGCAAGTAGAGGTACTAAATAAATACTACGTTTACGTTTTTTGCATATTATTATTATATTGTTTGATTCCGCGATTCAAAAGTCAGAGGGGACACATTTTTTGTGAATTTCGCAGCGGTTATCTTCGTGGAACTATTTTTAAATCGACAATTGTTTAACTTGCACGATTGATGCTTATTTGCGGCGCCACGAACTGCTATCAATCAATCAATCAAATTGTTTATTTGCTGGAATACTACTGTACCAGTAGGCAAAAATAGGTCTGAGTATGGGCCTCAGCGCTCAAAGCGATTGATCAAAAATTATTCTCCAGAAACGCTTGCTCAAATATTCTTCATTTCTTCAGAGACGAGCGGGGCAATTGGCGGCGCGGGATCCGCATCAGAACTAATCAGAAGTCGCCGCAATACAAAACTAACTATGGCGTTCCATAGTCGTCAGCCAACCTACGTCTCGTACCGTCACCGCAGCCCCCGTATTCTGTAACTTGTTTTAAGCTCACCACAACGCTCACCCGCAAATATATCTTGACACCGCGATGTCCGCGATGTGTAGTAACTAAGCGTAGGTAGAGGTCTAGTTTCGTGACGGGTGAACGGCCCCTCCGGCCGCGATGGCAACTGAGTTTGGTAACCAGTTGCCGAAAAGTAATGAACATTCTTCTTACGCAACCAGTTGCCAAACACGAATGACTATTCTCGTTACAGAACTATTTACTTTTACCTTCGTAGTTTCGCAACCAGTTGCCAAAAAATAAAAAAAGTCTTATTATGCAACCAAAATTACTAAAGGATTAAACATACATTCCAACCTTTTTCAAGCTAGATGTATTCTCGTTACGTTTTCTGTCTGACATAGTTGACATCTATCAATTGATTTGCCCTATTAATAAAGGTTATCGATTATTTGCTGTGTTATATCTATTACAAAACAGTTTACATCTAGAATTTATAGAAGTAAATCAGTCATCTAGAAAGCTAACAACATGTCTACTTCAAATATATACCCAATCGCAATTACGAAAGGGCCCAGTGTTCTACCAAGATAGTTAATAACTGGCATGCTACGATATCGTGATGTCGAGATCCATTACTTGGTTGTCGAATGTTTGCCCGACGGTCATATTCCCACGACGGTCATTTGCCCGAACTTCGTCTGCCCGAATTTCATTTGCCCGAATGTTTCGTTTTCCATAATATTCATTTGACATAATTTTATTTTCCATAATGTTGTATGCCAGAATCATTCATATGCCAGAAACTTTACTTGCCTTAAGATTATTCTTAAATGCAATAATTTTACTTGATAGAATATTCGAGTGCCATAACAAAAACTACATTTCTGCGAGCCGTTAGAATGTTGTGAATGTTCGATACGATATTATTAGTTTTTCCGCTCTTTTATAAAAAAAAACCCTCGAAGACGAAAGCGGGAGCGAAGCTCCCGCTTCCGTCTTCTAACCTATCCGCGATCCGAGTCGGTTTTGCCACTAAGCCCCTGTTCCCTACTGCCTACGGATCGCGGAACGCTGCGGATCGCTGATATGTTCGAGGTATTTTTTTTTTAGTTTTATACTTAGTTCAGTTTAATTCTTTTGAAAGAAATGTGACTTTGGATTTATTACTGAGTTGTGAACTGAGAATGTTAAGTCCTGTTAAGTAACCAGATTTGAAAAATTCTTAGGTGGCAACTATAGTTCTGTAACAAGAATAGTCATTCGTGTTTGGCAACTGGTTGCGTAAGAAGAATGTTCATTACTTTTCGGCAACTGGTTACCAAACTCAGTTGCCATCGCGGCCGGAGAGGAACGGCGGGGTGAGCTGCATTAGCCCGTAGCGAATAACAGCCCTGATGTGGCCTGTTCGTAACCAAGGCTTAAAAGTCCGCCGACGACAAAAAAAATTGTCATTATAATTAACGGCCCAATAATTCGCGTCCACGCATCTTATGGATGGGTTAAAAAGAGACATAGATATGATATAGTAAAAATGATCAGCGGGCAGACCAACAGCTCGATGGTCAGACGAAATCTGCCCCATAACAAGCAAGCAGTGGATATGATTAGCACAGGACCGAGGAGAGTGGCTTAATAAAGAAGAGGCCTATACAGCAGTGGGTAGATAAGATACGGGCTGATTAGATAGATACATTATAGGGCAGTGGGCGGGGCACATAGCACGTAGAACCGATTGCCGTTGGCCGTTGGGGCGGAAAGGTTCTCGAGTGGCGACCACGTACCTACCGGAAGGCGCGGCGTGGGTAGGCCCCCACAAGGTGGACTGATGACCTGGTGAAGGTCGCGGGAGTCTGCTGGACCGGTCACTGGCAGTCTTTGGGGAGGCCTATGTACAGCATTGGACGTCTTTCGGCTGATATGATGATGATGATTATAGGTACCCAAAAGTACCGCATCCACGAGTCATGGTACGGTGTTCTATAAAATCCCCACTCGACGCTTGTAATTGAAAAGTTTGCGCGTGGAGATGTAAAGCGATTTATAAGACAGACGGACGGACGGACTGCGAGCTAGGGTTCCGTGGTTCGCCTTTATTGGTAGGTTGGAAAGTTAGGCTTCGTTATGGGCAACCGTGTAGTAGAGTATCGAAATAGAATAGAGCGGGCGTAGCATAGTTGGCATTATGAACTGACTTAAAAAAAAGGAGGAGGTTCTCAATTCGGTTTTTTTTTTTTTTATGTTCTCAGAACTCCGTAATTTATCAGCCGATTCATACAATATTTTTTTTGTTTGTAAGTATATGCTTCCAGATTGGTCTCGTTATTTTCAAAAATCCAGTTGGATGATGGGATCCCTGAGGCATTGAGGGAACTCCTCAAATATATTAGGCTCGCATGTAGTAATTTCTGTATTCTACTATAAATCGTGTATTTTCACCCGGAAATCACAAATGTGGTAAAGTGGAACTGATGGTGAAGACCACAGATGTCTCCTGCAACTCCCCAATAATGTAATTAAAACATTTAAAACTGTAAACGTACGTCACAGATTCTGATATGATTCCGTTGAACGTAGCAACTAATGAAGTGACAAAGGTCTCAGAATCACCTTTATTGAAGAATACAAATATTGTCGGCCGACATACAGCGATTTGGTTTTTTCTTTAATCAATGTTCTTTTGTTAAAGTGGAAAGGAAATGTGGAAATGTTCATGTGGCTTGGCGGAGTACTGAATTGAAGTCGGTTAAAACTTTGTTTTTAAAGTAAATTATATGGCTTATCGCCGTAGTTAAGATACCTGTCACGTTTTGATAAGTATGCGAGTGCGAGAATGACGGATGTCTTTTCCACAACGATGAGTTTGTGATAAACTATGCACCCTGGTCGTTTGAGTAAATAAGATCTGAATATAATTTTTCGCATAGGTCTTCTTATCTTTAGAAGGCGACTCAAGAAGATCTTGGGTGTCGCCAGTGCTTCTGGAGGGTACCATAGCGCTTGGCCAAATACTCCAAAGAAGCTGGTAAGTGGTCTTAGAACCAGTCTAATGTAGAGGGTTTTGGTGCAGATAAGTTTGTTTTGAAGTCCTTCGTATGACACGGCGCATTTTTTTAGGGTTCCGTAGTCGCTAGGAACCCTTATAGTTTCGCTTTGTCTGTCCGTCCGTCCGCGGATAATCCCAGTAACCGTTAGCACTAGAAAGCTGAAATTTGGTACTAATATGTATATCAATCACGCCGACAAAGTCGTAAAATAAAAAGTGAAAAATATTTTTTTATTACGGTACCTCCCCTATACGTAATGTGGGGAGTGTTTTTTTTTCATTTCAACCCTAACGTGTGATATATTGTTGGATAGGTATTTAAAAACGAATAGGGTTTCCCATAATCATTTTTTGATAATGTTAATATGTTCGGAGATAATCGCTCCAGAAGTTAAAAAAAATGTGTCCCCCCCTCTAACTTTTGAACCATAAGTTTTAAAAATATGAAGAAAATCCCAAAAGTAGAACTTTATAAAAACTTTCTAGAAAAAATATTTTGAACTTAATAGGTTGAATAGTTTTTGAAAAAAATTACAAAATAATTTCTGAACTAAGTTTGTAATTTAACCGTATAAGCAGGTGTTTATTGTACCTGTAATTTCTACAAAATCACAATGAAATGACGTGCTTTCAAATAAAGTAAAAAAAACGTGAAAATCGGTTCACGCAATAAAAAACTATCCCATAAAAATCATCTTCCACACTTTAAGCTCGCGCGCAATAGTTTACTTAATTTTCCGATAGATGTCGCTGTATGTCGGGTTTTAGGGTTTTGTACTCAATGTAACAAATAGCTCAATGTAATGCTTAAGTGGGGACACTTACTGTGACGGACGAAAAACTACGGAACCCTACACTGAGCGTGGCCCGACACGCTCTTGGCCGGTTTTTTTTTTTAATACAACGACGGTGGCAAACTAGCGTACGGCCCGCCTGATGGTAAGCGGACACCGCAGCCTATAGACGCATGCAACTCCAAAGGAGTAACATGGGCGTTGCCGACCCTTGATATGTTTGAGGATTCACCGTGTTGACACAACGTTATTGATAGTTTCCAGCCACTTGAAAAATACTACGTGCACTACTGGCAAATGATAGATGCGTATACTTAACACTCAAAATGTTTGTACTGAAATGCTTTGTTATTAGAAATCTATATACAGAACCCTCCGTTTTTCCAGTCTTTCGCGTTGTTACAGATAAAGGACATCCAGAACAATTATTCGGCGTGACATGACAGTAGGCTTAGCCGAGATTTATGGTTGCAGGCTTAAACTGGGTTCAAACCATCTTTGCAGACAGACGCAGACCTCTATTATACGAATGACATAGAGCTGATGATGTAGGGCGTAGCAAAATGTTATTTTATTTATTAAAAACCCGTCTCTTAAACTACCCGTTTGACCTGGTCAAACGGGTAGTAGGTACTCGGGGTCCGCGAGTGCTGAGAAAGGCTGAAAACGTCGGGACGTGTTTAATTCTCAACATATGCGCTAAAATCAATTACAATCAATAATTCACACAATAGGAGTGCAGACACTTAATAAAATAATCAATAATGACATATTTCCTCGAAAAAGGATTAAAAATGTAGTCAAATAGAGAAAAAAACAACGCAAAAGGTTAAATAATCATGTAGTAAGTGTCCAAAGTTTTAATGTTCTGTTCCTTTTTCGCAAAACGCCTTCATATGAAACGATAACGCTTGCAGATTGTGACGTCACTATAGACGGCAACGTGCCGCGCCCCGTCGTGGCATCGCCGCCGTCGACGTAGCCCCCCGGCAGCCTCGTGTAATGTGACGTCACACACTGTTTGCGTTTTCTCTCTCAAACATTATTAAAACGGTTGTAGCTTCGTAATTCTTTGATATATCTGAATGGGATTTTCGTCCCTAGGCATATTTTTTTGCCTTCTTTCTTTTGGAGTGATAATAATTTTTGAGTCTACACCCCTATTATCTCAATAAGGTCTAGTTTTCCCTCTGGGGTGGAAGCTCAAATGACAGTCGCTTTCGTAAAACTACTCTATACGCCATATGTGTCTACCCTGGGGTATTAGTTACCAAATCGAACCCTGAGCTCATTTGAGCACTACGTCATATGCTGCAACATTGTCTATGAAGCCTAACTTTGCCTACCTTATAAAACGGCTTTTGTTACCTAAGTATGTAACCTGCTTTTTTGGGAGAAGAATGCGAGCAGTACAACCATTTGTATCTTACTCACCCAATCGAGTTAATCCCAGTTTTATAAGGTGGGCAAAGTTAGGCTTCATAGGCAATGTTGCAGCATATGACGTATCCGGAAAAACAGGAGATTGATGACTATGCGATAAAATCTGTTCAAATAATTTTATTTATTAATGAAAATAATTCGCGAAAACCGACAATAAATATTATCTTATCTCATTCACATTTATAGTAGGCGTACTACTTGCTTTGTAGTTGTTGTGTTTTAGGAGATAAGTAAGGTCGTGAAAGACATCGCTCAGGTATAAAAATTTAAATGAAAATGACAATTATTTATTCCAGACAGAGTCCATAGGTGCTTTAAATCAAATTCCAAAAAATCAAGTCATCTAGTCAAAAAATAATCATCAATATCATCATTCATCAAATTGAATAAAACTAGCTTTTTTAACACAATCCTTTATGAACTTAACGTGAATGACCATCATTTTCTAACGTTTTACCAGGTTGTGCCCTAAAGGAGAACAGGGGTCTCTTTGGTACCTAATCCCAAGGTATGGCGTAAACAGTAGTTTTGCGAAAGCGACTGCCATCTGATCTTAAAAACTAGACCTTATTGGTTATCCCAAACCGGTGGCCCCGATCCGCCCCCGACCGGTTTCCTCAATGTAATTTAACGTGAATGACTCTTATTATTAAAACTTGACTACAAGAGTTCCAAGGCGTTATCATTTCCATTCAAAATCACACGACATCCCGAAATTCTCGGCCAAATTTTTCGTCCTGTTACGTCCACGGTGCTTGATTTATTGCAGGCCAGCATTGGGCAATATGGCGGCTATCCATCATAGGCACTAGAGTGACCACACGCCCTGAAATATCGCGGGACTTGTCCTGTGATAAATGACCAAACGGTTCGCTGTCACGTCGCATTATTGTATTAATAGTTTTCGAGAATGGTGTGTGTTTGTGAGACGTCGATTTGTAATGATAATGATTTTGTGGGATTGCTAAAATTCTCATAGTCTGTACTTTAAGGCGTTAACCTATGTATGCCCCTTGATTCAAAATGATATAGTACCTTCATATGCCCAGAACCGCATTAATATGTATAAGAGCTGTTCATCGTTTTCGAAACAAGGGCAAATGAGATACCAAAAAACAAGCATAGTTCTGAGCATATATGGGTTAATAGAGCGTAAACATACAAAGTGTAACAAAAATGGGGTATGAACCGATCAAGGGCTGAACAGGTATCGTGTTCCGGATGCGAAAAAGCAGAAAAAAAAATTTTTGACGCGATTTTTTTTTTACATTTCCATGGATCTTGTCGCCCCAGTCGGCCAACGCTCCATACTAAGGAAAAAAAATGCGTTATTTTTTTTCTGATTTTCTATTATCAGACCTGTTGCGCCCTTGATCGGTTCACACCCCATTTTTGGTACACCCTGTATGTTACACATGACTTGAGGTCTATACTTAATTTTCTTCTGATCGCAGTCACATTTCAATCTGATTGCGTGCCAAGAAAATAAATACATCAAAACAAATGCGCGAACATAAGACAATGAACCATTATATAGCCCACACCCACATGGCGACTTTTTGCAGCGATACAAACGAACGACTCTCACGCGACACTACCCATAGATCACCTGTCAAAACCGCCTTATCAACTCAACACTGTATCGCGTTTATATCGCGTCTGTGGTAGGCAGCTCCTGCGAACTGTCTTGCACGTGTCTCCCGGGTGGTACTAAAGAGTGACAAACTTTAAAGGCCAAAATAATGGATGCCATACGATTAAAAATAAAATAAACAAAAGTCGCCGTGGATAAACCGCTCAATGTGTTTAGGATACGAAGAAGATGAACCGAGTAGACGCCCTGTTCTCAGGCGCCAGTGTGGCCACCCGACACCTTTGCTAAATTAATATTAATCACATTATTACTGCCATGATTAACGACCGGCCGAGTACAACTAGTATAACAGATTGGTGCCCGTTTTGCGATAAATAATGTTGTATCAACACGCTTTTTATTATTTTTGCAAGTGCACAGCGTCTTAGGGCCTGCGCAAACCGGTGGAGCGCAGCGCAGATCACTTTAAATTTATCAATGTACTAGCTTCCGCCCGCTACTTCGTCTGCGTGGTCCCGGGATAAAAACTATCCTATATTTTAATCCAGGCTATAAACTATCTTCGTGCAAAATTTCATCCAAATCGGTTAAGCCGTTTAGGCGTGATTGAGTAACAAACATCCAAACATCTAAACATCCAAACATCCAAACTTTCGCATTTATAATATTAGTAGGATATTATTTTATATTTTAATGACATTAAGGTATAAATTTTAATGCTCTGAGACCGACCTCGGAGCATCACGGGGGATTTCCCAGAGCATTCAAATTTATACCTTAATGTAATTAAAATACAAAAGAATATACGCTGATAAAAAAGTGCTCTGCGCTGCGCTCCGCCGGTTTGCGCAGGCCATTACTTATTGCAAATTGTATTTCTATACAGTACTATCATATAATGCGCTATACATTTTCGCAAGTTTCCGTGCGCGTATAAAGGTGAAGCCACACGAGTGTATGCCCATATATGGACATAGGGTAAATAGCCAGTAACTGGCCACCCTTCAATAACTGTCCGCCTCATACTAAAAATGAACTCTATTCACCTATAATAGAATTCATTTTTAGTATAAGGTGTTAACTACTGGTCAAACTTCAAGAACTGGCCACGTTATACTTAATTGAATTCTGTTTGTAGTGGTATGAGGCGGCCAGTTATTGAAGGTTAGCCAGTTACTGGCGATTTACCCTATGTCCATATATGGGCATACGCTCCATACCGAAATTACGCTTAATCACAAATTGCGCTCGTGTGGCTTCACCCTAAGAGTCCCAGGCACGGTCAACTCATGTTGACTCTCCATACAAACTTTATTTCATTTCAAAACGGCATACTGGAATAACATTAAACTTTTTACACACAATGGGATCGGCCATATTTAGGTCGGAAAGTAGTTTCTCATCATCATCATATCAGCCGAATGTCGTCCCCTGCTGGACATAGGCATCCCCCAAGGAGTGCCCCGTTCTAAGGAGGCGTAACCGCGGGCACATCTATTTAATTATAATAACATGATCGAATATTTTCTGTTTTGCTTCTGTTAATTGTCCTGTCATTTACGACGGAGCTGGAGCTTGCGTGAGCATACAAATTGTTTTTTCTTATTAGAAAAACATACCTACTTATTTCTGAGGCTCAGTCGTAAATGATTACGTTATAATGGATTGGACTTGGGTAGCGAAATATGATTTACTAGATTCGCCCGCGACTTCGTATATAAAAAGTATACTTTATTTTAATCCGGGCTATAAACTGTTTTCGTGCAAAATTTCACCCAGATCGTTTGACCTCTTAAGCGTGCGTAACAGTAGTTCAATAAAGTGTTTTTAATAAACTGAATGCATTCGGAGATAATCCCTCCGAAAGTCACATTAATGGAGTATAATTTTTATGAGTTTCGGAAATAAACATGAAAAAATAGGTCTAATTAAAGATTTTTAAGCTAACGCTGAAAAACTGCCTTCCCTAAACAAAAGAACCTGCTTGAGTTCCGTTTGATTGTCCCCTATTTTATAGACCTCGGTTTTAAGATTTCTGAGGTATAGTCACAAAAAATATATTAAATATTAGTTATCTACCCCCGCGGTTTACTTAAAAAAAGGCGTAAGTATTATTTGATATTTCTGATAATGCAGCAATCGAATCCAAATAGGAATAAACAAAATATAATAACAACCAAATTTCTTGTTTCCAGTAAAATATATGTTGGTACAAAATATTCTCCTCAAAAACCATAAATCGTTACACAACAAAAAACCGAAAACATTTTGCAACTTCAAGGTATGCACGAAACAAAACCAACTTCACTGTGCGCTGCTCGAACACAACCACCATCTTTAACGCCATATATTTATGGTTGATTTTAGATTGCATTTCATTGTATCAGCCGCAGATTAGAATATAAAAGACTTAGAATTTGTCACTGCGGTCTGTTGTTGGCGTGACATGGGTGGCTGTCGTGTCGGATCCGTGCCGCATTGTGTGAGTGAGATGTTCGGTTCTATTGCCTGTTGGGCATTGTTAGGTAGATTTTTTTACGGCACATGTATTACGTGGTTTTAGAATTCTACGAGATTCTAACAGATCTAGGTTGTGGGCTAAGTAAAAAATATTCCACTTATAAATTATGTCACTGGCCAGTATGAAAACGTACATAAACCAAACCATTCAAACACGACCCTTATGGCTTCCACTGAAAGTCTAAATTCTAACGCCACCTTCAGGAAGTTACTAATGGAAGCCACAAATAGTAAATTGTTCGACAAGGGTCTAAAATAAGCCATATTACCAAGAGATGGTTATTTTCCCGAATGAAGTGAGGGGAAATAGTTCGAGGGGTAATATGGCTTTTAGACCAGTTATACACTCTACTTTTCACTTCGACAGCGAGAAAATAGTAAAAACAAAGAATATCCATTCACAGTCGATAAAAAATATCACGGCGAAAAGATTGTTCAATTTGGCGCCATATTTTGTTTAATAAACTGCTTTAACACAGATACAAAATATTGACACCACGAATAAACGGCTCTGACCGTCTAATAGCCGCGTCCAAACTAGGGCTCCCGCTACACGTGTAAACCCGCCCGCCCGAATACCCGTGTTCTTAAGCTTGCGGTGCTAAGCGTCCGTTCTACACGGACACGCCCGAACCCGCCCGGTCCGCTACACACTACACACGCGGGTTCTAATTACACGCGGGTTCGGACCGTCCGTAGCCGTTTGAGTTGAGGCAAATCTATACTAATATTATAAATGCGAAAGTGTGTAATATTATAATTGCGAAAGTGTGTGTGTCTGTCTGTCTGTCTATCTGTCTGTCTGTCTGTTACCTCTTCACGCTTAAACCGCTGAACCGATTGAGATGAAATTTGGTATGGAGATAGTTTGAATCCCGGGAAAGGACATAGGGTAGTTTTATCCCGGAAATCATCCCCTGAGGGGGTGAAATGGGGGATGAAAGTTTGTATCGAGCTACGATATAAACGAGCTCCACGTGGACGGAGTCGCGGGCAGAAGCTAGTAGAATATAATTACTTCACTTTACTCTATTTGCATTAGCAACTCTATGGGTTTGGTGTGTATGATGTTGTTTTATATTAGGTATGTGGCAAAAGGAAGCATCGCAGGAAGCCTATGTTTGCTCTATTGCGTCATAATATTGTATAAACCTAGTATTTTATTTAATGATTGCCTGACAAAGGGCACGCAAACTGTTTAACTTTTATTAATAGCCGCTTATAGATATGATAGCTAAACAAAAACAGTAGGTAAGTACAGTCAGCCAAGAAAGTGATCTATCGCTTTTCGACTTTATTGCATGCAAAATAAGGTCCAAAAGTGGTAGATAACTTTCTTGGCTGACTGTACATGAGAACTATTTAATTTTAACCAAGCGCTTATTTTATTGTACAGTCGAGTAAATTTAATGTTTAGCACTTTTGATCCGTAACGTCATTCAAATAGAGTTGACATTTGCCAAACCTTCATTTTCCTCGACCGTACATGCCATTATGGTTCTAAATAAGGGACTGAATGTGGTATCGAAATTAAGGTTTTTAACGGTACTTAATAAAGGTATTGCAAGGTATACCATTTTAACCGTACCTTTACTCACGAGGTTGAATATGAACACCGAATAAGGCACTGAATCAAAACGATACTTGCAACATTACTTTGCCTACGATACCTATCTAAAGTATACCGTTATCATTATTTCATTTCATTTATTCCTTGATAAAACGTAGTTTCACTTGTCAATTTTTGTCAAGATCTTAAATAACATTTATACATAACATTACAACAATTACGTAAGTATGTCTTAGTTTACATTGCGGTATAATTATGGTTAGTTAGTACATTTGTTTATTTGTCAATGTTTCCGGAAGAAAGACATTTTAAACTACCATATAGTATCAGTAGGTTGGGCAGCGAGCCAGTTGAAAAGTTGTTTGGCTGTCAGTGTACATACTTATTTAATTCATAAATTCGTTTATGGAATAGCATGCATCGGATGCTAGTTTAATTTTAAGTCTAAAATAATATAATTAATGTAATAACAAAACAACTCATACTCGGCGCGCGATTGACTGCGCTTGCCCATAAATCGATGTCATAAGTTAGGAGTGAGTGTAAATACCCAAAATAAGCTTTTCTTACATTAATGTGATCTAGACTGGGGCGCAGCCTACTGAGTGCGAAACACGCGGATGAAAAACGATCGCATAGTGAGTCGATATGGGGACCCCACGTTAAGCCAGAATCAATGGTAAGACCTAAATATTTCACCTCGTCAACCTGAGGGACGAGTCGACCATTGCAGTATATATTTATATTGTGTTCTTTTTTTCCGTGAAGTGAGAAGTGCATGATTTTGGTTTTCTCAATGTTTAATAGCATACCGTTAGCCGAGAACCAAGAGGCAACGTCCCCCATTACCTTGTTGAGGTTGCATCTTAGGTCCTCCTGGTTATCGGCGGAGACGATGACACAACCGTCATCGGCGAACATCACGAATTCTTCATCGTCGGTGGCGGTTGTGAAATCGTTCATAAGAATTAAAAACAGATTATTGCCAATCACAGAACCTTGAGGCACGGCACAGTCAACTAGATCCAATAAGTCAGATCTCTCGCCGCGGACTGACGTTAGTTGTTTACGGCTATCCAGGAACGAGGATATTAAGTTTTTGAAATTGCCAGTAACACCATAGTGGTCCAACTTAGATAAAATGAGAGGATGGGCCACCGGCTCGAAGGCGCGCGACAGGTCGCAGAATATGGCGGCGACCTGTCGCGCGGCGTCGAGGTGGCTGGTCACTCTCGTCACGACGTTTCGCGCCGCGTCGATCGTGGATCTGCCATGTTGGTAGGCGTATTGTTGCTTATTTAACAAAAGATTTAAGTTAAAGTAAGACATCAGGTTATCGCTTTTGAGACGCTCGAACACTTTGGAAAATAACGGTATTAATGATATTGGTCGATAGTTTTTTAACATGTCTACATCACCTTTCCCTTTATAAATCGGTTGTATTTTAATTTTCTTCAAGTTACTGGGGTATATTACGCGTTCTAGGCACCTATTGAAAAGTATAAATAAGATGCTGATTAGAAACTTTGGTATTAGGTCTAGTAAGCGAGAAGACATATCGTTAATATCCTTAGAATCTTTGCGTTTTATTTTTTGTATACTTTTTTCAACGCATTGTAAATCAAACGGTTCAGCCTTAATGAGGTTAGCATGTTTGTTTACAATACCTACTCAGATAGCACAAGGCGGCTGGAATATCTGCGCGGGCTCCAGAGTTCTTGTTCGCGTCGATGTAAAACCGGTTCAGCGCCGCGGCGGTGGCGGCGGCGGGGGACTCGGTCGCCCGACCAGCTGATGCGCTTATCAGTACGTCCAGTGCATCGCTTCTAGCGCCGCCTCGACCTGTCTCGGAGTGCTACTGTATATCAACCTATTAATGTTTACGTGCGGTGCTGAGTTCCGCTTGGTACTTACTCTCTAGCACCAACAAGTCACAACATGGCCGCGTCTTCTGAGGTGTATTGTTAATAATATTACTAATTACAGTTGTTTTTAGAGTGTGCAACTGTGTTCGCATTCTTTTCACCGGCTCGCTTACCCAAGTTTTTGATATGTTGCGTACAGGTTATTTCTTTAATGGGAAATGAATGATATAATAATTGATTAATTAATTATTATAACATTCATTGCACATGAAACTTGTGTTCCAGTGCCACTTTTAGCATCAATGTGGGTATAAAAGATCAACAAAATGTGATATTGTAGTAACAGGTTGCTAGCGCATCGCCCACAACACACTTCAACCCTGTACCCTTAGTAAACTCTTACGACACCCACAGGAAGAAAGGGGGGGGTGCTATTTTTACCCGACACCACACGAGTCAGATTTCTAGATACGCATAAATAACTTTGTAATCCGATATAAATATATAGGATTACAAAGTTACATTTGCATTGGATGGGAGAAAAAATTAAAAAGCCAGAATGAGACTGCAATCATAATTTGTATGTATTGATAACACAATAACCTACAAAAAGACGTGAGATCCCATAAAAAAACATTCCATATAAAAAAGAGGCCGTCTCGAAACTTCCACCGTAATATAAAAATAATAATAGGATAAAACTGACTAGCTTCTGTCCGCGACTCCCCTCCCCCAGACTCAAGTCTCAATACCAAATTTTTATCTAAATCGGTTCAGCGGTCTAAGCGTGAAGGGATAACAGAAAGACACAGGCAGACAGACCCACTTTCACATATAAAACATTAGTATGGATTCGTACTTACTTTTTTTTAAATCTGAATTTGAGAAGGCGAACTTTGCGTACTTTGTTGTAATTTGTTACATTTATTAATCTGCTATTTTAATTCACAAAAAAATTATTTTATAAGATAAGATAATTCTTTATTAACGCCACAATAAACGATTACACAAAACATATCAATGCAACAACAAGTCGCTAAAAGGAGCCCCACTCAGCATATTGCCACGACAAGCCGTGGCGCTGATTTTCAGTAGGGCCCTAGCTAAAAAACTACTATACTATAATTAAATCTAAAACTAGACGGATGACGAATCAACTAAACGATTAACCAAACTTTTCAAACATACCGTTATGTTGCTAGTTTCCGACCGCTACCCAACCAATTACAAAGCTACGAACACTCATTTAGTACTTGTATGTACATTCTTAGAACAACGGAACACTTCACACCTCGAGGACGGGTAGTACTACGTGTACACGGGTACCCGTGCGCTAATTACACGGATCCCTTCGGACCGGTCGCTTAAACCCGCGGGCGTGTTACACGGGCACGGGTACCCGACACGAATACACGAAACCCGGACACGACCGCGAGCCCTAGTCCAAACGGCCGAGCGCGGCAGATAGCATACCGTGCATATGATAAAGCGAGATAGGCAGCGTATATCCCGCTCTATCTCATAACTTATGTCATGTATGCAGCCGCTTGAGCTTGACGCTTGAACGTTTGGACGCAGCTATAGACGGCCGGTGTTTAATTATTTTTTAATGATTGTGAATTCGGAAATAAAAACGCCTAATAATATTTGAAATTTATTCTGTTTCCTGATTGGTTGATTTTAATATATAGCTGTATTCTGATTAGTTGATAGCAAATACAAATGGTTTTTTTAAATAGTTGTGATTGGTAGATTTAATACGTGTTTTGATTGGTCACATTAAAATGTTTTAAAATCGTAAAAAATATGTTAACATATTTTCCCTAGGGGCTAAATGTGCTACTTTAGCCCCGCCATGTAAGCCTAATATGACACACTTTTCGAGCATGAGAAGTGAAAAGTTGTTCGTTATATAAGGGTGTAAAGTTGTATTTTACCCGTGAGTGTGGAATTGAAACATGAGCAAGCGAAGGATGCTATAGTTGGTTCTAAAATAGAATCCTGAGCGTAGCGAGTGTTTCAACACACGACAAGTAAAATACATTTTCACCGGTGTGTAACACAAAACTTTTCCACCTCACTGTAGCGAGGAAAGTGCAACATACAAAACAACTTTATTTAATTTAAATAAAAATAAAAAAATATTTTAACAGTAATATTAACGTTAAGTGATATCAAGTAGAATTTTGGTCAAGTGCGAGTCGGATTTTAGTTTTCGCACACATTTTAAGACCCAGCGCCTGATGAAGGCAACAAGAAATTTTTTAAAAGTTCTTAAATATTTATTTTATTCTGTTTTTTAGTATTTATTGTTAAAGCGGCAACAGGAATACATCATCTGTGATTTTTTGTGTTATGTGCGTTTTACGTTTTGTTCCTTCAAAAGCTACTTAAACACGCTCCAAGGTCAAATTACCTTCCCCACTAGTGGATGAAATGCGTTTTTGCCCACTGGTTTTAAAGGATAAAAGACGGCTTTCCGAGGCAGTGAGAGGGGAAACAGCCATATTATTCACGTACGTCGCATGAAAAAGTTGCAAGTACAATGCCTTGTGAAGTAAGTGGTAAGTTGAGCTTGAGGGCGAGTTTCTTTCGACTACAGTAATGGGTTCATTGAATTGCTTCCTGTTTTGATTTTATGCGATAACGTTAAGTGAATTTTTGTGTAATCGCTTTAATAAAATAAAAAAACGTTAAGAAAAAATCAAGTTAAATCTATAGGTTCATTAAGTAGGATCGCGGTCTTAGGCCTTGTTTAAGACATACCTTGCAATTTGTCACAACAACCGGTTGAGAAGCAGCTATAGTTGGAAAGAGACAGCAAGCATCAATTGCAAGTTGCATTGTGATAAATTATAAGGTCTGTGGCCTTAAAGAAAGCCCTAGGCTGGTTAATGAACCAGTACATTTTCCTTGCCAGTTTTTTTTTTGTAGACAGGTTACGAGTAAAGCATCTCATAGCCTGGCGCGGCCTGCGGTAGCGGTCCATAGTAAAAATACCGCGGCGTTCCTCTACAATGCGGAGCCGGGACTTGTTGGTGTTTTAGACGGTAGTCCAAGGTTTTTACCGCGGTTAGTCCGTCATACTCGTCGTAAATGTAATAAAAAATAATTTACTTTAAAAACAAAGTTTTAACCGACTTCAATTGAGTACTCCGCCAAGCCACGAGAACATTTCCACATTTCTTTTCCAATTTACAACATGGACTGATCTCCGAGAGCAAATGCGTTGATTATTTTATTAGAGAAAATAAGTTTCTGTCAAAAAATTCATTTTTAGTTCAAGCTTTTGTTACCGACTGTACGTTTCTGTATACGATCATCAACTACTCATTGAGACTATTCTAACGAGCCCAAACTCAACGGGGTTACGCCGGTTAAATACTGTATTCCCATGGCCACCTTCTGTCTCCATCATCAGATCAACTCGATGGTACCATAATATTGAATTGTCATCTAAACTATACTAATACCCAAAATTTCAGCTCAATCGGATAACGGCAAGTGACTGAAAATGGAATGCAAATTTTGACGGACAACTTACATACTTTTATACTTACATACGAACAAGTCAAGTTAATATAAAGCTTGTAAAAAAACCGAATCGGTGTATGTGGGCCGATAATATTTGAGGACTTCCGTTGATTCCACAACCACTTTATTAGTTGCTATTTCATAACGGATTCTTATCAGAATCTGTGACGTAATTTTCTACTTTAAAGTACATAGTTGAGGAATTCCATAAGTCATCTGTGGTCTGCATCATCAATTCCACTCCACCAAATTAATGTTTTGCGTATGTAAATACACGAGTTATAATAGAAAATACCAAAATCACTACACGCGTGCCTGATATAATTGAGAAGTTCCCTCAATTCCTCATGGATCCTATCATCCAACTGGTTTTTTTTTTAAATGGGACCATCCTGGAAGCATACTTGAATCGAACAAAAATTAGGGCTTTTAAGCCCATCAATATCTCGCCAACGAATCACTAATTTGAAAAATGGTTTCAAGAAACCCATAATATTTTTTTAAAAGCCATCCAACGATACTCCACACTATGTATTTACATGGCCTACGTCAAAATCGTGTTTGGATTAGTCTTGAAATAATCTTTTTTTTGTATGGTTTTAACAAGAAAAAATGATTACATCCCCACTTTAGTGAAGGGGAGATACCCAAAAAACATTTTTTTTCAAGATTTTATTCTACTGTTTTGTTGGCGTGATTGATTTATATTATATACCCATGCCGAATTACAGTTTTCTAGTTGTAAGGGTTACTGAGCTAAGCCAAAGACGGACGGACAGACGGAGGGAAATGGCGAAACTATAAGGGTTCCTTGTTGACTACGGAACCCTAAAAAAGACAGGACTAGTGTTATTCAGGCTTAAGGCGGTGACACGCTTGCCATCAGGCGACTATGGAAGCCCTCGCGCCTATACATAACTCCTTACTAACGCAGCGCTATGTGTTTGTGTGGGCGATTTCCAGCACGTGGACCGCGTCGCCTCACGCGTCGCCTCTCATTAAACAATATTTTAGAAAAAGTCCATGAAACATAATAACATAATATCAATACGTCGAGCCAGATCGACCTCTCGACTTAAAACTCCACAGCCTTATCCACAAAACTCTCGAAAAAAATCTCAAGTTATTCCCATTCCACTATCGACTCACACCACAACGCCCTTAGCAAGCTTAAAAAGCAATAAATTAATATATCTTTCGATGTCGCTTACGTCCCTTTCTGAGGAGGTAGAAAGGGACCCTTTTAACTCGATCCAAAGTACCGTTGGAAAACACTCGAGGATTGTGGAAAGTGCGTCTCAGTTTCGTTCAGTTTGCCACTCGATTCGAGAACTTTCGAGGCTATTGCCTCCGTGTTATTTTGTTTGATGTTCGTGCTGAATATTCGAGCGACTGCCTATTCATTTATTTTATTTTTTAATGATCGCGGCTTTGACTTGTGGTTAGAAATGGAATATGAAAAGTAAGTATACCTCAATTTAAGTAGATGTCTCGTCATTGCTGCTTAGACACTGCGATCTGTATGAAAAATATTTTACTTAGGTAATGCATTAGAAATCCTTCTAAAAAATAAGAACCAAAACTTTCAAAGAATACTGATTCATATTATGATACTAGCTGCGACTTTGTACGCGTATAAATTGTAGCTACATCACTGGAAAGTATCGTCAACATCTGTTCGGTAGTTTTTGCGATTCGTAACAACTTAGAAAAGTTGAAAAGCCCCCGACATTTTCATTTCAAAGTCCAATATCTCAAAAACGGCTGAACAGATTTTCATGAAACATGGCTAAGAGCACTCGGGATTACATCAGCTTTCGAATAAAAAACCGCATTCAAATCCGTCCATCCGTTTGGAAGCTACGACACCACAGACAGATACACAGACACACAGATACACAGACACTCTCTTTGCGTCGGGGGTTAAGAGTCCGTATCGGCCCGGAAAAAGTTCGATTCTAGGTATTATTACCCGCCTCCGAGCGCGCCAGCGCAGGTATTGAAGTGGGGGTCGAGCGAGGCGGCTAGGTCGGCGTAGAGTAGTTTTGATACTTTAAGGCGCCGTAGGTTCATGGTATTCTCTCCCTCTCACTGAGCATAAGCGTGAACGAGATGGAAGTGCGTGCTCGGAAGCGCGGATATCATGTTTTTTAATTTTAATTTTTTGGCCGTTTAAATAAATAAAAAGTTATCATGAGTTCTCTCAAAAATATTGCCGATTTTTAGAAGCAATTTTAATATTTTTAGCTTTTGTGAATAATTTGTTACGAATATTTTAAGTGTATTTTGGACCTTTGTTCGTGATTTTTTTCTATCGTTTCGAATAAAGAACTGATCTCGCTGCAGAAAAGCCTCAAGATTAGTATTTGTATTTTTTTGAAACCATATTATTATAGACAGACGCATTATATTGTTTCAAAAACTCGGTTCGCTTAACTTCGCCGAACCTACGGCGCCTTAACCGTTTTATCTGACTTTTTCGTTTCTTAACATTTATATGTACCTATATGTATTTAAATAAAATATCAGGTAACTTGGAACTGTATCGTTCATTATAATGTATTTATGTAATCACTACAAATTCAGAATTCATTTGAGTACTTGCTTGTTTGACAACCGCTTTAGCCTCGAAGCTGGAAGTTCTGGGTTCGAATCCCGGTATGGGCATTTATTTCTCCCTGAGTCATGGATATTGGTTTTCTATGTATTTAAGTATTTATTTATCTATATAAGTATGTATTTCGTCGTTTAGTACCCATAGTACAAGATTTGCTTAGTTTGGGACTAGGTCGATTTGTGTAATATTGTCCCCAATATTTATTATTATTTATCTTTACCCATCTTAAAACTTAGGTTATTTATATCATTTAGTAGTGGCTCAGTGAGCTGTAGACCTCGCGTCTGTCTTTTTGCATAACTCCGCCATTTTGAAAAATTCCCAAAAACTGGCTCGACAAAAAATTCTATATAATTAATTACCGAATCTGCTCACCAAATTTTACGAGAATCGGTTGCGAAATGCGACCTCTAGAGGAGAATAGCCGGAAAACCGTATAGACATACGAAAGCATTTTTGTCCAAGCTGAAACGGAGACCTTATTTGCTTCCGCTCACTCGGTCGATAATTAATTACTGTTAGAGTATTCAGTTTCCGGTTTATCAAATTCTAGGTAAAAAGTTTTTACCTGACTTATACGTTTCTTGGTTTTCGTGTGGGTGTTGAAATAAAATACCAGGTAATTTAGAAATTAAGGTACATTTTTTTTTACAGTTAATTTTCCTGAAGTATAATAAGCTTCATCACCAGATAAATAATAATAATTCGTTAACCTTCCCAGATTCCAGCGTTTTGCTGATTTCGTTATAGTCTGGTTTTAATGTTTTACGGCCACAAAATATATTTATTCTCTTTACTTTACCAAATGAACAATTTGTCTTCCTAGGCGCCATACTTGAATCTAAAATAATAAAACCGATCAATTTATAAATATTGTATAGTATGCTACTTCAGCGACATGAATAATAAGAATCTGAGCGAGGAAAAGATGGGCGATAAAAAAAATGGAGATAAAACATGTGACACAGATGTGTGTTGAGACCTGTCATCGAAGCAGAACATCATCCTCCTAGCGTTGTTCCTGGTTGTGCCACTAAGGAGCCCGTGGTCCGCTTTGACACCGAAGCAGATGTTAGGTTAAATTGCATAAAAATGGTTAAAACCAGAAATGATTAAAAAGGCTACAAAAGTAGCACCAGGACAGTAACAGTAAGGACTATCAATCCAATATATATTTGTTTGTTTCATGTCGGTTTGAAATCAAATAGTTCTTCAAACCTAAGTCGTTTTACACGTCTTCGAGCGAAAAATGAGAAAACAGCTGTTAGACTGAGACAAAATATGGTAAATTGAGAGCTAAATGTAAACAACCTTTCCACTTATTCAACTTGAATTGAAATGATCTTTCATATTACACAATAAAATCTGTAGGAAAACGAATATTTAGTGAGATATGACCTCAAAAAGTTAAGCGAATTCAGCAAGCGGCTGTATACGGACTCTTAAAAAGAACGTATACCAGCACGGACTTTCACGTTTATAATCTGTGATATAGATATCTCAAAACAATGTTTTTTGCTATATCAAATTTGCTATACCAAAATAAGCCATAATGTTGGCCACAATTAGGTTGATATTTAAGGCCGAAACGCACCGACAGCGCTGGCGGAGCGGCGCGGAGGCGGTACAGGTTGTTATGTTCGAGCTAGTATGAAGGGATCCGCACAGAGCGGCGCGGCGCAGTGCGGTATTCTGTGGGGACCCCTTTGTATTCGTTTGAACATTACAACCGGTTCCGCCTCCGCGCCGCGCCGGGCCGCTCCGCCACCGCTGTCAGTGCGTTTCGGGCGGTTTGCACCAACTTACAATTATGTACCGGTTAACGTTAAATATGGCGCCGGCAGCTGTCATTGCATAAAAACTGGTCAAACTTTCCATACTTTCAGATTTTAACATACACCGCTTTTAATTACAGACGAATTGGTGCAACCCACCATTAATCTACATATGTAAAGAATGGATTGCCTTTGGCAGGCTACATTTTCAATTATTTAGTTAGAATTTTCAGTTTTTAAAGTACCTACCTGAAAACTTGCAGTTGAAAGTTTGTTTCGTTTGGATTGAGTAAATGTATGTTATGTTAGATACGAATTAATTAAATCTTGAGCGTAGGCTACTGCCATGTTTGGCAGTGCGGGGCCGGTGCGGTCTCGGTAAGTGTCGGTCACCACTGTATGTCAAGTCGATACAGATTCTTTACAGCGCACCTACATTTAAATGTTTGCTTCCCTATTGGCGCGCGATATGCGCAAGCGGGGCGGTACGGATGCAGTACTACATGCGTACCGCCTCGCTGCAACTCCACCTTTAGGATGAACATACTTACATTACTTACTACACTGGTTCAGCGACCCGAAGTGGATCTTGACCTCCGACTAGGGTTGCCATGTGGAAGAATTAAATGTCCGGATAAATATCCTGACATCACCCTAAAAATCCTGACATTTCTTGTAACAGAGATTTGGTCCTATCATTCATTAAAACTGTGTAAACTTCGTAATAAATATGTCATGTAAACTTTTTTTTGAGCTCATTCCTTTAAATCCTGACACTTGCCAAGTCCGGCCGCAATCCTGACATGTCCGGACAAATCCTGACGTATGGCAACCCTACCTCCGACACTGTGCTCTGTCTGGGTAGCTTCTCTCGCTAGTCATGATCGGCAATTTAAAGCTGGCACAGGTCTTTCTGGACTTCGTCTATCCAGCGTGACCTAGGTCGAACAAACACACAGTTTAAACATACGTTACATCATATCCCGTGGGTCCACCTGGGTTCTTTGCCATGCGGGCTAGCAACTTCATAAACATCCTCACTGTAGGCGACATGTTTCGAACCCATTCTAAGATCAAGTGACCAAGTGTAATACTTCGCGGGAATCGCACGAACATGTACGTTATCCATGCCGTATGTTCCGACTCTCGCATCTAAAATGTATTGGTTCAACTCACAACTAAAAACTAGCGTGTGAATATTAAGCTGAAACTTTAAAACACAGCACCAAAGCATGCTTAGCGCTAACTCGCGGAATATTAAGGAGTGGAGTGAAGAATGGACCACTCAAAGCAAAGTTAAGGAACGGGCGAGCATTTGCGTGACGGATGTAGAATTGCTGGATCAGCATAATTATGGGAGAAGAAATATATCTACTTGAGTCTATTTATAAATAGACGATTGCAGCACGGCCACCGAATGCGGCCGATTATGATCGTCTTGCTCGTTGCTAGCGGCTACTGACTTAATGGTCGATTGCTGAATGATAATAACTGGTCCATTGTATTGCTTACATACGCCAAGTAGATCTAAATGCTACTTTTGCAAAGATAAATGGCAGTTTATGGTCCTAACGCTCGTTCGAAAAGTTACGCAACCATCCCTATGTTTTGCGCCTTAGAGCCCGACTTCGATGGAACGACTTCGGTGAAAACAAAAGTAATTTTGTAAATTCATCAAATTCTTCTCAGTCGTACACTCTTGTCTTTCGTGGTCATATTTAGGATGTGTAAGTATGCTTTTTGTCTGATATTGACTCCATGTTTGCTGATAAAATTAAATGATACGTCGATTTCATAAAGATTTTGATGGGGAGATACTTTTCAAAGTGAAAGTGAAAGTAATTTAATTCTTCAATTGAGGCATATAACATGCACCTATGAACGTCGATAAACTACCACCGATTAGGAAAGAAAACCTCTGCTTTGAGAAAAACAGACGTTAAAAACCCCCGCACTAGCTATAATTATTTTTTTCATCGAATGGCATATTTGCTAGTATCTTTCTATTGTATGAATGTCTCTTCCAGGCGGCCATTGAGTCACAGATCTACATCCCAGTTTTCCCCTTAAACTTTAGACGGGGGCAAAAAAATCTCTTTTCAAAGTACTACAGAACCCTCTAATGGAGCGAACCATTAGGCAAGAATCGATTCCTAATTTATCTTTACTTTTAATTGTTCTTTTTGCAATCGGCAAATTAATAGGAGTTTTTTCGATTCGAAATTGAAGTTAGAAATGTCGTTAGTCTTAACGATAATTTTGTCTTAATTTGATTTATATCCGGAAGTTAAAACTTCTGGATATAAATCAATTTGGATTATTGTGGATAATTTGGATTATCAGTGTTGTTTTAGGTATTTCCGAGTATTTCTGAATCTGTGTTTCTATTATTTAACGCGCTAGCAATCACTTGTCATATAATAGTTATTTTTTATACAAGGGTGCAAAGTTGTATTTTACCCGCGAGTGTGGAATTGAAACACGAGCAAGCGAAAGGATGCTATAGTTGAACCACTGGTGGTGGTCGCTGGCTGGCGAAGCGAGTGGTTCTAAAATAGAATCCTGAGCGAAGCGAGTGCGTAGCGAAGTAAAATACATTTGCACCCGTGTGTCCACACCACAAAACTTTTCACCTAACTGTAGCGAGGAAAGTGCAACAAGCAAAATAACTTTATTTAATTTAAATAATTATATATTTTGATTTTTGTTTAATAGTAATAATAACGTTAAGTAATATCAAGCAGAATTTTGGTCAAGTGCGAGTCGGATTTTAGTTTTCCCATACATTTTGAGACCCGGCGCCTGGTGAAGGCAACAAACAATTTTTTAAAAGTCCTTAACTAATTCTGTTTTTTTGTATTTGTTGTTATAGCGGTAACAGAAATATATGCCTAGTCTGTGATTTTTTGTATTATGAGCGTTGTACGTTTTGTTATCTGTCAAAAGCTACTTAAACACGCTCCAAGGTCAAATTATTTTCCTCACCAGTGGATAAAAAGCGTTTTTGCCCACTGGTTTTTAAGGATAAAAGTCGGCTTTCCGAGGCAGTGAGGGGAAAAAGCAATTATTAATTGCTTTTTCCCAGTTTGTGGTTCGTTGTGGACAAATTAGAATAAAGTTAAACCAATTCCAGAACGCACTGGTGATTTTCGTATTTAACTTAGTATTTAGTGACGACGCATTAGCCTTGGTAGTGACCTTGCCTAAGAAACAAGAGGTCCTGGGTTCGAGTACCGGTAAGGGCATTTGTTTGTGTGATGAGCACGAATATTTGTTCTTTAGTCATGGATGTTTCCTATATGTTTAAGTATTAATTTATCTACACAAGTATGGTTGGTGTCATGTAGCACCCATAGTACAAGCTTTGCTTAGTGTTAAGTATACGTCCAGGCATACAAGGAATCCTCGTCTAGGCCCAGGCTTCAGGAGTTGGAGTAAAACACGTCCGTACACAACACCATTTAATCGAGAAGAAGGAAATCATATCTACCCTACACCTACAAATATAACTACTTGAAACTACCCCATACATTACACTTAGTTTGGTACTAGGTCGATTTGTGTAAAATTCTCCGCAATTATTTTTTAACTTGTATGGTTCGTTGGGGTAGTAAAATAGCTGAGGGTGAGTAGGGTTGCCAGAGCTCCCGAGGAGTCTGTCTTGAGAGTGGCGGACATGCATTTGTCTCCAGCTGCTGAACAACGTTCCTCAAATCAAATAATTGTTGGCAACGAACGGTATCTGCTCACCACCAGGTAAGCCGTATGCTTGTTTGCCACCACCATATATATGTAAAAACATAGATTTATGCACTGTAAAAACATATACCTGTTTTCAATCATACTTGTTAATTGAAGGCTGACAGTCGATGGCCATAAGTGAAGGAGTAAATTTTTGCAGTAAGCTTGATAGTCTATGGACGCCTTAAAAATACTACTTATGACAAGATTGGATACAACACTGCAAAACTCCTTCCTAGCTGACACAGAAAACAAAATTTGACAGTGTCAATCGCAAGCAAAATTCAATGTCATCAAAATAAAAACAACTTTTTTGTACATAATATATCTTCATGGAGGGCTACGGGACTCCCTACACGCAGTACCCTATGCCAGGAGGCCAGGATCATGGGGATAACGTCGACTACTATAATATGCAGCCAATGACTACCAGGAACACAAGGTAGTTTCGTCAACCACAGCATTAGTTACTCTCAAAAGATCATTTTAGTACAAGCTTTTATTGCCGACTGTACTTTTCTGTATACCATCATCAACTACTCATTGAGACGATTCTAACGAGCCCAAACTCAATGGGGTTACGTCGGTTAAATACTAAATTCCCATCGCCACCTCCTTTCTCTATCGTTAGATCAGCTGTACACTACCCAAAATTTCAGCTTAATCGAATACTTACATATATACGAACAGGTCGTCAATATAAATATTGCGAAAAATTTGCTGTCAAATTTACTATTATCCGCCACCGCAGTCCGCGCCAGTGTGATGCAGGCCTAAAGAATAACAGCCGAATGCAAGTAGCTACTAAATTGTTTGAACGATCATAGCTCTACTACGTTCTATAGTAGCGAAAACTGCCGCGTTTAAATTTAGCCCACACCGCGCGACACGCGTGGGAAAAATCGTTCAGGATTGATTATGTAAACTGTGACGTGTCACAGTGACTTACGCCTTCAATTCCAGACCTAAAGGCGCATTTATATAGCCCGGCCATGACATTGCGTTAATTGTAGCGCGGCAAGCGTTTTATCCGTTCATTGTGCGGTCGAGACGCGCAACGCACTGTGGTTAGGTGGGATCACACCCAATGAATTAGAAAAAAAGCAAAACTACAACTTAGAAAAGTTGAAAAACCCCCGACATTTTCATTTCAAAGTCCAATATCTCAAAAACGGCTAAACAGATTTTTACGGGTTAAATTATCTGATACAAAAAAAACCGCATTCAAATCAGTCCCTCCGTTTGGGTGCTACGTTACCACAGACAGATACCCAGATACACAGATACACAGACACGTTAAACTTATAACACCCCTCTCTTTGCGTCGGGGGTTAAAAACCGCCGCCGCTACCGCCGCCGCTAAATGTCGCAGGGCCGCAGAGACGACTAGAGCGACCTCAGTGTCATTGAGATAATGAGATGAAATTGACAACAAATTGAAATGTATTTTATTGTTGTAAAATGAAGGTCTCCGCTTTTTGTAATAGGCGTAGTATGTTTTTATTGCCCAAATCAAAGTTATACTATATATCCATAAATTCCGGTACTTTCCTTCGTCCCTTATATTGCTTTTTTAGCTTTATCTTTTCACTAGCTTCCGCCCGCGACTTCGTCTGCGTGGACTCGGGATAAAAACTATCCTATATTTTAATCCAGGCTATAAACTATCTTCGTGCAAAATTTCATTCAAATCGGTTCAGCCGTTTAAAAAAAAAACATTTATTTCAGACTGAGGTCCATACATGGGTAGTAAACAATAAAATCTTAACAATGACTGCTTAATAATAACTAAAACAATGACTGCATGCAGTCTCTGCCAGCGGGTGAGCATGGGGCCATTTTCGCGCTCCGAAAACACGCTCAGAATGCTGTTGGGGCTGTCAGTTTGTGCTTTGTGCCTCTGCAAACATACCTGAGGCACTACAAAATCGCGGCTTAAGCGTGATTGAGTAACAAACATCCAAACATCCAAACATCTAAACTTTCGCATTTATAATATTAGTAGGATGACCTTGTGTCGTATCTACAGAACCAGCTGATAACATTTCAAATGCAAATGTAATAGGTACCTCATCAAAATGTAGGTACAGTCAACGTCAAATATATAAACAATATAAATATACTTTTACACTCGCACCTTATTCCAACGTTATATATGGCGAAAATGTTATACGTACTTTAGAAGTAGTTTGTGTGGTTGTCTTTAAAAAAATTTGGTCGAGACACCGTGATGAGGTGGATCAAACTGTGTATTTTATTTCATCATCATTATCATCATCATCATATCAGCCAAAAGTTTCTGCTGCTGGACATAAGCCTGCCCCAAATAGTACCAAAGTGACCGGTCCTGCGCCTCCGTTTGTTTTGTTAACCGACTTCAAAAAAAAGGAGGAGGTTCTCAATTCGGTTGTATTTTTTTTTTTTTTTTTCAATGTTTGTTACCTCAGAACTCCGTCATTGATGAGCCGATTCGTAATTTTTTTTTTATTTGTAAGTATATGCTTCCAGGTGGGTCCCATTTTTTCAAAAAATCAATTGGATGATGGGATCCATGAGGAATTGAGGGAACTCCTCAGTTATATTAGGCACGCGTGTAGTGATTTTGGTATTTTCTATTATAACTCGTGTATTTACACCCGGAAATCATAAATTTGGTGGAGTGGAATTGATGATGAAGACCACAGATTACTTATGGAATTCTTCAATTATGTACATAAAATTGAAAAAGTATATCACAGATTCTGATAAGATTCCGTTGAAATAGCAAATAATGAAGTGCCAAGGGTGATCCTTGTGGAATTGACGGAAGTCCTCAAATATTATCGGCCCACTTACAGCGATTGGGTTTTTTCTCTAATAATTAACGCATTTGCTCTCGGAAATCAGTTCATGTGGTAAATTGGAAAAGAAATGTGGAAATGTTCTCGTGGCTTGGCGGAGTACTAAATTGAAGTCGGTTAAAACTTTGTTTTTAAAGTAAATTATTTCTTTCCGAGTCACAACGTTATGTGAGCTGATGATTACAATGTTTGTTTTAGTGCACCAAAACACCGCTACCGACATCGAGGCAGGCGGTCCCGAAGCGCCAGCGTTACCCGAACACGCTCCAAATCTCGATCGAAGTCGAGATCACGGTCTCGCTCGGGGTCTAGATCTCGGTCTCATTCGGTCCAGTCGACGCGCAGCGCCCGAAGCCTGCGACGCGGTAACTTGAGGGATCCAAGTTTCTTGGACGCGTTCAGAGTTTTGTATTTGACGTGTGAGTTTATTTGATTACGTTTCTGATTATTTCTTTCCAATATTGACGTTTAATTACATCAGGTTATGTCCATATTTTGATCAGAGAGGTAATTGAGTGTCAGGTCAAACTGAGCGTCAATGTGTTTTCTTTCCAGCCAGCACTAAAACCAAAAAAAGCAGTCCAAAGTATCTCGCAACGAGGAAGAAACAGGACCACATCGAGGAGATACTGAAGAGCGACGGCCTTGGCTCCAAGAGGTGGCTGTTTTACCCGCGAGCCTCCAACACCACTAGTGAACCTGACGCTGGGAAAGTGGCAGGTTTGTCGTATTTACCTTGGCTTTGACTTGGGTATTTTCCAGAAGCCTTTTACGAATTCGATACACCACGAGCGAACCTGACGCTGGGAAAGTGGCAGGTTTGTCGTATTTATATTTACCTTGGCATTGACTTGGGTATTTTCCAGAAGCCTTTTACGAATTCGATACACCACGAGCGAACCTGACGCTGGGAAAGTGGCAGGTTTGTCGTATTTATATTTACCTTGGCATTGACTTGGGTATTTTCCAGAAGCCTTTTACGAATTCGATACACCACGAGCGAACCTGACGCTGGGAAAGTGGCAGGTTTGTCGTATTTATATTTACCTTGGCATTGACTTGGGTATTTTCCAGAAGCCTTTTACGAATTCGATACACCACGAGCGAACCTGACGCTGGGAAAGTGGCAGGTTTGTCGTATTTATATTTACCTTGGCATTGACTTGGGTATTTTGCAGAATCCTTTTATGAATTCGAAAATGAAATTGTGAACGCAGGATTAACATACTCGTAGTATTATAACCGTTGTTTGGCAAATCACGTAAATTGCTGTTTTGGTCTTGAAATACTGCGTTTTGTTATTGTTTTTTTTAAGTGCATTCAATCTATAGATACTTATAGAATAAATTTGCTTTTGGGCGATAAAAAATAACCAAATTTTTTAAACTTTGAAGTCTCATATCTTACCTATGATTTTAAGTATATTATGTAATTTATACTTTATCGTTAGTTTGATGGTTTACGATCAATACTGACACTACGTTATTCTTTCATTTTAACATGAGAAAAGTACCTATTTGCCTTTGCGTTGTTTGACGGTTGTCTTTACTCCTTACTACAAACTACAGGAGCCCGGGACAACTCAGACCAACGCATCAAAGTCGACGGGCAGTTCTTCAGGAAGTACAAACGGGGCAAGTCCGTCGCCGGAGATGCCCCCATCGCCAAGCTCATGCGGTGGGAGCTCATGTTCTACAAGAGACTCGGCTTTATTAGGACCGAGTAGATTTTGTAACTTATGTTTATTGACGGGCAGTCTCTTCAGGAAGTACAAACGAGGCAAGTCCGTCGCCGGAGATGCCCCAATCGCCAAGATCATGCGGTAGGAGCTCATGTTCTATAAGAGGCTCGGCTTTATTAGGACTGAGTAGATTTGTAACTTATGTTTATTTTAATAAATAGGTTTCAATTATACCAATGTGATTCTTCTTTTTACCTTACCTTACCTTACTCGACCGCAGAATTTTAATTATTCGGATACATGACCTTCGGTTAAGTTCATTAGAATTAGAATAACTTGTGAACACAGTTTGGCGGATAAAAAAATATACATATAGTTATATTAGTTAACAATAATCATATTTTTTTCGGCGCATTTGTCTGTCGTGTATTAATTACCTAAATAAAGTTATATTAAGTTGACTCACTCGACCTCGAGGTTAAATAGACCGCAATAAAAACCCTTTGCAAACGGTAAGAAAAATTATTTTAAAGGTTTATTATTGAATCAAGGTTTATAACAACCATAGTATGTACAAAACAATGTTAAAAACGAAAACATATTAAAAAGTTTACTTGTATAGCATAATTATGGCATAAGCATGTCCATTAAGGCAACAAAATTAGCTAATTGTGTAGTTCGGATTAATTCCACTACCTACCGGCTCGCCTTTATAGTGGGAGTACTGTCAAAATCTGTCAGAGATGTGCCAAACTGTGTTTTTTTTATATGTGACACTAAGCTCAAGCCCTCGCTCGCATGCTATTTATACATTTACCTCTGTCAAATACATTGATAAAAACATATCTTTGCACATCTCCCCTACTTGTATCCAACCAAGTTCTTACGTGGGACCCTTGGATACAATTCGTTGGAAGTGAGACGCAACCTCTATCTTCTTACATTGTCTTGTACGTGTTACGTGGAGAAGTGGATACTCTGGACTTGGTTGAGAAACTGGTGCGACTGTTTGTACCAGACATCCCTCGAATAACCCTAAGACCTCGTGCGCGTCCTTTATTGGCAGTGCCATTGGCCCGGACACTGTCGCACAGAAACTCGCCATTTGTTCGGGCGATGAAGCTTCTCAATGCGCTTCTGATGTCACCTGTGACCTGAATGCGACTTTTTTGCATGGCGATGGGCACCTGTCTGTCGTGCATGTTTAAAGTTTTGCGAGATGATGGATAGGATAGCAGGCAATCCAGTGTTCCAATATAATTTATAGTTTCTTTTATGTACCTATGTTTACCAGTGCATTGGTTAAGTTACAACTGTAATGCTGTGTAAATAAATGTTCTAATAAATAAATAAATGAATAATAAATAAATCTCTGGTATATATTGACCCCCCATTTTAGCTTTTCCGGCATGCGTAATTGCATTTCCAATCCGTCAAAAAAAGTGATATGAGTCATTCAAGTACCTACTGTCAAGCCTATGCACTAATTGCGGCGCGGCAAGCGTTTTATTTGTTCATTGCGCGGTCGAGACGCGCAACGCGCAGCGCACTGTGGTTAGTTGGGATCGCATGCAATTAAGGGGCTCCCATACGCCAATGACCTTCGATCTGAATACCTTTTCTTTGTTTTTTAATGTTTTTTGTAGCTTATTATATTCACAACAACGGCTTTAAGCAATATAGTATCCCATATTTACTTGAAAGTTCATTATATATCTCGAGATATTTGGCATCAAAGTTGAACAATTTAAGTCCTTAAAACTGGTTTTCTGGCCATAAAACTCTTGTGTTAAGTTATGTAGTTTAAAATTAAAATACTAGACCAATTTTTAGAGACGTCAAAGTCGAACTCAAATAAGTAGATTTCATATATGTTAGATCTTTCACGTCAATAGAGATACGAAATAAGTGTTTTTTTTAGACAATATTTAAAAAAATCATACAAAATTAACTATTCATTTCTTTCAAAATCCGGTAGACCAAAATGGAGATAAAAGATTGAAGAACCGATAGCCGTTTGACTTATAATTCTATCTGTAGTGCAAAAGTAGGAGATACGATTCAAAACTTGTCAAAAATCGACGAAAACCTCGGGTAGCCCCTTAATTAAAAAAATCGCTGCCGCCGTTGGCGCTGGGCCGTTGCGTTTCAACTTTCAAGTCGGCTCGAAGTGAGTTCGCAAGCGCCACCGAAGAAAAGGAATCGATTTCGATATGTATTGCTTTTCTAGTCTCAACCGCTAATCGCTAGAGACATTTCACGTGTTGACCAAAACAAATGAACCTTCATTTGTTTTGGTCGACGTAGGTCAATTACGATGTAGTTTAAACCTAATAGCTCTTATCCATTCAACTCCGGTAAATCGTTAAGATGTAATTTGTTGGTTGTTTGTCCTATTCGTTGAAAGACAATGTAATAGTTCTAAACCTCTTTTTTTACTGTCTATCTGCCAAGACCCTTCATCTCGAGAACACGTGGACGTATCGAGTTGAAATTAAGACCATCTACTCAGGTCTACAGTCCCTTATTAAAGCTGTGAAAAAAAACAAACTTCTGAGTTAACGTGAAAAAAGATACGGCCCTTAATGCCGAAAACCAACCTATATTTCGACACTCTCAAGGGAATCAAAATTAATAGGGTAGGCACTTCCCGTTGAACCAGATCTATGAAATCCGGCAAGTAATATCGTCTTACACTACAAGTACAGGGAAAAATCTAAAAACTGTACATTTGTGATTTTGTATGGAACCCTCGGTGTGCGAGTCCGACTCGCAATTTCATTATCTCATCATCATCATCATCATCATATCAGCCGAAAGACGTCCACTGCTGGAAATAGGCTTCCCCCAAAGAGTGCCAAAGTGACCGGTCCTGCGCCACCCGCATCCAGCGGACTCCAGCGACCTTTACCAGGTCATCATCCATTATCTAAACTATATCTAACTACTTTTAACTTAAAAGAAACATTTAAAGGGTCAGCATGGAAAATAATTATCATCATGGCATAACATGGCATGCATAAAAATAGGAAGGATAGAAATTCACAACTTTTTGTGAAGTCTGCTCACAATTTATTACTATTCATCCCCTTCCAATATTAAAGGCCGTACCCCAATAAAACAACAAGGATGTAGTTTGCGTGTTTCAGACACATTGACAGACGCGCAAACACCAATTATTAGGAATAACAAAGTAGAATAGCGGAAGCGATCAGTTATTAAATGGAGGGTGGTACCCCAAAGACAAACCATGTGAATAACTATCGTTTGGTAATGGGTTCGATTATGAATCGGTAATATTTAACAAGGTAAATATATTTAGGGGAGGAAAAAGTGTAATATAATATAAAAGGCGTTCTGAAGTTCTAAAAATACACGGAACGAATATCTTCCTGTGGAGATAAAGTTTTTTCACACCAGAGGGGTGATCACGTAACTTTTCGAACGCATGTTAGGACAACTCAACTGTAATTTTCCCATACCATAAGTTTATTTGTGTAGAAGTCACGGCAATAGAGAGATCTCTCAGGGACCGAAGTCCCAATGAGAGTTGTTGGGATTTTATATATAGGTATGCAAAGTGATCTATGAAACTTCTATAGCGCGATGCAGAACACGTCAGATTCGACAGCTGACAGGAGTGACGCCACATCAGCCCCCCCTTCGAGACAGAGGGGTCAGCGACGATGTATGAGAAGAGTGCAGCTTGCCAGTGCTCAGAGCCAGGCAGCGTGGCGAGCGAGCGCTCAGAGCCAGGGTGGCGACCGAGTAGGGAGAGAGAGAGAGAGAGAGAGTCTGGCTTGCTGAGAGAGTTGGGCGTCAGTCAGGATCCTCAGAGTTGCGCTTATGTCCATTGTTGGGGTCATCAATAGAAGTCACGGCAATAGAGAGATCTCTCAGGGACCGAAGTCCCAATGAGAGTTGTTTGGATTTTATATATATGCAAAGTGATCTATGAAACCTCTATAGCGCGATGAAGAACACGTCAGATTCGACAGCTGACAGGAGTGACGCCACATTTCAATCGACCTGACGCACGCAATATGCGTTACGTGATAGACTTGCTACTGTTCAGAAAAGAGTCATTGCCATCAAATGAGTGATCAAATTCGTACTTTCTTCCCTTTTTTTGCTATTCGGATAAGAGTCATTGTTGCCCCTCATTGATTTTAATTTTCTTCGTAAAAGGTGTGAAAAGCACTTGCCACTCGGTAACAACATAATTTCCATCTTGGGCGTAAACACTTGATCCCTCGTTACGCTCAGGATTCATCTGTAGAATCTTTCGTTTCATTCAGGATTAAAAATCCACAAATGAACGAACGAATTCACGCCCTAGCTGATAATATAATAATCTTGCTCCCTTGAGACACAATCTACTGTTTAAATCTAAACACGTTGGAAATAAATGGAAAGTATAAAGCAATTCTTTATTTAAATAACTCCAATATGATTAAAAAAACAGAAAAATAAGCAGTTCAGTTTAAAAATCAGACTTCTGGGAATGGGGAAGTGGGAATTTCGGAAGGACGGGCTCGAGACAAATCTAATGGCATCCTATAATTTCGGAAAACCGCGTCATGTAATTACTCGGAAAGGGCGCCGCGAAACAAAGATAATTAGATCATGTAAACACATTCTCAGGAGCCATTTACCAATAACGCACGCTCCTCACACCTGTTCAATGACTTATCGCAGCTGCTCACCGACCGACCGTGTAGCAAATGAACTGCTGGGACTTGCCTTTTGATTATGGCGGTACTGCTTGAAGAAAAACGACTCTAAAGACACTAACAAATAAACAATTAAACTACATTGTAATAATCACGCTGCTTAGTTAAATATTTTATCTTCAAAATATCTAATTGAAATGAATATGTTTTGTAAACACTGTATAAAAAAACTTTTATTTCAGACCCATTCGATCCTAGGTAAGTAACTAAAATACTATGTTAGTTTTGGTACAAGATTCCCCTTCAGGGGCTACCCGAGGTTTTCATCGATTTTTGACAAGTTTTGAATCGTATCTCCTACTTTTGCACTACAGATAGAATTATAAATCAAACGGCTATCGGTTCTTTAATCTTTTATCTGCAATTTCGTTTACCGGATTTTAAAACAAATGAATACTTAATTTTGTATGATTTTTTAAACATTGTCTAAAAAACACTTATTTTGTATCTATATTGACGTGAAAGATCTAACATAATATACGAAATCTACATATTTGGGTTCGTCTGTGACGTCTCTAAAACCTGGTCTAAGGTTTTCATTTTAAACCAATTAACACAAAAGTTATGGCCAGAACACCAGTTTTTTGGCCTAAAATTGTTCAACTTTGAGTTGTAGGTGCTGTTACTTGTGGAATCGGTGTAATTAAAAGGCAGAAATAGAGGTATTCGTATGAGAAGCTGTATTATGTAACAAGAGTAAACACACGGCAAGTTACATGGTTTCGTTGCGTTGGTTTTTTTTTTTAAAAATAATTGAATGAATGAACGTATAGCTGCGACCGACCGGAACGAATGGATGGAATGATAGGCATTCCGTATACTGTATAATCTGTGTTGGAGTTGCCAGCAAGGTATGCTAATACAAGTTCTTACACTTCTAACCTTGCTTGCCATCTGGGTGAACATAGTGTTTATAAGAAAAGCTTGTGGTTTTTTTAAGGAGTATTATTTACATGTTGTTAACTGAATTGTGTAACAATGCAAAGTTCAATTTCCATCTACTAAGGGAGCAGGGTTGAAGTGTGTTGTGGGCGATGGGCTAGCAACCTATCACTGCAATATTCTGTCGATCTTTTTTATACCCACATTTATGCTAAAAGTGGCGCTGGAACATAAGTTTCATGTGCTCTGCCTACCCCTTTTGGGAATAAAGGCGTGAATGTATGTATGTATGTAAGTTTTTTTTAGGAAACATGACTTTGATCAGTTTGCGGCTTTACGATGACTTGGGAAACCCTGTATAGACTGTTGAAATAATTTGAACAGTGATGCAGTGGTTTTAGGTGCTGTTACTTGTGGAATCGGCGTAAATAAAAGGCAGAAATAGAGGTATTCAGTATGAGAAGCTGTATTATGTAAAAAGAGTAAACACACGGTAAGTTACATGGTTTCATCGCGTTGGTTTGTTTTTTTTGTAATAATTGAATGAATTAATGTATAACTACGACCGACCGGAACGAATGGATGGAATGATAGCGGGTCCTGTCTCTTGACCAAAGAACTTTTAGCCAAATGTTTCATTTGACCTAATGCATTTTTCGTCAAAACAGTGGTATTTTCGGATATTCTTTGAATATCATCAAATAGAAGTCATTGAGTTAGGTTAGGTTTGTTTTATAATCCTACTAATATTATAAATGCGAAAGTTTAGATGTTTGGATGTTTGTTACTCAATCACGCTTAAACGGCTGAACCGATTTGAATGAAATTTTGCACGAAGATAGTTTATAGCCTGGATTAAAATAAAGGACAGTTTTTATCCCGGGTCCACGCGGACGAAGTCGCGGGCGGAAGCTAGTAATCCTATAAAGCTTTCTATTTAAGACAAAAATGCATTAGGTCAAATTAAACTTTTGTCAAATGAAACATTTGGCCAAAAGTTGTTTGGTCTAACATTAGTAAACCGTTCCGGTCACTGTATAATCTGTGTTGGAGTTGCCAAGGTATGCTAATAAAAGTCCCAACCTTGTTATTTGAATCGCATAGCATCTAGGCAAACATAGTTTTTATAAAAACACTATCGACCTTGACGGCGTCTGAATCACATAGGCGACTAAATCGTTAGTGAGCTGTGGTTCTTCCACAGAACAGTCGTACCTATTTATAGACTATAAGGAAGAGTAAACTGTGATGTGTTGGTGACTTTTACTGGAACGGACAATCATTATTTATGTGTTACTGATTTCTTAAGGTAAGAATGATTGAATAGTATATTGATGTAATCTAGGACTCAGATTCAGATTCTTTATTAATACAATTGGAAATTTTACACGTCAAAAAATTATAAGGTACTGCACTTATGTTCTATATATACAATGGTTTACATGTCATGGCGAATAGGTCCTTATTTGGTACATAAAATGTCGTTTCATTCTTTTCAATTATTTTCAATAAGTCCGATTGAAGAATTACATCAAAAAATAACATTACAGGAATTTATTACATAATTTTGATTAAATTATTGAATTAGATACACACATTACAATGTCATGATGACCTATATCGTATAAATTCATTTACAGTGTAACAAGCTAGTTTAATGAGCAATATTTTTAATTTATTAGTGACTCTGGAGTTTATACAGTAACATGTTTTTAAACGACATGACACGAAGGTTGAAATTCAAATGTAAGAGTTAATCTAACCGCAGTGTCTTAATTGAAATCAGACTGACATCAAATCTAATTTATAAATATCCGTTACACTTTGCCTGCTGTAAGTAACGTCCAAATATTAAATCTGATATAAAGCCTAATGGATCTTCGTTAAACCGAACTATCATTATTCAAATGGTTTTATTTGTTTCATCTTTCTCACGTCAGGATAGAAAAGAAGAGAAAAGAAATTTCAAACTATAAGTTACAATTTCTTACTTTCAGATGACGCAATTTATCCCGCTAAATTTATCGGGAAACAATTTGGGAGAGCGACATTGTCATTTGAATTCACTAGTGAGAGATGCTTTCCATTCATCAGTGCCATTTGAGACTATACAAGATATTCCCGAAACATTACCGGTGGATAGACTCTTTAAGATAGATCTTGCTTCAAAATACAGAAACCTGGATTACATCATCAAAAACCTGAAGGACGCAGACATGCTATTTGTTTCCAGATCTCTAAAATGTACGTGGCTATTGGAATCTAAATACAAAAATATCGTAAATGCAAACTATCTGGAGAGCGAGCTATTTCCAGAGATGACATCAACCGCCGTCAATAAAATGCAGAACTGGATACAACATCACTTACGCGACCAAGAAAGATGTAAAGATTTTTACATGTATTACAAAGAAAAGGAGTTTAAAATAGCCATCAAATTTCTTTGGCATTGCTCCAACGCATATGTTCTAGAGGAATTTGAGAATATCATAGATAAAATAGATGCATTCAATCTGAAAGTACTCAGCGAAAGATGCCCACAATTAAACAAGATATTTTATGGAAAATTGGAACAAAATAAAAATGTATTAAAACTTTATCTTGACGATGAAAAGTCTTTCTTCTGTAACTTAAAATACGTTCTTAAATCTGATCCCGATACATTTTTTGAAGTTACTGAAAAATATTTTAATGTAAATAAAGTTCAAGCTTATGGACCAGATATCACAAAGCATATAATGGTTAATCATCGAAACCAATTCTTTCGTAAGCCTGAATTGTACACAGGATGGTTACTAGATATGAATATTTTAGCGAAGTACTTGAACCACGAAGAAGTTAGAGATGTTGTTTTAAAATTAGCAAGAGCAGACTATATGACTAACTGGTTCACGTATCAAAAAGTAGAACCTTTGATCAAAAGGCTTGATAAGGAAGCAAGGTCAGCATTTAAAAAACTTGTTTTCGTCGATAAAACCTTCGGAGACAAAATAAAACACTGGCCGTATACTCCACCTAGCTCGCCAATTCTTGAAGACATTCCAGGATATAGTATTTTTCTGGACAAAGAATACGGTTTCGTTAACTCAGATAAGCCAAAGCGTTTAATTATGAAAAAATGCTGTAAACGCTCACTCAATGAAAAAATCACCAAATGTAGAACACTACTTGATGAACTTTTTGATCGTTATCGTTTTATGGGTTTTGAAGCTACTTTCTCTGAGCTTCGGAAACGTCTTCGAGCTGAAAGTAATCTTCGAACCCGGGAATATATGATGCTCGTACTGATTAGCAAAACAGGCGGACGAGAAGATAGTCTTAGGGCTTTGTTGGAGATCTTGTCTCGATACAAGAACGAGCCTGTACATTTTCGTGCGGCTATCGTCCGGAGCTTGGTCAAAAGAGCATTTGTGTGGCGATTGCCTGATGATCTATGGGCTAATTTACTAGAATGGGCCCATGGAATGGGCTTTGATGGTGGGCCCTCAGAAATCAACTGCACCGAAGGACTGCATGCCGTCGTTTTGCGATACCTCCTTACCAATTCGAAATTTAATCAGGTAGCTTCAAAGTTATTCTTTGATAACTTTACGTACTTTAGGGAGTATTCATTAAACACTACGGAACGCACCTTACTCAAAGCCAGTTTACCCAAATTGTTACTTGCTGCAGCTGTGGCGGGGACTGCATCCGAGAAGGAGACACGCTTGAAACAGTTGGTACACGTACTTGATGTGTACAAGATCCCATTTGACGAATTTCCTGGTTTCATTGACGCTATAGCAACATTTATTCAAGAAGTTCCAGATTCTTCTGAATGGTTTTTAATTAGATTATTTAATGCACGCGTTGCCCGTAGACGATTTTTCAAAGAAATCTTTAATTTTATCCAAAATAATGAATCTTACATGAATGCCTTACGTCATGATATCTCAGTAATAAACTTTAATAGATTTAAGGAAGTTTTGGAATATGAATCTGCTTCAAGTTACGAGCAATATTTTAGAAAGTTAGTTATATATTTTGGCGAACCCGCGGGTTTGGCGGAGCAGTTCTATACTTTTATTAAAAACTTAGCAGAAACACGTCCACATAACTGCCTTGCAAAGCCCTTATCTTTACTGGCTGGAAAAGACTTGACTTTCTTTATAAAAACCTTAGATAATGCGGCAAAAAAGTCAGCAGAAAAAAGCCTAGCGGCTGCATTAAGGGCAAACATCCATAACACTCGACCCTGGGTTGATTTGAAAGTCTTCGGCTGGCACGCGGCCGGAGTAAAAGCAATAGCTAATTTAGTCTCCGTGAGTCCCCGAAACCATCGGGAAGTAATTGTTAAAGAGTTAATAACATGGGGGTCTAAAACAATACGTTTAGCACTTGCCTTTACTGAAAACGAAGGAGCAAAATGTTCTGCTTATAAAAAAATGGTTGAATCAAGACCTGGCGCAGCTCTCAAAATGTTTTTACGATACCTAAAACTTGGAAAATATGGTGGTGAATTTGAAACCATCTGGGATACAGTTAAACCATTAATTACTGAAATAGATTATTCAAAACGCGAAAGACTCTCTAAAAGTCTACAAGATGTCAAATCAGTGCCTGCATTAATTAAATCTGAGTATTGTGTTCTTGTTTATAAAGCTTTAATAAATATAGATAAAGACACAAAAAATAAACACACTGCGAGAAATGTACTGCGCATGTTTTTTTGTATAGAAAATGTATGTAACGAGATAGATGATGTTTTTTTTTCTAGTGTCGTAAAGGATTTATTGCAGGATGAATTATTAGAAGATAATGATGACAACAAACAAAAAATTAATCTTTATGTAAGGCTCATCGCAAAGTACTTACTGCTTTGTGATTCCGAAGAAACTCAAAGAGAAAGAATAAACGCACTAGAAGAAACTTTTTTCCAACGATTCGAGGGATGGTGGAAGGGATCCATGGATAATAAAAACATATTGACGGCACCATTGCAAACATTTTTGCAAGCCTTAAAATATAATAAGGTATTTATGAATGCCAAATATGTGTCGTGTATGCCTTTATTTGAAAGAGTGCTAGATTGGGTGCACACAATGCTGCCTATTGAAAAATGGTTAGATGTGTACATTGATTTACATTTGACAATGCTTTATTACAAAGTAGCCAGACTTTGTATTAGTCAGAAACCTGATTTTTACGCTGGAAATCCACAGAATCTCGACAGAGGAATAGACATGTTTGGAGCTATTTTTGGGAAGTTCATAGCGCGTGATTATCAAGAATTGCAAGGGAAATACTTTCAAAGCTTAAAAGAAATATATAGAAAAGAGATAATGGACTATTTTACCACTTTTATTGACTACACATCGTTCGACTACAGTAAACAAAGGTTTGCTATTGCTGTTATTAAATGTATGTTACAGGAAGAGGAAACTAGCGAGGCACATTTTTTGGCTAGTTATATCTTTGTGAATCATGAAAAAAAATATTTTAAACACGGAAGTGACTTGTGTGACATTAAAAACATTTTAGGACAAACAAAAAACGACGAAATACGCTTTGGTTTGCAGGTTTAATCTGAAGTGTGAAACGTTTTGAGTTTAACTATTTTTCCGGCAGAGGCGTTATATATATCGGCTCAAACATTTATATTAATGCCGATGTGTAAGACTGACATTAGATTGTCATTTTTAAATGTCAGCCTGTTAAAGTAACTGTAACTTGCAATTGTAAAATTCCTTTATTCAACTTGTATTTGTTGCTTGTAATATTAGATTATTAGGACCCAATCAGCGTTAGTTATTGAACAGAAATTAACTCAGTGTCAGTTTTGTGACGAAAATTAAGCAAGAAAATTAAGTGAACTTGTTTCACATTTAAATAACATACTCGTATCATTTAAAAATTAAAAAGAAAAAGTTAACTTTTATACATACTAAATACCTTATTGTCGTCACAAAACTGACACGGGGTTGATTTTTGTTTAACAATACAAGCTAATTGGTACTTTATTTTATTTTATTCAGTGCCAATAATTGTATTACCGTGGTTCAAATGGACACAAAAGTGTTAATAATATCCGTTTTGTGCACCATAACTAACAGTCGTAGTTACAATCAAGGGCACCAATATGTATTCACTCAAAGTTTCATAAATATGTATACTACAACCTTATTGTTGCAGAAATAAGGTCTGCCTACATATTTTTGAGACTTTGTGGTGTATACATATTGGTGCCCTTGACTGTAGCACACACGCCTAAGCAGATGTGTAATAACCCTCCTCTCCTTCGGCAGTTGGGTAAAAACTAGTAGTAATTGCTAGTTAAAGTTCTGAAATAGCAAAATAACTAAACGCTCGGTACATTACATACATACACACATACCTACATACGTTCACGCCTTTATCCCTAAAGGGGTTGGCAACTTGGCAGAGCACATGAAACTTGTGTTCCATCCAGTATCGCTTTTAGCATAAATGTGGGGATAAAAGATCGACAAAAGGTGATATCACAGTGACAGGTTGCTAGACCATCGCCCACAACACTTCAACCCTGTTCCCTTAGTCCTTACTGGTACTTAATGGTGTTGTGAATATCACAAATCGGTATGAGCTTACCTTGCCTTAAAACGATTTTTGCACTTGCAGTTTGCAATAATATTATATAACGAGCGTAAGGACGCTTGCAATACTGTATCATAACATTATCTAATATATAAAGTTTGTAAAGAAAGAGTAAAGGTTTATGCTCAAAAACCTTTTCAACACATTTAGAAGATTGCTTTCCGTCTATATTAATTTAGAGTGATCTGTGACGAGTGAAAACTTTCCAAAAGCTCACTCAAAGAAATATAAAAGCTGCCGGAGATACGGTGTGCGCTTACATATTTCATTCGTTATAATTTTAATTCAGCCTGCCATTGGGTGTTGAAGTCGATGGAGAAAACATTTTTATGAATTTTAGTTCTAAACCAAACAAATAGCTAGTTGTTGAAGTTATAAAAAAGCGGCCAAGTGCGAGTCGGACTCGCGCACGGAGGGTTCCGTACCATTATCTATAAAAACGGTAAAAAATAAGCTGATTTGATTTTTGTCAAATACCGTATTAAGTCCGACTCACGCTTGACTGCACATTTCTAATAGGTTTTCCTGTCATTTGTAGGTAAAGAACAATTTTGTGTTTTTTTTCAAAATTGTTGAGTAGTTTCGTTGATGAAGGGGGGGGGGTGGTCATTGTTTGGCTATTTTCTTAAATAATTTCTAAACTAATTATTTTAAAATTACAAAAAATATATATTTTAGAGGCACACAATGAGCTCTTTCATTTTATATGTTACACGATAGTATACCTAGTCTAGCCATAAGTTCTGTTACAAATGAAATGAAACATATTTTTAAAAGGATGTAATTAATTTACCATAAGTAAATGTTTATTTATAGGTAATTTAATAAGGTTTCTAAACAATATATTTTTTATTCAAAATGCCCGCCTTTAGCTTTAATACACGCCCTCAAACGATCCGGCCACACGTCTATAGATTCACGCACTGTATCCATTGGGAAATTTGCCACTGCTACCTTCAAAGATTTTTTTAGAGAATCGATATTGGCATGGCGTTTAGAGCAGACCATGTCCTCTAACACTGACCACAATTTATAGTCCAGGGGATTTAAGTCGGGACTGGAAGAGGGCCAATCATCTGCCTTGATGAAGTCCGGAACATTCCTTTGCAGCCAAATCTGGGTGGTGCGAGCTTTATGACCCGGGGCTGAGTCCTGCTGAAAGGTCCAGTGTACATTTTTGAACATTGTGTCGTTTAGTGGTTTAACTACTGTTTCTAAAATCGTGTCCTGATACACTTTAGCTGAAATTTTCACTCCTTTTTCGCAAAAATGGATCTCAGAGACGCCTTGATACGACACACCCCACCAAACCATGACGTAAGCGGGATGATGACCTCGCTGAATCCTTCCAACTATCTCTTTAGCTTCTCGAGAGTTGTGTGCGTACACTTTATCATTTTGTTTGTTGTAGTGCTGCTCGATAGTAAAAATTTTTTCATCCGTGAAAAGAATATTTTTATATTTCCCATGTGCGTATCGAGATAAAAGGCTTTTTGATCTTTCAACTCTCTTGTCCTTTAGTGACTGATTTAACATATGTCCTGTATATCGTCGGTAAGCTGCAAGACTCAAGTCATCTTTGATTATACGCGAAAGTGTCCTAGGTGGTATTTTCATTTCCTTAGAAAGGATCTTCTGTTTTCTTATGGGATTTCGGCGAATTCTGGCTCTTACAGCATTAACGGCTTGTTTTGTTCTAACAGTACGTGGTCGGCCAGATCTTTTACTGTCATCGACAGAGGACGTTTTGGTGTATCTTTGAATGGTACGATACACAAACATTCGACTGATCTCTAACTTTTTTAGTGTCTCAAAAATGTGGGACGGCTCCATTCCTACCTTATGCAGAGCAATCACAGCAATTCTATTTTCTTTGACACCCCACTCCATTATTAATTAACTTATTTTAATATTATATTGTATATAAATGGTGGCAAAAACATCCAAGTACTTACGTCAAAACACAACATTCGAAATTCGAATTATTATTTTTCTTAAAATCATTGTTAACTGCCAGTAACAGAACTTATGGCTAGACTAGGTATGCAAAACTTAATTTTTTAATTTTCTCAGTTCCCCCCAAAAGTGGCCCCCATGTTTAAAATTCATTTGTTTGCGTTACATGTTCCTCTTTGGGTCACAAACTTACATATGTGTACCAAATTTCAACGTAATTGGTTCAGTAGTTTCGGAAAAAACAGGCTGTGAAGGACGGACAGACAGACGCCAAGTGATCCTATAAGGGTTCCGTTTTTTCCTTTTGAGGTACGGAACCCTAAAAAGGAAGTAAGTAACAGAATATACAGCAGCAAAGAGCTAAATTGATATGTCGAGTTATATTTGGAATTCTTCTTCGTACATTTTGATTTGGGGAAACTCGTCAAATGTGGGTCGAACCCTGATAGCAGTGATAGCACAAAAGCAATGCATTAGATTAATATGCAACATACCTCGAAGAACATCTTGTTAAAGTTATTTTATTAAACTGAAGTTATTAACGGTGTACTCAATTTATATTTACGAGGTTTGTGTATTTGTTAAACAGCACCCCGATATGTTCATCACGAAAAGAGATATAACGCGTTTTAATACTACATATCCTGACAGGCTAGTACTCCCTAATATGCATACAGTCATGAGAAGTAAAAGTTGTTACGAAATGTGTATTAATAGTACATTGTGATACAAGTGAGGTATGTTCGCTCACCTGCGGCTCGCGTGATGATTCCGCCTCTGATGTAATTATCAAAGCTCACGCGTTTCATACGACGTTTTTCAAGACATTTTGCGAGGAAAAAATCCTTTTCATAAGATGAAAATTTGATAGGCCTGCCAAGTTATTTTCCTTACTTATTGATGTCAACAGGTTTTTACTCACATGTTGAATACATCGTCAAGAATTTCTAGTGGCGTCCATTCTTTTTATCACTTTTCTAGTCGCCACGAGTCAACATTTTTGTTAATAACCAAACACGCATTAACAATGTTTACAAATATCTGTGAAATAACCTATAATGGCGCGCATAAATTTTTTCTTCTTCTTCTTTTTTTAATGGCGTACTGGCCAACTATGTCGGCTCAAATTTGCCAGAATCAAGTGGCACGAGAGCTGCTCATGTCCTGCGAACAAACGGACAACACAAACCCATAACGACCACCAAACACCATTGTTAAAAAAAAATAGCTACAGATTAAAAATTAATTGTAAGAGGTAGGCACCACAAACAGGGAGTTAAAAAGGTTAAAGTTTAATGTTATTCTTTTCTACGAACTTGGCAAGTAAATGGAACACTTCTGAACGGATTTTTTTTGTGAAGTTTGCGCAGTGCGCGCGCATTAGATAAAATCTCTAAACAGCCAATACAAAATAAAATAAATAAGTAAGTATCCATTTGCCGAGAATTAAAAAAAAAAGCTGTACATTCTGTACAACCCGGTTAGTTTAAGAATGCACCGTGTGCATGCATACATCTTGCTGCAAGGTGCCAACGTGACTAAATCGGGATATAACCATAACACACAAGTATCGTAATGTTATTAAACACGCGTGTTTAATATCCAGGATTATGAGCCTAAAAGCGACACAATAAGCGGTACGTTACGAGCAATTGTGTTGAAAAATATTTAACCGACTGCCTGATGAACAAGTTTTAATTATTTGCATGCTAGTATTATTGTTTTTTAATACTTATAGCAGAATTATGTTCTCCAGTAACATTTGTCATCTCTTTGTATATAACTATTCTATGTGTTTAGGAGTCTCAGGAGAGTAATTAAAAACAGCGTCATTTTATATGAGGAGACATGTAATCTATTGCCTCTCGGTACAATGCTTAAGAGTAAGTGTTTAAAAACTAAAATCCTATTATATACCGCACACATCACGATGTATGTTAGATGCGTTGCTCTGATGATATTGTCAGGCGCTATATTTATTATTCATGGCATTCTTCAACACTATGCAACTAAGAAGTTTGAAGTTTGAAGTTTGAGCTTAAAAAACTACCAATCACGCGACATTAAAAAAAAACTGTTCCCTTTTTTTGTTGAAAAGTGTTACTGCACTGAATGACTTTTTATGTAATAATTAACTTTTTCATTTTCAACGACTGTAACAAGATTTTTTTTTTAATAATAATGTTCTCAATCTTAGTTTTAATATAATTTAAATTTGCATGTCTTTTTAAATTCTATAATGTATCATGTAACTGCATATGTATACCACATTTAATAGCGAATAAATATTTATATTTCTATTTCTAGATTTTTTGTAGTTGCTAAGAATAGATTTTTATCTTTCTTTCGTTTCTTTCTTTTAATTACCGATCAAGAAGCGACCTAAATTGCCTTGTTTTAGCTATACAATAAGGCAATTTCGGTTTCCAAGTGACCCCTTGTTTAGTTAATTAAATTTGCTCTATTTCAGGCTAAGGTGATGACCCAATGCTCAACACCTTAATGCCTAACAGTTGACACCTATTGTTTTGACATACGATTGAAAGTGTCATGTATTAGGCCAATGACGGGCACTAGGTTGTTTACCTTCACCATTTTTATCACTTGATTATTACATAACTTTTGTGTTTTAGTTCTACTGAGTCAATGCAAACTAAGGCCTACTTGCAGAATACAAGAAAATTTAACTAAATATAAAAAAGCGGCCAAGTGCGAGTCGGACTCGCGCACGGAAGGTTCCGTACCATTATCTATATATATATATATATATATATATCCCACACCTATGATATTGATAAAAAAAAACAGAGTTTCAGTTCTAAGAATGGGGTTTTTTCTATTTTTAAGTGAAAATCTGTATATTTATATATGTATTGGCATGTTTTTATTTGTCTAGAATTAATACTTATTAGGTTTTGTTTTCATTTTCTCTGTGTTTTTGTACACGGTATAAGTTTGCCTATCTCGTTTCTACCTACCTTCCTCTCAATTGCTCAAAGGTTAGCTGGAAGAGATCCCTTATAGGGATAAGTTCGCCTTTGTACTTTGATCTATTGTGTGACATATATATTTTTTAACCTGTTATTGTGTACAATAAAGTGCTTACATACATACATACATACATACGTACATACAAAATCGTAATGCGGTTAATAGAATACATCTACTTACCAAGTTTCAACAGTATAGTTCTTATAGTTTCGGAAAAAAGTGGCTGTGACATACGGACGGACAGACAGACAGACATGACGAATCTATAAGGGTTCCGTTTTTTGCCATTTGGCTACGGAACCCTAAAGATGAACTATTTCGTTGACGGTTTACTGAACAACATTAAGATGGAATATATATAAAAAAAGACCACTTTTTAAGTTATTACAACGTAATAAGAACACTGGATACCTATCTCGCTGTTAGATTATGAACACCACAGTTTATAATGTTACTCACGATATTATAAATTATCGAAAAACAGTGTGAAAAACGGCTGTCAAATTAACGCATTATTACTAGTTCTAAAAATCCTCACCACTATCGTGACCTGCAAAAAACATGCCAACATACAGTCGACGTCCAAGATATGTGTACTTTTGCTGCCTAATCTATTGTAGGTGGGTACGTGAAAAAGGTAAACATAACTCTTTTTCTTTTGACTTCTTTCTTTTCCTGTTTTGAAACACTGTGATACTATCGCCAACACAGTTAACTGACCATCCGCACTTTATGTTCATTGGAATAAGGTTCAATATAAATACAGGATAACTTTGTTGGCGTTTGTACAAAAGTGTGGTGGTTTTTTGTATATTATATTTTTTTATATTTATTTATATGACGCTACATATTTAAACGTATATCATATCATCATCATCATCATATCAGCCGAAAGAGGTCCACTGCAGGACATAGGCCTCCCCCAAAGAGTGCCACAATGACAAATGTAATCATATGTAATGTTACAATGTAAAAACACAAGTAAGTACATAGCAAGATACCATTTTAGTAACAATATCAAGGAAAAATATCCAAACGCAGTTCCTGAATAAAACCAGAAAAAAAAACTGTTTTCGATCACAACGCTTTGATTCAACCGTGACGCAGCATGACGTCTCAAAATATCTTAACCATCTCCGCACTTTCCGTCGCCCGTCCACCCTCTGCCTTTGCCCAAGGGAGCAAAGTGGGGTATTTCTATATTTGCATTCATCTTGGACCTGCGTTTTTAAGTAATTGCATGCATTTTATTTACCCAAGCTAAAGGCAGGTTCACGAATGGAATAATAAGGTCCACCATCCATTAAAGTCGGGTGTTAGCGCGTTGGTGGAATCTTAAAGACGGCTGGACTGGAGAATACGAATCGGTATTAGTTAAGTATTGAGTGTTGTTGTGGTGTCTGGTTGAATGGGAATGGTGATATTTCTTATAATTGAAAGTTTGGGATATTAACACTTTCACTGCCAGGAACCCGCCTAGCGGGCGCCTACGCCGTAGTCGCTTCCCGCTACATACAAGGAAAACCACGGGATCGGCTACGAGCGTAGCGCCTAGCGATTCTTGGTAGTGAATGTGTCGCGCGAATCTTGCATATATACCTGTAAACTACCTGTCAAAATCACGTATCGCGTTTGTAGCACAGCAAAAAGTCACCGTTTGTAACTTACATTAAATGAGTAGATATTAACGCCCTTATTCATAAAACTTAAAATGCCTCTGCTAAATAAAATGTGCTCTGTCCCATTCTTACGCACACAAATGTCAAAGTGACAGATAAAGACAAACGAACTTTAACGGCATTTTAATTAAAATAGGCTTGAAGTACGTTTATGAATACGGCCGTAAATCACTACAGTCTGCACCACTACCGCTAATATGGCAACTCGAATACGTCCTTTTTTACTACGACTTTATTTTTATTTGAATCCTAATCTAGGTAAAGCACAATTAAATACATATTGGTATAGACATAAAAACTCAAAACATTACCTCTATTTAATGTTTATGTAGACAGAATGCTAGTAATACAAGCTTTTTGTCAATTCAATCAAATCAATTGGGCATGTAAAAGTGCCCTTGTCGCCTATTTGCAGAATAAATAATGCCATTAAACATTGCTTGTATATACTATAAATTACTTTCCACGTGGAACTGCGCATTGTTTTACTCATTGTATGATTTTTTGTTTCATTTGTAAGCTAATAAATCCGCGAAAGTTTATAAATGCTGTAAAATAACAACAGAGATGATAATACGTCTACTAGCACATGACAAGTTTAACAAAGTTACCTGGGTCGAAAAACAATAGTTCCGTTTCTAGACTTTTTTGCCAAGCTATATACATACCGACCACATTGTTAACAGTGTAGATAATATTTTTTCTATGTAATATTAGTTTAATTAAATTCGGTGAAGCATGTCTTAAATTAATCTAAGTAAAGTAAATTAGCCATGGGCTAAATCACATTTGGTATACATTTTCCACAATACGTTTTTTGCCCATCAGCGTATTTTACTTTTTGTTAACTTGCCCCGCAATACATTTCAACGTTAACCCTAATTAATTAACCCCACTTTATAAAAGCAATAAAAAAGGGGTAATTCCGTGCAAATTAATAGCACACGACACTATACCCCGTCGCAAATGGGGCAAATAAAAACATTAGACTACACTTGATCAGTCCCCACCCTTTCCTTGCTAATGTATTTAGTTTAATGGCCCCAGAACCGTTAAAAAGGATCCCCTAGCGTGTAAAAAAGCGTATAAAAGAAAATGAAAATCCCCCGTGGCTTGAATAATTTTGTAATTTTTTTGACATGTTCTCCGAATATTGGCTTTGTTTGATGATCGAACAAACGGTATTAGCTAATTTAAAAGTTCAATAGCATTTGTCTTATACATTGCACAATTTATGTAATAACTAGCATCTGCCCGCTACTTAATCTGCGTGGATCCGGTATAAAAACTATACTACTATATTTCAATCCAGACTATAAACTTTCTTCTATCGTGCAAAATTTCATCCAAATCGGTTGAGCCGTTTAAGCGTGATAGAGTAATAAACATCTAAACATCCAAACATTCGCATTTATATTTCTAGCTTCCGCCCGCGACTTCGTCTGCGTGGACCCGGGATAAAAACTATCCTAAACTATCTTCGTGCAAAATTTCATCCAAATCGTTTAAGCGTGATTGAGTATCAAACATCCAAACTTTCGCATTTATAATATTAGTATGATGATGGCTACACTAGAGTTATATTTTCATTTTTTTTACATTTTTGGAATATCCTAATCTAAAAAATAAGTAAGCCGATATGTATGATTTGTTTAAAAAAATCTTTTTAACAAACCTTCGGTTATAACATTGATTAAAAAGCATGTTTTGAAGCACTTGTCAAACTCAAGACTTTTAATCCATTATTTAGATTGTTAAAGTCATGTACTAGGATGTGAATAATGAATTACAAACGCTAGAAAAACACACTTTTTATTTGATTGAGATAAAAAATGAGGGAATGTGCCTACTATTAGGGTACCTGGTGACTTTTGTAGCTGCATCACACGGATGTAATTGCCTAGATACTTTTTCCAGGCGATTGTACAAATCACATTAACTGTACCTTAAACAAAGTAAATATCCATCCATGTTGATATCATAAATAAATAAATAATAAATAAATAAATAAATATAAGTGGACAATCTTACACAAATCGACCTAGTCCCATAGTAAGCTCAGTAAGGCTTGTGTTATGGGTACTAGACGACGATATATATAATAGATATAAATACTTAAATACATATAAAACATCCAAGACTCAGAAACAAATATTCATGCTCATCACACAAATATTTGCCCTTACCGGGATTCGAACCCAGGACCTTCAGCTTCGTAGGCAGCGTCACTACCCACTAGTGTACCCACTAGTAGTATAAATACGAAAGCAACTCTGCCTGTCTGTTACCTTTTCACGCTTGAACCACTGAACCGATTGAGAGAAAATTTGGTAGGTATGGAGATAGTTTTAATCCCCTCCCGGGGACCAAATAGGATAATTTTTATCCCGGAAGACATACCTTAAGAGGATGAACTGGGGGGCGGAAGTTTGTATGGAAGTGCGATATAAGCGAGTTTTACGCGGACGAATTCACGGGCAAAACTAGTTTTTTTTTCTACATTGCAATCGGATATCAGGACCAGTATAACTTTAATGTTTCGTTTGATTATACTTAGCAAAGTTTGACAAAGCTGCATACTTTTTGGCAATAATGTTTTTGTAAAGTAAGAGAGACATTTATCCATTCAGACTGTATCAATTTGTCCTCTTCTTGATTTCGCCACCTCGGTCCTGCGCCAACCGCATTATCTGCTCACCGCTTGCTATCGTTGCACGAGTACAAATGCTCTCAGATTATTCACATATGTGCTTAAAGTGTGAGTGGAAAAGGTGCTTACTACTACAAAACACTTACTTACATAAAACTACTAATACTGCTACTATTATAGTATACAAAATTTAACACATTACCACGTTAAGACGGCGACGCGCGGCACATTTCAGGGTGTCAAATAACCGGCCTCTAAAAATGTCGTTAGGTTATATAGCTGGCCTATCCAGTAACCCGCCATCCGTGTACTCCCCCGGGTAATTCAGATGCAGAGTACTGAAGAAGTTCGTGCATGCGGCAGCCGACGTGTTGCTGTATTTCTTAATGGCGCCCGGGGCGAGTCGTTTCGGATCCGGCCGATTTATGAATGGGACGTGGTGGTGTTACGTGTAATGGGATTAGTAGTGGAGCGTGTAGAAAGTTGTGGAATCGCTTTTAAAGTAATTTTGTACTAGAATTGTTTTGTGTTGAGTTCATTCATATCAATGGGATCAGTAGGTCGATCACGTAACGCCTCGTACGCGCGTTAGGTACATACACGTAAACGTTACTTTTTGTATCGGATAGTGACAATTGAGTTAAATCTGTTGTCTTTCCTAGGTTAGAAGGTCAGATGGTAGTCGCTTTCGTAAAACTAGTGCCTACGTCAAATCTTGGCATTAGCGCAGAATAATTAATAGTTCCTAAAGATACAGTACAGTAGGTCCACTGCCTAAGTGATGACGTTAGCCGGTTTTTTTTTGCAATAGACAATCATACAGTGAGATAGGGCTGTTAACGTACCACATAACTGAACATGAAAAATGATAACTATTTTAGTTCCTATGTTTGTTATTGGGTGATTCATAACACCATCAAATTTTCGAAATAATAATATATGATTATGATAATATAATTATACAACAGCCGGGAAGTCAGGATTAAGAAAAAAATACGTGAATGCAGCTTAAGTTTTTACGAAACAGTTCATATTTTGCAAAGGGATTACTTATTTCGTCATGTTAGCAAGATGTTGTAAAATTGCAATTCGTACAACTGTGTGCGAACAATGAAATTGTGTTGTTACTACGTAAAACGGAACGTATATATGAAACGTCATTGTGTGCGATACAACAGCCTTTGTAAGACATCCACAGGAGGTTACCATAGACAAACGTCATTTCGCGCCAAATTGACAGTGGGATAGTCCTGGCATTAGCGCCAAAGGATAAGACTAGACTCACCTAGACTACAATAACAGGTCAGTGAAAAACAAAAAGAAAATGTTCACGCAAAATATCTAAAATATAATGCAGAACAATCATCACACAGCATAAGCGCAGCAATCGACACAATAATGAATGCAGTACCCCGGACTTATCGTAAAGGTCACGAATTATTATTAATTATTATTATAAAGAGAAAACTGTGGAATTGTAGCTTTACTTTGTAATTGTGTTTGTAAAGTGTAAGATCTCGACCACTCATCTGATTTAAAAAAAAGACCGGGTTGCACTCCGGGAGTGCCGGCAGAAGTGAAAACTTAAATATTAACGTTGTGCATTTTTGATATTTTGGAATGGTTAGGGAATGATTTTGCACGAATTGCTTTAATTATCAGTATCTCACCTCTCAAAAACCTATAGACGTATTCCGCAAATCCACATTTTCATTTAAAAATCCGCGTTTTGAAAGCGCAGCTCCCGCTTTTTGTATCTGGCAACACTGAATCTTACGGTCACGTGAACTGTGGTGACAATTTTTCCCCATCCCAAAAAGTGCACAGCGCCGCTAAATAAGTTTTCACTTAAAAAAAAACAATCACTAGTATACAGAATAGATCCGGATATATTTTACATAGGCTATAGTTTACTCCTTCAGATATTCAAAGGCATCTTTTAAAACGCATGTCATAAATAGTGAAAAAGTTTTAGTCGTAAAAAGTAAGCAGCTTAAACAGTATTAGAAATAAGTAGGTAGCAGCAAAGATTATCGAAATAATTCACTTTTTATCATGAAGGTAATGTTAACATCGCAAACAGAGTTAAAGTAGCTAAAATAGTTATAGATTTGTACTTTAGTAACTAAACCCGTATTTTATTTCACTCAAAATTTGGGATGAGTACAATAATATTGTCAATAGGATAATTGCAATATATTCTCATTTACGGTAACTTATATGGATACAGTTAGTATGCTTTTTAGCGTTTTTTTAAAAAAATGCCACTATTATTAATTGTACTTCTAGGAATTTTATTTTAACTATTTCCATTCAGAATCAGGAGCTCTTTCGACCCTGGTAGGACAAAAAACTGTCCCAAAGATATTTTTCCATTTACCATACACTTTGTAGGAAAGTTCAAAAATGTATGAACATTTTGGGACACTTTTTTTCTCCTATTGGGATGGAAAGACATCGTAATTTTGAGTAGAAATAACATAAAAGTTGCAGAAAATCTCCGAAAAAATGTAGTGGCATTTTTTTGAGAAACGCTCTTTTACTATATCTATTGACTGGAAAAAAACAATTATACCAAAAAAAAATCTCTTTCAGATATATTATGATAGCGTTCAACTGTAAACTTTAATATCAAGTTATCTAGGTAAACCTGTATTTGGCCATACTACTGTGTATTATAACATAAGTTACATACTTTGAATCGCTGTTGGTTTTCTGAATAAATAAATAAATTCCGCGGCTTTGCTTGCACTCTGTGTAATACGCAGGTGGGGCTACGTGGGCAGCAATAATTTGTCATGACGTACAATCTACACTTTGCAAGTTTTCATCACATATAGCTTTATAAGCCAATCTGAATTTATAAAATATATCGTATCCGAATTTCTGCATTATGTACAGTCAAGTGCAAAAATATGTATCGATAACATCTTCTCATAAATAAGTACCTTAATGCGCTGACATAAGAGTTATTATGAGACATATTTATGAGTAAGTTGTATGCACCCATATTTTTACACTTAACTGCTGTACTATCGAAAACACAGCTAACTATCCATCGGTGCACCTTAAGTGCATTGTAATAAGGTTCTATATAAACACAGGAGGGTCAGTTAACAGTGTTGTCGTTTGTACCCTGACGGCCAAACAACTTTTCAACTGGCTCGCTACCCAATCAATTGAAATTCTAATCGTAATAATATGTTTAAGAACCTACGATAAGATACAATAACTGTTTTCCTAGAAACTTGACAAATTATAAATGTACCTACCTACTAATCGTAATATTATAATATCCTACTAATATTATAAATGCGAAAGTTTAGATGTTTTGTTACTCAATCACGCTCAAACGGTTGAACCAATTTGGATGAAACTCTGCATGAAGATTGTTTATAGCTTGGATTAAAATATAGGATAGTTTTTATCCCGGGTCCACGCAGACGAAGTCGCGGGCGGAAGCTAGTTAATAATATTGTCAAACGTGCTGTTTAGCGTAAGACAAACCTACCTGTTATAAATCTGATATTATTATTATGTCCATAATGCTATCTAAGAACGATATTGACAAAAAAATTGTCATGTCTATAAACATATTATTCTCTAGAAATGTTTTCCATACGTTACATAAAATTGTGTCTGAAAGTTAGGTACTCTAATGTTTTTATTAATCTTATTTTTCACAAGGTTTGATTTCTAACAGGGTTACTCTTTATTTTGGTGATGGACCGGCACAAATGGCCATAAAATTCAATCTTTATCGAATAGGCTGAAAGTAAATCTCCCATCGTCCAATCAAGCAAAGTGCCATACGTTCTTTTTGCGAAAATTCACGTCCCCTCCAAAAAAGCGCAATAAAAGACTTATCGCTCACTTTGGGTCTCTAGGGCGTAAAGTGGCCATGATCTGCCCATAGCCGAGGGGACAGGTGATCTGTCAATGGCCCAGCTTATTGAGATTAAGTGCCCATCGTAATGCCATTTTAAGAATAACGCTAGTCACTTTGATGATATTTCAATTGACTTCCAACAAAATGAGGCAGTATCGCAATTCTCCTTTTTTTTTCTTTTTTTTTGTCTCTGAGCGCCGTCATTTATTTATTAACTGAGATCGATAAATTATTTTATTTACGTCACACCTGGCCATAGTGCGAGTTTTACTGCACGCTGCGCGTACGGTAAAACTCGCATTGTGGCCAGATGAAGACGTAAAATTGTGTACTTACCACGGGCGGTAATTCGTAAAGCCCCAGATCGCATATTTATGGCCCTCCTGCGATCTGGGTCATTCACGAATTCACCGCCCTAGGTACGTAATGTACTATTCTAAACTCCGAAATAGTATTGACATAAACCTTAATAATAACTCAATATGTAAGTAAGTAATACGTATAAATGCAAAATGCCCGCGCGTCTGCCCGCGTTTAGCAAAACACGCAGGCAACCCCGCGCGATAAGATATAGCCTAAAACCACCCAGAAAGCTCATTCTACACACGGAAGAAATATTTTTTGTAATCGGATCAGTGGTTCCGGAGATTACTTAAAGCATACAAACTTACAAAGCTACAATCTCATAGACTTTTCCTCTTAGATGGAATTTTGTTTTACAACTTTTGATAGCTATCTATTAATACCTTAGTTTACAGTTGACTATCTCAACTTATCAATATGTCTATTTTAAATTAAAATAATCGTTTGATAAATTTCTAAATATTCAATTTGTTTTTCTAGATATTAAAACATATTTCGTGGATCTAATGCAACAAAAAACACTAAACAATTCAAAATATTTTATTATTTAAGATTCTCAATCTATTATTCGTCAAAACACATTTCAACCCATCTTCCCCTATGTACGAAAACAAACATGCGAGGCAAATGCAAGAACACATCGGTTGCATACAGCGCGTCCCAGGAGGCACTCTTTATAGCCCCAACTTCCCCTCCGCAAGAATTTGGGGGAAATTCTGTTCATCGTCTCGGTTCCGTCTCCCCTCGATACAAACTTACAAAATAGTACCAAATAACTCTTAAGACTGTACAATTAAAGCTGCTATCTGGTTGTCACGGGTGTATTTGATAAGGTTGTAATAACATACACTTTTGTACGTCACAATAGGGTAAGTAATTTAATTGATGACGCGTTCGATTTACGAAAATGGATGTCGGCGAATTAAAAATGTATTTTTATTTCTTTTAAATCAGCGTCTTGTTTGGGTGAATTGGGAGTTTTTTTGTTTTCAATTTAGTTAATGGGAGTTGAGTTTTTGATGTCAATGCAATTGGTTTACGCATCATTGAATGAATTATCAGAGAGTCTGTTACATAGACGTGCAACGTTTTGTTGAGGATGGAGAGAAATTAAATTAAATTGAGAAGCGATAATACCATATAAAAAATATTACATTACGTACCTAGGGCGGTGAATTCGTGAATGGCCCAGATCGCAGGTGTTTGTATAAATATGCGATCTGGGGCTTTAAGAATTACCGCCCGTGGTAAGTACACAATTTTACGTCTTCATCTGGCCACAATGCGAGTTTTACCGTACGCGCAGCGTGCAGTAAAACTCGCATTATGGCCAGGTGTGACGTAAAGGATATTACATTTTCTCGCTCCCGAGGCAAAAAGTACCGCTTTGTTGTTGTTCAATAACCTGTATACTCTTACGTATTTTTTAGGGTTCCGTACCCAAAGGGTAAAAACGGGACCCTATTACTAAGACTTCGCTGTCTGTCCGTCTGTCCATCAGTGTGTCACCAGGCTGTATCTCAAGAACCGCGATAGCCAGACAGTTGATATTTTCACAGATGATGTATTTCTGTTGCCGCTATAACTACAAATACTACAAAACCGGCCAAGTGCGAGTGGGGGTCCCATACAACAGACATGTTTTTTTCGCCGTTTTATAGATAACTAGCTTCCGCCCGCGACTTCGTCAGCGTAGACTCGGGATAAAAACTATCCTATATTTGAATCCAGGCTATAAACTATCTTCGTGCAAAATTTCATCTAAATCGGTTGAGCAGTTTTTGAGTAACAAACATCCAAACATCTAAACATCCAAACTTTCGCATTTATAATATTAGTAGGATTAGTAGGATGGTACGGAACCCTTCGTGCGCGAGTCCGACTCGCACTTGGCTGGTTTTTTATACTACGACAGTGGCAAACTAGCATACGGCTTGCCTGACGGTAGGCAATACACCGTAGCCTTTGAACTGGAAGAATCACAAGCGCGTTGTCGACCCTTTACTGCTTTGAGGATTTGTCATGTCGATAGCTAGAGACAAAAGCAGGACCCTTATTCTTAGCACAGTGCGTCCTCGTGGGCTCTGGCGACATTATATATAGGAGCATAGGTACATAGGTACCATCGACAACACAGTTAACTGACCATCCGTGCACTTTATGTGCATTGTTATAAGGTTTAATATAAAAATAGGATGGTCAGTTAACTGTGTTGGCGTTTGTACCTCAAAGCAGGTATACTTGAAACCATAATTAGATTCCAAAAAATAACCTTAAAATTGCCTTTTTTGGAATCTAATTATGATTTTTCAAGTATAGATAGGTATTCATGCGTAGATAGAGGATTAAATAGATAGCTGTCCTAGCGTCTGCCCGAATGGGATGATGGTAAATTAACCTTACTAAATTGAGTAGTATCAGAAGATTCTTGACGTCGTTTATAATTTAGTCGTGTTATATTGGTGATGTCATGGTGTCAGTTTCAGTACAATATTTTGACAGGTAGTGACAGGAGATTTGACATTGTATCACGTTCCCACTTGTGGTATTGTGTTATGCTTACATGCTTGTCACTTATGCGTGTATTTGTGTTAGTCTCTCTATTCTATTCTTCCATGTATTCATGTGTTAGAAACGGTTCACTAATGTTAGACCAAACAACTTTTGGCCAAATGTTTCATTTGACCTAAATGCATTTTTTTCTTAAATAGAAAGCTTTATAGGATTATTATAAAACAAACTTAACCTAACCTAATGACTTCTATTTGATGATGTTCAAAGAATACCCGAATATACCACTGTTTTGACGAAAAATGAATTAGGTCAAATGAAACATTTGTCAAATGATACATTTGGCTAAAAGTTGTTTGGTCAAGAGACAGGACCCCGTTAGAAACATTGAATCTAACTTTAAGCTATGTAGGAAGATCAGCTACTTGGGACAGTCGGGACGCATAATGAGATGCGGAGACAACCTCGAAAACGAACTAGATGGTCGGACCAACTAAAGAATACACAGCAAACATTTTCTTGTTCTTAATTTTAGGAAGTTCGCGGGTCAATCCTGGTTATGACTAGCACAGGACCGGGTCAAGTTTAATAGAGTACCTAAATAAAAAATAATATGTTTTATTTCAAACAACCAGGTATCGAGAAATGAAAAAAAAAATACGTTTCGTGCTTTTATCGTGAGATAACTCATACGACGAGTTACGTATGAGTTATCTCACGAAAAAAGTTTTTTTTTTCTTTATATTTCTGCTGTAGGTGTTTCCGCGTCGATTGGGTGCAACTTATTCAAAATTGTAGTCACATGCATATTCCCGTTCCAAGCCTATGCCCAACAGGCGATTACGGGCTGGAAATAATCATGGTGATGAAATAGTATGTAATATATAAGCTACGGTAGCCTAGCGGTTCAGGCATGCGGCTGTCAAACGGCAGTCGTGGGTTCGAATCCCGGCTCGTACCAATGAGTTTTTCGGAACTTATGTACGGAATATCATTTGATATTTACCGTTAGCTTTTCGGTGAAGGAGGAGTTAGGTAGTAGTTTTCGTGAGGAAACCTGCATACGTCCACGAAGAAATTCAAAGGTTTATGTGAAGTCCCCAACCCGCACTGGGCCAGCGTGGGGACTACTGCCCGTTTCTCTATCATCCATGAGAGGAGGCTTGTGCCCAGCAGTGGGGCGGTATATATATATTTATTTTAAACACGACACTTTTTAACCGCCCATTAAACACTGCGTTTTTCACTAATAGTAACAGCTGACATGCAATCCGGTGTCCAATAAACTTGTCCTATTTACGACTCCCAGGGGCAACACAGCCCTATCAATTTAAAATGACGTAAGTAACCTTTTACCCTTATTAGCAAAGGCCTTTTAAAATTGGTAAGGATACTCCTGCTTAAGTATGACGTCACGCACGCATCGTTTTACGCTGTTGTAAAATGAGTCATGCGGGGGCTTTAGGAGGTTGAGTAATTTGAGCTTCTACAAACAACTTTTATTTTGAGTTGCAAAATGCTTCGAACTGGCAAGATTAGATATTTATATTTGCTAAAGGAGTCGCGGCAGACTTCGTCAGCGAAGGCGGGATGAGTTGGACTTATTCTTAAAGGACTGGCCTGATGAAGCTAAAAAGAGAGCAGTGGAAAAAGAGGGAGGCTTTATATAAAGAAAGAATGAAAGAAAGAAAGATAAATTTATTCACAAACACACAGGACACACATGGTTATTCAATAATAAAATAAACAAGAAAACCACATAAAACATGAAACAAGTGTGTCTCTGCGGCAGTGAACCGGACACTGGCTCAGCATTATGCTGAGGTGTCAGACACCTGCAGCGCTGATTTTCAGCAAGCACCGTTGGTGACTCACAGAAACGTCATACAATTTAATATATATATAAACTACTATACTATTATAGGTACTAATATATAATCCTACTAATATTATAAATGCGAAAGATTGGATGTTTAGATGTTTGGAAGGTTGGGTGTTTGTTACTCAAACACGCTAAAAACGCCTCAACCGATTTGGATGAAATTTTGCACGAATATAATTTATAGCCTGGATTCAGATGTACTCTATGAGTGATGAATGCAATACAAGTCAAGGATTAAAATATAGGCAGACGATGTCGCGGGCGAAAGCTAGTAATATAATAATATTGATCGTCAATTTCGCTCTTCCGGCAAACTTTCTCTATCTATCCCTCTTCACGGTACTGGCTTTATGTCCAATTCTTTCAGTGTGCAGGTGGTTCGTCTTTGGAACGGCCTTCCCCCGCGATCAGGAAAGCCCCGAGCAAATTCGTTTTTGAGAAATCTGTGCGTGATTTCTTTGCTGGCAGATCCGAGTAGAGTGAAGATTACATATTTTAAATTTCGCTTGTAAGTATGCAAGTAGTATATATTTATTTGTGTATTTATTTTATTTATGTATATTATGTATTTGTGTAAATATGTTGTATATAGGACTACCGTAATGTTATTATTCTTTTTAGTTGTTATTTGCACTGCCCACAATCTTTTCCGCTTTGCCTTAAGGTTTGACTGGTAGATAATGCTGTTTGGCATTAAGTCCGCCTTTTGTACGATAAGTTTTCTTTTGTGCAATAAAGTTTAAATAAATAAATATTCGTGATTCGGTGAAATAATACTATAGTTTTAAAAACAATGCAGATATTAGGTATCCCCAAGTTGACTATGCACACTCACCTGCACGTCCTGCTTACGGGGTTATGCTATGGGGTTAGTCCATACATTGCTTCTCCTGTTTCCTAATGAGAAGACTGGAACTTAGTTTCGGGTGGTTATATCGCCATAAATAAACCGCTTCCAAAGTGTTTTTATCCTAAAAACTGTGAGTGTTTTTTTTATAGGACGATAATTAATGAGATATACCACGGGTTATACATATAAACAAGCCATATGATTCTGTATTTTAACTGTCCAACATGACTGTAGTATCCAACATTAACAGTGACAAAACCGAGATAAAACTGTCATGTAACAAACTAATTTAGGGCACGCAAAGCCATTCATCATGTTAAGCTGTGAAGGGTTAAAAATCGCTTCGCATAAATCCGTGGTTATCTCGGCGGAGCCCGCGGCAGTATTAGGGTTAACTCAGATGTTTTGAACGCAGTTACTAATGAATTAAGGTTATGTTAATCTTGATATGTTTTTTACAAAGCGATAGCAAAGGACATCTTTTTTAGACGTAGGTTATTAAATAACGTTTAAGCAAACAGCTTCTATTTCATCTGGTCATAAAGAATAAAAAGTACGAAATAAGTATCAATAATTGAAGCTTTTGTAAACGAAACCATTTCCTACGACGAGTTTAGTAAAGAAGTCGCATGCATTTAAGTCACAATCTTCTTTAGTTAAGAGTCCGCAGTAAGCTCGATTCTCTATACAAACGTAGTTACGCTCTCATTTTAAAACCACGTGTTGGATTGTAACGAAACTGCATATACAATGACACAAAGGATATCTATATCTGTAATTAGTTTATGTAGCTTCAGATGCCAAAGTAAAAAATACAGCGAATTTAAGTTTTTCATACAAAACTTGTTTTTGCTGTATTTCGTTTGTTTTATAACCATATATACTAATTACAAACATAGATATACCTCATCTCAATGTATAACCGCAATGTAATAGCAGTGTAATGTGTAACCGCACTGTGGTTTGGCAGATTTCTATCTAGCTTTACGCATGCAAGGAAAAAAGAGAATAAACATTTATTTCATTTTTTCATTTTTCATTTTTTCATATGCAAAGTTTCGCCACAATCAAACACGTAGTTTTAAAATAAGAGCGTAACTACTTTTGTATGGGAAGGTGAATTTCGGCCGAGCTTACTGCGGACTCTTAATGCTTATTTAAAATATTTGAAAGTTTAAACACAAGTTTTTCGTAATTTTCACTGATTTGACTTTACGATAGATCTAAAACATTTTTTCTAGTCTAAGGGTGGTTTTCACCAAACCATCTATAATCGTGACTGAGCGGTGCTCGTTAAAATCTGAATGTATGGAGAGTTTGACAAGTTTCTATGCAATGACAGCTGTCGGCGTCATATTTAACGTTGATCGGTCTGTCATCGTAAGGTGCAACTGGCTCTAAGAAAGCAAACGTATTCATTCACCATTTCATTTATAATTCATTCAGTATTTGCCACCCTCTACAGCCAATACGAAGTCTAGACGATAACATCATTAACAACGTCTTTTAAAGATGGTTCAGGGCGGAAATGGAAACCTCGTCCGGTGGCATTTGTCGAAGGATTGTTCGGATAAAGCAAGCTCTTACTACGGAGCTACGGTGAGAATTTTCTGTGAGCTATTTTATATAGCGCTTATGGTAATTGGTAACATCAGTATGAGTTTCTTATTAGCAAATGTTGAGAAACGTTGGGCACAACCGAGAACTTATGTTACTCCGGACAAAGCTATGGTAATAATAACCAAGCGAGATGGTAGCATACAAATTGCAATAAGTGTGACAGAAAGAGATTCATCATTCATTGTCCTTGTCATAGTTTAACTTTTTAGGGTTCCGTACCTCAAATGGAAAAAACGGAATCCTTATAGGATCACTCACTTTCACTTTGTTGTCCGTCCATCTGTGCGTCCGTCCGTCCGTCCGTTTGTCAAGACCCTTTCTCTCAAGAACGTGTGGAGATATCAAGCTAAAATTTATAGGTACCAAATACTCAGGTTTATAATATTGTCCCTTGGAGCTGTCAAAAAATCAAACGCAATCAAAAGCTACAGCCGTTTATGCCGCAAATTCCCGAAACTCGCAAGGGAATCCAAAACCTACAGGGTACTTCCTGTGAACTCAGAATCTTGAAATTTGGTACGCGTACGAAGCAACGTCTTATAGCACAGATAAAGGAAAAAAGGGAAACACCGTAAGTTTTTAGTTACATCATACAATAAAAATATTTACGTAATAATATTACGTCAGTATCGGCGATATGGTTTTAAAATAAGGCCCAAACTACGTTTGTATGGATAGGTCGAGCGTCCAGGCGACCCTTAATACGTATAATTATAGGTATAATTTTTAACTTAATCGTTTTCTGAAACGAAGATTAACTGGACAGATTTATTGTAGACGTCCTTTACACTCTTAGTACGGCGTCAATTGTGACTAAACGAATCCCGAGCAGTCCCATTAACTTCTATATCTTGTTTCGTGTCCTGAACAAACTTCCTGACGATTAGTTTGCAGATTGACTCAATTGAGCGAGAATGGAGCGGAATTACTTATGTATATATATGTACTTGCATTAATGATTTTATTAGCGCTAAAATGTTTTCATTTCATTTCATTTATTCATTGCTTTGTGTGTACAATCTTGCTTTGTGTTTTTTTTTAATTGTAGTAACGAGCATACCTCGAACAATTAATGCGGATGACGTCAAACCGCTCGTAGGATGATTTCAAATAGTATTTTCATAAACAATTACTACTTAGCATTTATCATCTTTGATTAAACGACATCGTCACTTGGAATGAGCCGAGTAAATGAATAGGATAAATAATAACATAAAATTCTTTTTTTAGAATATATATACTATTATTATAAATAATCGTACTTACGATAGCAAATTTCGTAACATTTACTTTATTCACGACATCGTCCCGTCATTCTGTATAAATCTCATGGATTTACTCACGATTATTGTTTTACTTCGTGCGATATGTCACACGGAAGTTTAATACAAACACCATCCTGTGTACAAAGTTACGTCATTTTTACGTCATCCGCATGAATTGTTCGAGCCCTGGCTAACGAGTATTTGAAGTAACTTTTAAAGGGGTCCTGGCTTGGGACACACATTCACACAGAGTTGCATGTTGAGCCTCTCGTGCGTTGCGCGTCTCGCTCGACCGCGCAATGAACAGATAAAACGCTGCCGCAGGTCGCTTAAGACCGAAGTCGTGGCCAATAGTCCAGCCAATGAACTGACAACTTGTATGGAAAAAATTTCAATTTTGGAAATAATTTATAATAGCTTCTTTTTGATGTGTAACGGATATATTATCAATTAAATAGTTACCCAGCGACAAAATCCGACAAAATTTCAGACATCAAAAAAATGATAAATTAACTAGCTTCTAAAAAGTCAAAAAAAATATTAATAAACATGTTTGTCTTTATTTTGGTTCATTTACATTTGCTCTATAATATTCAATATAAATCGTACAAAAAAACACAATGCATGCTTCATTTAAAGCTACATAATTACTTCCGGGTGGAAAGTTTGCCGGATTCTTGAATAAATCATCTTAGAATACAATTTTAAAATGAAATCAACAAAAAAAACGCTATTATAAATTAATGTTTTTCAAAACCGTATTTTGCCTGGAGTACAAGGCGTCAGAATGTTTTCGAACACCTGACAGCACGCGACTCTGTCCATAAAAATGGCCTGTGCTCCGCCCTTAAGGACTAGCTAGCTGAGAGCCCTCTAAGACAAGTAACAGGTCCCATTCGGAAGGCAATCTTCAGGTATCAATAAAAAAACCTAGCCGACGCGCTTATACCAACCTCTATGGTGCACGCGCAGGCTGGCGCGGCTGCCTCTGTCAGTGCGCGTCTTTTGTTTTCTTATTACTCATTCTCTAAGGTCTTGTCGTTGTTAAGGTATTGTCTTGTTGTTCTGTTCTCTTTGCGCCTTTAATATTCTATATTGCGTAAGTTTAAAATATATGTTCTGTACTAAAATTTAAGGTTGAAAATCGCTCAACATGTTTCGAACCGAATCACCGTTCCTAGTCAAGAGCACACGCGCTGCCGGTGCGTTTAGCAGTTATACTCTTATTCTGTATTCTTTCTGTGTTTGGTAAATAGTGTATATTTTGTGATTCTCCGATCCGTCGAGTAAATGAACTGTAATTATCCAGAACCTGAGTGTGTCATATCGCCGTCAGCGGCCCGCTGCCTATAGACACAGTTTTGTTTTAACGAAGTATGTAACGTACTTTCTATTTTTAGTTTGTTGCAAATGAAATAAATTTCAACTAAACTAGATTTTTATACGTCACACAGTAAAATAATCCGCAGTCAAACGGCGTGCATTGACGGATTGGAGTCCAATTTGCCGCTCTCGTTACTCACCGCAGATTCCTGGATTTTGTTAAACATAAAGGTTGGCAGCAATCTGGACAGATATACCTTGCGTTCTTTGGAACGGTCAGATTTACCTAAGGGTAGTTACTGAGTGGTAAATCAACTATTCTGTGGTATTGACTATTGAGGACCATAAATTATTAATTGCATGCGTCTATCTAATCTGGATGATTTCTCATCCTAATTTGACTTTAGTGTTTTTCGCACGCTCGCCTTCATGCTAATCACCTAAGATTAGATTTTCAGAACGATCTTGAACATTGAAAATAAAATTGCAATCCTAAGTGGTGTCGTGAGAATGACTTGAAGTAAGTTGACCATGTAGGTATATCGTACCTATAGGTACTATAAAAGATACACCAGAGATGTAGTCTTTCTGATTCGAACTTGTTACAACTGTCTCCATTTTTTGCATGAACTTTTCAATCACTTAATGAATTCGATTAATATTCAAATTGTCTCTCATCGCTACCAAATAAAGACTGAAATATGGCAGGTTCATCAGATAACCGCCATCCGTTTTTCTGCGCACGCACATTGATTTACGACCGCGGTCAGTCACGGGAATTTAAAATTCGAACGTCACGGCTGATACGATCCGATAAGGATAGCGTCACGATTTATTCAATACATAGCTACTAGCAAATAATTCATTACGAAAATTGGGCTTTTGTGGTGTATTGGTGTGATTATTTAAGAAGACAATCTTACACAAATCGAACTAGCCCCACAGTACAGCGTAATAAGGCTACTAGACGTTGTGGGTTCTAGACGAAGATATATTTAATAGATACACAAAAGACATCCAAGACTCAAGAATAAAGTATTTATGGTCATCAAATAAATAGTTGTCCTTACTGGTATTTCGACTGTCAACTTTGTAGGCAGGGCATTTATCGCAATTTCTGCGACCCTTAAAATATGTATCTCATAGAACGTATTGCTAAACAGATGTTTCAAAAGAATCCGATGGAAAATGCTTCTGAAAAAAAAAACCAATGAAACAATCTTCCGAGGTTTAGGCAACCATGGTTGCACAACAAATTATACCAATAATTTAGAGTAATGTAATTCTTGCCGTATAAATTTTTTATATAATAATGTTTTTTTTTGTATCAGGTTGCTTTGGATTTTTTTATTTATTTATTTTTTGTATGGTGAGTGGTTGGATGTCACTGGTAAGGAGCAGGCTGAAAATCAGCACTGCAGCCATGCTGCAGCAGTATGCTGAGCTTGTTCCGTTTTGATGGTACAGACGCCATCAGATATAACGGAGCGGCCAAGGTGCTCACAAATATCTGAACACGTCTCTAACGCCTCGACAATAGAGACGTGTTCAGATATTTGTGAGCACTTTGGCCGCTCCGATATATCTAATGGCGACTGTACTCGATGTGTTATTGTTTCTTATTATATTTTTGTACCATTTTGTAGTGTGTGCTTATGCAAATAAACAATGTTATATTCATTTCTATTATATTCTAAGTAAGATAGATCTTTCTAAAACAGTTAATTTTCTTCCTATAGATAATAAGCTTTCATCTCGACATTTCAACTCCATACAAAGTGGAGCAGAAGCTCAGTAAAAGCGCGTCAGTGCCGTGAAGGGATTGCAACTTACAGGACAACAAAGATGGCAGCTTCAGAACAAGTTCCCATTTAACTGAATTAAAAGCTCCGTACAGTTGTATCTTACTAACGAGCCTGTACGTAAACTTACAGATAGAATACGTGTCAAAGGAATAGCGATAGCAATTAATGGTAATTTCAAACGGGTATGAAACAGGAAGCATCTTGCAGGTTCTGCCAGGAGACAGAGGAAACAGCAATGCATATTCTCTGCTCCTGCGGAACACTCATGCACAAAAGAAGTATCTACCTAGGGCGGCACATAGTGCACCCAGAAGAGGTAAAACATATCACCGCCCAAAGAATCTGGAATTTCTTAGAGGCAACGGGTCTCAACGGTGAAATATAAACAAAGGGCTGCCACAATAGATCACCTGCTGGTCGAAGCGGCATAGAAAGGCCCACAATAACACAAAATAATAAATACATTTTAGTGATACTTTCCTTTGCAGAGAGGTAGTTTCTGATTTCTGATATATAGTTGCATAGCACTTGGATCTCAGTTATCTGAATAAAGAATTTATATTATTATTATTATAGTTGTAATTGAGTTAGACTTGACTCGTCGCGTAAAATGAGAGTATTATTACATGCCGACGATTTCCGACCAACCAGCCCGCGTACTCCGTTTCTGAGGCTCTACCGCGAAATGAAAACGAAGTTCGTTCCTGTATCTCCCTCTCTGTCGCTCGAATGAGCAAGTGCGATAGGGAGGGAGCTACACGAACGAACTTCGTTTTCATTTCGCGGTAGCGCCCCTGAATATTGCCTTCCGAAAAGTCACCTATGAAAACTTAAAAGACATGTACGTACTGACTAATTTTGAACCAGTTAACCTCAATCGAAAGAGCTGAAATTTTGGGTAGGAATAATTGTATAGTTTTGATGACAATTCGATAATATGGTACCAACGAGCTGATCTGATGATGAAGACAGAGGGTGGCCATGGGAATTCAAACCGACATAACCCCATTTAGTTTGGGCTCGTTAGAATTGTCTCGATAAGTAGTTGATGACGGTATACAGAAAAGTACAGTTGACAATAAATGCTTGTAACAAAAATTCAATTATTGACCAAAACTTATTAAAAGAAGAAACGAATGCATATCTATTGCCATGACACGCATTAAGCGCCGCAAGTCGTCCAAGCCTATTCGGGGAGTTAGCGAGTTTTCCGTCCCAAGTAGCGAGTCGAAGTAAACATGGGACGGAGTGCTTTCACACCTTCCGCGCGTAATTACACTAGCAACTGAGCAAAAAGGACGCATCTGACTACGAGTCTCATAGTCAGATGCGTCCTTTTTGATTAGGACGGCAGAACTGAGCTCGTCTGTTACTGTGATCGGCTCGCGAAAACGAGTCGTTTACTACGTTATACACAACTTCAGTTCGGTCAAATAAGGGACACTTTTGTACTGTGTTGCTTTCACGTCATATCTGCATGTATACTCTCTAGTATGTACTAGTGTGTACTCTCTAGTATATAACTAGTCTATGATGCTAGTATATAAGCGCTGTATTGAACCATATATAGCTGTCTAATAAACATCGTGAATCTAACAACTCGTTTCAATCATCGCCACAGCACATCATTTTTAAACTGCCGTATAGAGTGAAAAGTGACAAAATACCAAGGGCCCATTTCACAAAGCTACAACTTTCGGTCTAAAATGGCAACACTGGTCAAAATGTCAGTAATAGGTCCGGAACCGGAGAGTTGCCAATTGAGACTTGTATCTTCAGTCGCCCGTTTGACAAAAGTATACAAGCACAATACTTATGTACTACAAGTATGGGACCTATTATAAAATTATATAAGCCTTCATAGGCCTTTTAAGGCCTCCACCCACCGAACGCGTGTCGTGCACGACGCGTGTGCTGCGCGGGCCCGCGCCAATTGTAAAGCATTGAAACTACACTTCAAACACACATCGAACACGGTCCGAACGCGGGCCCGCGGCTCTAAAGTTACAACGTCGCTTGTCATGCGCGGGCCCGCGCAGCTGCCGCGCTGCTGAGTGTGATAGAGATAGTGAGGTACATATTAAATGTGTTGGTAGTGAGAGAGATATGCCGCGCTGCACACGCGTTGCTAACGCGTCACTGACGCGGCGGGCCCGCGCGTGCCCGCGCAGCTGCCGCGCTGCTGAGTGTGATAGAGATAGTGAGATACATATCAAATGTGTTGGTAGTGAGAGAGACATGACGCGGCGAGCCCGCGCTGCACACGCGCTGCACACGCGTTGCTACACGCCGCCCGCTTACGGTGTGAATATACCGCTTCAACCGCGCCCGACACGCGCCGCGCACTACACGCGTTCGGTGGGTGGAGGCCTTAACTTGTCGATATATCAGAAATGATCGATGTCCCTCAGTGAGGTATGATTTTGTTAAGTTTTGTCCGGTCTCTATTCTCCGACAAAAAGTAATTCTATATTCTCTATCTATATTGCGTTCTCTTGCCTTAACGGGTAGCTAAATATTAGCGATAAAAACCGATGATATAAACCAGACGTTACATATAATATAATTGATAGGTAGTTTGAATTAAGCCTTTTGTTTAACTCGTTTAAGAGATTTGTTCAAGAATATTCTAAAATCACTGGCAGCAAACAAAACAATCGCCGCTCGAAAACAAAAAGCGAACGCTTAACTCGCAAAGCCTGCGATCCGATTAGCGAAGCGCGTCCAATGTACAAGCAAGCAGTTATTAATTATTTGCGATTGGTGCAAGGCTACTATTCACGAATATATCCGAACGCGCCGGTTTAACTCCGATCTTGGATGACACTCAGTTGCTTCCAGCCAAGAGGTCAAGCTTTACTAGCCATGCGCTCTCAAACGAGTTCACACCGATTTAAGAATAAGGAGGCAGGCGTCGGGAACATCCCGAATCTGAATTAAAATGTTAAACCGAACGTTGTTTGTATTTGGAATTGTTTGATTGGAGTTTATTAAGATAACTTTTGTTTTCAGATTGAAGTTGACCCGTTTCGTTGTACTTATATACAATTTCATCGCACTTCAAGTCGGCAAAAGTCCTAATTGATTTGTTTTATTGTTAAGCTTAGTTACAACGAAAAAAATAATTGGTATTTACTTAAGTCAGAACTTTATGAGAAGAGGTACTTAACTATTAAATGGAGATAGCGACAGACTTTCTTCGGTAATTGGTTTTATCTATTTATTTACGTCAAATATTTAAATACCAAAGTTTCCTGAAGTCGTTCTTGACTGTTCAGCTATGTTATTGCTTTAATTTAGTAGACTTTGGAGTATTATAATATAAAATACTTTTATCATTTTCTACTGTGACTTTTAAGAACTGGATGGACATTTGATGTTTTGCATTTTTTGGTCAGTCTTCATTGAAAGAGCGAGCAAAGTAAACCAAGTTCTCCGTTTCACATTGGACATTTTTTTATGTGTCCGGGTGTCCGGCTATTCGGCTGTCTGGCTGTCCTCCTGTTCTCTACTATTGGTAATTTCCAACGTATTCACGTGAAATGAAACGTTTCGATTCGGTTGTAGGGATTTAAAAAAATCTAATAAGAATCGACAGACTCGTGAGGTCTACAGCTTACATAGCCACTAGTATACATGTATGTATAGTAAAGTATGTTTTATATCTGTATACTCATGCTTTGGGACGGCAAATCTAACAGTTTGAAAGCTGAATGTTTCACGATGACTGGTAGTAAATAGTAAAGAAAGCGTCAGATTGCATATTGCTCCTGCTTTTGGTTTGGACAGCAAATAAACTGAGAAATTATATACTTTATCGCCCTAGGTATGCAATGCACGATTAAAACCTACACCTACAACCAATTGTATTGCGCCCCTGGCATCGTCCTGTCTAGCCGCAGACTGTAATATCCTCTGCCCGTTCGTGTTTTGTCTGACTTTCGTTTGTCTTTTGCGTACGACGGGAGAACTCACAAATGAAATTGTAGCACATGTGGGAGAATTACTGTGTATTTTGGGCCTAATTTAGCCTTGGCAGCATGCAGGGAGTTATTTACGGTTAAGATTCTATGCTCTGCGGTTGGCAGGATCAGCTGCAGGCAGATTACCAAGGTTCGAAAGATGCGATTTATTTTACTGTATCTTTGTCGTTTACCACATGATATCAGTGACTTTAATATGCCTTCTGGAAAGCGTTGAGCAAGGATTCGCGCATGAGCGATTCGTTCATAAATTGCTAATGAAGTTTACAATCAAGCTAAATATTGGGTTAGTAAGTCGTGGGGCTTCGTTAGCGTTGCACTTGCAAGAGACTCTCGGGAGAAGTACAAATTGTAACCAACTTGTTAATAAAGGATGGTATCTATAGTTTGTTGTGTGGTGGGTTGACGCGCATCAGCAATATTCGTCAATGCCCGAATGACTTGTTCTGTATGTAGTTATAAAAAAAATGACTTAAAGAAAAGATTTAAAAAAAATATGCTCCGAGCCGGATTAGAACCGGCGAACACAGGCATTCACGGCCCGTCGCTACTAACCAACTGAGCTATCGGAACAATCTGACTCGGCCACTGAATCTTTCAATCAGTTCCTTCTTACAACGCCTTGGGAGGCGTGTAGCGACATCTGCCAGAAGACTTAGGCTTCTTTACGGTACCAACGTCTCAAATTATATTGAGAAATCGTCAGTAACGGTGCGCCACCCCATACTAAATTAATAATATAGGGTCAGTAAAGCGCTTATGTCTCCTCTGGAGACGCAAACGTCTACACTCTACAGGCTAAGGTGTTCGCTTTCCATCAGGCTGGCCGTATGCCTGTTAGCCACTGGCGGGTAAGTGGAAAAAACATACTTGCGACGGACGTAAGCGCTGCCACTGCACAGAAAAATGACTGATGGTGGTGTGCAGGAGATAAAACTGTTTTTTTTTTAAAAAAACGTGACAAAAACAACCACGGATAATTAAAGAAATAAATAAAAAACATATTTTGCTTTGCCACCAAGCAGAGGCATTTTTATTCCTAGCCTGTCAACAGTGTTAACACGTCACCGTTTCTATCATGTGAATATCATATAATATTTGTACATCCATACTTAATACTTACTCTGGAGGAGGCCTTCACCCGAGAAGGGGTTCTTGCGACATAAATAATAATAATAATAAATTAACAATGACATAAACAAACACATCTGACATTAAATATTATTGACATTGTACAAGTGCTGGCAAGAAATAAAAGGCTTTTTTTTATTTTTTATTAATTTATTTTTATTTAATTCATACTAGTATTATAAAGACTAACGGCCGTATTCATAAACGTACTACCTATATAAGCCTGTTTTAACTAAAATGGCGTTAAAATTCGTTTGTCCTTATCTGTCACTTTGACATTTGTGTTCGTAAGAAAGGGACAAAGCACATTTTATTTAGCAGAAGAATTTTAAGTTTTATGAATAAGGGGGTAAGTTTCTGTCGGATTGAACCTTTGTAAGTTTGTATATGTTGAGTAAACTCCGGAACCGCTTATTTCAAAAATTCTTTCACTTGCGTGTTGAATGGACTTTCAGAATGGTTATAGGCTATATTTTATTCCGCGGGGTTGCCTGCGTCCTTTGCAATTCGAGCACCTGGTATTAATACAATTAAGCTCTTATACCAACCGTTTTTTTCGCTATAATTCAGCCATCGACTTGAACCCTACAAATCATTCCTAGTCTGTCAACACGTCACCGTCCCTATCACGGGGATACTTCATTAACCCCCTCACTACATTTGAGTTCGGTTAATCGTTCGGAATGGTGAGTTATGGCGATGTGAGCCGTCACGCGGGCGGTCGAAGTGTTAAGCGGACAGCGGGCAGCTGCTCACTGGGAAGGGGAAGGGAATGAAAGTGTAATAGACAGTTTTAATTGGCTTTTACATTTCGATTCAGTTATCGGAGCGTTGTGCTGTCATTCATTTTGCTACGCGCTAATACCAAAAGGATTCTGTATATATTATTATGTCGATTTACTCTTGCGACTCTCACATAACTTTTACTAGGGACTTAAATAAATAATTTCGTTATACGCGATTGAGTCCCGTTTACTAAAAATAATAGAATTCCATCATTTCCACGTTTCCATTATTGAGGCCTAGATTTATTTCCTCTTATTTTAACCTTCGCAATGAAGCGACCAATCCTTTCATCTAAAATATAGTGATAAAGGAGACCATTAATATCCATATCTCGCGGGAAGAAGTTGATATCTTGACTTAAACCTACTTGAGATTATTTGAGTTAGCCAAATTGCATCAAAGTAGTCCCTTGGAAAAGCCACTCTACTGTCCAAGGTACAAGATTCCAATTACAATGACAGTATTATAAAAAGTCAGTCACATAACATAATTTCACCATGTTATTTTTACCGTCGCAACCGCTTCCAAGGATTTCTTGGTTTCATAAGTAAAAAAGAACACTGACATTAAAATAACAAGTTAATGGTACAATTAAAACAGATCATTAATTGAATAAAGAAAAACGTTATATATAGATGACTTACCCTCCCTTCTCTTTTTGATTGCCACATGCAACAGAGACAGGAACGGTTAACGACTTAGTAGCCAGCAGAGTAGTTGCGTAACGTTTCGAACGAGCGTTAGGACATATCAACTGTCATTTTTTTTGTAGGGGATAACGACACCCGCGGGGTTAAGATGGTTGCCATTTTATGGTGGCAACTGTGGTTGCCAAGCGTAGTATGGGTTTCTTTGATAAAGAAAAATTTAAAGCAGTTTAGGCTACCTTTATTAAAATCCGAAAGCAAGCGAGCGGATAGTTAACGCTCGTCTGATAAGTTACGCAACTACCCCGCAACCCCCGTAGGTGTGCTAGTAACTACGATTCAATAGTTTCACTATGCGTAATATTAGCAACGCTTTTCACTTCTGTTTGTACCAAACAAATGCTAGAATTAGGGATATTCGATGATAGGGCGAAAATTTTATGGTTCGTTCGATAAATGGCGTGCGAGCTTTACGTTGGCAGTCAAATCCTTAATTTATCCCTTGCCGGCGCGATTAACACAGATCAGTGTAGTCCGTAGTCGAAAATTATTCCAATTTACCAAGAGATGTCGGTGTAACGTAAAATCCTATTGCTAAATCGTGCAAAAAAATCTTTCAAGTTCTTGCAACTACCATAATCCTCGATCTCCTCATTGTACGAGCGAGCGAAGCTAACGAAGTTCACGTTTTCAGGTTGGGTGAAAATGTGTTCGTGTATCCTGCGCCGGTCCGGCCGTTTTCCTCTACAGGTCGCATTTCTCAACTGATTCTTGTTAAGTTTTGTGAGCAGATTCAATAATAATATAATAATAATGATGTAGATTCAATTTATCGAAAAAAAAACATGATCTCGCGAGGTCTATAGTCCTCAGAGCCACTAGTGAAAGGAAACTGTGATTTACCGAGAGACAGCGGTTTAAGAATAAGAATAAGAATAACTTTATTTTACCAACACTGTTACATAATAGAAAAACGATATCCGGTGAGTCCCAAACTAGGCTGAGCCTATATCTTGGAACTCATGGAGTTATCAGTTACACCTGTTATCTATAATTAGGTATTAGCTACGTGACAGAAGTTGTGTTAAGAATAAAGACAGTCATAAAAACCTAAATTGCCCTTTGAGCTATTTTTGACATGTGAAATTGTTATTTTTTATAAATGAGTATGAGTATGAGTATGTAAGATTCTTTTCAAGCTGTTATAAAGCTCGTAGGATAGATGTTTTGAATAAAAGAGTGTGTGATAAAAATGCAAACAATACTGTTAGCCAGGAGATGTCTGGATCATTTAAGTTCTTTCGGTCGGAAGACGAAATATGTAGAACACATTTACTGCCAAGAATCGCTACGCGCTACGTTCGTTGCCAATCCCGTGGTTTTCCTAGTATATGGCGGAAAGCGACTACGGCGTAGGCGCATGCTAGGGTTCTTGGCAGTGAAAGTGTTAACACATTCACTGCCAAGAATCGCTACGCTCTATCGTAGCCGATTCCGTGGTTTTCCTAGTATATGGCGGAAAGCGACTACGGCGTAGGCGCACGCTAGGGTTCTTGGCAGTGAAAGAGTTAACACATGCACAGCCAAGAATCCCTACGCGCTACGCTCGTAGCCGATCCCGTGGTTTTCCTAACATATGGCGGAAAGCGACTACGACGGCGTAGGTGCCCTCTAGGCGGGTTCCTGGCAGTGAAAGTGTTAAGATTATTTGTTTCTATATTAAGTCTAAAACGCTAAGCCGCCAAAGTGTTGAGTGTACTTCACACCACCGTAACAGGGTGAACAAGAACATTAAGTAAGTTTATTTATTTGTTTTTTTTTTAGGACGTAAGATAGCTCCATATGGCTCACGGGAAAAATTACCCCTTAGTCCTTACACAAACTTACGTAGTTACGAACTCACAAACTTTACCAGTTTATTCACATCACATCGGCCTAATATTGCAGTGTATTGCTGTACGTAGGCCCCCCCCAGGGTACGCTACAAGACCCGCTCTACCGTGTTCAACATCCAATCATGCAGCCCTATAAGTATATAGTAGTGTAAATAGTGAAATATCATCAGAGGCCATTCTAAGGCAAAATACAATAAGTAATCACCTTATAATATTGTTGTGTAAACTAGAATAATTTGAGAAATTCGTTTGTCACGTGATGCTTTGATAAAACGATTAATCTCAAATTATTCTAGTTTATACAAGTTTATTCTAGGAAATAGGGAATTTCGCGCAAATGGAAAGCCAATTGATGAAAGATTCTTACATAAATATCAAACCGTTAGCCTGCGAATGTCAAAAGACGTTTTATATGATCGTCGAACCACCTTAGCAGTAACGCTGTTAACGAAATTATTAAATTAAAGGAAAGTTAAAACATTAATGCTGCGAGGCGGATTCAAACTAGGGCTCCCGCTACACGTGTAAACCCACCCGCCCGAATACCCGTGTTCTTAAGCCCGCGGTGCTAAGCGTCCGTTCTACACGGACACGCCCGAACCCGCCCGGTCCGCGGGCGGGTATCCGGGTACCCGTGTACCCGTACACACGTACCCGCGGGTTCTAATTACACGCGGGTTCGGACCGTCCGTGGCCGTTTGAGTTGAGTCAAATCCATACTTTATAAATGCGAAAGTGTGTAATATTATAAATGCGAAAGTGTGTGTCTGTCTGTCTGTCTGTCTGTTACCTCTTCACGCTTAAACCGCTGAGCCGATAGAGATGCAATTTGGTAGGGATATAGTTTGAATCCCGGGGAAGGACATAAGATAGTTTTTATCCCGGAAATCATCCCCTGAGGGGGTGAAATGGGGTTGAAGTTTGTATCGAACTACGATATAAACGAGCTCCACGCGGACGGAGTCACGGGCACAAGCTAGTAGAATATAATTACTTCATTTAACTCTATTTGCATTAGCAACTCTATGGGTTTGGTGTGTATGATGTTGTTTTATATTAGGTATGTGGCAAAAAGAAACATCGCAGGAAGCCTATGTTTGCTCTATTGCGTCATAATATTGTATAAACCTAGTATTTAATTTAATGATTGCCCGACAAAGGCCACGCAAACTGTTTAACTTTTATTAATAGCCGCTTATAGATATGATAGCGAAACAAAAACAGTAGGTAAGTACAGTCAGCCAAGAAAGTGGTCTACCGCTTTTCGACTTTATTGCATGCAAAATAAGGTCTAAAAGTGGTAGATCACTCTCTTGGCTGACTGTACATGAGAACTATTTAATTTTAACCGTGCGCTTATTTTATTGTACAGTCGAGGAAATTTAATGTTTAGCACTTTTGATCCGTAACGTCATTAAAATTGTTGACATTTGCCAAACCTTCATTTTCCTCGACCGTACATGCCATTATGGTTCTAAATAAGTAATATAAATTATAAAAAATAAATTAAGGTTTTTAACGGTACATAATAAAGGTATTGCAAGGTATACCATTTTAAACCGTACCTTTACTCACGAGGTTGAATATAAGCACCGAATAAAGGCACTGAATCAAAACAATACTTGCAACATTACTCTGCCTACGATACCTATCTAAAGGATAGAGTAATCATTTTAAAAGAAAGGTACTCGAACAAAACGATATTGCGACAATTTGCTACAGCTTCAAAGTATACCGTTATCATTATATAACAAAAGTACTAGAACAAAATGATATTGCGACAATTTGCTACTGCTTCAAAGTATACCGTTATCATTTTAAAAAAAGGTACTCGGACTAAACGATATTGCGACTATCTTGCTACTGCTTCAAAGTATACCGTTATCATTTTAAAATAAAGGTTTAAAATTTAAAAACCTACTCAAACACAACGATACTTTAACTTTTACGCTAGCGATTCAAAGTATACCGTAATTATTTCGATATCGGATAACGGTACCGTAATTTAAGGGTAATTAGTATATCCTAAACTTTAGAGTTTAGGATATACTATACCCTTAAATTACTAAGAGTAAATTCTATCTAACAAATGCAAGCAAAAAACGATTTTGTGCTTGTGTTTTTGACAGGATTTCATCTTACAATTTCGGACGTAGTAAACATCGTTGATGTAGTTAAACGAGGTACAAATAATTTGCAGTAACGAAATTATCATTTGGATAGGCATTATCAGTGTCTAGCAACTTTTTTTGGATAAACCCAAAAGTCCCAGCGAGTATACTATTGATAAACAAGTCGTTGAATTCCAAAGCAATATTAAGTTTTATGCGTTTGCGATAAAGTCGAAATTTCAACAAAAAAATGGACGCTAATTACTTACGTCTTAAGACTCCTAAGTTTCCTTTGTTTGTTTTGTTCGTCGCCTGTCGGCGAAAAGGTTTTATGGCATTACAAGTAGAGCAAATAGGCACGAACTTCATCGTTCTAAAGCAGGTAATAATCCTTTATCTGTTATCTGCGCCGATCTGAGCTGTTTTACCGCTGAACGGATATATTAGGGAGGTGAAAGGGTCTTAAATGTGTAGAGGAAGACATTCAATATTTATTATATAGTGCATTCTATCAGACGCACAATTTACTTGATAGTGCATTCTACTCTAGCAGACTTACGAATTACTTACCGGCAACATGGAGTTATTTAATGTTGAAGAATTCTCCTAATCAAATGCAGTAAAGTTGTGTGATTTCCAAGTTGCAGAATTTTATTTAGCAAGCAAATAAAGATTTATAAAAATGCCTGAGAATTGGCTCTACGAAATATCTAACAACTTTTTAAGGTAGAAGAGTTTTGAGACGGCCTCTTTTTTCAATGAAATGTTTTTATGGGATATTTAATATTACTATAATTTAGTACATTTGGTTTAGCTATTTACTATGCTCGCCTCATTATAATGATCTGCAATAAATACTTATACATTGTTACTGTTCAACAGTTGTGATTAAAAAAATGACATCATTTTGTTGCGATGTTCTTAGTTTTTCTGTCAGATACTGTAGTGTTATATTTAGTTTGTGATATTGAGTGTTCGTAAAGGCCCACACAATCCTACTAATATTATAAATGCGAAAGTTTAGATATTTGGATGTTTGTTACTCAATCACGCTTAAACGGCTGAACCGATTTGAATGAAATTTTGCACAGAGATAGTTAAAATAAAGAATAAAATAAAGAATAGTTTTTATCCCGGGTCCACGCGGACGAAGTCGCGGGCGGAAGCTAGTTTTGAAATAAATGTGACCAATTCTTAATAGATACATGCTTTTTATTAACTGATTCCTTCCCTTTGTGAGGTTATGGTCGTGCTAATCTCATCATTATTTTTAATATCTACTATTAGAGCTGGTGGTCTAAAATTGGGACTGGCCAATTTTAGACCACCAGCTTCGTAACTATTCTGGTTCAAAACCAAAACTAGATTAATGCTACTACATTATTTTTCACATCTTAAGCTCAAATAAAAATCTGGGGGCACGGCGGTGCCCCCGCCAGTCGAGCAAAACAGCGGCACGGCCATATTATCTTTTTTCGAAGCAGTTCAGGTCATTTTGGAGCCTCCAATAACTTCGTTGTGAATAAAACTAGAAGCCTGAATTTTCAGTAACCAAGCAGGTATTGTATAAAAACGGTATATTTCAAATTTCATTCAATTTGAATCAGTAGTTTAAGAATGATAACTAGTCAAAGTTTCTTAATTTTGTCACTCAATATACTCACGGACCGGTGAACAAAAGCACTAATTTAGAACATAATTAGTGTTTAAATCAAGGGAAAACTAAAATATTTTGCAAATTTCGGTCCAGATTTCTACATACATACATACATACATTCACGCCGTTATCCCTAAAAGGTGTTCCAGTGGCACTTTTAGCATCAATGTAGGTATAAAAGATCGACAAAATGTGATATCGCAGTGACAGGTTGCTAGCGCATCGCCCACAACACATTTCAACCCTGTACCCTTAGTCGACTCTTACGACACCCACAGGAAGAAAGGGGGTGGTGCTATTCTTACCCGACACCACACGTCCGATTTCTAGATACGCATAAATAACTTTGTAATCCCATATACATCATGTATAGTATTACAAAGTTACATTTGCAGTGGATGGGAGAAAAATTAAAAAGCAAGAATGAGACTGCAATCATAATTTGTATGTATTGATAACACAATAACCTACAAAAAGAAGTGAGAGCCCATAAAAAACATTCCGTGTAAAAAAGAGGCCAAGTCTCGAAACTTCCACCGTAAAAAGTTGTGAGATATTTCGTAGTACCAAGTCTCAGGCATTCTTATTATTCTTTATTTGCTAGCTAAATAGAATTTTGTGACTTGGCAATCATATAATACTACATAGTTTTAGGTGTGCAAAAATCCATAAATGCAGTAAAGTTGTGTGATTGCCATGCCAAGTGTCACAATTTTATTTAGCTAGCAAATAAAGAATAACAAGAATGCCTGAGACTACTTTGAAATATCTCACAACTTTTTAAGGTGTAAGAGTTTCGAGACTTGGCCTCTTTTTTACATGGAATGTTTTTTATGGGATAAAACTTACTAGCTTCTGCCCACGACTCCGTCCGCGTGGAACTCGTTTAAATTTTATGTCCCTCCCCCAGACTCAAATCTCAGTACCAAATTTTTATCTAAATCGGTTCAGCGGTTTAAGCATGAAGAGGTAACAGAAAGACACAGGCAGACAGACCCACTTTCACATATAAAACATTAGTATCCATACTTGGAACTTACTTTTTTAAAATCTGAATTTGAGAAGGCGAACTTTACGTACTTTGTTATAATTTGTTACATTTATTAATCTGCTATTTTTATTCACAAAAAAAAGATGTTATAATTGCATAGCTACGAACACTCATTTAGTACTTATAATGTACATTCTTAGAACAACGGGACAGTTCCTAGCTTCACACCTCGAGGACGGGTAGACATTCTTAGAACAACGGGACAGTTCCTAGCTTCACACCTCGAGGACGGGTAGTACTACCCGCGTGTAAATAGGACACGGGTACACGTGTACACGGGTACCCGTGCGCTAATTACACGGATCCGTTCGGACCGGTCGCTTAAACCCGCGGGCGTGTTACACGGACACGGGTACCCGACACGAATACACGAAACCCGGACACGACCGCGAGCCCTAATTTAAACCGGTGACCACAGGCATTAGTGGCCCGTTTTTAAAATTATTATTCCTTCCATTATGGATTTAAGAAAAACTGCATTAATTGACTTGAAATGTGGAAATATAAATATAGTGTTGATTGTAGATGTACAGGACATAATGTTTCTAAAAAACCCTGTAGGGTTCCAAATTTGACCTCATTTCTCTTTTCTCTTCTCGTTCATTTTTTGCCTGTATTTTTACTTCTTTTGTGTTCAACGTGTTATTAGATTTAAATCGTATTGTGAATTCCATGAGAGCACCGTTTTGCCTTTTCTTCCATTGGTACCGCTGTTACTTGTTCTCTTCCAATATTAATTTGTATTCTCTCGCAATACAATCTACGTGCGTTGACCATTATCCAGTCGTAGAAGTAAGAGACGTTCGTGTACACTTCAGTGTTGGTGGAACGTGATGGTTTCTTGAAGGAGACGATTCCTACCTGGATCATCCGCTTATGGATCACGAGAGCACTGCCCGAGTCTCCTCTGCGAAGTTAAGCAAAATACTACGTTCATATTATTCATCTTAACAGGAGACTTGTGACGACAGTAGCAGCCACCACAATTAGTACAATACGGTAATTGACAACGTTAAGAGTCCGCAGTAAGCTTGGCCGAATTTCACCTTCCCATACAAATGTAGTTACGCTCTCATTTTTAATCTACGTGTTGGATTGTGACGAAACTTTGCTTATACATTGACACGAGGTGTATCTATGTCTGTAATAAGACTAATTAGTTTATATGGTTTCAGTTTATAAAACAAACGAAATACAGCAAAAACAAGTTTTGTATGAAAAACTTAAATTCGCTGTATTTTTTTTACTATGTTATCTGAAGCTACATAAACTAATTACAGACATAGATATACCTCATGTCATTGTACATGCAAAGTTTCGTTACACTCCAACACATAGTTTTAAAATGAGAGCGTAACTACCTTTGTATGGAGAATCAAGTAGGAATAAATCACTGCGGACTCTTAAAAAAAAAAAAAAAGCCTATATACGTTCCACTGCTGGGCACAGGCCTCCTCTCATGGATGAGAGGGAACGGGCAGTAGTCCCCACGCTGGCCCAGTGCGGGTTGGGGACTTCACATGCACCTTTGAATTTCTTCATGGATGCATTGCAGGTTTCCTCACGATGTTTTTCCTTCGCCGTAAAGCTAACGGTAAAATATCAAATGATATTCCGTACATAAGTTCGGAAAAACTCATTGGTACGAGCCGGGATTCGAACCCACGACCGCCGTTTGACAGCCGCATGCCTGATCCGCTGGGCTACCGTAGCTTTAATAAAATAAATAATAATTTTATTAAATAAGACTCACAGTATTACGAGAGGAAAAAAAATGCATCAACTTGTCTTCTTCAAGGCTGTCCCAGAAGTAAAGAGACAATTTTCAGTCTTACTGACTGAAAATTTTATTATAAGGAAAAAAGTTTTGGTGTCACTGCGTCTATGGTTTCGTTATCTGTCATATAAAGCGGGAATTTCGTTATGGCATTAAATTTTTTGAACATGAAGCGTCAAGAATTTAATTTTTTTCCTGTTAGGGTTGTTTTATTTTACGAGTCACATAATAAAAAGGATACAGTAAATCACTTTCTTCAAGAAGGAGCTAGACAAACTAGTATATATAGAATAATAAGACATTATGAAGAAACGGGAGAGGTTAGTTTTAAGAAGATTCCGGGAAGAGATAGGTGATGATACCTCGAAATGTAAATCGAGTTAAATCGATTTATGATAAGACTGCTTCAATCTCCGTCCGAGTGACAGCAGATAAATTACAAATATCGAAGTCATCTGTCGCCAGAATGAAAAAGAATGATCTCGGTTTGAAAACATGTGAAACAATCAGCTCCTAAACACATGAAGGACCAAGAGGAACGTGCCAAAAGAGGGTGCCAAAGAGATTATAACAGTCAATTGAGAAAAGTACTCGTTATTGACGATGAAACTTATGTCCCGGCAGATCCCAACGAAGTTCCTGGAAAGCAGTATTTCCATTCAACCAGTCGTAACGATGTGACTTACGACCAAAAAATTGTACAAAAAGCCAAATTTTTCACAATTTTTTTTTGTATGGCAAGCTATAGACGAATTTGGTAATGTCTCCGAGCCATACATTACTTCAGCCTCAATGAACGGAAAATTGTATCTGAATGAACGCGTTATTGAATGGTTGATACCTTTCATAGACAAACATCATTCCAGAGATAAGGTTATCTTTTGGTCGGACATGGCAACGTGCCACTACGCTACTGAAGTTACTCGGTACTTAGATTGTGAAGAAATCGACTTTGTACGTAAAGAAAAAAACGCTCCAAATGTACCACAAGCTCGCGGTATTTATCTTTGGTCCCTATGTAAAAGAGAATATAAGAAACAAACCGAAAAAACAAAACCATTTAAAGCTTATAAGCAACGATGGACCAGATTGTCAAAACAAGTGGCTGAAAAATCAGGAACAGCCGTAATGCGGCGTGCCGTCAAAAATCTAAGAAAAATTTGCTTTTAAAGGTGTCGTGGGTGCAAATTTAATATAAACCTTATAATTTAATTACTTTTGTTACAACATTCAACCAATATTATAACTTTTATTGTTTACTATATATTAAATATTTAGAAAATAAAATTGTCTCTTTACTTCTGGGATAGCCCAGTATTTTAAATATTTGGGAGTTCATAAAAACAAAACAATGTATGCTATTTGACTACGTTTAGAAAATCGTTACGCCATTTGCAAGTATTTCAATACAAACCTCATATTAGCACAACGTTTTTAAAGTTTCATACAGTACGATTACTGTTAGTTAACCACTGACGGGTGGATTGCCTTCATTTAATTGTCAACTTTAATTTCATACAGTTAAAGCATTTTTCAGAATACTCTTACCCACATCTACCGATTTAGTAATAACTATTTTATTTGTATAAGATTAAAGTTGAAAATTAAATGAAGGCAATCCATCAGTCAGTGGTTAACTAACAGTAATCGTACTGTAAACATTTGTAAATTCCCCATTGATAATAAAATTAATAAAGAATACACTTTATGGAATGAGTGCCAGAACGAAGAAATTTCTCAATAAAATAATAATGCATCCGTGCAATTTTAAATGCGATAGTAAATCAAGTGGTAGTAATTTGTATGCATAAAAAATTGCAATCTCCAAAATGTCTAATTTTGCCAGCTCATAATTCTATAGCACCAAATATAAGGGTTCAATCTCTAAAATGTTCTGGGATGTGCAGATGCAATGTGTACGGCCTGATGGCACGCTCCGTTACAAGCGGGACGTGTAGCGTCCCTATAAATTGCATTTATTTTATAAGCACGCTACACGCCCCGCTCGGAGCGGAGCGTGCAACTCATACAATAAGTCTTACCTGTGAGGATAGCTATACGCTTGTCCGCAGAAGGTTCCCTTGGGTATCTTCGCGATTATGGATTGACATGTATTTCTATCTAAAACTATCTGTTCTGTGTGCTTCAGGGTAAAGGAGCTTGATCCTTCGGACTGATAAAAAAGGAAAAGTAAGGCAATCTGTTAATTAATGTCTTATTGCACATTGAAAATTATTCAATTGATTTGCTCTAGGAAATGCTAAAGTTACCTATGAAATGCATCGACAATAAGAAAATAAAATAAATACAAATGTATATTAAAGAATAAATTATAGGTAAATATATACAGCGTGGACTAGAACGATGGACTTTCCCGCAAAATGAGGGTAGTTTAGCGTTAGTGTCTACAATTTTCCAAATACACTATGTTAATATTTCTGACCGTTTCCATGTTAGAGTTCATCAAACTTTTGTGCAAAAAAGGAGAATAAGGTCAATGCCATCACTGGTAAACGATCTTTTAAGGGATGACAGAAATTACTCTTAAGGGAAAGTCAAATTTAGCAAGAATCCTAAATAAGTAACAGTGAAATTGATAAATTATTGAGAAGCAAGTCTGTCATGGTAAACATAAACAGTTACAAAGGCGAATTATTTAATATAATTTTCGCAGAATTTGTGTAATGATCACTATTCTACTGCCCTTAATGACAATATATTTTCTTTAGGATTCAAGTACAATATCCAACGTGTTTATATAATACAAATCAAATATATATACTTTATTACCAAAAATTAAAAATCACTTCTTTTTCTGTTTCACGCTTTTTTTTTGGAAACTAGAGCTCCACTCTATGTGCTTGGATTGGATGCCGGGGCATCCCGAAGGGACGTCCCGGGGAGATGACGGAGATAGTGATGAATGCCTGAGACCTAAATTGTCGCAGGTCCTTGACTTCTGTGGAGTTGTCTGCAGTCTGTCTGTTTGTTACAGTCTGGTTTGTTATTTTTGTGAATAACACAGTTACATTTACACACCTAACCTATCCTACACCCGGGGAAAAATTTGAACTTAACCGTAGTAATGTCCTAGAGAAGTTTACTATTTCTGCCTACTTTCAATGCTTTATACGCAAGACGACGTTTTGAACGACTGCTTAAAAACTAGTGTTATTTCATTTTCTTTTTAGGGTTCCGTACATAAAACGGAAAAAACCGAACCCTTATAGTATCACTTTGTTATCCGTCTGTCTGTCTGTCAAAACCTTTTTTCTCGTGAACGCGTGAATATCGAGTTGAAATTAAAACTATATACTCAAGTTTACATTCTCTTGAAGCTGTGAGAAATCTAACTTATAAATTAACGTACAAAAAAGATACGGCCTTTTATGCCGCAAAATACGTATATTTCGAACTTCTCGAGGATATTAAAACTTACAAGGTATACTTTCCGTTGACCTAGAACTATGAAATTAGGCAAGTAACATCTTCTTAGACTACAAATACAGGGAAAAATCTGAAAACTATACATTTGTAATTATGTACGGAACCCTCGGTGGGCGAGTTCGACTCGCACTTGTCCGGTTTTTTTCTCATACGGCATTGTGTTTGGGTAATTAGTGTATTTATCCATTGTGTACTCTGGATAATAAGAAATAATAAGCAACGCACATTTATTCGGGGAACTACAAAGTACTAAATAGGCTAAAATGTTCATCATATATCAGCAGGGCCTATCACAGCGGCGCTTCCACGAAAATCGAATTTCTAAGTTCGTGTACTTGCATCCCTGTCACTCGAGTATAGTAAGTGCGATAGGGATAGAGACATCCGAACTTCGACATTCGAAGTTCCTGTTTATAGCTCAGGACAGCCCGCGCGCTGTGTCGCGACGACATTTATTTATTTATTTAACTACGCAACAATACAGTTAAAAAGTCACAGTGAATTATAATTTAGATTTAATACATTTTAATATACCGAGTGTGTTCTGTAATAGGAGCAATAAAAAAGGATGATTCCATAGAATATCCGCAGTTGTTCTATGCGGTCCCAATGTTTCAAAATTATTGAATTCGGAAAAAAATCTATTTGAAGTTGTGATCCATAAGTAATGAAACTTGATATCACGATATCGTAGCATGTAACTCATTATACATCTTGGTAGAACACTAAGCACTTATGTCATAGTGATAAATAGTGTCTTTGTTTTCCATCAATATTTGGAGGTTTCTTTGACATTTTGCATGATTTTTTTGTATTTATAATGTAAAATAATATTTTTAGTATTCCAGTTAAGTAAAAGAAACCAGGCATGCAGTTACAAAAAAGTAAAAAAAAGGTTTTCTTGTTTTTTTTTTGTTAAACCACTTACAACTGATTGCTGATTGGCTTAATAATCCACCATTTCATTGATTGCTCCTATTACAGGCCACACTCTGTATAACAGACGAATTACATCTATCTGTCGCCTCAATGTCTGAAGCATCATGCAAGCAAAGACATCTACATCCGATGCTGATGCAAGAAGCGCATAAAGGCTGTATAGAGCTAACAAAGGGAGAGTTTTTGCGCGATATAGACTAGACTATTCCATATCTTGCATTAACGAGACCGATTGTCTGTCACCGCGACACAACTCACATGCAGTCCTCTGATAGCCGCGCTAGTCTTTTCAAAATGCGCAAAAGACTTACATGACTAACCCGACCCCACCCAGCGACGGTGGCACTTTTGGTCTTGGGTGGGTATTCCATTATTATTATTCTTTTAAGCGTTTCTCCTAGCGTCAGATCTTTCGCTAATCTCAATAAAGCGATGTCATTGGCTTTCGTTCTGTCTTCATATTTTTCGTGCACCTTAAAATTACTGACATTACCCACTGAACCCTTAGATCTGACTGTAGATCCTGTATATGCTGTAATTGAACAATAATGTTCCTGGCATACATAGACACAGTGTGCCGCAGTTAAAAGTAACGCTTGATTCAGTATAGACGCACCACACATAAAGTCCTTAGGGCTTATGTAAAGAAATACAGAATGTGGATATTTTACTATTGTCGTGAATTCTCCCCCTACTATAAAACCGGTTAATTCAGCTTTAGTTTTGACCACGAAATTAAATGTCAGGATTAGCAACGTGATTTTCACCGTCATTTCAACGTCAAGAACCCTTATGGTAGACATAAATGTTAAGCACTATTATGTTTGTTTAATTAGTTGATAAAATTTGATTTGAATTAACTACAATGAAAAGGTTTTTAAGTATCAATTTGCTTATTTAAGAACGTTTCTTTGAGGTTAAAAATCCAATTAAATTTTATGGGTATTGCTGGACAATCTTAGGCCCTTACTTTTTCTGCCCGCAGACTCGTATACGTTCCTTTGGAAGGTTTTTGAGGCTTAACAGTATTGTATATATTAATTTAGGTTTATCTAAGTACTTTATTTCATACAGGCTTAAATAATATTACATATGATTATGGCTGGTATAAAATCGTTCATTACAACGGCATATATTGTTGAAATTAATCACTTTTTTCGATTTCCGTTTTGGCAACTTTTAGACTATAGAGACACGTCGAACTTTAGACATTGTAAGCTTTCTATCACTCTATTTCGAACGAACTATAGATACTGTAAGCCTTATTAACCGAATATATATGTAAGATCAAATATTGCACGTAGATTTTCACCCACTTGCATTAGTCTAATCTAGTAGGACTCTCAACACGAGTGCGATCCCCATCTTTATCATCATAATTATCAGCTGAAAGACGTCCACTGCTGGAAATAGACCCCTAAAAAAAACAGTACGATAATGCCTGATAAACCTGACCATCAACGCTTGTTCTGGCATATAAGTACGTAAAACTAGTCTTCGATGACGTTATGAAAAAACCGAAAAAAGCAGACAGGGCAAGACTGGATGCTGGTTCTAGGCCCGAAGCTGGGGCATGGCTCGATGAGCTTCCCTTTACGCATTTGGATACCATTCTCGACAACAACTCGATGCGTATGGCTGTGGCTCTTTGCCTAGCCGCAAACATCACAATGTTTACGAACCCCACACATGCACCTGTGGCGCCATGCGCCGATGTGCGGGGAGGTTTCCGCGTCACTATGCCCTTAATGGAATTATAAAAAGAGCTCTTTTGTCTGCCAATGTCCCGTGTATATTGGAACCACTTGGTCTAAGGGCATCCACACACAGTCGGAATTTCTGAATGAAGATTTATAATATGGATTCGGGATTTCCGAACACGCAATATTTTGCAATATTTTTCCGTTCAAAGTTTCCCGGTTAGAAACGGCATTCCGACTGTATGTGGCCGCCCTAAGAAAGACTCGTGCCTGGGAGAAAGGCACGCACATGCTTTAGGGCAACCCAAGTGTGTGAGTACATTTGCTGCTTCGCACACTTCGGACGGCAGGAGCAGCGGCTCAAATGGCAGCTGTTAGAAAAAGAGACAGATACTAGTCGCTTATAAATTACTTGTTTGTCCCATTCCCGGTGTTCCGAGGCCAGGATTTTTAAGCCTTCTTTCTTAAGGCGGCGACTTTTTCAAAATAGCCTTCTCCCTCGCTCGGGCTACTTATTTAAATGTTGTCTATCGCAGTTCAACGTGTATGTAATCATTTATTTTATTTTGTGGTTTTAGGTTTTACTTTTTTCTTTATCTTTACCTTATTTGTAATTCTATTAATTATTAATTTGTAATTGTATTATACAGCAAAATTCGATCCGGGGAACTTGAGAGAAACAACATTCAATGATTTGCAAAAAACCCTCTCACATACGAGTATCTAACTGAAAAATCGAGCCTGGTCAAAGTAAATGGTTTGATTGTAAAAGACATCATTTATTCAAAGGACCCTATAGGGTCCTAAAGAGAAGGCTCTTCTCTTTTGTCCTGTTCTTCTCCGCCAATTTGCTGTTCTCCTTTTTCATGTCACGTAGTTGTACTTAAACCGCATTTGGAATTCAATCTACGCTTGGTTTTCCCTTCTTCTTTGTCTTATATTAATTTTAGTGTTAACATTTCGACTAGCAAGACAACTTTCGTGCGTTGTTAATTATCCAGTCGTAGAAATAAGAAACGTTCGTGTATACTTCAGTATTGTTTGAATACCTTATTTTTTTGAAGGAGACTATTCCTATCTGTGTTGTCTGCCTAATGATCACGAGAGCACTGCCAGAGTCTCCTCTGCAAAACAAGATTTTAAAAAGTCTGTTTTAATGTCTTAAATTTCAAACTAAAATTGAACAACAACACAGTCGTAAGAAACTCATACAAATGATGATAGTGCATTATTGCAAGCCACATCACTGTAACAGGATAGGAAAATACCAAGATCTAGCACTAGCGTTGGCGTCGTGATTGCGTAAGCGCAGCATTTGTCCATTGCGCCTGTCAACTGTTTTTGATTGCTCGTTTCCATGGTAACGTTTCCAACTAGAATTCGAAAAATCGTCACTCATCGGAGACTTTATCATGAAAATAATATACTAGTGGATCTATTCTGTGAGCTGTAGAACTAACGAGACTAACTTCAATAAGGTTCAACTCCGCACTAAAATGACACGTTGACGTGGCGTGTGGTTTACAACTTTTCTCTTTGACAGAGCGTTGAAAAGGTTAATGATAACGGAAGCATATATGGACGGAAGTGAATAATGACGAAGGAGTTTAAAGAATTGAACGCTTAAGTTAAATCTTTTTTATTTATAGCCCACTTATATCAGTTTTAATTTAAACAAATGCAGACTTACCTGTGGGGATAGCTAAGCTCTTGGCCGCAAAATGTTCCAGCGGGTAATTTTTTCACCATGGCTTGACATGTCCTTCTGTCTAAAACTCGCTGCTTTGTGTGTTTCAGGACAAGAGAGCCAGAGCCATCGAACTGACAAAATCGGAATCTGTTACCCTTATTGCATATTAGACAAATTATTTATCATTTTTTTTTATTAAATACTTTAAGAAATGCTTGCGTTTGTTTTATTGAATGCATATGTTCAAGTCTTTTTAAATGCGCAAACGCATAGAATAAATGAATAAAATAAACTTACATGTGTAACACGACCCCACCCAGCGACTTTAGCAGTTTTGTACTTTGGTGGGTTTCTCACGACTATTATTCTTTTTACCATTTCACCTAATTTCAGATTTTTCGCTAATCTTAACAAAGCGATGTCATTGGTTTTCTTTCTTTCATCATATTTTTTGTGCATTTTGAAACTGCTGACGTTGCTCGCAAAACCCTCGTATCTCCGGTCAGAACCTGTATAAGCTGTTATTTTACAGGACGGTCCTTTACATGACCGGACACAATGAGCGGCAGTTAAAACTATCACTTGGTTCAGTACAGAACCGCCACAAACCTTATCAGGGCTTATGTGAAGGAATACAGAGTGTGGATAGTCTTTTATGTTTGTAAAATTCCCTCCAACTATAAAACCTGTTAATTCAGCCTTAATAAAGCTTATCACGCTAATATACGTGAATATTAACCACTTTATTTTTGCAGTCATTGTAACGTCAACAGTCCCCACACGGGACGGAAAATATAAAACATTTTTCTTTACGAGTAACTAGTCGATGGTGTTATTTACCTTGATTGCATTACCTACAACGATAAGATCTTTAAGTAGGTATCAAATTGGTAATTTAAGAACATTTCCGAAAATTTAAACGTCAAATTTAATTAATGGGTTTTGCCGGATAAAATTTTGCACAAGTATTCGCCTACGACTTGGGCTACGTGAAAAGTATAATCTCTAGGAAGGTATCAGTAATAAAATAATGTGTATAATATGAATTCGTTAAAAGTAAACAATTTTATCTAAATCATCAACCTTTTGTGTGAGATTGACGCTGAAATATCCAACAAATAACCAGTTATTTTGTGTCCTGTGAATGAGAATATCATTACTCTTCAGTAAAATCGTTACAAAAGAACGCAATTCTACGTGCAATGTACCCCGCCCCCTGCCACTTAAGTTTAGCAATTCTGAGGGCTATACCGGTCACCTTGGCTTCGCTACGGATAGCATCATTTCTGATGCGATCAGTGACACTCCGAGTATAGCCCTCTCCATTGCTCTTTGGGTAACTTTGCGCCTTCTTATGAGGCCTACACTCGAGAGCAAAAGTTTCGGGTCACTAGCATTTACTTCAATATCTTGAAAACGAATAAAGCTATCGTATTGAAATAAATTGAACCTTATAGACAATTTAATAATCCTTCATTACACGTATAAAAACTTATTGGTTGGCGTGAAGTAATGGCATTAAAAAAGTTATAAACATAATGATCCCTTTTTTTCAAATCAGAACTTCTAATTTTCGCAACTATTTTTGCTTTTGTTTTTGTTCTGTCATAAAATGTATTTATAAGAAGTCTTCTAGGTATCCAATAGTCATTATTAAAGTAGTAATTATGTCACTCACACCTGAGGAATGTACGAGAATCCTCACGATCCTGGAAAATGGAAGCAGTCAGCGAGAAACAGCAAGAATAGTCGGTGTATCGTTGTCTACAGTTCAGCGTATTCGCCAGCGGTTTCTAGAAACTGGTTCAAACCTACGCAGACCAATAACAGGCAGACCCAGGTGTACGACGGCACGGGAAGATCGATATCTAGTCAACTCTATGCTGCGAAATCGGTTTCTTACGGGAACATCACTGACTCATAATTTTTTAGGGCTTGGTAGAAGCAACCCTTCTGCTTGGACTGTAAGACGGCGACTTGCTGAAGGTAATTTGAAACCATTTAGACCCGCAAATGGTCCGAAACTCGAGAGGCACCATCGTATAGCAAGACGAATTTATGGACGCGAACACTCGCATTGGACGATTGAAAATTGGTCAAATGTCGGGTTCTCGGACGAATCAAAATTTATGCTGTATACACACGACGGAAGGGCAAAGGTGTACAGAAGACCAGGAGAAAGATTTATGCAAGCCTGTATTGAAGAAAAGGTGGCATACGGTGGTGGTTCGGTACTCGTGTGGGCTGGAATTTCTGCGGAAAGCCGAACAGAGCTTGTACTGATCGAAAACGGTACTCTTAATGGCGTAAGATACGTGGATGAAATCCTCAACGAGCACGTCGGTCCATTTATGGCAAGACTAGGTGAGAATGCCATCTTTATGCACGATAACGCCCCTCCCCACACTGCTCGTGTAGTGCAAGACTACCTTGATGAGGTGAATATTCGTCCCATGGTGTGGCCAGCACGTAGCCCCGACCTCAACCCGATCGAGCACGCCTGGGACGAGCTCGGACGACGTTTAAGACAACGAGATCCTCCTTTAATTACGCTTCGTGACTTGAAACATGCATTGGTAGAGGAATGGGAGAACATTCCCCAACAGTGTTTCAGAAACTTGGTGTACAGCATGCCGAATCGCATTGCAGCAGTCCAGACAGCACGTGGGGGTAATACCAAGTACTAAACTGTGTTAAAACTACTTGTAAATATAAAAAGTTCAATATTTTCAGTTTTGGTTTTGGAAGCAAAATGACGCCATTTTTAATTTGTCGTTTTAAACATAATAAAATAAATGGTCAGTAGTAAATGTAATGCATTTTATTTTAGTAACATTAAATTGTCTATAAGGTTCAATTTATTTCAATACGATAGCTTTATTCTTTTTCAAGATATTGAAGTAAATGCTAGTGACCCGAAACTTTTGCTCTCGAGTGTATAGTAAGGATCCACGTTTCAGTGCCAAACGTCATTAGTCATTACTGGCAACAGCAGGCGCAGCGTTGGCAGACCTCACATTTCTCGATGAATATAATAGGGCGTATCCCGCGACTTTGCTGCTTTCCTTGCAACATACTTACTAAAGACAACTAATATTTACAGTCCCTTGACTGTGCTCATTGCACCAATATGTATCCACTCAGTTTCATAAATATGTATACTACAACCTTATTGTTACAGGAATAAGGTCTCCCTATTCCTAACTCGTCATATTCCTGATTCGTCAAATTCACGTTTCGAACGCGCGTTATGACAGTTTAAGTATATGTATGTGTAAGACACGTCGTCCTGCTCTCAAACGTAGTATTTGAGAATCTCTGCTGACGGGTAATCCTAAACCGCTATTTTCTCAGATACCTGCTTTGTGATATTTGGCGAGCAGGAGCGAGACGGAAGTAATGCTATCGCGATCGTCGAGTACGTGCATTTACATGTAGGGTGAACCTAGTTATATTGATTTCGAAATACCCATATTTCTATTTTATTACAAGTCTGTAAATCCTATATAAGGCGACGTATGTTTCTAATAAACGTTCATTATTCTACTGACATTACCGCTGTTTACTTCAAACATCCTGCACAGAACCCCCGTAAGTGTATTTTTTCCATATAATAAAACAGGCCAAGTGCGAGTTGGACTCGCGCACCGAGGGTTCCGTACAAACCTGTAGGTATATAAGTAATAACTTTAAAAATATTAAAAATATTTTTATTATATGCTGTAACTAAAAATTTACGGTTTTCGCAATGTTTTCTTTATCTGTGCTATATGACGTGCCTTCGTACGATCATTGGAAGTACCCTGTAGATTTTGATTCCCTTGCGAGTTTCGAAAATTTGCGGAAATTTGAGGCATAAACGGCTGTATCTTTTGATTGCGTCGGCTTAGTTTGTTTTTTTCACAGCTCCAAGGGACAGTAGACTTGAGTATTTGGTATAACTTTTAGCTTGACACCACGTGTTCCTGAGAAAAAGGGTCTTGACAGACGGACGGATGGACGGACGGATTGACGGACGGACGGATAACAAAGTGATCCTATAAGGGTTCAGTTTTTTCCTTTTGATGCACGGAACCCTAAAAACGATTTAGACCGCAGATACGAATTTATTTAGAACAAACCATTATGCATAAAATATTTATTTTTATTTTTTATAACATTAAAAGCTTACAGCGCACTGTACTCCTCTTCTTCATTATCTTCTTTCTGTTTTCTTCCACTCTTTTTACTTTTTCTTTTCTCTTTCCCATTCTTCTTATTTTTTCATGAACTTCATTACCGCAGCACATTTCCTCTGCTTTCTTCTTTATCCAATCGTAGTAGTAAGGGACGTCGGTATACACGATTGTGTGGTTAGAATATCCCCTCTTCTTGAAGGAAACAATTCCGATCTGAATATAATCATGGATAACCAGAGCACTGCCGGAGTCTCCTCTGGAAAATATAGTAAAACGAATTAACAAAGACTAGCTTTGTGTTTATGAATTAATTTTCGAACCATTTCCAGTTTATGTCTTTAAGACAGCAACTTATTTTAACGTAATATTTTAATTAGTATATACGTAAATGGCAGTGGGTGGGGCGGCACATTGCATGTGGATCCGATGGCCGTTGGGGTGGAAAGGTTCTCGAGTGGCGGCCACGTACCGGAAGGCGCAGCTTGGGTAGACCCCCCACAAGATGGATTGACTTGGTAAAGGTCGCGGCAGTCCGCTCGATGCGGGTGGCGCAGGACCGGTTATTGTGACAGGCCTATGTCCAGCAGTGGACATCTTTCGCCTGATAATGATGATGATACGTAAATGATTTCCTCAAAAAAAGTATTTACCAATATTGAAATAGTTGGTACATACAGAGTAGAGAACTGTTTTCGCAAATGTTTACATGTCACGTTTTTAATACCCCAGGTGCTTTTTCTGAAGCCGTTACCTTGATTTTCAACGACAATGAGACAAGCCCAGTTGGAGTAAAAAGTTTTATAAAACGACATCTTGCCTTCTGAAAAATCTTCTTTGGAAAACGGCATCCACAAATCACCCTCACCATTTAATATCATTAACCATGCCTTCTAAATGTATTTATGAATTAATACATTTGTTTAGTCTATACGATCAAAAAACGTATTTGAGCTAAAATGCCGTTTAAATTCATGATGTTACTAAGTTGTATGAATTAAGGGGCTAAGTTCTAAGGCTGGGCTCAACAGTCTGATAATCCGTGTACTGAATTCAGTATCCGGCCCACTCAAAAGCAAAAAAGGGGCAATCTCTGGTGGAAATTCTGCTTTTTATTTGCTCTTCAGTGATTCAGATTATGATTCAGTAACTGGATTCCGATCTGTATGACGCCGGCATAAAGTTGCAGTTACCTTTCAGCATAACTCTGACCTTCCCGCTCTCGTCCGCAAATGCTTCCGACGGGAATTGTATTCAGTACCCCGGTGCATGTCGACCAGTTGAAGACTTGCTGGCTGGTGTGCTTCAGAATTGTACTTTTTGTGCCCACGGACTGATAAATGTAGAAAAGTGATCAATCTCCTTGATCTTCACAAACAAATATCAATTTAGAACGGGATCCCCTCATTTCACGGACAATTCTTTCAACGCTTATTTTTTATTTTAGAATACTTACGACTATAGACTGAAGTAGCCGCAAGAATGTACGTGTAATTATGACGTAAAAAATATTTTTACAACTTCTGTTCTGTTCTACTTTGGCTTCTAGCGAACATCTTACAAAAAGAACGGCTTCTATGTTTAAATTTAAATAGCTTATTGAGAAAGCTGCCAGTTAAACAATTTGTGGACCGATTCTGCTGTAATGCTGGCATGGTTGCAGACACTTTATTATATTTATAATAATCAAACGATAAAATCTGAGTATCATTGAAGAAGTTACCGACCCCCATACTTAATTTTCGTGGCGCTACCGAGAGACACTATATCCATATAATACTTACTAAACAAGTATGTGCGTCGGCATGAATTTATAGTACATTACGTACTTAGGGCGGTGAATTCGTGAATGGCCCAGATCGCAGGTGTTTGTGTATATATGCAATTCGATCAGTCGAACGGACTGCATTCGGTATTTGGGTGTTGACGTTGATCAGCACTTTTCATTTAAGCAACACATAGGCTCACTATCACAGCGAGTAAGAAAAATGATATATGTTATGCGCCTACTTCGGGGCTCCGCTGATAACCGAGTGTTGCGTCAAGTCTACATTGCCTTATGTCAGTCTATACTGGGGTATTGTATATCAGTATGGGGCGGAGCTGGTACCATCACGATGCTCGGGTTGGAAAGGGCGCAAAGAGCCGTTCTCAAGGTTATGTACAAGAAGCCCTACCAACATCCTACAGACCAACTTTTCGCCGAAACCCAATTACTTTCAGTTCGACAATTATTTGTCTGTAGGGTTGCCATGATGATGCATAAACTCACTCTCAACTCCCCCACATACGCAGCATTGCAACGCAAAAGGGTTTTTCGTGTTCCACTACCTTTGACAAAAACATCTTACTCGCGACGCTTCCCACAATTTCTACATCCATACATTTACAACCAAATATTAAATGCTTTCAACATTCAAAGCTCGTCCCTAAAAGAACTGCTGTACACCCTTAAGAAATGGTTAATCTCTCTTTCCTACAAGGCCACCGAAGACATACTAAAACCCTTGCAATAACGCACCTCATACACAGGATACACACTCTCACACGCACACACACACACACACACACACGCTCACACACACACACACACACACCAAAATACACATACACCCATACACAAACCTGGAGCATATCTGTATGAATAAGTTAAGTATAGTCCTTTGTGTTTAAGAATCTTTGATATAGGTAGCATATATTATATTACTTCACGCCTCTATAACTGACAGATCTTGTATCCTGCGCATCTTGTTGATAAATCTTATGTTTAATGCCCCAAAGTCCTCACGACACAGGCTCGACCTAGTGTGAGGGCTATTGTTTGCTCTAGGAAGCTGTTGTATACAGTCTATAGTTAATCTAAATTTAATTACTAAGGTTTCATGTAATGTCAATGTGGAAATGAATATATTTGTATTTGTATTTGTACGTGGTAAGTACACAATTTTACGTCTTCATCTGGCCACAATGCGAGTTTTACCGTACGTGCAGCGTGTAGTAAAACTCGCATTATGGGCAGGTGTGACGTAAAATATATTATTTTCTAAAGGTGTCGAATGATCGCTAAACTAAATACACCTTTAATTGGCCGTACTCTTAACATTCTACTCAACATGCCTTAGATGACAGCCTAGGCTTCAACTTTAATATAAACTATAGTTAAAATGAAGATACTTACATCAATCCAACCCCATCCAGCAACCACGGCACTTTCATAATCTGGTGGCTCCTTCATCAGCGCTATTCTTTTAACTTTCGGTCCAAATATTAGAGGCTTCTCCAATTTCAATACAGCGATGTCATTCATTTTACTGTTTGCATTGTATTCTTCGTGCATTATGAAATGCACAACATAGTTGACAAAACCTTTATACCTGTATACTGAACCCGTATAAGCCTTGATCTTGAATTCATCCTTGCATTTAAAAACACAATGTGCAGCAGTTAATAGTAACACTTGGTTTAGTATAGATGCTCCACAAGCGGAACTTCTACCACTACAGTTTATTGTTACATGTGCAGAGTACGGAAAATCTTCTATTCTGGAAAATTCTCCTCCAACTATATGGCCTGATAATTGGGTTTTTGTAGATTTTGCAGTAGTAATTAATTTTAGTATAAGTAGTGTGATTTTAAACGCCATTTCAACATCAAATAGGTACCATTTATTTAAAGACAACCTAGCAAAGTCATACTTAGCAAAATTGGTAGTTACTTATTAAGATTGGATTGTCATCAAACTAAAATTACTCAATTTCAATCAAACTACACGTGAGCTGCCTAAACGGAACAAATTAAAGGTTGTAAATGTCGTAATGAAAGAACACAGAAAAGCTATCACCGATTGCCAAGCAATTACAATTAAACCGCGTTATGAGTTAACCCAACTTATGCTACATGAAAAAATGGGTATTTATAATCGTAGGGAGGTCCGAGTGAGAATTATAATAATAATTGTCTTAGATTCTGGACTAACTTGTTTTAACCAATAAGCATGGAACATAATGATTCATTCATTCAGCAAAACAATCTACAGTGTTGTCAACTTATGAAGTATAATGTACTATCGACAAAATTGAATCCTGACCCACCATGGAACCTTGTTACAATTAACTGACATATTAACGTCATATGATCGTACGTATGTTCGTTAATTATGACAAGGTTCTATGGTGGGTCATGATTCAGTTGGTTCGATAGTACAAATGATTAGGACCTTTTAGACAATTGTAAATGATAATCATTATCCTGGGCTTGAAAAGAAACAGCAAGAATACCAGAAAATTAAAATGTTGCTGGAATCACGATACCTTATACTGCGTGGAACGGAACGATGGACTTTCCCGCAAGAGGGGGATTATTGAGCGCTAGTACGTCACATTTTCCAGATAAAATATTTTTTTTGACGCGATTTTTTTTTACCTTTGTATGGAGCGTTGGCCGACTGGAGCGACGAGCTCCATACAAATGTAAAAAAAAAATCGCGTCATAATTTTTTTCTCTTTATTCTTATCAGATCACGATACCTGTCAAGCCCTTGATCGGTTCATACCCCATTTTTGTTACACTCTGTATACAACATGCAACCGAAATATACTCAAGCGCATAAATGAGAGGGTGAATCAACGCAGTTGAATTCCTGGACTGCCAAGCAAAGCAACTACTAACCAACCTGGGACCAGCGGATCACACGCGGTTAGAACCCGTAGCAAACGCGGCCCGCAGGAGTCGCGTGTCATGCACGGAGCGTATCGGCACACGCAAAATATTCTTGGCGAGAATAGCCGGCCTTGCTTGCTCCGATGTTGGCCGGTGCCGGAACGGTCTCGTGGGCGTCAGTCATGTTAGTTATTCATATAAAGGATATGTTTTTCCTGTGACGGTATACGATTATGGTCATATTTATAGACCTATCCCTTAATAGGACACGCGTTTAATACATTTAATAGTGTGATATTTGCTCTCATTTATTTCACTACTTTAACTGTTTATACCTTATGAGGTATGTTTATACCTCATAAGGTATATTTTAATCCTACATGCCCTGCCTGTTTAGGCAGGGCATCTTTATAAGTTTTTCACGTTAAACCAACGACTCTGTACCCTCAGTCTCACTTGTTTCTTTTCTTGGCACCAAAGAAAAGATAAGAAAGATAAGAAAGATACATTTATTCACAAACACACAGCACACGCGTATTAAACAATAAAATAAACAAAAAAAACAGATAAAACATGAAACAAGTGTGGCACCACGAGAGTTTGCTAATTTTGGCATGAAAACACAGGCCATTTGTGAGCTGAATTGTCTACTTTCGAGCTGTGTCATAAGATTGAGTTACATTTCATCACACTTGCTTGTAAATAGCTTCATTTTGCGTACAGATACAGGGTTACGTTAGCCTATATTACGCCCATGGGCGTATTTTTTTTTTATTGTTACTGGCACTCACAACTCTGTTACAAAGCAAGAAGCTTTTAACTCAAATAATGTGTTTGGAAAGCTATTCAAAATATAATCTCGTTCGTAAAAATACTTTTACCGATATCGTTGCACAAGGTCATTTCGGTTCAGTTTTAAAAAATAACGCTTTAATTTTTTTTAATCTCCGGAACTCCAAGTAATTTTAAAAACTAGAAGTTCTTAAAACAGACTATTCAGTTATTTGAACGTCGTGGCCTTCAAGACAGATATATATATGCTATATTGAGTCCCGCGGCTCTGCCTGCTTTCTTTGTTATGCGCGTGGACGCGCGAGCGCAGCTAATAATTTAATAAAACTGCGTGATTATTCCTGTACACACTCCTGTCACAGTTTACAGGCCAATTGTCAATGTTATTGTGTCGACACAAGGTTTATAATCGTGTTTCCGTTTGTAATAGGTATTATATTGCGACGATGTACGGTATGTAAATAGTTTGACCTTTATACCATCTCAGTCTGTTACATACTCCGACGTGTACCTGACGTTACTTTGTTGAATCAGTTACTAACACTGCATTAACTAGTGATATTATATTTGTGACTTATGGTTCCGTTTTTGCTCATAAAATAACAAATATATACGTTTGCGGTGAGTTGGTCAGTTTTTGCGCTTCTAGCCTCTTTAGAAATGTAAGAACGGTGTTGATTTGCCACCTTGGTGTTCATATCTTCACATACATTTTTGGGGATTACTGGGTAAGTATTTTTTATTTCACATGTATTTTTAATTTTTCGATTTTACGTGTGTCATCCATCGCATCTCAAAATGGACCAGCAACATATCAATGTAATATCACATTTGCTTCATATTTAGGGTGAATATATTTGACATCTGTGTCTCCAAACATTTGTCTGTGTTTTTTTAGATATTTGACCACTAGAGGTCAAGAATGAAAAGGGGTTAAATATATGAAAACAACTACGCACATCTCTGATCGATATTCACCCTTAAACCTGCAAAAGCTAGAAGTCACTGACTAATATAGTTCATGTGCTCTGCCGAAAGGAAATATTATATTATAAATAGACTAAATAATCTATACCAATTAAAACTTCACACGGATAGAACTCAATAAAAGTTAATATAACCCAATGACATTACAATGGCAGCCGTACCTACGAGTAGTATTGTTATTATGGCTGCAGTCTTTTGTAAATTAGAGCTATCTAATTCCCAAGTTGCGTTGCTTCAAATATGACCAAGATAGTATTCTGCTGAGCCTTACCTCTCTCTGATGCATTTGTTTCTTTCTTTTTCAGCAACTGAACATGTGGCTTCTGCTGCTTATATGCGGGGTCGTAGCCAGTGCACGTGCCGACTGCCACGCCTGCATTGCCGGCATCTGCTACTCACAAAACACCCTGATCCAAAGATATCGCGTCACCGACCAGCTGGCTATTGACCGCACCAACAACATCCTTTACGCCCAATTAAACTACAATCTTAACACAGCGTTGAATCTCAACGAACTAAACATCTCTTTAACCCGTTTGATACAAAAAAAGAAGACATCGGGTATGGTCGTCGATCAAAATACGCAAGACTTATATACAAGCCAATTTGGCGTTATACATCGATATAAGTATAAACAGAATTACAGTATAGATAGCTTTACGATTGGACCATATATTGCGCATAAACTTCTTTACGATGACACATTGTATATGATAACCCCTGGCGGCAGATTTGTTTATCTCAATAAAACTACAAAAGCAGAGGATGATAATCATTTAAAAGATTACGAGGTAGCAGCCATGATTAAAGTGAATGCAACAGCATTATTCATCGTCAATGACGATGTTTACAAGTTGGATTGGGATGATGGATCAACGCAGCTTATTTGCAAAGACAAACAGGTTTTGTCCAAAGATAAATACGGTGACGTATATTTTGTAGATTCGTTTCAAAGAATTATATATAAACGAGATAATATGACAGGGGAATTAGAGGAATATGCTAATTTTAAGTCTGGTTCGATTAAAGATTTTATATTTGACAAGGATAACAATATAATATTCAGGGATATGGATGACGTGGTCAAGCAGTGGGTGCCGGAAAACGAGGTGTGCATCAATTCTTCACCTCAGGATGTATGTCATATACAAGAAGACTAAGTTGTGGGTTGTCACATGAGAGAAGATTGTAATGTGGGTTTTTTCGTGAATAGTACATGTAAGTTCTGATTATGTCAGTTGTATTTTTGGGTACATGTGTGTGTGTTATTATCCTTGGGTAGTTGTCGAAGCTTCGCGTAGGTTATGTATATATGATAGTGAATAGTCTGTTTATATTTCTGCAGACCCCAATAAAGTACTACAGAAAAAGTTAAATCAATTAATCATAGTGTGATATTTATGTTGTTGTGAGTTGCCAAGAACCAGGAGGTCAATTGCCTTCCTTCACATTGCATGCACATTTTAATATACATGTACCTACCTATGTTTCGCTCGTTTAAACACGTCAGCACGGTGGTATTAAAAGACGACGGGAATTCACTCATAAAACTGGCCCCTACACTACTTAACACTTTTAGATAATACTAGCTTCCGCCCGCGACTTCGTCTGCGTGGACCCGGGATAAAAACTATCCTATGTTTTAATCCAAGTTTTAAACTGTCTTCGTGCACAATTTCATTCAAATCGCTTGAGCCGTTTAAGCGTGATTAAGTAACAAACATCCAAACATCTAAACATCCAAACATCCAAACTTTCGCATTTATAATATTAGTAGGATTGGAGAGTTTTACTGTACAAAATATACATAGCTATTAGTCTATATTGCCCTAGTCGGAGATTGTCATTCCGTGTACCTTCAGGGATACAAAACCAATGTACTCGATTTTCATAAGTTGCATTGTATTACGACAGAAATAGATTTGTAATTAATTTTTCTTCAACATGCTTGGAAATGTGCGCCTTACTGTAGTAAAAGTAGTACATGAGATTCCTCGTTACTGACGAGCGCAAATTTAAAAAGTTAAAAGTCATTACTGTACAGTTTTAGCGGGCAGGAAAATGTATGAAATTCCATTAATTTACCTATACTTTTTACCTTTTAACCATATTTTTTGACTAAGACATTACTGACCTGATCCTGCTATTCAGAAAATATTTATTGTTGCCCTAAAGTGAGGGATTTTAAATTTTCCTCATAGACAGTGTGAAATGCAGTATGTGCCACTCGGTCGCAAAATTATTTCCGTCACGGGCGTTAACGCTTGAATCCCGCGTTATGCTCAAGATTCTACTTTAGAATCGCTAAAGGTCGGGATTCGATTGTGGAATTTTTCGTTTCACTCAGGATTCAATTTACCGTCCTCACCGTAAATATTAATATAACTTTGCTCCCTTGATATACAGTCTACTATTTTTTTTATATGTGAGCAAACAATTACTTTAATTGTATAATGTCTACAATTATTTGGAAATCAATAAGAAACAGTAAGGTAAACTTTTAATTTGCCCTAGCGCTGTCAAAGCCGTAGTCACCCGAGCACTTCCGTAGCGACAGCCGCCCGAAGCGAAGTCTTTGCGAAATGTTGTTCACACAGTCCGTTGCAGTTGTTCTGTAATTAAACGACGACGAAAAGAGTTGTTTGATTAATTTCAAGCTACCGAGAATATATGTACTCGTATATTGAAACTGTGAGTACTTATATCCCTGAAGACCAAGTGGGGATTGGAGATTATTTCACAGGGAACCAATAATGTATGGCCCGATAATCCGCGTTCACTTTTTTGGTCGCGAATTATGGGGCCGTGCATTATTAGCCCTTACAAAAGTGGTTTCCAATTATTGCCCCGTGCTAAGATTGTTCAGGATAGTAATGCAAGGCCGATTAATGTACGGCCCAATAATATACGTACATTGGACCGTGCATTATCATGTCCGTACATTCTTATCCCCGGTATTCAACTCTGTCCACGTCGCCGCACTCTATTTGCTGTCCCGGCGGCACGAACATGCTCTATCTCACTCACACCTGCACCATTCCTCAGATTTTTCTCAATGGTAAACTGAACAGTTACAAACTGGATATGTTTCAGAGCACTGAATCTCAATTTCTCTCGATTAGCAGCCGATATTTGGAGTCTATCACGGTTTTAAGCTTAGTACCTTATATCCTTCTGTATAATTAACGTGTATAGACTGTCTGTTAGTGGTAATTTAGAGAATGAATTAATTAATAAATAAATTACCCGGACCCACTTCACATCCTTACACCTTTTCATTTCTTTTGAGACGTCTCATTTTCCTTTTCCTTTTTCTTTCAGTGGCGGAGCGCCCATATAAGCCGATTCCCACGGCCTTGCCTAATATTTCTTTTTAATTATACCTATAGGTATATGCTCTAAACTCTTTCACAACTTTTATTGTTTCGGATTGCCCATTGATAATGTTCACGCGCCGCTCTTGATACTTTTTATGCTAGAGCCCTATTTCGAATCGATTTTTCGAAGCATTGAAGTCAATGTAAATATCGTTGGTTCATGCTCATGTTCCATCATTTAGTTCTAAGGTCTTGCTTATGGTTAGACGACGCGTGCGAGCAGTGCGAGATAACGGAAACACTCACGTCCGTTCACAAACACTCCAAATAAAAAGTTTATGTTATATCCAACCTGAACTTATTTTTGTTAATTTAAAGATTTTGAAATACTTACTAAGTACTACCTATTTCCCTACAAGCTTCATAGCTACTATTCCGTGTTTGACGTTATATAAAAAGTTGCAAATTTGACTACTCATCAGTCTTCAGTAAATATTCCTATTAGTGGGCTACGAAAGCCTAGTGGTTCAGGCATGCGGCTGTCAAGCGGCGGTCGTGGGTTCGAATCCCGACTCGCACCAGTGAATTTTCGGAAATTATCTACGGAATATTTACCGTTTGCTCTTCAGTGAAGGAAAAAATCGCGAGGAAACTGATTTAATCCCAATACAGGTCTAGTTTTCCCTCTAAGTTGGATGGTCAGATGGCAGTCGCTTTTGTAAAACTAGTGCCTATGGTCAACGCGGAGCCCGAGCTCCTTTAGAGCACAACCGGGATTGAAACTAGAAGGAAGATAATCCCTATAATATTCCTTTGATGAGAGGTCAATGCAAGGCAATAAGAGTGTAAAAACTAGACAAAAGTAACGTTTAGTGATCGAGACAGCGTATACGGGACTGTAAAAATATTTTTAACTTCTTAGGGTATGTCTGTCGGCACGCTTAGTCTAAAAAGGCACATGTTAGTCAAGATTAGTGGCACTTATTACCTTTAACGTTTCCATCGTCGGACTAATTCAAAAGTTTCTTCATCAGGAATTTCTCGGAGAAGTCCTTGCCTTCTTTTAATTTCGTTTTTACTTAATTTCGACGAAGGAAAGTTAGTGTCTCACAATGAGTTTCCACAAACATTGAGATAAATAAACTTTGGAGCTGGATGGAAAATTTGATTTATGTTTTCGATTACTTTTCACGAACTCGTATCGGAGTGTTTTTTGTAAGTTTGTGTCAGTGCCGTGACGTGGGCGAACAATTCTGCGCATATTTTTGATTTTGCATGAGCAACTATTTCTCATTCCCCTTACGATGAAACCATAAACATTACAGGGCTTTGAAAATCATTGCATTTGCATTCGCTTAATATGCTTTGGTTATGTTAGGTTTGTTTTATGGCAATCGCGAATCATTATCGGTTTAGAAAGGTACGTAAGATAAAATTTTGGCGAAATTAATGATTTGGGTAAAAAGTGCTTTGCACATAGCTGCCCAAGCGAATATTTGCCACAATTAACGGGTACTTCTAAAAGTGACAAGATGTATACAAAATATGTCCCGTCGAGTGAGATCACCATACTATCTATGATTATTATAATTATGACCATGTATTTGTCCATAGGTATTGTGACTTTTTTCCTTTACTTCCCGACTTCAAATAACTAGGTGGATCAACTATTTTTTTATTTTATTGTATAGGCATTTATTAATATTTACAACAAGTTCATAAAATCGTAATTATTAGCAAACCCCGGGGTTTTCGGTGCGGGAATAACTTGAGAAAGAGTAGAGATAAACAGATAGGTTATTCTGACAAAATATCATATTGTGCCTAATGAATAAATACCTTCCTGCGAATTGTAACAAATCATACAATTTTATTTTAACTTAAGTATTAGTAGCATTTTTACCAAGCCTTACGAGATAATAATAAAAATAAAATAATAATAATAATTAATCTAAGGTTATCTACTTATTTTTCATCAAGAAGATTTTATTGAGATTGAGCAAAGATTTAAAAGGCGAAAATTCAATCGCATTGTTACATTATATAAATAATAAACATCGATATCGAGACGGTCGATAAAAAAAACCATTCACGCTCTACGGAAAAGCATTGTCAGTGCGACAAGATAACGAGGTCTAGATATGAACGTATGATTTTTTAATAAGTATCTTTTTATTCAATTAATTATTCAGTAGGTAAGTACATTCTGTTTTTTAAGTCAATACCTATTCTTTAGCTAATGTCATTCATTCCCGCACCGAAAACCCCGGGGTTTGATTATTAGTCACTAGTTGCCATATTATTAGTCACTAGTTGCCATAGTTACGACTCCTGAGTCACCTTTTGCATGGATCATCTTCTAGGCGCGTTAGAAGTCCATATTGTGACAATTTTTCTAAGAAACTCTGTAATTTTGTCTCCTGGCTAACGGGACCGAATAAGAACAGGAAATACTTGAATTAATAAGAAATAATAACAAATGACTGTCGTTGACAATTAAAGCGTACTAAAAAGTAGGAAACAAGTTGTTAATGAAGTAGTCTTGTTTCAAAACAGGGATCGGATAATGGGATAGATAAATGCCTAAAGTTAGCATATGTCCAAGTAAACATTACACTCCTTTTCGCCGGGCAGTCGCATAATAAGCATTACCCCCCTTTTCGTTGGGCAGTCGTATAAAAATTTAATTGACTTCACTTTCCGAACCCTATAGAAAAAAAATGCTGTGCATTCCTCATTCAGGATGCAGCGCGGAGGAAGTTTCAATCGCAGGCCAACATTTTCAGCGGCCAATAAAAGTTGCCCGATCGCCGGCGTCGATCTGGAGACCGATTTTCATTCGTCGCTTCCAATCCAGAACGGAATTTAGGGATTTTTATTATCTTGACGATTTTTTCCCACAATACTACATAGAGTAAGGTATGCAAAAATCCATAACTGCAGGAAAGTTGTGTGATTGCCAAGTTACAGAATTTTTATAAGTTTTATACTTACTAATTTTATTAAACAAGCAAATACAGATTAATAAGAATGCCTGAGACTTGGCCCTACGAAATATCTCACAACTTTTTACGGTGGAAGAGTTTCGAGACTTGGCCTCTTTTTTACATTGAATGTTTTTTATGGGATACAATGTATACTATTTTGAAAATATATTTATCACTACCTCGCAGAGTTTCTTACGTCAGTAGTTCTTGGGGCAGTGGTTTATTTATAAGAACTGGTGATACCTATAGTTTATTTACATTCATATGATAGGTGCATGTAAAGTGCCAAAATTGGAGAATAAAAAAAAACAACGGGTTGCACTCCGCGAGTGCCGGCAGAGGTCAAAACTTGAATATTAACGTTGTGCATTTTGGATATTTTGGAATGGTTAGGGAATAATTTTGCACGATACTTTAAAAAATGATTAGTATAAAAACACTATTATTTATGTGGTAATATAGAATATTCATTTATTGTGCTATCGTACACAAACATGACAATTTATATTACATTAAAAATTCAATGCTGGCTTCAATGACATTGTAACAGTTTTTCGATCAGGTCACGTGTCCGTCTTACGAATTTTCAATCTAACGAATCTGTCGGTCACGTGACCTGTCGCGAGTTTAACATTTTTCCCCATCAATAAAAGTGCACAGCGCCGCTAAAGAAGTTTTCACTTCAAAAATGGTTTACTTTGACTTAGTCCCGAAAAACTTCATTATAAACTTTGCACTGCCAAGGAACGCTAGCCGATCCCGTGGATTCCCTGTATGTAGCGGACAGCGTGTTAACGTAACCCATAGAAAACATTCCATGTAAAAAGAGGCCAAGTCTCGAAACTCTTCCACCGTAAAAAGTTGTGAGATATTTCGTAGAGCCAAGTCTCAGGCGTTCTTATTAATCTTTATTTGCTTGCTAAATAAAATTCTGCAACTTGGCATTCACAGAACTTTATTGCATTTATTGATTTATGCATACCTAAAACTTTTTAGTATTGTATGTAGTATTGGCTTTTGGTGAGTCAGTCAGTGAGTGACAAAATTAAGAACCTTTGACTAGTTATAATTCTTAAACTACTGGTTAAAATTGAATGAAATTTAAAATATATCGGGTTTATACAATGCCTGCTTGGTTTCTGAAAATTTAGGCTTCTAGTTTTATCCACACCGAAGTTATAGGGGGTTCGAAAATGGCCTGAACTGCTTCGAGAAAAGGATGGTACGGCCGTGCCGCTGTTTTGCTCGACTTGGCGGGGGCACTGCCGTGCTCCCAGATTAAATTGTAAGACATTGTAAAAAATAAACTAAAATAAAAACAAGTATTTGAGGACAATCTTACACAAATCGACCTAGTCCCAAACTAAGCAAAGCTTGTACTATGGGTACTACACGACGATAAACATACTTCTATACATAAATAAATACTTAAATACATAGAAAACATCCATGACTCAGGAACAAATATTCGTGCTCATCACACAAATAAATGATGCCGGGATTCGAACCCGGGACATCTTGCTTTGTAGGCAGGGTCACTACCAACTAAGCTAAAACGGTCGTCAAAAATAAGTGAATATTACACAGCATCACAAGGTCTTCCTACCTACCTTTTTAAATTCGGCAAGTATAAAAAAAATAGCTCCTTCAACGTTTATCGCGCGCGCTAATCAACGCGCGCCGAGTTTACGTGCCAGAATGAGAAGGAAATACATTGAAATACAAATAGGATGACAAAGAAATTACCCAAATTGCGACCCTCAGACCCTTTGCCGAGCGTGCCCGGAGTTTCACTGTAAACAGGAGCATACTAAGACTTATAAATTACTAGCAATATAGTCTGTTTTTTTTATAACGATTTTAGAATCAATTCTCAGGCGGGCTGTTCAAAACGCGCTAATGTACCTACCCTCACGCGTCACGCTTAATTACTACGCATATAGTTACTACGAATCGCGGCTACAATTTATATTTGTGGGTGAACGGTGAGGTTAGGTTAAAATAAGTCACAGAATAGCGGGGCTCGCTCTCTCGCCCAAACACAATTTTGTGTTTTATATTTTAATTTACTAAATCAGTATGTTTAAATTTACAAGATTTTCTTTCCTTAGCCACTATCGGAAACCTTAGTAGGTTTATATAATAGTTCCACAACCAACTAGGTGCCAAACAAGACACACAAATTGTCAGAGCGCTACAGGCTCCTGTCACTAAGTATGGAGTCATTCACTGCCAAGGGTGGTATTCCACTTGTCCAAGATCTTTGTCCAATAATCATTACGTCTCCCATTTTTTTAGGCAAAATGTGAGATGCAAATACATTGGACGGATCTTTGTCCAATTTATTTGCCTCTCACTTTTTGTTCAAGGACAAAGATCTTTACATTTTCGCTACCAGGAACCCGCCTAGCGGGCGCCTACGCCGTAGTCGCTTTCCGCTACATACGAGGAAAACCACAGGATCGGCTACGAGCGTAGCGCTTAGCGATTCTTGGTCGCGAAAGTGTTAAACAAGGGGAATACAACCCTAAGCTACGCTCGTAGCGCTACGCCGTAGTCTGTAGCAGCTTTACACATTCAGTGACGGCAACCCGACTATGGGCTGCCTACGTCGGCGCTTTCTGCTACATACGAGGAAAACGACTACGGTGTAGGCGCCCGCTAGGCGGGTTCCTGGCAGTGAAAGTGTTAATGTCCGTATGTAGCGAAAATCCCACGCTGACGCATTATGTGTCGTGATTAGTGCTGAACGGGTGAAGCTGCTACGGAATACGGCGTAGCACTATGAGCGTAGCGTGGCAGTGGATAAGTTATCTGACATAGGTGTAGGTAGGTAGTCTACAATACTGTATACAGGGTTTGAAAAAAAAAACTGTAGGTACAGTGAACTTTTATACTGAGTTCCATTTTTTTTTTGGTTTGTTTGTTCAGAATCGCTGATACTTAATCGTTAATGATCCTCGTGCAAACGACAACACTGTTAACTGACCATCCTGTATTTATATAGAACCTTATTACAATGCTCATAGTGCACGGATGGTCAGTTAGCTGTGTTGTCGATAGTACCTACGTGGGCTACGTGACACACCGCATGAAACATTTTACGTAGTCAAATCTGGGTCAAATTTTTCCTTGTAGGTAAGTAGGAGCGTTGTTGCCTACTAACAATTTAAAGTAAGAAAAAAAAGAAAAAAAAATCATAAAATAGTTCGGCTAATATTTTTTTATGCTCACGGTTGAACTGGTTACTATGTTTATAGTAGTATTTTAGATACATACAAAAACAGTAGGTACTCGCGTAAACCATTGCCGTTCGGTCCTTTGCAGGTACAAATGTTACGTATTTATTTTGATTGTATACTTAATATCTATGCTTATTTAAATGTATTATTTCAACGTTATGATATTTGGCGGAGAAAAATATGCTTTCTTGGGTACTTACCTGAAGAGTAAACACTAACATAAACATCATATTGAATAAAGACGAAGACTTAGATCTCTGCCTATATGGAAATGAGGAAAGAGGTCATAAAAATAATGAACTTATAAAATATTCCTAGGTCAGGCTTTGCTTAATCTGGAACATTTCGTACAAAATAGTACTTTGGAAAGTCACTTAAAGTAGTCAAAGTATCCAATAAACCTTGCTTTTAGCGTTAAAAACGAAGCTCATTTTCCGCGCAGCATTCCCCTAATGGCCTGCCGTTTAAAAAAGAAAACATAAAAACAAAATGGCCGCAACTCATAAGAGCAATGCACGAAAATGTTTGCGCGTCATCGCAGCAACGTCTAAGGTAAAACTTTTATTTATGCGAAAACTTATTTCATTTTTCTTTCCCGGGCATTTCTGAAGAATAAAGCCTCTGGTACGCCGCTCAAGAACATAAATAACGCCACATTAAAGATGTATGAAGAAGACGAACCCACTTCTAGATTTATTTACAAGCGAGGACCCAGCGTTTAGTTGGTTTTGCTCTGAAAAACGCCCAAAGCCGTGTCCAGTCACTCACCTCAATTCAGCGAATTTGAAATTCGAACAGTGTTTTACCCGCCACAAATAATAAAAACGTTCCATATTTAAATACGCAGTTTCATCTAAATAAAACTCGTAATTTAATTTGCAATTCATTTTGAGGGCTTGTGAAAAATGTAACCGTTTTACTATTATTTTTGCACCAAGCTATAATAATAAATTCAATATTTCCCAGCGTAGTTAATTTGCGTTCGAGATTTGAACATTTTAAGTTTTTATGCGTTCGAAAGACTCAACTATTTCAATTAAGAATCTGGTAACGTTCCATTTTAGAAGTTTGTTTGAAATTGCAGCCAGTTGGAGAAGTTAAGTTCCGAAGTCATTCCACGGCCAGTAATAAGGTTCCGACACGTCCGACCTTTGACGGCCCTGAACAAAGTAATCGAACGATCTGGAAAAATACAATCTTGCACTTGATCGTGCAAATTCCTTGGCTTGGTGAAAAGGCCGTAGATTATGTTAGTAGGTTGTTTAAATTCGGAACTTTAGACAGCATTGACTGGGACAGGTTACGAAAAGCGGTCGTGGCGATGTCGGGTTGATCAACTAAAAAGATTGTTTCTCGTTTTCGTGGCTTTTGTAATTTTTTAAGTATTGTAGAAATATTGTTATTTTTAATTGAAAGAACCTTAAATTGAAAAATTATTCCTAATTATACGAGCGGGATTTGAACCCGCGACCCTTGGAATTCGTCCATCGCTCTTGCCGAGCTACCGTCTATAAATATATTTCTGAGATAGAACTTAAGCTTGAGATTATACCTAAACGTCATTGTATCCGATAGTTTTCATACGCAATTAGGCACTATGATTTCATTGAGAAAAACTAAAAAACAATTCGGTTTATTTTATTTCACGATGGTTACGACCACTGTTTATATCCTGCCTAAATGAAGAGTATTTTCTGTACTTATATTACATACAAACATACATACATACATACATTCACGCCTTTATTCCCAAATGGGGTAGGCAGAGCACATGAAACGTATGTTCCAGCGCCACCTTTAGCATAAATGTGATATTGCAGTGATAGGTTGCTAGCCCATCGCCCACAACACACTGAAAGCCTGGTCCCTTAGTCGACTTTTACGACACCCACGGGAAGAAAGGGGGTGGTGAAATTCTATCCCGACACCACGCGGGTACTTATATTATAAAGCGGAAAATTCCGTGTGATTGTAAGTTTGTGTGTTTGTACGTCGGGGTAGTCTCCAGATCCGTGTAGAATGGAATTACTGAATGGTCATAGTTTACATATTAGCCTTCGCTATTTGCAATACGAGGATGAAAAAGCGCGAGTAGCTGCATGTACCTAATAAAATATATCACACATTTTAGTTTTGAAATAACCTCAAAATTTCCTATAGCCTAATATTAAGAACATGAAACTTACGCCGACTAATAATTTACTCTACATACACCAACGTGACTGACTTCGTGTCATCACGTTTTCAAAAATGTTATTAATATAGTTAAGCACTGTGCGTTGCATGCTTGTCTGACAGCTGGCTCCCGCCGTTGTTGCGGCATAAATATAAGTTTATGCCGCAACTTGTTTCATATTTCTTGTCCCGAATTTACGCAACGCTAAAAAAGGCAGACGTGCCTGTTGAAAGGTTGTTGTGGTTTGGCCAAAGGGAACTTGAGGTGCAATCCATTGGAGATATACGAAGGTGTGTTTTTACGTGTTTGGTACATCGCAGGCTTAGATATGATGAATGTATATATACCCTTATTCTTAATGTGGCCTCACTCCTAAGCTGACGTATTCGGCATTGCGCTATCGAAGTTAATTTAAATCAGTTGCATAAATATAACATTGGACTTCGGTACCTGAAAGATATCCTTATGGCCTACAATAATATTATATTCATAATCATTTATTTCGTATTAATCATACATTGTCATTCGTGTTAAAGTATAAAAAAAAACAAAACGACATTTTGATACTATAAAAGAACTACGAACTACTTAAAAACTAAATATAAAATACCCCACCCAGTTCACCCGCTTGAGGCATGGACCCTAGGATGATGGCTGCAATGCCTCTTTGCACCGCTAGGCTTAGACGCTGGGCAAAGAAAGAACCGGCCCTGTGGTCGCCTGAAACGCCAATAAGACGGACCGACACCTCTTTCATAAATTTTTATTCATTACATTAAAAATATCATAATAAGATTATTAAGAAGTAAAAGCAATGTCAACAGGCAGATAAAATACAGGGCAATCAAAAGTTATTTCATGTTCTAGATCAGTGTTTTTCAATCTTTTTCATGCCGCGGCCCCATTTGTACAGAAAAAAAATATTTCGCGACCCCCCACCCTACGCTGTTCAAAATACTTACAGCACTTTAACTTTAAAAATATGAGTAGCCGTGACCCCCTTTAGAAGGCTTCGCGACCCCCCTGGGTTTGAAAAACACTGTTCTAGATAATAGCTCTTCTCAGCCGCGTGACGTTCTAGTTGCGATCAAATAGAGGCGATGACGGGCGCTTCTGCGTAAAAGTCAAAGTCATTTTTTTTTATACATAGAAAGGCACATGTCAATACACAGAAAAGTAGCAGTGGAATATGAAAACATTAAATTATATCAAACTCCTAGGTCTAACTTGTTAATAGTTATAATAGTAATTGTAATTTCGATGAAAAATATTCTATAAATTAAATAAAAAAAACTAAAAAATTAACAATGTAAACATATTTAATCGTATTAAGAAGCCTCTTTGATTTCCGGGTTCGATTACCCAAAGTACCGTGTTAATCTAACGTACGCGAATACGTATTACGTATATTCAAAAAATGGGCATTAATACCTAGTAGATTTACTTGAAATGCGGATATTATTTAGGTACCTACTATTCGTTTTAAAAACATAAACGGCCTTAAATGTATTTTATGGCAAACCTTAGACCTTATTTTACTAAAAGTTGCATACAGACCAACAAAGCCAAGAGAGTTTTTAGATTCTTTGCGTTTCGTCGATCGTGGAATCCAAAATCCAAATTGATCAATTGATCACTTCAATCATAGTACAGTCGAGATTGTCAAACCTCGTAATCCCGGGGAGTTTGGTACGAATGTTCGTTGAATGCCTTGTTTTCGTCTCCCAAAAGTCCCCGGATCTGTATGAAAACATGGTTTAGAGCAACACAAGCTTGTAGACACAACCTTGACGACGTGTCCTTATGGACAATAAGTTTCTGTCAAAAATTTCATTTTGGTACAAGCTTTTATTGCCGACTGTACTTTTCTGTAAACCATCATCAACTGCTCATTGAGACGATTCTAACGAGCCCAAACTCGATGGGGTTATGTGGTTTTATTACGGAGTTCCCATGGCCACCTTCTGTCTCTATCATCAGATCAGCTCGATGGTACCATAATACTGAATGGTCATCCAAACTATACTTATACCCAAAATTTCAGCTCAATCGGTCACCGGGAAGTGGGTCAAAAACTTGCAAGATTTGACGGACAACTTACATACTTACATACTTTTATACTTACATACGTCACAAGTCAAGTTAATATAAAGCTTGTAAAAATGAATCCACATTATGAGATTTTACCTCAATGCCCTTCCAGGGGAGATTCTCCGAATTTGAAGCTCGGGAGAATTTCGAATACACTGTGATCCACACATTTTAATCTGGGGGCACGGTAGTGCCCCCGCCAAGACTAGCCAAGCGAAGCGCAACACAAGGGCAGTACCTACCTTTTCTCGAAGCGGTTCGTCGTGGTTTGGATTATACCAGATAAACAAAATTCTCGGGATATGATGTCAATAGTGGACTTATTAAACATATAAAGTTTCAGTAACATAGCTCTTATACTTAAGATTTTATTGATATCTAAAAAACACCGATTTCGTCACTGACTCACTGACTCACTGACTCACTGACTGATGTTGATCATCAAAACCTCTAGGGTACTTCCTGAAGTCCTAGAAAGCTGAAATTTCGTATGTAAGCTAGTATTAGTACACAATCAACAAAATAAATTAAAAAAATTGGGCCTCCTTACAGGGACTCCTTATAGGGACTCCTTGTTATAAATAATAAAATACGTATTTCAGGATTTTTAGTAAATCACCCCCCACCCCAATTAGGGGATGGAAGTTTGTATGGGTTTTCCCATTCACTTCCAATTACCTTACAAAAAGGAATGAAATCCCACCAAAAAAATTACATGTAAAGTGATGCCAAGACTCCATAGCTCATACAGCTTTCAGCGTGAAAAGATATTAGATCGCAATTAGCACCAAGCTTCCTACTCCACACGGCGTAACTCTACCACTACCAGCCACGCTCTACAAATTCTATATCTTGGCTAAATGAGAGAGATTTTCCCTCAATGCCCTTCCAGGCGAGATTCTCCGAATTTGAAGCTCGGGAGAATTTCAAATCCACTTTGATCTACACATTTCAATACTAAATTACCGAATGCAACATTGACTATTTTTTTAAACTTATTTCAAATTACCTCGAATAATGTCCAATATCTATGCAACTGTTTCCACAGTTAAAGTAGATGATATTTTAAATTGTAATTTCATACATGAAGTCCTTTGTTTGATGTATATTTTATTCAAATTTGGTTAGTTTCTGTGGCACCTACTTTCGCTTTGATGTTGTTTAGTATTATGTCGCATTTTATTTCAGATATAATTTTATAATCCATACACATCGAGGAAAGACAGATGGACAGACACACTTTCGCATGTATAATCTTACTTAAAATGCGAAAGTTTGGATGTTTAGATGTTTGTTACTCAATCACATTAGACGGCAAACCGATTTGGATGTAATTTTGCACGAAGATAGTTAATAGCCTGGGCTATAATATATCCCTATTCCCTGTGGACGCAGAGGAAGTCGCGGGCGGAAGCTCGTATATTATAAATGCGAAAGTGTGTCTGTCTGTCTCTTCACGCTTAAACCGCTGAACCGCTTTAGATGGAATTTGGTATAAAGATATTTTGAGTCTCAGTAAAGGATATAGGATAGTTTTTAACCCGGAAATCACCCCCCAAAGGAGTGAAATGGGGGGATGAAATTTTGTATGGAGCTACGATATAAACGAACTCCACGCGGATGGAGTCGCGGGCGGAAGCTAGCACATCAAGATATATTTATATTTACACATCAATATTTCTAAAATAAGGTGTGGGATCCAGAAATATCATAATTTATCTAAGAAGAAATTTAGAGGTGTTATAAACTAAACCAAACTCGCAGTGACGACTTTGTGTCCAATTTACCGTGTCTTTCCGCATTTTTCTTGTTACTTTTCCAGCGGAATGGTGATTGTGGTTGTAAAACATTTTGAGTAAATAAAAACTAATTCCTAATTGAGTAGAACTACTAAATAATAAAGTTTTGTCATTCGACTATCGTTAAATTGAGTAAGTTTATTACCGGTAGGCCTTAGAAAAATCTTTTTACACACATCCTTTTTGTACATTCATTACATTTTCCCCTTTCAAAGGAGAAATCTTGTTAGAGCTAATGAACAAACTTAGCGTCTCAATTTAGGCACTACCAGCTATGCTATTCACAATATAATCGAGCCAGCACACCGCCCATTAGTCTATCTTGACTCTGAGTACCGTAAACGTACCGTACATTGGAGGTCTGACTTACACTGGTTTTCTATGAAGAGTATTTGGTATAGGTTGTGAATACTGGAGCAGCTTTTGAGAGCAAGGTAGTGTTTTATTAATTGAATTTACTCGTAGCTGTACGATCTTCACGCCCCATCGCCGTTATTAACACATTCACTGCCAAGAATCGCTACGCGCTACGCTCGTGGGTTTCCTCGTATGTAGCGAAAAGCGACTACGGCGTAGGCGCCCGCTAGGCGGGTTTCTGGCAGTGAAAGTGTTAATAGCTTCTGCCCGCGATTCGGTCCGCGTGGTACTCGATTGTATCGTAGCTCCATACAAACTTTCACCCCCATTTCACCCCCTTTTAGAATAGTTTCCGGGACAAAAACTGTTTATGTCCTTCCCCGGGACTCAAGCTATATTTTTTACCAAATTTCATCTAATTCGGTACGGCGGTTTAAGCGTGAAGAAGTAGCAGACAGACAGACAGGCACATTTTTGCATTTATTATATTAAATATGGATATGGATACGTTTAAAAGATCCTTTTACGGGCCTATATTGTATTTATTTATATATATCACAGCCATTTTTGACCTTCCTCAAAATATTAAAAAAATAAATGAAATGAAAATATTTTTATTCCAGAACAAGTCCATATAGCAAGCAAAATGAATTAAATACAAATTATACGAAATTAAATAAGTCAACATATGGGCCCGGCTTGTTCAGCGTCGTGAAATGGAAAAGTTTACTATCATATTATATACTCACCGGCAATAAATTTGGCCCAAATTAGAAAAATGCATTTAATTATTTAAAACATTATTTAATATATTCAATTTATAGTTTGAAATCACGAAAAGCTTTTGGGCCAAATTTTCTGCCGGTCAGTGTATTTAAGAGCCCAGCTCTTGTCGATGGAGTAATCCCTATTGTATTCGCTTCTTAGCCAATGCCTTACTCCATATATTAATATGATGGTTTCCCCAATACGAGTGTTGACTCAAAAATTATAACTCCAAAAGAAAGTAGGCAAAAAAATATGCCTAGTGACAAGTGGCATTTTTGTCTTGGGATATCTAAAAGACTTACGAAGCTACAACCGTTTTAATATTGCTGCTTAGCGAGAAAAAAACACAGATCGTGACGTCGCGTTCTGGCGCCAGGCGGTAGGGTGCCCAGGAGGTTGGCGGCATTGCCACGTTGTATAGCAATACTAATACGTTGGGCTAGGTATGAGCCAGCCTTCTGGTCACTAGAAGCGTCGACGAGGCGCTAAGAAAACGATTTAAAAAGTTTTAAAGTGCCCCATGGCCCTAAGGTCTCGACGCTGAAGGGCTCAAACATGTAGCCACTGTCAATGCCCTACCGACTTCCACAGATAATGAAAAAACATCTCATTACTCCAAAGCTGTACCAGTGTTTTCTCAACCTTCAAATCTGATTTCTAAGAATTGAATTGGATTACATCGATTGAACATTAACTGTTATTTTAATGGTTGTTTTATCGAGCGTTCCAAGATTTAGTTCAGTCATTACTGATAAGTTTACTAACTCACATCGTAACGTAAAATTAGAGCAATGGCAGTAAAAATCGCCTTTGCAATTTTCGCGTATACTTTAGTTAAGGTTATAGATACAAGTAGCATGAAAGGTTTTATTGTCGGAGGAAATTATTCGGCAATAGAAGATTTTCCTTACGCAGTATATGTTAGTAAGAATTGTAGCAATAGGAATTCAAGCTGCGGAGCATCTATATTAACGCAAGAATTATTATTAAGTGCGGCACATTGTTATTTCAAATGCCACGTGCCTTTTAGTATCAACGCTTATACGGGTGCAGTAGAAAAATTTCACGGCTCCGAAAGCAAAGTTGTCGATTTCAGGGTACATGCAGAGTACGATCCCGTAACAAAATCTAACGACATTGCTCTATTAAAATTAGAATTTTCACTGACGTTTGCAAACGCAGTGAAAAGAGTGGCTGTGATGAAGACGCCACCAGAAGCCGAAGAAGCTGTAGTAGCTGGATGGGGTTGGACTGATGTAAGTGTTTTCTTTGAGTTAAAACCGTTTATTTTTCACTACCAGGAAAATGATGTAACCGTCTAATAAAGAAAAGTCTCATCGAGTTTTAAAAATACCATACCTAGCACACGCCCCTGTGGGACACCGTTTATTATTGTACTAGTGTAAGTTCACTGATGTACTTAAACTCGTAAATCATAAGTATGTGTGCAAGGATACATACACGTTGAACTAAATCTTCTGTACATATATAAAAGAAGAAGTCCTGACTGTCATCAACGGACAAATGGAATCAAATCAAATCAAATGTTTTTTCTGTAAGTAGGCCACATGGGCTCTTTCACAAGTCAACAATAAGCATGAATATAACATAACAATTCTTAATGAGCAACAGCCTTACAAACCTGGGCACATACGCACCGGGAGATTTATAGTCCATGTCAAATTAATACAAACTATTACAAATAACTATAACTAATACAGAGATGTAAAGAGTCTCTATTGTCACTTATAAAAGAAAAATAATTAGGTAAAGAGATGTATAGTCTCTAATGTCAGAGTAAAATTAAAATTAAAAAGAAAAATAATCAAGTACAGAGATTTATAGACAGCCCAAACTACTGGGACAAGAAACTTAAAATTTACACCAGAGGAGACGTAACGTTTCGAGCGCTAGGTTAATTCAACTGACATTTACCCATACAAAAATTGACATTTGGCACGACCGATTTAAGAAGAAATAAAAACTGCTTTTAAAGATTTTCAGAAAAGCTTCATACACAGCCGGGAACCGAATCCGGTTAGATCTGTCTAAAAATCGGATGTAAGAAACAATTGTTGCTAACACTACGATCACAGGAAAATACCGTATTTAGATACTGTTGTTGTAGATATGATATTTTGAAATTGAGTGCATTCGATTTGAGCCATTTTACGGAAAGTTGTACACTCGACTTTTTTTTATTTTGATAGTTTTGGGTTTTTTCTACTCAGAATCGAGAGCACTTTCTAACCTAATAGGAGAAAAAAAGTGTCCCAAGATTTTTTATTCCATTCCGTTACCGATTCCATACTAAGCTTGTGTGTACATACATACATTCACGCCTTTATTCTCAAAAGAGGTAGGCAGAGCACATGAAACGTATATTCCAGCGCCACTTTTAGCATAAATGTGGGTATAAAAAATCGACAATATGTGATATTACAGTGGTAGTCGAGTGTACAACTTTCCGTAAAATGGCCTATTTACCTGCCAAAAAATTAAAATATCTAGATAGGATAAAATATGAACTACTAGCTTCCGCCCGCGACTTTGACCGCGTGGACCCGGGATAAAAACTATCCTATATTTTAATCCAGGCTATAAACTATCTTCGTGCAAAATTTCATTCAAATCGGTTCAGCCGTTTAAGCGTGATTGAGTAACAAAGATCCAAACATCTTAACTTTCGCATTTATAATATTAGTAGGATTCCTTATTAGTCCAAAGGTACGCGGGGTAGTCATCTGAAGCATGCCCATCAGCTGATTATAGATCATGAAGCGTGTGTTGAGTTTTTGGATACTTTACCCAAAGGGACCGTTTGCGGAAGAGAAAAGGGCGGGGTCAGCTATCCTGAAAAGTAAGTTTAGTGTACACATATTCTACTTTAATACATTACTGTTGCAAAGGTAGTCGATCGCAATTCAACGCGGCAATGATGGGCACCTTTGTGCCGGGAATGACACGGGGCTGGGGGCCGATTTTTGACTTTCGAGCGCTCGAAAATTAAATAAAAGTAAATGTTATTTTAGTGTCATAATCACAGGCACTTACTTTCTACCGATAGAATTGAATACAAGTGGTCAATACCGCACGTTTTTAAATTTTCTACCGTCATTTCAAAATAGCATTTCATAATATTTGTCAGTTTTCGAGTGAAAGAGTCGAGCGCTCGAAAGTCAAAAATCGGTCCCCTGGTTATTTGACTAAGTGTGTTGTTGTTGTTGATAAATGATATATTTATTAATATCGTTTAAAAAATACTTTTATACATAAATGTAATCTTGCCTAAATGAAAAGGGTCGAACTGATATATTAATAATTTACTTTAAAAACAAAAGTTTTAACTGAATTCAAATTCAATACTTCGCCTTGTTTGAAAGTGTTTCCTCGGTTTCTCGAGGATCCCATCTTCCTATCATCACATCCTGGCCTGATGACGATGATACCACCCGGGAAAGAAAAGAAAACCTTTCAAACAATTTTTTTTTTAAATTGCCGATGTGTTTTCGACGGACATACATAAAAAATAAAATATTCCGACGAATTGAGAACTTTTTTGAAGTCGATTAAAAAAAATGCTATATGATATAGAAATCAGCTATAGCACTATATCTTGTTTCTATACATATGTTAACCAATGTTGCGGTTGAAACCTATGTCATTAAGGTTATTTACTTATATACCTAGTGCATATGCCATTAATAAATAAATAAATTAATAAAATAAATAAATTAATATTAGGGGACAATCTTACACAAATCGACCTAGTCCTAAACTAGGCAAAGCTTGTACTATGGGTACTAGACGACGATAAACATACTTATATTAATAAATGAATAAGTAATTAAATACATAGAATACATCCAAGACACACAAATAAACGCCCTTACCAGGATTCGAACCCGGGACCTCTTGCTTCGTAGGCAGGGTCACTACCAACTAGGCTAAAGCGGTCGTCAAAAAAATAATGCCATCGTTATGCCATCATTGCTACCATTAATATGTGACTGTTATGACTTATCTACATGTTAAAATGTCTCTCAAAAATATCATTGTAAATGTAATCGTTAATTCTGAATAGATATTAGGAATTTTAAGGAGAACAGTTGTAACTTCAACGTTATTATACACAAAGAATGCCACACCAAAATCTGTACCATAACTTCTTACTCTAAAGTTGTTGATATAGTTTCTAATTATTTTTAAATATATTTCACAGAGGAGACTCCGGCAGCGCCCTCGTGATTCACAACTTCATTCAAATCGGCCTCGTATCCTTCAAACGGAGACCGTACTCAAACGACACCATCGTATATACCTACGTCCCTTACTACTACGATTGGATAAAAGAGAAAGCAGGTGAATTGCTTTGTTCACACGCAATCGGCACCAAGACTCATCCGGAGATAAACTCCAATTCAACGCCGCAAGTCAATTGCTCATTTTACACGGATATATAAAATGATTATTACAAAGCCGTCTTTTATTTACTTACTTGCTGCCCATGTAAAATATTGTAAAGGGTCTTTGCATAGGCAGTAGCCGAAGAAAGTTCCTGGGATTACCCCCTATACGCAGACTTCAAAAGCTACAAACATTACCTCTTTAAAAATATTTGTTAACCGACTTCCAAAAAGGAGGAGGTTTCTCAATTCGACTGTATATTTTCTTTTTTTTTTATGTATGTCCGCGGATAACTTTTTACAGAGTAGTCCGATTTTGATAATTCTTTTTTTAATGGAAAGAGTATACCTCAAAGTTGGTCCCATATAAATTTGAAAAAAAACCTACCCTAAGGGTAGGAAAACAGGCGATGATTGATTGTTCACTCACTGATTGTAATGTATGACCACGCATAACTTTTTACAGAGTTGTCCGATTTTGATAATTATTTTTTTATTGGATAGGGTATATCTCGAAGTAAAATAACTCGAGTACTTTCACTAAAAAGTATGAAATAAAACTTTTTTAAAAAGGGAACCGACTTCAAAAAACCAACCCACTGAAAAGCTCAAAATAATTTTTATATACCCTATCCCTATCCTTATCCAGTCCCTATCCTCTCTCTATTATCTGGATATTTACTTAGTTTTTGAAGTCGGTGCCAAACCAACAAAAACAAAAATGCTACCAAATAGAAAATCATACTACAAATGTACCAAACCAGCGGCACCGACTTCAAAAACTAAGTAAATATCCAGATAATAGAGGGAGGATAGGGACTGGATAAGGATAGGGATAGGGTATATAAAAATTATTTTGTGCTTTTCAGTTGTTTGGTTTTTTGAAGTCGGTTCCCTTTTAAAAAAAAAGTTTTATGTTATTATCTATCAGTGGACACGGCCTATAACCACGGAAAAGGTTGTATTAAATACAGAGGGACCATTTTCTGGAAAAAGCCAGATAGGCCAGTGTGTAACTAATTCAATTGGATGATGGGATCCATGAGGAATTGAGGGAACTCTTCAATTATATTAGGCACGCGTGTAGTGATTTTGGTATTTTCTATTTTAACTCGAGTATTTACACCCGGAAATTATAAATTTGGTGGAGTGGCATTGATGATGAAGACCACAGATGACTTATGGAATTCCTCAATTATGTACTTAAAAGTACAAATGTACATCACAGATTCTGATAAGATTCCGTTGAAATAGCAACTAATGAAGTGCCAAAGGTGATCCTTGTGGAATCGACGGAAGTCCTCAAATATTATCGGGCCACATACAGCGATTAGGTTTTTTTCCGCGTAAAACTTGCTTTCGCTAAGGTTGACAAGTTAACTGCAGTGTTCCAAGTTATGTAACAGTTGAGTCCTCCAATATCTATTCAGAACACCTTTCAAAAATATCTATACAGAGACTTTATTGTTACTGACATAAGGCACATGTGTAGATATTTTTGAAGGGTTAACTGTATAGATATTGGAGAACTCGACTGTACAAACGTTTACTTGTCTGTCTGTCTGCCTGTCAATAAATTAGATAAGAATGTGCTCCTTTATAAAAATAACTAGCTCCCACCCGTAACTTCGTCTGCGTGGACCCTGGACCAAAAACTATCCTATATTTTAATCCAGCCCATAAACCATCGATGTGCCAAATTAATCCAAATCGGCTGAGCCGTTTAAGCGTGATTGAGTAACAAATATCCGAACATCCATACAACCAAACATCCAAACTCTCGCATTTATAATATTAGTAGGATTTGACTCTCACTTGCAAAACAAACAACCTTCTTTAAAAAAATAATCAGCTAGAAGCCTGCAGCGTGGCCATTTTAAATAAAGAATATTGTCGAAGCCGTGTACCAGGTGGCAGCTGAGAGGGGGTAATGGCCAATCACACGCCGACCTGCCCCGAATCGCATCACCCTGTACATTTGCGATGTACGCTTGAAACACCCTACCTACTTAGGTAACATTCGAGACGTGAGTAAGAAAAAGTTGGTGATATGTTTTTTCTTATAAGTGTTTGGGAAGAATCCATAAATTATACTAACGCATATCTGACCTCAAGTTTAGAAAATAAAATGTCAATTTCAACCTATTAATACAACTACAACATACTTATACAACATACTTAGGTACATAAATTGTCCAGTAAGCGTCGTTACTGATACTTATTACCTTTAAGTGTTTATTTAGGGTATTGTGACCAGTTACGATACCAGTCTGTAACCTTAGGTTGCTCTTACCCAGTTTCAGCAGATACTTGGTTCATCTGTGGTGTCTCTTTTCTAATCTGTGCATACTTCTGCTTGGAAAATGCTGGCATACCTCCCCAGTAGGATCGATACTCGTTCACGTAGTTTGGGTATAACTATACCCGCTCTAGCTAGTTTTGTTGATTTGCTTCTTGATGCACCTGTGAAGCAGACCGTAATTGGGTGCTCAACGTCTACTTTCCAGCTGCCCTCACTACTGAGGCAAAAGTTCCCCCTCCCGTCATAAGCATGCAGGGCGAAACCTCACTTTTCACGACCAAAAACCTCCACAGGTTCATCATCCTCTTAGGACCCATTGTAACTTTTTCTAGAGGTTTTGCTGCAGCAGCCAGACCAGTGACGGTGACGGTCACAGCCCCCGCTAGCATGAATCCTCTGATTGCAGAAAATTTGTCAGAGTTACGGGTCTGTTATTTATTAAATGGGCACACGGCAATAGCGTCGCCCTCAAGCCGTACGTGGTCTTGCGAGGTGCCTAGGTGGAACCCCCCAACCCCCCCGGCCAGGTTATTGGTAGCGCCGGCAAGCGATCATTTAGTGAATCCTAAGATCCTCCAGGGCGCACCGGCCAAGACACTACCCATTTCTGCGGATCAACCGTATCAAGAGCTATTGGTAGAGTCTAGACACACTAGGAGGCTACCCGACATAGCAACCCAAGTTTAAAACTTCTTGGCTAACTTCAGTTTTCCCAACGAGTCCTCAAATCAATAAAGTTTCGACGTGCTCTTGACTGGATTCGAGAGCGTCTATAGTCCAGATAGGCTACGGCCGGCGGTAACTACTGGTATAAACAAAAATGGGCGCCTCCTTGTCTATCGTGTCTAAATCTTCAAGTGGCAGCCACCATCTTGCTCATTTTGTCTTAGGTGGCAAAAGTCCCGTTGATACCATCCAAAATTAATGGCGCTTCTGGCAGTGTCCCGCTGCGCGGCAATGTTTGGGCACTCGGTTTTTTATTGAATTTGAGCGCTTAAAACTGGTTCTACACGCTTCCATACCATAGAACAAAGACAATTACAGTTAGTTAGCTAATATCAACATGGTTTTTTTTTTATAGAAACTTCATACAGTTGGTGCGGCTTCTGTCGTTTCGATCTCCTCGGGCCGATGTTTTTGAACCATCTACCTGCCGATTAAAAAATATATTCATGGAGTGATTTGGTTTTATTAATCTACGTTGTAAGACCGAATTATTTATTTTCTAAAGGACATACAAGGTGATAACTCACATTAACTAAATTAAATTGAAACTAAGATAAAGAAAGCCCTCGAGGCATTGTACCGAGGATGCTGGCGGCATTCCTCGCTGAATTGCAATGCTGCACGGCTACCACAAGAAGGCGCGCAAGCTCTCTCGATTTTTCTCGCACTATCCGTCTGTCTCTTATTAGAACTTCCACGAAAAATCGAGTGATAGCCGTGCTGACGTATTGCGCGAGAAAACCGCCATCTCTTCGGTCACCAGTTAAGTCAACCAGACGTTTCGCGATTTCCGCAAATAACTGTTGCGCACTGGGATCCCACGGACCGATAAGATAGTGTATATTAATGTAAAAAAACGCAAATTTTAACGGAATATAGTTTTGTTTAATACAGCCTACTTTAAACCTATTCCGAATTTGGTAACCTACGCCCAAACCCTATTATCTATGTCTATGTTTTTTTTTTTAATATATTTTAATATGTTCGTATAGATTCGATAGTCAACTGGTATTTTTATTTCTTCAAAATAATATTTTACATACATACATACATACATTCACGCCTTTATCCCTAAAAGGGGTAGGCAGAGCACATGAAACTTGTGTTCCAGTGCCACTTTAATAATATTTTATATGCAAATAAATAATAGTTGACATTTGAAAGTTATATATTCGCGCCAAAAAGGCAGCCGCCATTATCGTGACGTCATAATTGCAACACCAACAGGCGACAGACTAGTAAGAAGATAGTATATGCAGAAAGATAGAAACGTCGAATGTGCTTGTCCTTCTTATCTACGCCTTCTGATTTTTGCATTTGTTATTCTGACGGCACTCACAGAATACAAAATGGCGGTCGGCGTCTTCGGTCACATATAATACAGAAAATAAAACTACCATTTAAATTTTTATATTAAAAATAAATCTTATGCTTTTATTTATAACAAAATAGTGTTATATTCGTATTTCTTATGGTAAAAACTATATAAAAAGATACGTTGATAATTCAATTTTGATAGATGGATATACCCCTATTATGAACGTTTCTATGTTGAAGGTATTTTATCGTGATTAAAAATAATGAATGATGCATACGCACATCATAATTTTTAGGGTTCCGTAGTCAACAAGGAACCCTTATAGTTTCGCCATGTCCGTCCGTCTGTCTGTCTGTCTGTCTATATTTCTGTCTGTCCGTCTTCGGCTTAGCTCAGTGACCCTTACAACTAGAAAACTGCAATTCGGCATGGGTATATAAACCAATCACGCCGACAAAACAGTGGAATAAAATCCAGTTTTTTTTTTTTAGGTTACCTTCCCTACATGTAAATTGGTGATGTATTTTTTTCGTTAAACCTATAGTGTAGGGTATCGTTGGATAAATATTATGGGTTTTTTAAAACTATTTTTCAACTCACTTATGCGTTTGCGAGATAATGGGATTTAAAGCCCTAATTTTTGTTCGAGTCATGTGTCCCCACCCCCCCTGCCGGCTAAATGGCTACTACTGGGGACGTGAGAAAATTCGTGGCAGTAGTACATATAATGAATTTAAAAGGAAAACTATCCCAGTTAAGTAGACATAACTAGTTAACGAGTAGTAGACATAACTATTTAACTGGTAAGAAATGTACTTAATTTCGGGTGCATAATACATTGTCATTGGAATTTGAACCTTTTACCGTGGACGGTAGAGTTGCTTTTTCACGGCACGGTGCTTCTTGCCCGCGGCGAGCGCGCAAAAGACCTGCCCTGCGACATGCCCCCCACCCGTGGCAAAGCTAAAGCTTAGGCGGACTTACGGCACGGTGCTTCTTGCGCGCGCGGCTAGTTGTGATGTGCGGCTTGATGCTGTTCGGAGATTTTCGTAATAATTTTACGTAAATAACCTGTTGATGCTAAAAGTTTGCGATCTGCGATTCGATTAGTTTTAAAGTTATGTATCTAATTACCTACATATCGTTTGAAAAAACTTAATGTACCTACTGACCTCGTTATTTCAATTGACAAGTTGTTTCATAAAAGAGTTAAGTAATTAGAATTTTAAACTAAAGTAGTAATAGTATATTTTCTCGTCTCGCGCCGCGCCTCAGCATCAGTGCTGGTTATACATACATTGGTGTGTTATAAAAATAATCATATTTACTATTATTTACGAGGGTAAGCTATAATAAAAACCCCAAAAGCCCCTTTTAAGTCCGCATTCTGTGACAGACGGGCAACTACGGAACCTTACCCTGCGCATGGCCCGCACTTGGCCGCTTTTTTTTAGAAATAGAAATAGAAATATTTATTTGCCATTAAATGTGGTATACATATGGTGTTACAATGATAAATTATAGAGCCGTACACATTTAGACTTTAAAAAGCCATGCAAATTTCAATTAAATTAAAATGAAGATTAAGAACATTAATTAATAAATATACAAAGTCGTTTTAATTATGAGAAATTCTTATTAATTATTACATAAAAAGTCAGTCAATGTGTAGTAACACTTTTCAACCAGAAAAGAGAACAGTTTTTTTTTTAATGTCGTGATTGGTAGTTTTTTAAGCTCATCAGGCAGCCGGTTAAATATTTTAATGCACATTGCGTAACAACTTTTACTTCTCATGACTGTATGCATATTAGGGAGTACTAGCCTGTCAGGATATCTAGTATTAAAACACGTTATATCTCTTTTCGTGATGAACATATCATTTATTCACGATATTCGATTCTTCGATACGATAAAGTAATTTAATTGCCGTTTTTCTAGGATATGCTAATACAGAGGCAGATATGGCAAAATTTGCAAAATGGAGGCTGTCAGACATATAATTTTTTCGAATTTGCACTGCGGGATTTTGCGACGTGAAGGGCTAATGGGCCAATCTTGACATATTGTAATAGGCACAGCAGAGCCAGAATCATCGTGCCGATGATGTTATAGACCAGAACATTCTGATGTTCTGGTCTATAACATCATCACCATCAACACCATCGACCTCTCACTCGCACTTTAGAGGGACACGCCAGTGCGAGCACGAGTATCTGGTTCATAATAAATTTGATGGCTACATCGGCACATTGATGGGACCTTTGGATCGTTTTCACTGAGTAAACAACCCACTTATTATATAACGATGAAATGTGTATATATATATATATATATATTAGTGTGTGTATAAATATTATGTCCATAAACATTTAGAGAAGTCTACCCATTGAAATTAGATTATCAAAAGCAGATTTAATTTAGCGTAACTCGCGATTGAGACGGTCATTAAAACATTTAATTAGGTTCAGATTTTACGACTGCCGTGTATTCCATAATCAAACCAAGCATGGTTTTAATTCTGTTACTCAAAATATTAACATGTTTAAGTCTATCAAAATGTGTGACCACAAAAGAAATGACAGGATTTATAGTTGGGGGTAATTTATCTGTCATAGATAATTTTCCACACGTGGCATTTCTTCAAATAAAATGCAAAGAAAATGTCACTTCATATTGTGGTGCTTCTATACTAAATCAAGTCTTATTGTTAACTGCTGCACACTGCCTCATTGATTGCAAAGATAAAACGACATTTTCTATCAAAGCCTATACAGGAAATGTGAAAAAATATAAAGGGGACAAAAGTATAGCCATAGGTTTCAAAATTCACGAGAACTACAATCACGATAATTTTACCAACGACATAGCCATGTTGATATTACAAGAGCAGCTGACATTCAAAACAGGTGTCAAAAGGATCTTGTTGATGAAGAACTTGCCTGAGTACACAAACGCCAGGATTGCGGGGTGGGGATGGATAGACGTAAGTGTTGTAGCTATGTAATTAGAATATAATAGAATAGAAAATGGTTGTTCAAATAAAGGAAAAATTATAAAACAAAAAAAGTTGAGATTTAAATACAGACATGGAAACCAACAAAGATAACTTATGAGTTCAACAGTGTTTGCTTTAGAGTATAGGCTAGGGGCGGGTTGCACCAACTTACGATTACAGTCCGATCGACGTTAAAAATGGCGCCGGCAGCTGTTATTCCATAGAAACTTGTCAAACTTTGCATACATTCAGATTTTAACGAATGCCGTTTACGATTACAGACGTTTTGGTGCGACCCACCCTAAGACTCAGCATAAATGTTGCAATTGTGAGTTGTACAAATGCAACGCTGATATTCTATATCACCCTTTCAGAGTGGTATTTATTGGGTACTTTCCTAATGTTAAAACGTATAACTTCGTGTTGCTTCATTGATAGTAAACCATCAAATAATTAGATGAAAGTGTAAACAACAAAATATTATTAATGCCATAAAAGGATATGACACTTTAAAGTAAAAAAATATATATATAAAGATACAAATGGAATTCTTACACTAATAAAAAAAAATGACGACTAAACTTACAATATACTAATAAAACAGCAATAATTATATTATTGTGTGTCGGCCGAACGGGTAAGCGCCGCGGATTGCATGGCGTTTGCGCCCTTTTCTCGCTAACTTGAATGGCGCAGCCAGTCTCGTATTTACGTGATTTTCTGAAATTTGTATATCGGTTAGTACGAAGATAATGCTGTGATGTCATAATACTGTGTCAATTTGTATCCGCCTTTTCGGGTGTCACCAGCGTCTTTTTTGTCTCTTTACGTTCACTAATTTTAGTTAGACCCCATACAAATATTTGATACACTCAGAAAACTGGTTCGAATGGCACGCCACTGTCATAAATTTTTGTTAAGTACCTACTAACAAAATCCCCGTGCGCCCAGTGCCTAGTACTAGGTAGTCAATACGGGTGTAAACTTTAAAATTATTATTACTCCAAAAGAAAGTAGCAAAAAAATATGCCTATAGTGACGATATCTCAAAGAATTACGAAGCTACAACCGTTTTAATATGGCTTGTTAGAGAGAGAAAACGCTCGCAGTTAGTGACGTCACAAATTGCGAGCGTCATAGCTAATGACAATAGTTTCATATGAAGTTGCGTTTTGTGGAAAAGGGTCAGAACATACCCCTTTTTAAAACTTTGGACACTTCTAACTTCGTGATTATATAACCGCTTGCGTTACTTATTTCTACTTTTTCGAGAAAATACGTGGCATCGGGCAAATAAAAATGCCTAAAGGCAACTGACCATTCTGGAGTCGCAAACACCCGTTTGTCTCAGTGCCTGCTTACCATTAATTAATTAGCAGTAAGCAATTGCACGCTTGTTCTCCACCGTTGTAGTATGAACGTGGGAAAATAAATAAAATATCAGAAACTATTGAGACGGATAATGTTTTGTCGATGAACGATTTTTATATTTTACTACCTTATCATTAACAACATTATTTTCTTAAGTATACAAGGTGAAATTTTTATTGTAATACAAAATAGCACAATCAACAAATAAATCCAGCATAGCCTTCCAGTGTCTTTATGTGAATTGATAATGTTTATTTTCGTACCTAGTTAGCATTTATTTTCAAACTAGCTTCTGCGGCTTCTGCCCTCTACTCCTTCCGCGTGGAACTCGTTTATATCGTAGCTCGATACAAACTTTCATCCCCCATTTCACCCCCTCAGGAGATGATTTCCGGGATAAAAAGTATCCTATGCCCTTCCCCGGGATTCAAACTATCTCCATACCATATTTCATCTCAATCGGTTTAGCGGTTTAAGCGTGAAGAGGTAACAGACAGACAGACAGACACACTTTCGCATTTATAATATTAGTATGGATATGGATATAAGTTCCATATGCGTCCTTTGTAATTTTAGATGAACCTCATTTAACAAGAATATTAGTGTGTAAGTATAAAAAAAACCCGTTAAGTAGTAGTACCATGTAACGTGCAGGTCTGTAACGCACTATTACTCCAGGCAAAATACGGTTTTGAAAAACATTAATTTATAATAGCTTTTTTTTGTTGATTTCATTTGAAAATGTTATTCTAAGATGATATATTCAAGAATCCGACAAACTTTCCACCCGGAAGTAATTTTGTAGATTTCAATGAAGCATGCATTGTCTTTTTTTATACGATTTATCTTGAATATTATAGAGCAAATGTAAATGAACCAAAATAAAGACAAAAATATTAATAAATATTTTTTCTGACTTTTCAGAAGTTAGTTAACTTATCATTTTTTTGACGTCTGAAATTTTGTCGGATTTTCTCGCTGGGTAACTATTTAATTGATAATATATCCGTTACACATAAAAAGTAAGCTATTATAAATTATTTCCAAAATTGACATTTTTTCCATACGAGTTGTCAGTTCATTTACTGGACTATATATTTGGATCCACATAATACCAGCGTCGTTTTGTCTTCTGTGGAGCGACATTTTGGACTCCGTTTTCGCATCTAATTTTATTTTTAATACAGCGTCTAAGTGTAACTAATTAGCATTCATGACAGTTTGATGCTAAGTTTCTAGTATTATATTGGCATTTTAAACTGAAATGGTCATTTTCTTTCGCAGTGGTGACTCCGGCAGTGCGCTTGTGATACTCAACAATATACAGATTGGTATCGCTTCTTTTTTTCGACGACAATACTCCAACGATACACTGGTATACACCTCTATCCCGTACTTCTATGATTGGATACTAAATACTGCAAAAGACATGTACTGCCAATATAAGAATAAGAAAGTATTGCTAGAGAAAAAAAATGCACCTGATAATGAAACTGATGAAAACGTGCTTTTGTAGAAAAATATACATATTGTATAATATATCGTTTTTTACCCAGGAACTAGATGGATTTTCAACACCAAATGAAATGAAAATGAATTGTTTTACTGACGAAAAAGGGAATTATAATAAGTTACACTTATAATAAAAAAAAAATATATATATATAAGGGGACAATCTTACACAAATCGACTTAGCGACTTATATGCGACAAAAACAATTTTTGTCAAATTCTTATGATAGAAGACAATATTATACTTACCGTGGGATCATCTTACTTAAACGGCAAGGTAAAATAGAAGTGAGAACGAAAGACGTTCTTTTACCACGTGGTATGGATGAAATTTTGATGTATCACAATAAACAAAATTATGCATCCAAACAGAACTTGAATTTGTTGAAAATTACCAACTGTACGTATCCTATTATATTTGTTCTACTGATTGCGATTCACTCTATTTTTACCCGACAGCCTCAGTATTCGAACATATGTATGTAGCTCCAAAACTCAAAACGGAGCCGTGATAGACCTCGTCGGCGATGGCGGGATAACTTGGGACTCCTTTTTAAAAGACTGGCCAGATATTGCTCCAGACCACGATGATTGGAAATAGAGGGGGGAGACTTTTATTCAGCAGTGGGACATAGCGGGCTCGATATCAATTTCATCAATGACCTTTAAGTCTATTACAGACCATACAAGCAGTGTCAAGAAGGGAGACAACGTGTTTCATGGCTGTGTAAGCCAATGCGGGAGCGGCATGCACGACCGCAAGCCTGGCAGGTGTAACTTGCCGGCGGCGAACAGGTGGCACGTTGATGCCGCTTGGCTCGGTTATCTGCAAGTGTCTTAAAGGTGGACTTTACGACCATCGAACACCAGTTTGCGCCATTTGTCCCTGTCCACGGCAAGGTCCTCCCACTTGTGAACCGAGATGTTGAATGCGTGCAAATCTCGCTTGGCACAGTCTTTATGCCGCAGCATCGGCCGGCCGACGCTTCTTTTGGCATCAGCTACGGCTCCAAGCAGAACACGCCTTGGCAAACGCGATGGATGCATTCGATGCACATGCCCCAGCCAGCGTAAGCGTCTCTGCTTAAGCAGCGCAAAGAGACTGGGCAGCTGTGCAACCTTAAGCACCCTTTGGTTTGTGATCCTGTCCTTCCAGTTTATGCCCGAGATGTTTCGGATGCAGCGCACATGAAAGGTGTTAAGCCGACGTTCGTGTATGGCATAGAATGTCCAGGTCTCAGCCCCGTACAAGAGTATGCTAAGGATACAAGTTTGATATCCTGGTTTATTCTGCCATACTTGTACATAATGTATGTATGTGGACATTAAAATTCTATTTTACGGGATACAGTCCAAACTTGATGGATTTTGACATATGAGTGAGTGACATAATGCATATAATATTTGAAAATAGCATGTTGATTTATTGAAAAACCAACAGGTTTTATCATCAACATCATCATTACCCTGCAAGCATGTTGTTAGTATAGTTTATTCATCACTGATCCAAATATTTAACTAGAAAGCATGATAAGGGTGACCACACTAACGAGCTCGTGAACTATTCCTTTGCAAACTTTAAGCCTTGGAAATTATAGCTAGTGGAAATATTTAATTGCATTATTTCTAAAGTAAGACGGTCAAAGGAAATCCCAGCACCGATCACCTTTTGTGATCACTGGAAGGCTGCTTGGTGTAAAAACTGACCCAGTTTTAAAGCATTTAGTAGAAAATTTACTACAAGTTCGGCAGAGTCAAGTGATGTTTTCTTTGACTTGACACTAAGAAACATGAGCTAGTGAGAGATTTCGATTTAGGTTTTATTTTGTGTGCATTTTTATTTTTAACACTGTTTTCGTCCTAGTTCTTTGTTGCTCTTCTACTGCACTTATTTACTACCTCAATAACCGGTAGACTATATGATTGATTAATAGGATTTTTTATACAACGACGGTGGCAAACATGCGTACGGCCTCCCTGATGGTAAGCGGACACCGCAGCCTATAGACGCATGCAACTCCAAAGGAGTAACATGGGCGTTGCCGACCCTTGATATGTTTGAGAATTCGCCGTGTTGACAGCTGAAGGAACAAATTCCCTCGCTCTCAACACAACGCATCCTCGGGAGCTCTGGGGACCTTGCCCACCTCCAGGAACACAACACTAATACAGAGTGATTAGTTGGTAGCATGCCAGTTGCATTTAAATTATAGTAAAATAAGCTATTAAATAATTGAACTATGAAAAATCTGCACCTACAATGCCTTTAAAAACCCTTAATATTTGAACGGAACCACTCAACGAACTTCACAATAGCATGCGACGGGTTACGGCCTAGTTTCGGCGGAATATTCAAAAACTTAGTGAGGGGGTCATACAATTTCGTAGATAAAGGATTGCATAGATGGAATACTTTCGAAGCGAATCGGAAAGGGATGTAAATTAACCTGACAAAATTGAAAAGTATCAAAAGACTAAAACTTACATCCTTGGCATCTCATCCATACTAATATTATAAATACGAAAGTGTGTCTGTCTGTCTGTTACCTCTTCACGCTTAAACCGCTGAACCGATTGAGATGAAATTTGGTATGAAGATAGTTTGAATCCCGGGAAAGGACATAGGATAGTTTTTATCCCGGAAATCATCCCCTGAAGGGGTGAAATGGGGGATGAAAGTTTGTATCGAGCTACGATATAAACGAGTTCCACGCGGGCGGAGTCGCGGGCAGAAGCTAGTGGCCTATATACTTAAGTCGTATTTTATCCGTGACGTCAGTTTCAATTGTGTTTTGACAGTTCTAGTGACGAACAAACAAGCCCCATATGCGATGAGGGAGAGGAGATATGACATTGTAGTTCGTTCCCACTTGTGTACTTATACCTACTTATTGTCTAAGCATAGATGATCCTTGTCAAGCTCAAGCATCCTTGTCAATCATATATGTGTCTGTGTGATTCCCTCTATAGTTGTTCTTTCTCTGTGTAAAATATCGAATAAGCTAATAACACTACAGCATCAGAAACTTGTTTTGTGTGAAAATATTTCATCATACGGTCAGCTCTATAAACATGTATTCAATTGTCAACTTTATTCCACCGACATAGGTTCGTAAACGTATACATATTTATAGATTGTACTTTAGTGGCAGAAGCAACAAATCAAAAAAGTCATCTTTAAATAACTTCCAACTTACTTCTCACCAATACTTAATAAATATAATAATCTTATTGTCTGTATTGAGCATTTGAATTTTACCAAAACATTTTTATTTAGTAAAATAATAAATATATCAAACCAACTAATCAACAGAGGGATCGGTCTGTCAAATAATGGCATGTGATGGGAATGAAGCCAGGTAGTTACCTTATATTTTCATATACAATGTGCAAATTAACTTAAGCTTACTTATATCATAGGGATACAATTTGCAAAACGAGATTTGGGGCCATAAATATTCGTGAAATCTTCAGTAGCAGCTACTTCATTACATAGGTAGGTGTTTTAGTATGTCCAAGTCTTTAAATAAGTGTGTATATTTTAATTATATAGTCCTATATATATATATATATATATATATATATGAGGACGCATATAGTTATCTAAAACCCATAGAATAGACGCCTAGCTTATGGCACTGTGTCAATCTGAGTACATTTGTAAAATACATGGAAAGCACGCAGTGAGAAATGCGTTTGCAAACTCGTGCCGCCTACACTGATGCCACACCCCAAATTAATAGCAAAGAGCAATTCAATAATGCTCGAATGATTTTTAATATTCGAACAATTCTCGGCGTCCATGTATTGTCCATTCAACAGCACCCATTTTTGGACATCACCCTTCAAATGAAAAACAATCCCCACACCAAACAAATAAGACTCAATTTTCCTTGAAACAGGACGTGCAAAATGTATTATGGGGATATTCCGACCGTTTATTTGGCCGTTTGGAATAATTACGGGGTTTTGGTAGACCAATATTTTACGAATGGCTGGATATTACAAGAGGTTAGGAATTTTTTAATATCTTTTTTAATACGTTATTTCCGGATGATGATTATAATCTTTGTTGAACATGTTGTGTTGATGTTTATGAGCGTATTTACAGTTCCTTTACGAGTGTAAGTGTCTGGACTGAAACATTTACCTAAAAAAGTATCTAACCGACCGACACAATAACTAGAAACAAGCAGAACAGAAGCCGCTCGTTCAACGTAATTTCGTAACTTTAGGAATATTTTACTTTAAAAAAACTGCTTTTTATTTATTTATAAAAATTACAATTGCTCAACATATACAAAGTCAATCAAAAACTTCCATAAATAGTATAGCAAACAATGGGAAGTACTTTGCATACTTTGTAAACAAAACGGCGCATGGATTTATTTTACGGGGTAGTCTCGCAGATGTACGGATCTCGTTCAGAGTCAGCGATGTCATTGAAGTAGCCATCACGCTGTATGGCGCCACAGGTTTCCTTGCCGCCATAGTTGTCGGGCTGGTTCTTGGTCCACTGTTCATAACCGGCTTCCCTGAGGATAATAAGACGAACATTAACTTAAACCAATTACCTATGTGTGTCCAATGCCAATTAAAGAAAGATGAAAAGTTGTAACTCTTAAGAAAAAAAAAAAAATTTTTTTTTAAGAAAATATAACCTACAAACAATAACTTACTTCAAGGTGAGTTATAGGTTTGTGGTTATTAGTAGGTATGTGGTGTTGTGTTATTTGCGGTGAGGAGATCGCCGCAGTTTTCAAGGATGCGCTACGTTTAGACTAAGCCATTTGTCTCTAGATGTCAACAATTAATGCTAAAATCCATAAAGGGACGTGCCGCTTGTGATTCTGTTGAAGTAGCGATCGTCCATAGGCCACACTGTGTGCTTGGTGGTAAATGGTGGCAAACAAGTTTGGCCTGTCTGGCCACCATTGATTTATTTATTTTTTAAACTATATTGCACAAAAAAACTTATCGTACAAGTATCGTATCGTATTAAAAAGATAAAATAAAGATCTTACCATGAGTAATCAGCCACCTTTCATTGATGTTAAGTTGCCATTTCAAATACCCAATGAAGGCTATAATAATTATTTTCTGCACCCTTAACAGTATCTACGGGATTATTTTTGAAGATGTCTGATCAGTTTGGCTTCTGTGTCGCTGTTGATGATGGCTAGAAAGATGATCATGATGAGATGAGAGTGGTCATGAGATGACCACCCCTCAGCGTGACACAACCTGGCTGCGTGATGCCAGGTCTTGGCGTGACTGTGGCACTTGTAGCAGCTGCCAGTGACAGAAAAGTACTCATATCCTGAAAAAAATATAACTTTAAAGATAGTATCATCATCATCCCAGCGTTTTTCCCGGTTGTGCTCTAAAGGAGCCCGAGGTTCGCTTTGACATCTAATCCCAAGATTTGACATAGGCATTCGTTTTACGGAAGTGACTGCCATCTGACCTTCCAACCCAGAGGGAAAACTCGACCTTACTGGGATTAGACCAGTTTCCTCACGATGTTTTCCTTCACAGAAAAGCTAATGGTAAGTTTAGTAATCCGTACATAAGTTCCAAAAAACTCATTGGCACGAGCCGGGATTCGAACCCACGACCGCCGCTGGACAGCCGCATGCCTGAACCACTATGCTACCGTAGCTTGTATAAGTTTAAAGATAGCAGTGGTCAGAAATGATAAAAGGTACACTAAACCTTTAAATTCGTTAGCAGACGTTACTGCTTGATACAAAATTGATTGAGTATAGGGTGGCGCATCATTACTGACGATTTCTCAATATAATTTGGTGCCATTAGGCAGCCTGAGTTTTCTCGGTAGTGAAAGATTTATACCACAATTGCAGGAGATACAAAAAAACGCGTCGTTCCGTTGAGGCTATTTAATCAGACAAAGACTTCTCGGCCTACCGCCATTTATGTGATAACAATTTACTAGGTACCCTACATTACACCTCCACCATTAATAGGTTACTTCACCAAAAACAATGAATCCTATTATTAATCTATTTATACTTTAATAAGCAATATTATATTTCAACTGACTTATTTTAAAGTATACAGTGCATTACTATATACGCAAACACCATATCTTAAATAACTAATCAACAATACAGTAGGTACCTACTGAAAATAGCTTGGATAAGTACCAGTACTTTCTACTTAAAAAGAATCCTCGAACCCAAATCGACAAGGGGGTCGAGTTACTCGTTTAGTACGAGATTCAACGTGCGCCGGCGGTGCTTGCGATGTCGGCGCACCCTGAGTGGGCGGAGGTGCCGATTGCGGACTGCTTGAGCAAGAAACTCCCTCCATAGCTTGCGCAACCGGCATCTCCTCCTCCTCCTGTATGACGGCATGCTCGCTCTCCTCTTTGTTAACCTCTTTAGTTAACTCGGGACCTTAATCCTCGGTCGGATATAATAAACTTGATCTACGGAACCTGCGCCTCATTTGGTCTACGTGTTTACTCATTTGTCGACCGTCTTCCCCCTCAACCACGTAACCGCGGGTACCTTCTTTCTCTAACACTACCCGGTACCCATTTGTTTGGAGCTCTATAGTTCCTAGCCCATACCGTGTCTCCTTCCGCGAAAGTACGCGAAACGCCTCCAGCCGCGATAACTTGTCTTTGTTGTGCCTCCGAAACCTGACGTTCCCGCTCCACATCGCTACGCAACAAATCTAACCGCGACCTAAGATCTCGCCTTTGCAACAACATAGCTGGACTTTCGCCTGTTGTGGAATGCTTGCTGTTACGGTAATATAGCAGGTAAGTTTGCAAAGCCGTGTCTATATCTACTCGATCCCGTATCGCTTTTTTTATGGCGCGCTTACACAACTTCACTGTGTTTTCGGCGGCTCCATTCGATGCTGGATGGTACGTTGGTAAAAAAGACTGGCGAATACCGTTATTTGTCTAGAAATGGCTGAATGCCTTACTGGAAAACGGTGGCCCGTGGTCAGAGACTACCTCGAGCGGTAGCCCGAAGCGCGCAAAAGTGGCCCTTAAAAACTTAATAACAACCGACGCGTTCGTGCGTGACATTTCTTCTATTTCCAACCATTTGAAGGTTGAATCGATCAATACGAAAAAAGTTTTATCCTCAATGGGGCCCAGAAAATCGATATGTAGCCTACTCCACGCTCGCGTTACGTAGGGCCATGGCTGCGGCGGCGCCCGCGGCGGCGCCTGCGCTTCTGCCGCGCAAGTTTCGCATGGCTCGCATATTGTTTCCACATCTTTGTCCAAATTAGGCCACCAAACATAACTTCGCGCTAAGCCTTTAGTTTTAATTATACCCATACGGCTCGCGTGCAATTGTGTCAGCACGGTATTTTGTAAGCTGGCCGGTATTACAATTCGGTACCCCCACATTAAACAATCGCGATCTACATACAATTCGTTTCGCCTTGAAAAATAAGGTTGAAGCTCCTGGCTAGGGCAAGTCATGGGCCACCCCGATTGAACATGAGCTAACACTCTGCTTAAAACCCGATCTTTCCGCGTAGCCGTCCTAACATCCCCATTTGTAACTGGTAAAAAGTTTTCAACAAAATTTAAATATGTAACTTCTTTATCTTCGTTTGGCTTACTTTTATTACACGATTGGGGTAACCTTGATAATGCATCTGCACAATTCTTTAATGACGGAACGTACTCAATATCATAAGTATAACCCGACAATATTATCGCCCAACGCTGTATGCGTGACGCCGCCATAATAGGTATACCGACCTTGGTACCAAAGATGTAGGTCAGTGGTTTATGGTCGGTTCTTAATATGAATCTGCGACCGTATAGATATTGGTGAAACTTCCGGATACCAAATATAATGGCTAGGGCTTCTCGGTCGATCTGAGCGTAGGCTCGCTCAGGACGGGTGAGAGTGCGCGATGCATATGCTACGGGACGCTCGCCTGCTGGCGTCAGTTGCGATATCACGGCACCTACCCCCACCCCGCTAGCGTCCGCCGTCAGCACTAGAGGCAACGGATATCCGAAATATCCGGATATCCGCCAAATTCCAGATCCGGATCTGACAGGCTCCTGGATCCGGATTTTTCGAATATTACGGATCCTTAAAATACAACCATGAAAACCGAAAATACCGCTACAAAATTAAGTTTTTACCGAGTCCACGCTAAAAACGGAATGATATAATGTAGATCATTCTCAATCTGCTTTTATTCGCCACTTATTCATCCCAGACCAGATTATTTTTGTTTTTAATTTATTAGTCACAATATTGCGGAATTTGATGTCAAAAGTTGGCGTTGGTTTAAATGCACTAATCCACTCCACCGTAGGCACTAAGTACCTAATTATATAAATCCAATATTACTTAGACTATATGTACCTACCTACTTACTAAAGAGTTAGTATAGATGTACCTAAAGAAATATTTAAGAAGCATATTTGACACAGGAAGTAAAAAGTAAATGCAGCAACAATACCTACGTTTCATAATTGTAATAAATTTTTAGTATTATGGTCTTGACTTATAATATGATCATGTAAAATAAGAATAGTGCGCTATATATAATAGTTCACCGTTTTTGCCATATCTAGACAACCTAGTCTTATTTATTTATTTATTTATTTATTTATTTATTGATACATGGAAAACCAACAGCGCAACATTTTTATAGACAAAATAATAAATCCATATAGCCAATTACAGGTTCTCACTTATAGAAATAAACTAACAAAGAAATCTATAGCCAAACTTAAACTTAGCGTACAATACGACGCACAGTAACCATCGCGCACCAATAGCAAGCATGGATATGCAAGTAGTTAATAAATTAGGATATATAAACTCTAATAACCCGAGCCTACTGAAGTATCACACATGAAGAATCTTATCAATTTGGATTTTATTGCTTGTATGCTATCACAAAATATGTCTATATCTAATTTAACTACAACTTTGTTTAAACTCCTGCCTGCTCTGCACAAAAAACTATTCTTTCTATATTTAGTGGAAACACGGGACATGCTAATAGGACGAAAATGGCGGAATCTTCTTATGGGAGTATTGAAATAAATTTTTTCAAGTAAATTAGGACAGTCAACATTGCTTATTAGCCTAATGGAAAGTCCCTAGCTAAACAAACACCTGTTCCCTTGATTTTCACGATTTCCGTGTTGGCTCTTCTTACAATCGATTGCTGAGTAAGGCGTCCGAGTCATCATCTCAATTTCTTTTACAACCCTATCGAATTAAGAGTCCGCAGTAAGCTCGGCCGAATTTCACCTTCCCATACAAACGTAGTTACGCTCTCATTTTAAAACTACGTGACGAAACTTTTCATATACAATGTCATGGGGTATATCTACGTCTGTAATTAGTTTATATGGTTCCAGTTTATAAAACAAACGAAATACAGCAAAAACAAGTTTTGTATGAAAAACTTAAATTCGCTGTTTTTTTTTACTGATACCGTAGTAAGTGAAGCTACATAAACTAATTACAGACATAGATATGTGCAATGATATGTCATTGTATATGCAAAGTTTCGTTACAATCCAACACGTAGTTTTAAAATGAGAGCGTAAGTACGTTTGTATGGAGAATCGGGCTTACTGCGGACTCTTAACTGTATACATAGAGCTCATTGAAATGTATGTACGAGCACCAGGTACGGAGTTAACGCTACCTGGTTGTAGTTATTCAAGTGACAGCTTTCAGTGACTGAACTAACCTTGCTAGTTAGTTTGTAGTCGTAAGTTAAAAGTTGAAACAAAATAATGTTTTATACCCCTTATGACCTCGGGAATGCGTATCTATTTAAAATCTTTCAGGTATATAAATACGGTGGTATAGCCGTTTTTAGTTTGTCCTTACAATTCCTACTTTATACCAAAAAAAACCTTGTGGATCCGTTTTATCCGGAAAATCCGGATATCCGGATCCGTTCGATTTAAATATCCGAAATATCCGGACCCGAAATATTGGCGGATCTTGCAAACCCTACGCGTAATGCATAAGTACCTTACCTGACTTCAAGAGGCGCTCAATGCTTTCGAACGCCGCCTGACATTTGGAGTCCCATACGAACTGCACGCCGGTTTTCAATAGGTTGTAAAGTGGAGCCAGAACTATACTAACATTCTTAATGAATTTTCCATAGTACATAACCATTCCGATGAAGGCTCTGAGCTCCGACACAGTTGATGGGGCCGGCGTGTGGTCTATGGCCGCAACCTTATCTGGACATGTGTGTACACCTTCCTCACTGATGACGTGTCCTAGATAGTTAACCGACTTGGCGAAAAACGTACATTTGTCCCTCGTCACTCGAAGGCCATACGTTTTCAAGCGCGTAAATACTTTATGTAGGTTTCCGATATGCTCCCTCGTGTCACGTCCCGTTATGATGACGTCGTCCAAAAATACGCCAACATATGGCAAATCTGCGAAAAGTTGTTCAAGGTTTTTTTGGAAAATGCCCGGACTAGACGAAAGCCCATATACGAGGCGATTATATCGGAATAAACCTTTGTGTGTATTTATAACGGTGTATTTACTGGAATCGTCAAGTTCAAATTGAGCGTATGCCTGAGATAAATCTATTTTGCTAAAACGGTTACCGCCATGTAAGCGCGCCAATAAGTCCTCCATCTTCGGCAAGGGATAACGGTCGACTATGAGTACCTTATTTAGTGTCAGCTTATAATCGGCGCAGATCCTTTATGCTACCATCTTTTTTTACCACCGGTACGATGGGTGTTGCCCAGTCGGAGCGGTTCACGGGAGTGAGAATGCCGTCGCGCACCAGCTGTTCCAGCGCGCGCTCCACAGGCTCGCGCAGCGCGTACGCCAGCGGGCGCGCGCGCAGGAACACGGGCCGTGCGTCGTCGCGCAGGTGGATGCCCACTGCGCCGCCGGTGAACCGCCCAAGCCCCTCCGCGAACACTTCACAATATCTGGAACTGAATTCTCCTAGGTTAAATTCATCACTATCCAAGTTATTTACACAGCCATACTTTGTTATCTGAATATTTAGTTCCGACAACCATTGCCTGCCTAGTAACACACTTTTGCCATCATTGACTACATATAAATCTAGTATTTTTGCACGGTCCTCATATTTAACTAACGGTCGCACCACTCCTACTGGCTTGACAAGTTCCCCTGTATAATATCTTAATATTAAACTAGACGGCTCAATATCTAAGTCATTAAACAATGTCTCATACAATTTATAACTTATGCAAGATACGGCGCTCCCGGTATCACACTCCATAATTACATGTACACCATTAATATTCAAAGTTACTCGTATTGGTGGCGAAGAAGAAAGAAAGAAAATTACCTTGTCCCTGCCCTCGTCCTCACTCTCACTCAATGCTGCACCGTCGGTCACCTCGACGCTGTAATGATGCGATAAATTTGGGCACACGCGTCGTAAGTGCCCCAGTTTGTTACAAACTTTGCACATATCATGCGCGCCTCCGCACGCCCGACACTTTGAATGTCGTCGCGTTTGTTGTCCCGTGGAAAACGTGCCATTGGCGCTGCCGCCTGAACCGCCGCCGTTCCCGCCGACGCCGGGCCGCGCCGACCGCCACGCCCGGCGCGCACCCGCCGGCTGACGAGCGCGCGCCGCCGGGCCTGCGCCGCCGCCAGCCGCGCCAGCCCTCATCACCCGCCTCCATACTATTGGTCTCATAGACGTCGACTCTGTCTCCAATGACCGCCGCCGCGTCTTTCTCCGCCGCCTCCAAACCGACCGCGAGTTAAAACGCTCGTTGAAAACTAAGATTGTCCTCCGAAAACAGTCTTTGGCGAATTATTTTACTTGAAATACCACACGCGAACTGGTCCCTTAGGTTATCTTGCAATGTTCCTCCAAAGTCACACGCGACCGACAATTTCTTTAACGCCACAACATAATCTTTTATTAATTCACCCACTTTTTGTTTCTTATTGCAAAATTTATACCGCTCGGCTAGAATGCTCGGTCTCGGTTGCAAATGTTCTGCGAGTATAGAAGTTAATTGGCTAAACGTTTTAGTTTTCGGCTTATCTGGTGTGCACAAATTCACTAATAACTCATAGCATTCCGCCCCGATCACCGATATGAACGTAGACACTTGCAGGTGAGTATCGACCTTATTCGCTTCAAAATTATGTTCAATTCTCTCGACATACAGGTTCCAATTGTCCGTGTGAATATTAAATTCGCCGATTTTCCCTATCGACATTTTGTACACTTAATTTAATTGCGTTAAATATAGTCCACAACACACGTGAATTACGTTATTCGTCGTCACTGAAAGATTTATACCACAATTGCAGGAGATACAATAAACGCGTCGTTCCGTTGAGGCTATTTAATCAGACAAAGACTTCTCGGCCTACCGCCATTTATGTGATAACAATTTGCTAGGTACCCTACATTACAGGTAGATGTCGCTACAAACCTCCCTAAGGCGCTGTAAGAGGAAATCTTTAAATTGAAATTTATAAGTTTCATTAGCAGACGTTGCTGCTTAATATAAAATTGGGCCAAAGAAATGGTCGAAATATCGTGAGTAGGTCCTTATAGGTCCAATAAAATGTAAGTTTTGTACATATTTCATAGGGCCACTCGCCATTCTGACGTCAGGATGGCTGGTGGACCTAATTTTGGAGATTGCTCGTTTTCAAGAGAAGTTTTCAAGAACACAGAATTTTATTAAAGGTACGCAGAGGTACACAAAAAAACTGTAATAATTTCATTAAAATTCCTGAGGTCCACCCGCCATCCTAAAGCTTATGAAATATCCCTAAACTAAACTAGAAAAGGAAAGGGAAAAGGCACATGGAAATGTTGGATAATTCCAGATTGGTACTGGGATTTCCTTTGACAGGTACTTTAGTTAGAAATAATGCAATTAAATATTTCCACTGGCTTTAATTTACAAAGGATTTTTTTTGCGATAGTGCGCGAGCTCGTTAGTGTGGTCACCCTATTTATGCTAATATTTGGATCAGTAATTAAACAAGTTAATAACCGGCTTGCAAATTAATGATGGATGATGAAGATGTTGATGATGACGCCCTTTAAGACTTTCTGCCAATCTTGTTGTTGGGAACGATTTGGTTTAATAATAATTTAGAAACCAGACCCCGTAGCATGGACGGCCTTATCACACGATAAGTGACAAGATATAGCGTCCGCCATCGCCACTGGCTGACACCGTTCAATAGAACGAGACGGACGCTCTATCTTGTCACCTATCGCGTGATAAGGCCGACCATGATACGGGGTCAGGAATGTAAACGTGCGATTTTAGGTTTCCTAAAAAAACTATCGGTTCATGTGATCTAAAAATTGATTATGAAGAATTCAAGTGTGTTTGAAATGAGATTATGTTCAATGACTCCATGGCAATTACTGGATTGAATCTAGGTTAACTACTGTTGGAATCCGAAAAGATTTCGAATGTGATCGAAATGAGATTATGTTCATTTCCATCCATACCACGAAAGGAAGTTAAAACTGTTTGCGTTCTTACTTATTACGCTTTTATTGTACTTAATTTTTTTGGTCGAATATAAATTTATCTTCCATAATACTTTTCCTTCACAATGAATGATTCTTGTATTTTCTTGTAATAAACCACCTTTACATGAGTTTATAGCAAATACTTCGTCTACTCATCGGCCCGCGCGCGAGAAACGGACACCCGCCCGTTATTTGAATTCCGCGGACTAGGCGACATAAGGTCGAAATTCGCGCGGCCCGAGCCGCGCGCCATCTTGCGCAGTCGCCTTATCGAGGGAGTCTTCAGTCAGTCCACCACTGCGACGCCGGCGCGCAAGCAAATGATTAAATTAACGTGATTAGTGATTACTTACATATTAGAAATAGAGCCTGTGGCTTAATAGTATTAGTGAACTTTTGCTTTATCTTTATCTGTTGTGTGTATGTACGTGAGACTATACGTAGTGTGTGTGACTCGTAAAATATACAAAGTTGTGAAATATTTCCGCCGGTGTTTCATTCGCTGCATACACCACAATATATGGCGCTCCCAACGTGACTTTTCGATAGTGCAGTGAAAGTACCTACTTTCTTAATTCGCGTGTGCAATGGCTCCAATTACAAGAAGGCGAGCGAGTAGTTTGGATCGCATGAATCCAAATGTTCAAGGCCGCGCGCCCGTCTCCAACGACGATGATGGCTTCGGCGCCGACTCCGCCGCTCAACCTTCGCGTATGACCGACACGACCATGTTTTCCAACGAAAGCGTGCAAACTATCATCGCGTCGCTGCAAAGGTCTCAAACGGAAGCCTTCCGACAACTGCTGGACTCAGTGACGCGCACCAACGCATCGACGCCGAGTAGCATGGCTCAGGGTACTCTGACCAACTGCAAGGCCTCATTCTCCGGCCAACAGCAAGAATCTGTGGAGGCGTTCATTGACGCAGTGGAAGCATATAGCGAATGCGCACAAGTGACAGACTCAAATATTCTTCGCGGGCTCGCGTTCCTTTTCAAGGACGGCGCCGCCACGTGGTGGCAGGGCGTGAAATCGCATATAACGACATGGTCACAGGTAAAAGAGAATTTAATTAGTGCCTACGGTGACCGCCGCCCACCCCATCGCATTTACATTGAAATATTTTCGTCACCGCAACTCGAAGAAAACACTGATGTTTTTGTGGCAAGAATCCGCTCTCTATTCGCCCGACTCCCGGAAGGAGATATCACAGAACGGGCGCAACTAGACATGACATACGGACTTCTTAGTAATAGAATACGAAAGAGAGTAAGAAGGGAGGACTTCGCGAGTTTTAAGGAGCTGCTTCGCCGAGCGAGAAGCGTAGAGGATTCTTTCGACGAGGGGGAGAGGAAGTCAACACCGCCGCAGGCCCCAAGCCGCGCGGTGACCTCGAGCCAACGCGCGCCTCACGCATCCACGGTTCCGGCGCGCGCGCCGCACGCAAGCGCCGCATACGGCGCGGCCGCAACTTTCCGCGCGCCGCCGCCGCCCGCTCAGCCGCGCGCGCCGCCGCCGCCGCCGCCGCCGCCGCCCGCTGCAACGCCGACGATGCCCGTGCCGGGCGCCGGCACCGCCATGGCCGACGCGACTACGAAGAAGCATCGCCCCGTTTGCGCGTACTGTAGAAGGTTTGGACACTCCAAAGACCAGTGCCGTAAGCTTATGAACCAGGGTGAGTTCAGTTCCCATAATAACTCTGCGAATGTACAATCATTCAGTGATACGACTCAGCAAAGTTTTTATAGTGTCGAATCTCAACCGAGTAACTCGAGCTTATTTACGATTTCTACGAACAAGAATAATGTCGTAGGCGACCGAACTTGTTATTGTTATAATAGCGGTCCATTTCATCACGACCAAGGCGATAAAATTACTGCATGCCGCTCTATGACAAACGAATGTTTACGTTTCTCTGTGCCTTGGGTTCGATGTAACAATGTTAAATATGTTATGAACTCTGTACAAAGGGCTAATCCTCATCCGGGTAACGAACACTTTCGCTGCCGCGAACAATGCCGTGATTTGACTTTAATTCCAACTTGTTCGACTCGGAACAGTTTGTTTATTCCGAATGAAGTTACGAGAAAATGTTCGATTACGGATAGTCGTAAACAAGATGAACCCTTTCTGACGAACGGTCATAACACACTTTTATGCATTAATGAAAACAATGTTTATGAAAATCGTCAATGTGATAATAATATGTCAGCAAAATGCCTGCCATCCGTGCCAAACCGAGTTAACCCGTTTAATAGTGCCGGACAATTGAAATCGCATTCTAACCCGTTGAAAGTCTCGGATGATTCGGGAGTTAACCCGTTTTTGCATACGGACAATGACAATGCATGTTTTAATCATTCTGTTGATTTGAATACAGTACATGTTGATAGTAGTGAGTGTAATGACGGTTATGAGCAAAATTGTAGTAACCAGAATTTTCGAAAAACGGAAAATGTACGTAACCCGATTTTTTTGAAAAATGAGAATGTATGTACCGATGTACTCAGCAATAATTGTCTCAGTGGTGGGGATGACATACTGACTAATACCGACTTTGCAGGACGCCCTAAAGGTCGCGATTCACGTCCTATTTTCAAAATTGGTATTTTGGGTGTAAACGGTACCGCTTTGATAGATACAGCTGCGAAGCACTGTATTGCGGGCCACACGCTATATGCTCTCCTTCTAAGTCAGAATCATCCGCTCTTTTCCTCAACACAGAAAGTTAAGCTTGCTGATGGAATAGTGCGTACGATGGAAGTACTTACTACCAAGTTAGAGGTGCGACTAGAACAGGCAGTTATTAGGGTTCCATTCTTAATTTTTCCGGATGCGACTAATAACGAAACGTTGTTAGGAATTGATTTCATTACCGCTGCTGGAGTTGTTATAGATTTTCGCAGGGAAGTATGGTATTTCAGCAGTGACGGTATGGTAAAGTATAACCTGTGTTTTGAGCCTACTTCGCGAAGCGTGTCCTGTGCTGCGACGGATGTCCTTCGGGACGATGAGGGCGCACACCTGAAACCAGCTGAGCGGCAGGCGCTCGCTGACGTCCTCACCAGGCACGCGCATGTTTTCAAACCAGGGGGAGCTCCGACACCATACGCAGAACATCGGATTGATACAGGTGAGCATCCACCAATAGCCGTACCACCGTATCGTCTCAACCCCTCAAAATTGGAGCAGATGAAAAAGGAAATCGATAAGATGCTAGAAGGTGATATCATTGAGGATTGCGAATCTGCTTGGTGTTCACCGGCGCTGATGGTACCAAAAGCAAACGGTACCATTCGTTTTTGTGTTGACTACCGTCATTTAAACGCAATCACCAAGTCAGATACCTATCCGATGCCACGTATCGACGATCTACTCCAGAATACGAAGCAAGATTGTTACATGAGCACTTTGGATCTTCGTTCCTCGTACTGGCAAGTGACGGTAAGAGAGGCTGACCGGGATAAAACGGCATTTGTTTGTCCTTTAGGCACCTTCCGCTTTAAAAGGATGCCGTTTGGACTCAAAAATGCCCCAGCGACGTTCCAGCGCTTAATTGACCGCCTGCGATCCTGCTCTGCGTTGCGAGACGTGACACTGTTGGCATACTTGGACGACCTACTGGTAATTTCCCAAGGTTATCAACGTCACCTTCAAGACCTCGAGGCGGTTTTCAAACGGCTAGCTGAGTTCAGTCTACACGTAAACAGGGAAAAGTGTGCTTTCGCTCGCGAAAGTGTGAAATACCTCGGTCACGTTGTAACTCAGCAAGGCGTTTCCACCGATCCACAAAAGGTGAGTGCTGTACTCGAGATGAAGGAGCCAGGTAACTTAAAACACCTGAAAACCTTTTTACAGACGTGTGCGTGGTTCAGAAAGTTCATTCCGAACTTTTCTAAAGTTGCTGAACCACTCACACGCTTAACCAGGAAAAATCAAGTATGGATTTGGGGAGCTGAACAGACCAGGTCATTTGTAGAATTGAAACGTCTTCTGACCTCAGCCCCGATCCTGGTGCAAGCGGACTTCAGTCGTCCCTTCATTTTGCGTACTGATGCAAGTAACTACGCCCTTGGCGCAGTTTTATTACAGGGCGACGGAAACGAAGAAAGGCCGATAGAATACGCCAGTCGACTTCTAAACGCAGCTGAGCGGAATTACTCTACAACGGAACGCGAGGCGCTAGCTGTTGTGTGGGCGGTCGAGCGTTTTCGACCTTATCTTGACGGCCAACCAGTCATCATTGGCAGTGACCACCAGCCTCTTCGCTGGCTGCTTTCACTCAAGTCACCAGCTGGTAGACTAGTACGTTGGGCCTTACGGCTCCAGTCCTTCGACATACGCTTCCAATATACCCCAGGTAAGGCGAACGTAGTGGCAGATACGTTAAGCAGACCCGTTTGTTCCAGTGAGTCTCGCGAGGATTGCGGTATTTGCTCCGTGATCTGTGATCTTCCCGCGAAGTGTCCAAGCGAGCTGCGCCAGGAACAGATGGACGACCCTGAGGTGAAAAAGATAATAACGGACCTCGAAGGTGCCGACGACGTTGCTGCCAAAAGATGGTTAGAACGAGGGTACCTCATGGACCAAGGTGTACTCTTCCGTTACAATCCGGACTCTGAGAGCGAAAGCCCCCAATTGGTAATCCCTGCAGGCCAAGTTGCTGATATTTTAAAGGAACTGCACGACTCTCCAACAGCCTGCCACCCAGGGGTTGACCGGACTTATCAGAAGGTAGCACAGTTGTATTATTTTACAGGTATGCGGAGAATAATCACTGATTATGTCAAAGCCTGCATACACTGTCAACGGTACAAAGCCACAAATACCAAACCACCAGGTCTTTTGCAAACGCCGCTAATGAACCAGCGCAACGAAGTGCTGGCGATGGATCTATTTGGTCCCTTGCCATCAGGAGACCAGGGGGAGAAATGGATTTTTCTCATCGAGGACACGGCAACCCGATGGACAGAGCTATATGCACTTAAGGACGCCACCGCTGAAGCCTGTGCTGTTGTTCTCGTCGAAGAGTACTTTATGCGGTTTGGTCTACCACGTAGAATTATATCGGACAATGGTGTCCAATTCGTATCCGCAGTTATGCAACAATGCATGTCAGCTCTGGGGATAAAGCAAAATCTCGTCCCGCTTTATCATCCAGAAGCGAATCCGGCAGAGAGAAAGAATCGTGATATGAAAGCGATGCTGGCGCAACTCGTAGAGGAAGACCATACCTCCTGGCCACAAAAGTTACCGGTGATTCGTTTCGCTTTGAACAGTGCAAGATGCCGCACTACAGGCAAGTCACCCGCTTACTTAACTTTTGGCAGGGAGATGCGGTCACCCACAGAGGTCATCCATGACCTTCGTGCCATTTTAGATAAGGATAACTTCGTTCCGCAAATAACTCCATATCTTCGATCATTTTTGGACTCTTTGTCAGGCGTTCGTGAACGTGTGGAGACTCAGCAAGATATAGCAAAGCAGTATGCTGATGCTTCACGCCGACCCTCCGACGAATTCGAGGTAGGTGATCTAATTCTCCTTAAATCGCATCTGCTGAGCAATGCATCCAGAGATGTAACTGCTAAGTTCTTCCCACGACGCGATGGACCGTACCTCATTACAGGAAAAGTGAGTCCTACAACGTATACCATCGCTAGTACCGACCAACCAGACGTTTCTTTAGGGAGATATCACATTCAAGATCTTACCCGCTACCAAAGTAGTAATGGCACTCTTCCAAGACCTGTCGTTCCTAAAAGGAATCGTGGACGTCCAGCTAGGGCTGATAGGGTGCTAGTACAGGAGCGAGGGCGTTCTCCAGCACTAGAGGGGGAGTATATAGCAAATACTTCGTCTACTCATCGGCCCGCGCGCGAGAAACGGACACCCGCCCGTTATTTGAATTCCGCGGACTAGGCGACATAAGGTCGAAATTCGCGCGGCCCGAGCCGCGCGCCATCTTGCGCAGTCGCCTTATCGAGGGAGTCTTCAGTCAGTCCACCACTGCGACGCCGGCGCGCAAGCAAATGATTAAATTAACGTGATTAGTGATTACTTACATATTAGAAATAGAGCCTGTGGCTTAATAGTATTAGTGAACTTTTGCTTTATCTTTATCTGTTGTGTGTATGTACGTGAGACTATACGTAGTGTGTGTGACTCGTAAAATATACAAAGTTGTGAAATATTTCCGCCGGTGTTTCATTCGCTGCATACACCACAATAAGTTTGATTTTTAACTGCTATGTCTTCTTCTTTGAAAATATTCTTATTCTTATATTGGCAGTGCATGTCTTTTGCAGTATTTAGTATCCAATCATAGAAATGTGGGACATAGGTGTAAACCAGTGTATCATTGGAGTATTCTCGTCGAAAATAAGAAGCGATACCAATCTGTATATTGTTGTGTATCACAAGCGCACTGCCGGAGTCACCTCTGTGAAAGAGAAAAAAAAATCTTGATAACAGTACAAACTTAGTATTAAACTGTAATAAACGCTTAAAGCGTATCAGCGCTGTAGGTGTCTGTCTGACACCTTGGCATAATGCTGAGACAGCGACCGATTCACTGCCGCGAAGACACACACATTATGTGTCAATTGCATTGTATGTACTCCCCTTCACTGTACTCCCTTTGTCTCTGTGTGTCTTTTGTGTAGTGAATAAATGTCTTCTTTCTTTCTTTCTTTAAAGCAGGAACAAGTACAAAAACCGTCATGCACTAATTTATAAGTACCCAGCTTATATAAGAAAAATTTTAGTCCTTTCAGTTACGTTTTAGCTGATTTAGGGACAGTGTCTGAGAAAACGATAGTCTTTTTAAATGACGCGCTTCAGATGCCGAAGTGAGCAGCTTAAACCCACACAAAACCGATACCAAGTAAATACTCAAAATTACTTGATTAAATCATAACGCCGTCATTAATATCACCAATATCACCATCATCATTTGCTTAATTCAATCCCTTTTACTATCTAAGGCGAGAAGCTTGGCTTTCAGTCTACCTTATTAAATTAAAGAAGTGAATTATGATGTCTATAAACAAGAAATGTGATTTTGTTTCAATTAAATGGAAAAAGATCGAGTCTTATTAGTATCGCAAAGTCAAAGAGTCGGTTACTTAAGATATAGGAAGATACACCGTCGACAAGTGTATTGTTTTTAAAATAAATGACTATATGATGGGACAGTGAGGTCAGTGTTTGTCACACATAATGGCTTTACTTTACCTCTGAGGATGGCTCCCACTAGGATGGTAGCCGCAGATCGTCCCAGCAGGTATCCAATGGAGCTTCTCGAAGCACTCCTCATGGTTTAAGATTGTCTGCTCTGTGTGCTTTAGAACATCCGTCTTCGTGCTATGGTCCTAAAACGCATGAACCAAATACGTGTAATGTTTACTGAGGAATTTATCTGCTTTCTTCTTCGGTATCAATCTCGCTAACATTCGTCGTAAGTCGCATGATTTTGTAATGGCCGGTTCGGTTCCAATAATCATTCCACCGATAGTTTTCCTTACTAACAGTTACATTTTGACACATTTTCTACGGGTAATCTGTCAAAATGTAACTGCCAGTAAGGGAAACTATCGTTGGATTGATTATTGGAACCGGCCATAAGTCAGCCCGAAAGGCCTATAAGATAAATCGAGATAAGGAGATATATGAACTTAGTTTATCTCAGGTTCTATACTCTCTGAATAGACCCTAAGGAAATTCGTTTAGTTGTAATCGGCGGTGGTAAATAAGCATATGACCTTCGTTCGCGATGGTAAGCAAAAATCGAAGCCGATGGGTGTTTGCTAGTCCAGAATCGCGTGTTGCCTCTATTCATATTTCCTTGTCCGATACGATTAATTTTATACAACAATTACATCTAAATGCGATGGGCTACCAACCTATCATTATATTAGCATATTTTTGGATCCTTTAAATCTCTAAATACTAGATCTGTCTACTCCTAATATGAATACTGGCGTGATCTTTTCTATGCCATGTACATAGCTTGGATACTTACGTCTATCCATCCCCACCCCGCAATCCTGGCGATTGTGTACTCAGGCAAGTTCTTCATCAACAAGATCCTTTTGACACCGTTTTTGAATGTCAGCTGCTCTTGTAATATCAACATGGCTATGTCGTTGGTAAAATTTTTGTGATTGTAGTTCTCGTGAATTTTGAAACCAATGGCTTTACTTTCATCACCTTTATATTTTTTCACATGCCCTGTATAAGCTTTGATATTATATGTCTCTACATCTTTGCAGCTTATGAGACAGTGTGCAGCGGTTAACAGCAATACTTGGTTTAGTATAGAAGCACCACAATACGAAGTCACATTTTTCTTGCATCTTATTTGAAGAAATGCCACATGTGGAAAATCTTCTATGGCAGAGAAATTACCTCCAACTATAAAGCCTGTCATCTCCTTTGTTGTTATACATTTTGATATGCTTAAACATGTTAGTATTCTGAGTAACAGTCTTACAGCCATGTAAGGTTTGATTACGGAACAAACAACGGCCATAAAAACTGTGGGTGATTTAATTTTTTAATGACCGTTTCTATCACGAGTCACGCTTAATGAAATCTGCTTCTGATAATCTAATATCAATGTTGTGGAGAAACTCTAAACGTTTGTGGACATGTCTGTGGGTTGTTCGCTTCAGGTACTCAGGAAAATTAGGCCAGATTAATGTGCCAATGGACTTATAAAATATCACCCCGAGTCTCTTTCACACGCAAGTCACTCTAAAGTGCGAGCGAGAGGTGAACGAGATTATATAATTTTTGTGACTTGAAGTGTTTCAATTGATAACAAAATGTGCCGACAGACCTTATACTTATTCTAAAAGAACCATTGTGTAAAAATAAATTAAGTACCTACTCTTTATTTTTGTCTTACAATTCGAACAACAATTTTTCTTTTATTATTTATTTCGGAATGTGTACTCACAATCTGATATTCCTTAGCTTCTAGCTGTGGCAAAAAAAACCTTTTTTTTTTTTTTTTTTATGATATAGGAGGCAAACGAGCAGTCGAATCACCTGATGGTAAGCGATAATCGACGCCCATGGACACTCACAACACCAGAAGAGTTGTAGGTGCGTTGCCGGCCTTTAAGATGGGAGTACGCTCTTTTCTTGAAGGCTTGAAGGTTATAACGGTCCGGAAATACCGCAGGCGACAGTTCATTCCAGAGTTTGGCTGTGCGAGGCAGAAAGTTTCGGGAGAAACGCACAGTTGAGGACTGCCAACCATCTATGTGGTGAGAATGGAAAAGCTGTCGCGTAGGGCGATGGCGGAAGGAAGCGGCGGGGATTAATCCGAACAATTCATCGGAACACTCCCCATTGTACATGCGGTAGAAAATGCAAAGCGAGGCTACATCTCTACGCAGTGCTAAGGGATCAAGCCGATCGGAAACACGCTGGCAGCCGACAATTCGAATCGCTCTCCGTTGAATGCGGTCTAGAGGGAGGAGTTGGTACTGAGGAGCCCCTGCCCACAGATGACAACAGTATTCCATATGTGGACGGACCTGCGCCTTATAGAGCTGTAGGCGGTGAGCCGGCGTGAAATACTGTCTCGATCTGTTGAGCACACCGAGCTTCATCGAGGCTAATTTGGCCTTACCCTCCAAGTGGCCGCGGAACTGGACTTCTTTCGAAATGTCGACGCCAAGGATTCCGATGCTGGCTGTGGCTGCTAGGGGAGTGCTCTCAAATCGTGGAGATGCCGGAAACGCTAACTTTTTTGCGGTGAATGCACAAACTTGTGTCTTCGTGGGGTTAAAACGGACTAGATTAAGTCGGCCCCATTCTGAGACTTCTTTTAGGGAAGACTCAATTTCAGACACAAGTTTGTTTCGACTCTCAATGACGTTTTCCCGAGAAATATTGGCACGGCCGGTGTAAAAGGCATCACCCGTACTATCATCCGCATAACAATGAATGCCGCTGATTTGCAACATGTCATTAATATGCAGGAGGAACAGCGTGGGTGATAGCATACAGCCTTGGGGGACACCAGCATTTACAGACATGGAGTCAGAGCATTCACCGTCGACTACGACTTTTATGCTTCTGTCTGCTAAAAAGCTGCTGACCCACTCGCATAATTTCTCTGGGAGCCCATAGGATGAAAGTTTTGCTAGAAGTGCTTTGTGCCAAACTCGATCAAAGGCCTTCGCTATGTCCAAACTAACTGCCAATGCCTCACCCTTTGTCTCGATTGCCTGCGCCCACCGATGTGTCAGGTAAACTAGAAGATCACCAGCCGAGCGACCCCCACGGAAACCGTACTGTCGGTCACAGAGCAGCTGGTGGTCCTCTAGGTACCGAAACAGCTGGCGATTGATAATGGCCTCCATTATCTTGGAGAAAAGGGAGGTTATAGCTATCGGCCTGTAGTTGGACGGATTTGAGCGGTTGCCTTTTTTAGGGATCGGGTGCACCAAAGCTGACTTCCACGAAGTCGGGACTACGCCAGAAGAATATGAGAGCCGAAAAAGTTGCGTTAGGACCGGTGTTAATTCAGGAGCACACATCTTTAGCACAATTGCGGGGATTCCATCAGGCCCACTCGACTTATGAATGTCGAGGGAAAGAAGAGCTCTACGCACTGAGGTTTGGCAGAACCGGACATCCGGCATAGAACTCTCACACCGCGGGATGATCGGCGGCGCGTTTCCCCCGTCATCCAAAGTCGAGTTGGACGCAAAGAGTTTGCCAAGAAAATCGGCTTTGTCTTTAGCGTCGTGGGCCAAGGAATCGTTACCTATGTGCAAAGGTGGAAAAGATGGCGTACAGAAATTCCCCTGGATAGCTTTGGCAAGAGACCAGAACGCACGAGTTCCCGAAGGAAGGCGCTCTAATTTCTCGCCAATCCTACCAATGTGCAAGGACTTCGCTTTAGCAATATCTCTCTTGAAGGACCTAGAGGCAAAGTTGAACTCCTTTTTGAATGCACTGGTTTTTACATCTCGTACCGCTGCCGCATTTACCCAGGCTTGATAACACCCTTGTTTTCGGCGAGAGGCCGCTTTGCAAGAGCGACCAAACCAAGGTTGGGATTTGCCACCAACGGGGACCGCAGAGGATGGTATGAAAAGCTCCATTCCCTGCAGCACCACGTCAGCCACAGAATCAGCAACGGCGGTAGGATCATTCGGCGTGAAACAAACCTGCCTCCATGGATAGGATGCAAAGAACAACCGCATCTCGTCCCAATCTGCTGACTTATAGTGCCACACACGGCGGGTACAGGCAACTCGCCGGCGCGGCGGGCGCGTGATTGGCACAGCACTCCGGATCAGGCAATGATCCGAAGAACCGAGTGGGGCTACGACAGAGACAGAGTAGTCAACCGGATGGGAAGTCAGCAGAAGGTCCAACAGGGAAGGTTCTTGGCTCACCACATCTGGGATTCGCGTAGGCGCTGTAACCAATTGTGTCAAGCCATATGCTAAAGCGAAGTCGTATACAGATCTCCCCGCATGATCAGTCTTGCTGGAGCCCAGCCATTCGGCATTATGAGCGTTAAAATCGCCAAGAACTATGATCTCTGCGGATGGGATCTGCATCTGCACGGAGTCTGCCGCCGTTTGGAGCTGCTCCAAGAGTCTGTCAGTTTCGGCATCGCCACTATGGGACCTATACAGGCACGAATAGACGCGGGGATGGTCATCGCTGTCTATACGTAGCCATAAGGTGGAAAGGTCCCTACCTTCAAGATTGCTGAGGCGGCGAAAGCTGATATCATCTCTAACGTACACGCATACCCCGGCCCTGGACAAAAAGGAGTGTTCCAGTTCGTATCCAGGATAGGATAAGTATTTAGTGTTCGCTGGAGATGATATCTGCGTTTCGGTCAAAAAGAGCAACGCCGGTTTCTCTGTCTCGAGGTGATGGTGGACAGCATTGAGGTTAGAATGTAGGCCTCTGATGTTGCAGAAATCCACGGCCAGGGTGGCAGGGGATGCCTTGCTCTTGCCTCGGATGGATGGCAGACGATTGAGCGCGGTTTTGCCCCCCCCCCCCCCCCCCCCAGAGTACGATTTGGGGCGGTCTCGGCGTCCACGCTCAGGCAAAGTGTTACCTGAGCATGGAGGCCCAGAGAGGGATTCTCCAACGCTAGCGCAGCTGGTACCCTCCTGGGGTAGCTTATTTAACTGCGCCATCATCATCATTAGGAAAGGGGGCAGGGGGTTTGGAGCTCTGGAAACCTTGCTTACCATCAGGAACACAACACAACATACCTACAGAGTAAGCAGCAGTGCTATTATGGCTGTGATCTTTCTGCAAGGCGGAGGTACTGCCCCAGGTGGGCCGCTCCAGATTCAAGCGAGATGACATATCGCTAGGCCCTACCTCTCTTAAAACCTATAGTGTTATACATTAAATAATACAAAAAAATACAGGGTTATGAGTATTATTCACAGAAAATATAAGAGGTAGGTATTCTAGAAAAAATGATACCTCCATACTCGGAAGTTGCTTGAGTGTGCTTTGATTGAGACGTTTATTCCTGAAGTTGTTATAAACTGTATGTATTAATTTTGCGCATATAAGGCACTGGTCCCACCGCCGGCTAGTAAGCTAGAAAAGTTGGGCGAGTAGCATTACATTGCGGATCTGTAAAGGTCGATTGACCACACTGTGCCTGGTCAGGCGGCAATGAACCGTTACTCGCCCAACTTTTCTAGCTTACTAGCCGGCGGTGGGACCAGTGCCTTAAGATGATTCAGCGTATGCCGTACAGTGCCCATACCGTATCCAGATGAGTAATCACGTATAGTCGGGGTCCCACGGCCCGATTTCCCACAGGCCCTGCCGCGCCAGGTCAGAACGACGGCCCGTAGGAACCGTCGCATCCGATGAGGCCACCCTGTCGTCGCCCGTCCTCCATCGGGAGTCAGTAAGTACAAAGGCTGTTGCGGCCTGTAAGAGCACGCCTGCGTCCGTTTTATCTCATTCATTTCACCAGCGGCAGCGCGTACGCGAACACACACGTTATGGAGTAGACGAACGATCTAGTAGGCGGTAACGAGAGGCCGGTACAGGCCGACACACGCTGTGGGAACAGCTCGGCGCGATACGTAATCATCCGCACAAGCGTCCACGGCCTGGCCTGTGATAACACAGGCCGTGGGACCCCGCCATAACGTTTCGAACGCGCGTTAGTATTCAAACAATTCAACTGTCATTTTTCCATATATAAATGGACTTTTGGATCTGCCTCCCACGGAAGGGTAATCAAGTAACGTTTCTAACGCGCGTTAGGACAGTCTGTCATTTTTCCATATACAAAAATTACATTTAGATCTATCTAACATACACGCATTGTGCGCTATTTGATCGACCTGCAGCGCTGCAGCTGACCGAAGTTGCACCCGAACAAATAACCCTACTAGAGTTCGTGACAGTCAGATATTTCGGTGCTCAAATATTGACATTTTGTTTCCCACGTGACTTTGACGGGGGTCACCGTTTGACGGTCGGCCGGAAATCAGTGACCGAGTGTCAACTGGCGCTAGGACTGGACTCGGCACGTTTAATAATTCATACATTCGTTTAATGTTTCATAGATTCACGCCTTTATTTCCTAAAGGGATAGGCAGAGCACATGACTTATGTTAAATTAAGCAAATACAGCAATATAATATCGCAGATATACCAAACATTTTGACAGGAATAAATTGTCATGTACAGATACTAAAAGCATACTGTACGATATTTTCTTATGCAAATTTTGGAACCAATTGTCTCCTTACCATTATTCCCTGCAATATCCCATCTTCAGGCTTAACCCGCTGAACCGATTTAGATGAAATTAGGGAAATGATCCCCTAACCGAGTTCCACGCGGATGGAGTCGCGGGTAGAAACTATAGGTATTTTAAAACTGGACATTCACCTAGACACCGCGCCGTTTACCTCGGCGCCAAAGGGCTGGACGTCATATTTTTACTGAATCTACGATAAAGATGTGTAGATATTCACTAGCGCGACATTTGTCTCGGCGACAAAAGTGTGCATTCAAATGGTTGTGATTGACGTTCAATGTTGATTTTCAAACGTTGAATTTTGATGTTAACGACGTATACCTACTTTAAATTGCGATGCAGGGACCGGAAAACCCGTCTTTAAGGTTAACCGCATCGATCCGGTAACCCTATCAATTAGGTTACACTTCATTGGGTTACCCTATCATAAGGTTAACCTTTCGTTATGGTAACCTTATCGGAAGTGGTAACCTTAACCTCTAATAGGGTTAACCTCAAACCCTATTGGGATAGGGTTTTTGTTTGAGTTTTTCAATTGGTTATGGTAACCGTATCATCAGCTGCGTTTATTTAAATTAAACATGTTATAGAGTCTCGCTGATCGTACTCACGTTGCTGTTTCATGGGATCAGACTCCCAATGGGTAGTTATTCAATTTAATAAATTTTATGTCATGACACACACAATATAACTTTTTATAAAAAAAAGCACTAAGATTTAAAAGTTCAGTGGCAGTAAAAGTAACTTAAGGGCTCTTAAGTAATGAACGAAATAAATATATAGTATAATGAAATGAAAATATATAGTATATTGTATCGTATATTATGAACAAGCAGAATAAGTACTGTAACCTTAACTTAACTATATATTAATGGTTTTAATATAAATAAATGTTTGTCTAGTTATGTTCAGCCAATCAAACATATAAAAACTTGAATAATGCTTTTCTATTACATTTTCAATATCTTTTAGACAATCTAATAATTAATGTATCTTCAGGGACTTTCTCTATTTTTTCCTTATTATAACTGCAAAAAAAAAGTATATTATAATCTAATGCACCAAACTGGGTAAAATCGTATAGCTCCGAAAACTGGCTTTGAAAACAGTAACATATTATTCTGGGCAATAATAACTTTAATAACTATAGTGAAAAAATTTACTTACCAAAGTTAAAAAAGCCTTTGATTTAGCCGCTACTACCGACTGCGCCGTATTTTCGTTATTCTTAAAATAAACACAATGGTAAATACCACGATACCGAAATAATAGATATTTAAAAAATACATATATCTAATTGATACGGCATTTTGCGGGTATTTGTCGTCACTATTGCGATAACATCTTAATGACGTAATCTCTAAACGATGGCAAATTTCCACAAGTCGCTAGCACAGGTAAGTTAATAATCGCTCCCATAACAATGTCAGTAAAACAGCATGAAAATAAATTTTGATTAGACTAGAACAAACATTCATGAATGAATAGTAAAACAATACCTATACTATTTTAGATTAGCATATCAGCATACGTTTATATATTAGGGATACCTACGTGCCAAATAAATCTTCTCCCCCTTCTCTCGAAAGTTTGCCATACGAACATTTTGAAATTATTACACATGATTAAGATTGATATAAGGGTCAGGCCGTAGATTTTGCCACAAAGAGCGCAGCGGTGACGTAGAATTTTCTACGAACCGGATGCGCAGTGACGCAAAACAGTAACGCAGGTGCGCAGAGTGACGCACAACGGAAAAGCAAAATAATTAAGGTGCGCGCAACATGTGTGATTTTTACATAAAATATTTGGAATTAATATATAATAATAGTTGATTGTGAACCGAGGGAAGAAAAACCCCATTACAGACGAGATATTAAAGGTACTGGAACGAAGTGAGAGCGCCAATAGGTCGTGGATGGAATGGGTTGTTTCATACGAGTAAAACACTATACCTACACGTTTGATTTCGAATATGAGGAAAGTAGAACAGACACGATGTTAGGAAATATCATACATTATAAAAATGCGCCCAAGAGACTCCATACTAAATAGTAGAAATTACCTATTAGTACTATTATTAAGCCTCAGGATTTTCATCATAGATAGGTTAGGTCAGGTACAAAATAAAATGACGGATTTTGGTATGGTATGATTTTTTTATTACTTTAGACAAAGACTGAATTTCTTGGATTTCTCTGCCGGAATCAAAGGCATCTTGAAAGGAAATATAATAATTGTAGCTTAGCAAAAAAAAACACCTAAAAAACCGCAAATCTAAGCATTGTATGTGTGCACACCTTTACTAAGTAGCGCAGAGTATCATACAGCCATTCTGCGTAACGTGACGCAGAATCCATCTTAACTCGATAAATACACTGTTCTTCCAGGTTTCTTTGCCTTGAAAGATTACACACACTTTACTGAATAGGGCACAATAACAATAACAAATATTCATACTTGACTTGAAATCTTAAAATATGCACTCCGCGACAAACTGGTTACCTTCCACTTTTTGCCAAAATTGACAGCCTACTGACAAAAATATAGCCGCTACCGCGTCATTGACCATTGACATGGTAACTTTGGTGTTGTCACTACTGTAATACTCTTTAACTCCACAAAATGGGGAGATGTTAGTTACGCAGTCAAAGTAGCGCAGAAAAATGTTTTTGTGTTTTTTTTTAAATGTGTGAAAATTAATGTACTTTCTTAGGAAACATGAAACGATATTAAAAAGGCGGCTAGGTAACTATTATTTCATAACGTCAAATCAAAAAGATTATCAAAAATATATTTATTTCTAATTTTTCTGATTGAGTAAAGTACACTACTACCTAAGCGGATTCGCGTTTTTTATGAAATTTTCGACGTTTTTCATGAAAAAATATTGTGTAACTTCCCAAGTTTATGGATTTATTTTAATATCTTCAGTGACCAAAGTTCACCATTTCTTAGGGAATACAATGCTGTGGTTGAGAAATTAATATTACGTATTAAAGGTTAAAAAAAAAGTTATACCTTTTGTGGCAAAATCTACGGCCTGACCCATAAATATTACAGGAACGATATAACCATATAAATATTACACATAACATATTTATTGATCATCATAAATCCTTTATATACTAAGTTTGTACGGAATCCTCGGTGCGCGAGTCAAGCTCTCATTCAAACTGTTTTTTTAATAATAAATAATCAATGTACATTGACACACTGTTTGAATTTACCGCGTTTACGGCAAATGAAACCGGTCTGCACTGAGATCCACAACAATCTTGTTACAACAAACTTGTGCCATGCCATTATTGTATAAACTTAAAATAAGTACGTCATGACGGGTCAAAAACGTGAAGAACCCACATTCATTGTTTAACAGTTCGGATTAGAAAGCCATGAGAGACGCAGAAATGTTGGTAAGACGTCAATTAGAATCTACTTCATTTTATCAAATAGGTTTCATTACTAATAGGTTGAGTCCGCTTGGGATATCATAAATGAAAGATCAAATCTTAGGGAAAATAGGCGAAACCGGCATGGGCGGGGCTTACCCCCACCAGCGACCAAAGCGGCTTTACGCATCATAATAGGTTTACAACTCATTGTTCGCCCGCATTGACGTTCCCACTAGGTGGCGGACCTAATCTTGTATAATAACCGCTCATTGTCCCAGTGCAATTTGTCGGATTGGCTACGCTTGAATGGGACCACACCTCTCCCCCGCGCCCGGATTGCCACCGACGTCAACCGCCACTACCCGCGCCGCTGTACCGCTCGCCTAGCTCCGACCAGCCCCGGCCTCCCACAAGCGGGTCTCACCGGGGCCTGGCCGTGAACGAAGCGGGTAAGGGCAGCCGCGCCGCCGCGATCGCGCCCCAAACGTCACAGGGAGCCCTAGACAGGGCCCTCAAATCGCTCCGCACCCCTCGCCTTTGACTAGCAAAGGTGGGGGTAGAGCGATAAACCGTGTGGGCGAAGTACCCACATAAAATGCCGCCGCCGCCCCCGCCCCCCGCGGGAGCCCCACCCGACCGGACTGAAACCCGCCCCCGGACTTTCCGCCGCACCCGCGGCCTCGGCGACGCGGCCAGTATCGCCCGCGACCCGCGCGTTCAACGGGCGTTCGCAACCGCCCTGCGCGCATCCGCGGCGGTTCACAAGGCCGCCTCGACGCCCAACACTCCCGGAACTCCGACCAGCGAGGGCGCAGGAGACGCCCCCTTCCCCAGGACGGCTGCCAACGTGGCCCGCGAAATCTTCGACCACCTCACCCCGCTCACCCGAGCCGCTACATCTACGGGCGCCCGCCCGAAAACACCATCCTACGCGACCGCCACCGCCGCGACCCCCCTCAAGAAGACCCCCGCGCCCGCGCCCGCAGAGCGGAGCCAGACCACGCCCCCCAAGCCTGCGCCGCGATCGCCGCCCGCCCTCGGAGCGGGCCGAACGAACTCGGCGCTCCGCACAGCGCCCGCGTCGCGACCGCCGCCCGCCCCCGGAGCGGGAAAGGCGAACTCGGCGCAACGCGCAACGCCCGCGCCAAAGGAAGCCGCGCCCCGCGCGGCGCGGCAGCCACAGGCACCGACAAGGACGCTAACCACGCCGCAGCAGCCCTTCCCGCTGCGCAAAACCCCGCCGCACGGTGGACTTAAGGCCCACCCGTCGCCCGCTACCATCTCGCCGCCGCTGGTACGAACCCCAGCGCAGGCGCCACCCACGACAGCCGCGCTCCCCCCGCCACTTGGGGGCAAGCGCAGACCGGGGTCCCCGCCAGCGAGGGCCCAACCGCCGAGCCTCCCCCGTCTGGACTTGTCCCCAATGGACGTGCTGGACGAGGGCAGCGACGACGACAACGAGCGTCGAGAGGAGGCCGCTACCGCGCCGGCCCCCGACCCGACGCCACCAACCACACCAGGACCAGCCACGACCCAGCCGCCCCAGAAGAAGCCGCGACCAATCACGGTCGACAGCCTCCCGGATTGGCACGCGCACTTGCGGAAGATCCGAGAGCGGCTGGGCCGCTACCCCAAGTCCCGCCCGTACGGCAACGGTATTCGCTTCCTCCCCGATGACCACGAGGAGTACAGGGTGGTGCAGAGCTACCTCGAGGCCCTCGGGGACAGCATATCGTGGACGGCGCTCCAGCTGAAAGATGAGATCCCTCTGAAGGTGTGCATCAGGGGGCTCCCCGCGAGCACGGACCCAGCACACATCACCGAAGACCTGGCGGCGAAAGGGTTCGCCCCCATATACACGCGCCATGTGGACGCGCGTGCAGGAAGACCCGGCTGCATCTTTTATATGCAGCTGAAAAAAACGGAAAACCTCATCCCGGCAATCTACGGCGTCCGGGAGGTGCTCGGGATGACGGGAGTGGTGGTGGAGGCATGGCGCGGCAAGAAGGGGCCGGCGCAGTGCCATCGCTGCCAGGCCTTCCGTCACTCCTCGCACGGCTGCCGCCGCCCGATAAGGTGTGTCCGCTGCGCGGGGCCACACTTTGCGGGCCAGTGCGACCGGCCGCGCGACCAGGAGGGGACCTGCGCCAACTGCCGCGGCCCCCACACAGCCAACAACCCAGCGTGCAAGTCCTACCAGCGGGAGGCACGGGTCAAGAGGGCCGGCACAGCCCCCCTCACAAACCGCCGTGGGCAACTTGTGCCCCAGCCGCGTCCGGTGGAGGCCGCCGAGAACGCCCCCAACTCCCTCATGGCGAGGGCGAACGACGCGGCGCCATTGCGCCGCCGCCGCCGAGGGAGGGGCAGACGAGGCAGGGGTCCCCCCGCCGCCACCGCCGCCGACACCAACATCCAGACTACCACCGCCACAGCCGCCCAGACCGCTGCCGCGACCACCCAGACCGCCGCCGCCGCCGCCCAGACCGCCGCCGCCCACATCAACGCCGCCCCTGCGCCCGCTCCCTCCGTAGCAGCGCCGACCGGAACATCGCGCGACACTGCCACAATAGCGCAGTGCGTGGCAATCCTGCAGAGAGTGCTCGGCGCCCTGCAGGCAGGAGAGAACCCCGCTCCTATCATCCTCAGGGGGCTGGCCGACCTGTACCAGGAGGGCTAGCTCCCTAAGGACGCACGCACCACCGGACCAGACCAAGGATGTTCCTGCAATGCCGTCGGCTCGCAGGTCGCTCGCCGGGCCTCTCCCTCTGGAGTCCCACCCGGCAGGGCTCGACCTCGCCGACGGCCGCCGCAGACGACCCCACCAGACCAGACGGGCGTCACGCCCACCACAGCTACCCGTCCGTTGTAGCGGACGGCGCCCGATCCCGCCAAAAGCGGCGATGCCGCGTCAGGCTTCTCCGGCCCCCTTGCGGGGACCGTGAGACGACCATCAAGGTGCAATTTGTCGTCAATTCCGAGGTGGACAGGAGATCGCGTCTCCCCGTAACTTCACCCATTTTACCGGTGTCGGTTAAGGAAGTCAGTGACCATGTCAGGCGTCTCCGTATTAGGAAGGCTCCGGGTGCGGATGGTGTATCCAATCGCATCCTGAGACTTCTCCCCGAAACCCTCCTCCTCCTTTTGGTTGGCATCTTCAATGCCGCGCTGACCAATGCTCACTTTCCAGCCGCGTGGAAATATGCAACGGTCATAGGGATAGCGAAGCCCGGTAAACCCCGGACCTCGCCTGCCTCTTATAGGCCGATCAGCTTACTTAGCTCCCTTGGAAAGCTATATGAGCGGATCCTACTTACGAGAATTCTCAGATTTACGGCTGAGAATAACCTCCTCATCGACGAGCAGTTCGGCATTAGATCCGGACACTCATGCGTCCAACAGGTGCACCGCGTTACGGAGCACGTGTTGGACGGTTTCTCTTGATTCCAGGGGCTCAAGACAGGTGCGATCTTTCTCGACGTGGCGAAAGCCTTCGATAAGGTCTGGCATAACGGGCTGGTATAAAAGTTATACCAGCTCGGTATACCGGACAGACTCGTACTCACCATACGAGATTTTCTCAGTGATCGAAGCTTTCGATACCGACTGGAGGGAACGTACTCGGACCCACACCCCATCCGGGCCGGAGTCCCGCAAGGCTCCGTGCTCTCTCCCACTCTCTACTCGTTGTTCACGAACGACATTCCCAGGCTCCCTAAGGTGCAACTGGGGTTGTTTGCGGACGACACCGCGCTCTTTACGACCCATTGTAAGTACGCTACTATCCGGCGATACCTCCAAGAGGCAATCACCGACGTAGGTCGTTGGTTTAATCTTTAGCGTATCGAAGTCAACCCGGAAAAAAGCACTGCAATAGTCTTCCACCCGTCTGACTGCGTTAGTACAAAAAGACGGGTGGCTCCGATCCAGATGTTTGACCGACCCATCCCCTGGGTCAACGAGGCCAAATATCTTGGAGTGACCCTCGACAGGAGACTGAGTTTCCGTAGCCACATCCGTAGGGTTCGCAACCGCGCGTTGTTCGTACTAGGAAGGCTTGGGCCGATGATCAACAAGTTTAGTAAAATGTCACTTAGAAATAATCTGACACTCTACAAGACTTGTGTTCGTCCAATCATGACATATGCAAGTGTAGCATTTGCTCACGTGCCTATGTCATCGCTCAAGCCGCTTCAGGTCATTCAGAATCGTTTTCTCCGTAGGACGACTGGTGCCCCGTGGTACCAATCGAACCTCAGCCTGCACCACGACATGGGGATTAGCACCATGTATGGTTTCTTTAAGCAGGCTGCCAGACGTTATTTTGACAACGCTCCCCACCATAGGAATCCGTTAGTTAGGAAGGCTGCTGATTACGTTCCCATCCCTCCCGCCTCTGTCGTTACTCGGCGCTCACTGATTAGGGGCCGCACGGTCCGGCGTCCTAGGCACACACTCACGGACCTGGACGACGAAATCACAGCGTCCATCGAAAGATGGAACGCTGCGCTTTCGGCGTCCAACACATCGCGTTCACTTCGGCGTTCCCGCCGGCGGGGACGTCCACCGCGAGATCGCGACAACACAGACACATACAGTCCCTATTCGTCCCGGTACCGCCGCATACCGGGTAGAGTCAGTCCGACCCAAGTCGGGCCTAGCTGAGTTTCTTGCTGGACTCTTTTCAGCTAGGCTAGGTTTTAGCGAACCAGCGATAAAACTCCCAGTAGTTCGACACCACTCACACCCCAGATTCGATTGATACCGTTCAACCAATCTCACTGGAGCGCAAACTCGTAGAGTATTCCAGTGTACAAACTTTCTCGCGTGGTCGTGCCGGAGGCTTCCCCTGAATTTTCCCCAGGCTACCCTCCAACCACCCAATTCGACCGCTATATTGGGTTCGTCCTATTATAGCAACAGTCAGGTTCAAAAAAAAAAACTACAGAAGAAAGAAGAATAAGGGAATCAGGACCCAAAACAACGCGCGTACCCTTTGAAGCGTCGGTACCAAGGTACGGGGCACGGGCAGCGGCAGCCGGTGCAGTCCCGCCTACAGTCATCACGTCAAGATCGTCGAAGCCAATGAGCACATCATCCGCCGTGCCAACATCAAACAGGTCGCCGGTGAGCACCTGCTACCACACTACAGAAGAAACATCGAGAGACGCCAATGCCGCGGCCGTCTCCAAGACACCGGAAACCAACCCGCCGGAATCAGCAAAGTCTACATGGCGCAGAGAGCGCAGCAATCGTACGCCGAAGAAAACTATTGAAGAAATCGCGCCGCCGTTAGCGCCCAATAAAGCAGCAAAGAAAATCTACATTGAAGACAGCGCACCGCCGTTAGCGCCCAATAAAGCAGCAAAGAAAATGTATATATCGAAATACAAAAAAAAATGTGCAATTTGTGTCAGCTGAAGCCTCTCGGAAGAAGCAACTAAAGGAACAAGGAGAAGTAGGAACTAGTAATTAGGGACAGTGATAGGGAAAGTGATAGGGCAAGTTATAATTAAAAGTGTGAAGATCTTAATAAATATTTAATTCTGTTGCAAATTAGTTTTCATTTCGGTAATAAGGTTACCTCGGTATCTGCGGGCACTCTGCGACCCCGAACTTACAACTCGGGCATCGAGTCTGCGAGCTGTCGTAGGCCGGCTGGGCGAGCCGACTGGATTGTGTTCCGGGCCGCACCTAGTCGGCGTTGGTGGCTGTTCGAGCGCAGGGGGCGGGGCCCACGCGTCGCTGCTGCGTGTCTCGGACTAGTCACTTCTTAGGTGATTGTTGGGTGGGCGGCGCCGCGCATTCACCCGGTCGACGCCGCGATAGGCGGACGTCGTGCACAAATATTTTGTACAAAGGGGTGAGGTAAATCGCGATGGCAATTTTCTCCGACAAACCACTTTCTCACAACCCATATACCCTGTATCGTGTTTTAAATGCGTAGGCTTTATTGGAGGTTGGAGCGCATACTAGTACATTACAGCGAATGCAGCAGTTTAGAACAGTACAATTATGTAAATAAATACAACAACATAGGGTTGAAGTGAATATGAATGCGGCTACGGTGGAGACGGTCCCGCGGTAGGGGCAAGTGCGGGGTCAGCGGGGGCTCCGAGGGTTCCAGGTGCTGGAGTACCTCCTGCGCAGCCGCTCCGACCCAAAAACCCTACCCGATCTGACACTAGCGAAGCGGCACGGCGTGGTGCCCATATTTAGTTTCCTATTTTAGAGGGAGACGTAGTAAATTACTATCTCGCTCTATTTTATAGCAGCTTCCAGAGCTAATGAAGGGAATATATTATTGAAGTACCTACAGCACGTCTATCATGAGACGGCCGTGACATACCCTCGATTTTTCTCGCACTATAACTCTTGTTTTAAGACGGATAGTGCGAGAAAAATCGAGAGATCGATGAAATATAATTTAATAACGAAAACGTAGGTAGTATATTCTCGGAGGTGGTTAGTGATGGAGCCATGGCATTTAGGTTTTTTCGAATCGTCTTCGAGTGCAATTAGGACTAATGTCACGAGATGCACCTCATGGACTTCGATGATGTGCGAGGGATCTCGGAGGTGGTTAGTGATGGAACCATCATCAACCACATCATTTTATCACATTGAATAAATATATGTAGTTTTTATGACATCGTTTTTATTTTTCTTCCTTACCCAGCTATACCAATCTTAAAATATCATACATAAGCCTAGCTAGCACATTCGCATTAATGTCGAATAGACATCGCATTCGTTCTTTTCTAGTAAGTATGCAAATACGAACGAGACGAAGGCTTCTTGTCCGACATAAACACGATAATGCAGTAAATGTTGTAAAATAGCCTAGAAATAACTATTTTATATGACTACTCGACGTGATTATAACATACCTACTTTTTTATGTTACGTGGTGATCAAAATAGTCGATGAACGAAACATGATAATAATATAACAGTGACAGCCGTTCAAAAATTGCGCCATAGTAATATTCTACTAAAAAATAATTGCGGCATCGCTAAAAACCGTTAACGACTAACGCGCCCCATCACTACACTCCTGGCGCCATGATGTGACAAAGAGCGCTACTTTCGAAACAGCCAATCACAGCGCCGTTACCGACCTCCCCGTAACCCGCACCTACCGCCAACTGTGGTGACCTTTGCATCGAACTAAATCGCTTATAGGCTCAATCACCGAACAAAGAATCCATTGAAAGTGGTGAGTGGGCGTTCCCGTGTCGCCGAACATGAGCAATAATAAGCATACTTCTTGCACAGATTATTTTCAGTCACCTAGCGACCGCAGCACGCGGCGTATGACATGAGTGAATATTTGTTTATTTTAGGAAACGCCATATTGCGTTATTGTAAGCTGCTCCAATAACAGCACATAAAAAACTTGTCTCATGGAGGTATTTTCTATCATCGTTAAGTAAAGCTCAAAAGGAGCTGCAATCACCAGGGATATGTGAAAAATGGAAACAATTTACACAAATGTGTTAAAAAAAAACAAATGGATACGATGCACAAGTCATGGGAAGCTTTTGGTGTTCAAATAAAACAAGTTAGTATATTTTTATGGTACACTTTATTTCCTATATACCTATCTCGTATTTTCCAGTTCTCTTCTACGAAACTATGAAGGTATGTATTACTATGAATCTGGGTAATTCCTAAGTTTATTTGCTCAGCTTAAAGCTTGGGTCGTATACGGATTCTATCTCACGAATTAACCAGATTATATCTCCTATCTAAGTGTGTTAGTACCTAAGTTATAGTACCAGAAAGTAGCTTTCAAAAGAAATTAAATTGGAACAGTCTTTAATATTATCTAATCTATCTTTCCAGGAAACTGCTAAATGGCAGAGAACTCCTCCTATGAAAACAAACGTTCACCGACCTTCAGCTCGAGGAAGTTGTAGATTACCGGGCGCGCACTGGAGAGAGACTCCGTGCTGCGACTCGCCGGTTCCAAAGGTGAAGAGGAAGTTGGACGAAATACCATGCCCTCTTCAAACAAAGAACAAATAACCTGATCTTTAACTTGATCTGAACTTCCTTAATCTTCCTTAATCTTCCCGTCTCACTGAAAATGATTATATTGAATTCATTAGTCACCTGTACTACAAGCTGACATGAAATCTTACCCAAAGGTGCAAATTTATCTTACCAATAGTGAACTATAACTTTCTTAGTTCTTCATATTGTGAAATCTCCCACCTTGCTGAAATCCTCTCTGAAAAGACCATGAGACCAGATTAACCATCTAATTCCTCGTGTTTCGCGCCACGCGGAATTACACTCAATCCTTCAGAATGAATACTCACGGTTTTACTCCCTTTCAGGACACCAGTACGAAATCAGCTCCCAAATGAAGACCTCCCATGGGTCAGGAAAAAAACCCTCCTTTACAAGGCTGCTACTGTGTCGGCCGCAAAATCAAAATGGATGCTGCATCTTGAAAAGCCACCTGGCCTCAGATCTTATCTCTAGTATTGCAGTGAAATAAATTCTACATCCCTGAATACTGTAATTTAATTTTTATCTCAACTAATTGAAACTTGTAATGTTAAGTTGTATGAAACTAAATGTGATATTGCCTAATTCTTTGTAATTATCCTCTAGTTTAGAATTAGGCATTATATCCAAAATTGCATTCTGTAAGTTTACTAACAAAACTTATATATTTAATTAAATGTTGCATTGCTAAACAAGTAGGTTTTATACTATTTTATCCTTAAAACCAAGACTTTTCCCTAAGCTGACAACACAGACCACAGGTGCAATTCAACGCAATTAAAGCTGTTTGAGACTTCCTTTTTGATGCTGTGTCGACTTTTTAAGGCAGTACTACACCATGCTATTTTTCATTTTCTGCTTTATAAATAATTAAATAAAAAAAAATCACTCCGTGACAGTACATCCCCCCCCTATGAAAAGGTTCAACGCAGGTGAACCGACCGCTGCCCTCAGCGATCCTTCACACCTACTCAAAACAAATTATTAGATAAAGATAAACTTTCTCTAAACCCCTAATAAATGTACCTTAAGAGAGCGAGAAAAAAAACTATACATCTAAAAACTATGACTTGACGCAGCCTCGAGATTACTCGTTTCAAGCTAAACTTCGATACAAAACCTTTCTATGTCTATAAAGTGTCTAACTTATATATACATGTATATAAAAAATATCTCGAACCCACGTCAACTACCGGAAGGTGAAACCTATGCGGCTCAAACGCTACAACTGTAAACTTTCTTCCGTAACCCTTCTATCCAGTAACCACATCCGTTAACCTTTCCACCACAACGGCAATGTTGTGTTGGAAAAGTCAATGCCAACTGCCAGGACCGATGTTCAGCATACATAAACAAAATTCTCTGCTAGACCGGGCAACCTAAAACTTGTAGTCAAGCGAATTTTGACTACTAGTAACACCAAAGTAATTAAGTTTAACCCTACTCCAAAATTCCATATTGTAAAAAAAACTATCTTCCAGTCAACCTTGCCGGAGAACCCAAAACGAAAAAATTGTGCTGCACAACATCGCATGTACACTAAAAAAAAAAAACAAATATATTAGGCATGCCTAAAAAATGTGTTATGCTGCAGCACGCAAAATGTACCATAGACCCGTATCATGGGTATAGTAGCCCTAGGATTTAGCTACATAAAATCTTGTAGCACCTTGGACCCTGTTACAGACTGCTCTGAATTTAAGATTGAGCACAGGTTGTCTCGCACCTATCATACATCACGCTCTGTCACTCATACATTCCCTACTCTTTCAAAAAAATTGTAGTGAATCAGTTACCCCTGTTCACCACGTTCCGAACAAAATTCGTGATTAAATATTTACCGTTATATTTAACACTACTGACGAATTACAACCCTAGTTTGCATTTCACTGGAATAGGCGGTTTGTCAACCATAGCGGCACGGCGACGCTCTAGACAGACACGGGGCCGTGCGTCTATGGATAACATAACCCTACCGACACCTTATTCCTAGTTTTTAAAGTCTTTAACATGCCAGGATCCGATTTGATGGCCGTCCATCCTTTCTAATTCATATACCAAAGGAGACAAAACCGCTTTCACCCTGCACTTTTCGTACTTGGGCGCGAGTTTTGACATTTTAAACTGTGAAGCATCACTTTGTACATATGTACGCTTCCAAACGATGTCCCCAACTGAATATTTTGCCGACCGGCGTCTTAAATTGTAGTACTTGGCATTTGTTGCATGTGCCTGTAACAGATGTAACCTGACTTTTTGAAAAATCTCTTTTAAACAGCCAAATTCGCCCGCATATTCTTCCCTGGGAATAACCTCAGAGTACGTCTGGTCAGTGTCCTTATAAAATGACCCGTTAATGACCGGCTCCCTAGCGTGCACTAAGAAGAAAGGAGAGAACCCGGTGGATTCGTTGACTGCGCTGTTTATGGCAAATCTAATTTTGTGCAGTTCTTCGTCCCAAGAACGGTGGTTGTCCTTCACGTAGGACGCTACGGCGGTCATAATTACTTTATTGTATCTTTCTACTAAATTAACTTGAGGGGTATAGCGTGGGCTATAAAAAATGTTAGGTACATTGTATCGTTTCAACAGCAGCTTAAATTCTGATCCCGTGAATTGCACTCCATTATCTGTAATTACGGTTTCAGGTACGCCATGTTCTAAAATAACATGGTTTTCAAAATGCTTTGCCACCCACGCACTAGTCGCGCGACGAAGGGGAAATAGCAGTGTGTACTTCGAAAAACAACAAGTTACCACAAACAAGAAAGTAAACCCTGCTCGAGAGCGTGGAAGAGGACCTACCAAATCAATACTCACTACCTGCCAAGGTCGATGGCATACCTTTGGTTGTCCCATAAGGCCTGCGGTTGGTTTTTGTGAGTGTTTGTAAGCAGCACAAACTTCGCACGCTTTCACAAACTCAACCACATCCTTGTACATCCCGGGCCAAAAGTACGTCAACGATATCCGGCGGTGAGTTTTAAATACCCCTAAATGAGCTGCAGTTGATTCATAGTGGTTTTCCTGCATCACTCTGTTTCGGTCACTTTTCCTCACTACTTCCTTCCAGTCAAACTCTCGCAACAGATTGTATTTATTCTTGCAATGCCTAAATAGCTTTCCCTCCTTAAAAGAAAAATTTGGAAAGTTAGCGGGAAAAGTTCTACACCCATTTGCAATCTTTTCATACCATTCGTCTGGCTCAGGCTCGTCATCTAACAACGCTATTGTATCAACTGACATGAGTCTTGACAGGGCATCAGGTACAACGTTAAGGGATCCCTTTCTGTGCTCAATCTCAAAATCAAATTGAGACAGTCTGCAACCCCAACGTGCTAATCTCCCTGAAGGGTTCTCAAGGTTCATGAACCATTTCAGCGACGCATGATCAGTGACCACTTTAAATTTACGAGAGCCTAAGTATGCTTGGAATTTTTCGACCGCAAATAAAACGGCAAGCGCCTCGCGCTCCGTCGCACTGTAATTCCGCTCGCATTTATTTAAGGAGCGACTAACATACGCGATCGGATGCTCGATATCGTGAACGGTCTGACTAAGCATTCCTCCTAAGCCGTATGAGGACGCGTCGGCGTGTACTGTAAAAGGCTTTGAAAAGTCCGGCACTGCTAAAATTGGTGCCGACACCAGCGCGTTCTTCAACGTTTTAAATGCCTCTTCAGCTTCTGCAGACCACTGAAATGGCGGCGCACTTTTGCCCTTCGAGGTGAGTTTATTCAGGGGAGCGGCTATTGTAGAAAAATTTCGTATGAACCTGCGGTACCAAGAGCACGTTCCCAAGAATATCTTCACCTCACGCGAAGTCGCGGGCGTGGGGAAATTCAGAATGGCAGCTACCTTACCAGGATCAGTACGCAACCCGAACTCGTCTATGACGTAACCGAGGTACTTAAGCGACTGCCTGAAGAACTTGGACTTTGTGTAGTTGATTGTGAGGTTTGCCATTCTCAACTTCTCCAGCACGCGATTCATCAAAAGCAAATGCGTCTGAAAATCCGACGAACAAATGACGATATCGTCTATATAGCAAAAAACTAACCCATTTTCTATGTCGCTGGTCAAATTGTGGTCAATGAGCATGTCCATAAGACGCTGCTGACGCGCCGGTGCGCCACACAAACCAAACGGCATTACCTTAAATTTATAGACCCCGCGCGATGGCACGCTAAAACTACACTTTTCTTGAGAACCTTCAGCTAACGGGATCTGCCAAAACGAGGAACTCAAGTCGATCGATGTCAGGTATTTCGCTTCCTTTAAACTGTCCAAAATCTGGGGAATATAAGGAATGGAATACGAATCTCCTTTGGTGATCGCATTTAGTTTCCTGCAGTCCAAACAAAACCGCCAGTCTCCGTTAGACTTCTTTACTAACAGAGCCGGGTTATTCCACGGACTCTCACAAGGTGCAACTACGTCTAACTTGAGCATACGATCTAATTCGGAACTTAAAATAGCGCGTTTTTCCGGTGACAGCGGGTATTGTTTCGTTTTAATAGGCAAGGCTTGGCCAGTCTCAATTGTGTGCTCGATTAAGCTGGTTCTACCTAAACCTCTCTCCTCGAACGAAATGTCCCTAAACTTGCCTACTACGGTATCCGCGAGTTCCCTTTCCGCCGCTGTTAAATGATCATATGCAGTAATCGAGTGCACCAATCCTGCATTTAAACCACTGCAGTTATAAAAGGTTTTGGGTGAAGCTATATAATCGATACTTCCAAAAATTTCTGGTGCTAAATGAAATGATTGCCAAAAGTCTACTCCCAATATAACAACTGTGACAATACTGGGTATTACGTAAAATTTAATAACTTGCGTAATATTTTTAAATGTTACTGGGACAAACATATACCCTATTGTCTCGACTTCAACGCCATTTGCAACGCTACACGTTTTTGGTTGAGTTTCGTGAAGTGTAAATCCGAATTTAATAAAATGTTCAAAAGCGTCTTTTCCAAAAATACTAATGCTGGCAGCACTGTCCAGCAATCCATAAATCTCAAAATCATTCACGATAAATTTTAAATATGGCCGGATGTCATCCTTATTTGGGGCAAAAAGAACCGTAGCGATCGAATCAAATTTGTTAAATTTAGCAATTGATTCTATAATTAAACTTTTATCTGTGCTACAAATATTGCTACGGTTCGAGTCTACAAGTTTTTTGAACTCGATTGTATTTGTTTCTGAACGCTCCCTTTCGAATCTGTGCTTTGGCAGTTCTGACAATTTGGACGAATGACCCCTGGCTTATTGCAACCAAAACATCTAATTAAACTCTTATTTGGCTTTGCGTTACACCTTCTAAAGTTATGTGAGGATTTGCCGCACTTATAACAAACCGGAATATTACCCGAATGCTGCGAAAACTTCGTTTGATTTTTATCACCCGGTTGTGAATGACGTTGTTGATATGATAACTCTGGCTTATTTATGCTTGAGTTCAAAGGTGAGTTTTGTTTTAGGGATACAGAACTAACTTGACTTTGTTTACCCTTAAAAGCAAAATCACTACAAAGAGTATTTGCCGATACCTTTGGCGGATCTGTAAACATTTTTGACCGTTGCATTGCAGCTTCCAGTTTTCGACAGTAACTCTTAAGTTCCTGTACAGTAGTAATAGGAACTAATGCTAATTGTTGTGCAAATTGTGGACGTATGTTGTGCAACAGTATTTCCAGTCTTGCTTCCTCCGGCAAAGCAGACTTCAATCTAGCGAACATTCCTGACATAACAGCAAAATATAAATGTATTGGTTCATTTTCACCCTGTGTTCTCGACCTAATTTCCGACATTAGTCTGTAATTATAATCACAAGGATCAAATTCCTCCAACAATAATGTTTTTAAGTCGCTCCAGCATGCAACTGTGCTTTTTATTCCGCGGTACCAAACTAAACCAGAATCCACAAATAAGTGAGGAGCTGCGCTGAATAAACGAGCATCTGAAACTCCATTTGCCTCCTTCAACTCCTCTACACGCTCTAAAAATGATCTTGGATCTGTTGTACCATTAAATCTAATTTGCCACTTCGAAATATTCATATCACCTGAACAAGTTACCTGTAAATCCCTAACACCTGTAGTAATTGTTTCAGGGTTGCTACCAGTCACTCCAGGACCTGGATTTGGAGACTCTATCCTTGACAATAAAACTTCCAGCCTAGCCTGCAAATCTGTCTTTATGACAAGGAACTCCGGATTTAAATCGGAATGGATCCTAGCCAAGCGGTGAAACAAATGGCTTCCTAGTGCCTTTGCTCGACTCAAAGAATGCCTGTCCCTCTGTCTCACATACCTGTCAACGCTTGAAGATAAGTCAGTTATTTTGTTGGAGACTGTGTTGAGTTCTGTTTCATATGGCAGTTCTGTTTCCAGAACTGCTTCACTAGGTGCCTCGACCAAAAGACCTCTAAGTTGCTTTCTCAAAGCATCAACCGTGCTAGCTGGTGTTTCAGATCTAATCTGTACTTCATAAATTAATTCATCCTTTAATAGGCTATGAAATTGAATGCTGCGTTCCATTTTTAATGTTCAAGTTGTGACTTCGTATGAATTGGTCTGATTTTTCTTTCAAAATCTTACCTAATGTCTGGTAATATAACTTATTATGTCTGTGACTGTCTATATTATTAGTTCTTAAAATAAACTAGTTCATGTGTACATGTATTTGTTTCCTTTCCAACCCAAAATTCAAAAATATCAAATGAGAATATACAAATGTCAATTGCCTGACTATCCAACAAAAATGATATACTCTATCTAGGTACGTTTTTACACAGCCTGGGTTGTAAATTGTAATTTTATTTCTTAGTTTTATTATATTTATTCTTTACTGCAAAACTAATAATGTTCGCTTATTACAAAAGCTAATGCCCTTGTTCTTATTTTTAGCTCAAAATTGGTATTTTTATACAAGTGGTTAGTGTTCAAAATATTTGCTGGAGTAGTCTAGAATGTAGTATTCGAATGTAAATCTAGCTCAAAAGAAGACAATCTTAAGTACTTGTGTCAATTATGACAGGTCTGCATAAATTTCTTTTAAGTTTTAGGTTATGACTAAAGTATTGAAAGTTCATACAATTTCCTCTCCAATGTGGAAAAGTGATCACACATCAAAGTATTTACTCAAATTTCTATAATTATGACAAATAAATTAACCTTTTCTGGTACTATGAACTAAAACTCCCATCAACAAGTGCTCGTAAATATATTTTAAAAAAATGCTCAAAATGCTCAAAATTAGCAAAAAAAAATTAACTCAAAATCTACCTGTGGGCGCCAACTATCACCTTGCGGATTGCCTGTGCTCGGCTAAAGCTCAAAAGGAGCTGCAATCACCAGGGATATGTGAAAAATGGAAACAATTTACACAAATGTGTTAAAAAAAAACAAATGGATACGATGCACAAGTCATGGGAAGCTTTTGGTGTTCAAATAAAACAAGTTAGTATATTTTTATGGTACACTTTATTTCCTATATACCTATCTCGTATTTTCCAGTTCTCTTCTACGAAACTATGAAGGTATGTATTACTATGAATCTGGGTAATTCCTAAGTTTATTTGCTCAGCTTAAAGCTTGGGTCGTATACGGATTCTATCTCACGAATTAACCAGATTATATCTCCTATCTAAGTGTGTTAGTACCTAAGTTATAGTACCAGAAAGTAGCTTTCAAAAGAAATTAAATTGGAACAGTCTTTAATATTATCTAATCTATCTTTCCAGGAAACTGCTAAATGGCAGAGAACTCCTCCTATGAAAACAAACGTTCACCGACCTTCAGCTCGAGGAAGTTGTAGATTACCGGGCGCGCACTGGAGAGAGACTCCGTGCTGCGACTCGCCGGTTCCAAAGGTGAAGAGGAAGTTGGACGAAATACCATGCCCTCTTCAAACAAAGAACAAATAACCTGATCTTTAACTTGATCTGAACTTCCTTAATCTTCCTTAATCTTCCCGTCTCACTGAAAATGATTATATTGAATTCATTAGTCACCTGTACTACAAGCTGACATGAAATCTTACCCAAAGGTGCAAATTTATCTTACCAATAGTGAACTATAACTTTCTTAGTTCTTCATATTGTGAAATCTCCCACCTTGCTGAAATCCTCTCTGAAAAGACCATGAGACCAGATTAACCATCTAATTCCTCGTGTTTCGCGCCACGCGGAATTACACTCAATCCTTCAGAATGAATACTCACGGTTTTACTCCCTTTCAGGACACCAGTACGAAATCAGCTCCCAAATGAAGACCTCCCATGGGTCAGGAAAAAAACCCTCCTTTACAAGGCTGCTACTGTGTCGGCCGCAAAATCAAAATGGATGCTGCATCTTGAAAAGCCACCTGGCCTCAGATCTTATCTCTAGTATTGCAGTGAAATAAATTCTACATCCCTGAATACTGTAATTTAATTTTTATCTCAACTAATTGAAACTTGTAATGTTAAGTTGTATGAAACTAAATGTGATATTGCCTAATTCTTTGTAATTATCCTCTAGTTTAGAATTAGGCATTATATCCAAAATTGCATTCTGTAAGTTTACTAACAAAACTTATATATTTAATTAAATGTTGCATTGCTAAACAAGTAGGTTTTATACTATTTTATCCTTAAAACCAAGACTTTTCCCTAAGCTGACAACACAGACCACAGGTGCAATTCAACGCAATTAAAGCTGTTTGAGACTTCCTTTTTGATGCTGTGTCGACTTTTTAAGGCAGTACTACACCATGCTATTTTTCATTTTCTGCTTTATAAATAATTAAATAAAAAAAAATCACTCCGTGACAATATTTTAGAATACGTATAAAAAATATTTAATTTTCAATTTCTTAGACACAATTTGCGTCTCTAGTCAAGAAAATAACAATTCTATTTTTCTAACAATAAAGTTCATAATCCTGTGTATTATTTCTGCTACTCAGAACGTGAATGCACGACAAATTTCTCGAAGGTTCGCTACTCAAATGCTGTGGCTAAGGTCGATACTTGTTATCGTTAAACCAAAATGAAAAAGATTCTATTTTTATGAGTAATAATCAGAGCCCGGAATTCTCGTAGGACTTTTGAGCTGTCATAGGGACTTCTCGTTTATCTACTTCCGATTATACATATGTATTATGTATATCGATAAATACAGAATACAAAATGTAAAATATGATTACGAGTGGAAGTAGCAACACGCAGTCTTATCGCGAATGAGCAATCTCTTCGAGATAACCTTTGGATACCTACTTTTAGGAAATTATAAATAGAAATTAAAATAATAATATTTTATTCTTTCTTATAAATAATAACGAGGGTCTTTGTCCTGTTAACAACATATTGTCACAGTACGTTTTAACAAATCGATAGCGTATTGCAATTGTGTGTTCGTGTATTATTGAAGGGTGGTTGTGTGCGTGCGGCGACAGTGGTTCTCTATGAAAATCGGTGGAATGCCACTTCCAATGGATTCTTTATTCCGTGGGCTCTATCTATTGGAGGTTATCTGTGGGTCTGACCTTACTTGCACTGGAAAGATAAAATTTACTAATACAGTATTAAGTCGTGCAAATATCTTTTCTATACTACTTCAGTTCTTGCACATAGACCCCAGCGGTTCAGTGTATTAACATATCGTAATACTGATACTAATAATAAAGTATAATAGTGCACATAAACATTTTTGAACATGTCCAAATTTACATTTATGTGTTTAATTTTGTTTACGGGTAAGTTATAAAGTTTTCTTTCTACACAGATGCATGAATTTTAATGGTTTTTCTAATGTGTGTAGTTATCGACATATCATATGGATTTATCACGCCGACAAAACGGTAGAACTGAATTTTTAAAGGGTACCTCCCCTACACATAAAGTGGGGATGGAATTGTTTTTTCTCTGTAAATCCATATGTTTGGGTAGCTTGTTTAGGGTTTTTCAACTGAATCCGTTTGCTCCAATTTTAATGTGAAAGACAAACAGGCAACTACGGAACGCTACACTGCGCGTGGCCCGCTACGCACTAGGCCGTTTTTTAATTATAGAGGTAGACATGGCAAACCGAAGATAATTTTTCCCATCAAAAACTTCACCTCACCTTTTATATTATTATCGTTGGACACCTATCCTTCAGGATAATCAAGACGAATAAGCTCGCCAGTAGGAATCGAGTTCTAGGTTGCTTAAGATGGGTGGAAGCCTGCCATCCATACCATGCCATATTACCAGGCAGCAGCGACAGTAATCGCCACGTTCGCGGGAAGCGGACTTCTCATATATTTTAAAACTTGGCTTTGACTGCTACTTAATGCTTGCAGGTCAGCATTATGCTGTTGGTTTCCTGGATCACGAGTACGAGTACATTGAACAGGCGGACACGTGGTTGCGCCTGCACATGTTGCGCGACGAATGGCCACGCGCTCATCATTTGTGCCAACTTGAAGGTATTGGTCCCTCTTGCCGTTTTGGCTACCTAATCGACGCTCTTGCGCACCTTCCGAGGTGCCATCATTCGAATGCGGTTTACAGTGACACTACCGCCGCTGGGGTTGTACCACAAGGATGACACGAAAACGTAACGTCCCTGTTTAGAGGAAAGAGCACGTACTATGCGGTAGAGCGAGATGTCAAGATTTGAGTTTTCTAGCTGTCAAACGTCGGTTCTGTTAGACAGAGGACATTCTGTACGAATGAAGATATTAACGATTTACGAAGACAAGACAATGGTAGCAACAAAGTATGAAGAATACGAGGACAAAAATGATGATGGCGAGCGTGTCTGGCACAATTGTTGCGAATTATTGTATTTAAATAAGCGTATGTTTGCAGGTGGGCTTCTAGCTTCCCCTTCGACCAGTGCCTTGGCCGAAGCAATGCTACGCATAATGTTCTCGCACAAAGTCCGTGAGGCATTCACAGGCATACATGCCATCATCACCGAGGGCGACTATGAGTCCTTGGACGGTGAGTGGAAGTTTATTTATATGTATGTACTCCTACGACCAAAGAACGGTCATATTCGGATATAAATTTTAAATAAACACAGCAAAATCTTATACCTACTAAACGGGACTTAATCGCGTATAATTAAATTATTTATTTACCTCACTGAGGTCTCCCGACGTTTCTGTTGCGGACAGTCGTCCCGTGACCATGGATGTTGCAACACATCCGAAACGTCGGGAGACCTGAGTGAGGTAAATAAATAATTTAATTATACGCGATTAAGTTCCGTTTAGTATAAATAATGTGAGAATCGCGAAAGTTTAAATCAATATACAGCCAAATCTGTCTGGATGGTAATACGATATATTGCCACCACCAATACGTAATTCCAATACAGTCGCCTCTTTTAAAATGTCCTTCAGTAAATTTTTGATTGCCAAGCAGATACATAATACTTAGGCCATCTTGCACATTTACATTCATACTCTTGCGCAGTCACATCCACACACATACTTAGAAGCCGTACACAGAATATAAAATGTATAGGTAGGTAAGTAAATATAATATTAGTTCAAGAGATTCTCATTTTTTTTTTAAATTTTTGTTGTGCTTGATTTGATGTTATGTCTATATTGTATAGTATGTTGTATTCTTTCAGTGCCATCTTCCTTCTTAATGGCCTCACTGAGAATCAGCGTCACGGAGCGCGTCTTGTGGCTCGCTCCGTGACACCAAGCTGAGAATATTGTGGTTAAATTGTTTTTAGTTATTTTTGCTTTTATATACCGAAATCTTTACTAATAAATTAGCTAATAAATTATTTTCTTTCATTCTTTCTTCTTTCTTTCTTTCTAAATTGTCATATAAAATATATTCTGCTTCTATAGTTAGATCATGTTTTACAACTCTGTCAAGTTGTACCGTTTCTCCCGAATATGACTATAAAATTAGCCTTACTACTCTGATTTATTTTGTAGGAGTGCCTCTTGCTGAAATACCGCTTGATTGGGCCAACGACAAGCCTTACAAACTTTACCTTCGCCCGGACCCCTGCGTGGTACTGAACGCCACAGGCAAAGTCAATGATGTGAGCTGCAGCGACAACTACCCATACTTCTGCCGCAAGGAAACCGTCCTTATGAACGCGAGCCACGTGTGTCATACTACCGTCCGCGGTAAGAATCCCATGATCTGCGGAATAGGGGAGGCCCGGCATTAGCGTAACCAGCTGGGCGATTATGTCACGCTTGTCAAGTGCAGCCCAGCTAGCACGATATGTTATATCTAGTTATGTTTTACGTGAAATTTTCGCCGTAAAACGTGACGATAAAACCTATCGTGCTAGGGCCTCAGGTAGATTGAATGTAATTTTTAGTGTGGGAAGATGACAAGTTACATAATTATCCCTCTGGGTAACAATAACGATTGATTTTGTCAAACTATCATAAGTGGCGTAACTGGGCTTACATCTCGGCTACACCAGTGAACTGAAATCTAAGAAAACTAAGAGTTAAGCCACAAAGATCGGTGCTGTTGTTATAAATCATTAAATACATTTTGTTAGTTTTGTCACCATTTTTAGCGTAGCATTGTTTCATGTTTTGGGATCACGTTGCAATAAATCCATTTTACTATTTCAATTGGTTTCTTTTTCCTGGAGCCCTGAATCTTCAAAGATTTGTGTGACAATGATATACATCCTCAAAATCAAAGTGCGTGAAAGTATCTCATCAGCATATGAAAGGTGGTGCTAGACTCTGCACGAATACAATACAAACACTCTTTAGTTGACACCTCCGTATATGAGACCAATACAGAACATAAATTTAGAAGTATAGGTAAACAACAGGCAGCCGTATCGCTTATAAGGGCTATCTGTTCCAGACAGCCAACTGGTTCTCCTTGAATGACAGTAGAAACGAATTCTACCGCCATTAACCAAGAACCAGTAATACGTTTAATATTGTCGACAGGATACGAACTTGAGCCTCGAACTGGCAGCTGCTACAAGTTCCACCGGGTCCCCCTTACCTGGCACCGCGCCGCCAGGGTGTGCCACGCCGAGGGCGGCCATCTTGCTATCGTCAACAGTGACATGGAGTCTCAAGTGATTCAAGACATTTTTGAGAAGAACCCCAACGACACGATTGTTGAGGCTGAAAATACTGACTTTGCTTTTATTGGCGTCTGGAAGTGGAGAGTTTTCGATGGCGAGTGGCAGACTGTACATGGTAAGGACTAGTAAGACGCTTTTAAAACTGGTTTTCTAACTTGAAGTGGCACGTTAGGAAAGAACTGAAAAAAAAGGATAGTATCAATAGGTAATGTCAAGTATGGAAATATGAGAGCATGTAATTGTAAGAATGATGAGAAATAACGTACATACTCGTATTTCTAAAAATATATGACACCAATCATATTAACGTTATAAAAGGGACTAAAATTAAGGTACAAATCAATAATTGATATGGTACAATGACTTGAAATTTCGGTATGATATTTTACAATTTAATAAATGAGATTTAGAATATTTGAGTGAGTTCTACAAAATTCATGATCAACGTTGCAATATCAAATAATGTGAAAGTTTTTAATAACAAAAGATATTGTTTTCATCTTTTACATCGATTGTGTTTACTTACATAAGCAATTTATCTGCTTTTGCTAAGAGCACTATATCTGAGGTCACGGTCGCATGTTATGTAATGATTAAAGTTGGCATACAGGCGTTAACGCAAACGCATTCCTTATCTTAAGTCATTCTATAAAGAAAGAAAGAAAATATTTTTTTCCCACAAAAAACACGAATACATTAATTACAATAAAGTTACCTTAAAAAAAAAGATAAACCTCTTCTATACCTATGTGCTCTGTAGATACATCATACATAAATTTACGCCTATATTCTAATAAGGGGTAGGCAGAGCACATGAAACTTATGTTCCAGTGCAACTTTTAGCATAAATGCGACATCGCAGTGATAGAATGCTAGCCTATCGCCCACAACACATCTAACCATGTTCCCTAAGACTGTGGGGGAAGCCGTGGGGGTGGAAAGGGGTAGTGCTATTCTAACACACACCACACGGAGGTAGGTATTTGTAAGTTTATAAGACCTCCTTCCCGGCTATCACAAGACGGTGCGCGACCTCTCTCGATTTTTCTCTCGCTATACGTCCCTTTCTAATTTTTCTAATAAGAGAGAGACGGATAGTGCGAGAAAAATCAAGAGAGGTCGCGCGCCGTCTTGTGATAGCCGAGCAGAGCTCCTGAGGATGTTGTGTTAAAAGTGAGAGAACAATTTTTATTCGTCCCTAGCAGTAGACTCTCTCTCGATATCTGCTAACCATCAAACAGGTTGAATGCTTGTAGTTTGGCACAGTCGTGCTTTTTAAAAAAAACCTACGTGTCGGTGCAAACATGTATAGCGGGACGCAACTACAACCAAAAGTGTACTTTGTTGTTAAGTAATAAGGTTGAAAACTCTCTGTTACTCACGACAAGCTATGGTAATAATAATACCACGTCCGAGCGAGATAGTAGCATACAAATCTCAATAAGTGTGACAGAAAGTGAAATATAATTCGTTGTCGTTGTCACAGTTCCACTTTTTTTTAAACTCGAGCAAAGCCCTTTTTGTATGTAGTGGTGCCGTATTCGAATAGACATTACATATTTTACGATTTTTACGTAATGCGAGCCATAATGCGAGTTTTACTGCACGCTGCGCGTACGGTAAAACTCGCATTGTGGCCAGGTGAAGACGTAAAATTGTGTACTCAAGCCCCAGATCGCATATTTATGGCCCTCACCTTCGGGTTCGGGCCACAAACACCTGCGATCTGGGCCATTCACGAATTCACCGCCCTAGGTACGTAATGTACTATAAATTGTCTAACACTGACATAACAACTGCCTATTTGAACACTACGTCACCCGCTTTATGCAACAGCTTTACTTAAAGTTTTTTACCTATCATTAATTTAAGTTCCACTTAACTTATCACTTCTCTAAATTGATAATCAATATTCTTATCCACCGTTTTACCAGGTGAAACGCTCGAGGAAGCCGGCTTCGCAAAGTGGAGTGAGGAGTCCAAGAAAGATCGGAAAAATGACTATGCAGCTGGTATACAGAGAACTGGCTTGCTTGTTCCGATCGGCAGATTCGACAAGTATTCATACATCTGCGAGATTACCCCATAATATAACTCCATACTCCGTACGCATGTATATGCGTATACATTACATACCTATTTAACTGTTATTGATTGTTCGTTAATGTGTAGTTTCATGTGTTTTCAGTTAAAACTGTAAAAAATGTTGTGTGTGTACCTGTTTTTTGTGACGCTGTATATTAAAATCGGGTCACTGTTTTATTACAATCAGTAAATTATTAAAAAAATAAAAAGATAAATTAAAGTGAAAACGGCCATATAAGAGTAGAAAACATATAAAAACTATGCCAACTTTATCAATATGTAGTTACACAATAAAATAAATACGTAAATATGGAACACTATTTTTTTGTTATTACCTGTCTCTTTTCGTCAATGTTGCCAATGAGTTCGGTAGGCAATGTTTTAGTTATATTATAATTATTAAGAGCCTCAAGTGTCCCACTGCTGGGCAAAGGCCTCTCTCTTTTCTTCCACATATCCCTGTCCTGGGCAGCTTCCCACCAAGTTTGGTCAAAGACGTCAAGCTCATCTCGCCATCTCCTACGTTGTCTACCGCCACGCCGAATTCGGTCCCGTGGAACACTTGGGCGCTTCTGGCATGCGGTAGACGTGCCCGGCCTAGTGCCAATTTAGTTTAGCGGCTGTCTGAGTTATATATTTGGAATTTTACATGAATCTTGTTTGCCACATTTCCGTTTTTCCCGACCATCCTCTAGGTTGAAATGGGCATCTCCTTTGTGGCTCAAAACTTCCAGATGCCAAAGTAATTCAGACAATAATCATTTTTACAATCTCGTCAATTTACAACAATAAATCACAAAACGTGCCCTTACATTAAAATTGGTCAAATTACAAAGGGATTACATACCACCGTAATTATTGCCCGCGGGTCCTAAATGAAACCTATATTTATCATACACATCAATTAGAATGGCAGGAAAAATAGAAAAAGTGATTTAGACGATTTTGAATGAATAATGGGTTGAGGCCAAAATCATGGTCTTTTTGGTCTCAATTTGCGCTCCGATACCTAAGATATTAAATGAATGAAATCTCAATCTATTTGCAAATAATAACGTTAATGTCAAAAGTGCAAAATTACTTAACTCAGAAAGTAGTGGAAATATTCGTGGTTTGGTCCTAAAATTCGTCCCCTTCGACATCGAAAGAGGGGAAGAAATTGTAATAGTCCTGTTAACGAGGTTTAACATAGCAAAAAGTAGTAAGCACATAGGGCAAGACAATTTTTCCATTGAAGTCCAAAAGACGTATTGCGGGACTGATTCCTCTCGGATTGGAGGTTACAAGCGAAGACAGAGCATAAGATCGAGCTCACTCACAAGTGAATAGGCTATTTACCGAACCAATAGCCTATTCACTCTTGTTTCGAAGGCACCTAGATCGTAGTTCTCAGGAATACTGACCTGGTTGCCATTCTTAATCGAGATTTTATGTTTTTTTTTTTTCAATGTTTGTTACCTCAGAACTCTGTCATTTATGAGCCGATTCGTACAATATTTTTTTGTTTGTATATACTTCCGGGTTGGTCCCATTTAAAAAAAATCCAGTTGGATGATGGGATTTATGAGAAATTGAGGGATTTTGGTATTTTCTATTATAACTCGTGTATTTACACCCGGAAATCGTAAATTTGGTGGAGTGGAGTTGCTGATGACTTATGGAATTCCTCAATTATGTACTTAAAAGTGCAAAAGTACGTCACAGATTCTGATAAGATTCCTTTGAAATAGGAACTAATGAAGTGCCATTGGTGATGATCATGGGGAATCGACGGAAGCCCTCAAATATTATCGGCCCACATACAGCGATTCGGTTTTTTTCTCTAATAATCAACGCATTTGCTATTGGAAATCAGTTCATGTGGTAAATTGGAAAAAAAATGTGGAAATGTTCTCGTGGCTTGGCGGAGTACCTACTAAATTAAAGTCGGTTAAAACTTTGTTTTTAAAGTAAATTATGTCACAGACATCCGTCACTCTCGCACTCGTATACTGGTCAGAACGCGATGGATGTCTTATCGACAGCAATAAGTAATGAAATGTCAATCACGCTACGCCCGCAGGCTAAATTACGCAACCGAATTTGGAAGTGGTGAAGTGGATTTCGGTCTTTCCAAGACCTCGACTTTCCAGCCTTTATGTCCGGCCCTTCTAGTCATATTTTAATATTCGGCAAATGTTAAACAGGCTACTCATACAAAATGTCAAAAATGCTTCTACACAATGTTTCTGTCAAAATATTGCATTTTTTGGCTTTGGCTTTTGTTGCCGAGTTTACTCTTTGTGCACAAACTATTAGTTCCCATGAGCACAAATACTACAGATTTATCATCTGTAATTGTAGAGTTCCTATAACCTTCCGTCTCCATCATAAGACTAGTTTTATGGTACCCTAGTAATAGCACTGTCATCCGACTTGCATAATTGTATGAAATATATACTCAATTAGACTTTGGAAAGTAAGTTAGACCTAGAAATGAGCGAACATACAAATACACACACAAACACACTCTTACACAAATTACATACCACACAAATTTTCATAAAAGTGCTTTTACAAACTGTTGTAAAATTCATAATGTTGTGTTCAAAATCATGAAAACAAAGGCAGATAAATGACAAGAAATATATTTAAAAATGTACAGCCAGTACATTAAAAATGTAGTGCTGAGTGTACTAGAGCCAATTGGATAGTAAAATGTAGATGAATGCGTCGGTCTAGATGTTTTATGGGTACGGTGAAGCAATTTAATGATATATCTGGCTGTATTTTATATTTTTTTATCTGGACTTAGGATAATTTTATAGACAGGTTTGGCACATGATTTCTGATGGGCGATGGTCTTTTAAATTAGTTAACAATCATTATCGTCTTAACGTGTATGTGAGCGCCGGAGCCTCGACGTAGACGACGGAGCTACATAACCGCGTCTAAATATATAAGCAGCTAAAAATATATAGGACATAAGTACTTACTTAAAATGATAAGGTTAATAAAACTGACTGTTAGCTAGAACCACTAACATTATTTGCAATCGGTAGGAAACAGATAGGCAGGTAAAATAACTTAGTGTTGTATAAAAACATAGAGAAATTCATAATATATAACGCAGAAGTATATAATTCATTATGTATAAGCCAGACTAACATTGTATAATTCGCGCAAATCGAGTATATCGAGACAGCTAGACCGAAGCGAGGACCGCTGAGTCAAGTGTGATCACTCATGACCTGATTGGCTAATAATAATCCGCCATAATAAAAATGTTAACAAGAACAACTTGAGATAGCGATATTTTCACTTAGCCATTGTAACCTCTAGCTCAATTATTGTAGTCCTTTGTAGCACCTACAGGCAAATATTGTGTACCAACAGATAGGCCAAAGTATTTATAATAACAATTTATAATCTAAATAACGGCTAGACACAATAAATAATGTATTAACTCAATATAAGTGGGTAAAAAAGGTAAATTAAACAAAAGCACCCGCATTTCATGTACGATTGTGCAAGTTAGAAAAGCGTTATTTGATAACAATTTACAAATCGTTTCAATTTAATAAGTTAGCCGTTAATTCTTTGCATTTTGTTTAAAACTATACCCCGACCATAAATGTTTCCGATGGACTATTTAGGTTTTTAAACACGAAATCAGGTGTAAAACTATCTTAACGACTTTAATATTTATTTAAAACAAGCAGGTAAGTAGCAAACAGCGGGAGTCCTTTATAGTTTTACATGTAATTTATGGTTGTCCTGTCTGAATCCCGTATTCTGTACGTAATACCTCATATCTATCTTCTTGTGTTTAAGAACATGAACTTTAAGTTCTAAGTAATAGGGTTAGTTATGCAATGATAGAAGTAATATAAATAGGAGGTTTAGAGACTAAGGAAATTTATGTTTGACATGTGCGCGGACGCTATTAGTGCACCCTTTTAAATATAAATTTAAAGTTTGTATAAAAACGTAATGTTTGCTGTTATTCATAGACTCGTGTAGAGCTTGTTTTAGTTGAAATTGAAATACACAATGTTTAGTCGTACGCAACGTTGTAAGCTTTTAAATATAGCTGTTAAGGATCTATTCAAGCAGAAATAGATCATAATAAATACGTCGCTGTTACAATCCTCCTCCTTAAAGAGGTTACACGACTTTTTTAGTATGGTAGTAGTTAAGTTTTAGTGTGAACGTAGCTCGGCAGATGGAGCTAATTCTAAAATTTGAATTAGTATTATTGAGATGAGATCTAATTTAAAATTCTTATTGTATTTATAAAATAATACATAATAAAAACATAATTATTGGGAAATATCATGAATTATGACAGTAATTTTGCATTACTGGCAACCTTACGGCATAAAGCACAGATTAGATTTGTTTACTCGAGCATTGGTCAATAGATGGCGCTAGTACATGGAGGAAGCTGATGACTATCTCAGTATATAATAATTTCCTCTATGCGATACGGTATCGCTTCTGTAGCGCGACAGTGGTCGTGGTTTCGGGCGTCGTATCTACTGCGGATAATATTGCCTTCGCTACACGCCTCTTTGTTCCGGTGATCCATAAGATACACGAGGCATGCCAGATGGCAATACTCTGAGACACTTGCGATCTAAGACCATATTAAGCTATCTTATCGGAAGCCCATCCAGATTTTGCATCTTCAGCCGTCTGCCAGTACCCATGACGCTGTCCAACTCTAGGGAAATTACCGAATGCCTATTTGATGGTGGCATTTTCTCGCTATGTCACATGGTTGTCGTAGGAACTTTTGTAATATTTTAAAGGTAAACCTTTCCCTAGACCGTCTACTACATTCCCCTACTATACTAAGGATAGTGGTAGGCGTAACAGTAGGCGCAAAAAATACAGTAGTCGGCCCAGGAACGCCTACTACTGTATTTTTGCGCCTACTATTCACTGTTTACATATGGCGGTGATCATCATCACACTGCCGCATTCATCTGCGTTGTGCGGTGCGCTGGTTTCCTTGTTGTATGCAATTGCATACAACAAGGAAGCCGATATACAAACTGAGGTAATTACCTCAGTTTGTATATACAAAATTCGCACGGTACCACACACTGCAACGCATTTCCGTGAGTTATACGCGGCTCCGCACAACGCAGTTTTTTTGAAGTGAAAACTTCTTTAGCGGCGCTTTTTGGGATGGGGGAAAAATTGTTAAACTCGTCACAGGTGTCACGAGAACTTAAATGTTGAGGGATTCGTGACGACGCTTGGGGGCGGGGGGGGGGGGATCGATGCCATAGTACGAGACTGGGCTGCGCCATTCGAGTTAGTGAGAAAAAGGGCGCAAACGCCATGCAATCCGCGGCGCTTACCCGTTCGGCCGACACACAATAAGTTCTCACGCGCTAATTTGTAAGTAAAATAGTTTACTTCTGTCGCTACGGTATTCGTCGATCTGAAATGTCAAAATATTCAAGTTTTCACTTGTGCCGGCACTCCCGGAGTGCAACCCGTTTATTTTTAATGGTTTCGTATAACAGCAATCTGATGCTTTCTCTGCTCGTCTGGACTGGATTGTGTGTAGGCGCAACTATGGGGCTACCCGAGAGCCGAATTAAATTTGCGCGGGCACTAAAGGCGCGCGGGTGCCTTGAGACAGTGTAGGGTTTAGTGTCGTGCTTGAGGTATTTACAAGCCAAAGTAATACAATAAGACGACAACTGTAAAACTAATAAACAGCAACAAAAGCAGTCAGCCTTTTTTGGCGCATAAAGAGGGAATTATGCGCGAAAAAACTCAAAACAACCCCGTTATTCTACATTTAAACACGCAAAGTATGAAATCGAAACAAGACCAATTAGAATTAATGCTACAAGAAAAGGGCATACCTATAGATATTTGTTGTTTTACTGAAACATTTTTAAAAGACGAAGAAGTTAAAATCTTACAAATTGAGGGTTATAAAAAAGATGCTCATTTCTCAAGCAGTTTAATATTGTACGCTCGAAATGGGCCAGCTGATGGACTTCTGTGATATAGGGTAAGTCCGGGGTAGTTGGCCATAGTTTTTTTGGAATACGGTTAAAATAAGTTTACACATTACGAATACTTTTTTTATTTCTTATTAAACTTTGGTTAATTAACTTTAGATTATTAAACAAAAAAGTATAATATCTATATCAATCACCTCGAAAAAAACTGGTGAAAAAAAAACATGATTGGCCATCTCTCCCAAGGTGTCCTGGTGTGATGACCATACCTTTACAGGAAAGATGGCCATAACTTAAATCGCTCAGTTAGTATTTTTTCGCCTTATTTTTGATTCTTAAGCATATGTCCACGAATACGGTGCAATTCTTAAGCAGCCCAAACCACGCTGAAACCAGTCTTCGAAGAAGATAACTCATAATTCATTCTTTCGTTTACACACCGAGTTAGCCCAGTTTTGGATATTTTTTCATTGTTAGCTTTCCTGGTTTGTTACATGCTCTCCTTTTTAATACTCTTCTCTGACACGCATTCAGCATCATATGGCATACCGACTTAAACTAGCCAGTGGCCATCAATACTTTTCTTCCGGGAGAGATGACCATACCTAACATAAAAACAAGTCATAACACGACTTGCCAAAATCTGACCTTAGAACAATGAGACATTCATATACTTTGCAACCAATACAAAAAACAGCATTATTTGAAAAAAATTATATCAAAACCAGGTAAAACATGAACCCTCCAAAAAATATTGACACTGTCCTAACAATCAAAGACGGTTTTACTTACTTTGTGATTTTTTTTCGCCTAATTGTTAATTGCAACCGTGCTCCCACGCACGAAGCGAAGCGAAATAAACAAAAGCTCGCGAAATCAAGTCACTGGTTCTATGAAATATTTCGATGGGCCATCTCCCCCTTATGGCCATCTACCCCGGAATTACCCTAATCTTACATCTTATTTTATCTTACATTTAAGTTTGTGTCGTTTGGCAAATCTAGTGTGGAGTGTGGTGTCGGGGTGGTTCGCCCCGGTACCTGTAGGTACTTGGACTCGTAGTGAGGTGATTTGGAGTACTAATGTGCAGAGCCGCACAACGCAGTGGGCAGCGGCAGTATGATGACCGCCTTTTTGGTGTCCGCGTCACTGTCCACTTCATTGTGAGGCCTCTTTTTGTAGCTTGCAGGTCACCTCCAGTAAGACGGAATTCCGCAGTGTCTCAAGACGAGTTGTCTTTGACCAGTATGTGTTGCCAGTGATGACATATGGCACTGAAACGTGGTCGCTTACTATGGATAAGAGGGGATATTGGGAGTTTCTCTGCGTGATCGCATCAGAAATGAGGCTATCCGCAGCAGAACCAAGGTAACCGATATAGCCTTCCGAATCGCTAAACTTAAGTGGCAGTGGGCGGGGCACATAGCACGTTAGAACCGATGGCCGTTGAGGCGGAAAGGTTCTCGAGTGGCGACCACGTACCAGAAGGCGCGGCGTGGCTAGGCCCTCCCGCAAGGTGGACTGATTACCTGGTAAAGGTCGCGGGATCCGCTGGATGCGGGTGGCGCAGGACCGGTCATTGTGTCACTCTATGGAGGAGGCCTATGTCCAGCAGTGGACATCTTCGGCTGATATGATGATGAGGTCACCTCCAACTACTCTGTCCGTCGGTAACTAACATGCATTCGACTGTGCCACAATACTGGGCACCTAGGTACATTTTCACTAACGCATCGTCACTGCACGTTCCACAATTGGTTATTCAAATTTATTTGAAAATGCACTCTGACTGCGATATCGCATCTCTATCGCTAACACGGTTCGATTGGCTTGATAAAAGATTCAAAAAATAAACAAAGACCTCGTTACACACATTCGAATTTAATTATTTAGTATGCTTCGTTAGCATAACAAATAAATCGACGTGTAACCTACAATAACTCCTACCTAACCAGACATTGAAAACAGAAAAAACACCTTATAACTAGCAATGAAAGTTGAAATTTATATGATAAGTGAGTTTAAAATACAATATAATGATATTTGTACAATTTGTGTGGACCACGTTCATTTTTGTTTGTTACGCACTCGACTATGGAATAAATGAATCGTTTTATTGTTAAAGTTAATTATATTTGTATTTACAATAAAACATGGATATATGTAATATATTCAACGGGGTCCTCAATTGATTTTGGTGTTCGATTAATTCGATTGGCCTTATTATTTAAAGCTTAATATATATTTAATAATAGACGATTCAAACAAATCCCTACAAAATCTTAGTTGATATCATGTTAGCACGGTTATTACAAATGGTTCGCGAGCTGTGTCGCGGCGAGATAGACTACCCGTCTCTTTCTAATAAGAATTAGAAAAAGACAGATAGTCTATCTCGTCGCGTCTTTTAAAAATCGTCCAGACAACGGTAGCCCTGACGCATTTTTGAGGGCTTATTACACGGAGAAAAAAACTAGCTTCCTCTAACAGAATATTGTAAATTCGACTTGATTTTATTGTATTATATGTGACAACTATACCTTTTTTACACATTACTAGAAAAATCTACTTCTTTACCAAATCATTTCTAGTTGCTATTACCCACTTACCTAGTATCGTAGAAAACAAATTTTGTGTAGTATACAAAACCTATCACCATCATTATAGGACAGGGTAGAGTTTATCAGATATTGTAGTAGTGTTCATATCATTACTGCGGACTTGAAACGCCCAATAGTCTCTGTTTACTATGTGTACTATAAAGAACACCAGATTTTTTATTAGTGTTCAATATAATTTTAGCGGAGTGCAATAATCAACAATTTCTGTGTACTATATGCAGTACCACCAGATTACCAGATTTTTGTTTGTGTTAAATATAATTACTGTGGCATGAAATATACAGTATGTTCTGTTTACTATACATATTGTAGAGTTTAACAGGTTTTATAATATTGTTCAATCATTATTGCGGACTAAAACTATAATATATTGTCGAGTTAAGTAAAATTAGGTTAAACATCGTAGGTGTCTTCGTCGCAACGAAAGCATGTTAGAACTGCGTGTTGCATGTTGTTGCCGCGAAGACTTACTTAAGGTGTTTAACTCGGCAGTATATTGGTTTAGTCCTCAATAATGTGCCTGGTGGCCTGAAACATAGATAGAAAAATCTGAATCCTGAATAAATTACAATGGATAAAAACAAACTTAAAAAAAATTAGTTTTATTTTTAAATTGGCACCCTTAATGTTACATAACATACATTATCGGCGGTACTATAGTAAGCGTATTGCACTTATAATTACAAAGATCATTTTGGTAGCAAAACATTTATTATTTGTGTACATGCAACTTCGTAACAGTATTTTTTTTTCATTAAAACATAGTTTCAAAAACAGAACACTCCAAGATAACCTTATCACTACCAACAACATATAAATTTTCAATTAAACCGAACTTTGGTAAACAATCAAGTTCTACATCTAAAAATAACAATCACGTTTTTAGTATAGTGCGTACCTTTTACACTAGTAATACAGTTATAATTGTAACACTCATCATTTTTTGTGTTATCTGGTTTGAGCCTGATTTTTTATGATTTTTATGCACCCAGCCGGGCTAGCACAACTGACGCCGCGCCGCGACGCGAGTCGAGAAAGATCTACCCTTCTCTTTCGAATTTGTACGGTGCGAGTGCGACAGGAGAAGCTCAGTCACGTGCGAAGCGACTTGTCAGCAAGTTGTGCTAGACGTGCTGATTCATTTATGGACGACACTGGCAATGAAGTCGGTTCGGTGAAAATTATACACTGTGCGTGCGCTGGGCGCTGCGGGCGGCGGCGGAAGGGCGCGGGGGGCCTCAGTCGTCGTATATTGTGGACAGAACAGTTTTTCGTTCCACGTAAATTATTTATTTATTTATTTATTTAATCTTTATTGCACAAAAGAATATCTTATAGTTCAAAAGGCGGACTTAATGCTAATATAATTATATATATAATTATGTTTTGTTTAGTGTGCGATAATATTGTAATGCCAACATTTTTTATTGTTGCTGGTACTACTTTTTATTGTTATCATTAGAAAGAGTATGTTAGACAAAAGAGAACGTATCTAGTTATGAGTAAAAATATTCCTAGTAATCAAGAAATTTCGAGTCGGTAATGGGTATTAAAAAACCACTAAAAGGTACGAGGATATCTATTACCTATAAATTGATTGCATAAGTTGGAGCTTACACAAAGATTATGTAAACACAATTTTATTATTAGTGTGTTAAACTAGATGATGTTGAACAGAATAAATAAATATTGTAAACATCGCAATTATCGGAAAGTGTTGTAAACTAAATGCATATTTTACTCTGTAACTATTAAATGGTTACCAAAACGATATCAAAGTTTTCGTGTATATTCTAACTGGAATATTCTAGTATTAGCAAAAATATGACTTGTTGTTATAAAAAAGAAACTGTTAACCATAGCTGAAATCTTGTTTCCTACACCAGAATCATAACTACTATACAATCTGGTAATATTGTAAAATATTTTTTTCTCCGTGTATTAAACCTCACAAACAATCAACAGTTTTTTTTAATCATCTTTTTGTTTCCTTTATAGTTGGAGATTTTTCAATTATTTACTAGCTTCCGCCCGCTACTTCGCCTGCGTGTACCTATTAGGATAAAAACTATCCTATATTTTAATCCAGGCTTATATACTATCTTCGTGCGAAAATCATCAAAATCTGTGAAGCCGTTTAAGCGTGGTTAAGTAACAAACGTGTAAACATCCAAACATACTAACTTTCGCATTTATAATATTAGTAGGATATTTCAGCCGTTCCGTGTAGAGACCCTCGGACCGAGGGGACCAAGCGCGCAGGAAATCATCACTGGATTGTGCAAGCGCATGGTCGAGGCTTCACGTGACCTCGTAACGCACGTTGTACGAACGGTACGTAGATCTAGATGTCAACTTTTATGTGGAAAAAAACAGCCAAGTCGTACTCGCGCACAAAGGCTTCCGTACCATTATCCGTTGAATGAAAGCTAAATTGCGGTTTAAGATTTATAACGTATAAAAAAAAACTATTTACTAGATCTCGTTCAAACCAATTTTCGGTGAACGTTTGCATGGTAATGTACATCATTTATATTTTTTAGTGTTATCATTCTCTTACTTTAGAAGTTACAGCGGGGGGGACACACATTTTACCACTTTGGAAGCGTCTCTCGCGCAAACTATTCAGTTTAGAAAAAAATGATATTAGGAACCTCGATATAATTTTTTAACACCTATCCATAGATACCACACAAGTAAGGGTTTGAAGAAAAAAAAATGAGTTTCAGTTCTAAGTATGGGGAGGGGAACCCCCAAAATTTATTGTTTTTTTTTTTCTATTTTGTGTGAAAACATTTTATGCGGTTCACAGAATACAACCACCAAGTTTCAACAGTATAGTTCTTATAGTTTCGGAAAAAAGTGGCTGTGACATACGGACGGACAGACAGACAGACATGACGGATCCATAAGGGTTCCGTTTTTTGCCATTTGGCTACGGAACCCTAAAAATGACAGTTGGCCTGTCCTATTATGCGGATTAGAAACATTACGTACCCCTCAGAAGGCTGGCTTTTACCTCCCCCAGAAAATCATCATTGCCAATATTTGTATACAACATGGCAATGCTGCCATCCTTCAGGGCATACTACCGCCTGGCAGTGATCTGGGGCTATTTTTTATTGTGTATTTCATTTTTGAAGTGAAAACTTCTTTAGCGGCGCTGTGCATTTTTTGGGATGGGGAAAAATTGTTAAACTCGCCACAGGTGTAGGAGCGTAGATCACGTGACTGTAAGATGGAGAGACACTCAGGACGAGGCTTGGGGGGCGGGGGGACCGATGCCGTAGTACGAGACTGGCCGCGCCATTCGAGTTAGCGAGAAAAAGGGCGCAAACGCCATGCAATCCGCGGCGCTTACCCGTTCGGCCGACACACAATAAGTTCTCACGCGCTAATCTGCAAGTGAAATGGTTTACTTCTGTCATTACGGTATTTGTCGATTCGAAATGTCAAAATATTCAAGTTTTCACTTCTGCCGGCACTCCCGGAGTGCAACCCGGTCTTTTTTTGTACTTAATTAGTATATTTAATTATTTTCCCATCCATCGTTGGTTTTATACCTAACACACCTACTTATAACTGCCTAAGCTGTACGTGAGCCAAACGGCCGCTATAAATTCGCACTTGTCACGCGCAGATGGTGCTTCTTTTACCGCCAACTCTGCCCGCGGTTCTTGCCCCAACCACCTGTCAAGCCATTCGTAAACCTGTCTTAATTTGCCCCATGCCATCGCTGGTCTTACTTGACTTTGAGATTCGTAACAACTTATTTATGTTATTAGGTATTTATTATTTTACACGGGACTAACGCGATATTTGTATATATGTATCTACTTACCTCTATTTCTGACGTTTCGACACGGGTGGCACCGTCATGGTCGCAGATGACTGTCATCCTAGCAAGTTGTCAAGCAAAGAGTACGATTATTGTATAGGTAGAGATAGAGACGTCGGTCAAGGAAATGAATGACGAGCGCCATCTATCTTTTCGTCTCGTCAACAGCCCAAGCGTGAGCTAATAGCCGTGTACGCATTACCTATACATGCATACATATTTACTTATATCCTTTTTTTATCTGCATAGCACAATGTTTTGAACTGGCAATTTGGAATCCTCGAACTTTGATTGCGCTTACTTAAGAGTCCGCAGTAAGCTCGATATCCATACAAACGTAGTTACGCTCTCATTTTAAAACTACGTGTTGGATTGTAACGAAACTTTGCATATACAATGACATGAGCTATATCTATGTCTGTAATTAGTTTATGTAGCTTCAGATACCATAGTAAAAAAATACAGCGAATTTAAGTTTTTCATACAAAACTTGTTTTTGCTGTATTTTGTTTGTTTTATAAACTGGAACCATATAAACTAATTACAGACATAGATATACCTCATGTCAACGTATATGCAAAGTTTCGTCACAATCCAACACGTAGTTTTAAAATGAGAGCGAAACTACGTTTGTATGGGAAGGAGAAATTCGGCCGAGCTTACTGCGGACTCTTAACACAAACATCCAATTCAAGACACTCACTGTTTAACTTATCAACCGAAAATAATAAAAACAAAATCTGAATGATAACATCTTGTATCAAGGTGTCACAGACAATTACAAACACGAAATATGAATATTACTGATATCTTAAATAACCAAATCAAGGTCCAGATGAGAAAACACCAGGTCCGACCGATCAGAGCACTCGTTGCACACGATAACAAACGATAAATAATAATTAAAGGCAAATATGAAATAATTTTCAAAGTAACAGTGACAGTCTGACGATGACGGAAGGTTGGGTTGCTTACGTTCCATTTCATGTAAAATTCTGTAACCGGAATTTAAAGTTTAAAGTTCGGTTTTAATAATAATTATCTATAAATAGTATGATTTTTTAGTCGAATCAATTGTATAACGAATATACTACCGTGGAAATGTAGTCTCAGATATAATCAAATTACGTAAAATTGAATATGGGCATATATAATGTGATTCTTATAGTTAGCCCCGCTTCCGCTTCCGCTTTGGACTGCCATCTGACCGATCATAACGGAAACCTACGATAGGTCTCCACAAACACGCTGCGATTTTGACGTTTATACGGATTATATGGCACTGAAAACACCGTGTTGTCAAGTGAGTTGTGTTGTACGGGTGCGCAATACTTAACTACCCTACATAAGTCGATAATAATCTGGACCCAAAAAAAGTCCACCCACCTTTATTTTACTAATAATCTAGGAAACGGCACACAACACTCACAGTATCCGCGCACAGATCCGAAGATATCTCCCGAGATTTCAGTTCGTAACAAATTGTTTTACATCACGACGGTGGCAAACAAGGATGCAGCCTCTCTGATGAAAGTGGACAGTGTCTGTAGGTAGACAGAGGCTTCTCCAGAGAAGTCACTTTGCCGACCGATAGATTAATTGTGTTGACTAATAGAAATGCCGGTCCCTCGGCCTCGGTCCAACAGTGCATCCTTGGCAGCTCTGGCGATCTTATTTTGTTTAAGGGAATCCCATGCCCCCCAATGACCTTCGATCTGAATCCCTTGGTTTTCTAACGTTTTTTGTAGCTTATTATAATAATGAACAACAACGGCTTTAAGCAATATAGTATCCCATATTTACTTCGAAGTTCATTGTTTTCGAGATTTATGGCATCAAATTTGAACAATTTTAACTTTAATAACTTTTGTGTTACTTCGTTTAGTTTAAAATGAAAACCCTAGACACGTTTTTAGAGACGTCAAAGACGAACCCAAATATTCACGTCAATAGAGATACGAATGTGTTTAAAAAATCATACAAAATGAAGTATTCGTTTCTTTCAAAATACCTGCAGTGCAAAAGTAGGAGATACCTACGATTCAAAACTTGTCAAAAATCCATGAAAACCTCGGGTAGCCCCTTAAGTACTTCTTCCATTTTGCCAATACCCAAGTAGAATTGATTTATTTATTGAGGTCTAGTTTTTATAAAACTCATTTAATTGGTATCTTCTACCTTGGACGGCATAGAGTTGCTTTTTGAATGGACAAAGTCTTGTAAACAAACATTCATGCACATCCACAATATTTTAGTTCCTGGATCTTGACTCAATTGCTCAAAGGTTCACTGGAAGAGATTCCTTACATGAATAAGTCTGCCTTACTGATTGAACTTATTTTTGTATTGTCATTTTACCTGTGTCTTGTATACAGTAACATGTGCCTTTACCGAGACTTAAACTCAGGACTGTCAGCTTCGCGGGCAGATCATTACCCGCTACACTAAATCTCATCATATCCTTACCTACGCAGCTTAGTCTGTGGAAAATTACCCTGAAGTATAACTTTCACGGCAGCTTAGCTTAGCTATGCCTATGGTATGGTGCCTATGGGCCTTACATAAATAAATATATAAATATTAGGGGACAATCTTACACAAATCGACCCAGTCCCAAACTAAGCAAAGCTTGTACTATGGGTACTAGACGACGATAAACATACTTAAATATAGATAAATAAATACTAAAATACTTAGAAAACATCCATGACTCAGGAACAAATATTCGTGCTCATTACAGGAATAAATGCCCTTACCGGGATTCGAACCCGAGACCTCTTGCTTCGTAGGCAGGGTCACTACCAACTAGGCTAAAGCGGTCGTCATGCCTGAAAAAAATGGTATATTATTATTTTTATGTCAGCTATAGTACTCGCGAGCCCGACTTGACTAATCGACAAAAAAACTATGTAATTATTGAATCTGCTCACAACATTTCACGAGAATCGGTTGTGAAATGCGACCTGTAGAGGTGAACAGCCGGACAGCCAGACAACCGGACATACGAAAGCATTTTGTCTCAAGATGAAATGGAGAACTTCGTCCGCTTCGCTCGCGCGTTCAAATAAAGATGGAGATATCAAAAGCAACTCTACAAAAAACATAAATTAACAACGCATCTCAAGCCATACCCTAATAAAAATTAATACAAACGAAAAAACTATAAGGATATTAATAATTAAAACCATCCACGGGCGGTCTAATTAGTTTCGAATTCTTCATCACCCGTTCCTTTTTCTCCTGTGGGAAAAAACGGGACAAAATAGGTAGCTCAATAATTAATTGGGAACCGTTCTAAACACCATTTCTGTTAATTTAAATGTTTGCTTCGGATATTTTTTGAAGGGGAAGTAAAATTGAAGCGTTTCGTTTGTATAGCCTTTCGTTTTTGGATTGTTAAATAATGAGCTGTGTGTTCAGTTATAATGTTTTTCTCTTTCAATAACATATGCCTTCCACTCAATAGGGGTGTAGACACTAAATAAAATAATCAATAATGTCATATTTTTTTGCCTTCTTTCTTTTGGAGTAATAATAATTTTCGAGTCTACACCCCTATTACTCAAAGGTTAGCTGGAAACGATCAAACGATAAGTTTGCGATTGCACTTTAATTATATATGACTATGACTAGTGGCTCTGTGAGCTGTTATGTACAACACGCGAGCCTATGTAAAAAAAAATAAACAATAAAAGAAATACTCCACAAAAAATTACTATATTGTTAACAGCTGAATCTGCTCACAAAATATCACGAGAATCTGTTGAAAAATGCGACCTGTAGAGGAGAACAGCGGGACAGCGTGACAGACACCGGACGGACAACGATTTTCGGCCCAAGTTGAAGCATAGAACTTCGTTCGCTTCGCTCGCTCGTTCGATTATGTTTTAACTTTTGTTGTGTTGTATGTAATACGTACACTTGAAATTATTTGAGTTGAGCAAATTGCTTCCAAGAAGGCCGTTGAAAAAGCAACTCTACCGTCCCATGTAGAAGATTCAAATTCCACTGACAGTTTTATAAAAAGTCGGCCACATTAAATACACTCAACTTTTCCATACAGTGCTCACATACCTATATACCTATATCTAAGCTTGTTTATGAAAAATTGGGCGTAAGGCGGTTTATCTTATTTATTTTTGATTTTTTTAACTTAATCTTTTCACAGTTAAGTATACCTACTTTAACTTTTTTGTTGTCACACGCGTTTTTACTGAAAAACTATACCGTCGCGATATTTGGATCTCTCCGCTCGATATTTTAATATTATATCCGTAAAACAAGACACGGGAGAATTACTACTACTAGTGATCTGGCATTTAATAAGGGCCTCAAGACTAACGTTCGTAAATATGTATGTTTCGTATTAACGACTGGGACACAAGTCTCAAAATCGTTTACATATTTAGAGTTGACCGTACTTTCTGATTGATAGCGTGTCATAATTTAAAAGCATTCCACACACGAGCATAAATCACGCAATTACCCCAATTTATTTAGTTGGTTAAAAATTTTGGACGTAAAAAATTAAACGGGGTAAAAACGAGGCGGGGCTATGTCGACATTTATCATGTTTACATGGGAATGCGGGTGTTAGTGAATGACTAGATTATGGGGTAAATTAGTAATTGCTGGTATTATTTGATGAATTGGTGGCAATTATGGGAATTAAATAGAATGTGACTCATGTCCGAACAAGAATATAACACATAGCTGGCTATAATTAAATGGTCAGCCATATGTTATTATAGTTACATGTACAGTCGAGGTCAAAGATATGTTTACACTTTTGCACCTTATTGCCTTGTAATAAGGTGCAAAAGTGTAAACATATTTTTGACCTCGACCGTACAATAATAATCTAAAGCCGTCTATAAATATAAAAGATTAAGCAATTGCTAAACTGTGCTACTTATAACACTCATATTATATTTTAGTGTCACCAATTTTTTCGAGTGTTATAATAGGTATTTATTCATAGGCATTAATAAATATCTATCATCATTTTTTTCGTATTTTTTTTTATTTTAAATACATTAAATTAATCTACGTGTACCTAAGTAATTTTGAGTCGGCGCCAAGCAATCAAGTGTGGTCGCTCCCTAATTTGATTGGGTGTAACTTTTACTTGTTTGGAGTAATCTTTGTTCATTGATTGTTTGGCGCCGACTCAAAATTACTGATGTACACCTAAATTAATTTAAGAAATTGGTTATTAAGGTTAATTAAAAACTCAAAATAATTACAAAAATATATACTTAGGTATACTTACAATAGTTTAAGAACTTAGTTATTAAACTAAATAAAAAGGTTTATTATTTTTTGCTTTTCAGTTTTTTCCGGCGGTTTAATTAGTTTGTTAAAAAGTTTTTATTTTCCAATTTTCTGTGGCTTACTTTAGTTAATTACTAACTTAATTACTAGTTACATGCAAATAAGGTATTACAAAAACCTCACGATGAACGAGCTTTAGCAGAAATGCAGAGACTGAGAGGTCTACACACAAGACTGACAGGTCTAAAGCTCATTCATCGTGAGGTTTTTCACACCACCACACAACACAACACACACACACACACACACACACACACACACACACACACACACACACACATGCGCCCTCTATTTTCCTACCCTTATGGTTGAAATTTTTATTTAAATGTGGGACCAACTTCAAGGTATACCCTTTCTAATAAAAATAGAATTATCAAAATCTGACTACTCTGTAAAAAGTTATGCGTAGTCATACATAAAAAAAAAATACGCGTTGATTTGAGAACCTCCTCCATTTTTATCGTCGGTTAAAATATAATATCACTATAAAATCCTTATCCTACCTGAATGCCTTAAAACTTCTTCACTAAAATATTAACACAATCAAAACTTATTTCGCCGTCGCATCTCGACAGGCCAATATTAAGGATAAAAATACTTTAAAAAGTCAGTCAAACTTTTTCAAATCGTCCCCGAGGGCTTTCCAAATTTCCCAGAGGACTTTTTCTCAGACAGTTGTAGGTTCAGATTGACAACCCTCGTCTCTATTTGCAACTGAATTGAATACAAGTTGTGCCCACACATACTAACGTTGGTTTGATGTAAAAGCAAGCTGCGATGTTAACAAATACATCCTAAATAATTTCTTTAGTACTTACTATGACATCAGAATATTAGAACGTATAGAAAATATAAACAGTCACAGTCATTACTCGTCTGCTTCAAAATACGTTTGGGATAAGAATATAAAAAAGTAAGGCCCTTGCATGTAAATAGTTCAGACGAATATACATACTTAACTCAAACATGTAATGAAATATTGACGTTGTGTTCTTCATGTGGGCTTCGAAGTGTCAAGCGGCGGTCGTGGGTTCGAATCCCGGGTCGTACCAATGAGTTTCTCGGAACTTATGTACGGAATATTTCCCGTTAGCTTTTCGGTGAAGGAAAACATCGCGAGGAAACCGGTCTAATCCCAATAAGGTCTAGTTTTCCCTCTGGGTTGGAAGGTCAGATGGCGGTCGCTTTCGTAAAACTAGTGCCATGCACATGCCAAATCTTGGGATTAGGTGTTAAAGCGGACCCCGGGCTTCTTTAGGGGCACAACCGGGAACAACGCTAGGATGATGATGATTTATTTGTGATACAGCATCACGGCGTTCAGCCATGAAAAAATCAATAAGCAATATTTGCTTTTTGGTGCGTTATGACATTCTGCCACTACGATTATTAAAAAAAAAAAACAACATGATGTTTGCTATATTTTGTCGTTTTATTTATATAAAATCCACATGAACACAACTAACACATTATTAAGAATTTCCAATAATTTGAAATTGCAAATTTAACTAGACAAATACACTTTTAAATTATTTCATCAAAATATTAGGGGTAAAAATATTTACTCAAACCGCGTAGGTATTTGTGTATGTTGAAGGCAAAATTGATAATTTTTCATTCTGATTCTATTTTTTGGAGTTAATTGTGCGTTGTTGATTTTGTTATATAATATGAGTTTCGACGAAAACATTAATATATGTGTTAGTTATATATTCCGTCTAGTTTCTCTAGAAATTACAGTTTGATTTCTTGCAGTGTTTTAATTTATTTCATTGCATGTTTGAGAAAAGCACTATACATACCTCGGCGTGAAAAGGGGTTGCCAGCCTCAAAACTATGCGGCCTCGCTACGCTCTCGCCCGCCTATATGTACTCGGCCGGCAACCCCTTACTTCCGTGCCTCTCTAGTAATGTAGGTACTATTAACAGGTGCAACCAATGCCTATTAGAACTGCCACTATTAAACGAGGAGGCCTGAATAAACATTTAATTATAATGACTCTTTTTGTTCAATCGAATTAATAGTTATTTCGTACTGTTTAGTTTAACCTGACCTGAGCTGCAGCTACGTGTCCTGACCCAGTAATTCTAAAGTTAGACTTAGTTTTCCCCGTTCTTATTCTAATGAGCTATAGAAACTAGCGGAGTTCTAAATCTAAACTAGGCTTCTGGAATATTTGTACTGAACTCGCTCATAAAAGTAAGTTTTAAAACTACATTATTTAAGGTGGTTTGCTTTCCATTTAAAACGAACGTCTTTTGACATTCGCAGGCTAACGATAACGGCGTGATATGTTATAGTACATTGTGATACAAGTGAGGTATGTTGATAATTACATCAGAGGCAGAATTATCATGCGAGCCGCAGGTGAGCGTGATAAGAGAGCCGAAGATTGTAATTATCAAAGCTCACGCGTTTCATACGATGTTTTTCAACACATTTTGCGAGGAAAAAATCCTTTTCATAATATGAAAATTTGATAGGCCTGCCAAGTTATTTTCTTTACTTATTGATGTCAACAAGTTTTTACTCACATGTTGTATACATCGTCAAGAATTTCTAATGGCGTCCATTCTTTTTATCACTTTTCTAGTCACCACGAATCAACATTTTTGTTAATAACCCAACACGCATTTAAAAATGTTTAAAAATATCTGTGAAATAACCTATAATGGCGCGCATCAATTTTTTTGTGAAGTTTGCGCAGTGCTCGCTCGCGCATTAGATGAAATCTCTAAACAGCCAATACAAAATAAAATAAATAATTTCGTTTTAAAATGTTATCTGTATTAATTCATGTAAAATGTTATCAAAATTGAATAGTTTTACTAAATTAACCGTTTCTATATCATGTCCAAAAACAAATAGTCAATTAATTAACAAAACGGATTTAATTTGTTTACTCGAGAATTAAAAAAGCTGTACATTCTGTACAACCCGGTTGGTTTAAGAATGCACCGTGTGCATGCATACATCTTGCTGCAAGGTGCCAACGTGACTTAATCGGAATATAACCATAACACACAAGTGTCGTAATGTTATAAAACACGCGTGTTTAATATCCAGGATTATGAGCCTAAAAGCGACACAATAAGAGGTACGTTACGAGCAATTGTGTTGAAAATAAAGTTATGTTACAAGCTTTCATAAATTGGTTTTCCATTTGCGAGAAATTCCCCCTTTCCTAGAATAAACTTGCATAAACTAGAATAATTTGAGAAATTAAGTTTTCCCAGAGTATCACGTCCCAAACTTACTCAACTTACTAGCCTTACTTACTTTCTCAGTTTATTCTAGGTTATAAATAAAAGTTTTAGTCAAAACTTTAGCGAATATCAAAAGACCTTAATAAAAAAATAAAAATAAACAATGCCATCTGAAACGTACTAAAAAAGCGAAACAAAAACTAAAAACAAAAAGAAACGCCCCCGGGTGGACTCGAACCACCAACCTTTCGGTTAACAGCCGAACGCGCTAACCAATTGCGCCACGAAGGCGGTGATATCACATGCGAAATTATGCTTTGGGCTCTACAGCGCTCATCCTGTGTGCAGGATGACGTGACTCGGTCAATGCGAATGTGTGGTATCAATATTTGTGTCATTAATTGCGATAAGTAATTAAAATTATTGAACTAATCAGACAAGTAACACCGACAGATAGATAAATTATTGCACATAGTTTATTATTATTATATACTTAGCTCTCTACTTATCTCTTATCTGGCAGTAATTAACTCTATATTAGGAATTTACATCAACATAATTAGGTATACCTACTTATTGATTTAGTTATCTCTTCACAACATTTAAATAGTAGCGATTAAGTGATTAATGCATTTGGGATACCCATTAGTATATTATGTTTTGAGCGCGTCAAAAATAATAAATAGGTATCTAAGTAAATAGTATGGAACCTTTTTTGTTTATTTACTGTTCACTGTTTCATTAAGGTTCAATTCGGCGTGGTTTTTTGGCCGCTCGTGAGATTAATGACGAAATTCGGCATAATTATTATGTTTAAGACACCTATGTGAATGGCATGTCACGATGTCAATACAAAAGGTCGAATAGCGCCCGTCTTGATCACTGTTTGTATAGCTCTTAACAGGAAAAAAATGTTCAGAAAAAGATATAAGTACATATGTTGACATGTTTTGTTGTAGATTTTCGCTTTTGTAGTAATTTTTTTTGTTCACATTAAGGTATTACGTGATAATATCGTTGTAAAACCTTTTACAAAAGCAAAAGTATACTCAATCTAATAACTTCTGGGAAAAAGTACTGACTTGAGTCTGTTTCGGTGTTTCTTCAAGTAGAATTTGAGTTGGTAAAAGTGACATTACCGGCCTACTTGCAGAATAAAGTGTGTGTAGCAGACTTTTTTTATTTAATAATGGTAGAGCGTAGTTTCATTTTGTGGAGCCCGTACATAATAACTTTACAAGCATGAGGTAAAAGGTAAAATAACTTTTAAGGATGTTTTCTATATATTTAAGTATTTATTTCTCTATATAAATATGTTTATCTTCGTCTAGTACCCATAGTACAAGCTTTGCTTAATTTGGGACTAGGTCGATTTGATTACGATTGTCCGCAAATATTATACATTATTATTATAGGTAACGTGTCAACTAGTTTTGTATCAGGGTGCCCCAGAAAGTATTGTCACTAATTTAATAAAGAGGTGCAGTTTGCAACTGTAACTTTGTAGGTATGTAAAGGTTGCATTTCGAAACTACTCATAATCTGTTTTCCCCCCATTACCTACCTATTTAGAATGAATCATCGGGCTGTACAATTAGGTACGAGTATATAACATCCTGCGGGTCCGCCTACGATCTTACGTGGGCAGTCGCGCAGGCAGCTTGCAATCTAAACTAAAACTAATTGTAATATTATTAAAACGTACGGAGGCTCTAGTATAATAATTTACCGAAACAAAACGTTACGACCGCGTTCGCGTTTAACTGTCAAACCCCATACAAATTAAGGGTAAAACGTAAACGCGATCGTAACGTTTTGTTTCGGTAAAACTAATACTAGAGCCTCTGTTCGTAAGTTACGACTTGGTAAAATATTTTTTTATAATTTAAAGATTACTATAAGATTAAATGTATAAAGAAAAGATTCAACATACTTCACTGTAGAGTGACCCTTACCTAAATTGTTGCATATTTTCTTATGCTACTTTTATGTGATAAGGCCAATTTTACGGCCTTGGCCAAGTATCTATGATCCCCGCGGCTTCATCTCCATTTACAAGGAGAAAATCTACTCATTCGTTGTAGGTAGGTTCGAGGGTTTATCCCCTATATAAACATTGCCTCTTTATAATCAAATAAATGAATATTAGGGCACAGTCTTACACAAATCGAACAAGCCCCTAGCAAGCTTAATAAGACTTGTATTATGGGTAGGTACTAGACGACGATATATTTCATATACATAGGAAATATACAAGATTCAACAACAAATATTCATGCTCATCACACAGATATTTGCCCTTACCGGAATTCGAACCCGGAACCTTTCAGTTTCGTAGGCAGCGTCACTACCCACTTCGCTAACCGATCGTCTAAAATAATATTAGTATAGACGTACATTTTGTGCATAAGCATAGCAAAAAAATATCACAATGAAATTCCATTCCCAGCATAAAGAATCAGATTAAAGATTCCACATTGAAATTTTACCGACGAATCCAAATGTCACTATCAATGTCTCGGCGATCATTACAAGAAGCGCGGCCGGGACAAAGTTTTCCAATAAGGGTGCCCAGACGATTGAACGGGCAAGAGGCCTATTTTCTCCGCCGCTTCCAATTGCAACCAGATTCCAATACTTTCCATTTTCAGGTAAATACGGCACATTGGACATCTCAATCATATTTGGCGCCTGAGGAAGCACCTTACCGTCTAGAAAGACGCGAATATACTCCAGATCTTTTACCGCGCACGCTGTTAAGTTGTGGAATGAGTTGCCTTTGTCGCCGAGACAGTCGCGGTCTGTTGCGTCACTTAAGATGAATTTGTAGAAGTTGTGGCTTTCCAATGACTTGTGAATTGGTTGAATATAGTATTGATTTATTTATTGTATATTTGCGATATAATATAGTGTGTATTATATTTTATTTTATATGTATTGGCATTTTTTTATTTGTCTAGAATGAATACCTATTTGGTTTTGTTTTCATTTTCTCTGTGTTTTTGTACACGGTATAAGTTGCCTATCTCGGTCTACCTACCTTCCTCTCAATTGCTCAAAGGTTAGCTGGAAGAGATCCCTTATAGGGATAAGTTCGTCTTTGTACTTTGATCTGACGACCGCTTTAGCCTAGTTGGTAGTGACCCTGCCTACGAAGCAAGAGGTCCTGGGTTCGAATCCCGGTAAGGGCATTTATTTGTGTGATGAGCACGAATATTTGTTCCTGAGTCATGGATGTTTTCTATGTATTTAAGTATTTATTTATCTATATAAGTATGTTTATCGTCGTCTGGTACCCATAGTACAAGCTTTGCTTAGTTTGGGACTAGGTCGATTTGTGTAAGATTGTCCCCTAATATTTATATTTATATTTATTTTTCTATTGTGTGACATGTATATTCTTTAACCTGTTATTGTGCACAATGAAGTGCTAACATACATACATACATATATTCTTTATATATCCTTTTGCCTGACATAGTCACACCATCCCAGGCGACTAAATAGCAGCAACTTGCTATTATTTTTGCTAAGCTTGGCGTATTTGCCACCGTCGTGGCATTAAATAAAACTATAGCTCCACCTAGCCGAAGAAAGCGAGTGCCAAAAAAATTTTGCTATTTGATTTTGATACGACGCAACGATTGACAACAGACCTCCACCCAAGTTTCTTTCACTTCTTGATGTTTTTTGGCTTCTGTGTAAAGATGGGCGGTTACAGATCGGCTTCTTGGAAGAATTCATTTTGTTACAGAAGAGTTTGGAGACAATGTTACAATCTTTTCACTTCTCATGCTCAAAAAGTGCGTCATATTAGGCTTAGCAAGCGGGGCTAAAGTAGTAGATACATTTAGCCCCTAGGAAAAATATTTATACAAATTTATGATTTGTAAAACATTTTAATTTGACTAATCAAAACAGTTCACCGTACTACGTCCACCAATCACAACTCTTTTAAAAAACATTTGTATTTGCTATCATCTAACCAGAATACAGCTAAATATTAAAGTCGACCAATCAGGAAACAGAATTAATTTCAAACGTTAGGTGTTTTTTATTCCCTTATTCACAATCATTAAAAAAATAAAAGCCTCTGCCCGTCTATAGCCGCGTTCAAACGTTGAACAATCTTTTCGCCGTGGTATTTATTATTGATTGCGGATGGATAATCTTTGTTTTTACTATTTTCTCACAGTCGAAGTAAAAAGTAGAGTGTACTTATATGAGTAACTCTGTCTAAAAGCCATATTACCCCTCGAACTATTTTTCTTCATTTCGTTCGGGAAAACAAACATCTCGTGGTAATATGGCTGTTTTTACTCTTGTCATACAATCTACTATTATTGGTAGCTGAATTATGTGAATCGTTGTTTGTAAATTGGCGCTGGATTTTCATTTTCTGTTGGGATAGTGAAGATGGCGTATTAGTTTAACAGAAGCTGTTCTATTAACACGTTGCACGTTGCTTAAAGCGTTGCTTGCGTTGTTGGTAAATACCAACTACTGTTTTGCTTTCCCGGTAGTTCCTCTAACCCCACCTGACCTTACATACATGAAAAGAAGTTATGTTGCAGGTGTTAATGAAAACTTTAGTCACTACACTTATAATTTCCCGATCTAAATGTCACTTTTTGTACAGGAAAATGACAGTTAAAGTTGTCCTAACGCGCGTTTAAAATGTTATCAACTCTGGGACAAATCTTGGAACTAAATTTTGAACCAGTTAATCTCAACCGATTGAGGTCTAATTTTGTATGGATGGATTTGGAATGGAAATTCAGTACTTAACCGACGTAACCCCATTGAGTTTGAGCTCGTTAGAACAAGTTTTAAACGTTCAAATAAATGGTTCTGGAGATTACCCCCTACACACAATATGACAACGCCTGCCGAGATTTGCGAACAATAGTGTAAACTACATCTACCGCGGTCGGGTGAATTTGCACCTTGGATGTGTTCGAGTTAAAACAATACTTGTAATTTTGATGCAACTTAATTGACTCTTATGAGTACGGCTTAGCCGACCTATGGTGCAGTGTGCGTTGAACGCGCTAAATACTACTACTACACATACCACTGCACTGCACGTCGCGTACAGCGTCAAGTTGTATTCCAGTACAACAGATCTCTACATCTTTATAGAACTATGGACTAAAACTCGTCACCGTCACGTGATCGTGGCGTGAGCATAATAATATTCTAAACTTCCTGTGTAGATCCCTTGAAGCGAGCTTTCAATTACGATTCAAATTTATCACAGCACCACACCTAAACTACAAAACTGTGCCCATTAACCTCAAAAGTTCGAGTACCATTAAACTCTTTGGCACAACTCGTGTGAGCTTTCAAAAACAAATTAAAGTTAGTCTAGAGTCCGAGCTACGTGCGAATTTAATGATAAATGCGAGGAAATTAGGTCACGGATTGCATGAAGTGTAAGGGAAAAATTATACGGAGGGAAAAAAGACTTATGTACACTACTGGAACATTACTGGAAAATGGGAAATCTATATGTGCGCAGTCGACGTCAAAGACTTTTGCATATGGTTCGTAATATTGTGTAAGGTGAATTGTATGCATATATCCGACAATTACTCTACAGAATAATATATTTTTTACAATCTTTTATTTCGTTTCAGCTGTCCCGTTGTCGGTCTGTCCGTAATCAAATCTTGCAAGTTAAATTTGACCCACTTCCCGGTGACCGATTGAGCTGAAATTTTGGGTATAGGTATAGTTTGGATGACAATTCAATATTATGGTACCATCGAGCTGATCTGATGATGGAGACGGAAGGTGGCCATGGAAATTCAGTACTTAACCGACGTAACCCCGTTGAGTTTGGGCTCTTGAGAATCGCTTCAATGAGTAGTTGATGGTGGTATACAGAAAAGTAAAGTCGGCAATAAAAGCTTGTACCAAAAATGAAATTTTTGACAGAAACTTTTTTACATACAAAACTAACAGAACAAATAATTTAGACTATTTTCACCTAGGTTACGTAGGTTACCTTTTATACCATAGAGCGAAAAGTAGGAGCAAATCGACGAACCTTACCTAATTCGTTACAGATTAAATAAATTATTAAATACAAACAGTTCACACAAATTACAATAAGAGAAACAAAAAAAACAAAAAATACAAAACTTAAAAGAACATTAAAATAACATAAAACATTCAGTTTTTATGCACAGAAATAAACTGTGTGCGTTGCAGCAAGACAAAAAGGCTCCAACTTAGTGCGCAGCTTTGCTCGCAATTAAGCAAAAATACTGGTATTCTGTTAGAACCCAGAAAAATATATGTGTAGAAAATATATATGGAAGGACAAACATACATAAACAAATAGTAATTTTACTTATATAATTCAAAAATAACAAACAAACCTACAAATATTTGGTATGTGGCCATTATACAGAACGTGGTAACACGATAAAAAAGAAGAAAATAAAATGCACAGTCACACAACGAAATCTGCAACCGTGCGGAATTCCTACCACTTGCTTTTGTATGAGCATCTTCTTAAAGTGTGACTTAAATGAATGTTTCAATGGTCAGCATCTAATTAGTGGAGGAATGTTATTCCAGCATTTGGTTGCAAGATAACGGAAACTACCTGTAAAAGCGACACATCACAGGACAGCTCCTGTGTGGGTGTACTTCCAAGAGACATCGACGTGTCGACCTGGTGCCATGCCTTTTGTCGTTCGTTACCTTTTATACCATAAATCGAAAAGAAGGAGCCCCCATTAGCGGGGCTCCGCCAACTTGCTCGTACTGTCCCTACTCCCTACAAAAATGCAGATTTCGTGTATTGCAGCTTCCTCGTTCTACTTCAACCTTTAATGAGTATTATGCCCCATTTCAAAAGCTATTTCGCGGGAACCTGGTTTTATTAGTCATTCACACCAGTTTTTTACAAGTTTCTCAATACACGAGGTGTATTATAAGTTTAATATATGTATCTGTAACATTTGTGTCTGTATGTGTCAAGGAAGAACCATTTTGAGTGCGGTTTCTTTTAGAAAGAAAGAAAGAAAACATTTGGTCGTGTCAAAAAGAAAAAAAGACAAACTGAGGACACATACGGCCATACACATTTGTCACGAAATGGCCACAACTCAGCGTAACGCTGGCAGGGCCAGCGCTGGTCTTCCGTTGTGGTTTTAATCGATATTATAATTATTATATATTGTTTGTCTGTCTAGATTAAATAAGATACGAGTATGTGTCATGGGTGTTTAACCCATTTGTGCCCAGATAACTCATATTTATTTAGGTGTCTCGAACTTTTGCAATCAGCCCCACTTAATAAAAATTCAAGAACAGATGCTAGTCAAATACATAAACTCAAACTAGCTCTGACATGGATTTACCTATCAGAGAGGTCGGTGAAGCTATAACTCAGGCGATTTGGGTCCACTCCAACTTAGACGCGGTGCCTTAGCCGAATTTTTCCAACAAACGATCATATTTCACAGAAACTATCGAAAAGGAATAGAACCAACGTCGCTTAGGACCTTTTGCCATGTTTCCTGATATTAATAGCGTGTTAAACGTCCTAAAAGATGCGGTGGCTTGGAAAAGCTTCAATTCTGAAATCAATTTGAAGGGAATTTGTTTGAGGTAGTTTGATAGAGTAAGTTCCGATGGTAAGAAGTGGGTTTGAATTAAAACTTTTGTGCGATTCATTGCTTCGGTGTCTTTCGTAGGTTTTTTTGTATCCAGTGAGCAAGTTTCTTGAGAATTAGAATTCAATCCTGAGTAAAGAAGAGGCGTGATGCCTTTTTGTGTACAAACTCTTCAGGTAAAGTACAGTCAACCGAAGAGAAACGTGACCCGCTCTGCATGGAAAATTTGCATGCAGACGAATCATGTTAAGCCGGTGCATTGGAAGTTATCGCGTGCTTTGAAACGCCGTTCTGACTAGATTAAGAAACAATAAGGTCTGATTTTCAGATATATGATTCTTGACTATATATTGTTTTTCTGATTTTACCGATACATGATTGCTTAAAATTTCTTCGATAGAAAAAACTCCAAAGTTGGGTCTGTATTTTCCTTTTTTTACTCAGCCTACTCAAACGATACATTATTTTACGACACCATCAAGTTAATACTATAGTATTTTATCTCATCTAAAATCTCACTTTATGAAATTTAAATAAAACTTCTCTAAGTTAGGTATTTATCGAAATTTGACCAAAAAGCCATTCCCGAAGAGTGTTCCATCTCTTTTTCTCGTGCGCGGAAGGCATAAGCGTGTCTTTGTCTAGGGGGCGTGTTCGACTCGAATCAAGGCATCCCCTTAAGCAGCTGAGTGTACATATATTATCTGATAAATTCTAGGCTTTTGCAAATAGTTATGAGGATGGCTTTCTGTAAACGCCGAAAAGCATGCCATGATTAAGACCTGGATCACACTAACGCGGCCAGCGGCGCTGGCGTTCAATATAGTAACAGTTAATGTCAAGTTTAACCGCCACCGTAGGTAGGCCGCGCCAGTGTGATTCAGGCTTAACGCGGCCATATGATATGCCCGCAGAAGAGTTTTTAACGTTAAAACGACATATATTTTATTTTATAGTCACCCAGTCTAATGTCAAGGTATATAATTAACGGGCATCAGAAGTTTAAATTGTTCATTAACTATTTATGCCCAGTAAGGTGGCGGCCTACAGATTCTGCAAATTACTTTGAGTTGACTATGAATGTTTGAGAGAGTTGGGGTTTTGTCGTATTTATAATTCTGTTTAAGTTTGATAAACAGCTTAAATTATAAACTATTGTGTTATAGGCAACGAGTTTACTAGACTTTAGGTTCCAATTTGTTGGACTAAGCGTAAATCATGTACTAAATTCATAAACTTGGATTAAGTGAGAAATTAATGTATTACTTTATTCATTTAACACGGACAAAGGAAATGTTACAGACAATTGATAGTTGACAACAATCAAAATCTATTAATCTCACATTACTAATAAACAAAGCTCGCGAAAAAATAACGCTTGAACTTACTGTTCTATTTAAAAGATTTTTATGTAAGTACGTGATGTTTAAAAAGGCCGCTTATGATATATGATTAGGCGCAGCTTAGCCCCCCCTGATATAAATCATTATACGACGTCATCAGATCCGACCAGGGGACCGATTTTTGACTTTGGAGCGCTCGACTCTTCCACTCGAAAACTGTAAAAAATTATGAAATGCTGTTTTGAAATAGCGATAGAAAATTGAAAAACGAGTGGTATTGACCATTCCTATTCAATTCTATTGGTAGAAAGTAAGTGCCTGCCATTTTGACACTACAAACGTATTTTTAACCGACTTCAAAAAAGGAGGAGGTTCTCAATTCGGTTGTATTTTTTTTTTCAATGCTTGTTACCTCAGAACTCCGTCATTGATGAGCCGATTCATAAATTTTTTTTTTGTTTGTAAGTATATCCTTCCAGGTGGGTCCCATTTTTTTGAAAATTCAATTGGATGATGAGATCCATGAAGAATTTAGGGAATTCCTCAATTATATGAGGCACGCGTGTAGTGATTTTGGTATTATCTATTATAACTCGTGTATTTACACCCGGAAATCATAAATTTGGTGAAATGGAATTGATGAAGACCACAGATGACTTGTGGAATTCCTCAATTATGTACTTAAAAGTACAAAAGTATATCACAAATTCCGTTGAAATCGCAACTAATGAAGTGCCAAAGGTGATCCTTGTGGAATCGGCGAAAGTCCTCAAATATTATCGACCCACATATACAGCGATTCGGTTTTTTTCTCTAATAATCAACGCATTTGGTCTCGGAAATCAGTTCATGTGGTATAAATTGGAAAACGAATGTGGAAATGTTCTTGTGGCTTGGTGGTGTACAAAATTGAAGTCGGTTAAAACTTTGTTTTTAAAGTAAATTATCTTATATTTGATTTACGAGCGATCGAAAGTCAAAAATCGACCGTCGATCAGACCGTCATCATGTATGATTAAAAATTGACGTTTTGATCATAAAAAATCGTGACGTCATCGGTTCCCATTGCCATTTTCATTGTCTGATGTACGGTTAAGTTTTACTTAAGTTATATTCATGTCACGTCTAACCTGTCCGTTTTGTGACAGGAAATACTCATTTGACATTGACGATCAACTTCGTGACTGCAACGCAAGTTGTAAGTTTCTTCGCTTAGTTTCCAATAGGTGGCGTTGAAAACACTGATTTAATTAAGGTATCCTACAAATATTATAAATGCGAAAGTTAAAATGTTTAGATGTTTGGATGTTTGGTACTTGAATTTCACGAGGAAATCCTAACCAAAGACCACAAACATCATTTTAATTTAATACAAAACACTCTATAAGTACATCAAAATTATATCAGAAAACCTCATTTAAGGTGTATTGTGTCACCTGAAAATGCTGCTGGCGGTGAAGTGAGATAACATTCGTGAAGCTTACATTGTGTCGACCCTAACCTTAATTTTTGCCATAATAGAAAACATTGTTAAGTAAATGAACGTTCAGAAATACCAAAATAATGCAGCACTTCTTGAAGACTTTATACCTTTGATACAAGGGCCATTTTGCTTTAGTAGATGGATTGCTTTAATCTTGTTTTTGTTACAAGTGTCTGTCAGAACCTTGTAGGTACGGGGTTTGTGTTGGAAATAAAAAAAACGGTCAAGTGCGAGTCAGACTCGCGCACCGAGGGTTCCGTACAAACGTTCACAGAACATAACCCCGTCTTTACCCGCCTATTCAGTTTAGAAAAATCTTAAGAACGCATATCAGAAGTTGCCGTCAGGAGGACAGGCGCATTGACGGTGTATTTCGATACAAACTTTCAGGACGAAAAATCGATGTATGTTGGTTTTTCCGCGATATTTATTTAGTTTACACCGTTTACTTTTCCTGTAATATTTAAATTATTGTTAATCTTATGTAATTATAAAAAAATATCGCCTGGTAAACTTCGGAGATAATTGAAATGATATTTTTTTAAACATTTTTCTTCATAAATCGAAATTTGTTCACTGTAAAAAAATAAACAGCTCTACAATGCGCATCTATTATAATAAATAATAATAATAAAGCCTTTTTATTTCCCATATATCTTATACATAATTTACATCTATTTTTTATTTTTTTAACTTAATTTATGGGGACCCCTGTTGTAGGGTATAGGCCTCCTCCAGATTCTTCCACCTCGTTCTGTCCTGGGCTACTGATAGCCAGTTTTTGCCGGTTACTTTAGTAATATCGTCCGCCCATCTTTGTCGTGGATGTCCGACTTTTCTTTTCCCAGTCGGACCGGCCCATTTGGTAGCGGCGAGGGTCCGGCGCTGGTCGGTGCATCTTGCTACGTGTCCGGCCCATCGCCATTTCAGTTTTAAGGAATGATGTAATGCGTCTGTCAATTAAGTCCTTTTTCTAATTATTTGACTTTTTATTTTATTTATTGTTCTTAGGTTTAGGATGCTTCGTTCCATGGCTCGTTGACAACTGATTATTTTGTTTTTAATGTTTTTTGTATAGGCCCAAGTCTGGGACCCGTAGGTCAAGCAGGGTAGAATACAGGTTCACAGTTTTTTTCATACTTAGATTGTAGTCACCTTTCAGTATGTCTTTGTGCGCCCAATATTTATTCCAACTACAGGTAATTCGCCTATTGACCTCCTCTTCGTTGCTCGTCTTGGAAAATGATACCTGTTTACCTAAGTATATGTAGCTGTCCACGTATTCTAATTCGACGTCATCTAATAATTTACTTTAAAAACAAAGTTTTAACCGACTTCAATTTTGTACACCGCCAAGCCACGAGAACATTTCCACATTTGTTTTCCAATTTATACCACATGAACTGATTTCCGAGACCAAATGCGTTGATTATTAGAGAAAAAAACCGAATCGCTGTATATGTGGGCCGATAATATTTGAGGGCTTTCGCCGATTCCACAAGGATCACCTTTGGCACTTCATTAGTTGCGATTTCAACGGAATTTGTGATATACTTTTGTACTTTTAAGTACATAATTGAGGAATTCCATAAGTCATCTGTGGTCTTCGTCATCAATTCCATCAACGCCGTCGATTTCGTCAACATTAAACATTCCGATGATCCCACTGCTGCTCTGCTGAACAGTTCCCATCTCGGAGTATCCGGGCCAGGCACACGAGTTAACGCCGTGGAACACCTTTCACCGGAATGTAAAATGCTTCACGCGGAGACTCGAAGGGTGGCTAAGGCTAAGGGGTTCAATTTTGTATGGACTCGGTACGGCAAAATTTATGTGCGCAAGGATGAGAACTCTGATGCTATCCATATTAAATATACCAATAGTCTAAACAAAATAGTGTAACTATGTTCTTGATCATACTTTGTTACTTATAATTATATACTAAATAAGAGCAACTATAATGTTAATATATTACCAAAATGTTAATAGGATACGTAGCAAGTTAAAAGAAATATATCTTAACATCTTAAACTGTAACTACGACATTATTTGTCTCACGGAAACGAACTTAAATGACTGAGTTTATGACTCCGGATTTTTGGACTCTAGGTACAATATTTATCGCAGAGATCGCGGATCTACTTCGCTCAGCAAAACAGAAGGAGGTGGTGTTGCTATTGCTATAAAAAAGCAACTGACCGTTGATCGTTTGAGCACGTGGGAGAGTGAGATTGAGGATCTCTGGCTTCAAGTTAAAATTACCAATTGTCGTACTTTGATCATTTGCCTTTGCTATTTACCACCAGACCTTGAAAAAGACAAACTTAAGTCGTTCTTTTCTAACTGCCAGAAAAGAATGTCGCACACTAATAACATTGATTTCATTTTATTGGGTGACCTTAATGCCCCTCACATTCACTGGGCAAAAGCCCCTAGCTCGTCACATATGTTATCATCAATTTCTACACACGATATTAGATCCGATCTACTACTTGAAACTATTTCTCTATGCAACCTCACACAATATAATAATGTACCAAATAAAAATAATAGGTTTTTAGATCTCATTTTGTCAAGTCTCAACAATGTTCATGTCTATGGTGCTGTCCCACTAAGCCGCATTGATGCACATCATCCGGCTTTGCTAGCAGATATCCACATCGATGCTTCACCACCCAAGACGATGAATTCTAGAAATACAGATAGACCTAATTTTTATAAGTGTAACTACGACGAGCTTCGGAAGGACTTAGCCGCAGTTGACTGGGAACAGACTTTGTCATGCGCCTCCGTGGATGTTGAAGTCCAAATATTTCATAAGAAGTTAAATGAACTTATAAAGAAACATGCACCTAATAAAAAAGTACGAAACCAGTTATACCCAAACTGGTTTAGCCCTGCTTTAGTTCGCGCCTTAAAAGAAAAGTTAAAGTATCACAAACGCTATAAAAAGTTTGGCAACCCTCTCGACTACGACACGTTGATCTTTTACGCGCACGTTGCAAGAAACTTATTGATCGTTGTTACAAAATCTATATCAGTTCCGTACAAGTATCTATTAAACACAACATAAAGCATTTCTGGAGATATGTCAAAGACAAAAAAGGCGCCACTTCTATTCCTGTCACAATGAAATACAATAATTTGGTGTCATCAAATCCCACGGAGGTTTGTGAAATGTTCTCGAGCTACTTTGGTTCAGTTTTTGAAAAATCAACTGGCTCTGACATATATGTATTTCCAGTGGCCCCGTCGCAGAATACAACCTTAAGCGACATCAATATTAGCATTGACCTTATACGAGCTAAGATCAAAGGTCTGAACTGTAAGAAAGGCCCGGGCCCTGATGGTATTCCTCCACTGTTTATTTAAAAGTGCTGTGATGAACTTTGCCTACCGCTTTGTATCATTTTTAATAAATCTCTCAACACTGGTAATTTCCCTGCACTCTGGAAAACGGCTCATATCATACCAATATATAAGTCAGGAGACAATAACTATTGCCAAAATTACAGGCCGATTAGTATTTTATCCGTTTTTCCAAAATTATTTGAATCAGTTATGTACAATTACTTTTATTCCCATTTTAAAATGTTTGTATCACCCAGTCAACACGGTTTCGTTCCTAATAGGTCCACTATCAGTAATCTACTGGTATACAAAAATTATCTATGTAATGCATTTGCTAAAAGGACTCAAGTAGATTCTATATATACCGATTTTTCAAAGGCCTTCGACAAAGTCAACCATTCAATCCTAATACAGAAACTAGAAGGTTATGGTATTCACGGGAACTTGCTAAGATGGATTCGTTCTTATCTTGATAACAGAAGTCAACTTATAAACATAAAAGGACATCTTTCTGTGCCAATCACTATTTCATCTGGTGTGCCGCAAGGATCGCATTTAGGCCTCTCCTCTTTATCGTTTTTATCAACGACCTGGTTCAGCAATTGTCATGCCCTTGTCTATTATACGCAGACGATCTTAAGATATATTCTAGTATAACTAAAACAGAGGACTGTGTAATCTTGCAGGATAACCTTAATGCTATTGTTGATTGGTGTGTTGCAAACCGCATGTTTTTAAATTCTGATAAATGCTACATTATTTCTTTTACAACACCCAAGCAAAAAATAGTTTTTAATTATTCTCTTAGCGGTTTTAGCTTAAATCGTACGTCTGTTGTTCGTGATCTTGGTATTAACTTTGATGAAAAATTAACCTTTCATAATCACTATGACGTTTTAATATCCAAGTGCACTAAATTGGTCGGTTTCATTTCTCGCTCCACAAGAGACTTCAGGAATACAAACACTTTCAAATATTTATATTACGCCTTGATTAGAAGCTCTTTAGAGTATGGTTGCGTTATTTGGTCACCATATTACAAAGTTCATATCGATAGGATAGAAAAAGTCCAAAAGCAGTTTCTTAACATCCTTTGCTTCAGGCTTTAGCTAGGGCGCAATCTAAGGTCATACCTCAGCAGGCTGAAACAATTCAACATACCATCTCTTTCATCTCGTAGAAAATGTAGTGAATTGATTACATTATACAAAATTGTACACTCACACATTGATTGTCCTTCCCTTCTTTCTCTCTTGAACTTTATCACCAGGTACAAAGCTCGTAATCCATCACACAGATTATTCCAACTCGAAATTTACAAAAATAACACATCATTTTATAATCCCGTTGTCTGAATGTGCCGTTTGTATAATGATATGGTGGCTGAACATCCTTCTTTCGACATCTTTATACACACCCTACCCTCGTTTAAAAATAAAGTTAAAGATGCATTCAAATTAGGCATTTAAGATTTAAGATTTAAGTTAGTTATTAACTCAATATTCTGTTATTCTGGTTAATTTTAAATGTAAATAAAATGTTATGCACATTGCCTATCCCTGTAAGTTGGGCAATACTCATATGTAATTCCATCTAGTGAACAGTTTGTCTAAGTTATTAATCTTTCTGTGCACACACTGTTTAGAATTGTAGTCCAGATCTAGACACTAAGCTTTTAATGTACTCAATGTATGACTGTAATTTGTTGTGTGAGCCTAATAAATAAAATAAAATAAAATTCCACTTCACCAAATTTATGATTTCCGGGTTACACGAGTTATAATAGATAATACCAAAATCACTACACGCGTGCTTCATATAATTGAGGAGTTCCCTAAATTCCTCATGGATCCCATCATCCAACGGAATTTTTGAAAAAAATGGGACCCACGTATAAGCGTAGGTATACTTAAAAATAAAAAATAAAAATTACGAATCGGCTTATCAATAAAGGGGTTTTTCCAAGGTAACAAACATTGAAAAAAAAATGGTAAAAAAAATTGAAAAAAATACATTCGAATTGAGAACCTCCTCATTTTAATAAAATGGAACTTTTAGTGCTGTTCGTCATTATTTTCGTTTTATTTAGGTTCATGTGCAGACCAGCTTTTTTGCTCTCTATATTAAGCTCGTGTATCATTTTTTCCAGCTTTTGGTGGGTTTCAGCAAAAACTACAATGTCGTCTGCAAATCTAAGGTGGTGAAGTCGTGTGTTATTTATTTTGATTCCTTCTGTTGTCCATTTCAGTTCGGCGAATATGTTTTGCAGGACGGCTATAAAAAGCTTGGGAGACAGTGGGTCGCCTTGCCTAACGACTCGGCCTATTCTAAACTCATTGCCTCTTGTTTCTAGCTTAACTCTGCTTACATTGTTTGAGTAGATGTTTTATAAGATTCTAGTTATTTCTGGGCTTATTTTGCATGCTCTAAGTTTTCCAAATAAAGCTATGATGTAATAACAAAAGCTTAATGTTATTAAAGATTAATACACATATATAGAGTGTTATTAAACTCACTATATTTCTCTACAACTTGTTAATAGTATGGATGTGGTCCATGGTCGAAAATCCGGAGCGAAATCCTGCTTGTTCCACTGGTTGCATGCTGTCTATTTGGGGATTGATTTTGTCTTGTATGATAGTGCTGAATAGTTTGTACACAGTAGACAACAGACTTATAGGGCGGTAATTGGCTATGTCCAGAGGGTTTCCTTTTTTATATAAGAGTATGATGTCCGAGCTGTACCATTGTTTAGGAGCTTGCCCTGTGTTTAGGACCATGTTAAATATGCACGTGAGTGGTTTAGTCAGTAGTGGTGCCCCGATTTTGACTCGTTTCTTAAGCCATCCGGCCCAGGGCTTTTCTACACGGCACCCAGGGCGCATCTATTATTGCTTGCTTTGTGCTTGTGCTATCAAAATACCCCAATTGACCCAATCCCTCTATCCTCCATTTTTCATAGAAAATATAAATATATATTTTATTATTTCCTTTTCCATACTCGCTTACAACTATTTCCAGGCTCATTTACAAATAGTCCAAATTTAAAATTGATAGCACAAGAAGTTCTTGAGATATTTAACGTTGTGACAGACAGACGGACAGACGGACGAAGTCGCACCATAAGGGTTCCTTTTTACCTTTTTGGTACGGAACCCTAAAAATCTCCAATTTAGGTTTGACAAATGAATACATTTTACTATATGAGTCTATGACATTTTAATATTACATTCAGTTATGATTCGAAATTTTCATTTTTACTTATTTTCATTATCGAGCTCAATTTAAAAACTGTCAGTTTTGTGACTGAGCTGAATGCGTCTGACAGTTATCGTCACTTGTGCGAGAACGACTGGCCACGGTTAAAATGTAACTTTAATGTCCAAATACTTTATGAACTTATTCATATGCCATACATTTAAAATTTATGAATGCTTACTAAAATAAAAATAACTAGGTACGTACTTTATTTGAATATTAGCTTCGGCTTTCGCATTTATAATATTAATTAGTATGGATCTATAAATTTACCCGTTTGTTTCAGGTAAAATCATGAGTTTTTTTTGTTAGGATATTTAATTAGTTCACAAATTTTAACTTGGCTCTTTTAATCGAGTACGGCATCTTACCTAGCAACAGTTGATGTTAACTAAACTAAAAAAAACTCTTAATGTGACACGAATCACTGGTATAATCCCATATTAAATACGAATATCATTGATATTCATCTCCGACTGTAAGTTCTGTCCAATCTACGCTGGAATACTTTTTTTCCACTCAATATCGTCAAAGGCGATCTGACAGCCGCTGCGTAATCATTTGGCGGTGACTGGCCACTTTTGAGCCTCCATTCAAAGTCACTAGAAAAAAATGCGATATCTTTTTCCCGTCTCATTGAACGCTTAGAGGCGAGACTAGGACAGCATTAGTGACTAGAGTTTTCTCAATGCTGAACAAGTTTAGAAGTAAAGGTATTGCTTTGATCGCCCCGTTACCTATATCCTTCAACGAGCCCTTAATATATTTTCCGTTTTTAGGTCATTGTTGTCTTTATTTATTCTATCAGCTTGAGGCTATGGAAGAATGGGCTTAATTGACTCTGGCTGGATTTAGATACTCTTTGTTGCGATCGCTTTTGTGGTGTTCGAAATTTGAAAATATTTAAAGAACGCGTTCGAGTGACGGGCTATTTATTAACGGTGTTTGGAGAGGCTTTGTGGTTTCGGGGAAATTGACGGTTGGAAATTACGAGAAGTGATGTTTTCATGTTCCGTCTTATTTAAATAAAATAAAGAGAATTTAATGTTTATGTATAATGTATTGTCGAGGTTTTTTGTGAATGTAGGTACTTACATTATTAGATAAATTAGCAACATCAGATAATTACACAAACCTAATCGTTCAATCGATAAATGGTCTGATGTTTAAGGGATGAAAAATGATTACATTTATAGTTATAGCATTAAGATTTTTTTTATACATACAACGACGGTGGCAAACAAGCGTACGGCCCGTCTGATGTTAAGCGGACACCGCAGCCTATAGACGCATGCAACTCCAAAGGAGTAACATGGGCGTTGCCAACCCTTGATATGTTTGAGGATTTGCCATGTTGACAGCTGAAGGAACAAATTCCCTCGCTCTCAACACGACGCATCCTCGGGAGCTCTGGCGACCTTGCTCACCTCCAGGTACACAACACTACTACAGAGCAAGTAGTAGTGTTATTATTCGTCTCGCAAGATTATAATCGTTCTTAAACTACATGTAAATTCAAGCAGTACACCCAACACGTTAGTTGATAGCAGGAAAATAGTACATTACTTACCAAGGGCTGTAAAAGAAAGAAAGACCGAAATCGCAAGTATTTGTGACCTGAGCCGCAGGCAAGGGTTGTAAATACGCGATAGAGGGCTTTCTTTTTTACTGCCCGTGGTGAGTACACAATTTTACGTCTTCACCTGGCCACAATGCGAGTTTTAACGTACGCGCAGCGTGCGGTAAAACTCACATTATGGCCAGGTGTGAGGTAAATAAATTTATACATTGCTCATAAGAATAATTCAGAAAGTATTAGGAAAACCTCACGCTTCAACTTACTTTAGAGGAATTCTGTAATATAAAATAATAATGGAATGTAAAGTAAAGAATTCAAAATTCCCGTAGTATTGTTAAAGGTTGTTCTAGGCACATCCTGACATTATTCATTGCTATAAAGTGGCCGTCAATAGAATTAGCTAAATATGTAAACAAACCGCCATATTAAAATTGTCTTTCACTATGGCGGTTTGTTTACATAGTTAGCGAATTCCATTGACGGCGACTTTAATTATTTTTACCTCGGGCATGTTTATTATAATGAGTGTTATGTCATAATGTCTTAAATTAATTATTATTTATTATTACCTATCTTACATTTAAGTATTGTAATGTTTTCAGACACAATCTATATTGTACTTGAATAATGAACTTGAACTTTTGATATATAAAAGATTTTTAAATACAAAATTACGACTTCACTTGTTTGTTTCCCTACAATCCTGTATTATACTTATATTATATCATGTCGTATTTTTTTTATTATCCATCCTATCTTTAGTATTGAAAATGTAGTCAAATGGAGAAAAAATTGATGCAAAAGGTTAAATCGCGAAGTTATAAGTGTCCAAAGTTTTAAGAAGGGGTATGTTTTGTCCCTTTTTCGCAAAACGCAACTTCATATGAAACGATGACGCTTGTAGATTGTGACGATTGTGACGTCAACGTGCCCTGCCCCATCGTGCTCGGCGCCACCGTCGATGCGGCCTGCCGCGCGCGCGACGCGTGACGCGGCAGCCTCGCGTATCGTGAAGTCGCACACTGTTTGCGTTTTCTCTCTAACAAGCAATATTAAAACGGTGGTAGCTTCGTAATTCTTGGAGATATCTGATTGGGATTTTTGTCACTAGGCATATTTTTTTGCCTTCCTTCTTTTGGAGTAATAATAATTTTCGAGTCTACACCCCTATTTATCTGCTTTGCCTTAAGGTTAACTGGTAGAGACGGCTTTACAGCATTAAGTCCGCCATTTGTACTACAAGTTATTCTTATAAATAATTCCTCATACTGACAAAGCATTTTTGACGTTTCATAAAAAGTTTCTGATCTCTATTGCTGGATTTGTACTTTCTTATACAATAGTATATATATATACTGCACAGAACAAAATAAGGGCCATTGTAATAATTGGACATAAACTAATTGATAAGTGGCTAATTATGAACTCTCGTATAAGGATACGAATGTATTCTGAAGGCAGAATCTAACCTCTTTCATGCTGGAGTTTAAGTCTAAAAGCTAGAAAAAAAAAAACTGTTTAATATAATTTTCACGCAACGATCACCATACTTGTGGCCCCTATTTTCTTTTGAGTAGTATATGTAGTGCAATAAAAGTTTTATCTAATAAAAAAAAATGGTTTTTGAATGTAATACCTACAGTCCAATACTATATTTTTATAAAAAATAATTGAACCCAATTCTATTCAAACCATTTTTAAACCATTACAACCACAACGCATGCTCGGCATTTTTCCACTCCCCCATGCTTTCCTGTCATCTTTCAAACACCCTCAACATAAATTTGATTATTATATTTATATTAAAAATATGCTCGTCATTTCCTTACATTTGGGGTGGCTGACAATAATGTAATAACCTAATAACGCAATCTGGGGATGTGAGGCTACTGTAATTTGAATCTTGTGACGTTTATTTCACGGTTGATTTCCCTTTGAAGATTTCGCTGTGGTTAAAACCTTTTAGTTTCAAGAAATGTAATATCATTGACAACGTAATTTTACAATGCTGACGTGTAATGTTATTATGTTATTAATTATGTTCTATAATGAAGGTATGTAGAAATAAATCCTACTATAATATTATAAATGCGAAAGTTTGGATGTTTGGATGTTTAGATGTTTGGATGTTTGTTACTCAATCACGCTTAAGCGGCTTAACCGATTTGGATGACATTTTGCACGAAGATATTTTATAGCCTGACTTAAAATATAGGATAGTTTTTATCCCGGGTCCACGCAGACGAAGTCGCGAGTGGTAGCTTGTAGCGTATATTTTGAAAGAAAATTGAATTCGTTATTTAAAGGTTTCTGTCTGCGAGAGATATACAGTGTTTTTTTTAAATGGGACAGTATGGGAAAATCCGAATCTACAGGAGATAGAGGCAAAGTGTCCAAGGAGGCATTAGGTGTTTTTTTAAGTAAACAAATTTAGCTCGTTAAAATTTTTGGTCAAGCGTGAGTTGTTCTTAAAAAATTATAAAATTGGTCAATTTTTTTTTGACGCGGGTCGGCTCTGTTTCATATAAGGATTATTTCATTGTAGGGAAAGAAAAAAATCTGAACAGCAGAAGTTGGTCAAATTTAATGAAAACTAATCTTCATACAGTTGGTTTATTACTTGAGTAAATGTTCGATGTGGCCGCCGTCTTTTCTTATGCAGGTACGAGCACGCTTCAAGACACTTCTAGTTGCATTTAACAGAGACTTATGGTGAATGGTGTTTAAAGTGTTGTAAACAGCATCTTTTAATTCTTGTACGGAGTTGTATCGGGATTCATAAATTCGAACCTTAAGGTAACCCTATAAGAAAAAATCTAATGGCGTTAAGTCGGGCGATCGTGGGGGCCACTTTATCGGCCCATATGTACCCATCCAACGGTTTGGAAACTGCTCGTCCAAACATAGTTTACTTGCCCTACTGTTGTGGGAATAATGGAATAATTTTAATTTTTTTTTACACGCCTAGGCATTTGTAACAATATTAAAAGGCGAATACTGCAATTGTATGAAGATTAGTTTTCATTAAATTTGACAAACTTCTGCTATTCAGATTTTTTTCTTTCCATACAATGAAATAATCCTTACATGAAACAGAGCCGACCCGCGTCAAAAAAAAAAATTACCAACTTTATAATTTTTTAAGAACAACTCACGCTTGACCAAAAATTTTAATGAGCCAAATTTGTTTACATAAAAAACACCTAATGTCTCCTTGGACACTTTTCCTCTATCTCCTTTAGATTCGGATTTCCCCATACTGTCCCATTTAAAAAAACACTGTATAGAGTACCTACTAGCCCGCACCTATACCCCGCCTACCTACCCGCTAGCCCGCTATGCCCGTGACTTTGTTTTCCGAGATAAAACTACCTATGTCCTTTCCTAGGACTCCAACTATTTCTATACCAAATTTCACCTTAATCGATTCAGCGGTTTAAAGGGGTGAAGAGGTAACAGACAGACAGACAGACACACTTTCGCATTGATAATACTAGTATGTTAACGGGAGCGGGTGTCGTTACTAAACTAATTCTAATTAAATATAAATATAAATATATAAATATTATAAAATATAAATATTATTAGTGGACAATCTTACACAAATCGACCTAGTCCCAAACTAAGCAAAGCTTGTACTATGGGTACCAGACGACGATAAACATACTTATATAGATAAATAACTACTTAAATACATAGAAAACATCCATGACTCAGGAACAAAATATTCGTGCTCATCACACAAATAAATGCCCTTACCGGGATTCGAACCCAGGACCTCTTGCTTCGTAGGCAGGGTCACTACCAACTAGGCTAAAGCGGTCGTCAATTCAATTTCAACATGACCCCTTATCTAAGCTCTCAAGCCGACTACGAGCAAGTGAGTTGTTTAATACTTATCTGAACCAGATAATATCTTGAACCCACATCCGAACCCTTAGTAGTCGAATTCTTCTACTGCATTTAATTGGGATCGATGTGTTGTTTATTTTTATTGGAGGCTGATCGATATTTGTTTAGTTGATTAAAAGTATCGAGAGCCCGATGAGTTTTCTTTTTATGTTCGTGAGATTTTTAACGAATATGTTTATGTCTACATAATATGTAGTTTAGTTTTAAAGCATAGACTATTGCATAAGTACTTCATTTAACATAGTACATTTAACGATTACTTGTAACAATATAAATAAACTTTAGAATTTGAGGTATCATATAAACAATGCGGTTATTTTAAAACAAAGATATTTCTGTAACTTAATAAAAACAAAAACATTAGTGACTTAACAATGTTATTAAACCAGAATGAACTAGCGTGTGCGTGTGCGTGTGGTTGTGTGTGGGTGTGTGTTTGCGTTTGTGTGTCTCATAAGTAGACATGAAGTAGGTACAGAGAAGTTCATAAATATAAGTACGTTCCCAAAGGTTCAAAAATATGACCTTAACAACCGTGTTCGTATGTTTTTGAGTGAGTAAAAATAAAATTCTCATTTTATTCCACAAAGTCTCTACTCTCTACGTTTCAATTCAAACAGGGAATTCGAATGACAATCCAAATAATGTAACGACTGCTAATATTACGTGTCTATTTATTGTACGTCCCGTCCTTAATAATTTGATTCCCCCCGAACAGAATAAAGTCCGCAGCTTTTGGAGATTAAGCGCTGTCACGAAGTCACCTCAGCTCGTGGCAGCCCCCCTATTCTGTAACTTGTTTTAGCTCACCACAACGCTCACCCACAAATATACCTTGACACCGCGATGCGTAGTAACTAAGCGTAGGTAGAGGTCTAGTTTCGTGACGGGTGACCGGCGGGGTGAGGCGCTAATGCGCGTAGCGAATAACAGCCCAGGGGACTATGCTACTTCGTTGCCAGTGTACAGTGAGCATCAAAAGTAACTGCACAAACGAAGACGTCAAGTCTTTATTAGAAGGGAATAAGGGCTTTTGACGTCTTCAATTGCACTGTTACTTTTGACGCTGACTGTACTATAGGATGTATGTGACGGGTATTTATTAAATAAAAACACCCTGTTTGTAAACAAGGCAATAGGAACGTCGGTACAGATATACTCATAGATTCGATTCATAGGCTTTGGAAAGTAACGTTTAGTTACACCAAAAAATTAAATGGATTCGCTAAAAAATTAAATGCAATCCGAGCGATATATGGGTTGAAAAGCCGTGACTCCTTAAGGGAATTATTTAAAACTATTGGGATCATGACTGTGCCCAGTCAGTATTATTATGAAAATATTATGTATGTTAGGAAGAATCAAGAATTATTTCGTAAAGGATGTGACATTCATAAGTTGAACACTAGGAATAAATTTAAATTGTTAGCAGTAAGTACTAGGTTAAGTAGGGTTCAAGTCATTTGTGGCGCTCTGTACACGCTACTACAACAAGTTACTAGATCATGGTTTAGACATGTCCGAGAATAAATTTAAGTCCTATTGTAAGGCAATCTTTGCAAAATAGAGCTTATTATAGATTGGACGAATATTTAGCAGATAAGGATATATGGACAAATGTTAATGCCATTACTTAAGTTACCGCTTGTATTAAAGTATATATGTAAAAATATGACATTCAAAAAGTGTTCGCCATGAATTTATTTTTAATAAAAAATTACTTACTTAACAAAAGATAAAGTTATATATTAGCAAAAACTAGACTGTTGATGAAGGGAGGCTCAATAAGCAGTGTGCTATGGGTAGTCAACAGCAAAAGTAGGTGATCATTTTAGTACCTTTGACGCATCACTACTTTGATGCATCCCAACTGTCGCAGTGATGTTACTCCAAGCAAAATACGCTTTTGAAAAACATTAATTTATAATAGCGTTTTTTTTGTTGATTACATTTGAGAATGTTATTCTAAGATAATTTATTCAAGAATCCGACAAACTTTCCACCCGGAAGTAATTATGTAGATTTCAATGAAGCATGCATTGTCTTTTTTTATACGATTTATCTTGAATATTACAGAGCAAATGTAAATGAAACAAATTAAAGACAAAAATATTTATTAATATTTTTTCTGACTTTTCAGAAGTTAGTTAACTTATAATTTTTTTGATGTCTGAAATTTTGTCGGATTTTGTCGCTGGGTAACTATTTAATTGATAATATATCCGTTACACATAAAAAATAAGCTATTATAAATTATTTCCAAAATTGTCATTTTTCCCATACGAGTTGTCAGTTCATTTACTGGACTATGTTACGTTAAGTGCGACATAGTACTTAAATGATCATCTATATTTGCTGTCGACTGTACTGGCAGACGATATATTGAATAGATAAAAACAGAAAAAATCCAAGTCCATACCAGTGACGACCGCTTTAGCCTAGTTGGTAGTGACTCTGCCTACGAATCAAGAGGTCCTGGGTTCGAATTCCGATAAGGGCGTTTATTTGTGTGATGAGCACAAATATTTGTTTCTGAGTCATGGATGTTTTCTATGTATTTAAGTATTTATTTATCTATATAAGTATGTTTATCGTCGTCTAGTACCCATAGTACAAGCTTTGCTTAGTTTGGGACTAGGTAGATCGATTTGTGTAAGATTGTTCCCTAATATTAACATTTATGAGAGAATGAACCCTGGGTCCCCCACTACCTAGTTCAATTTACCTTTAAAAAAAAACACACCTTCCGTTGTCTTTTAACTATAATAGTGGAGAGCTGTTGGGTTTCAGGTACTTAAGCCTCTAAACCCGCATATCTATATTGAAAGGATTTTCCTCTCTCTTGACGTCATTCATATTTGACGATCTCAATTTTAAGTTGTTTGGATAGTAACCGATCCGAATATCGATTAAAATAACTCTTCCCCTCCCCCATTTATTTTGAAAGTTTACCATGCGTATAAATATACATAATACGTATATTAATAGCCTACTGTAAAGTTAAATTTCTAAGTATTAGTTCTTGACTCATGACTTTTTATTACAAGCTTTTATTTACTTTCACCTGTCCCGTTGTCTGTCTGTCTGTCTGTCCGTAAACAAATCTTGCAAGTTAAATTTGACCCATTTCCCGGTGACCGATTGAGCTGAAATTTTGGGTATAAGTATAGTTTGGATGACAATTCAATATTATGGTACCATCGAGCTGATCTGATGATGGAGACAGAAGGTGGCCATGGGAATTCAGTACTTAACCGTCGTAACCCCGTTGAGTTTGGGCTCGTTAGAATCGTCTCAATGAGCTTGTTTATAATATAAATTACTTACAAAATAAAACGCAATGAAAAATTTGTTGTTTGACATGATGGGTATAGGTGAAAAACTTAAGTAATAGACATTTGTTTTGTTTGTGTTCTAATTTTAAACATGTATTGTCTATTCCAATACGCCATTACTACATACAACAGCACGGCTAGCACGCGACGGCGCGCGAGCTCTCTTGATTTTTCTCGCACTATCCGTCTCTCACTTATTAGAACACTTAGAAGAAGAGGTATAGTGTCGCGGCCGTCGTGTGCTAGACGTGCAGGTCCTTTTCTTAAGTTTTTCACCTATATAGCTTTTTACTATGCAATCGACACTTCACGAAAATCCGTTCACTTTTACAGGGCTCCCAGGCTCTGCCATCTTTATGTCTCACGGCACTTTACTATAAATACGTCACTGTCTCCAAATTCCCTTGTCACAGCTTCCCGGACAGACGTGAACTCCCAGGTCTCAGGTCTCGGCCATTTGGTCGGTCGTTGACCCCGTCCACTAGACTGGAACATTTTTAAGGTCGTCCTTTTGTTGGGTTTGCACTTGCACTTATGCATTATCATATTTTCAGATTTTTTTCTGTTTCGGTCATGCGTCCGTGACGATCGATTTATTCCGATACGGTAAGTTATAAAAGTTGTATTATTTTAATATTTAACAATAAAAGTAATACTAAAGCCACTGAAGCCGAGTGGTAAGGCACGCTACTATAAATCTAGAGGTCACGGGTTCGAACCCCGGCTCGTAGCACTAGGTTTTTCAAAAACTTATCTGCGAAATATCATTTGTATATTTAACAGTGGCTCTTCAGCGAAGGAAAACATCGTGAGGAAACCGGTCTTATCCCAATAAGGTCTAGTTCCCTCCGGATTGGAAGGTCAGATGGCACTCAATTTCGTAACACTATAGTGCCTATGCCAAGTCTTAGGTTCCGACGCGGACCCCGGTCTCTATTTGGGCAAAACCGGGAATAACGCTAGGAGGATATATATACATATATTAAACATACATGTTAAACACACACATGACATGTTAAAGAGTTTTTGTTTTAAATTAAGTTGCACTGCCCACATTTTATCTGCTTTGCTTTTAGGTTGACTGGTAGAGAATGCTTTATAGCATTAAGTCCGCCTTTTGTACCATAAGGTATTCTTTTGTGCAATCAAGATTAAATAAATAAATAAATATATAACTACGAGAGAAACAAGCGCCATTCCCACTTACAGTAAAAATTAGCATACCTACCTAATCATTCAGAAAAACGCATTAAGTAATATCTTAAAAGCCCTCCTTTGCTTGAGCTCTCAAGATCAGTACGGCACAGACAGCTAAATATAGATTGAATATACACAACAGTAGATTGCCATCTTTTCCTCGTATATTATATGATATTTCATCTCATAATCTCGATACAGCAATGCTGTATTGTTCCATTCCATTGTGAACCCTTACTTAAGCCACGGATCTGCCTTTTGTGCTCATTAAACACGTTATTGTTTCCTTTCATTGTGCCCTTAACCTTATTATAATTATAGACGCCGATTGTGTGGTACCACTCTAAATTATAACATGACCAATGCTATACTTACATGAACTTGAAATATTTCATCTGTTTTTATTTTATTACGCGTTATATTTTTTAAACGATGGCTTTGTTACAAATACAAAATACAAATACTTTATTAATAACACCAAGTTACATGTCAGGACACAGACAGGAGGAGGTGTGTTATAACAATTAAAGCTAAGGGTGTAGACACTAAATAAAATAATCAGTAATGTCATATTTTCTCTAAAAAGGATTGAAAATGTTGTCGAACGGAGAAAAAATCAACGCAAGAGGTTAAATAATCACGAAGTTATATGTCCAAAGTTTTAAGAAGGGGTGTGTTCTGTCCCTTTTTCGCAAAACGCAACTTCATATGAAACGATGACGCTTGCAGATTGTGACGTCACTAATAGACGGCAAAGTGCCGCGCCCCGTCGTGTTCGGCACCGCCGGCGACTAGGTACAGTCAACAGCAAATATAGATGATCATTTTCGTACTTTGTCGCACTGTTTAACGTAACGATACTGGGACAGTTGGGATGCGTCAAAGAAGTGAAATTGATCTTTTGCTGTTGACTATATAAGTAGGTAAGTGATATTTTGACACTTCTTTCCTTAAATAACTACAACTTAGAAAAGTTGAAAAAGCCCCGACATTTTCATTTCAAAGTCCAATATCTCAAAAACGGCTGAACAGATTTTCATGAAACATGGCTAAGAACAATCGGAATAAAATTATCTGACACAAAAAAACTTAACGAAAATCGGTTCACCCGTTTGGGAGCTACGATACCACATACAGACACGTTAAACCTATAACACCCCTCTCTTTGCGCCGGGGGTTAAAAAGAGTTAAAAAGTCATATTACTACTTTATCAGCGTGTTTACTACATTTACACCCATGCCAAATTACAGCTTCCACGTTGTAATAGTCACTGAGCTAAGCCGCGTAAAACTGGACAGCCAGACATAGACATGGCGAAACTATACCTTGTTGACTACAGCCTACAAAAACAACATGTTCTTATATGACAACTAACATAAAGTGAAACTAACATCTATGTCCATGCATATTGCCATGCAACCCTACTTAAAACATCATATTTTTATGTGGCAACTATTGATAGTTGCCACATAAAAATATGAACTTGAGTTCAACTAACATCTACGTCCAATAACGTCATGCAAGCTATTCTAAGCCACAGTATGCCTGCGGTCCAAAGCCATGGGCTGTCGTCGTATAGTTGTGTCGCCGACAGCGCGCCCGCGGGGCGACATGCGACATGGCCGGTCTGACCGAGCCGTGCTAGCATGGTGATTCAATTGAAGGCAGGGTTTAACCCCATTATTTATAAATATAACTGTTATACTAGCTGCCCGGTGAGCCTGCTCCCAAAATGCCTACGTCTTATGACATCACAATACAATGTGTGGCACACAGTCGAAGAAGTTGTGCTGAGCGAGGATCAAAAGATTATCGTAGCTATTATTGCCCGGAAATTTGAGAAAATCCCCAGCCCTTTATAATGTTAAGGGTCTATGGGTCTAATTACGTCATGTGACATCAGTGCGACACATGGCATCATTTAGCCCTTTAATCGTAGAGACTGAAAAATATAAAGTGACTGTTCTGAAATGGCCAGAAGTAATTGACAAAAGGTACCAAAGTTGGCCACTGGATCACGGTGCTGGTGATGGCATCGCGCTTTTGATTATTATTATTTATTATTTGGTTATTTATTTATCCCATACAATTTCACAGCATAACAGTAGATAAATAGTACGAAAACACTGAATTAAAAAATGATACACAAAAGAAACCAATAGTAATAATCACACAGAAGAAGATCGTGCATCCATCTTGTCGCAGAACGTCAAACATTCATCGCACACATCTATCCATCCGTTAGCAAATATATCCACAGTTTGGTGCTGATTCAAGCAACTTTTGCAATCACAAGCGTCCATAGGCACCAGCAAAGGCAGTGCCTGCTCACCATCATGTGGGCGATTGGCCTGTTTGCAACCGCCGAGGTACACACGAATTTCAAGTTTAATGTTATAAGAAGCATGTTAGCCCTGAACAATATTATTGTGTATGTGAAACAAGGCCGCTCGGCCTGTCCTAGCTGGCTCAATTAAAATCTATCATTTCGCTACTACCCTCAAATATTGTTATCCAAACTAATACAGGATGTTGCGCAGTCCTACACAGGGTAAGCGATGCAAATGGATCAGTTTGAGGGAGCTGGAAACTGTGAAACATAAGGACATTGGATATGGGCTGATTTTTGAATCATGAAGAACTGCCCCATCGTGCTGAGTTATGATGTGAGTTTGTGAGGAAAGTAGAACAGACAAGACAATTTTTTATTGTCAAACAGCGTCCATTTAGATTTCACAATCCTTATTTTATTTAATGGGGCTTTTGTGGAAATATTATTTACACATCTCAAAAGTTGGTCCATTATTCTTTTACTATCCATCAGGGTTAGCCTATAAAAATAACCCATTTATTATACGGAATTTAGTGGTATGAAGAACCATGTAAATATCAAAAACCGATTTTCGTACGATACATAATGTTAACTTTAACTACTTTAAGCCTAATATCACATCATAGGTACATGTTTTATCCCGACATGCACAAAACGATTATATCACAGACAGTTAATTTTGCGCGATAAACGACTTTGTCAGCAACTTTGTTTGTCAGTCTGAGGGAACAGATTAAAATGGCCGCGGGGAAAAGGAGTGTGCAGATTAAAAACAGTGAAAAGTTTTTTTAGCAATCCCGGGGACGCCTTTTAGGATTGTGCTAGGAGTTTTTTTAGCAATTCCGGGGACACCTTTTAGGATTGTGCTAGGAGTTTTTTTATGGCGGCTGGGACATTTGTTTAACCGTGAAAAATGTGTATTTGAACTATTTAGTTGCGACACGGTTAAATCAATTTCTTTATTTGAGCTATGATTTGATGCATAGAAAAAACCATAAAAAATGGATAGGTCACAAAACTCAAAGGGGCTAAAATTCAAAGTCTAGTAATAAGGTCAAGTGGGGTATCTAATATTATTGTGATGTGCTTTAGATCCACATTCTGCTGTTTCGGCAGCTCCTTTTTTTACGGTGATTGAATTTCGATATAAATATGATGGCAATAGTTGAAAAGGGAATTTCACATCGAAGTTTACGAAGCAAATTTTTTTTAAATTATGACAAGAAATATTATTATTAATATTACAGAAAAAATATAAAAGTAAGTATCTCAAAAATCATCTCAGAATCAAGTTTTTTTGCTAACTTTATCACCTTTGTATGTATTTATTTTTTCTTCAAATACCTACCTATTATTATTTTGGAAGTGAGTACCTCCTTTCAAATAAAATGAAAAAAAAAACATTGAAATCGGTTCATATGATCAAAAATTACATCGAGTTCCTTGGTTGCCCAAGTTAGTAACAAAATGCACCGATAAATGGCGCTCTGTACGCATGACGGTAACTATACTATGCGTTCTTAACATTTTTCTAGTAATAATCGACGTGCATGTTGCATGAAATTTTGCACGGAATCCTCGGTGCGCTAGTCAGACTCGCACTTGGCCTGTTTTGTTTTCTTCACCGCAATAAACAGTCTGCCGCAAACCGTTTTGTTACCACAACCGTAAACTGAACCGGCACTCTAAATTACTTCAATTCAAATATCGAATGTATGACCTGCTGAAAATATTTCATATCTGTAATTCTCTTCCCTAGAATCCACAAGTATCCCTTTGTATGCTAAGCACACCATAACCTTTGAGCACGTAGTTCAAACATAAATAAACGTCAATTTACACCAACAACACCAGCGCTAATTTAAATATGACCTTACCATCTAGAATCCTCCAACAGATGTCCGATATTATTGTTAGCCTCTCATGTAAATGAGGCTGTTATTCCTATTCCGATTTGCGATTGTTCGATCGCATATCGTTGTCCTTTACAAATGAGGGTTTGATGATAAGGACAGATGTAATAAGGGAACAGTGTACGGTTTAGGCTGTTGGGAATAGGGCTGTGAAATTGGTTCCATTGTTTGTTTAGTCAGATGTTAGTAAAAACTTGAGATGTTTAGTAGCTTCAATGAACATGAACTTAGTGTTTCAATTGTGGCATTTCTATGAACGAGGCAGTATAGATACGGAAGCTCGACTCTCTATACAAACGTAGTTTGGATCACATTTTAAAATGGCATGCTGGAATAACATTAAAATTTGTATACAAAATGGGATCCGCCATATTTAGTTCAGAAACAGAAACGCGAGAAATTTTTCATAGTTAACTTTTACTCTCCTTATCTTTTTCCAAATTACTAGCAACATAAACTAGGTTGTGGCCTAGATGGTGGATCCCATTGTGGATACAAAGTTTCATGTTATGCCTGTATGCCGTTAATGAGAGCCAAACTAGAGCAGAGGCTCTAGTATAAGTTTTACCGAAACAAAACGTTACGACCGCGTTTGCGTTTAGCTGTCAAATCCCATACAAATTGAGGGTAAAACGCAAACGCGATCGTAACGTTTTGTTTCGGTAAAACTTATACTAGAGCCTCTGGGGACTTTTTAGTCACAGAAACACATGTTCTTGAGTAGCATGCTTTTTAATCCATTTTTTGAATTCGGATATGGTGTTCCGCATATTACCCGTTACATACAAACGTAGAGAGCTGCAATGTCACAGACTCCCTTTTTATTAACCAACTTAAAAAAAAGGTTCTCAATTCGGTTATTTTTAATGTTTGTTACCTCAGAACTCCATCATTTATGATAAGATTCGTAAAATTATATTTTTTTTGTAAGTAAATGCTTCCAGGTTTGTCTCATTTTTTTCACAAATCCTGTTGGATGATGGGATCCATGAGGAATTGAGGGATATCCTCAATTATATTAGACACGCGTGTAGTTTCTATTATAACTCGTCTATTTACACCTGGAAATCATAAATTTAGTGAAGTGGAATTGATGATAAAGACCTCATGACTTATGGTATTCCTCGTGGTATTAATGTTAGTACTTAAAACTATAAAAGTACGTCACAGATGCTGATATGATTATGTTGAAATAGCAACTAATGTAGTGCCAAAGGTGATCCTTGTGGAATCGACAGAAGTCCTCAAATATTATCGGCCACATACAGCGATTAGGTTTTTTTCTCTAATAATCAACACATTTTCTCTCGGAAATCTGTTCATGTGGTAAATTGGAAAAGAAATGAGGTAATGTTCACGTGTCTTGGCGGAGTACTTAATTGAAGTCGATTAAAACTTTGTTTTAAAGTAAATTATAATATTAGTATAGAGTATTGACAATTTGTGCAAGTTATGAAAATACAGTAATCATTTTTAGATATACATATTTACCCCATAAGATAACGATAATGACCAAAAATGGGTAGTTTGAAATCCGGTAACGGCTTTGGCCCGTCTTCTCCTTAGCAAGGATATCGAAAGACGTCCGTAAAATCCCTGTATGTATATATACAGGTTGAAACATAAGTCGTAAACAGAAATTTTTGTTTCTATCGCAGTATTTTAAGGCAAAGTCATTGCATTAACTCTAGAAGCAAACAATTAATTAAGGGGTATATTTAATGGAACTATAGGTTTAATCGTGTATCTTATAGGTAAGCTAATATAAACCTGTACACAACCGTTTGTTTCCTAAAAAAATAAATTGATAATAAATTCAAATAGCAAAAACACTAATCTTATGGTCACCCTATTCAACAAGACTTGGTCTGTAGCTTAAAGTGACTATTTAACGTAGCAATTAGGGTGACTGTTTAAGGGGTACGAGTTTTTTCTGACAATTTTGAAAAACATACAAAATTAAGTATTCGTTCCCTTCAAAATGGAGATAAAAGATTGAAAAACCGATAGCCGTTTGACTTATAATTCTATTTGTAGTGCAAAAGTAGGAGATACGATTCAAAACTTGTCAAAATCGATGAAAACCTCGGGTAGCCCCTTAACATATCGTGGTTTTCGCAAAAACATCAACTCAGTTACAGAGCTCAATATCGGCTTGCCAAGCACCTACTAGAGAATCTAGATTGTTCTACCAGAGAACAGCCCTAGTCTGATGTCGTGAGAACGGATTCCCTTTATCTTCCCACGTCGCGTTTAACCCTGCGTTAACCCGAGATGGCGCGAAAACGCTACCGTGCACAATTACCTATTACCTATAACACCACAATGCATTCGCTCTAGTCCTTACCCCACCCTGTTAAGGTTCAATTGGATCGATCCGAGTGATAAGGGGATTGGCTGAATACTAGAGGCATATTTTCATAAGGCAGATGCTGTAGTGCTTCATGGAAGGGCTTAAGGTTCAAATTATGCGTGTCGAGTGGTAAGGAAGTTGGGAGGTTGCAGCGGCGACAGGTTGCGATTTGATAAGGTTAGTGTTACGTTTATTTAAATTCGATGAGTGCGAACGAGAATGCTAAATGCTTGGATATGGTTTAGTAATAGTTCGTTGCTAGGTAAATCAGATTTGGAGTTGTTTGGGGGGAAATTAATTAACGCAGTCCGGGTTGGCTGGTTATTAACAGATTTATAGATCAAAAAACCTTTCCCCCTCACTACCTCGGAAAGCCGTCTTTTATCCTTTAAAACCAGTGGGCAAAAACGCATTTTATCCACTAGTGGGGAAAGTAATTTGACCTTGGAGCGTGTTTAAGTAGCTTTTGACAGATAAGAAAACGTACAACGCTCATAATACAAAAATTTCACAGATGATGTATTTCTGTTGCCGCTATAACAAGAAATACTAAAAAACAGAATAAAATAAGAACTTAAAAAAAATGCTTGTTGCCTTGCCAATGTGTATGGGAAAACTAAAATCCGACTCGCACTTGACCAAAATTCTACTTGATATTACTTAACGTTATTTTTACTGTTTTTTTATCATTATTATTTACATACATACATTCACGCCTTTACCCCTAAAAGGGGTAGGCAGAGCACATGAAAGTTGTGTAATAATAATTTAAATTAAATTAAATAAAGTTGTTTTGCATGTTGCACTTTCCTCACTACAGTGAGGTGAAAAGTTTAGTGTTACACACGGGTGCAAATGTATTTTACTTCTCGTGTGTTGAAACACTCGCTACGCTCAGGATTCTATTTTAGAACCACTCGCTTCGCTCGTGTTTCAACTGTAGAATCCTTTCGCTTGCTCGTGTTTCAATTCCACACTCGCGGGTAAAATACAACTTTGCACCCTTGTATAACAGATAACTATTAAGTAACATTACTGACGCTTCACAATGGCCAATGATTTATATTTTCGAATCAAACAGGTAAGTATAAGACAATAAAGGTACGATACCATCGACTATTAGAAATATTCAATGTCAAACTTATTGGTATAGTGATATTCGTTTTTTTATACCATGTTACTCGTATTGTTGGCTTTACCATCGTATACGGTCCCTTCGATGGTAAAGTGTTACCGTAGCCTAATGAACCAGTGTTTTATATTATAAAAAAAGCCATTATACATTCAATTTATGTTAAAAAGTACTAATACTATTAGCTACTACTGCTTTTAAACATATACACATAAGCTCAAAATAATAATCGTAGCCATTTTCTTTCAATGAACGACGAACTACAAGTTACCCCAATAAAACCCCTATTAACGCCATAAAAGCGTTTCCACAAATTTTATTCCGCACAAACGACGAACGAACACATAAATTCATGAAAGATATTGACGACAAAACGCATAGAACTAAATAGAATAAGAAGAACGCACTTGGATCACAATCATTCAGCCGCGAAACTTCTAACGTCAATATACTGAAAACGGACAAACGAACATCAGCCAAAGAAAGACGACGCTAAAGTCTGTTTTAGAATGAACCGTTAACCGCGTCACCATACTCAGTATTTGTCTCACACGTCCCGCCAGTCACTGTGTAAGTACTGGCAATTTAACCTAGTATTTTATTTCCATTCTTTCCCTTTTCCTGATTTTCCGCGTCACGCCAAACTCGCCCTTGATGCCTGGCGACCATTCATCATATTCGGGCGCCGTGTTAGCAGTCCCCAGGGGTTGAATTTGCGTGTGGTGTTCGGTTTAAAAAGTTCGCGAGGGTCTTGTTCAAATAATTTTGTAAGAAGTTTGGGAAGGGATGTGGCCGGAGGGCGAGAACTCATCGCTGGCTTGAAGGGATAGGGTTTTGGCAGGATATTGTTGGGAATTTTCGACTATAGACTAAAGTACAAAGTGCTATGAAAGTACGTAACAACAATCACTGTCAAGAACATCTGATATGCCCCTAGCAACATTCGTGTGTTTATTTATTTTTAACATCCGACGAGGCGTGGTATAAGTTTAACATGTATGTATCTGTGTGTCTGTCTGTGTGATCGTAGCTCCCAAACGGGTTAACCGATTAGTGCGGTTTTTTTTAAATCCAGATTATCGTTGTAATAAAATCATTTGAAGTGCGCTTTAATATTTGCGTAATACCATTTACACGTGTTTCTTCAATTTAATATTAGAATATTTTATTCCTTATTGATATAATAGTCTACAATTTATGTTTTCTCTAAAATAATGTGTTTTATTTGTATTGACGCAATAAAGTATTTTTATGACGCAATATGTAGGTATGATATTTGTTAACCTTGCCTTTTTTACTGAATAGTTTGAAGTTGGGTAGCAAAATGGATTTTATCAATCATTTCGTTGTGATATCGACTTTTCAACGTTCATAATAACAACACAGACTATATTATCTATTTTTTTTATTATGTCGTCAATTATACCAACTGCTTATTTTAACCTACTCCATGATTATAAGAAAAGACCAACCATATCAGTATCTTTGTACAATATTTTCAGGCAACTGATGATTCGGGTTCTTGTGTCTGCCCTCGGGACAGGCGGGCGCTCATCGGGTGAATACCAAATGCTAGGAGCGCACGTTGATGTTGAATGATTCAGTGCTCAAAATTCACTAATTGTGGTCCAGACATTATTCCAACCTACCCATGATTATAAGGAAATACCAAACATATCAGTATCTTCGTACGATATTTTCAGGCGTACAATATATTCGATTCAAGGCTCAAAATTCGCTAATTAGGTACGTTCCTCGTGTTAAGATATATAACGTAGTGTTGCTATATTGACAGCGAAAGGCTGTATGTATCTTATTAAAATGAAGTGTAATTTACAAAATATACCGGTATCGCCGACTGGGGCGACCTGCTCCATACAAATGTTAAAAAAATTGGGTCAAAAAAAAAAATTTAGTTTTTTCTTATCAGAACACGTTGCCTGTTATGCCCTTGATCGGTTCACACCCCATTTTTGGTACACTGTATATTTTGGAATATAACGCGGCGACGGTAAAAAGAGACTTCCATAAAATTTTGCAAGGTTGTCATATTTCACAACGGTCACACATTTCCTGTGAAAAATCGTCGAGCGACACTGCTCCGTTATTTCGAAATTCACGTAATATATCATGCGCAAGAAGTAAATATGCAGCATACTATAATTTTCCCTATATACTTATATATATCTACAATATATATTTTTTTAATTACCAATTTTTTCGAGTTTTGATACTCAGAATCGTTAGTACTGGACAATCCTCATACAAGAAAAATATGTCTCAAATATTCCATTCCAGATCGTCACATTTTTGTAAGGTTTCTTTTTTATACACTCGAGAGCAAAAGTTTCGGGTCACTAGCATTTACTTCAATATCTTGAAAACGAATAAAGCTATCGTATTGAAATAAATTGAACCTTATAGACAATTTAATAATCCTTCATTACACGTATAAAAACTTATTGGTTGGCGTGAAGTAATGGCATTAAAAAAGTTATAAACATAATGATCCCTTTTTTTCAAATCAGAACTTCTAATTTTCGCAACTATTTTTGCTTTTGTTTTTGTTCTGTCATAAAATGTATTTATAAGAAGTCTTCTAGGTATCCAATAGTCATTATTAAAGTAGTAATTATGTCACTCACACCTGAGGAATGTACGAGAATCCTCACGATCCTGGAAAATGGAAGCAGTCAGCGAGAAACAGCAAGAATAGTCGGTGTATCGTTGTCTACAGTTCAGCGTATTCGCCAGCGGTTTCTAGAAACTGGTTCAAACCTACGCAGACCAATAACAGGCAGACCCAGGTGTACGACGGCACGGGAAGATCGATATCTAGTCAACTCTATGCTGCGAAATCGGTTTCTTACGGGAACATCACTGACTCATAATTTTTTAGGGCTTGGTAGAAGCAACCCTTCTGCTTGGACTGTAAGACGGCGACTTGCTGAAGGTAATTTGAAACCATTTAGACCCGCAAATGGTCCGAAACTCGAGAGGCACCATCGTATAGCAAGACGAATTTATGGACGCGAACACTCGCATTGGACGATTGAAAATTGGTCAAATGTCGGGTTCTCGGACGAATCAAAATTTATGCTGTATACACACGACGGAAGGGCAAAGGTGTACAGAAGACCAGGAGAAAGATTTATGCAAGCCTGTATTGAAGAAAAGGTGGCATACGGTGGTGGTTCGGTACTCGTGTGGGCTGGAATTTCTGCGGAAAGCCGAACAGAGCTTGTACTGATCGAAAACGGTACTCTTAATGGCGTAAGATACGTGGATGAAATCCTCAACGAGCACGTCGGTCCATTTATGGCAAGACTAGGTGAGAATGCCATCTTTATGCACGATAACGCCCCTCCCCACACTGCTCGTGTAGTGCAAGACTACCTTGATGAGGTGAATATTCGTCCCATGGTGTGGCCAGCACGTAGCCCCGACCTCAACCCGATCGAGCACGCCTGGGACGAGCTCGGACGACGTTTAAGACAACGAGATCCTCCTTTAATTACGCTTCGTGACTTGAAACATGCATTGGTAGAGGAATGGGAGAACATTCCCCAACAGTGTTTCAGAAACTTGGTGTACAGCATGCCGAATCGCATTGCAGCAGTCCAGACAGCACGTGGGGGTAATACCAAGTACTAAACTGTGTTAAAACTACTTGTAAATATAAAAAGTTCAATATTTTCAGTTTTGGTTTTGGAAGCAAAATGACGCCATTTTTAATTTGTCGTTTTAAACATAATAAAATAAATGGTCAGTAGTAAATGTAATGCATTTTATTTTAGTAACATTAAATTGTCTATAAGGTTCAATTTATTTCAATACGATAGCTTTATTCGTTTTCAAGATATTGAAGTAAATGCTAGTGACCCGAAACTTTTGCTCTCGAGTGTATATATACCTAGTCGTGCGACTCGCGCGTGACGCACTGGAAGAAAATAATTAGATACACAATTAAATCTGGGAAAATCTTTTTCTTGTTTACGGGTTTTCTTGGGTTTCTTGATACTATCGATTATCAAGGAACCCAAAAAAATATTAATTCAGCAAAAATAATTTAAAGTACCTACACTTTTTTTTTAAACCCTCGTAATATAAACAAAAACAAACATACATGCTAACAATGGATAAACTCAACTAAAAATAAAATAAAATATGATAACAAATTAAAATTTACCTCAAGCTCTGCACCCGGGGGCAGTGTGCCCAGAAAGCTGGCAGCATTGCCGCGCTGGACAGCGATACTAACGCGCTGTGCAAGGTTCGCACAGCGCGTTAGTTAGTATGCACGGTGCCGCTAAAGAAGTCTTCACTTCAAAGATGAACACCCCTAATGAGGGTTTCCAGAATGTATTATGTCACCAGCAGCAGCACCGTGGCGAGAGGTCTAGGTGTCAAAATCCACCAATCATATTTAATCATCATCAATTTGATTGGTGACACCTAGACCTCTCGCCACGGTGCTACCAGCTGGGTGACATAATACATTCTGGAAACCCTCATTGCCTGCCTCGAAGAATTTCAAATGACTGAAATGTACGAGTTTACGGCTTATTTACTACTACTACACTTGGGATTAAAGTTGGTCGAATTGCTTCAAAGTTCGATCAAAATGCAACTTCGCTGCCTACGGTAGAAGATTCCAATTACAGTTTTATAAAAAAAGTCGGCCACATTTAATAATCTCAACTATACCTTTGTCTTTAAATAATCCGACAATTTGTTTGTCTAATATTGTAAAAGTGACATATTGGACCGAGAATTAAAGCACAACAAAAATATACCTAAAATATCACTAGTGCACTAATATATACTGAATTGCTGAAACACCGTAAACGCAGCAAAATTAAGACGTGACGTATACGACACGTAACCGCGTATACGCAGCGTTTCGCACCAGTGTGGTCGCTTCCTTACCATATATAAAGTGACACCAAGTTATCAATTCTAACACGAGGAAAGTACCCAATTGGAACAACTATAAAGCGAGTGCGCCGAGCGCCAATACTCAATTCAATTTCAAAACAATATCGAATCTGCCCGTCGTAACGCGCGCCCACAAATCAGCCTTGGGCCGTGCAAATACGTGGAATCATCGAGGCAAAGTCGGCGTTCGCCGTTCGGCGTCACAATCAATTCGGCGTCGGCGGAAATTGCAAGCGAATTTGCGGACAAACGTGCAATAGTTATCGGTTTTCCCGGTTTCGGTTGGCATTGTCATTCTCGTGATTACAATGATGGTAAGTAGTTTGAAATGACGTTTCAGATGGGAGCGTGATGACGTGCTTTTGCATACGGAACTTCACGTAGTTTTGCTAACTTAGTTCAGATTTATAAAAATATGAATGTCATATTTTATATAGAAAACCCCCGTGAGTTTCAGATATGACAATTTACTGAAAAAGGCTTATACGTATTTGCGGTCGATAATCACGCGGCATGTTACGAGTGTAGATGAAAACCGCCGAAAAGACGCCGGACATTTTTTTATGCCTAAGTTGAAACGGATGAATTCGGTCGCTTCGCTCGCTCGTTCAAAAAAATGCGAATCATAATCATCATTTATTATTTTCAGCCTGTACCTAATAATAATACAAAATAGGTAGGTACTGACATTATACGATCTTCCGAATCTAAATCTTTGTTTTGAACCTTAATCTCTCTGTTCAATATGTAATATTGTCTATTACTGAAATAATCATATTTTTTTCAGTAATACTTAGATCATTTTTATTAGTTTGATTAAGAATATTTTTTGCGTTACGGGATAGCGCAAAAATTACTCTTTTAATAAAAAAAAAACAAAGAAAATGGTTCCGAACTATAAACAGTCTATTCTCGCTACAGGCAGCACCTTCCAGAATTCCCTCTTAAAATGCAATCCACGCGAACTACTAAATTACAATCTCTTTTATCACCTTATCATTCTAACTCGCCCAGCACTCCCAAATCACAGCCAAACACCAACTCAAGATGACAAGATCCTATCGGTGACTGACCACTATAATTTACCGGCACGTTTTGATATGTCATCTAAACGTATCTGGGTCCGTATCAGTGTCACCCGAGAGGATACACGTGTGTAACCGCCACATTGTTTTATAAAACGTGACGGTGTTTTTTGGGTGAAATAAGATGTAAGAATAAGTAGTTTTAATGGACAAACGACATTTTGGATTTGGAGTATATGTGGGTGCCAGTGGGTGGACCCACATTATGTCATAAAATACTGTACGCACGGAATAAAAAGTCTTTGTAAAGCCGCAACTGAATATGCTTAGTGCTTATATAGTCCAGTAAATGAACTGACAACTCGTATGGAAAAAATTTCAATTTTGGAAATAATTTATAATAGCTTACTTTTGATGTGTAACGGATATATTATCAATTAAATAGTTACCCAGCGACAAAATCCGACAAAATTTCAGACATCAAAAAAATGATAAATTAACTAACTTCTGAAAAGTCAGAAAAAATATTAATAAATATTTTTGTCTTTATTTTGGTTTATTTACATTTGCTCTGTAATATTCAAGATAAATCGTATAAAAAAAGACAATGCATGCTTCATTGAAATCTACATAATTACTTCCGGGTGGAAAGTTTGTCGGATTCTTGAATATATCATCTTAGAATAACATTTTCAAATGAAATCAACAAAAAAAACGCTATTATAAATTAATGTTTTTCAAAACCGTATTTTGCCTGGAGTAATACCTCATGCTTATACTTTTCGTATGAGTAAGCAATGCATGTGCCAGCCAAAACTAACACTGTGACAGAAGCGAAACATTAGAATTCCTTCAGCACTGTGAGAAATTTAGTATAGTCTATTTTGGACCAATGTTCCATGTGAACTATTTACTTATCCCTTTTTAGGGCACCCACTTCAGTATCTTTTTACAAACTTTATATTAACTCTTATTATATAATTAAGGATGAACCTTACACAAATCGACCTAGTAGACTCAATAAGGCCTGTATTATGGGTACTAGACGACGATATATTTAGTAGATAAATATATAAAAAAAACATCTTGGATGTGGAAGGAACAAATACTCATGCTCATCACACAAATATTTGTTCTTACCGATATTCGAACCCGGCACCATCAGCTTCGTAGGCAGCGTCACTACCCACTAGGCTTTTAACCATATAGAACAGTATAGTCAAGTATTGATCGTCATTTTTCACCGATATCCATTAGTCGTATAGATCTAAATCGTTGCAAGTATGTAGGTATACCTCCAATAATGACGATACAATCATTTGTTACCTTCTAGTTGACGTAGTGAAGTCACAAACGAAGACAGTACATCAAGTACCATGTTTTCGTTTGCCCCCGTGGCCGTACGCTTGTTTATCAGATGGTTTAAAACAGCGTGTATGCACCCAGCTGTTAAATCACTTATTACGAATGCAAACGATATCTAATCATTTTGTCTATTAAATACTTGGTCGGAACAAAAATAAGGGTCGTTTTCGACGCGGCGGGGCGCAATGAGTGGTGTGATTTTTTTAATATAACACTTTATTGGCCAGCTGTGAATGGAATTAGTTTCATGTGGGCTGGGTAATGGGTTTGATTCCCGACTGTTTTAGGCTTGAATTAAAATGTAACGTGTTGGTTATGGTGTTTGTGTTTTTAGAAATGTAATTAACTGCCCTTTAGTCCACTGTTTGGTGTAGTTATGATTATAGTGAAAGCGTACACTTTGTGTTATTTTTATCGTTACGTGTGTTTAGTAAATATAAATGTGTTTTGGTTAGTATTCATGACAGTAACTTTGACAGAATTATGGTTCTATTTATAAGGTTATGTACCTATATATTTTTTATGCAGTTCTTGATTAACTTTAAGTATGACATATTTTATTTTAATTGATACTACAAAAAAGGGTAAAATACCGTTAGCTTACCTTATATTTTTGGTAATATGCTCCCGTCAACTACATCTTAAAATCTTGCCTTGCATGTTATAGATATTGTAAATACTTAGTTATAATTAATAGATATAAGATTTTTACATAGTACATAAAAATAAACTTTCATGAGTGCTGTTCGCCAATAAACTGTTATGCAGTTTGGCGTAAATGTAACTGTTAATTTTGCTCTGTAACCTTTATTTTGATACAAATAAAAAAAAAACCTTTTCCAGAGACGTTTAATTTTCTCTCTCATTTTTATAGTTGCGAGTAAAAAAAAGTAAAAGGGTAGTTCTACCGTTTCGTGCAAATTGGCGGAGTTTGGGAGATTTTTTTTATTCTATTTTTTTCCTATGATAATGGTAAGAAATATGAAAAAGAAACACCTTAATATAATTTATTCTGAATTATACGCAAAATTGACCGAGATTTGGGCAATTAATATTTCTCAAAAGGAATGGTAATGAATTACCGAATATAATGGTAATGATATTAGAAATCATGGGAATGAAAATGCGATGTTGGTAATGAAGGATTAAGTAAAAAACCGATATTAGATTATTTTATTAATTTCGAAAATGCAAAGAAACCAACAAGGAACGCTATCGAAATCAATTAAAAAAGAGTGAATTCTCTAATTCACACAAAATATTAAAATATTATACTTAGTATTATTTATAGTTGACAATAATAATTATTATATTGGCTGGTATAAATCGACATTAACTTACGTTTATGTTTGCTACGACACATGTTTCTTTAGTCAATCATACATATATAAGACTTTGCCAACAAAAATAAAAGTCTGTTTTATAAAATGTATAAAAATATTTACATATTTTGATATTTATTGCGTATCACATATTACCAAAGTATTAATTAGTTGTAATTTTTTGCTCAAAACAAAATCGTAAAAAAATATTTTTACAAGGGGTACAGTTTATGGTCGGTGTCTTCTGAGCTTGATGAGATGGACTTGCGATTGGATTCTCTTGAAGACCTAAAAAAAATGAGTGCCGTCGGGTAATTAAATATGAATATAGGCATAAAGTGGCTTAAACTGGCTAATTTACCATATCATAGCAAAAACAACATACAAACAAATTAATGAAAAAAAAATCAATAGGCACACTTGCCAGCCAAGAGACATAAACATACGGCAAATAGACGGATTAGTAAACAAACGGCTATTTAATATTAATTCAATTAATACCTACTAAAAAGTATATGTAAATCATCTTAATCGCATCAGTACTCAAAAAGAGTAACGGTTGAACACAGGATTTCAAAATTTAATACTAAAATTCATTACCATTCTTCTTATAGTGAATGGTAAATTATGGTAATGAAGAGAATGGTAATGAATTATCTTTACCCTTTTTAGATTTACTCTTCATAAACAAATGCAATCACAGGTATATTCATTTAGTAAGTTTTCGAACTTAATTATCTACATTTAAGTATCCACAGTACAATAAAACCCAAAAGCATTAATATCAAAATATAATAAACGGTAATGAAAAAAAACGTACCAAATCCAAATTTCCGCCACGAATTATTTTTTTACAAGAATTTGGCACGCACCCGTCTTGTGTGATGTTCACTGTTTGACTAAGGCGGGGATCGCGGGCAGGGGGAACGATGTGTAGAATAACTTTTCGAGCTTCTGCAGTTTGATTTTGTGGTTGCCAATTTAAGTTATGGTAATGAAGTTTTATTTTGTACAAAAAATAATTTGGTACAGTGGAAGTGAATAACAATTATATATTACTAAAGACCTTCATAGTTTTACTCCTTAATAAGTACTTTAACCATTTACGAGGATAAATGTAAAGTAGTGCTTGTAATAATTTAGTTATTCGACTTCAAATATATATTTTTTGTTTTGAACGATGATGGTAATGAATTTTTGGGACGTTAATATTTTTTTATGTGCATTTATATTGCAAAAAAAAAATGTTAGGTGCAAAGTATACCTAAGTACCTAACAGAACATATCAAAATATTTGAAGTATATTTAGCAGTAAATACATGCTTTTTTTCTATGAACATGTGATTTGCACGAAATGGTAGAACTACCCAAAAATGGTGTCTTCCTTGTGACTCTGTTTATAAACCTTTAAAAACAATCGTAAGTCGCCGGCGCCGGCGCCGGTCGCCAAACGAAACTGTTCGCGTTGCCTTTTCACGTTTTGCATTGCAACCGTTGCGTGCGACTGTCGCCTTCTACTCGTAGCTCCTTGTCATCGTTTTTATAAAAACAGTTTGTTGTTCCAGCCACAAACTGTATTTCCGTTACTGTACGAGAAACTGTTTTTGAAAACGCTTACGGGAAAAACGCCCAGCTCTACCTAAGAGACGTAACCATTGAGTTTAGCGTCAAAAAAATTGATATTACAGTATTACACATATTGTAACGATTCATGTATCGTTTTAACGTTCATACTATTAGTATCAGTCAATGACGTCCAAAAATATTCACCCTTGCCTTGCCCTAATCCTGACATTTGAAGTTATAATTATAGCTTGATAATTATCAGAAATAGATGACGAATAGGTAACGCAGACGTCACGGATATGACGTCACGCCCCCCGTTACCACGTGCTGTTAATTAGGCGATACACAAAAAGTTTAGGGTGACCACGAAAACTAGCTATTGATCCCGTTTTTCCAAAGGAAACTTTGACACTGACAAAGGAAATGGTGGTTTAATAATAGCTATTAATATCATTAACTTCTTGTTAATGCTGACCTCATAACGAATGTAATGGTCAAATTTTGCAATTTTACTTAGTGTCATTTAGTTTGTTAACCGTTTATATCGGTCCTTAGGAGTGATCGTCACTTTTGTAGCATTTTTGGTGCAGCGTAGTGTTGTTAACGGAATTGGTATAAAGAATTTCAATCATAATGCTTAATTAGCGTTAATAACGTTAATATTAACCTTAATGAACAACACTACGCTGCACCAAAAATGCTACAATAGTTACGATCACTGGTCGTTGTCTGTAAATTTTCAATAATTATTGTGTAATATTATTATTATTTTACTCTTAATTACCGTTTGATATGTAAAAGTGCCCTTGTGACCTATTTGCATATTAAATAATTGATTTCGGATTGATTTTACAGGCGCATAATTTATATTTGCTCTCGTAAGTACCTATACCATCGGTACCTATACTTGAGATTGTTTGAGTTGGCCGAATTGCATCAAAGTAGTACATTCAAAAAGCAACTCTAACTCCAAAGTAGAAGATTATAATTACAATGAGAGTTTTGTTATAAAAACGGCCACATTATATAATCTTACCTATACACAGGACGGCCCGCGAGCTGTACTGTGGCGAGATATACTATCTGTCTCTTTTTCATTAGAACGCAAGGTAGGGGTGTATACTCAAAATTTATTATTACTTCAAAAGAAAGGAGGCCAAAAAATATGCCTTACGACGAAAATTCCATTCAAATATCTCAATAAATTACGAAGCTACAACCGTTTCAATGTTGCTTGAAAAAAAAAAACGCTAGCAGATCGTGACATCACGGTCGAGCGTCCTAATCATAATCATTATCATAGTAAATAATAATAGTCTCAAATGCTGGTGCGTTTTGCGGAAAAGGGACAATACATCACCCCTCTTAAAACTTTGGAATACTTAGTATAATTTGTGTTTATTTTACCTCTTGCGTTGCTTTTTTTCTCCATTTGTAGTAAGTCCATTTATAATCCCAAGAAAATATGTAATTAGGTATTGATTATTTTATTTAGTGTCTACACCCCTATTGAATGTCATTGAATCAAGTTAATGTCCATTATAAAGGGCTTGTCCCTCTCATTCCCACATTCTTGTTAGTTTGGGACAAATACTTTATGTCAAAACTTGCTAAGCAGAGATAGACTTATAAGACTTTTTTAATGGTATTTAATGTGAATGAGCTATCCATTTGTCGTGAGCTCCATATGAGAAGCGCATATACAAAGAAAGACAGACAGAAACAGAGAGAGACAGAATATCCAACTTTCCCAAAGACTATCTTTTCCTCAACTATATTTAACGAATACTCTAATGAGCTTTAAACATAGCCAACAAGTAACATTAGTAACATAACACTAATAACGGCTGAGTTATTCATGTACTTTCGCACAAACACTAACTATTGCAGCTCGGCGACCTTAACTAGATGTCGACAAACAGGCCCGCCGCTCATTAAGACTGCGCACTACGTTGATGATGATGAGTTAGTGCGTTTTTGCAAACTCGCCACCTCTATAATTAATAACCCGAAAAAGTTAAATGGCACATAGGGGCCATTCATAAATTATGTCATCGTTTTTTGTCGATTTTTGACCCCTATCATCATCCTGTCATTCGTTGAAATGGACCCTCTCCGCCTAATAAAATGACTATCGTCATCCAATGGCCAGACTCCCCCCCCCCCCCTATTATGAAAATCCGTAATTTATGAATGGCCCCATAATTCATTCTTCATTTCACCCATCATCCATTACAACCATCACTCATCATTCGTACACAAAATCACTTATTCCATTGCAAATCATTTACCATAACGTAATCGCCGCGGATTCAGTCGCCCGTATCCTTCGCGGGGACTGTTTTCTGGTAAAAACAAAGTGACTAAAATAATAAGAGAGTGAGTGCGTTCAAAGGCTCTATCTAGTATAAGTTCTTTCTAGATTTCGTAAAAACTGCATCTTAACTAAAGACCTACGCAATCTGTCCCGATCTCCGGCTGTTCTTCTCTACAGCCCCCCTATTCTGTAACTTGTTTTAAGCTCACCTCAACGCTCACCCACAAATATATCTTGACACCGCGATGTGAACTAACTAAGCGTAGGCAGAGGTCTAGTTCCGTGACGGGGTGAGACGGGGTGAGCCGCTTTAGCGCGTAGCGAATAACAGGCCAGGTCCCATATCTCAAGTTCTCAACCGATTCTCGTGAAATTTTGTGAGCAGGTTCAATAATTATAAAGATACAAGCTTCGGGCAAGACCCGGGATAAAAACTATCCTATATATTAATCCAGGCTATAAACTTTCTTCGTGCAAAATTTCATTCAAATCGGTTCAGCCGTTTAAGCGTGATTGAGTAACAAACATCCAAACATCTAAACGTTCGCATTTATAATATTACTAGGATAAAAAACCGGCCAAGTGCGAGTCGGACTCGCGCACGAAGGGTTCCATTACATTATCTATAAAAAAGCCTAAAAAATTACGTTTGTTGTATGGGAGCCCCCGCAAATATCCCGTTTTTACCCTTTGGGCACGGAACCCTAAAAAAAACAGAGCCACTGGCCATTAAAGTACACAAATCTCTCGTCATCCTCATAGCGTTTTTTCGTATTCTTGTCCCTGGGCGACCGAGCTCCGCTCGGGTGAAAATAGAGAAAATACAGAGAAAACTAATTTTCCCAGAAATAAGACCTAGCTGATTCGGTTTCTCGCCCCCGCAAACCCCCATATTCCGAATATCACCTCGAAATCCGTAGATGCGTTTCCGAGAACGTGATTGCAAATACATACTGGGTGATTTCCGGGTTATGATCCGGAACGAATAAAAGCGAATAAGATGATAATATTACGAAATCGCAAAAAAATAACAGCCATGTTACATATACTACGGGTTTTTGTCAATTTTCGTTAATTGCAAGGGGGCATAGGTTAGCTCAAATAAAGTTAATTTCTCCAAGACAGTAGTATCTTATCTTACTGTTATCAATATATTCAATATTTCAATTTAATCAGATTTGCAGCTTTAACCACTGATTATTATAATTATGCTTACCTATTTGTTGTTGTGAATCTACTCTGCAATATGCCGAAGTTAACGGAAATTCCCGGGAACACCGTGTATAGCGGTGCCAATATCGCTAACGGTGTCCCGCAGAAATTCGCCGCTGGTACATGCCTTTAAACCTCCTGAACGCACTCCTCGCATCAGCCCCTGATTGTGATGTCTTTGCAAGCATATGGGCAGTACTGCGTGATGAATGTTTGAGGTTCTGCCAGAAGATGGATGTACCCTAGCTCTTCGTATTGTTATTTGTAATGTTGTTTCTGTTGTTTCACAGTGATTTCGTTTCGACTGTAATGCTGTGACAATTATTTATTAAATTAATAAATAAATTATTAATTGAGTGAACTGTGGGCCAAAGCCGCCACTGACTGGCAACCCGATAGTTCAAAACGGAGACGCTGCAGGCCTCGCCGGCGATGGCGGGACGAGCTAGACTCGTTCTCAGAAGATTGGCCACAAGAAGCTCAGGATCGAGAACACTAGAAACGGAGGGGGGAGGCCTTTGCCCGGCAGTGGGACACTACAGGCTCCCAATAATAGCAATAATGAATAAATCAAATTTTATAAATATTTAAAATAAACTGTTCTTAACATAAACATGGATTAAGCTTTATCTTCTTAGTTTTAACAACTAGTTTTCGTGGTCGCTCACGGCGCAGTGTTGTCAACGAGCCAAATTAGTTGTCGACAAATAACTGAACTCATTAAAGATGCGCTCACTGATGAGTGGAACATAGGAGCATCCAATGAAGTTTTCAGAATTAATTGTTACCAGCTGGAAATACTATGGTGAGAGGTCTTTTTGTTACAAGCTTTTATTTACTTTCACCTGTCCGGTTGTCTGTCTGTCTGTCTGTAATCAAATTTTGCAAGTTAAATTTGACCCCTCTTCCCGGTGACCGATTGAGCTGAAATTTTGGGTATAAGTATAGTTTGGATGACAATTCAATATTTTGGTACCATCGAGCTGATCTGATGATGGAGACGGAAGGTGGCCATGGGAATTCAGTACTTAACCGACGTAACCCTAGTTGATGATGGTATACAGAAAAGTACAGTCGGCAATAAAAGCTTGTACCAAAAATGTTTTTTTTCACAGAAACTTTTGACGGCTCAAAATCAAACAACCAACTATGTTTTTATAGCACGTCGGTGGCAAACAAAGTTACGGCCTGTCTGACGGTAACCTTTCACCGTAGCATATGGACGGTTGCAACTCCAGGGGTGTCGCAGGCTCATTGCCGACCCTTTAAGAATTACACACTCCTATTTCCTGAAGAACCCTACACTGTTTTTCCTCGGGGAAACTTTGGCAGGAGCTGATTCCATAACCGGAGCTGGCTGTGCCTTACGCGACCATTTCGGTTCTAGGGTGTGTGGATAGTGGTAAAAAACAGGCTCATGTCGAACAGTTCTTCGAAGCACAAACAATACAAGCGATCGAACAGCCGCAAGGAGACAGGAGTAATTTCTAATATTTCTAAATACTACTGAGATAGGTAGGGGTGGTAGGTACACTAGTCTCTTTTCTCTGAAACTTAACATCTTTTGTAAGTAAATAGGATCACATTGGCAATCTGACCTTGGGTTACCTTTCCTTATACTATGGACATTTCCTTATACAACTAAGGATATATGAATTTACGGACAAACTGGTCGACGTTTCTTCGCTTATTTAGGATATTAAAGGGAGCTATTGTACAATGAGACCAGAAGGGCATATAAACACGTAACGTTTCGAACGAGCGGTAGGAAAATTCAACTGTCATTTTCCCATACAAAAAGTGTCATTTAGATCCTACCTGACGCGCGTCCAATGTGTTACGTGATCGACCTGCAGACCATCTCAACAGTTTTCAAAACATGTTTCGACCAGAATCTTTCCATTTTGGTCAGAATCATTTAAATAGCATAGCGGGGTAATACAGAGATTTGGGTTTGTGTCGCTTGTGGATATTGCCAAAGTTAAACAAAGTCTCATACGACGAGTATTAATATTATAAATGCGAAAGTTTGGATGTTTATTACTCAATCACGCTTTAACGGCTTAACCGATTTAGGTGCGCGGTGCACGAAGATGGTTTATAGCTTGAATTAAAATATAGGACAGTTTTTATCCCGGGTCTACGCAGACGAAGTCGCGAGCGGAAGTTAGTAATCCATAAAACGGGGGAAGCTTATATAAATTAATTAAATAAAGACATTAACTTTAAGACATAATCAGTTAACTATTCACCAAAGAAAAGATGACTTTTTTAACTCTGTATAACCCGTGTAATCTAAAACCAGGAATAAATAAGCATACTTCTCCCCACGAACTAAGACAATTTTGACTACAAGTCACACCCGTTTCAACCTTGCGCACCTCCCTTTATGGCTGTCAAATAAATCATAGCGTAGACGTTCGTAACAATTTTAATTAAGCCGGGAATATCTGGCACTCCTGATATAGGTGGAAATGTTAAGGTAATGTGATAGGGTATACCCTTATAATCAATAGATTGCTAGAACATCAAAGGATAGTTATTTTGGAATTTCATAAATGATTTCTTATTACGGGCTTAATTTATAGCGGCTCTGCAGCAATAAATTAAATTATTTAATGAGGTCAACTCGCAGAATGTAGACATGTTTTCAATTACATTCACGCTTATTTCAAGGCAATAGCGGTCCAAATTGAAGTAAAAGTAAAAATTGGGAACAGCTTGTCATTTAGGGTGCCAATAAAGGGTTTTACCTTTGTCTTTATCCAACTTTAGTTGATTGATCAAATTGAACTAACTGATTGCTTAAGCAAGTTCCGGTTGGTTTTAATCTGAAATTAATCTTGTATTTATAACACTCATTTCATTAGATCGGCGTTTAAGACATGTTGCGATTTTTCGCGACCAAGGATTTAGCAGCACGTTCGAAACGTCGGTGTAAATAAATAAAAAATGTTATTCCACGCGATTAAGCCCCGTTTAGTCAAAATTATGTGTGAAAACCCTGAAAGCAGAATCGACTTCATTGAATAGGACTTACGTGTATACTAATACTAATAATATTTATTATAAAGTGGGAACGTCTGTGAGTTGTAAGTTTATAAGTTTGTATGTAATGGGTGATCTCCGGAATCGCTTATCCGTTTTACTTACCTACATATCCTGCATGTATTAGCATTGGACTTTCTGGATGGTTACAGGCTATATTTTATCCCGCTGGTTTGCCTGCGTTCTTTGCAATGCGCGGGCAAAGCCGCGTGGCAGCAAAGCCGCGCATAAGACGAGAAGCGTAGAATGATAAATTGAATTAATATCTCTGGATTTCTAAGAATGTATAACCTAAGTACTAAATATAAAACCTTTTACAACCTTCGCGGTTTTACGCACTAAGTGGTCACGTGGAATGGAATATTTCTACTCAACATGAAAGCCTTCCGTAATACCTTTGGCGCACTCGGGTCGGTATAAAGCTAGACCTAAATATTATTTACACGGTCAGAGTTTACACATAACACAGTATCTTACCCAGATTGTTTACCCTGCAGGGCCAGCTGTGGCTTGAAATGGCAAGTGACTTTTTGTCAGTTAATTAGTATAAATTTCCATTGAGCACAGTACAATAACGTTAAATGTAATGGCCGCTCCACACAATGGGCCATCCTGACCCAGCATACAGGACGCAACTGTGCGTTAAAGGGAGTAAGACATATTTATGTCTCGTTCTACCGAATAGCCGCGTCCTGTATGATGGGTCAGGAGATGGGATTGTGTGGAGCGGCCATAATCTAAACAGTAGCATATGGAAGTTGTAGCCGGTTAAACTTTGTGACAAAAAAGGATAAAAATATGGTTTACCCGTCTAAGTAATAAGTGTACAATTTTATTATTTACTATCTTTGTTTATTTTTCGTCTAGGGCTAGGTTATTTCCAATAAGTATAAATAAATACATAAAATACAAATACGAAAAATACGAAATAAAGAAACACATACCGCCTTCTAGAGAGTACTCTACTAAAGCGCAGAGTGTCGCCATTAGACCGTTATAGGTCTAATGGCGACACTCTGCGCTTATTATATTAAAGTTTTAGCAATAAGCAAGTATTTAGTTCAGTGGTGGCTCTGCGAGTAAGTTTTTTTTTAATTTCGAGAAACTGAATCGACAAAAAAAAACCTCACAAATTTTCACGAGAACCGGTTGTAAAATGCGATCTGTAGAGGTCAACAGTCGGAAATTTGGACATACTAAAGAATTTAGGCCTAAGTAGGAACGGAGAACTTGGTTCGCTACGCTCGCTCCTTCAATTAAAATTATTTTCAATACTACAACTGGCTTAAAAAATATTCAAAAACTTCTTGATACCTGTGACGCAATCGCCGTCCTCAGCATTCCGGAGCCTTTTTAACCCCCCGCGGCCGGCAGTAAAAACTTCAGGGCGTCCCAACTTGTTTATGGACACCGGACACTTGTAGATATTAATCTTTGAATAAATTGGGGATCAAGGATGACTTTTTAAGTGGATCGTGTTTGTAAGCGGCTGTTGTACAAATGTATTTCATTTTGATGTTATTAACTGTGGGAGTTTGGTAATTGATTTTAACTTTGGTAACAAGAGAGCTTTGTACATACTAACATACCTACTTAAATATTGCAATTGTTCTTAACATTTCGAAACATGTCATTTTTCACATGTCACGATGATATAAACATTGTTTTACTTCCCTCTGTTAATTAGCTAATCGTGTTATACCCGTAAGAAATCCCACTTCCTACTAATATTATAAATGCGAAAGTTTAGATGTTTGGATGTTTGTTACTCAATCACACTTAAACGGCTGAACCGATTTGAATGAAATTTTGCACAAAGATAGTTTATAGCCTGGATTAAAATATAGGATAGTTTTTATCCCGGGTCCACGCGGACGAAGTTAGTAATAATATAAAAAAATATATCTCCAACGGAATATTAAATAACATGCCTATTAATACTTTATTAAGTAGGTACCAATTAAATTTATTAACATAGTAATAGTACTAGGTTAAAATTAAAACCAACTTTCAAGGTCGTGGAAATTCACTTTTTTGATAAATGATTGAAACATGTTATTATATGAACCAGTAAATAAGCTCACGCAAAAATGATTGACTGTTTTATTTGTACGGCTGCCGATATCTACACCAGTCAATCTAAAGATACCGTCAAAGGATTGTCATTGATCATCAAAGTAAAATATTTACAATCAACATAATTATCCACCGACTTCGTATACTTGAAAAAAAAGAGGATTATGAGAATTTGGTGATTACCGAAGTCACTTAATTTTGATTTATCATTGACGAGAAATTCTTGATAACGATCTGTTTTATCGATTATAATAAGAGATCAAGTTGCGTCGTGGGAAGCCAGTCCCTGTGAAGCTGATCAGGATTGACACAGACTCAGAAGTACCTACTCTTTGAGTATTCATTGATTCCGTGCTTCATTCTCCTCAGCGCTGAGGGTCGTGGCCTTTCGGTGTCTTGACTTGTCAAGAATCATGGATAGCGATTTGCTGATCTGGTCGGACCAGCGCGTTGGACGGTTCCGACCACGTGACCATATTTTTTCTAAATTGTCACCAGTTGCTTTGGCAATGTTTCCGAAAAATTCAAGAAAGACGTAGAGTATTGCAAGGATAATACATAATCTCCAGAAGGTATTTCAAAAGTAGACGTTACTGTACTGCCCGTTGTATTTATATGGTCGTTTTTAAGCACCAAGCATGGTATAAAGTAATTTATCCACAGAAAGGCAGTCGGCTTGATAACTTTTTATGATATTTTACCTATTGAGCTACATTATTTTTAGATAAAATTCTAGTACCATCCTCTGAGATTTTCAGTTCAACACTCATGAAATCATGGCTTTAACTAGAAAATGGCATTCTTAAATGAATATTAAAAATTAGGTAAAAATCTCACACTAATCGAACTAGCTCCATAGTTTAGTTTAGTTTAGTTTATTTCATTTCGTTGTACAATTTTCACATGATACAGTACATTTGACTTAATTTATATTACTTATCGTACAGCGATCGTCGAGGAATGCAATGATAATGAAAATTATATATATGATAAGGTATATACAATAAATGTATATACCTACAATTCAAATTAAATTAATATAAAATAAAACGTAATTTCAAATACAATTCGTATACAAAAAATCTGTCATTTTATTTCTGTGTATAATCAAATCACAATGCCAAAGAAGTATATGTCAATAGTTAGCTTAATAAGGTGTCATAGGTCACAACTATAGATTTATTAGATTTAATTACTTAAGTACATAGACCACATCTAAGCCTCGGAAACAAATATTTTCCCTTACCGGGATTCGAATCCAGCACCATCATCAGCATTGCAGGCAAAATTTTCCGAAGACTAATTTGTCCGAAAGCATTATTATTCGGAAATTAAAATATTCCGAACGCCATTTACCGCCTAACGAAAATTTGGACGCAGATTAATGAAATACATAAATAGGTTAGGTTAGGTTAGTAATACATCCTGAAAGAACAAAAAAAATATCAGCGGAACATGGTTTTCGGAATTATGAAATTCGGAAATAATATGCTTTCGGACAAATGACTCTTCGGAGTTATGTTGTGTACCCCAGGCAGGGTAGCTGGCCTGGTGGTGCTTTAACAAATCTATTAGGTATGTATTTTGATTTGAGTATGAGAGTTGTTTATGCCTCCCGCGCACGAGAAAAAGAGATGCAACTACTGTAGTACCCTACCTAGTAAAAACCCCTTACTGAAGTTTTATTAATATTTCATTGAGTGAGATTTAAGATGAGATAAAATACTATAGAGAAACTTGATTGTATCGTAAAATAATGTATTTTTTGAGTAGGCTGAGTAAAAAAAGGAAAATAAAGACCCAACTTTTTTTTTTCTATCGAGGAAATTTTAGGCAATCATGTATCGATTAAATCAGATAAACAATCATATAGTCAAGAATCATATATCTGAAAAGCAGATCTTATCGTTTCTTAATCTAGTCAGAAAGGTGTTTCAAAGCACGCGATAATTTCCAATGCACCCCCTTAAGTGGTGCTAGCTATGCTATTCGTCTTTTGTTTCCGACACTGCTCCAATAGTTGGCACCTTTAATCTTAATGCATTGTAATAAACGTGACAGATATAATCAAAAGCTTTTATTTAATATTCTATTCGTAAAATAAATAAATAGTGCTTCTACTGTAGCTTTGTAATTTTATAATACTCTGATACTAAAATTACAAAAAATATACCTCGCCGTTTTTTTCAAGCTTTTATTTAGTTTCACCTGTCTCGTTGTCTGTCTGTCTGTAATCAAATCTTGCAAGTTAAATTTGACCCACTTCCCGGTTTCCGATCGAGTTGAAATTTTGCACAATGCAATATTATGATGACGTGGAGCTGTTCTGATGATTTAGCTGGAAGGTGGCCATAGGAACTCCGTAATAAAACCACATAACCGCATCGAGTTTGGGCTCGTTAGAATCGTCTCAATGAGTAGTTGATGACGGTATACAGAAAAATGCAGTCGGCAATAAAAGCTTGTACCAAAAATTAAATTTTTGACAGAAACTAATTCTCGAGGCAGAGGTTTTCTTTGCCTTGCATGTTATACGCCTAAATTGACTGACTTTGATGGGGTGTCAACTATTGGAGTTAAGGTGTCGAGCACTGGGTCGTTTACCTTATTATATATGTATTTCGGAAATAGAACTCGAAGTCACCCGAGCACTCCCGAATGTGCTTGCCCGAAGTTAGTTTACGCGGTAAGGGCTGGCGCACACAGCCCAGGGGAGTCATCCATCTCGGGCAAAATGGCGCGTGCACTCCGCTTGGCACCGGTTGTGTTGACCCAGTTGTTGTCGGCGGCGTATGAAGTTGTTATTATACATATTGTTTTTGATATAAAGGGAGGAAAGTGTAGCTTCTTTTGCTCGCGGCTTGAACACCTGCTCGCCGATTGCGTTACGATTCAATTAAAATCAATACGCTAACACTTTGTATGTATGTCAGGTAGATCTGAATGTCTTTATTTTTTGTGTGGGAAAATGATAGTTGAGTTGTCCTAACGTACGTTCAAAAAGTTACTCAATTACCCCTCTGGACGCACAGTGTGTGCGTAGCATGATTGGCCATACGTGTGAACCATAAACGTGCTCTTCAGAGAAAATCGTAAAAATCGCCTTCGTCTAATACGATGGGGTCTATGCTCTTATGATTTTTGTCGCAACAGCACAATGTATATTTTTTTTGTGAAAAGCATATTCATAACCTGTTGTTGTCACAAACGTGTAACCTTAATTACGAAAATAATCTCATTCCACCGTTAACCGTAAGAAAATATTTTTTACTATGCATGTGCTCGATAATAGATCGTTTTTCAAGAGCACAAATCGTGCGGAAAGTGCCACTTTTTCGCACTCGTGCTTTTTACTTTTTTTTAAAGTCCGTCGCCAGCCCTACGCAGAGTTTTTATTACTTGAGAAAAGTTTGACAAATATTTCAATTACTCTTTTTCTTTCATATAAAAGTTACATAAATACTAATAATGTATAAAATTATGTATTAATATTTTTGAATTTTGAATTTGGTCAATAAATAAATAAATTTTAAATATTCACTTAATGTGTTTGGCGGAACTTATTTATTTTACTTATTTATTTATCTTTCTTATGCCTTTTGCGATACGACAGTATGACGACTTGCACATGCGCATATATTGACCACGCATGTATTTAAAACTAAAAAGCCTGCCATTGTTGTGATTGTTGTTTACTACGGAGTTATTTTATGTAAATATGTTAAAATGTTGTTAGGAGTTATTTTATGTAAATATGTTAAAAATGATGTTAAAAGTGACTAATCAATAATAATAATGATTTATTGCGATTCAATAGTGTCAGTATGTATTCTTAGAACTACGACGGTACACCGTCTTTTTGTTGTGGAATATATTGAGTTACTGAAAATTAATTGTGTTCCAAAACCAACAATGTAAAACAATGGTCTTAACTTTTAAGTAAATTAGCTTGACAGCAAAAGATGTGAAAAAGTTGTTAAATGCAGTTCCAGATAATAAATAGGTACCTGACAATCTACCTAGGTTCTTCAGTTTTAACCTATACTATCTATTTTAACCTGACATTTCAACATAAATATTTCCTCACACAAGGCATACGAAAACGTTGTATGATACACGCGCGTAAAGATGATTTCGACACTTGTAGCATAAATAACTATAGAAAGTTTTGAAAAAAGAACAAACTTGTTGCGAACAGTTTTCAGATTAATTTTTAAATTATGATTTCATTTTCGCGTTTTTATTCCAACATTAATTAAGATAAATTCGTACGCAGGTCAAAGTGGAGCAAACTTCTAAAATGGCGGGCGGTATCTTTAATTGAGCCTGGCACAACTTAGTTCCACAACAGTGATTTAAAATATTTACATGTTTACTACAAATAGAGCGAAACGTCCGGGCGTTCGGGGGGTTAGGTGACTTATTACACTTTTAATTAAAGAGGTTGGTAAAAATAAATGTTATAGAAGCACGTTGTATGAAACGATAGTGGCAATTGGTAGAATCGAGCGTTACTTTGCGAAATTAACGCACGCAACGCACGACGCACGGGACGCATATAATATTTCTTTTTGTTTTCTTTTCTATATTTATTAGTGTGTATTTGCTGTCACGAATAAATGATTTATTTGTGAATTATAATTATAATTCGTTTCAAGAATAATGATATTCCTTTTCTATTCTGATAATAACTTATGATCGTGCAGTTCAGGTGATGGTGGTACTTACCTACACAGGTACATCCAATTTCCTATTTTTCTTCGTGTCATCGAATTTCTGTCACTCAGAAACCTTTTTAGGTACAGCTAAATATTTTATAACACCCTGAAAAGCTTGCTGATTCTGAAAAAAAAATGGTTTTCGATGAAATGAAAATTCTGCGAAACATACATTCGATGAAACAACTGTAGGTAAAACAAGGTAGAGCCACATCACACAACACGACACCACTCACACCCCAGATTCGGTTGATACCGTTCAACCAATCTCACTGGAGCGCAAACTCATAGAGTATTCCAGTGCATAAACTTCCCCGCGTGGTCGTGCCGGAGTCTTCCCCTGGATTTTCCCCAGGCTACCCTCCAAGCACGCAATTCGACCGCTATATTGGGTCCGTCCTATTATAGCAACATTCAGGTTAAAAAACAAAAATAAAAATATCACATTGCTTATTTTTGCATGCAGACAATGTTCCCTTAATACCCCCCATTTGCTAAATTATTCTATTTTAACTTTATGCAACAGTGACATGATTTTAGATGCAATAAACAAAAGACCAGAGAAATAAGTACAGTTTCTTTGGTTAGAAGCGGCGAACGTTATAAAAATAAATTAAATAAAAGATTTTTTCAGGATTGGTGCAAGTGGAAATTTTGTGATATTTCTGCTTACCCCTCTGGAAAAAGCCCAATTTAATAGATTCAATAAACGGATGAGAAAATACGCGATATCATTAGAATGAAAAAAAAAGTTTTGTATTAAAATCGATTTGATTTCTACCTACCTATACCGACTATGCCTATATATATAATATATGCCTACTTCGAAGTTGAGTTGTCTTACTTAGTTCACTGCTTACTGCGTGTTTCTATGTGGTGCAATTGCAAAACAATCCACACCCAATGTATTTCAACAAACAAAATAACGTCAACAAAAACGCTCGTTCCACAAAATATATTACGTGAGCCTTTTTAATAAAATGGAGGCAAATTGTCTGACTATTGCATTTTGGCCATTGCTGTTTGATCAAAGTTGGACACTCGCAAAACGGTTGAGGGCTGCCTAGATTTACCAACATGTTCACCGCAACCGTGAATTAACTAGTATAATTTGAGCCATACATTCGTAACAAATATAAAGGATCTACGGTTTAGTTTAAACTGGTTATGGGGGAAGAAGTTGGACGGTAGTTGCGAATCAGCAGTACGTGGAATTAATTGCGATGGGGCACTTGAAGCGGAACGTAACGTTTTATTTTGGATTGGATGCTTGTTTAAAACTTCAACAAAAACAACACGTACAATATTTTTTCTCGTTTTACTAAGAAAAAATCTTGTGCGTAATTTTATGGAACTAATGTACATCTTTTATTGAAAATATTTTTTCATCAAGAAGTAACCGTCTTATAATGAATTTCAATGCGCACGGAGTCCGGGCCCCATATTCACTTTTAAATAGAGAAAATAAGAAAGTAACCTAATAATAATCTGACGAAATATACCTACAAATAAATCCTCTAGAACGGCGCAAAATTTTGCCTGGGTAAGCTTATTTTTTTGATGATTTTTACTTCAATGTTATTTAATCTAAGCCCAACGACAATATCTCGCTAGCATATCAGTATTTTCCAGACATAAGTGGGTCATATACAGATTTAGGTTCGCGTCTTTCCTGTGGACATTATCAAAATAGGGGCTACTGAACCCTAATTTTTGTTTGGACTCTTAATCCGCATAAACGGCATCTCTTTTTTATTACTATTCGATAAAAACATTATTTATATGCACGTGAGCTCTTAATTATTGACCAATACACCTCTGTAGTGGAAAAAAATAATATAGCTTTAATCTGCATGTGGTATACCACGACATTTCGTTATCGTAAGTATTCGAATGACTCTATAAAGTATTTTTTTTATAGATAACGTTATTACGTTATCTATAAAAAAAAATCGGCCAAGTGCGAGTCGGACTCGCGTACGAAGGGTTCCGTACCATTATCTATAAAAACGGCAAAAAATCACGTTTGTTGTATGGGAGCCCCCCTTAAATATTTATTTTATTTTGTTTTTAGTATATTTGTTGTTATAGCGGCAAGCATACATAATTTGTGAATATGTCAACTGTCCAGCTATCGCGATTCTTGAGATACAGCCTGGTGACAGACAGACGGATGGACAGACAGGGAAGTCTTAGTAATAGGTTCCCGATTTTACCCTTTGGGTACGGAACCCTAAAAATGGTGTTTGAAAGCTAGTTTCCTTTTGCGTTCCCTCATATTTTATAAGAACAACTACAAAAGTTCTGGTGGGAAACGTTAAACGCCATTAATAATATATTTTTTAGTTGCAAATTAAGAAACTAAGCCAGAAATATCACGTTATCTGGGACTGATCGAGGGTTAATCTTTGTAATACGGTCGCAAAGCACGAAAATTTGCCATCATTTCAATGCTTAAGCCTTGAATCATCGATGTAATAAAATGTTTTATGTCTGGCAAAAGCGCTCATTGTATACTTAAAAATCTAAAAACACCATAATTAAGTTACATCTTCGATTGGTTTTTCTATTCCCGATCATTTCAGTGTGCCCCTCGTATTTATCCTACTAATTTATAATATTAGTAGGATAAATAGTGGGAAAGTTCTGATGTTTGGATGTTTGTTACTCAATGACGCAAAAACGGCTGAAGGGATGGATATAGTTTCCCGGCAGAGGGAGATGAAAATTGGCACGGATATAGTTTAACTACTTACTGGATTAAGAGATAGGATACTTTTCATCCCCATAATCATCCTCTAAAGGGATATAATTGGGTATGGCAGTTGTTACTGGAGTTCACGCGGACGAAGTCGTGGGCAAATTACAAACAAAACACCACTCAAATCCGAGGAATTGGATCCCATTTCACGCTCCGCAGAGGTCATCATTTCGCCACGTTAATGTATAATTTGTTTAACCTCATTAAAATTATCTTCCAGCTTATTTCCCAGGTGTACAATTAAGCTGATGATTTAATTGATAACATTAATTAATTCATAATAAATCGTGGTCACCAGTGGATTGAAACAAGCAGTGATTGGGTTGGGAAATATTTTAATTTCAAGTGTTTATTGATTTAATGATGTTTCTTTTGAAGTGAAAACTTCTTTAGCGGCGCTGTGCGCTTATTGTTAAACTCGCCACAGTACGACTACCATGAGTTTGACATTGTCATTTTTCGTTAACGAGAATCGAGTTTTCTATCTGTGCATCTCTATTGCACTTTGACAGTACGAGCGGGATGCACAGATAGAAAACTCGATACTCGTTAGCGTAAGCCGTCATTGTCAAACTCATGGTAAGCGTACAGGTGTAGGAGCGTAGGAGGTCACGTGACAGTAAGATGGTGAGAGATTCGGGACGAGGTATTGGGGGAACCGATGCCGTAGTAGGTACGAGACTGGCTGCGCCATTCGAGCGATGCAATCCGCGGCGCTTACCCGTTCGGCCGACACACAATAAGTTCTCACACGCTAATTTGCAAGTGAAATAGTTTACTTCTGTCGCTACGGTATTCGTCGATTCGAAATGTCAAGATATTCAAGTTTTAACTTCTGCCGGCACTCCCGGAGTGCAACCGGGTCTTTTTTTATTGTGCATAGTTTACGTTTTTAACACATTTACGTCCCCAGCACCGAGTTATTCGTCAACACGCATACGTGTGAGCGAGACATCAGAACACTATGGTGCACCGTTACCGCTACCGCTGTAAAGGCCGAAACGCACTGACAGCGCTGGCGGAGCGGCGCGGGTGCGGTGCCGGTATTAATGTTCGAACTTATACGAAAGGGTCCGCGTAAAATACCGCGCCGCTCTGTGCGGATCCTTTCATATTAGCTCGAACATTACAACCGGTACCGCCTCCGCGCCGCTCCGCCACCGCTGTCAGGTGCGTTTCGGCCTTAAGCCATGACTTTCTTCTCTCTCTGCGACCAGATCTCTCGTGACTGCCGCTGCTACTCCATGTTGTGATAGAGTTGTAAGTTGTGGCAGAGCCCTTAGGCCACGTTTACGTACAGGCGGGGCGCGACAAATCCGCCCAACACAATCATAATGACGTTCATAGGAAGTGTCATTGTAAGTACCTACTATATAGTTGAGACTATTTAGAGTGGCCGACTTTTTATTAAACTGCCATTTTATAAAAGAGTTGCTTTTTGAATGAACTACCCTGATGCGATTCGGCCAACTCAAATAATCTCAAGTCTACAGGCATGAGCGTTTCCATAGACAACTGCGGAGCTAGCGCAACTCACGCTACGGTGCGACGCGACACGAGAATCTCCCCTAGTTTTTCCCCGTACCCAAAGCTTAAAAACGGGGTCCCGTTTTTAACCTTATTACTAAGACTTCGCTGTCTGTCCGTCCGTCTGTCTGCCACCAGGCTGTATCTCAAGAACCGCGATGCTAGACAGTTAAGGTTTTCAGAAATCATGTATTTCTGTTGCCGCTATAACAACAAATACTAAAAACAAAATAAAATAAATATTTAAGGGGGCTCCCATACAACAAACTTTTTTTTTGCTGCTTTTATAGATAATGGTACGAAACCCTTCGTGCGCGAGTCCAACTTGCACTTGGCCGGTTATTCTAATTTGTTTAGTGCGAATGAGACAGGTGGTGTCACGTCAGGTAAGATGTTCCAGGCCGCCTGAGTGCCATCTCACGCCACCAAACGATTTTGCTATCTATATCGGTGAGGATCTGTTATTAGCTCACTGTCACTATTGTTTTATAAACATGCAAGGCCTACTTTTCCGAAACGTACTGGCCTATTGCATCCTGATCCATCAAAAAACATGAAAAACAACAAACCACACCCGGCCAGGAAGCAAGCCTGACCCGGACGAGCCGGATATACTATCGACAACACAGCTAACTGACCATCGGTGCACCTTAAGTGCATTGTAATAAGGTTCTATATAAACACAGGATGGTCAGTTAACAGTATTGTCGTTTGTACCAGGGGGCGCAAATTTATGGGGATCACGCTCTGGGGTGGAAAGGGAAGACCAATCAGCCGCGACCAGTCAGCCACAATCGACCGGCTATGCAGCCATTATTGGAAAATAGGAGAGGCAGGACAGGTGAAATTGTGCACGTTGCTTTGCATAAAAGGCATCCTGATCCAACTAAAAAGCGAGTTTATCAACAGCAAGTTACACTGTGTAGGCTGGAACTAAAACAAAACTCACCACCTTAAAATTCATTTATTCCAAATTATGAAGTCAAAGTCCAGTAATAAAACAGACATCATAAATATCCCAGACAAGAAGATACTTTAATACAGCAAGTAACCGCGTAATACCGCGCATTTAAAATTCAAATCGGTTCACTCTCTAAGGAAATTATTATCACCTGCCGAGATGAAATGAGTGGAATACTATATTACGGCTAATATATAATATATAAGGCTATATAAGGCTAGGCCTAAATAAATGGAATGTAGAGCACATTTTTACGAGTACCGCGTCGGATGTATCAAACAATCGGTAATCATGAGTTCCGTTTTTAGAGTTCCGTACCTCAAAAAGAAAAAACGTAAACCTTACAGGATCAATTTGTTGTCCGTCTGTCTGTCTGGCATGAGCCAGATACCCGAGCGGGAACGCCTCAAGGTATCGAGTTAAAATTAAAACCATTTAGTCTACAGTCTCTTGAAGCTGTGAAAAAAAACAAATTTCTAAGTTAACTTAAAAAAAAGATACGGCTGTTTATGTATGACGCAAAAAACATATATTTCGACACTCTCAAGGGAATCAAAATTTATAGGATAGGTACTTCCCGTTCACCTAGAACTATAACATTTGGCAAGTAATATCGGCTTATACTGCAAGTATAGGGAAAAATCGGAAAACTATACATTTGTAATTTTGTACGGAACCCCCGGTGGAAGAGTCTGCCTCGCACTTGTGCGGTTTTTTAGTCTAGTTGTATTGGGGCGTTCGACTGTTGTCTTTAGTATTGCTCTCGTGGCAAAAGTTTATTTTTAAGAACCGGTCGCTTACTGACAGCCCATGTTGTACCTTAATTGATTGATTTATTTATTCTTACTATTTTAAAATAAAGAATAACGAACACTGACTTTGGCTCTGCGCCTGACAATGCTAACAGTTCGACACCCGTTAACAGTCACTATTGAATGTAATTTGTGTATTCAACCTCAGCCTGCAGCACTAAGGTCGCTTCAGTTCACGCCACTAAGCCCCTGTGCTGCCTCATCACCCCCGACTTTCCCGCCAACTGCTAAATATGAAAATGAACTTATTTAAAGGATAAGTAATAACTAAATCAGTGGGTACAATTTCCTTATGTGCCACTTGTCTTATTGCCAGTGCATCTATCTCAGCCTTTATCGGCTGCTTTGCGATTCGAACACTCATATAACATCGGCCCAACGAAGTGGTTTGCCTATATAATAATAGTCTATCCTTGGCTGCCTTTGGCATCTATGTCTCGTCATGCCATGTCCTCATCTCCAACTTTAATTGTGTTAACCTTATGTCCATACCCACTACCTCGGTCCACATCTACCGAACAAACAACATAGGAACAGTTTGTATCGTGTGCTTCACAATTTATGGGACCTCATAAGAAACTTCTTGTAAAATACAGCTGTAGCTTGCAAGGACATCTAAGCTGAGATAAATCAATTTTTGAACTTAATTTAATATACAGCTAAAATACTCGCGCTGAATCGAAAGAGGGACGGCCGTAGAGTCAGCAGACCAGAGCTCCATTTTACAATTTAAAAGTCGTTCCAATACTATCTCGACATATTTAAGTGCGTCTCGTCGTGCACAATTGGCAACACATTAAGGCAAAAGGGAGAGCATGCACTAAGACCATTCACATATGATTCTAGTGAGTTAAAAACGTGTTCCGGAACTAGGCTATTGGACCGCATTTGAATACGGCTTGTTTTGCTGACATTTTAAAATATAGCCAGCTTAGCTCCTAGCTTGTTTGCTATAAGAATTTCTGATTTAGGTATTAAGAATATATGATGCCTCTCGAAGCTTTTGTTAGTTTAAACTGGGGCAGAGATTCGGTTTCCTGTGTCTTCTCAATGGCAAGTCGAATCCGTAACCTATCGGCGTATGCTGCTGTCTTTAAGACCGGAGACTGGCAGCGGGGAGACCAGCATTAAATTGAAGTCGCTCGAATGTATGATCTGGCGCTCGTCGAATCGTTTCACAGACATTACCTCTTTATTGTAAGGAGGTATTATGGATGAAGTACATGTTTTTCTGCTATCGCTCCTCAGGTAGGGACATGGCGTAATTCAATTTTATCGCAGTGATATTAAGTACCGCGACGCCTTGGCCGCCATCCTTATACTCCACACGTACTAAATGTTAACTAGGTGAATAGGTGACTTTTTACATTTTTATAATGCCTTATTACACTGTAAGATTACTTACGAGTGGGGCTTACAACCGGCAACCCCCTTTAAATGGAGGTTACTTTAGAAACTCAAGGTTGAACAATACCTTTTGGGACTCTGTGGGAAATTCAGATAATGTATTCTGTGGCAACGTGCCACTGACATCGGCAAAACGGTGTCACAGGGACGATTATCGATAGAGCCAGCGTATGTTGCTTGGAGGCCTCGGGCAGGGAACCGCAGCGTGGAGAGGCCGCTAGTCAGATGGTCGGACGATATTAAAATGCAGCAGGGCCAACCTGGACCAGGGCCGTTGTATCTGATGATACAATATGCTCATATTGGATACATATGATCTAGATCATATTGGAAATCCTTGTAAGAGCCCAGCAGTGGTTGAAATTATGCTGAAGAAGAAGAAGATTTTGTAGAGAGGCAGAGCATAATACAGTATGTTTCATCATCATCATATCAGGCGAAAGACGTCCACTGCTGGACATAGGCCTCCCCCAAAGAGTGCCAAAGTGACCGGTCCTGCGCCACCCGCATCCAGCAGTATGTTTAATAAGTCTAATTCTGCCAGTCTGTCGGAAAGTATCACCTAGCGAGAAGAATCAGCTCAACAGCCTCTTTATTAAATAATTTGTGGCATGTGGTGTGTAGAGTGGCATTATTCATCATTTTCAGCCTGCAATCGCTCGCTGCTGCGCATAGGCCTCGAGGCCTCTAGACCAGAACTAGTCTTATTCAGGAGTGACCCGCGATCTCCGTATTATCATCCACATAGAATTGGTGGACAGTTGACGCCGCTTTTTTGTGGCCACCAATCCGACAACATTATCTCGCCTCGCAAAGTGTCCTGCACAACTAACTCCGCTTGAGTTTGGTATTTCTGCATTGGCATATCCGACTTCAACGCACTTTTGTTCGAAGTCGGATCTCATAATTCCTAATCATTAATCGATATGAAAGACACGAGAATATTGAAACAACGAATTCCTATATTTGCTAATAGTACCCGTGTGGTGTTGGGTTAGAATTTCACCACCCCCTTTCTTCCCGTGGGTGTCGTAAAAGTCGACTAAGGGACCAGGGTTGAAGTGTGTTGTGGGCGATGGGCTAGCAACCTATCACTGCAATATCACATTTTGTGGATCTTTTATACCCACATTTATGCTAAAAGTGGCGCTGGAATATACGTTTCATGTGCTCTGCCTACCCCTTTTGGGAATAAAGGCGTGAATGTATGTATGTACGTAAAACTAAATCACTAAGAATAATTTTTCACAAATATCCGGACAAATACTATACATAGATGTATCATCAAAATATTATTTTCAGCGTCGGAAATACCTAACTGAAACAGTTACAAATTAAAACCGTCCAACATCACCATTCGTCTCTTAAACTTCTTTATCTATTTTCATCTTGAACGACAATTTAAAACTCATTCAAAAACAAAAGACTCGAGCAATATACGCCAGCAAACTTATCTTTGCCGTCAGTCAAACCTCGAAGTATGTAGCTCGTCTTCCAACTTTAGACAAGTTGTTTGTCACTGACGCCTTGGGCGATAGCAAAGTTAAGTTGGTAGATGTAATTAATGTAATTAAAAGCGACCTCTGGCGTCGTGTGGTGACTTCTTTGGTTGGTATCTCGTGTAATTGGTCGCTTTACGTCGGTACCGTGGCTTTTTAGAGAGATTTTTTTACACTAATTAAAGGAATGGGGTAATATAACATAGTGTTTTTGATTACTGACATAAATATCTAATTAAATAAACATCGTGGGGAGACTTTTTTCTGTATACAGTTAAAAAACGAAAGTTTATGCTACTTTGCCGGTGCCGGTATTCGACTAATAAAATGTGACGTGTGCGGGGCAAGTCAGACACATTAACACCACTTTAGATTTAAGTCTCAGACTGTCGATGCGAATAGACGTGTTGTAATTATTTTTGCAAATTAAAATCGTGTGCAAAAAGTATTGACCTCGGACTATCTGTGTCATGCATTCGTTGTTTTGCGTGTGCAGTGAGTCATTATGACTTTATAGTGGTATATTAATAGCCCATTTACTAAAAGTTCTAAAATGCACCGTAGCCCTCCATCAACACCTGTGCCTTCCATCACCGCGAAGGACAACGCCCAACCGCCGAGCACGAGAGACCAGACAAACCTTGACGCGGTATCAACGCCAGAGATTCAGAACTGGATGAGAACCATAGAGCAGTGCCTTAATGAAATTTGCAGCATCTCGACGGAAGGTAAATTGAACTCTGAACAAAAACTAAGGGTCCACAACATTTGCTGTAAGGTATCTCACGGTTCCGCAAATTTAGCAGTTCTTTACCAATCGCTCAAACAGAAAGCAACTGTTTACCAGTGCACTCTACTACTAGAGTGCACTGGTAAACAGTTGCTTTCTACACCTTGAAGAAAAATAAGACCTGACAGACCGTCGCCGAGCCCTAAAGGATAGTATCGATAACTCTAACAGGCCTACGACAGATACACTTTCTTTGACCGATATGGTGAAAACTAACAGCAAAACTCAAATCCGCCCCAGCAACTTGAGCTCAGTAGCAATTTACCCTAAAAATCAATCAAAATTAAGCGAGGACACGAAAAGCTTGGTATAAAAAATTATTAATCCTGAGCAAAGGAAATTGCACGTGAGAGCGCTACGTAAAGTTAAAAATGGCGGTGTCATCATCAGCACTGATTCCAAGGGCGACATTGAAAAACTGAAAAAGACATTTAAGAATACTTCCGCGGATCTTACCGTCGATGAGCCCTACAAGCGCAGGCCCAGATTGTAATAGTCGGCGTGCCGTCAGCTCTGCGAGAACTAGAAGTTTATAGTTGCTTATATGAACAAAACCTTGCCGACAAGCTTCCGGACTGAACTCGGGACAAAATCTTAGCCAGTATTAAATTAAGCCATAAGTCGGGAAGAAAAGATGCAGAGACGTGTATTTACGTCATAGAAGTTCCAGCCCTTATACGCAAAGCGCTCATATCCCAGAACCGAGTTTTCATCAATTGGTCATCGTGCCCTGTGAGAGACTTCACGATTGTCACTAGATGTTTCAAATGCCAGCAGTTTGGCCACGCCGCCAAGACATGTAAACAACCAGAACACACATGCGGACATTGCTGCAAGATAGGGCACTCGGACAAGGAGTGCCCAAACAAGGCAGACCCTCCCACATGCGCCACATGCAAACTGTTTAAAAAGCCCAACGATCATTAAACAGGAGACACTGAATGCCCCGCCAGGAAAATGGCCGAACGACGATATATAAATTCTATTGATTATGAAGGGGCCTAAGTATCAGACAATTCATTAGCTTTTTGATTTTTAATTACGATGTTTTATTGTTATATTGTAGGTTACCCAAATAAGCCGATAAAATGTTATAGGTAATAGATCTGTCACCAATACTTGGAATACCAACTCGTCATTTTTTATTCCGTTTGTTTGTTTTATGGTTAGTAAACCATTATTATATAATTATTAATTATAATTACACAAATCGACCTAGTCCCAAACTAAGCAAAACTTGTACTATGGGTACTAGACGACTATACTTATATACAGCGTGGAACGGAGAGATGGACTTTCCCGCAAGAGGGGGATTATTGAGCGCTAGTACGTCACATTTTCCAGATAAACTATTTTTTTTGACGCGATTTTTTTTTTACATTTGTATGGAGCTCGTCGCTCCAGTCGGCCAACGCTCCATACAAAGGTAACAAAAAAAATCGCGTCAAAAAAAATAGTTTATCTGGAAAATGTGACGTACTAGCGCTCAATAATCCCCCTCTTGCGGGAAAGTCCATCGTTCCGTTCCACGCAGTATAGATAAATAAATACTTAAATACATAGAAAACATCCATGACTCGGGAACACATATTCGTGCTCATCACACAAATAAATGCCCTTACCGGGATTCGAACCCAGGACCTCTTGCTTCGTAGGCAGGGTCACTACCAACTAGGCTAAAGCAGTCGTCATATTATTATGCACTAAGGTAAAAGTCCACTAAAAATAAAATAAACTCGATGACCTAGTTTGCAGTTATTGTCGACGCCGACACTACAATTCCGTACGTAAATGAAATATGATGAAATAAATATTCTTAGATTGATATGCCTATTTCCCCTAACATGTAACAGTGCAAGCACAATGTAACGGTAGCAATAAGGTTTTTTCAATTAATTATTCTTATTCTTACTCACTACCTGTCTTTCAAAATCATGATTACAGAGATATGAAACTAAAGCTATATAAAAGGGATGTTCCTCTGTCAAATAAACTAAATGGAATCGTGGCCCTGTTTGTTTTACGAAATTAAATTAAAATACCGCATACTATGGAACCTGCGGTATACGTGTCCATCTTGCGTGTGACCGATAATTTTTAACTAGGTACAAGAACTTATGAAAAGATGTTTTTTTTTCTCTAAAGATCACTTCTTCCTTCAAAACCACAGTAAATATTACAAAATCAATAACGCAGTACCTAACTGTCGTCACGACCATGCCATCAGATTGCAATGAAAACGCCACACAGATGGAGAGATAATCGGTCCATGTGCCATTGTATCATTTTTTCCAACCCTCTTTGCTTCAAAAGTAGCGTGATCGATCAGATCAGTATCCAAGCAAAAATAGACAGAATTTTGTGGATAAATATATTAGATAAGTATCTCTTACGCCAAAGTTGTGACCAATTACTACTTGTGTAAACTGTGTCATTACACAGTTTACACATTTACGTCTTGAGGTGCCGATATACTTGAGCATAAACGTCTAATGAGCATTTTAGCGAATGTTAAATTACAGCTCACAAAATACAAAAATAGCGTTTTAGCGCGCATTCCAGCGAGCGTTCTTGCGAGCATTCTTGCGAAACGACGGTTTTGCCTCAAGCTACTGGCGAGCCGAGGAATTTTGTTATTGTTCCACTACTGCCATCCCTCTCAGCCCACACTCCCGCACAGCATTTACTAGAGCGTTCGCTAGAATGATCGAGAAAGTTTTCGTCGCGATGTTTGGCTATGCTTATCTTAGTTCGATGTTCAGAGGGGTAATCACGTAACGTTCCGAACGTACGTTAGAAAAACCAAATATTTTGATACTAAAAGTGACCTGACGCGCGTACAATGCGTTACGTGATCGACCTGCTGTTCGACAAATTTTCGAACAGCGAATACTCGATGTGTTACATGTGAATGTTCAAGTCTATCGCCACCATGCGACATAATCTCCAAACCCTGCACATACATATGATTTCAATACGTCAAACGCGATAATAGGGCACAGTTCTTACTGTTTCTTGTCCACAGCCTGTGACGTCACGGTCTTTCCGTGAACGGAAATAAATGGTATAATTTGTGGTTAAAGTTCGTCCGACATCTGCGAACACACCTGTGTCTGTGGTTTACTGTTAAACAACCTAACTTTAGAAAAAGGTTACAAATGCCATGTCGTTTCTGTACACATACGATATTTTAATATTGAGTGATATATTGGATTTCTCGAAAGCATTGCCGAATTGAAATGTTATTATGTGATTATCGTATTTTGGTAATATTTTGCGCTATTCTATTTAAGTAAATTGGTGTGGTTTAAGATGATTAAGGATCAAGTTACATTACGTGGATTATTTTTACTAAATGTTTTTTATAACTGTACTTCACCCCCGCACGGGCCAACTTGCAACATCTCAATACAAAACCATATTGTCAAAACAAATCATTATTCGGAATAAGCAACCTTCAGATGTTTAGATAAATGAATAACGAATGTTTTTTTGAAACATTTCCGTAAATGTCACACTGTCACGCGTTTGATAGTCGATTTAAAATTGAAAACAGTCTCTTTTCAAGAAGTTTTTTGCCATATTTGTTTGAGTACCTACACTAGCCTTGTGGCGCACGCATGAGGCTGCCAAAGGGCGGCCGTGGTTTCGATCCCGGCTCATACCAATGAGTTTTTCAATCAATCAATCAATCAATCAATCATAATTTATTCATCAGAATATAATATGGTACATAAGGTGTTATAATTATATACATTAATCCATTATATATGCCTATACATGTGAATATTTCTTGAAACTATTGTAATTTTTTTTACAATTTCCATGCAAACAAGTTCAAATGTCAATCCTTCTTATATTAGCTTTATTCAATTTTACAGTCTTAGCAGTCGTTATATTCAACGCAATATATACTTAGATACAAAATAATTTAAATCTATGTGGTCAAATAATCCAATTATTTATATAACGTCAAATTGGAAACAAAAATTAACGATATATTTACAATAGTCATTCAAATTATAAAGTGCGAAACAATTTAATTACTTTAGCTGTCACATTATAATTTAATACCATTCTATATTGCATGCATTTCCGAACTATAATGTACGGAATATCATTTGATATTTACTGTTGGCTTTTCGGTGAACAAAAAAACGTGAGAAAAGCTGCTTACATCGCCGAACAAATGATAAGGCGTATGTCAAGTCTTCGCCAGCGTCGGGACTACTGCCGGTTCCCTCGCCCCAATGCCCGTGTCTAGCCCCCCTATTCTGTAACTGGTTTTAAGCTCACCTCAACGCTCACCCACAAATATAGCTTGACACCGCGATGCGTAGTAACTAAGCGTAGGTAGAGGTCTAGTTTCGTGACGGGTTACCGGCGGGGTGAGCAGCATTAGGTGTGCGTGCGGCAATAGAGTGGATGCGTTCACGGATCGCACAAAATTAAGGCTTCCACTGACGGTGTAGTTTATTATTGTAACTTGTTATGTGTTTTCGTTGTTTGCTTGTTGTCTTTGTTTTTAATTATTATTTTCTTTTTGTTGTTTTAGTGTTCCGTACCAAAATTGGTGCAACGGAACACTTATGCGATCACTCGGAGGCTGTCCGTCTGTCACAGCCAGTTTTCTAGAAGACTGTTTGATATAGGAAGCTGAAATTTGGTATAGGTATAGAAATGTATGGCCTAATTACATAAATAAAGTCAAAAAGTTGTAAACCCCAATAAAGGAGGCAGCTTGGGGTAATAAGGGTTTTCGCATTTTTTTTGGATTGTAAGGAACGTGTGGGGTATCATTCGAAAGCTCCGAAATTTGAGACGGTATACACATTTTGAGTTCTTTTTACGATAGCTCTTACTAGTGTAAAATCAGACCAAAGTAACTTTTTTGCATACAGTGCTGTCCCCAGCTCTGTTTCAAAAACTATAGCCAACTAAGACTTGGAAATACACATGCATAACAGAAATTGTGTGTAGACGGCGGGAAAATTATCAACATGACGCTAGCTTTAATAGTTTAAATTATATTTACAAATTAAAGCAAATAAAATCGGTATAGCGTCTCATTTTACGCTGGTTCTTCAGTATGGCCGTGCCTGGTGACGTACATTGCAATTCGCAGTCTGATAAATGAACATTGATATAATGAAAACACAGCATTGTATTTCGTGTTTTTTTTAATTTGCATCTAGTAAAAATAAGATTCATTGTTGCCATAATCCATAGCAATTCAAATAAAGTACTCCGTACTTTATGACTTTTTGTTTATAGTGTTCCATATTTAAAGCTGATACATAGACCAAAGGTTGATAAACTAATAGAGGCGTCATAGTTTTCACATTATTTAGTGTTCCCATATTCAGTTTTGTCCAATTTCTTTGTTTGTATAAGGGGGCGTGAGCGTGCGCTAAACTTATTTAGCTTGGTTGAAAACCGGCTTCACTAGGTTTTTCGTAATGCTCTGTCTATCTTTTTTCTTGGTCTGAGGTTATGGCTCGCGAATTCGACAAATTTAAAGTTATCAACACAACACAGTAAAGTAAAGTGTAAAGTAAGTGGGTAGACCCCCTACAAGGTGGACCGATGACCTGGCCCCGTATCATGGTCGGCCTTATCACGCAGTAAGTGACAAGATAAGAGCGTCGTCTCGTTCTATCGAACGGTGTCAGCCAGTGACGGACGCTCTATCTCGTCACTTATCGCGTCATAAGGCAGACCATGATACGGGGCCTGGTAAAGGTCGCAGGAGTCCGCTGGATGCGGGTGGCGCAGAAAACTGATCATTGTGGCACTCTTTGGGGGAGGCCTGCAGTGGACGTCTTTCGGCTGATATAATGATGACGGATCAATATCGATGAATATTTTGGATTTTGTAATAAAACGATTCAGTTGAGGACTAAAAAAAGTTTCTGTTTGGGTTACTAAAACACACAAATAATACTATGCTTAATAATGGCTTCAGATTTCAACACTACAAGCAGCTTTTGGTGTTCTATATTTTAACAGTTCTACATATTGTTGATCTATTTGGTTAAAATCTAGAAACAAAATAGCATCAGAGTACGAGGTTCTTTCTTTGATTTAAAAATTGAATACCGAGCTGTAATGGTGAATCGTATTGTTGCCTTATACCATTCCAGTTTCTTGAGACTTGCTGCGAAAATTTTGAACCCGACACCTACAAAAAAAAGGCGAGGACCTAAAACATTAAAATGACTCGTTTATCGTATGTACTGGGAAATTTATATATTGAAGACGAATGCGTAACTGCATTTCACAGGATACTTTCAGAAAATTCAAGCTACCGTCCACGCTCTGCACTTGATTGAGCCTGTGCCTCGGGGGGAAGACCATTTACAAGTCATTTTCCGAGAAGCTCCCGGGAACCGACCATTTAATGACGTTGGACACTGGGCTTGTGTTCACTTTGTAAATAGTGAATTAAAAATATATGATAGTTTCTACACCGACTTGTCGCCAGTGCAGGAGCAGTTTCTATCGAAACTTTTTCCTTATAAGCCCCGGAAATCTCACATACGATTGTGGAGTTTTTGCAATAATAGAAATATATTATTTGTTGAACTCCATTCAATAAATCAAGCAGTTTAGTTAGTAGCAGTTAGCTTCAAAATCAGGAGATAAAGTATGAATCATTTAACCCTTTACCTACGGGTGTCAACCAGAGTTGCCAGTAAGGCAACACCGCAGCAGTACGGGTGTCTACTATAGTTGATCGAAGTAATGGTTATGTTCAATATTTTTTTAAGCCAAAACGAGACCTTGTGTCTTGGTAATAGCGGTCACATTATGCATTGGGATTAGTATAGATGCAAAGAAAAAAATATCGTAATGTTTCGGTAGATGGCTCTGACATAAACCTATTTTTAAAATTACCGCATTTTTGCTGTCAACTGGGATTGACACCCGTACTGCAGGAGTGCAAATAACTGAATTCAATATGGCGGACATTAGTGTTGTTTTAAATTTCATCGACTTGTTGTGAGAGTACGGCGCGGGAGTGTTTGCAGTGTTATTATTAGTGTTTTTTACCATTTTTGGTTCATAACTTATACCTTAGTGCACATTCGTACTCACTACAGAATCTAATATAGGTATTTAAAATACATATGGTGCTAGTTTCCAGCACGCGTGCGGGAATGAGCACTTTCCGTGCATATGTCGGAACTTGAAAAAGCCATATGAACTGTAAAACGTTGTACAATACACGTGCGAACAGGTAATTTCCTATTTCCTGCACTTGTATCGTGAAAAACTATTCGTATTAAATTATTGGTCGATATTTTCCCTTGGTCGATGGTGTACTAGGTTATCAATCTATCGACAACTGTCGTTATAGATGCACATCACTATTTTCCATAACTCGTAAATTGTTTTTATGCAACGTTTTAAGCGATTGATATTTATGCATTATTTGTATAATTATCGTTCTTTAAGTGTTTATTTGTGTTAAATATACTATAAACTAATGTTTTTAAACATAAACTAGTAAAATCCACGAGTAGTAACTTAAATATCTTCAATTTCTTAGTGACGAATATATTGGTTGATATCTGAAAAAATAGTGACTAATATTACTCCAAGTGATTATTTATTGATTAAACACATTATACTTATTGTGCGTGTGAAATTTCAAGTGTGTAGCTGTAATACTTCAAAAGTTACAAGTAAGTGAAATTATGCCTAACCGCTGCCTCTCGCCAAAACATGCCCGTATTGAGAGGTGCCGGAGCGATTTAAGGCCCCGTAGGTAAAGGGTTAAAATAACTCAATTAATTGCTGAGTTCCGACTCGCACTTGGCCGATTTTTTTATTTTAATTTGTTACTGGTTTTTTGTTTTATTTTACTTTTACTTTTTGTTATTTTTACCATGTGTTATGTTAAGTGTGATACGTTCCGTGTCCTCACTGGATGGACCCTACGGAAGACCAGCGCTGGCTGCAAAGCCAGCATCATGCTGAGTTGGGCCCATTTCGTGACACTGCATAGATTTACTTCTTTTTATGTCTTATAATACTGTGTTTTGTTGTGTTGTGTCATGAATAAATATTTGATTCAACAGCCCAGCAGTGGGATGCATAACGGTTGCTTTTGAATGGGAGAAAATTTCAACACAGATCAAATCACGGGCTCGACTAGTCTAAACGACTCGGCTGCCAATACCTACCTACTGCAGTACGTTCGCATGTGACGTGACAATGGTTTTAATTTTGCATCTCCGCCCGCCATCTGTTGCGGAGTTTTTGCCACTTTTTCCAGAGCCACTTAATTTCACATTAGTATTGTGTCTCTTTGGTTTCCCCTCGAATTTTGTTTTGAAGATAATTTAGAGGCGTTCCAGTCGTCACTGCTTTGCATGTCGCCCATAAAGTAATCAAAAACACAGTATAATAAAGAGTACTTCAAAAGTAAGGAGCGTGTGCATGGAATGAACGGTCTTTAGAATAGAATAGAATAGAATATTTATGACAATAGCACATACATACACATAGATCACAAATACAAAAGAGAGAACAACATTGCCACGAAATGGTTCCATCTCAGCGTTGTATACACTATAGCTTATAGCCTGTAGCTTTATATACGAGTACGCTTTATTTGTTGACTATCCATACTAATTATTATAAATGCGAAAGTGTGTCTGTCTGTCTGTCCTCTCTTCACGCTTAAACCGATTTAGATGAAATTTTGTATAAAGATAGTTCGAGTCCCGGGGAAGGATATAGAATAGTTTTTAATAAATCACCCCCTAACGGGGTGAAATAGGGGGTGAAACTTTGCATGGAGCTACTATATAAACGAGTTCCACGCGGACGGAGTCGCGAGCGAAAGCTAGTTGTTTAATATATTTGTGACTTTTGGAGTGTTTAACTCTTTTTAGGTGGTAACATAAGTCATTGAAATTATACATACACATAAATAATAAGTACCTACCTATTGCTAACACTTTAAAACAATGCGTTTGGTTTTCTTATTGGGTTTTACGGTCACAAAAGCTGTTGCAATGGCCGAGGACCCGCCATGTTGAGCTCCCGAGGATGCGTTGTGTTGAGAGCGAGGGAATTTGTTCCTTCAGCTGTCAACCCGGCGAATCTTCAAACATAATCAAGGGTCGGCAACGCCCATGTTACTCCTTTGGAGTTGCATGCGTCTATAGGCTGCGGTGTCCGCTTACCATCAGGCGGGCCGTACGCTTGTTTGCCAGCGTCATTGTGTAAAAAAAAGTTGAGAGTAAGGGACCTACTGCTTTTGTCTCTTTTCTGTTGAAACAGTGTTCCTTCAAATGAATAAACAGACACCAGAGACAAGTACCGTCGCCGATAAATGAAAATAAATGATTTTTTGCAAGTAGGCCGTAATGGCACTTTTACAAGTCAAAATTCTACCAGCGTTTCTGAAAAAGAAGACCACTGTTAAGAAGAAACGCCGAAACAAACAAGCTTCAAACAAAAGTGCTTAACCTACTTAAAATGAGTAAAACTGAATAATGCATTGTTCTACAAGAAAACATGTCCAAAACTGTGTTACATTGGAGAGAGAAACAGAGATTGAAAAAAAACGGTTAGACTGAAACTGCGGCTATTAACTAAATCCAATACAATAGGCTAGTGACTGCTTTCCACCAAGCAGTTTGCCACCGAAGTGGTAAAAAAAAGAAAAAATATGTAACTCTATATCAACGACCACCACTCAATACTGTATCACTTACTTTATATACCCTAAGCACTTAATGGACACATTAACACAACATACATTTTATTTCAAAGCTAACCATTTAAAATTATAACGCCAAGTGGGGTTTACGACTAACTTTAATAGCGCAATCAATTTTATTTTATGACTCAATGATTATACAGCCAATTTTATTGTTCTATATAGAGTAATCTTCAACGTTTTATGGCCTACTACACGATTTGGAGATTCCCGTTGGACCATGTTTTATAGGGGCAATAATGGGCATACATTTTGTACCTACTATTAAACGGTTTATAATTTACAAAATAAGTCGTGGTAAGTGGCTCTGACGATTGCCGTTATTTTGAAATCTTCGGTACAGTCACCAGTGTTAATAATATGCCACAACAAAGCTCGAACATTATCAGCCCCGGTATTCTGTAACTGATTTTAACCTCGCCTCACAGTTCACCCACACATATATTGACGCCGCGATTCGTAGTAACTAAGCGAAATCAGAGTTCCAGTTTCGTTAGGCGTGACGGGTGAGGTGAGGCGAATTAGCGCGTTCCGAATAACAGCCCGGATATGACTCTACTCTTAGGGCCATAACGACGTGTCGGATACTTTTGCCCACTATGTTATTGCACATGTTGATTCTGGGGACTGATGTATCTCTCTCTACCAATCAGTTTCTCGTAGCTTGATTGTCTTATATTTATTTGATTGTGAAATAAATACTTTTTCGCAAACATGCTCGGAAATGTATGCGTATCACGAAATGAAGACATGAAGTTTCTTGTTTAAGGCCGGCCGCCCATTGGACACGATTTCGTACGCAATATAGTCGTCCGAACACGCACGAAGCCGTGCGAACGATCCCGACCTTGAAAGTATGTACTACGGGAGCGCGCTCACTGGATGCGAATTGGTCGTACGTATACGCACGCGTAGGTACGACGTCCGCATGAATCCGAACGTGTTGGGATTTTAAATACATCCATGCGTTATTTGTGTACTGTAAGTTAAGCAAGGAAATGGATGTTGAGAAATTTATTAACTTGATTCAAAGCTATGTGTTAAACGATAGCGAAGACGACGTCGCTGTCTTCTAATTAGAAGAGAATCATCTAAAATTTGGAAATTATTCATTTTGCAATAGCTATGTCAACCAAACCAATCACCAATAGAAAAGTACCTACTCTGTGCCAATCACTGACATCAACTGACATGTTTCACGCAGGTAACAAACGTATTCAATGTGCGCACTCTATTCGTACGACCCGCATTGTACGTATACGTACGACAGGAATTCGTGTCCAGTGGGCGGCCGGCCTAAGGCTCCCTACATTTATTCTTGGCCTTACGCCAAGAAACAATGTATGAAAACCCTAAGTAAAACCATTATTGTTCGCTACTCTAACTTTTTAAATTTGCTTACTAATATTAAACTAACAAAGGAAAAATTACATACTGCCACTAGACTCTGTAAGCATACTTTGCGACATAAGAAAAAACAAAATCTATGGTACTATACTTATGTGCGACATGGTGCTCGAACGGCTTGTTCAAATGGCATGGTTAAAAAATAAAAAAGGCGGCAAATTACCTATTATTTAATTGATTACCTTGTATTTATTTTAATTTAAATATTTCCTCACATCGTTTGAGAAAAGCACTATACAATCCTCGGCCGGAACAGGGATTGTTGATGGACTCGTTGTATCCGGCCTCGTCTACGACTCGGCTGTCTACTCCAAACTCGTCCAGCAATTCCTTTCTCCACGGCCTCTGCAGTAATGTAGGGTCATTTCGCCGGTTAACGACCACCTAATTTTATGTGCCGGTTGGCGACCACTTAGCTGAGTTGGTGAACTGAAAGGATATTTCCTCGGTTTTTTAGTAGATTTCTATTCTAAAACAACAAAAAAATGCATGTACAACTAATTGTTTCAATAGGGTCTGTAGAATTGATGTTATCTTCAATAGAAAAAACCTTCTCCTTCAGGTGGTCGCCAACCGAAGGTGGTCGCGTAACCAGCGTAATGACCCTACTAGTTCTCCAAAACAGTCGAGACATTTATTTGTGTCTATGTACTGTCTATGTGCAATTGTGCATCTCCACTATGTTTTGAGAGACTGGTTGACTTAGTGGTGAGCAAAGCAATCTAGTTTGATTGCCAATCGAAACAGATAAGCAGATGATACCAACTGCCTCGACTTCTAGATGTTTTTCATTCTATTCTGTTTAATTTATAAATTTAATGAATACCTTTGAGTTTTATAAACTTATCAGGTTTTCTAATCTATGTGCTACAACCCTTTTTAGTAAAAGCTTATACGTAAAAGTAGCGTTTTACATTTTATGACATCTTAACTTAAGTAACAAACTTGACCCCGAAACAGAAGCCTCCAAAATTCGAGCCATATCCGAGGTCCCTCAGGAGGTCTAAAGCTATCGGAATGTGCCCTTAGAGCCTAATGCGTCTACAGCCCAAGGTCAATGGTATTGCCCTCTAGGGCCCGAGGGCGCGTATAATCAGGGCAGGCATTCACGAAGCTTGAAACTCGTTTATGGTAGAACCAGTGTAAGTTTCACATAAGTCACGTGAGTCTATGCTTGTATTTCAGAAGGGGTAGGCAGTATTGACACCCCAGCGAATGCACACCACCGAATGGGATAGTGTCCTAAGGGTCAAAAAACGATATTGTTCTTGTTCTATTTGCTCGTGTTTGAGTAAGTTCACATTTTGTTAAGTAAGATTTGCATATTCTAGCGATATCTGTGAGATCCTGTTAATGGCTTTTTTGTTAATATCCATGTTAGTAATAAGTTTTACAGCTGTTGGTTCTCCTTAAAAAAAAACATGATCACGTTGACTGAAAGACGTCCACTGCTGGACATAGGCCTCCCCCAAAGAGTGCCAAAGTGACCGGTGCTGCACCACCCGCATCCAGCGGACTCCCGCGACCTTTATCAGGTCATCAGTCCACCTTGTGGGGGGTCTACCTGCGCTGTGCCTGCCGGTACGTGGTCACCACTAGAGATAATCCTATAGGTAGATACCTACTCTATTTTTACTATAAGGTGTTGCTATGATAAAAAAAAGTATCTATGGCACGCTGATGTGCTTTTTATTTATTTATTCAAAGACGGTGGCAAACAAGCGTACGGCCCGCCTGATGGTAAGCGGACACCGCAGCCTATAGACACATGCAACTCCAAAGGAGTAACATGGGCGTTGCCGACCCTTGATATGTTTGAGGATTCGCCGTGTTGACAGCTGAAGGAACAAATTCCCTCGCTCTCAACACAACGCATCCTCGGCAGCTCTGGCGACCTTGCTCACCAACAGGAAAACAACACTACTACAGAGCAAGTAGTAGTGTTATTTTGGTTGTGGTCTTCTGCAAGGCGGAGGTACTTCCCCAGTTGGGCTGCTCCGAATTCGAGCGGGATGACATTTCGCTGTGCCCTTCCTCACCTAATAAAAGTATTCATATAATATGGTGTAAAACTTTAAAATATTAAGAAACTGGGTATAAGAACAGGTGAATTAAATCGAAACATTTATGAATCGCAAAGCAGCTTTGGTGGTATTATGAGCCCTTACAGACAGTATTGGGGTGTTCACCTTTTACGATTGGGTTAGCACACACCGACGTAATAAAAGCCTAATATCTGTATTACATTATTCTCAACACTTTAGAAATTGATAAACACGGACTGTGTTTCTCGATAGACGTAAGGCACCCGCCTTAAGTCTAGCACCGAGACGGATCAACGTTAAATATGGCGCGGCATAGAACCCTGTCAAACTTCCAATACATTTAGGTTTTAACGGAAACCTTTACGATTCCCGACGGTTTGGTGGTTCGGTGGTCCGTACGATTACGCTGTCGTTAAAATCTGAATATATGGAAAAAAATATGTTTCTATGGACAGCTGCGGGCGCTAACTATTAACGTCTTCTCGTGTCGATGGTTTCCTATTTCCTTGGTCTAGATTGTGCGGGACCAGAAATTGGCGATGGCTAAAGCCGTATCTGTTGCGTTACGGAGGTCTTGTCTGGAGCATGTGTGCGGGCACGCCGGGCAGGATGGCATATGCGCCATAGTATGAGGAGTCGTCCCGCACACACACCGGGCTTCTGAGCAGTTCAGGATACCCCATTTTATTAAGTTTTCCTTACACGTGGGGTGCATGGAAGGAGTCTCCCCGTACGACGCACTCTGAGCAACTGATTAGATATATAAGCGTTTGGCGCACCCTGTGACCGGCTAATCGTCCCACCCCGATGGTTTCACCGAGTTCTGATCGGACTTATCTTCAGAACAATAGCATTCAAGTCTAACAATACGGCTGTGTGGTCGGACGCGTGCCATTATTTGCAAGAAAAAGGTTAGCGCCACATAAAATGTTCATTTTATAATGAACTCTATCTTCATATTTAATAGATTCAAAACGGACTAAAGGATAAAACAACCCGCTCCCAGCGAGCCAGGTACAAGGCGCTGTGTGGTAATTGTGGTATTTTATCTCGTAGCTAATTTGGAATCTATTGGATAAGAAGATAGAGTTCATTATTCAATGAACATTTTACGTGGCAGTAACATTTTTTACAAAGGAAAAAAGGCAAATAAAGGCTATTCGTGAGCTCAGTACAAAGGCCATTCATGAGCTCAGTTCAAATAATTTAAACTATACACGGCTTTGTGTGAAATGTTTTTAGTATCTGTAAGTAAGGTAAAAGTCTCAATGTTTAACACTTGGAGTTACGATTGACACCCTGACTATCAAGCTGGTTTTCCACCGGAGGGGCGAGACGAGACGAGACGAGGCCAGAATTGATCGCGCGCGCGGAGGAAATAGGTAGTAAGTCCCATACGATTTCAATTCTCGCCTCGTCTCGTCTCGTTTCGCCCCTCCGGTGGAAAACCAGCTTCACTTGTATTGAAATTGCTTAAGATTAAAGTCGCCGACTATTGGGACAGTGTAGGGCATTTAATTGTGCGTGCGAGCGAAGCAAACGAATTTCCAGCTTAGGCACAAAAAATAGCCTGTGCAGCTGTTTTTAAAATTCGCCAGGTATTTGATTGAAGCAGCATTTCATTATATAAACAGCGTACACTTTTAGGCAATCGCTGTTTCAACCGGCTGCCTTACGACAATTTTTTTAAAATATTTTTTTCTATTTCCGCTTCATTCCAAGTTGGCTCAGTTCGGGTTGCACAGGGCCGATGATTCGACGATGTAACTGGTACTCGACATTTGACTTGACCCTACTTTTGACTGAACTGCCCGCATTGTAGCGAAAACGCCGGCACATTCGGTAGGTAAAACTCGGTAATTTTAACTAGCTTTTAAGTGGTTATTTTAGGTCCCACGTATCGTGCGGCATCAGACGACCCCCATCACGTCTATAATGCGCCGGCCGCGACATACTCTCGATTTTTCTCGCACTATATCTCTTGTTCTAAGTGTTCTAATAAGAAAAAAACGGATAGTGCGAGAAAAATAGAGAAAGCTCGTGCGCTGTCGCATGATAGCCATGCTGAGGGCGTTTTGAAGACAAATAAACTTACCTATTAATTTAAACTCTTACACAAATATCCAAGATGGCGGCGGAGACTGCAAGAATTTCTAGGTAGCTAGTACACATATATATATATATATATATATATATATGTAGTATACATAATTAGTCAGTGCTACCAACAAGCCCGACCATGCGTAAACAATTAATACAATGCCTATTGAAAGATTGAGTGTGAAGCAATAATTAAACTGCGACTATTAGTAGTAACATTTAACCTAGGATGTAGCAAAGCTTCGTTGGACGTTTTCTAATTCCTATACTATTAAACAATCAACATTTTTATATAAATTTGTAATCAAGTTTTTGAATACGGCTCTATTAATTCGATGCAATTTGTTGAGGTTTACGGGGGCCCATTTTGTACTAGCTACATTTTGTAGCTAGGTCTCATCTCTGGCAATCGTTTTTATTTTCCTAGAGTAAATTTAAAGCTGCCAATAGAATTCTTACGTTTTAAAGAAGCAAAATTGTATGACAACTGGAGCTAAACTCTTTTACACGTCGCAATTCTCAATCGATTATCGTGAAATTTTGTGGACAGGTTTGATAATTATTAAGAATTTGTCGTTGACCCAGATTTTCGTTATGAAAAAAACTTGAAAAAAGACAGGCTGCGAGATACCCGCTCACTTACTTTCGGATTTTAAAAAAGTAGCCTAAACTGCTTCAAATTTTTCATTATCAAAGCAGCCTTACTTCGATTGGCTTGCCACCATCAGTTTAGGGGTCCGCGAAATTGGCAACTGTGGTTGCCACAAGCAAGTGAGTGGATACACAGCTCATAGGACCACTAAGCTATACAAACGATTCTCAAATTTTAATAAAATAATGAAATGAAAATGAAAATGAAAATGAAAATGAAAATGAAAATGATTTATTTGTACAACATAGGTAAGGATCTTAAATAATAGTTTTTAGAACCCCTATGCTGGGCCGTTAGGCATACAAATTTTAGCAATAATTAATGGACGAACATGGTTCTATTCCATTAAATTACAGTCTAACAAATACTCATTTGTTGTGTAGTACGCTTTTAATAACCCGCTGTAAAAACTTTTTTAATGTCTAAACGAGAAGATTCAAAGTGCAGTTACAGCGTTAATTTAATAGTGGACTATACTGAGGCTCTAGTATAAGTTTTACCGAAACAAAACTTTACGATCGCGTTTGCGTTTTACCCTCAATTTATATGGGATTTGACAGCTAAACGCAAACGCGGTCTTAACGTTTTGTTTCGGTAAAATTTATACTAGAGCCTCTGAATACAAAACCACAATAAAACTGAAAGAAAAGGGGTGAAGCATCGGTATCACTTAAACTCGCGTATAAATCAATCGGGTGCAAAATAGACGCAAATATCGCTCGGATTTGGGATAAAAAGTTAGGGGTTGCTACTGAATTGGTACCGCAAGTGTTTTATTCGATACGTTTTAAATAGTTACAGGCTTTTACTTTTAAATAACAGTATATATCATTTGTGGTTTTAGTAATTTCGATCGTTTGGAATTAGTTTTGTGTTGTTTGCTTTGTTTCTTTTTATTTTTATTTTTAAACGTTTTTGTTTAGCTGGTCTAATGTTGGTCTGAATACATATTAAACTTTTACATATAGAGAAACTTTTCGTTAATCATTTTGAATACCGCTAATAAAGTCCAGTACTTTAAGGGCCCTCGAAACGAACCCAAAAATAAGTATTAAAGAAGTCTTGAGGTAAAGGTAACTTGTACGTAATACTCATACCGTCTATGATGATACTTATATGCGTACTTACATATATACACGCGAAAAACTACAGAGGCACTCAGCCCAAAACTATACAAAGACGAGAGACTGTTTTAATAATTATTGCATAGGTACGCGCGAAAGGCTACTCTACTTCTACTTGGCAGTCAGGCCAAACCGTTAGAAAGACGAGCGACTGTTTTTTTATAATCGCCAACACAAACCGTTTGTCACCCAATCCAGTTCCAAAATCAAAATCTGCGGGTAAAATTAGCCGTCCGTAACTGGAACACTCGGGACATTTGTTACAATTTGCCCCGCCGGATGCGGGTCCATTATGGTTGTTTTATTCGGCTACCAAACGTCTGCGATGGGCGTGGATGTGTCGTGGAATCTATAAGGATAAAGCATTTAATCGCTAAATAGATTACTAGCTTCCGCCTGCAACTTTGTCCGCACCAAATCCGTTAGTCAAGTCCTTCTTTTTAGGGTTCCGTACTCAAAGGGTAAAAACGGGACCCAATTACTAAGACTTCGCTGTCTGTCCGTCTGTCCGTCCGTCTGTCTGTCACCAGGCTGTATCTCAAGAACCGCGATAGCTAGACAGTTGAAATTTTCACAGATGATGTATTTTTGTTGCCGCTATAAATACAAATACAAAAAAACCGGCCAAGTGCGAGTCGGAGTGGGGCTCCCATACAACAGACATGTTTTTTTCGCCGTTTTTATAGATAATGGTACGGAACCCTTCGTGCGCGAGTCCTACTCGCACTTGGCCGGTTTTTTAAAATGGTATCACAGCCGAGTATTATTTTGCTCATATTTGGAACAGCCCTACCGAAAACTACTCACAGAGAAACCAATTATCAGTCTCAACACGGCTTTGGCGATCTTTCTCACGAGTATGAATACAATACCACAAAACAGATCGTCATCATATCAGCCGAAAGTAGTCCACTGCTGACACAGGCCTCCCCAAAGAGTGCTACAATGACCGGTCCTGCGCCACCCGCACCCAGCGGACTCCCGCGACCTATACCGGGTCATCAGTTCACCTTGTGGGGACCTACTGACGCTGCGCCTTCCGGTACGTGGTCGCCACTCGAGAACCTTTCCGCCTCCACGGCCATCGGTTCTACGTGCAATGTGCCCCGCCCATGGGTGTCCACTTAAGTTTAGCAATTCGAGCTATATATGTTACCTTGGTTCTGCTGCAGAAACAAATTGCCGGACGAGTTCAAAACCATCATACGATATGGAGGTTTTAAATCTAAATTAAAACCATAGTTACTAAAAAAAAAATATTTTAGCATAGAGGAATTTGACGCAAAGGAATTATTGTATAGACATGTAATTTTTTTTTGTCGAATATTATTTTGCCACGTATTTATTAGATAAATATAAGATATGGTACAATAAAATAAAACTACTAAAATGACTAAAACTAACTTAACCTATGGGATATTTACACTATATTTACATATATTCTGTTTAGGAATTGATTATTATTTTTATTTTTGAATTTTTGTATTGACATTTATGAATGACTAGCTTCTGCCCGCGACTCCGTCCGCGTGGAACTCGTTTATATCGTAGCGCGATACAAACTTTCATCCCCCATTTCACCCCCTCAGGCGATGATTTTCGGGATAAAAACTATCCTATGTCCTTCCCCGGGATTCAATCTATCTCCATACCAAATTTCATCCCAATGGGTTCAGCGGTTTAAGCGTGAAGAGGTAACAGACAGACAGACAGACACACTTTCGCATTTATAATATTAGTATATATATGGAAGTACTAGCTTCTGCCCGCGACTCCGTCCGCGTGGAACTCGTTTATATCGTAGCTCCATACAAACGTTCACCCCCCACTTCATCCCCTTAGGGGATGATTTCCGGGATAAAAACTATCCTATGTCCTTCCCCGGGGTTCAAACTATCTCCATACCATATTTCATCTCAATCGGTTCAGCGGTTTAAGCGTGAAGAGGTAACAGACAGACAGACAGACTTTCGCATTTATAATATTAGTATATATATGGAAGTATGGATAGTATGGATAGTATGGATTGAATAAATTGAAATTGAAATTAAAGCAAAGGTAGTGTTGTCAATATGGCTGCGGTCTTCTGTACTTCCCCTGTTGTGCGGCTCCTTTCGACTGGGCACCTCTCCAAAGGTTCCGTTCGGATGACCACTAGTAAAACTTTACGCTTTTTCAGATTCTAATCTGATTCGGACCAGCAAGCGTGACCGCTCTAATTATGGACTTCCACAAGCCAAAATTTACGTCTTTTTGCTCATCAATTACAGATAGCCTATAATTTGAAAAAGTCAACCGGTCAATGGGGCTCATTAAAGGCATCCATCATTTTCTAAACGACACCCTATTATCTAATTGTGGGGCACGCCTTCCTTTTGCGGTCACTGTTCCGTAGAAAGGGCCAATTATTGGCACAATTGCGTTTATTCAGACTGCAGTTTTTTGCGACGGTGCAGGACAATTTTTGTTTAAGAAGAAGCGCGCATGGCGGAACATGAATAATTGAATGTGTTCAATTGATATTTAATTAAATTAAACACATATTGTGTTTAATGAATTTGAATACTAAATAAACTGTATTTGCCTCAATCAATATAATAATTTTGAGTTAACATAATCACAAGCACATAATCAATTCACTTTTTTTTTACGTTTTTGCTGTACCTATCTGGTGTTTTTTTTGATTGTAATGCACCTTTGATGCGAGAAAACTGTTTTGATTTGGTACCGTTTAGTCTGGTTACGGGCGAGTAAACTAAATTAAAAATTTAAGGGCTACTTGCTGTTTTTATTGATTTATTCTCGTGGGCTCTAAGGTTGTATTCTGTAGGTCCGACTCAAGTTCCAACAAGTTTTTGGTTTATTACACTTTTATGAATATGTCAGTATTAAAGCCACAGGCGATATTTTACTGAATTTTATTTGAAGGAATTTTAAAATTACTAAAGGGGCAATCTCTTTACAATTACAATGTAATAATATTAATATGCCGTCAAAGTTTTAAAGTTTGGTGTTACTAATACTTGAACATAGTAAAATTAACTGTTTTCATGCAAATGGGTGTATTTTTCTGGAATCTCAAAAAAAGTTAAAGACAGAGCTGGCCCTTAAGTCCCCACGGCTGCTCCGAAGGGCAGACGCCCTAGGCGTTTCGTCCAACGGAACTCAAACGACGCGGCTAAATGACTGTCATGACTGCTGTCCTGCCCATACACAAAGGGCCACAAGCGCCATCAACCGTCCTATAACGATACGCCGCTCTTTGAAAACCCTAGTCGTTTCCAAAAAGTCGTATGTTACTATGTGCTGGATAACGAGATACGACGTTTATTAGCGTGAAGCACGTCTACTAGTATGTCCTTGTTCAAGTATTTTTGTAGGACAACCATGCGTGTCCTTTTAATTGGCTGTTTCGTCGAGACCAGCCACTTTGTGAGTTCCCAGCGAGCTACGTTGCAATTTTCTTTGCGTGAGGTGACAAGACACTTCTCCTTCATACTGTTTCAAGTTATTTACCTGTAATTGCGCAAACTATATAGAAATGAATACTTTTTGTGTAAAACTTATTTAGTTGTCACTCACTATTGACAGAGAGGTGGTCACGGGTGGTCAACGACAACCGGTCGCTGCTTGTTTTAATACTATGACGGTGGCAAATATTCACACAGCCAGCCGGACCTTAAGAGCATACTGCAGCTATGGACGTTGGTGCACCAGAGGAGTCATAAGCGCGCTACCGACCCTTTATTATTTTGAGGATTTGCTATGTTGACAGCAAGAGAAAAATACCCCTCACTTAACACTGACGTATATGGGAGCACTCCCTTATTCCAAACTACGGGAAAAACCGGGATTTAAATAAATTAGGACGCACGTTTTACGCATTCAAAGATGTATTTCGGAAGACAAGTTAACAATTACGACCATTTATTTTCGAAGAAACATAATGTCTCACTGCTGCTGGGCAAAGGCAGAGACCACCAAGTATGACATAAAAATAATTATAATATTCTAGACTGACCGCGATTTTAATGGCCGCGCGATCAGATTATGTATTACATATCATCATAGTATGTAGAGTTTATCTTTGGGAGCGCTGGCGACCTTACTCGCCATCAGACACCCAAGTAGTTATTCGGCTTTTGTCTTCAGATTGATGAAGTTATGGTTGAAAATTATTTAATGTGCCATCGGAATTTGAATCTTGTACCTTCTACGGTAGAGTTGCTTTTTGATTGTAATATTTTGATACAATTCGGCCAATTCAAATAAACTCAAGTATACTTTAGTAGGGTTGCTCTAAATATGAGGGAAATCACATTTCGCTGTGCTCTACCTGTCTACAGCTTTCGCGATCCGCCGCCACCGATTTCTATTGGCAGCATGGCATGCGTTTTCTGTCACTGGAGAGTGGAGTGTTGGTAATGGAGCTTTAATAATGTCTGTCCATTGGGTTGGTAATTGACTGAACCTTATAAAGAAAAGCTTGCGTACCTCAGGGCGTGGAAACATCAAAAAAATTGCATGAAGAAAGATCAAACTTATTGCAACTACATGAAACTAGTATTTTTATGGAGTAATAATTTTTTGCATTATGGATATTATTAATAAAGTGAAAAAGTACTTCCCTGTCAGTCTTTATGATATTGACATAATATTGAAATCCACCTGACCTTTGGAAACGGTTTTTTCACTATATTTCTACTTTAATCTGACATGATAAACAGCCATCGTAAATAAATAAATCCAAAAATATCACAACCGACTCAACATTTATTCTGCCCTCCCCGCTATGACTCCGCCAAAACCAATAAGTGACGTCAACACTGGCCACACAGAAAACATCCCGTAAAAACAACTCAAAAACCCGAGCAATCGATCATTCTAGGATAAAAAAAGTCACAGAGACGAATCGCCGTTCATAATTCGAATTTGGAAAGCTGATAAAAAACAAAATGGCTGGTCGCAACCGGCATTTATTAACCCTACCGTAATCCCTGACCGCGTGATAAATGGGGTCGTAGCAGAAAAGGATTAAGTAGGCTTATATTACGAAGACACTTATGACTTTTTAATTTTGCAGTACAATTCGGGCTACTCCTTTAACTTTTACTCGTGACTCATTATGGCATTTAAATAATTCGTGGCGGGAATAGTGATTTATGAGCATGATACGCTTTTGTGGATTTAATTCTTGCGTTCGAATTATGAACCCTCGATTTAGACTTAACGTTCGAACCTTTTCCGTCTTTTTCGCACTTTGCTGGATAGATAAAGAGGGAGATCATTTTAATAGGGTTGGCCCTGAAGAAATGTATCTTGATGTAAAGGGTTGGTTGAAGGGGAGTTTGAGTATTATGTATGGTTGATAAATGATGTCTTATCTGGTTATTAAACGATGGTAGTGCGTTATCAGCACGTGACCGGATTAAATGAATTTTCAGTTATTAATATTAATGGACCTATCTTTAACTTTGTAATTAAAATTGGAACCATTTAGTTAAAATAAATGTCAAATTGAATACCTAGCAATAGTTGAACATCGTTATATAGACGTTGACTTTATTAAATGGTCGAAATATTAGGTAGGTAGGTATGAGAAGACGTAAGAGGTGTTCATACATTATGAACACTATCACCTTTTGCGGAGTATGTGATACTAGGTACTGTTAGTACTAACGTAGAACTTGGTCTCTTATTTCTATGCGCAGGCAATCTCTTAATTAAGAAAAAGCTGCTTGATGTATGTGAAATTATATTACCGTTTGGAAATGCATCGCGAATATAAATTTTCAACACATTTGCTCGTAACGTACCTCTTATTATGTCGCTTTTAGGCTCATACTCCTGGGTATTAAACACGCGTGTTTTATAATATTACGACACTAGTGTTATGGTTATATCCCGATTAAGTCACGTTGGCACCTAGCAGCAAGATGAATGCATAAACACGGTGCATTCTTAAATTAACCGGGTTGTACAGAATGTACAGCTTTTTTTTATTCTCGGAAAATGGATTCTTACTAAACTAAACAGATTAAATCCTTTTTCTTAATTAATTGACTATTTTGGATTGATATATAAACGTTTAAAGATAACATTTTAAAACAAAAATATTTATTTTATTTTGTATTGGCTGTTTAAAGATTTCATCCAAGTCTGGCTCACATGCGCGCGCACTGCGCAAGCTTCACGAAAAAAACTGTTGCACGCCATTATAAATTATTTCACAAATATTTGTAAACATTGTTAATGCGTGTTTGGTTATTATTAAAAATGTTAACTCGTGGTGACTAGAAAAGTAATAAATAGAATGGATGCCACTGGATATTCTTGGCGATGTACAATATGTGAGTAAAAACCTGTTGCTATCATTAAGTAAAGAGAATAACTTGGCAGGCCTATAAATTTGTCATCTTATGAAAAGGATTTTTTCCTCGCAAAATGCGTTGAAAAACGTCGTATGAAACGCGTGAGCTTTGATAATTACATCCTTGGCTCTCTTATCACACAATTCCGCCTCTGATGTAATTATCAACATACCTCACTTGTATCAAAAGGGTTTTAAACATTCATTGCACTCAATTGTCTCAAAAATCGACGAATACATTTGGTGCAACATGTTATTTGTAATTTAACCTAACAAAGGAGTATTGTAGAGCTCTTGAAGCACTAATGAAAATCTTACACTACTACATTTCAAATAAGAACAAATACTGATAAAATCTGCAATCGTATTCGTATTATCACACAATTGACAACTTTACTACGAAGTATTATGGTTAAAGTTTCTAGTAAGAAATAATGAGAGATACGAGCTTTTGGAAATTGAATCGCATAATACTCTTAAGATACTGGCCACTGATTTTCGCTGAAAGCAAGAAAATACACAAAGGATCCTTCACCAATTCGTTAAAAGTGTTCGAAATACGAATGTGTGTTTGAAATCGGGTCATGTAGAGAATAAGGCTCCTTGTGAGGTACTTAGTACAGTGAAATTCAGTAATAGTAGTCAAAAAATCACTGTATTTTTAAGGGTCACCAAGGCAAGTTTTTCACAGTAAACTTCTTTTCGCTCTATTTATTCTATTATGAGTTTCCGACTTAAATATGGTGGATCAAATTGTGTATACAATTTTTCAGACAGCCAAACTTCGTTTGTATGGAGACAAAAATTTTGAATAACAAACTTGAATATAAGTTTTCTAACCCATAATGGATCGTTGGTCGTGCCCAGCCTAAAAGATATTTATTCAAATAAAACCAAGAAAAAAATCGTTAAGAGATCGCGGAATCCCAGCTCTAATTAAGCCTCATTGAGACCCTACCGGTCGATTGCTACGCTCCTCACGCGCGGTATCGAGTGCGAGCTGCAACGCGCCCCGCACTGTTCGAGTTCGCGCTCGTGTGGAAGAATGCCACGGACCATTTATAGCTGCGGAGAAGTTAGTAAAATGTTAGCCTCAACCAAATTAGCATCTTAAAAGGGGCTGTGGGAGTATTGCTACGTTGCGTTCTCTTTAGTGACCAAATCAGGCGTCAGAAGCTTTATAATCGACCTATTCAAGAGCAAGTTTTAACTTGGAATGCAAATCAAAGTGATATACTCGCTCTAAAAATCTGTACCCTCCTGTTTTTTTTAGTTTCTAGGTAAAAATCTTGATATTGCGGAATCCCACCTGTAATAAAGCTTCCATGAGACCCTACTGGTCGATACGCTCCTCACACACAATGAACCGTGGGGGTACCAATATGTATTCACTCAAAGTTTCATAAATATGTATACTACCTAGTCGGTCCCAAAGTTCTGTCACAAATGAAAATAATGATAAAAACAAAAGTAGCAATAAATTTTTAATAAATTATATACCGATTTAAAGTACATTTAATAAAGAATTAAAATTACTCAAAATTATTCAAAATTACCTCCTTTGTTTTTAATACAGGCCCTTAATCGGTGCGGCCAGTCGTCTATCGCAGCATGCACCATTTTCATATCTATCTCAGTGACTGCTTTTCTTAAAGATGACTTTAGGCTCTCCAAATTTTTATGTGGTTTAGCACAGACCTTCCCCTCTAAGACCTGCCAAATTTTATAGTCCAAATGATTAAGGTCCGGACTAGAGGAAGGCCAATCTTCGTGTCTTATAAAGTCGATTTTTTGACGGTCAAACCAGGCTTGAGTGGTCTTGGCTTTGTGTGCTGGCGCAGAATCCTGCTGGAACACAAAATTATGTCCCGAAAATAGCGTGTTGGGCAGATCTTTGACAACCTTATCCAAAACTGTCTCTTGGTATACTTTCGCACTGATTTTGACACCTTTTTCGCAAAAATGAACCTCAGTTGGCCCGTAATAAGATACACCCAACCAGACCATCACTGATGATGGATGATGCCCATGTTGCACCCGCGGAACTCTTTTTCCTGCTTCTTCAGAGCTCCTAGCGTACACTCTATCATTCTGTTTATTGTACTTCTCTTCAATATCGAAAATCTTTTCGTCTGTAAAGAGGATATCACGGTGTCGATTTTTCGCGTACCGCTTTAACAACTTCCGGGATCTTTTAAGCCTTATTGTTTTTAGACGGGCATTAAGTAAGTGCCCACGCTTTTTTTTGTATGCTCGTAGACTAAGATCTTCGTTTAAAACCTTTTTGACGGTTTTTCTACTGACACCCATCTGCAAAGCCATCAATTTCTGTTTTCGGACAGGATTTCTTGCTATGCGCGCCTTGATCGCTTTGATCACTGCTGGTGTTCGTACGGAGCGAGGCCGGCCAATTATTTTCTTGTCCTCAACACTGGAGACTTCATTGTACCTATCAATAGTACGGTACACAAACCTAAGCGTTATTTTTCAATTTTTGAGCAACTTGAAAATCGTACTTGGCGAGTGCCCACAGCGGTGCAATGCTAAAACAGCTATTCGGTTTTCTTTCAATGTCCACTCCATCGTGAGAAATTGCAACGAATGACTGTTTTTTTGTTTTAAAATAATTGTCAAACATTCAAAAATGGAATGCAATAAAATTTTCTTAAAATCATCTTCTAAATTTAAAAATAATATGCCAGTGACAGAACTTTGGGACCGACTACGTAGTTACAAAAGGTAGGGCTTTCAGGAAACGTAACTATGGCAACGAAAAACAAAAATAGCTGATTGGCTCTTTTATAACATGCATAGTTTATATATAGCTAGAAAATTATACTGGTCACCTCCCCGCATTTCATTCACCTCACAGCTTCAGTTGCACTGCGAAGGACGGCTCGGGTACGTGAGCGAAATATCGATTCGAGTTTATTTATCCGATACGCCTACATCTCGATTATCGCTCGTGGCGAAAGTGGCATGCGGTGCGGTTTAGCCTTTGTTCTTTTTTCCAAATTTATTGTGGTACATGCGTGTTGCACTTGTTTTAACTGTCCGATTCAAACTCCAGGGTGTTTGTACACAAGTACTTTATTTAACAGTGTAGTTCATAAATATATCGAAGGATTCAAGCTATTAAAGGGGCGTAGGTATAAGCAAAACCCTTACTTTCCAGGAGAGGTAAACATCTGAGTAACTTTATTGTCACGGACAATGCGGCTGGTTGTGGATGCTAGAGTTCCTAATGTCGTCCATCAGCGCTAGTCCAGACATCCACGGGAGTATGGTCCATATCCTTGACACGAAACACCTGTTTGAACTACTGGTATTCCATCCTATACAGAGTGGTCCAGTAAATGTTTTTTTCATTTGCGAAAGCGTGATTAGTTATTTTGAACATTGGGGATTTTCTTGCTACTATAAAACGTGAGTTCACAGTCGCGCTATTGTCTTAAGCAGAGGTAAAGGTTGTACGAAATCAATGGTAACAAACTGATACTGAAACTAACTACGTCAGACTTATTATTAGGAAATAATGGAAAAATGTTTTTACAGCGTCAAGGACATGTTTGACATACGAATCTATTACAATATTGAATTAATACCTAATTGACATGTTATTTTAGCTTTTTTAAATATAATATTTGTATGCTTGCTTGCATGCTGAATACGAGGATTTTCACACCATAACCTAAGACCATGTATGAAACTGTATTCTTACAAATAAATTATTTTGATTTTTGAGGAGCACGATATTGTATAGAACTTGACAGTCCTCTTTATTTATTCGTCTATGGTAAGATACGTAGTTAGAGACACGTGGAACATGACAAACATACAAATAAGAACTTGTACTGCAAAGAACTTGTTTCTTTTTGAGGTTTGGAGAACATGAGAGTTTCATTGCATGTTCATGTATTTCTTGTAACGATGTTTTGGTTGGGTAGAAATATTTAGTTAGAGCTTAATATGAAGATATTGCTTTTTTTTCTTTAATTGATACAGTATTTTATTTTCAGGTTTTTTGTCCAAATATTATACCAAAGTACGCAATAACCTTATGCCCAGACTGTCCTTCCTTCAACAATATAAGTACAGAATATACAAATAGTTGAGAACATGTAGAATATGAACATTAAATAAGTTTCTGAAAAAAAAAAAAACATTTTTGGTACAAGCTTTTATTGCCGACTGTACTTTTCTGTACACCGTCATCAGCTACTCATTGAGATGATTCTAAGGAGCCCAAACTCTATGGGGTTATGTGGTTTTATTACGGAGTTCCTATGGCCACCTTCCAGGTCCGTCATCCGATCAGCTCCACGTCATCATAATATTGCATTGTCACGCGATTTGTACATGATGCAAAATTTCAGCTCAATCTGATTGATGAAAGATTTTATTACAGACAGACAACGGACAGGTGAAAGTAATAAAATAAATAAAAGCTTGTAAAAATACATACTTTGGGCGACAAACTCTTTGGTTTAAAAGGATAACACGTTTTTTTTTTTGTATATTATTTTATATCATTTTGAATAAAATTCAATTACGTTTTTACATTTCTACGTTGGATGAATCGTATGTTTTTACTTAAACCTTTTACTAAAAACACAGTAAAGTGCTTACCGTCATTTCATTACTGACAGTTTAATATCAATAGAAGACAAAAAAAAACGTTCAAAAGGTTTTATTATTCCTCACGACACACGAACTTTTGACAAAACCCACAATAAAATTATAAATCAAACACCCTTTTACAATAGTCAAAATTATTTTTGAGAAAAAAACTGGGGGTCTCACTAACCGGATTGAAACCCTTGTGGCACAGCCAATGCGGAACAGATGAGGCATTTTATTGGACGTGATTTAGATGTCTCGCTATTGACACAGAATAAATAATAGGTAGTACTTACATCACCCGAGAAAAAATGTTCCAGAGATGACGACGACCCCCAGTAATGAGGAAACCAATCCATAACATACAAAAATTTATTGATTAAGGAAACCGATGCAAGGAGGGGGGGATTACTTAAGTTATCATCATCATCATTTTCAGCCCGTAATCGCCCACTGTTGAGCATAGGCCTCTCTTCGAGTACGCCACCCATCCCTATCCTGAGCTAATCTTATCCAGAAGTGACCCGCAATCTTTCTAATATCGTCCACCCATCGAGCTGGTGGACGGCCGACGCTCCTTTTACCTAGAAGTGGCCACCGATCTGACACCTTTTTGGTCCACCTACCATCATTCTGCCTGGCAAGGTGTCCTGCCATCTCCACTTGAGTTTGGTAATGGTATCTCCAACGTCGCGCACCTTAGTGCGACTTGAGGATGTCGTCCAGTTTATTACTTACGTACAACTATAAAATTCAGATCATGGCATCCCGCTCGCGCGTGCTCGCCTCGGCCGAATTAAATCAAAGTCGTCCATTCAAAACCCAACCCTACCGCCCAAGGTAGACGATTCCAATTCCAATGAGTTTTATGAAAACTCGGCCACATTAAATGATCTCAACTATACGTGCTGATTCGTTTCTAGCACGATCGCGAATAAAAAAGCTTTATTAATTCCATTGCAGCATTTATTAAAGTCTGTTAAGTAATGAATTCAGTAAGACTGTATGTACTTAGATAAATATGCAAGACTAAAAAAAAGAAAGTAATTAAAAAATATCTTAGGTATATTACTGAATGAATCCCCCGCGGGTAAAAGCGCAAGATAGATGCGACACAATTTGACCCAAAAAACAATTGCTGTCTTGGATTAGCTGGGAAGTTGATGTCATAAAAGACTTGGGGGACTTAATGTACCTTCAATAATAAAAGCATCTATTTTTGCTTAATACATTTAGATGTTAGTCGTCTCTGTTCAAATACTAACATAGATTTTGATGAATAGTCTTAGCCTTAACCTTCCCTGCTTAGTTTTTACCAGACATCCTACACCTGAACAACAAAACCAAACAAAACGATTACCTAATGCGTCATCTGCTCTTATCTGTGCCAGGGGTTTATTGAGATATCAAATAAAAAATCAGCGGTCGCCCGAACCTCTAACAAGGCCTTCGACAATGCTCCTTGATTCGCCCCCAGTTATTGTGCAACGTTATTTATACTCTTGAAGGCACCCTACAAGACGCGATCCAATGTTTACCTTACACCCTGTGTAAAGATCTTAACCTCTAACATTCACAAACGAAAATCAACCTTAGAACCATTGTTTTAAAGTTGAATTTAGATTTTATCGAGGAAGGGGGTTATTGTCAAAGCGGTTCAAAATTCGAAATTTCCGAACGCATTTTATTAAGAACGGGAATATCTGTCTCGATTCCGTTGGCGGGTGTGATTGGAAATATGCTTATGGCTGTTTCGGAACAAACGAATACGAGCTGGAGAGTTCAATAGTAGACCTTGTTCCGTTGCAATAAGGCTTAAAAAGGGTCAGTAAAATGATATGTCGATGGCACATTGGTTTGCTGCAGTTGATTGCAGACGACGTTTAAGGGGATTCAACAGTTTTCGGTAAGCATTCTGAATGATATAAGATATAAGTACATAGCTGTTTCGTGCAAATTTTAGAAGAAAAAAAAAGTTAGATGTAACTCAAAAACATCTATAGTAGGTAGGTAGTAGTACTCCTATTCGTTTTTTTTCAATCACGGTTAAGTAAGGTTTAGTAAAAAATATACAAATACATTATTATGAGCACACACTTTAAATTATATGTGTATTAAATTAGTTTTGTTCATAAAATTAAGTTTCATTTCAAAAAGCATCATCCGCTGGATGGAAGTTGGTTGCCATAGAATCTCGGAAGTTATTCAAAATCAGCTTACTTTTTGTTAGTAGGTTTCCCAAATCAATGAATAACTCATTCTTGTTTTTTCATCTTCGATAGAAAAGCAAGAAGAATGACCATTAATGCCAACATAGGTTTCGTGAGTAGCGGGCATCGCGCCAGGGCCTGTATTCTGCGACAGACATTTAAATGTACGCTACTTGTTTATTTGGATTTTTTATTTGATAACGTCTTGACGCAACGTATGTTTTTGCTTGCAACTAGGCCCTCATATACAAACAAACATACGTTACAAAATAACAAGTACCATACATCAGTATACAAAACTTTAATAACACAATAACAGGTTAAGACAGCGATGGACTTCGCATTTTCTATCAAAATAAACGGCTCCAAAACCTCTGGAAAAGGACATTCTTCGGCTGGAACACCTTCTTAATACTAGTTATACTAGTGGCGCTGTCAGCTGTCAAACTGTTTTTTTGAAAAAAAAAAACTGTCCCGACAAAAAATCTGTATAATCCTCGAACCTGCTCAGAATTTTTTACGAGAATCGGTTGAGAATTGCGATCTGTAGAGGAGAACAGCCGAACAGCGGGACAGCGGGACAGTACTAGTACTAGTGTTTCATGCTCATTTTAGACCCTTTAGGTATCCTGAGTATGTTTGCTGAGCGACTGGAGGACTGTCCGATGACAAAACACTGGGTATAGATCATCACTGGCCAAACAAAGTAATGATATAAAGATGACAATTACTGCAACGTGTAGCGCAATTTCATGGTGTGAGGTAACCGACCGCGAAAACGTCGGAGCATGACTCCCTTCGGCCAAAATTCTTCCTTAGTGAAGGTCGATAGATGGTCTGTTGGAATTCTGACCACAAAGGAATTAAATTTCACGTCATGACGAGACTCCTCAGGATGAATCCGGTCTTCACGCGCACATACTTCACTACTTCATCCGCCTTCGTAGTTGTCGTACGTATGTAATGTTGGTTATAGATTGTGGACCCAGACGGCTATTGTCTTTGACTCGGTATAAAACTTATCCCATTGCTTTATTAAGTCACAGCACTCTTTGTTAAGCTAGCGATAATATTTCACCCAGAACTAAAGTACGTCCTTCTGGGTTTTCGACTGGTTTTTCTTTATGTCAAAAGTGGTTATAATTATTTATATTACGGGTACGCACAACTGTGTCGTACGTGCGGATTTTCATTTCGGCGAAAAGCCAGTTTTCGCGAAGACCGCAGCAATGTTTTTGGTTATTTTTAAATATCGTAAATAATCCATTAGGTTAGGTGAGGTTTGTTTTGTAATGAGCCTGAAAAAGTTTCAGAGAAAAACCCGGCTTTTTCGCGAAATGAAAATTCGGTCAGACGATGCGGCCCATCATTTCTAGCCACCCAACTGTATAAGTTTAGATTTAATACCAGTTTAATATTTATTAAAAAAAAATCAGCAACAAGCGTAATTTCGACTGTTTTAATAGAATCTCTTACTCTTTTCGCTTGCCTTGTAGTATATTCAAACAGTTTTCTATTTTTTTCATCTTTTTTCATAAACCATTTTTGTTGTTATGGAGGAGCGGGGTTTCCTGATACAGGTATTGCACACTTAATAGGAAGCCCCAACCTTGTAATCTGCATATCACTGTGATTGACGACCGGTTAGCCTAGTGGGTAGTGACGCTGCCTACGAAGCTGAAGGTCCTGGGTTCGAATCCCGGTAAGGGCAAATATTTGTGTGATGAGCATGATTATTTTTTTCTGAGTCTTGGATGTTTTCTATGTATTTAAGTATATTATCATCTATCTATTAAATATATCGTCGTCTAGTACCCGTAACACAAGCCTTATTGAGCTTACTATGGGGCTAGCTCGATTTGTGTAAGATTGTCCCCTAATATTTATTTATTTATATATAAATAAATATATTTTCATTTTCATTTTTCATTTATAAGAGTGGCAATGTCAACAAAGAGCTGACTAAGTTGTCATTAACCCATTTATCGCCAATCATGACATGACACACGTGCGACTGAGCGCTACGGGCGCTTATCGGTACAAATTGAGTTTAACACCTGGCAGGGCTGGCAGTAAGTGTTAAGATACTACGAACTTTTTGGCCTTTTTCTGTCATATAGAAAACCTGCGTACCAGGACCAGTTACCTAATCATGGGGGGATGACGGGGTTATGTGGTGTTTCTATCCACTAAAAACTCCATTGGCTCGTCCTACGGCAAAAAGGTGTTTGTCGCCTTCCCTGGGTTCTTAGGCGAGTGCCCCGGCACCGACCAGAACACTGCGACCCCGATAACCCCCTTCAGTCGCCTTCTACGGCAGGCGAGGAAGGCCATAGACCTATTCTTGTCCGAGCCTACACGGTAACGGACTTCAGCCTTGCGCTACGAGCGTAGCGAGGCATTTAAGAAGGATACATAGCAAATTTTACCACACAAAAGCCGTATCAAGCCTTGCACGATGTACCAGGCTAACAGAAACAAATACCAAGCTAACTTTTTCATGTCACAAACGCAGTGCACTCAAAACAATTTACCTTTAACAATTACCGATGCCCAGTGCACAATCAAATTACTTTCGAAAACTGCGACTTTTTCGTCGCACTGTCGCCGACAAGCGGAACGATTCGCCCGTGTATCTATTATTAATTAAAAACCGAACACGCACCCGTTAAGCCCCCGTTCGAAAATTGAATCAAAGGAGTAATTCGAATGGAAGAGTCGAATGAATTGAGCGTATCCGTCGCTCGAATCCGCGTTTTCGACAACAACGCTTTGCAGCTGGCAAAACTCATTGGTCACCAATATTCGACTGTATTGCTTTGTGCGTGTCTAATTGAGGTTTTTTGCGGCTGCACAATTATGTTGGTTTTTGGGAACGCAGTTATTTCTCGAAAAGTGGTGTTCTCAACCGGTGCAAATGAGTTAAGTGATAGTTTTTGTATTTATTTATGTTGTGGTAGTGCAGCGTTGGCGAATCCAAACCTATGGAATAATTTAAAGTTAATAAAATATGGAGGTTAAGTGCAACCTTTTCCAATTTTTATGGCAATAATAAATGTAGCTAAAACTGAAATGATTTCACGTTTTGCTATTAATATAATAATGTATAACATTTATTCAATATTGTGTATATAAAACAATTGGTAACTAGGTCTCAAATAAAAAAATCTCATTAAAAATCTAAATAAATAACATTAAGCTAGCCCAAAATAAATAAATGCAGGTAGGTAGGCAAATAACAATGTTCATGCGTATATGCGTTGAGCGAAGAAGCTGCCAGCTCTCCTATCCCGGTGATGTCAACCAACCAAATGTCAAATTCTTCATAAAACTGTTAAGTCATACTGACATTCTCCATCTGTCTTTATACCCGACTGCCTCATGATTTAGATAGATTTAGATTTAGATAGATTTAGATTTAGATTTCTTAATTTCAAAATATACCATTACAATACAAATGAAAGCTAGCTTAATCTATGTGAATTTATATTATGATCGTCAAATAGAATATGAGTGGTAATAAAATGTCAAGTTACATATGATTCATATATAGTTCCAATAAATTAATGTCTAGGCAAAGTAAATAAATGACTAAGTTAATATCACATAAATATCGTCACTATACCTTAATAAACGAAAAAAAAACTATATAGCTAATAATTTACAATGTCAAAAACAGTGATATTATGAGTGTTTAATGACCATATTCCTTTACTGAATATAATGGGTTTTTCAATAAAAAGATTCTCAGTTGGAGTTCGAATGTTTTTTTTTATTCAACGACGGTGGCAAACAAGCTTACGGCCCGCCTGATGGTAAGCGGACACTGCAGCCTATAGACACATGCAACTCCAAAGGAGTAACGTGGGCGTTGCCAACCCTTGATATGTTTGAGGATTCGCCGTATTGACAGCTGAAGGAACAAATTCCCTCGCTCTCAACACAACGCATCCTCGGGAGCTCTGGCGACCTTGCTCACCACCAGGAACACAACACTACTACAGAGCAAGTAGTAGTGTTATTATGACTGTGGTCTTCTGCAAGGCGGAGGTACTTCCCCAGTTGGGCTGCTCCACATTCGAGCGGGATGACATTTCGCTGTGCCCTACCTCACCACAGCACACACACATGTTTCGTCAGATGACTCCGTTCGCAAATCGGCGGGTAGTCGTTCGTAATAATTTAGGCATATCACTCGAGGATATAATAGTAGCGACGTGTCCTGCCCACACTGTGGGGAGGAAGAAACAAGTAAGCATGTACTAAGTAGCGGAATGTATTATGTACGCGGCACCGCGGTTTAATACATTCGGTACAGATGTGTTAGAGGTGAGGGAATTGAGGGATGTCATTCTTAAAGATGTCCTTCTGTTCTGCAGGAAAACGGAATGGAAGAGTTTGTAGTGGGAACGCCACCGGGACAGTAACCTAAAGCAGCAAACGCTAGGGAATGGGGCTGAATTAACGAAAAAACCGATCGACAGCCTGTTTCCGGCCGGGCGTCCCTTCAAAACATCATCAACATCACCCGAGGATTCCTACATGAAAGTGCCATGCGACGCGGGACCGTGCCGAGTCTCCCTGTTGATCGGAGTTGTTTGCCCGTGACCTCAACACGCTTGAGCATTGCCAAATGCTTTCTCACGAACATCAATACCTCATATATGTACAGTGACTAGTGAGTGCGTCACGAGTGTTTTATTTTTCGAACGTATGTGCCTATATTGTATGTTTGTGGACAAGAGAATTTTATTTCACGGGCTGCAGTCCAAATGGCTTGATGAATTTTGACGTAAGAGATGTCGTTGGTTTCCTCTCGTGTGAATGACATAAGCTAAATATTTGAAAAAAGCAGTTCGGTTTTTTATTTTTTATTACTTATTGACAATACCTCTTATATTCATTACAATCCGTTTTCAGATAAACGTAATTTTATATTAAGGGGCTACCCGAGGTTTTCATCGATTTTTGACAAGTTTTGAATCGTATCTACTTTTGCAATACAGATAGAATCATAAGTCAAACGGCTATCGGTTCTTCAACCTTTTATCTCCATTTTGGTCTACCGGATTTTGAAAGAAATGAATACTTAATTTTGTATGATTTTTTTAAACGTTATCTAAAAAACACTTATTTCATATTGCTCGTTTGCTCTATTGACGTGAAAGATGTCACATATACGAAATCTACACATTTGGGTTCGTCTTTGACGTCTCTAAAAATTGGTCTAAGGTTTTCATTTTAAACTAATTAACACAAAAGTTATGGCTCGAAAACCAGTTTTTTGGCCTAAAATTGTGCAACTTTGATGCCAAATATCTCGAAAACAATGAAATTTGAGGTAAATATCGGATACTATTGCTTAAAGCCGTTGTTGTTAATATAACAAGCTACAAAAAACATTAGAAAACTAAGGGATTCAGATCGAAGGTCATTGGCGTATAGAAGCCCCTTAATTCCCTTCTCATTCCAAATTAAAACAAGAACACTTAACATCCAGCGGGATATGCTCATAGCAGAAAATAATTACCAAAGGAGAAAATTGCGCCAATGAAAAATGTCCAATACAGAAATTCCTTTTGGGCGGAAAAGTCCTTTTGTTCTAACGTAACAGTCTGAAGAAACGATTCTTATTAAAGCGAAAAACTGCGGGCCGTAGGCGCGACGGGAGGCTCCTATAAGGCGCGCGATAAATCAGCGCCGGAAATATTTAAAATCTCGCCGAGATTCACTGGTGTATGGCGCTTTTGACCGGACTATTGACCCTTCAAACGAGTCTTAGCGCGAGTTGCATCAACCTACCTGTAATTGTAGGTTTATGTAACTCGCGCTAAGAATGAGTTGCACCAAACCGTCTGTAATCCTATGAGGTGTTCGTTATAATCTGACTGTATGGAAAGTTTGACAAGTTTCTATGGCATGACAAATGCCGGCGGCATGTTAAGGGCTGCGCATTGGACATTATCGCGTGCTTTGAAACGCCGTTCTGACTAGACTAAGAAACAATAAGGTCTGATGTTCAGATTATGATTCTTGACTATATGATTGTTTATCTGATTTTATAAATACATGATTGCTTAAAATTTCCTCTATAGAAAAAAAATTAAAGGTTGGGTCTGTATTTTCCTTTTTTTACTCAGCCTACTCAAACGATACATTATTTTACGACACAATCAAGTTAATACTACAATATTTTATCTAATCTAAAATCTCACTTTATGAAATTTAAATAAAACGTCTCTAAGTTAGGTATTTATCGAAATTTGACCAAAAAAGCCATTCCCGAAGTGTGCTACATCTCTTCTCCTCGTGCGCGGAAGGCATCAGCGTGTCTCTGTCTAGGGGGCGTGTTCGACTCAAATCAAGGCATCGCCTTAACGTTGATAAGTCTGTGATCGTAAATTGGTACATCTCACCCTTACTAGGTTTAATGTCCTTTACGCTTGTCGTTTAGGGAGACTTGAGTAGTCATATGGTGGTGGTGAGGTACTTTGGATATAGGTTTCCCATCCCGAAGCCTATGGACGATTGCAGCACCAGTAGTGTTAAAGCTTGTTTAGTTTCGTTCTTTTGACAACTTTGTTGTACCTGATTTTCAAAATCGGCTGCATTTTTGGCGCAGCAGTGGTGGCAGAGAGGTACGTAGTAAACCAAATACATCGAGTTCACATAGAGTTCTTATTTCAATTTAATTTGTGTGTCAATGAAACGATAAAATTGTGGTGTACCTATTTCGCACCTATAAATACAATAATCTTTAAAATCCTCAGGATTATTAGAGAAGCACTGATGGATGAAAACAATTGCTACGTGCACTAACCTCTCCCACGTAGCTGTATTGTATGTAGCAAATAAGGTGAATCTTAATGCCTTATAGTTGACACCAATTATTGTTCACCTCTATTCCTATGATATTAAATTGAAAATGTCATTTATTAGGCTAGTGTTGGGCACTACGACATTATCCTAATCCGCAACCCACGTTGTCATGGACTGCATGGTTATTTTTTGTAGCCTAGTACAAATATCCTGGTCCCAAGTGCAACACACCACCCTATGGGTCGGGCTCGCTTCCCCGTACAATACTTTCCATCTGATAATATTACCAGAAAATCCCTAATAACGTGGCGTGGTAAAGGAGTTTTGCTATGGCTTATTAAAAACACGCGAAATGGAATATTCGCGGGTCACTCACGTACGCTATTTGATTATTTATTCTATTCTACACACCAATACCGTTACACGGTAGGTAAAAACTTAACCAACGAAGCAGTTAACCATCGAATACTAGAAAACCTGAGAACCTGAGAAGAACGAAAAATTGAGTCAACAACAAAATCGTTCCGAACATGTCTAATTTTACAAGGAAAATGTTCATCAAAGTCATATAGTTTTTCTTACGCTAGGGGGGGACCCCGTATCATGGTCGGCCTTATCACGCGATAAGTGACAAGACAGGAGCGTCGTCTCGTTCTATCCAACGGTGTCAGCCAGTGACGGACGCTCTATCCTGTCACTTATCGTGTGACAAGGCCGACCATGATACGGAGTCAGAAGTGGTTAAATTTGTCTCACGTAACAAATTAATAGCCCCTACAAGTTTCTATATTTATTTATACATGGAAAACCAACAGCGCAACATTATATATAGACACAATAGTAAAACCATACAGGGCTCTCACTTATAGAAATTATAAACTAACAAAGAAATCTACTTACAGCCAAAGTTAAACTTATAGCCTTCATTACGCACAGTAACCAATCGCGCACTAATAGAAAACATGGCAATGGTAATACACAAGTAGGTACCTACTTGTGTATTACATCCAATCGAGTTGAAATTATATAGTATCCTACTAATATTATAAATGCGAAAATTTAGATGTTTGGATGTTTGTTACTCAATCACGCTTAAACGGCTGAATCGATTTGAATGAAATTTTGCACGAAGATAGTTTATAGCCTGGATAGTTTTTATCCCGAGTCCACGCAAACGAAGTCGCGGGCGGAAGCTAGTATACTATATAATTTCAACTCGATTGGACTTCTGGTAGTTGGTCGAATTGGACGTGCATGTAATACAACTGGACTGGTAGAGGTCGCGGGAGTCCCCTAGATGCGGGTGGCGCAGTACCAATCACTTTGGCACTCTTTAGGGGAGGCCTTGGTCCAGCAGTGGACGTCTCCCAGCTAATATGATGATGATGATAAAGGACAACTTACATGCGATCAGTGCAAGTTCCAAAAAGGTAATAAAAAGTGCGACAAATGAAATTACTTTACAAACTGCACCTATTACCGGACTTAAACGGCAATTAAATCCCCCGGAAACATAAAAAAGAACCGTAAACACTTAAAAGGAAATCCCCAGTTTTTAATAACAAAGTTGCAAACCATCCAACTCAAAAATAGGTATACTTTAAATCTGAATAACTCTAATTACCAGGATTTAACTGGGAAACAGTTTTCACAGTTATTACCCATAGTTTGAAACTACAGAATGTCTTAACAGCTATAAATATCCAACTAAAATAGGCCGTTGCAGTAAGCAAGGAGAAGAAACTTCAATTCACTCAAGAAAGAACTTTGAGAACATGGAAGGAAATGTTAAGCGTAAAAATTAAGTTACCTACTAGCGAAACGCGACTGCATTTTGGAAGTGTTGTAAGTTTGGTCAAGAAGTTAGCGCTTTTTAAATAGACACCCCGTACTTTACTACTTTGGCCATCTTGTTGTTCTTGTTGTTGTCCTAGGGCATCCCAGAGGTGCATAGGGCCTTCATAACCCGACGACCGCTTTAGCCTAGTTGGTAGTGACCCTGCCTACGAAGCAAGAGGTCCTGGGTTTGAATCCCGGTAAGGGCATTTATTTGTGTGATGACTGATGAGCACGAATATTTGTTCCTGAGTCAGGGGTGTTTTCTATGTAATTAAGTATTTATTTTCTATATAAGTATGTTTAGTTTATAGTACAAGCTTTGCTTAGTTTGGGACTAGGTCGATTTGGGTAAGATGGTCCCCTAATATAATATAATATATAAGTTCGCGCCAAGCCTTCCTGTCCTCGACGACATCCCTGACCTAGGGCTGTTACTTATTCGGAACAAGCTCACGTGTCTTGACATTTAAAATATTGTTACGAAAGTATTTTTGTATTGAATCAATAAACTTGAGAAATGCTCATATAGTCGAAAATGTGAGAACCAACATAGGCGAAGGGAAAGACCCCACATTTTTTTTTGTTTTTTTTTAATTGTTTCGAAATTTCACGAACTTAATATTGACAAATGAAGCGACCTCCAAGTTAGGAGTTCTTAAATATCGTCATCCTCCTAGTGTTTTTCCAGTTCTACATATACATAAGCCCGGGGCCCGTTTTGGGCACCTAAACTCAATAGTTTATTAGCTTAGGTGGTATATGGGGTATTTGGTATTTGGCACATGAATGCGCCTCACCTCCACCTGTCACGCCAACCGAGACTAGATTTCTGATTTTAGCTTAGTTACTACGAATCGTGGCATCAAAATATATTTGTGGGTAAGCGGGGAGGTGACCTCAAAACAAGTTACCTACAGAATAGCGGGGCAGCTCAGTCCGACTGCTCGCAGCTCAGTCCACATACTCACTGCTCACTCTCGACTGTTCGCCTCCATTTGAGCACAGAGCCCATTTTTAGCCAAATTCAAAACATGTGACTTATCGGGTTTAGATTATCTTGGCTGTCACATGAGGCGTGAGGTGAGAGGTGAAGTGAACAGTGAGTTGAAGGCTTGCGACGCCGTCACAAAATATATAATTGTTTAGAGAATTCCACACCAGAGGCTCTAGTATAAGTTGTACCGAAACAAAACGTTACGACCACGTTTGCGTTTAGCTGTCAAATCCCATACAAATTGACGGTAAAACACAAACGCGATCGTAACGTTTTGTTTCGGTAAAACTTATACTAGAGCCTCTGAGGGGTATTCACATAACGTTTCGTACGCGCGTAAGGACAGTTTTACTGTCATTTTTCCATATAACATTTGACATTTAGATCTACCTATACCGTGCGTTTAATGCGTTACGTGATTGACCTGCACAGGTTATCCGCGATTTCGCTTTCCATTTAACCATTTTTCGTTAGGCCACCTTGTATATAAATTAATGAATAACAGTACGCTGAAACTTACGTAATAACTGTTGATAACGTATTTCGAAATAATTGTAAACATTCGTTAGGTTGAGTATAATGAGACTAAGTTTCGTATAAACTCGAGTTCGTAACATGACACTAATAATGACAATTATTCCGTGAGTTCCGACCACGTGCTTATCAAATATTAATATACCTAACTTAGTGTCTCATGTCTTGTCTGTATTATGCTTACTAATAATTATCTAATAATGTGTACTCAATACTCAATCATCTATTGCATTCCACAATGTTAGTTTACTGGGTTTTAGGTAAACTTAAGTTTTAGTTGCTAAGTGATGACTGATGAGAATAAAACTTAATTTGTGGACCCTGTTGGGCACCGCAAAATTAGTGAAGAGAAGACGACTTACATACTTATGTAAAGTTCTGCATTTTATAATTTGTATATTCTGTGCAATGTGCAAATTATAAAGAGCATTATATTTAAGTATCAAAATTTGTTTATTGCACATTTATTTATACATAATTTTTTATAGGAACTTGGTTTTATGTATTATATTTGTGTATAAAATGAGTTTAAATTTTCATTTTATTTTAGTTTTTCTTCTCAGTATCCTCTTAGTGCAAAATAACTTTTATTAATAAGGACTTCTCTTAATATTTTTATGAATATGTTGTGTTTTTTCTCGGATTTTATGTGTAGTGTAATGACATTAGGATATTTCCCGTAATGTTACACATATTTTAATAAATTGAATTAAAGTGAATCAGAACAGTCAACATGAAATAAAATGTCGTGTTTATTGTCCCGGCACCTTAAATATATCCGTTACTATGTAGACCACAGTCTTATTAGTTGTCTTTAATAATACACTTACAAACTATGCTTTAAATCTGTCATCTTACCATAAACATACCCCGTTAGCAAGCATCACCAATCTAAAGAGCAGAAGTAAGATTCTATAAAACACAGAGTTCATACGACCTTTTTGAACAAGTGAATGGTTAAAAATAAATGAATTGAACGGTAGAAACGGAAGAAAGAGCCGTAATGCTGTCGTCTCGCTCGTTCGACACGTGTTAGCGAATAATTAATCACAGACCAATTGACAGTGGAACTACTAAATAGTGGATGCGGCTGTTGAGTTCTACGAGCTTTTAGGAAATTTTAATAAAACCATTATCGTCACCCTCCTAGCGTTATTCCCGGTTATGCTAATGCTGATAATGAGGATGCATTGTGTTGAGAGCGAGGGAATTTGTTCCTTCAGCTGTTAACACGGCGAATCCTCAAACATATCAAGGGTCGGCAACGCCCATGATACTCCTTTGGAGTTGCATGCGTCTATAGGCTGCGGTGTCCGCTTACCATCAGGGTTTACGCTTGCTTGCCACCGTCGTTGTATAAAAAAAAAAAAAAAACCGGGGCTTTTTTAATTAGCATAAATCCGCGGGCAAAGTAATTTTGACCGCAATTTAGCTAAAATAGGCTCGGTGTACAATATATGAATATATTCTTATGAGGTCAAGAAAAAATTAAATAACGTCGTAATGAGACCTAAGCAGGTTAAATGACACAATCTAAACAAGTTTCGCTCCGATGCATTGTTGATGACAGTGCACCGAAAGAGCTATCATCAAAGCTTGAAAAAACTGGGCATTAGCTAGTTTTTACCTGCGACTTACTTACTCCGTTTACTCAGCGAGCCAAATTGAATCTTGACCTCCGACACGAGAATGCACTATTTTCACGGTTCTGCGCTAACTCTAGTTATTCCAAACTTCTAAATATATCCGCTAAAATCCGTATTTATAAAGACATACGACCACTCCTTAAGTATGTATGGATGCGAAGCATGGTCGCCTCCTCGAAGTCACTTTATCGCTATACTGACCGATTGGAATCCTATATGTACACCAGAGTTGAAGATGCAACGGAGCCACGCTGTATCGTCGCCTAAATAATGTGTTTTAATTTTACGACTATATTTTAGTATTATTACATTATGGACACTGACACATAAATAACAGAATATAATATCATGTTACTAAGCAGGCATTTATAATAAGATTAAGCCTTTATTGCTGGAAATGTAACATATTTATCTTGCTCTGAAATAAACAGTTCTAATTTTAAAATATTTTTTTTACTGGTCGCCGAAAGAAAGATTTTTCAAAAAATTCTCAGTCCAAAGCAACGAACGGACAAAAGATGGAGTCCTAAAGAACCTAAAACAGATCTGGTTGTTGTGGCTGAACCTAACATTTTGGGACAGACCTGCAACTGCTCCATCCTTTCCATGAGATCGAACAAACATGTCCAATGCCTTCTCCGAATATCCACGGGCATTGTCGGTCAAAGTTGGCGGCACTTACATACTTATTTCGAGCAATAAATTGAAACAAACGCGTTTAAGGGGGACTACTCACGGTATATTCCGTATATAAATAACTTAGCTTCTGCCGGCGACTCCGTCCGCGTGGAACTCGGTTATATCGTAGTTCCATACAAACTGTGACCCCCCATTTCATCCCCTATGTGTGTGTATGTTTTTCATGAATAAATGATATTCTATTCTATATGTCCTTCCTCGGGACTCAAACTCTCTTTACCAAATTTCATTTAAATCGGTTGAGTGGTTTAAGCGTGAAAGGGCAGAGAGACACACACTTTCAAATTTATAATATTAGTATGGATAGTTATACATGTTATTTTGAGTAAATAATTATATCATTTCCACAGTTTGAACATGTAACGGTTCAAATTCACGTCAAATCAAAATACCCTCACAAATGTCGTCGTCAGTAGTATTTATTTTTCGTTTAAGATTTGTACAAAAAGTTTAACCATGTTTGACTATGACCCGGAGAGTATTTTAGAATTTATTGAACATTCATTTCATGGGCAAAAACGCGTTCGTATTTTCGGCTGCTCAATAAACTCTCGTGAAATTTTCTGAGCAGGATCGATAACTAAATAGATTTTTGTTGTCAATTCAGTTTTTGGATTTTCTTGATTTTTTTTTATAAGAAGACAGCTTCGTAAATTGTACAGCTCACAGAGACATTACAAATTTACGTGATTGTTGATGAAGCTTGCGCTGGCTTTTATGCTACGTATATTCAACGTCAAGTTTCAAGTCTAAAGGTTATTTTTTACCAGTTTATTTTTTTTGATAGGCCGCTAATTACGCATCAACTCATGAACGTTTATAATTAAAAAAAAAAAGATAAGAAGCAAAATTCAGATTGAGTGGATGGGCAATATTGTCACCCACCCACAGATATTAAGAGCATCTCCAAACCCCTTTGAACTCCAAAATTACGAACCATACCAATGATCTATTTACTAATTAAGGTGAATAATGTTGTTTATGTGTTTGTAGCGCGTGCCCTGGGGATTATGACAAACATCCACGACAGGGAGAGATAGATGGCGAGGGTGGGGGAGGGAAGGAGACGGAGAGTGCGATTATTGGTTGTGACGTGTAGTGTTTAGTAGTAGACCGGGAGTTGGGATACATAATTACTGCCATTATTGTAGCCAAATTGGTATTTCTGTGGTCATTTCAATATGTTCATGACATTTGTAATTCTTTCGTTAAAGCCTTTCAAGAGGGGAGTGAATATAGATAGATATGCATGTAACAACCTCGACCTCATCATCACTTAGCATTTTTGATTCACGATTTTCACGATTTTCTCTAAAATGCATGTTTAGTGTAATTGTGTACAAATGTTGGCACCACGGTTTCTTTTAGAGCTTACTTTCCCACAACTAGTGCAAGGTGTTTATACAACCTTTACAATGCATTTTTTAACTAAACGGGACTTAATCGCGTAGAATTCACTTTTTTTCTTCACGTTCGTTCATTCACGTTTTTTGACGACCGGTTAGCCTAGTGGGTAGTGACGCTGCCTACGAAGCTGAAGGTCCCGGGTTCGTATCCCGGTAAGGACAAATATTTGTGTGATGAGCATGAATATTTGTTTCTGAGTCTTGGATGTTTTCTATGTATTTAAGTATTTATATCTATTAAATATATCGTCGTCTAGTACCCGTAACACAAGCCTTATTGAGCTTACTATGGGGCTAGTGCGATTTGTGTAAGATTGTCCCCTTATTTATTTATTATTTATTTTACCTTTCTGAATACGTTTCGGAAGTGTCACTACATCCTTGGTCGCGGGATGACTCATTATCATGTCAGTGAAATCTCAAAGAGATAAATAAATAAGTTTACGTGATTACGTCCCGTTAAGTGAAAATAATGTGTGAGAATAGTGAAAGTTTAAATTTGATTTAATTTAAATTTTCACTTACACAACTTTTCTATGCGACTACATCGAATCGAAAAAAAAACCAGTCCCAACTGGGGCATAACTATGTCTCGAAGTTTTGTTTACAAATAAATAGTACATTACTACCTAGGGCGGTAAAACAAGGAAGGTTGGTCGCAAGTGTTTGACGCTCCAGCCGAAAGCAAAGGCGATAAATATTCACTGATGACCTGGAGTCCGCTGCATGCGGGTGGCGCAGGACCGGTCACTTTGGCACTCTTTGGGGGAGGCCTATTTCCAGCAATGGACGTCTTTCGGCTGATATGACGATGATGATGACTCGCCGATCTGAGGATTTCTTTATTACCTGTGGTAAGAACCTCAATTTTGTGTTCCCTGGCCACGAAGTGGGACTTTTCTCTGTTAACTGCCACTAGCCCGACGGGACAAAGTTAATTTATTTAAACAAATGACGTTTGGTTTCCCCGGCCGCTCCCTGGCTAGCTTATCAGCAGTTCGCCGCAGGCTCACTCGACAGGCATGTACCCGGAATTGTTTTTGCGATGCGTGTAATATACTCGTGCTTCTGCGTAATGATACTATTGTCCCGTGATACTCTTTTACGCTGTCGGTGGGGTTAGGCTGGGTTCACACGGCATTGTCCTGCACGTTTTCTGCACGTTCATTCGGTTTGCTTGACAAGTCCGGTGAGTATTCCTTTAAACAACATTTTGTTTGTGCCGTATAAGTATACGTTAAGATGTATACTGCAAAAAAACGTGCAGGACAATGCCGTGTGATCGAAGCCTATGTAGGGAAAAGTTTAATTTGCGATAGTTAGTTTCTGCTAGGGAAAAAATAGTTTTTTTTGTAACTTATTAGGTTACAATTTATTCCAAGACTAGCCCATACATTTTCGACGATTAATGTCAGAATAAGTCCTATTTCCTTATGGTCGATTCCAGTCTAACGGACACTAGGGCATTTTTATGAGAAAAAGTCCTTTAGGTTAACCCCAGCGTCTAAAAGTTCCGTTGTGTCTCGCCTAGGGTCCATTAATATCAATAACATATGTTCTTACGTGTTAAAGGGTGTGGAAAAGGTCATGTGGTTGCAAAATAAAAATTGATACGATTCTTAAAAATAGCTTAATAATGTCCAATAAACCTCTCTAAAAATGACCAAAAAAAATACAGATTTTTATTATATGCGTTGGGTGGTAATGTTCCAATTATTTTTAGTTTCTAAACTTGTATTATAAAAATAAACCGATTTTCAAGTAAGTAGAAACCATACCCCCTAAAACTATGCACTTTAAATAAATTATTTATTTCCAAAAACAAAAGACAGAAATTCCTCGCCATTCCAAATATAAAATATCCCAACAAAACTCAACCGCTTATTTCAACGGTCAAACTAAAACGAATACGATTTCGAGGGAATACATGAATGCCCGCATGCAAGAATCGCCAAAAATCAGAATTCGCCATTTCGCTTGAATCGATCCTGAGATATTAAATTCTTTGTAGACGTCTCCTTCGTATCTGTCGTATGACTATATAATAATAAAGTTTAGACAGTATATTGATTTGATATTACCTTACATCGAAGTTTCAACATAGATACATACCTACTCAATGAGGACGGTCGGTGGCACATATAATATGTTTATACCTTTGCACCGTTCGTTTCTAATAAATAAAAATATATATATATATTGTCTACTCGCACCTGTAAAATAAATAAAAATAATTCTATTTGCAAGGAAAGACTTACGACTACATACACTTACATTTCGATTACACCTCATATCTTTATATATAAAACTCTTTGTTACTAATCTATTGACAGACAGCGCACAGCCTAAACCGCAAAGGATATAAGCATGACATTTGGAACATTATATTCTTTACAGCACGTGGACGTGTGCTAAGAAAGGATTTTTCGAAATTCAACCCTTAAGGTGGTGAAATAGGGGTCGAACCGTATGGAATATTGTATGGAAATCGTTCATTTTTAAAGTTATAGACTTGAATCTTTGTATGAAAGTTTCTTATTAAAAAGCCAAACAAATGATTTAACTTTGTTACAAAAGGTCATCCCCTAAGGGGGTTAAAAAAGAGTTGAAAGTTTGTATGGGAAACATGTCGTTTTTAAAGTTAGCCATTTAAAACTTCGGTCACAAGCTCCTAATATACAGTCAAAAACATTGATGTGTTTTCTTTTCTAATTAATCCCTTGAAGGGGTTAAGATAGGGGTTGAAAGTTCACACAAGTAATGTGTGATTTTCTAAACTGCTAAAGTTATAAGTATGAAATTTGGGTTATATATACTTTACAGTACGTGGACGTGTACTAAGAAAGGATTTTTCGTAATTCAACCCTTAAGGGGGTGAAATAGGGGTCGAACCGTTGTATGGAAATCGTTCATTTGGAAAGTTATAGACGTGAATCGTTGTATGAAGGTATCTTACTAAAAAGCAAAGCAAATGATTAAGCGATGTTACAAACATTCATCCCCTAAGGGGTTAAAAAAGAGTTGAAAGTTTGTATGGGAATCATGTCGTTTTTAGAGTTAGACGTTTAAAACTTTGGCCACAAGCTTCTTACGTACAGTCAAAAACATTAATAAGGGATATTTCCCTAATTCATCCCTAGAAGGGGTTGAGATAGCGGCTGAAAGTTCACATACCTTAGTAATGTGTGATTTTGAATATTAAAGTGTGGCTAGAAACATGAAAGCGGAACAGCAGGTTTTTTTATAATATGTAGATCTATTTGCCCCCTAAAGGGGTGAAATAAGGGGGTAAAGGGGCTTAATCAAAGTAATTTATTCTCTAACACCGTTAAATGGGGACAGTGGATGGAGATGGAAAGTTCTCCGTCTTTTAGCATTAGATAAGTTTGCTTTCAAAACTATACAGGTAGCCCGAATTAACGTGAGTAAAACTACTGGACGGATTTAAGCAAAAATTTCCAGTCATGTAGCTTTCTTTAATAGGTACCTACATTATGAAAAAATATACAATTTGTATTTTTTGTATGGGAACGAAAACATTATTTTTTGATTCCTTGTTATTTATTTCATTTCTAACTGGGCAATCTAATAATACGCAGTCGTTACCTCAAAACACAACTGAGTCCTACATATAAAGTATAAAATATTTCGCGATATGTGGTTATTTCGAGGTTTTTACAAAAAACCGGTTCCGATCTCTGTTTAAAACGATGTTTTTCAATATATTTGCGAGGAACAAATCCTTTACATAAAATTAAAATGTTAAGTATTAGGATCCTCAGTTATTTCCTTTAGTTATTGATGGCACCAGGTTTTTACTTACATATTGTACATTGACAAAAACTTCCAGTGGCGCCAATTCTATTTACTTATCACTTCTCTGGTGAATACCAACAAGTCAACATTTTTAATAATAAATAAACACGCATTAGCAATGTTTACAAATTATTTTACCAGTTTTTTTGACGATTTGCTCAATTAGTAAGTTCTGTTGAGTTGAGTTCCTTTATTGATTTTAAGTCAGAACGTGACGCACACACACGAATCTTTGAATGACATTCAATTTTTGAGTAGAATAGACCCGTATATGCTGTCTGTTTTGACGTTTATTTGAAAACATGGTACTGTAAATGTTACGTTATCTGTGTGTTTAGCTACGATACGGGAGTTTTTGAAGATTGAGGGTGGCAGTTGGTGTTTTTAGTAAGGGACAAGGGAGTAAATTTACAATTTCACGATACAAAGAGTTACATCGCTAATTCTCACGCTGCCGTCGAATATTCTTGTATTGAAGAAAAGAGGATTCAAGAAATGGGTTGCGAAATTTTACATTCCTTTCTTTTGAGATTCCCAAATTTAATATAATGAATAATTTATGACTAATGTATTCGAAGCTGTCTCTTAACTAGTAGTTACGGGACATTTCGATCATATAAATTACAAAGGTACATTTTGAAACAAGCGAGCGATGCGTATGAAGTTCTCTGTTAGTGTGTGTTCTCTTTCGAATACATGTCCAGCTGCCAGCTGTTCCTAAAGGTCGCATTTCTTAACCGATTCTTGTAAAATTTTGTGAACAGGTTTGATAATTCTATTTTTTTTGTCTATTCAGGTTTTTGGAATAGACAAAGTTTTACAACTAAGAAAGCCTCTAGTTTTATAAAATGTATAACTATTATACTCTAACGCTGAAACTAAACTGATAAAGTGTATGTACATAGCAGAAAAGGTGTATCGGGATCTCAGCAGGAATTAAATATCACGCGTTATTTATTTGGGAGTATGAATTATGTAATCTCTTACTCTCTATTATTTAATCTTTATCATACCAACGACCCTGCCTACGAAGCAAGAGGTCCAGAGTTCGAATCCCGGCAAGGGCATTTATTTGTGTGATGAGCACGAATATTTGTTCCTGAGTCATGGATGTTTTAAATGTATTTAAGTATTTACCTATCTATATGTTTAATTGAGATTGTCCCCTAATATTTATGTTACCACCACACCTATTTTTATTTTAAAAAATATTTATATCTTAGTCATCAGTAAACCATAGGGCATCCGTTCAAACTCATAACAACCGTAGGCTAAAGTAAAAGCGGTATTATCTTATTAAACGTCTCGCATCCGACTCGTGTCACTATTTGCGTAACCCCGCGGCAATGCCCGTAATATGTCACCTGTCATGACAGATAAAGACGCTGTTTTGTACCGTCTATCGAGGGAGTTATGTACTGACGCGTGCGGTAATGGTATAGGGCGGTTTGCTAGTTAATGTCATGTGCGTATGTATGTAAGTACATTATTGTACACAAGGCGCAGTTAAAATACAGAAAAAATGGGTTAAATTAGTACAAAAGCAAATTTATCCCTGGAGGGGTCTCTTCCAGTTAACCTTTGAACAACTGAGTGGATATCAGGAACAAACAGATAGACAAACTAACACGTGTACAGAAAAAAATACGCTACAACAACGCATATATATGCATACACAACAAGCAAGCTAGTGCAATTAAATATATATATATATATATATATATATATATTGCCAAGCAGCGACATCAAGCAGACTTCACCTACTCATTTATTTATACTTTATTGCATGAAGAAAGTACAAATGGCGGACTAAATGCTACCAGTCAACAACTGGGTTAAAATTAACGTTTGTTTAGTACTTGAGGTTTGGTGTTACAATATTACTTTTAACCGATGCTCGTAAGTTTTTGAAGAATTCTTGTTGATTTTATGGAATAAATTATTTCTCGCAAATCCGTTTGCGTAGAATATATAATAAGGAAACATAATAGAAGATGGGAAGTATTGTATATTTGTTAACCTGTATTTTAGACAAAGGCTAAGAAAAGTCAATGGCGTTTTGTCTATTTAACATACTTAAATAAGCTGAAAGAACATGGAAATACAAGGATCTAATTGAACCAACCCAAAAATATTAATTTATTATTGATAAGTTGAGCATTTTGATCTTGACTGTACAATATTTGTGTTCCGGGGTGCAGTGAATAATGGTTAGATGTTGTGGTAACGATGAGGTGTTTAGGCAAAGTATACTCGTAAATAATTTGATGTAATCATAATTACAGTGTTTACAAATAGAGGAATATCTTAAATTAATGTAAGGTAATAATGTGTATGGCACAAGTCAATGACTTCATGTAATTACATGAGTTTACCTATCTATATATTATTATGTACACCGCTAAATATGCGAACATATTTATTTCGTAACGCGCGCATCATATACGAAACCAGTTTTTTATTTTTTTGTATGTGTTTTGTTTCGTTAGTCGATATCAGTCGAAGCGTCGCATTTTGTTTTTGTTTCAATAAAAAATTACCGCTTTTGTTACTAGTTTTTATGATGCGTGTCTATAACCCCAATTCATCTTGTTTTCATGAAAGTTTGATGGCTTACTGACTATTATTATTTTAATTTCAATTTTGTGAAAAGGTCCAAATATTTTTAATGGCAAAATGCATAAGGCAATTCGCTTAATGCCCATGTTCCAATTGGCAGCTCGTGTCTGATAGTTATTTCTAACTGATTCCCATGTTTTCACCAAATTAAACAAACTCAAGTAGACGTTCTGGCGTAGCTATGATCAAATTTAACTAATCTGTTATGAGGACACGTTTGGCATGCGGTACAAAGGAGTCTTTGTACAAACGCCAACACAGTTAACTGACCATCCTGTATTTATATTGAACCTTATTACAATGGTCATAAAGGGCACGGATGGTCAGTTCTCTACCCCAAGCTGTGTTGTCGATAGTACGTCAATAACTGAGTAATGTGCGTACTGGCGCGAAAGCCGACTAGCAATGCGAGACAAATGTGTACGCGTTGCATACATTCAGTCTTTAAAAGTTCCCTATATATACCACACAATAAAATAATAGACGACCGCTCTGCTTACGAAACAAGAGGTCCTGGGTTCGAATCCCGGTAAGGGCATTTATTTGTTTGACGAGCACGAATATATTTTGTTCCTGAGTTGTGGATGTTTTCTGTGTATTTAAATATTTATTTATCTATATAAGTATGTTTATCGTCATCTAGTACCCATAGTACTAGTTTGGGACTAGGTTCAGAATAAGCTGTTCGTGACTCCTCATCATAATATTGGCTGTTCGTAGAAAGATGAGTTCTAGAAATGTAAGTTATGTTATAAATAATTTCAAATTGTAATAAATATTTTAAAAGCTTGAGGCTCTGAAGTACATTAACGTCTATATCAGACAGTGCCTCAAGCTTTAAAATGTTTATTACAATTTGAAATTATTTATAACGTAACTTACATTTCTAGAACTCGTCTTTCTACGAACAGCCAATATTACGATGATGAGTCACGAACAGAAAGCTTATTCTGAACCTTAGAATATACCTACTATACTCATACATGACTCTTCTTGCTCTTCTGCGTCGTTCCCTCATGGCTGAGAATCGTGACCACGTACGATGTCCCTCTATACAACGCGCTCAAGGGCCAGGTGATTAATGCCACCAAAATATAAATTATTATTTACTTTTTAGTTCACTTTTTAAACAAAAGCTTGTTTTTTAAAAATCTTTTTTAACGTTTTATTTTACATTATAGAAGGAAAGAACTTGTCGAGACTTTTAGTATGTTCAGTCCCCAAGCATCCTGAACAAATTTCTGAATGGATTGCTTACGTTCCTGCTCACGGACGCTACATTTCAATCACTGGCCGAGCTATATCATAAGTCCTCTAAATATGCGACCAGATACCGTAGGTAATGGCCAGAAGGAAAGCAAAAAATTAGGAAACCCTTTTTACGACCAGTTCCTTCAATCCATTTACTTTTAATTTCAGGATCATTCGAAAAACTGAAATAAAATTGCAATATAGAAGTAACCATAACCTGTTTGTTAATAATATCACAGAATAGATAATAGTATAAGATAATATTTGCTTTACACTGCGTACATTATAGAGCTGCATAATAATATAAGAACGTAAGTATCATTTCCTCTGTTTTCAAAAACGATTATAATAATCGAGTAAGAAAATCGCAGTGTACAGCACTATTCTTACTTTCGTCAGAAAAAATGAGAAATATACCGTGAATTGATTTATTTATTTAATTATTTAATATGTTACATGACATTACAGACATCCAATGCGTCACACAACTAAGATTAAACATGTTAACAATAGCACATTATAAAAAGAAAACAGTATACACAAAAGAGAATATTACATTACACTCGAGGGCCTGGCATCCATCACCTCACAGAACTTCAAACATTCTTTCCTCACACTTGCCCATCCCCTTGCAGACAGATCGCACTCCGGTGCTGACGCCAAGAGCGCATTTAGTAGTGAGAGAGCGCGGGGCAGTGGGGAGTTCCTACGCGACACAGTCCGAGCTGGCGGGACAGCAAGAAGAACGCGTCGCCGAGGCCTAAGAGCTATTTTGGGGACGTCTGGCACAAACAGTCGCACTAGGCGGCATACTAGCTCAGAACAATCCGACTCGCCGCGAAGGACTCGACACGCAGTCAACAGCAAACTAAGGGTCCGTCTTACCTCCAAGGAATTGTAGCCGAGGGTACCTAGCAGATACTTGGTTGGGTAGAGGAACGGGTAGTACCCATAAATCTTCTTGTAGAGAAACCTTAGGAAAGCTTTTTGCACTTTCTCCAGCATTAAGGCATACGTTGATTCATAAGGTAACCGCTGAAATACGATCGACGCTGCCTCCAACTTGCTTCTAACCAAGGCATTGTAGACTAGGTTGATAGCAATCAACCTAGTCTACAATGCCTTGTGGATCGTTAAAGTTACGCAAGTTTCGGATGACAAAACCGAGTCTTCGATAGCAGTCCGCAGCTAGTGATAGTATGTGCTCGTGAAAAGAGAGACGTGTATCGAAGACTACCCCGAGATCCTTGACGGTGAACACACGGTTTATGGGCTCAGAACCCAGAAAGTATTGAGCAAAAATTGGATCACAGTGAATATGACTCGACAGTTTGAATACCTTATTTTTACATCGCTGGTTTTGAACGCACACCAAGCCTGGCTCGTCAAATTAAAGCCGCAATGGAAAACTGGCGTTGGCATACAATCGCCCGCTACTGTTTTGATGAAAATAATGAAATAAATGTTTTTTTAATGATTAACAGATATTTAAGGACAAATTGTACTTACCAATGGAAGGAAATACCTTGATTAACAGTTCCACCTTTATTGGAAGTGTTTGAGCAACTAATTATTGCGCAAACAACCATTTTGTTTTTAAAATGAGACGTCGCACGCAGACCGCGGTCGGGAGCAGACTGAAGTTCGCGCCGAGCAATTGTGACACCGTGTCATCATTTCGCCACGCGAAGTACATACACTTATTCCTTTTATCTTGATATATTTCTGTATAGTCATCCCTTCTAGCGTACGCAACGCGCTCCCTAACATACCCCCTGGGACTGGTATGTACTCGTAGCAGCGTGAACAAATCACGTAGTGAGCCGCCCCTGCCCATACTATTTAATCTATACTTAGTTTTGCCATACTTTTAAGTACTACTTTAGCATGATTGGTCGTGACTTTTCCAAGCTAGGGGTTTATATTCAAGCGACGGCATTTATTCGTTTGATGAGCGCGAATCTTTGTTCCTGTGGAAATTAAAATTGGAAAAAACCTACCCAGGGGATAAAGAAGATGTTTACTAAAAACGATTGAAAACAGAAGGGGAAATGTAAGGCTACCGGATAGGACATGACAATAACATAAAAACTATAATGGAAGGAAAAATAAAAAGAAGGCGAGGCGGGGGAAGACCAAGACGTGTGTTTATGGACCAAGCTAAAGAGAAAGTTAATGTTATGTCGTATCAAAAGCTCAAAACAGTGGCAGAGAGAAGAATATAACCACGTGTGTTATCCGGACTTAAACGAGGAACTCCTAAATAAACTAGACCGTCTCCTTAATAACTGTATTCGTTTTGTTTTCTGCCTCCGTAAATACGATCATGTCTCCTCCTACCGATCTAAGCTTGGTTGGTTACCCATCCGCCAACGCCGTAATCTTCGTATGCTTTGCTTCCTTTTTTCAATTCGCCAGGACCCGAAATATCCCGACTATCTTAAAAGTTTGATCCAGTACCATGGTGTGAATTGTACCCGTCAGTTTCGCTCTTCAGGCAATCTTTCTCTCGCTATTACACTTCACCGAACTGGTTTCATGTCCAATTCGTTTACCATTCGAATCGCTCGCCTCTGGAACGGTCTATCCGTTAAAATCCGACAGTCTTCGACCAGATTCGCGTTTAAAAGATCGTTACGCAAGTTGTTTGCTAGCAGAGCCGTAGATTCTTAGTGTTTCTGTTCTCTATTTTCGTCTGTATATATATATGTATTTTTATTTATTTGTCTATTGTTGTCATTTATTATAAATGTTTAATGTGTGTTTATATCTGAAGTTGCACCCACCGCCCACAATTTGTCTGCTTTGCCCAAAGGTTGACTGGTAGAGAGAGCTTACGGCATTAAGTCCGCCTTTTGTACGATAAGTTGTTCTTTTGTGCAATAAAGATTAAATAAATAAATAAATAAACCATTATACAGGCTTTGCTGGGGCTACCCGAGGTTTTCATCGATATTTGACAAGTTTTGAATTGTATCTCCTAATTTTGCACTACAGATAGAATTATAAATCAAACGGCTATCGGTTCTTCCATTTTTTATATCCATTTTGGTGTACCGGATTTTAAAACATATTAATACTTAATTTTGTATGATTTTTTTAAACATTATCTAAAAAAACACTTATTTCGTATCTCTTTTGACGTGAATGAAATGATCTAACATATATACTGTAGTATCTGCGTTGAACGGAACGTTCTGTTCTTGTACCGTGTTCTACACGCAACCATAGTGTCCGAATAAATATCTAATATGAATACAGCGGCTTCTATTTAAGATATGACATTGGCGACGAGGACTTCAGAACCGCACGGTGCAACGAGTGAACAATCAAGAAGAGCACGAACATCATTAAAAGTAAGAAATTAATTACTTTTATTGTTTGGTGGTAGTGGCGGCGGCGCAGTTTGAGGTTAGCACAAATAAATGAAAACCTGACACTGACACACGTCATTACCGATGTGCAATAACGTGAAATGAAACGTTAACATGCCAGACAAGGTAGGCAACTTGGAGACAAAAAAGCAACTGACAGAAGAGGACATAATTTCATTAATTAAACAGGGAAAAAGATTTCATATTTACCAGTGTGCAAAAGATACCTTGATAAAGATATTACTACAGGAAGGTTTACAGTGCCCGCTAAATGCAACAGTAGACGAGTTAAGAAAAATACTGAGTGAATATCATCAAAACAAGGACGCGTTACAATCTAATACAGAAGCAGTGGGTGTTCTGAAAACGAAAACAATGGCGTCGAATCACGAAATAAAACAATTTGATGGAGAAAACTGGGAAGTTTTCGAGCAACAATTGGAATGTTTGATTTTGTTAAACGATGTACCTGACAAGAAACTAAACTAGCACCCCGAGTTTTCGAGACGCTGCAGTTGTTGTGTGATTCAGCTAAACCCAGTACGTTAAGATTCAATACGTTATGTGAAAAGTTACGACGGAAATATACAAGCACACAAAGTTCACTATTGGACAGGGCTGAATTTAGAAGACGAAACCAATCCCCTTCAGAATCTATCGAAGACTACGTTTTCAACCTAAGAAAACTAGCGAGGAAATGCCGTTTTAAAGACGAAGACGACCAAATTAAAGAAAAACTTATTGAAGGAGTACATTCTAAATTAATTATGTTTGAACTAATGAAACAAAATCAGGAAATGAAGCTTGAAGACATGGTACAGTTAGCCAGGACTGTGGAGGCAGCCTACAAGCATTCCAATGGAGATGGGGACACCAGCAACATCGCATACATTAAGCCGAAGCAGAAATTCAAGCAAAAGTATTCTGTGTCAAAAACAATGAACAGCAAAAATAATAAAAATAAATGTTTTTGCTGCGGTAAAGATAATCACTTAAAAGAGGATTGTACCCTGAACAATAAATACTGCTCGGAGTGTGGTCAACTAGGGCATATTTATAAAATGTGTCCTAGAAACAAGTTCAAACAGACAATTGTCTTGGATGTGACACATAAGGACAAAACGGAAGAACAAGGCTTGGAAGAGGTGAAAACATTGTATGAAAAATACGAAACTTACAGATTTGACAAAGTAAGTAAGATACCGCCATATATAGTCGAGCTGGAAATAGGTGAGGGACAAAAAGTACAATTTGAGGTGGACACTGGTGCGGAGGTTTCAGTGATGCCGATAACTTACAAAGAACAATATTTAAAAGAATATAGTATAGAAGAGTGCAAGGTGACATTCCGTAACTTTGATCAAAGTGTTTCTCAGCCATTAAGTATAATTCATAATATACCGGTGAAATATAATAATACTGATAAAATGTTAAGCATATATATCTCCAAAGGGTCAACTCCTTGTTTGATGAGGCGTGATTGGTTAAGTCAATTAAAAATGTGGCCTCCAGCTTTCAAGGAAATGGTTCTGTCATTCTAACATCTTGGTACAAAATGTTTCAGATGCCAAACAACGAATTGATAAGGAGTTCGCAGAAGTATTCAGCCCAGGGTGGGGTGATTTTAAAGGTGAAGCAATTTCTTTGAAATTAAAAAGGGATGCTACACCAAAGTTCCTGCCTGTTCGTCGTGTGCCTTCGAGATAAGGTAAAACTTGAAATTGAAAGATTACAGGAAAATGGCCGTATAGTGCCAATTATGCAGAGTCAATGGGGAACACCAGTCGTGCCAATCATGAAGCCAGACGGTTCAGTGAGACTATGTGGTGACTATAAGGTGACTCTTAATCCAAGCTTGGAAATCGACCACTATCCCCTTCCACATGTAGAGGATATTTTTGAAACTTTAAAGCAGGGGGAATACTACTGCGAACTAGACCTGAAGGAGGCCTAACTTCAGGCAGCCTTGACTGAAGAAAGTCAAGATTTAACCATGGAGTTAATACAGGGCCAGGCTCTTTTCAAAGATTAATGAGCAAAAGCTTACTAGGAATACCTAACACTATTGTTTTTATTGATAACATCTATGTGACAGGCAAAAGTTTACAAGAAACTTATGAAATTCTAGTAAAAGTGCAAGAAAGTAATTTCAAATTAAAGCCGGAAAAATGTAAACTGTTCACTAGACACATAGACGTGTTTGGTTTTCGCATCAATAAAGATGGAATGAGCATTCTAAAATCAAAATATTGAACCACTGCTTAACGCTCCAGCTCCGACTAACCTAACAATCTTAAAATCATTTTTAGGGAAAGTTTATTATTATTCCAGGTTCCTTAAGAACATAGCTATAATCTTAACTCCGCTGTATGAATGTACCAAGGTAAATAAATTTAACTGGACAGAGGAATGCCAAAAATCATTTCATATAATTAAACAGAAATTAGCTTCAGCGGACAATTTAAAGCATTTTGATCCAAACCTACCAATTATTGTAACATGTGATGCCTCAAATTGTGGTTTAGCAGCAATTTTGTCAAACAGGGATAAAGATGTAACAGTTAAGCCCATAGCATATGTCAGTAAAAAATTGAATTCAACAGAGCAAAAATATACAACCATTGACAAAGAGGCCATGGCCATTGTATTTGGGGTGACAAAGTTCTATAACTATATTTATGGTCGGTTATTTGTATTGGAAACTGATAATTCAGCTTTAGTCAGGATATTTGGACCAACTAAGGGTATTCCAAAAATGGCAGCAAAGCGGCTACAGCACTATGCCATATTCCTGTCAGCTTTCACATATTCAATAAAACACATAAAAACTAGCAATAATCCAGCAGATTTTTTGTCCAGAAATCCTGAAAACAAAAATAATGACAACAATACTTACCATAAAATTTGTAGAAAGGAAAACATGAATCATGTAATCTATACAAACAGTTCCGAAATTGACCCTTTAAATTACAGAATAATTGAAAAGAATACCACAAAAGACCCACAATTGAGTAAAGTAATGGAATATTGTAGAAAAGGCTGGCCTGAAAAGAAATTAATTACATCAGAACTCTTACCATTCTACAACAGAAAAACTGAAATTAGCTTAGATCAAGGATGTTTGCTTTGGGGTCATACCATTAACCATTCAAAAATCTGTTTTGAAAAGCTTACATAAAACACATTTCGGAATTGTTCGTATGAAAGAAATAGCTCGTTCATATTTCTGGTCGCAAAATTTGAATGCAGAGATTGAAAACATTGGACAGTCTTGCTTAATTTGTTTATCAAATTATAAGAACCCTGTTAAATCACCAAAAGCATGGCCGACTCCCACCATCCCATGGCATAGGTTACATGCCGACTTTCTGGGTCCATATTATAATAAAATGTACTTAGTATTTATAGACAGTTACAGTAAGTGGTCGGAAGCATTTGAGATGTCAAGCATGACGGCTACCAAAACAATGGATGTACTGGATAAGTTATTCAGCCGGTTTGGATATCCTAAACAATTGGTGACAGATAATCAAACCACATTTACTAGTGCTGAGTTTGTAAATAATTGAAAAGAACGTGACATTAAACAAACGTTTTCACCTCCTTACCACCCAGCAACTAATGGAGCGGCAGAAAGGTTCGTGCAAACTTTTAAATCGGGGGTTACAAAAATTAGAGAAAGTGGGTATAATATTACTTGGGCTATAAATTTATTTTTATTTGATTACAGAACTACTCCTCAAAGAACCACAGGCATTACTCCTGCTCGTTTGTTGCTGGGGAGGGAATTGAGGAATAGATTTAGTTGCTTAATACCTCCACCTTTAGTTGAGGGTCACTCGGAGGGACAGGAGGGAGAAACACCCAAAAGGAAAGTTAAATTTGGATTAGGACAAAAAGTTATGGTAAGGGATTACCGAAAAGGGTGTAAACCCTGGATAGTTGGTAAAATTGTCTCTGAATCTGTTCCAAATTTAACTTACCTAATTGAGGTACAAGGCATGACTTGGAAACGCCATATTGATCAAATGGTGTCTTGTAATGATGATGTTAATAGCAGTTAGGCTAAGTGGTTTTGTATCGTAGGCCAAGCCAAGCCAAGCGTAGGTTACTTGTATTTATTCATAAATGATGCCAAAATTTCAAACTACATGCTTAGTTTATATTCGTAGGATTATTTCGATGTTTTAATAGTTAAGTTAAAGTGCGTGTGCACATATCTAAGATATATGTAGGTTTACATAAAACTACATCAGTTTTATTATTAGTCCGGGAGAATGTAGTATCTGCGTTGAACGGAACGTTCTCTTCTTGTACCGTGTTCTACACGCAACCATAGTGTCCTAATAAATATCTAATATGAATACAGCGGCTTTTATTTAAGATATGACATATACGAAATCTACATATTTGGGTTCGTCTGTGACGTCTCTAAAACAGGTCTAAGGTTTTCATTTTAAACCAATCAACACAAAAGTTATGGCCAGAAAACCAGTTTTGTGGCCTAAAATTGTTCAACTTTGATGCCAAATATCTCGAAAACAATGAACTTTGAAGTAAATATGGGATACTATATTGCTTAAAGCCGTTGTTGTTAATATAATTAGCTACAAAAAACATTAGAAAACTAAGGGATTCCGATCGAAGGTCATTGGCGTCCCCATTGGTGGCCCCTTAATTGGAAACAATGTTATACTGTTTGCGGTATTCGGGTAAAATCAGTGCCAATCGAATTGCTGAGGACTATGCCATGAAACATAATTAACTTATTTAATTTTTATCCATGTCGATTTTTAATTGTCACCCAAGGCCATGGGCGTAAAATAAACCTATCTTAATACCACCACATCAAAGGATTGGTAACAACAGTGACCTACAGGTATTCCATTCCCCTTCGGTTTCGAGCACTCTTGTCTTATCGAATTTACTTTGATGTGAATAAATTGGCTGAGATATCTATCACTGATTCATTCGAACCCCTATCTGTTCCCAAGTTTCATTCAAATTTGAACCTGGAAACTTCAACGTAAGGTTGATATTGGATTGTTAACGCAAATTAAGATAAGAGGTTTAGAAAGTAATGTGTTGATATCGCAAGCCTAATTTTATTAGGTGATATTAATTTTGGAGGTGTAGGGAAAACCGTTATTTTCAGAGGGTTGGTATGAATTAGAAATAAAGTAATCTTTATGACTTTAAATTTATTAGGTAGTTCGTTGGTACATTTCCGTTTTCATTTTTATCTCTGATTAATTATACACCATTTTTTTTCGTACAAATTATCTTTATTTGTTTAAGTAAAATATTTTTAATTTTGGGTAAATATTAATTTTAATAAGATATGGTAGCCTAGCGGTTTAGGCATGAAGCTGTCAAACGGCGGTCGTGGGTTCGAATCCCGGCTCGTACCAATGAGTTTTTCGGAACTTGTACGGAATATTATTTGATATTTACCGTTAGCTTTTCGGTGAAGGAAAAACATCGTGAGGAAACCTGCATACATCCACGAAGAACGGTGTATGTGAAGTCCCCAACCCGCACTGGGCCGGCGTGGGGACTACTGCCCATTCCCTCTCATCTATGAGAGGAGGCCTGTGCCCAGCAGTGGGACGTATATAGGCTGATTTATTACTATTATTATTATTGAATTACTGACTATTATTATTGACCTGGTAAAGGTCACGGGAGTCCGCTGGATGCGGGTGGCGCAGGACCGGTCATTGTGGCACTCTTTGGGGGAGGCCTATGTCCAGCAGTGGACGTCTTTCGGCTGATATGATGATGATGATATTATTGAATATTTTAATGTTTTCAGACTGCCCTCAGCTGGTCTCGCAGCTGTTGCACCTCCGCGTCCCTTCTATGTCTCAGGCAAAGTTTAATTTTAGACCTCGTCAATGCGTTTTGCACTACATCAACGCACTTCTCAAGTCGGCTCCTGACTGCGATGTTTTTGCAAGTAGCTGGAGGCTAATTTGTGAGAAATGCAAAAACCTTTGTGAGGCAACGGATGACCGTCCGTCCTCAGTTAGTTAATAAGATTGTTTTTATGTGTACATTCTGCCCTTAATTTCGCAGTGCATTAGTACCTAATCTGTAATGCTGTGTAATTTCCTTTGAACCAATAAATAAATAAAGAAAATAAATAAATAGATAAGATGAGATTAAATAGATAACGCAACGGATCAGCAAATACATCAGAGATAGTAAGTAAATCTATTAATTCAAGCGATAGCTTAGCCTTTTGGTATCGAGACAGGTAAATTGTAATAATTACATTCATCTACCGCATCATCTCTAGTCGAGATCCGTACAATTCCGTTTACATTTTCGCTCATAGGAGCAAGCATAAGCTTGAAGTAATCACCAGTCCGTTTTCTCTGTACTGTGAACTTTCATTGAGGTGAACAATAAAGAGAACCAACTTGTATCGATCTATCATCATCATCATCATATCAGCCGGAAGACGTCCACTGCTGGACATAGGCCTCCCCCAAAGAGTGCCAAAGTCGGTCCTGCGCCACCCGCATCCAGCGGACTCCCGCGACCTTTACCAGGTCATCAGTCTACCCACGTTTCGTTTTCCGGTACGTGGTCGCCAATGGAGAACCTTTCTGCCCCAACGGCCATCGGTTCTACGTGTATTGTGTGCCCACTGCCACTCAAATTACCTTAGTTCTGCTGGCGGTTAGCCTCATTTCTCATTGAACTAATTGAAAACCTAAAATCAATGAAAATCTAATTCTACTGCTATCCCCTGACATTGTACCGTCAATGCTTTAAGAATGCAAATCGTCCTGCAGCCGATAAATCCCGCTCCATACTAGTATTTATTCGGGCCTGCTTACGCTCGCTCTGATTGCGCGCATTAGGTGCGACCGGATTTATCGCCATCCCTAATTTATGTTTGTAAGTAAACCCGTGCTTTGCCGCGGCTTGAGTGCGTCCAGGAATTAGGGAATTGGGATTTTCGGGTGTCGGCTCGTGAGTTATGCGGGGAATATCGGGAATCAATCGCTTTTTGGAGGGGACGGATTGTTTCCGAACAATGTAGTGTGAACAGCACTTCAAAACTTTTCTTAAAAAACTTTATATATCTTGTGCATGGTGAGCTATAAAACTTGCGAATGTCTTTTTCTAGAAAAATAATTGTTTTAAAAAAGTTCCTAAAACTGAATAGAAAAAAACAATCAATATAAATAACGAACTTGCTCACAAAATTTCACGAGAATCGGTGGAGAAATGCGACCTGTAGAAGCGAACAGCCTTACAGCTGGACAGCAGGTCAGTGGGACAGCTGGACATCCGGACGTATAAAAGATTTTAGGTCCAAGCTGAAACGGCTAACTTGATTCGCTCCGCTCGCTCGTTTAATTATATTTACCAATCTTACTTATCAAAATGTTTTTATTTATGCTTAGGATATAATTATAGATAGGTAGATAATTATTACCTACAATAAGTTATGGCAAAAATAGATACGCATAAACACTACGCACACATAATATTAAAAGATATTTGAAAAAATGTGTTCTGAAGCTCTTGATCTAGTTCATAGTTTGACAGTTGATCAAGTATCAAAGGACCACAAAAGATAATTATCTGAATGAATTCAACTGGGAACTAATCGAAACACCTTTCTCTCTCATCAAGTATTACCTAGCACATTTTTGTGACACCAAAATTTAACTACCAATAATCTACGTACCTATTTTGTGACACCGAAAACTACCTATCACTATAATTACTGAAAAGCTATCAACACATTTTCACATAGCTAATACCTATAAAACATTTTTCAGCCATCCCAATAAAGTCCCCGTAAAACGCGTATACTTTAATCGTTGCGCAAATTAAACCGAACAATAGTATGAACAACAAAAGCAACAAAATGGAGGAAGACTTCCATTCCTCACGGGCAAGAAAGAACCGTTACTGTAGCCTTTCCATTAGCGGCCTGTCACCGCCCCAGGAAAGAAACACGCAAGAAAGAAGCAAAAAGAGGCAACAATGCGGATTACGATTATCTCGGCCTAGGATAAGTAATGGTGCTGAGTGAGTTTCGAAAGTTTTTCAAGGATTGAGTGAATGGGAAAAGTACGGGTGATGTAATTAGTTCTTAACAATGGGTAAGGATGCTTGTTGTATTAACAAATTGTTATTTATAGAGAGCCGTTATTTAATCTAAGGCTAAGCTACCCTAGATAATGAGTAGTTTATCTATCTACAGTTGATATTATCGAGACGTTTGTGACGTTAAAAATGACCGATCGCCAGTCTGGAAAAACTACAAATAAATTGGATACAGTGGACAAGTACAGTGATCATTGACAATTAGCAATTACTTGTTCTAAAACAAGCAATTACACACAACACGACGATTAGCAATTACTTGGCAATTTCTTTCTTTTGGCTAAGCTTAAACTCAAATATAGAAAGGTAGCTTGTTTTCTCGTTCGTCGTATATCAATATTTTGTTAATAATTTAATAGGTAATGGAAGCTATTGGTCTACAGCTAAGAGAAAAAATTGTAACATTTATTTGTGTATGAACGTTCGAAAAAATTAAACTTGATTGATCTCCTACTTACATAACACTGTTTACAAACGAGTCCAGTTTCTATACTAGTCAGTGTCTAATGTTCATTAAACCTTTACATGCAAATTGATACTTAACCTTTCATTTGACAACGTCCAGTCGGCTAGACATATTCTTTGACCTTGTTTATTTTTTTCCCAGAATTGTTTGAACTATAACTAATCAGCGCTTTTAAGGCATTATCTATGGACATTTTGTATTTTTTCAAATTAAGGGCCGAAAATTAGTACAATAAGCATCCAAATGCAACAAATTGCAATTGCAACTTAGGCGGGCGGCGAACGCCAGTCGCTTTCTGCCCGCCCAGACGGACGCACGCCGCGCAAACCTTCCCCAAAAGCCTTCACGCGTCGTGACTGAAACGATTTCGCAACTTCTACCCCTATTAGTTCCTACCTATTAACGTCACTCAATGTCTGACTTTATTTCGTAACTTTTCATTGTACAATTTCGTGGTTTTTGAGTGTTTTTCAGTGTTTATTTTTTAGTTGTGAGAAAGTTTTTGACTGCTGCGCTGGTGAGTTATCATATTTTACACGTTGAGAATTGGGATTAAAGAAGTGGAAGTTTCATACGAATTGTAACTGTGCATGCGTTGAAATTATAGCGTCACGAATTATTGCACTTTTAGTTACGTTGGGATACGTTTTTGGGTTTCTATGTTACGTTTATTTCGTGTTTATTCAATGCCAAGAATCGCTACCCGTTACTTACGCTCGTAGCTGATTCCGTGGTTTTCCTCGTATGTAGCGGAAAGCGACTACGGTGTAGGCGCCCGCTAGGCGGGTTCCTGGCAGTGAGAGTGTTCAGTTGGTTTCCTTTTGGTAAGCAGGTAACTGACATGTTTTCTAAACTAAAATATCTCTGGAGTTTTATATTTATTGTGGGTGAAATCGCTTGGGTTGCAAAATAACATTACGTTCTGTCACCGATAACGAGCTGAGTTAGTTCTTTAGGCGGGAAAGATAGGGAGGCAGAATATATGTACGAAATACTTACGTACATCATAAAGTTTTTAATTTATACAGTACAGTCAAATGAGACAGAAAAAAAATCGTAAAAATATGGGTGCATGCAACTTATAAATATGTCCCTATATCAGCGGATTAAGGTTTCAGTACATATTTATGACAAGTTTAAATCGATACATATTTTCGCACATGACTGGACACACAAAGTGTAAGTGACGTCGTAACGAAAACTGATGCTTTCGAACGCGCATTAGCACAGCTTCCAAAAAATGACTGCCCCGCGTCCGAAAAGTTACGTTACCCTGTTAGTTTCAAACTTTAACTGAAAATAAAAATGAAAATGTGCTGCAATAAATTATAAATACCTTTATTTATATTATCGTGTTACAGGTAGTTCAAGCATATGAACTGTGCGACTTTGTTTTCTTGATTTTTTGTAAACAAATACCACATGATTTCATTACACGTTAAGTAATCTATTATAAGTAGTGTGTTTTATTTATCACTAGCTTCCGCTCGCTACTTCGTCTGCGTGGACCCGGGATAAAAACTTATATTTTAATCCAGGCTATAAACTATCTTCGGGCAAAATTTCATTCAAATCGGTTAAGTCGTTTAAGCGTGATTGAGTAACAAACATCCAAACATCTAAACGTCCAAACATCCAATTCCATCCATACTTTCGCATTTATAACATTAGTAGGATAATTTTTAATCTATGGACATGATTATCAGCTACTTTGCAGGAAAAATCTAGTTCTTAGTAGAACAAAAATAAGACCTCGCTAGATTTGTGGCGTCTGCGTACTACTTAATTCATATTTTATTCTTATAATAAACAATTATTTGTAGACCTCCAAAGAAAAAAAATCTACCTCAAGCAGCGAACGAAAAAACCATAGCACTTAGTTTAAGTAACGCAGCAAAATGGCCCCACAGAATGGGTGCCATTGCCATTATGGGTTGGCTGCGGGGTGTCAAAACGATGCCAGACAGGCGTTTAGTTCGAACATGCGCATATCGGGTTTTAGGCACGTGTTTGGGCAGAGTAAGGTGCTTGCATTCTATGGGTTTTTCGTTCGCTGACCTCTGGCAAAAACTAGTAACATTGCCTAAATAAAAAAAACAAGGCAAAAAAGGTGGTCTACCTCTTTTGTACTTGTACTTGACTTATTGTACTAACAGTCAAGTGCAAAAATATGTATCGATTTAATCCTCTCATAAATATGTACCGAAACCATAATTCGCCGACATATGGGACATGTTTATGAGTAAGTTGCACCCATTTTTATAGACTCGACTGTACTTAGCAGCAATTCTCGCACTGGTGAAATTGAATGTGAACCATATTGAATATTGTATGTATGTTCCCTTTGAGTCCCACGTATTGATGTGCCGTTGACCGACACATCACCTTAGGTGGGGAATATTCCCGGCGACGCTGCCTGCAATATTGCCGCGTGTGGAAATTTACGACAAATAAACATGTAGGTACCTACTCATTCTATAGAAAAAAAAAACAAATGTTGCAGGACACATTATCATAATGACGGCGAGAATATTCCTAGTAGATATATTTATTTATTTTTGGTATTAAAAACGTTCAACAAACCTATTTTAGCTAAAACGCCGTTAAAATTAGTTTTCTTTGTCTGCCACCTTGACATTTGTGTTCGTAAGACAGGGACAAAACCCATTTTATTTATCAGGGGCATTTTGGGTGTTATGAATTACTAGCTCCCGTCTCAGGCTATAAACTATCTTCGTGCAAAATTTCATCCAAATCGGTTTAGCGGTTTAAGCGTGATTGAGTAACAAACATCCAAACATCTAAACATCCCAACTTTCGCATTTATAATATTAGTAGGATGTTTATTTATTTTACTATTTATTATTTATAGTACACATTTCTTACCCCAAAGAGAACACTCCCTGTTTCCATAATATGTTTTATTTAAGCTCATAACTTTTGGCCTGTATTGCGTACTTTATTGGAATTAACCATTTCTATTCTATTATTTTCTTTTATCCAGCAATAGTCGAACAATGTATTTTGGAAACTAATAATTGAACCCTCAATTGCGTTTAAATTCGGTATCTGACAGTCAGAAAGAACTACGTATGAATCCAAGGTCAACCGGCCATTTTGAATTAAAAGTAATAAAAAAATAATTAAATGGAATGTGGTAATGGATATTTCCATTACCTTAAATAAAATACCGCAACGAACAAGATATTGAAACTATTGAAAAACCAATATCTGTCATTCAATACCGTTCTGCACATAGGTTACTACGAGTAACCCAATTCCGGGCCGCAAAGGCCGATGTTTGTTCCCTAGGGTGCTATTCGCACTTTCAATGTGACTGTATCGATTTTGGCCGAGCCGAAATATCGAGCAAATTGGTACAATGTAAGACTATAATTGAATATTGTGATTGAAGTTTGCGTTTCATTATTTTGGTAATTGGTTTATATGTAGGAGGTAGTTCATGAAAGTTTGTCGTCTTCTCAAATGAGAGGATGAAAATGTAAGTGGTCTAGATCGTGAAATGAAAAAGTCTAGTTTGTAATGGCCGCGCCACACAATGGGCCATCCTGACCCATCATACAGGACGCGGCTATGCGGTAGAACGAGACATAAATATGTCTTACTCCCTTTAACGCATAGTTGCGTCCTGTATGATGGGTCAGGATGGCCCATTGTGTGGAGCGGCCATTACATTAAATCGTAAAATGCCAAAGAATAAAAACACATGATCATCATCAACGACATTTCACTTTTAACACTTTCACTGCCAGGAACCCTCCTAGCGGGCAGGCGCCCGCTAGGAGGGTTCCTGCGGCGTAGGCACGCCGTAGTTGCTTTCCGCTACATACGAGGAAAACCACGGGATCGGCTACAAGCATAGCGCGTCGCGATTCTTGGCAGTGAATGTGTTAAATAAATTTATTCTCGTGCGGAACATAGTAAATTATATCACTAAATGTCTCACCTAAATTGTGTTCTCTTCTTCAATGGGTTTTTAGGGTTCCGTAGTCAACAAAGAACCCTTATAGTTTAGCCATGTCCGTCTGTCCATCTATCCGTCTGCGGCTTAGCTCAGTAACCCTTACTACTAGAAAACTTTAATTCGGCATGGGTAAATAAATCCATCACATCCACAAAACAGTATAATAAAATGTTGAAAAAACTTTTTTGGGTAACCCCTACCTAAAGTGGGGATGTAATTGTTTTTTCTCGTTAAACCAAAAGTGTATGGTATCGTGGGATAGCTTGTTTATAATATTATGGGTTTCTTACAGAACAAGCCTAACTTTCGTACAAATTTGACCGACGCAACCGCACCATTTAGTTAGCGCGCGCGTGTCGATGTAGCTAAGCCAGAAAAGCAACTACGGAGACCTACGCTGCGCGTGGCCCGACACGCACTTGACCGATTTTGTACGATTTGAATTTGGAACAGAGTTGCATTTGTTTTGTTCTGTTGAAGTGAATGGGCGACCGATCTCTGCTCGGGTGAAACAAGAGAAAATATGGAGTAAACTTAATTTTCCCAGATATGAAACCTAGCTAGGTGGATTTTGCGCCCCCATATACCTCTAAATTTCAAATGCCGTTTTCGGGAACGTGAAAATATCGCTCGTTTAATAGTATAGGATAGGATTCAAATTTCATTACTAAAGGGCCATTTACATCATCAAGTGCATCAACTCGTATGCGATTTTCATTACATTGCGGGTTGCGGGCTAGCGGAATACGACGAATTCAATCAAACCCTGCAAATAAAGTTGCCCCATGTAAATAGCCCTTTTTCCTAGTATGGTAGTTGGCTAGAGGAAAGGTTTTACGCAGATCATCCATTAATGGTACAAAGCCTAGTAAAGTAGTCACTGCCACCAGACATACCAATCCACTCTCGCGTCAACGAAAACGGATCGTTCACATTTCGGAATAATTTCGAAAATGGAACAGGGGGCAAAAAGTGGCCAATTGACGGATGACGTCACCGCGCCGGGGCGCGCCATATTTCATCCTGTCGCGCGTCAAAACTGACGTGACTTGAGACAACCAGCGACTTGTCACGCGAAGTTTTTTGATTCTTTATCAAGCGGTCTTTTTGATATAATAATATAAAGACAGCCTGACCAAAACACAGCCATGATCGATGCGAAAAAATCGTATCTCGCTAAAAAGGGACTTTTCCCCGACTACGGCAGAGCCGGAAAGAAGGGATCTCAGTTTTGCATTATATTTATTTACGTCTTCCACTGTAGCGTTTAAGTTAAGACTGAACAGATTTTGATAAAAAGTTGTCCATGGATTTTTAATTATACTCTAAAGCTACTAAAGCTAAATCTATCGGCAACTTCAAATCTCTTCTTAAAGAACATTATTTGTTGTTCCCCTAACCCTGATTGTCTTACTATTATTATTATTGGCTGACTGTTTATGTATTAAATATTTTTATTTGTGTTATTTGTATATATGTATGATTGTGTATGTATGTTTATATGTAGAGCTATTTATGTACGTGTATTAATATAATTATTTGGATTTTTGGCTTATTATAATCTCTGCACCTACTACATAACCTAGTTTTATTTCTTTCTCCGATACCCAAAGGTTGTCTGGAAGAGATCGCTCTTCAGCGATAAGATCGCCTGTTGTCTACCTCTACCTACATGTTATTGTATTGTTTTTCTTTTAACTGCTTTGTTTGTGTGAGGTGTGCAATAAAGAGTATTTGCATTGTACTGTATTGTATACTCCGTGTAACATAGGACCTTTTGTAGGTATAGGTTTCAAGGCTAACAAGCATTCAGTCTGCCTGTAAGTAAGCAGAAACCGTAGCCCACGGACTCTTGCGATCCCAGAAGAATTAAAAGAAAAAAGAAAATTTAAAGGAACCCATCAGGGTCCGCTTTGACACCTAATCCCAAGATTTGGCATAGTCACTAGTTTTACGAAAGCGACTGCCATCTAACCTTCCCACCCAGATGGAAAACTCGACCTTATTGGGATTAGACCGGTTCACGATGTTTTCCTTCACCGAAAAGCTAACGGTAAATATTCCGTACATATGTTCCGAAAAACTCATTGGTACGAGCCGGGATTCGAACCCACGACCGCCGCATGCCTGAACCACTAGGCTACCATAGCTCTTATAAACTAACAATAAGGACGTTATTTGATTGTAACGTCTTGTTTGCTACAAATTCCATACTTACGGAGCGTTTTTGACGGTTCATAAAAAGAACCTGATTTGGCTTTTGTCAAATACCGCATTGCCGTGGATTTCTAAAGTATTACCTATTAAACTACAATTTAAACAGTTACAATAATATCTTTCTTGAAATCTTGACGAGGCTCATTTCATTCCACGTCTAAATCGGAAGCTGGAATGCCAGACAAATAGATATACAATCAAATGGCTGCCAGTAAAATATATTGTTGCAATGCTTGGATTTGGGTGCATTCGTGCTATCTTAAACTACATTTTACTTTGATATCTGTCTTGGTTTTTGATAGAATATCATTTTTAAGGAAAATATAAATCACTATAACATTAATGTGATATTCTACAAAAGGTTACGCATTTGGTACGTTATTATGTTCCACAAAGAGGCATGAGACATGATGAACACTCGAAAGCAAAACAGATGCACATTTTGGGTGTCCCTTGTTTTGTCGACAAACTTTTCATCGAATTTTATTTCATGACCAGATCATTCCAATTTTTTATTATTTCATAGAATAACTGTTCAGGGAATATTATTTGGCAAATGATGTATTTTAAACGGCAGAATAACAAAACAACTAATACCAACAAATAAATAATTTTAAATAATAATCCTTGTAATAATTTGTATGTTAATTAAAAGTACTTGAAACAATAAATCACAAAACGTTTTCCATGACATAATTCAACTATTTAATGAATCATCCGACAAGTAAAAATACACGATTTAAAATTACTTGTAATGACCATTCCACGAACTGAATTGTCGACGAAATGAAAATACATGAAACGTTGACTTTGAAGTAAAATTCGACGAAGTAAGTGTTGACAATTTGATGAAGTCCCAGATCATTTGTTTCAAATACTCTTGAAGCCTTGTCAAAAAATATGGAATTTGAATATCGGTGTGAGTAGGCAACAATATTTTGATAAAATTTTTAGTGGCAGTAAAAAAATTCTTTGATATTTTTTTATTACTGATCCGATGCATGTTTTTAAGTCTTTGATGAAAGCTTATTGCAATTGCAATCGAAGTGGTAAATCGAGGGCTCATTACTGTTGGTGCCAGCTTTCGGCGTGCACTTAAGTATCGAATATGTGGGTCACAGTGCCAGTTGGTGCAAGCATCGGGAGACGGAAGTCGTTGAAATATTATAAATTAGCTTCCACCCGCGACGTCGTCTGCGTGGATCCAGGATAAAAACTATCCTATATTTAAATCCAGGTTATAACCTATCTTTGTGCAAAATTTCATCTAAATCGGTTGAGCCGTTTAAGCGTGATTGAGTAACAAACATCCAAATATCTAAACATACAAACTTTTTTGACTAATTGACTATTTGGAGTTTACAAATAGGCAGTTTTTTTTGTCATGACGTGCACAAATCAGATCCGTTTCTCGAGGCAAAACTCAACTGAAGAGATTTTGGTCAATTACGCATTAGAATACCGTCATTATTGGCCTTAATCACCAATAAAAATGAATTAAGCAGCATCTAAAAATGTGCTGCGCTTGCGTATGTGGCTTGTCAGGCCAATACGAGAGCGACAGTGACACCCGCATATATGACATGTAAATGTCCCAAAACAGCGCTGTTGGAGGCGGAGGTTCCTCTGATTGGTTTTCCCAGTTTAAGGGGTCGATCTTGGAGGGCACCATACCAGTTCAGAACATCACATTTAATTAGCAGTGTTGGGGGCTTATATTACGGCCCAATAATCCGCGTCCACTATATCTCTGTCTGTTTTTAACCCATGCAAAAAGAGAGAGAAAGATGAGGGGACACGAATTATTGGGCCTTGCATTATTGGACCCGAGTGTTGGCTGCTAAATTTCTATTTTCCTGAAGAAGTGTTGTTCATACATAGCTGAAGAATTTATGAACCGAATTGAATCAAAGTATGTTCATTAAAAAAGCAAATCTACAGTCCAAAGTAAAAGATTCAAATTTCAATGACATTTTTATAAAAAGTCGGCAACATTAAATAATCTCAACTATACCTATATGTGTTTTACACTTTACACTTAACCCACTCGCTGCCGCCGTCTGGGCCTAGATTGATATGATTTGTTTCAATAAGCTTCACCCTGCTACAACATCTGGGCATGATTGATATTTTGCAATAAGTTTCGAAGACATTTACAAGATTTGTGCAATATTGATAATTTATATATTCTTAGACAATAAAAACATTTATTTACCATTGTGTGTTGTGTATTCGTGTTGCGAATAGCCTAACCTCTCAAACGTACACGTGGAATTATGATATTATATCATACTGTGCCATCCTACAAAAATATTATAAATGCGAAAGTGTAGATGTTTGGATGTTTGGATGTTTGTATGTTTGTTACTCAATCACGCTTAAACGGCTGAACCGATTTGAATGAAATTTTGCACGAAGATAGTTTATAGCCTGGATTAAAATATAGGATAGTTTTAATCCCGGGTCCACGCGGACGAAGTCGCGGGCGGAAGCTAGTATAATAATACTACTAATGTGTAATAGTACTTATAGATAAATATTATAATTAGAAGAGAGTAGAGACTGCTCGATCCCACAGTCAAAACTGAGCAAACGGTTTTGCGGGACCCTGTACTTGTTTATGTTGTACTAGCTTCCGCTCGCGACTTCGTCCGCGTGGACCCGGGCTAAAAACTATCCTATATTTTAATCCAGGCTATAAAATATCTTCGTGCAAAATTTCATTCAAATCGGTTCAGCCGTTTAAGCGTGATTGAGTAACAAACATCCAAACATCTAAACTTTTTCATTTATAATATTAGTAGGGTTATTGTTTATTTCTTAATACATAAATAAATAATAAATAATAATATGAACATCACCGTCATATCTCTCTTTTTATTTTGTCCCATTGGTTTCTGCCTTTTGTATGGAGATAAATATCAGTGATCATTGATATTAAGTGCAATAAATTAACGTAAATTTTGACACAGTCTTCAAGTAGGAGCGCAGATTGAATCATCAAAAATTAATAAGGAAGATATCAAAACGCTCCACCAAAATTTACACAATCTCAATAAAGGTCCGAGTTTTCGGTCAAATTAAAAATTGACGGCGGACAGATTGGCTCAAACCAGAATATTCTGGATTACGCGAAAATCCGAGTATTCAATTATCACATCGTGGGGTTGTGTTAACATGCAAATTGGTCCATCCCCAAAATTTCGCGTAACCTGTCCCTCAGCTAATAGGAAATAGGCGTTTTCCGCTGGACCCTTTGTTCGGCCTTTGTTGGGTTTAAATCTACGGATGTCGTTATGGTTCGGGCTGTTTCGGTAAATATGTGATATAATTAGGGTAGTGTTTTGAATGATAGCTGAGCATTTGAGTGGTTTGTGTCCGTTGTTATTGTATGAGATAGGCGATTGTGGACAGAAGCGGTGAGTGGTCAGGGGCTTTCATCAGTTATATTGTACACGTAATTTTGGGTATTTTTGTTTTACTATTTTTGAACGTTTAATGTTTCAATGCAATTCCCGTCTGCAAAAAATGCTCCCTTTTTAGTGTTAATTCATACCAAAAGCAACAAGAGTATAAAACGGGTGAGTACAAGGTATAAACATCATCGTAATCAACTTATAAACTCCTCACGGCTGTGCCTATCCCGTAGATGAGAGGGAATGGGCAGTAGGTAATCAGTGGGTAAATTAATACGAAGGACTTTTTCAATTTTGTGATAAGGACCGGTATTTGGTAATTTTTATATATTTGTACACTTATGTCTACCTACTACTACTTCTAGTCTCATAATTTAGAATGTTTTAGCATATAATGTTAGTCACCTATCATATATATTTTGATACTCAATTGACGTAGCGTTCTAAATATAATTATATTATATGTACATGTACATACCAGTGGTTTTCATTCGTCACTGATTCAAACTAAGATTTTATTTATTTATTTAATCTTCATTGAACAAAAGAATAACTTATGGTACAACAGGCGGATATAATGCTATATTTTCAAGCCTATCAATTAAATTCCAGGCGATTAACACGCTACCAAACTTTCTAACCCCTCCATTTCCTCTCTGTATCCATTCATCATATTTCTCATCCTTTAAACTCTCAGCCCACGTACTCAGTGATAAATCAGCCGATTCCGAACTCGCGTAGTCTTTTGTTTCTGTGTTTTATGAACAGAAGTAGGATTTGTAGCTACGTTATGTGGGTCAGCCTCAGCTGGGTCATTTTAGTATCGGGTGCTAAGAACTTTACAGTGATAAAGATCTTTGGGTAATGGAGACGATAAGTAATTGAACACATCTATGTGTAACTCAGTTACATTGGTTACATTTTCTTCAAATAAACCCATGTTGCGACACATGTTCTGGCTAGCAATGAGGTTTTATATACTTAAAAGATTACCACTAATACAAAAAATACATAACTTTTCGAAAAGACTAAAAAGTTACTACCAGTGTCACCACATCTCGACTCTAACAGGTATGTGAACCAATTACCCTACCATGTTTACGACTGTCAGCCATCACGGAACAACCCTTGCGAACAACTCATTCGATTCATTAATGAGAGCAGAATTGGACTGCGTTATGTAACATCGAATTAAGCGACAAAAGTAAAAAAAAGGTTATGAATGCTGATCCATTCTAGGTATGATAAACTAGCTACTCAACAATTTAAGAGTTCAAAAAACACATCTATTGCCTATTTATAAGGATTTGAATCAAGCGACATGTCGTCACTCGAAATAAAAAGTGCACATATTCGTTAAGTAATGAAGAATGATGCGCCAAAGTCACTTTTACAAAATGGGTCATTGTCAGATTTAGGTTCGCGTCTTTTCGGTGGACATTGCCAAACTTAAGGGCTTTAAAGCCAAATTTTTGGTTGAACTCTGAATCCGCATTAAACGGCGTCGCGTCTTCTATAATTCTATGCGATAAAAACATATTATAAATGAACATAAGCCCTTAACTATTGCCTACTGAAAAGACGATTTTTGTTTTACTGACTGACAATGACACAAATACACAAATCAAGATTTTAGTTTGCATAATAGTCACCTAATCCGTTTTTGTTTATTATTCTAATGTTTATTTATTTATTTATTTAAACTTTATTGCACAATACAAGATATAGTACAAATGGCGGACTTAATGCCATAAGGCATTCTCTACCAGTCAACCATTGGGCAAAACAGAAACATTTGGTGCAGACATTTTTAATTTTTTAAACTCAGTATCGTATTAACGGCCTACGAGAACCATGGCGTTTAGTTCGTTAATTCAGAACACCAGTCGCGTGAATATGTCCATACTGTTATTTCGTTATTAGAAGCCAACGATTGTGATTTATTATTGAACAGCAATTATTTGTAAAGGATGGCCTAAACGTTGGATTTATAAAAATATAAAGTTGATTACTGCATCTGCAGTAAAAAGCTCGTCGATATGTGTATTCAGCCTGTGCCTACAGTGCCCAAACATAGCCTACTGAGGCACAAAAGACCAGATTCAAGGTTTGCCAACGAGCTATGGAGCGTAGCATGCTGGGAGTCAAACGAATCAAAGCGGGTCCGAGACTCTACGCTGTGCCTTAAAACTTGCATTGCTGGTGTTGGAACCAAGACCGCCAAGCTAAAATGGTAATGGGCTGGCTACAGTGGCCACGTCTGCTGCAAGCAGGTGAGCTAAACAAACCACGGAGTGGGTGCCGCACGATGGGGAGGCGGCGGCGTGGTAGGCCGAGACGGAGATGGCGGAACGACCTGGACTTATTTCGCAACGATTGGCCAGAGATTTCTCAGAACGGGACGAGTGGAAATCGAGAGGGGATGCCTTTGCCTAGCAGGAAACTACAGGATAATAATATCAAATGGTTTTATGTTTTTCTAGCCTGTAGTAGCAAATATGCCATTGGCTTTTCGATAATAGAAATCATCGTCAGGAAACCTGCATAAATCTGCAAATTATAATGTATTCCACAACCCGCTCTGGGTTAGATAGTAAAAAAAATTATTACCATTTATTTGAACATCAATATCGGATAGATGTAACCTCCACAAAATTCCTTTTGGAAACGAAAAAGCACCGCGTCAAAAATCTGTTAACATGCCAATTGAGTAACATGCCATAGAAACAACATTAATATCAGTAACATGTACCTAAGATACAAAAAACCCATAATATTACTACATAGCTTTCTTTTCACTTGTATATGTAAGAATGAACCTGTATTTACATCGTAAATATCTTCAGAAGAAAATAGAAAACCTAGCTGAATGTTCCAGAAATATACAGATTCAGTAAATCAATCTCGGATTCATCTCACATTTGCAAAGTGTTTACCACATCCCATGTAAATAAGGTGAATACTCTCCATACAATGGAAATTACCATAAAAGGATACCGCGACAGAATGTCGCAACTCACCCCTTTATTCAAATGTTTATTGGACCTTTTAAATTTCGTGTAGTATTCGATGGTTCTAACAAAGACTTATTGGAGTTGGTTATTCGGATGATATTAATACCTTTTGTGGTGAAATGATAGTTATATGAATATCTGAAGCTAGGCAAATTTGAGTAGTCCAGTTCTGGAATGTTCTCAATAACGATGAAATGTAGATGTGTTTCGTTGATATCAATAAAATTATAGAAAGCGGAAGCGTATTGGGTAGCTTTTCAAACGCGCGTTATATATCAACTACGATTTTTAGAAGTAGAAAATGATAGGTCAATATGTCATAATGCTCATATACGAAGTTACGCAATTGCCGAATTAATAAGAAAGGTAATATACCACGACCAAATTTTAAACGATATGATACAGAAAGAACGAATATAATAGAAAAATTAATCACCATCGCCTTTAGCTTGAGACAGTACTTGGAAACAGAGGGGTCACAGGTTCGAGTCCTGTCTAGGCCTACAGACAATGATGGTTCATTTTTCCATTATAGACTGACTCACTCACTCACTCACTTAAATCTACGCCCAGCCCAAACCGTTGAATCTAGAAAGCTGTTTTTTTCACAATAGCTAGTTAATATAACGTTAGTACCCACAAGGGATTTTTTTTGCAATATTCCACCCTCAAGGGGGCTAAAAAGGGAGTTGTAAGTTTGTATGGGGATGTAGGATAATTTTAAGTGAGAGAATTGAAACCTTGTGTATAGACTTCTTATTGCAATAAAAAAAAAGTAATTTTAGGGTTTTGGAAGACCCACCCCTAAGCGAATTTACCTACAAAACGAATATTATGTAAAAAAAACTCGTTTGGCAGTATATAATAGGAAAATTGATTACTCTTCCTGTGCATGCACACATGCTCCGTCAGCGTACTACCAATAAATCAATATTCCTCGAGCTAAATAGCTAGCCAGGGTCTACGGCGTAGATGTGATAGCAAACGGTTTTAACACAGTCACAGCCAACAATTTCGTAGCGCTACGCTCGTAGACGATAACATGAGAAAACCCTTATGTAGAGGAAAGCGCCTGTGAGCAGAGCCGGGTGTTCCAGTTCCAGGCAGTGAAAATGTTAAGTAGATCCGACAAACAGAGATACGTCGATATCTTAATACCTTATCGTCCATTTATGTCTTTTTTTATTCGTGTTCATTTATTTACTCGAAAAAGTAACTCAAAATGAGAAGGAGTCATTTATTTCTCCAAACTGTACAGTACAGTACAGTACAGTTTGATGGCGAGTGATGCGCTCTCTCACTTATACATTTTAATACCTACTATTTGCTCTGTTTGGTTATACTCGTTCGTGGAATCCTAAAAACATTTTATATACGAAACTAAATTCTGGCAAGCTCATACTTTTATTCTCCTCCACAGTTATCATATCTTCCTTTTTAGGGGGGCATTCAAATACATAAGTGTATGAATGTTTGCAGGTACATTCGCTCACTTATCTCGCTTCTGTATTGCTATTCACGATTCAGTCTCCACACGACTAACCACGCGTGACTAGTAAGGGCTACGCTCGTAGCGAAAAGCGCCTACGCGTGTAGGCACCCGCTAGGGGTTCCTGGCAGTGAAAGTGTTAACCTGTTCGAGGCTCAAAGCTACCTTGTGCTACGCCGTAGCGAATTGCAGCGTTATTTAGCCTTGTAGCGGAATGATTGAATGGGTGACACAGTTGGTAACGGTCTTGGGACTCAGTCGCATGCGTCCGTAAGGGACCATCCACGTATTACGTAGCAGCAACAGGGAGGAGGGCGGGCCATGCCAAACGTGTACATGTTAAAGAGATAGGGAAAAGCGTGGAATCAGGCGCGGGGTCCCAAGCAGTCGGAATTTTGTGTGACGTAATATGTGGACGGTTCCTGGAATCTGTATACTGTGTTTGCCATCGTCTTAATATAAAATTAACCATATGATCGGAGGTCAGATTTATGCTGGTTCGTCTGAGGCGGTTGATGAAGGTTATGAATGACAGCCCTGGCCATATTATCCCAGTTCCACTTGTGTCACGTTAATGCTTTTAAGATATCATGTTACTGAAGATTTAGCTTTAAATCTCTGTTAGATAAACATATATGTTGGATTTATTAGACAAAATATTGAGGAAAAATACTTAATCCATAATTCATATCGTATTTACTCATACTGTACAATATTTAATTTACTCCTCTTATTCCAAGCTCAGCTTTTGTAATAAAGTGACATGAAAGTAGCGGGATGAAATTAAATTTTAAATTCTTAGAAGCATTACTGGAATATTATTATAACTTTGAACTATAGACTACATTCGTGTGCTTATAAATATTTTGAATAAAATCGTATAATTCATCGTTTATATGTAATAATGATATTATACTGCTGTATTTAATTATCATGTTAAAGAATATGCACTTTTGTAAATGGTTATGGTTTTTTTCGCTTCTCAGAGATATATTAGGATGGATTTATAGTCCAATAAATGGTCAATCTGACAATGGTCTTCATATCAGAACAATCCAAGAGCATGATCGCAAAGTCTCAAGATATGTTCTTGAGTCAGAATATAATGGAGAACTTAGACTATTCAAAGGAAATTAGCTATACTGAAGCTACGCTATACATTACGAAAACTTTGCCTCATCATGGCATCTTCTTAAGACAAACAAAACATATATAAAACATGTACGCTGAACACAACACCCTCAAGTCACAAGCGGTAAGTGAAGTTTAGCAAACGCACGGCTATCACATCACGGCCTGCGAGCTGTGTCACGTTAAGATAGACTACCTGCCTCTTTCTAATGAGAATGCCTGTCTATGTCGCCGCGGCACTTCTCGCTGGCCGTCCTGCGATAGCCGTGCTGTATTTGAGTTGTCATTTTTATTACGAAGTACTTGCGACTGATTTTTTTTTATTAATGATACAACGGTGGCAAGTAAGGATGGAAAGGAATGCGTGGTGGTAAGCAGACACCGTAGCCTATAGACGTCATTATTTACTGTGTTGAAACAGCGTTAATTTTTATATCTTTATTCAAGTACCTACTTGAAAATCTTATAAATAGCATGGCCCTTCACTTTTTCCGACTATTCACGTTAGGTTTGTATTATGTATGTTTCTTTATTAGTGGGTAGGTTTAAACTGTTTAATAATTGTTGAATGAGGGCGGTCAGGGATTTTGTATAGGCAGTCCTCAAATAGATCAGATTCAGAGAACAACACTGTTTTATTGCTGCTCTTGGACATTCCCGGGGAACCTTCCTGGCGACATACAGTTTGTTTATTTGATAATGCGTTAATATTTTTTATTAGCGTACGGCCTGAGTTCACGCTCCGATACTAGCAAGGCGTGAAGTGTCCATATAAGTTGCATTTTTTTTATAACGCGCTCCACCCACCGCTCGTAGCGGAGCGTGCCCTCAGGCCGTAGACTTAGGTTGCGGACTGGACGCCAGCGGCCAGGGGGGCGACGAGCGGCAGTATATACATTCAAGCGACTTTATTGTATGGGCAGCCGCTCTTACTGTCGTTAACTAACATATTATCGTAGCCATCCGCTTCTACATTGCACTATACACTAAACCGTCTCCGCTTCAGAGACGCCTCATCCAAAGTAAGTCGCGTCCTACATGTAGCTAAGCAAACACAGAAGCAAAGCCGGAATCACCAGCGTAACTCGACCCCCACCAGCGACCAACACCGCACAGACGGGGCTCAAACTACGCTGGACAACTAACGAAACAAAATGAGAGTATAAATAGTGTGGACTGAAGATTCATTAGTTTCCTTGTCGCTTTAATAGATATGATGACTAAGATTTTTTTATGATGTCATTCGAACCAGTTTTTGGAGAGGAATAAATGTTTGTATGGGAGCAACTACAGTTAAAGAACTTAAATACCCAAAAATTTGAGACAAAAATTGACCTCGCTGGCGGCAGCGCAAAACGCTTCATACTGATAGACACACAGGTATGACGTCACAACTGACATTTGTACCTACTAATCGTTGTATGGAAAATCAGGTAAATTGTTGTTTCGGTCGCGAAATATTGCGTTTAAGTACGTAGTTGTCATACAATTTTGTTTCTATAAAAGCGTAAGGATTCTATTGGTAGCTTTAAATTTACTCTTGGACAATTAAAAAAATGCATTTTTTTCTAAACTTTCAAGGTTCATATCTTTTTATGATTTCAATTAGATTATATAATAATTTGATGGTTTACTATCCATTTATTATATCACTACGTTATCAATTTGAACATGAGGCGTCATGCCTATTGCGCAGCGATCATGTTTGGTTTTTACTGCAGCAGTAAAAGTTGCATAACTATTCGAACCCTCACCATCATTATATCTGCCGTCCGCTGCTAGAAATAAGCCTCCCCTTAAGAGTGCCAAAGTGACCTGGTAAAGGTCGCAGGAGTCCCCTGGATGCGGGTGGCGCAGGACCGGTCACTTTGGCAAAAGGACATATCAACTTTAATTTTTTAAAGGTCAAAATGACATTTAAAATTAGCCCAGCGTCGAGCGGCTCGGTTCGCCGCACTGACTGCTGTAATGCTCGGGTTGTATCGTGTTCCATTACAGCGAAATACAAGTCAGTCGGTACAAGTCTGGGGCGGAAAGGTTCTCGAGTGGCGACCACGAACCGGAAGGCGCGGCGTGGGTAGGCCCCCCGCAAGGTGGACTGATGACCTGGTAAAGGTTGCTGGAGTCCGCTGGATGCGGGTGGCGCAGGACCGGTCACTTTGGCACTCTTTGGGGGAGGCCTATGTCTAGCAGTGGGCATCTTTCGGCTGATATGATGATGATGATGACAAGTCAGTCACAGCCCTTACCCTCCTTTGAAAAGTAACACATTTAAATGCTATGTATAATTGAATTTTCTTTTCTAGTATCTATATTATTTTGCTACAGTTAGTATCACATAAGTACTATTAGTTAGTATCTGCCAAAGTATCCAAATATTTCGGTACTCGTTCTTATTATTCTAAGAGACGCACCCTGCGTTACAATATATTTGGTTACTTTGGCTGCTACTAAGTACTTACGATGCTGATTGTACGTGTAACAAAAATATCAGATACCTTTGATCATAGCGGTATTCGATTGCTCACTGTGTAAACGTAAGATGTGTTCCTAGTCGGCATGGAGACCTAAATGATTCTTCTGCTCGTGATATACCCATATATAGCCATACATGTTTTCATTGCAAAAAAGCATAATTTAGGGCTTAAATATTTTTTTTAATTTTAATCTTTTTAGTTATCAAGTACTTTAATAAGGTTATGCCAGGTTATTACAAAAAAATTAACCTACTTATACTCATAAAGTACCTACGTAGTACGTAATAGTTGATGACGCACGTACTGCAAACGTGAATAATTATTCTTATCAACCATTTTACAGCCAGAACGAATGTTAGTGATATTTTTTATCAGTGCTATAAAAAGTTACATTAAGATAATATTTTTATTTAAATCCTTCAGCTTTATACACGTACAAAATATAGATATATAGTACGTGCCTAATTCAAATTTTTACGACACAACGGATAGCCTCAAAAGTAAATCTGGAATTCACTGAGATATTTAATTAGGCAGGTATACAATATTTTAGTAATATCCCAGCCACCAGCCCCAGCCCAGCCCATCACCAGCTTGATGGGTTGACTATATTAGGAAGATCACGAGTCACTCCTCAACTCCTGGATGAACTAGCTCTGGGACCTAACACAACTTGCTGTTAAGTCGTGAAGAAGACCTACTTACCTATATCATCATCAACATATCAGCCGAAAACCGTTCACTGCTGGACATAAGCCTCCCCCAAAGAGTGCCACAATGACCGGTCCTCGCCTTTGACGGACCTTTACCAGGTCAACAGCCCACTTTTTCCAAGGTCGATGTTGAATACAGCAGGAACTGCTTGTATACTGCGTGGAACGGAACGATGGACTTTCCCGCAAGAGGGGGATTATTGAGCGCTAGTAGGTCACATTTTCCAGATAAACTATTTTTTTTTACATTTGTATGGAGCTCGTCGCTCCAGTCGGCCAACGCTCCATACAAAGGTAAAAAAAAATCGCTTCAAAAAAATGGTTTATCTGGAAAATGTGACGTACTAGCGCTCAACAATCCCCCTCTTGCGGGAAAGTCCATCGTTCCGTTCCACGCAGTATGTATACTCGTATGGAACAGGGAAAATAGAAAAAAAAAAGAAATGCGGGAAGTAAATTTAAAATTCAATTAGTTGAGTTCTCAAGATGCCCGGTTACCCAAAATGAATGATTACTGAGTAATCTTCTTAGAATGGGCACTTAATCACTGGTAAAATTTAGTGAAATACTATCTTGCTTTGTTTGTGTGAGGTGTGCAATAAAGAGTATTTGTATTTGTACTGTATTGTATTGTATTGTATTGTATTGTATTGTATTGTATTTTCCTGGCACTATTTTCCTAATAAAATACGACTACCTAGATTAACACTTCACTGTCCATAAAGGACCGCGATTCCAATTGTCTCAGTGACAGACGGGACCATATTTAGGATATCCCTTTACGAGATGATTAACGTTAAGTAAAACTTAAAACTAAATTAAATCTAAAAATTCTAGTCACTGAACCGAGGGTACTGGCGGCATTTCCTCGCTGAATCGCAATGCTGATACGTTGCGCCAGAAAGCTGCCAGCTCTTCGGTCACTAGTTACATCAACCAGACGTTTCGCGATTTCCGCAAATAACTTATATGCGCACTGGAAACCCCACGGAGCAAGTGTCTTGACGACAAAGTTGTAATCTCTGCCGAGGGCCCTATATTTGATTTGTCAGACATTCGTTATACTCATAATAGGAATAATACCTATCCAGGCAGGTAGTTTTAGTCATCTGGAATCCCCGCAATCATGCGTAGGTGTTTAACCAAATACCTGCACCGTTACTCAATTTCCAGGATTGTATTAGCGCGGCTCGAACGCGCTGTCGGCTCAGTGTAATCGAGCCTGTACATAATGACACGGGAGCCGGACGGGTGAGAGTTTAGGGACAGCCACTAAATAGTTAGGTGCAAGTCGGGGTGTATTTAATTTCTGACTTACTCAGAGTACAAGCGAGTTGAATTAACCTAAAGACCAATCTCGTTTCGTACAGTCATAAACTCTACTAAGAACAGTCATAAACTATAGTATTAGAAGATAATGAAAGTGAAATGCTGTTTTCATGGCACATTTCTTAAAGATTTGTAAAAAGTTTCTTATCAACACTTTTCTTTTCTGTTTGCAGCTAGGTCTTACATATAAAACTATTTCTAGCATTATATTAGTGTGGCTCGAACCCGCTATCGGCTCAATTTAATCGAGCCTGGACATAATGACACGGGAGCCGGACGGGTGCGAGCTTAGAGACAGCCACTACGTTAGGTGCAAGTCTTACTAATGCACCTTACACATTACTAGTGTCTGTCAACTCGGATTGTATTTCTAACTTACTTGCTGAGTACAAGCGAGAGCTAAGGTAAAGTAAGGTAAGGTACAGGTAGCGTTACCCCGGGCAATGAGTAGCTAAGCTATCTATTACAGTTTGTATGGTCAAAGAAATTATCAGGCCGCCATAACATTAGGGACACCAAAATTCCTTAGGAGGTGCAATTTGTGATTTAGTATTAGGTAGTTTAACTGAGGGACATCCCTCAGTAAAGAGTCTGTAAAGTTTTGATTTTGTAAAGCTGCAAGTTAGTACAGTCATGGGTATCGACATATTTACGTACCTAAATATGGACATAGATATCTGTGCACGCCTTTATGACATTGACAATAGAGTCCTGTATATATACTTACGTCCTTATTTATGTACGTATATTACTACCCATGAGTTATCTAGTGGGTACTCTCCGGAACTAATCTTATACTATGATATCCTTATCCGTCACTCAAATCTGGGTATGGAGATATTTTGAGATGAACAAGAGAGGCAGTTCACGGCGGGATGTCATGTGGCGTGACGTTTTCCGAGTATTTTCATGAGAGATAAAGTGACTTCAGGAGGATGATACTCAACTTTTTTTATATATACAACAACGGTGGTAAACAAGCGTACGGCCCGCCTGATGGTAAGCGGACACCGCAGCCTATAGACGCATGCAACTCCAGAGAAGTAACATAGGCGTTGCCGACCCTTGATATGTTTGAGGATTCGCCATGTTGACAGCTGAAGGAACAAATTCATTTCTGGATGGTCATAGACAATATTTTATCCCACAGGTTTGCCTGCGTCCTTTGCAAACCGCGGCCAAAGCCGAGCGGGTAGCTATTTAAATATTATATACCGTTTTAGTAGCCGTTGGGGCTTGTGTCATCCCCGACCTTGTAATTCATGATTACGTCCCAGCCCTATTACTGGGCAGCAATCGCCGGCGGCTTAAGGTACTTATGCTCTTAAGGTGGTTCGCTTGCCTATATGCCGTCTTTTGACAGTCGCAGGCTAACAGCGTGATATTTTAAGAAACTTATGTAACAAGCTTTCATAAATTGGCTTCTATTTGCGCGAAATTCCCCAGTTTACTAGAATAAACTTGCATAAAATAGAATAATTTGTTAAAAATAGTTTTCCCCAAGTATCACGTCCAAACTTATTTCATTACCTTGTAAATTCAACAAACATGCAGGGTGAATACAGTGTGCTCGTGTGATTCTGGAAAAACTATACCCTATTCCATATACCAATAGAAAAATCATGCGTTAATCGTTGTGCGATTTCAAGGAAAACGTTAAAACTTTGGTACGTTTTCTCCTTTCGTTCTCAGCTCAACTGGCCTCATTATATCCGTCTGTGTACGAACTGTTTATGCGGTTTTTGTCGAAGAAGAATCTTATCAGTTTTTTTCTTATCACATCAAAGGCATATTATCGTGCGGCCTGCCTAGTTGTAAGAGTACTGTGGACGCTTGCTATTTCAAGAACTCGCATGCGCGGCGTCAACTCTATAAATCGGCCAGCAATTGCGGGCATACGATACCAATATATTAACATTTCAACTTATATTTTGAATACCATTATAAAATAACCTTTACAAAATCGTATAGCACAATAGTCGTTCAAAAAGTACTAAGCCTGCTTAGGTATTTTATCTTAAAACTCACAGCTTTATAGAGCCCACAGTTTATAGTAGAGGTTATAGCAAAGTATAAATACCAAACTACACTAAAATTAACTTGTTGCGGCAGAATTCAATGCACATGGTTCGCTCCAAAAGTTAAAGTTAAAATAGGTGTTTGTTTACGACAAGTTGACTTACAAGTACTTGAAGAATCGGAGTGTAAACTCAAAATAATTATATTATTACTCCAAAAGAAAGAAGGCAATCACATATACCTTGTGACGAAAATCCCATTCAATTATGATCAAACAATTACGAAGCTACATCGACGCAAAGAGAGGGGTGTTATAAGTTTAACGTGTCTGTGTATCTGTGTATCTGTATGTGGTATCGTAGCTCCCAAATGGATGGACCGATTTGTGTCATAGATAATTTTAACACGAGTGTTCATAGCCATTTTTCATGAAAATCTGTTCAGCCGTTTGAAGATCATCAGCTCTTTTCTAGTTGATGAGGGGATCTGACTAACTTCCTTATGTGTGATCGATTCGAGGTACGGTACGGTAGTATTACTTCAATGACATTGAAATGATATGGTAAGGTAACCATGACCTGATCAGCCGTTTCAAGATCATCACTTTAAGAAGGACAAAATAAAAGTAAAATAATATTTTAAACCTATTATAATTATTATCGTCACATATATTATGTAAGTTCAAATATTTTTATTTTCCAAGCGTCGTCGCGTCGGGGGACCGCTTCAGTCGCCCGACGGTAGATGAGACGAGACGAAAGGCCCCTCTAGAATGTTGTTTTGGGTTGAAGCAAAACAAATTCCAATTTGATTACTCCACAGCTTCGGCATTTGTTTTGTGTTACTTGTTCAGCGCGGTCGTGCGTTGAGCGGGTTCTGGTGCTAAGGTAGCTTCGGGTAAACCACGAGAGGGTGTGGGTGACCCGAACTACTGATGCGACTGCACGCGAATGGGCACGGGAGGTGACGCACCTGCAGCAGTTGGGAGAGGTGAGAGCGAGACTTCTAAGTCCGTGGCGCTTTCACGTTGAGTGGAATCCGTAAGGTGGAGAGAAAACAATTTTTCTTTTCTTCACAAGGCTAGATGTTGAAGGCTTGAGTTGCAGGCGATTAATGATGGAATGAATCGTCCAAGCCTTTCTTTATATTTAAAGCCAGTCCACTTACCATATTTTCGGGCAAAGCCCGGCCGCCCAAGTGCCAGTGACACTGGAATTTAAAATGGCATTCTGTCTATCCCGTTTTGGAAAACAGGCGTGAGTCTACGAACGTATGTACAAAATAGATGTAACATAACATTATATATGTTATTATGTCGGTAATGTTACGAGAACCCAGCCTTAGGGCAACAATGTTGCGTGTTCAAAGAATCTCTGAGTACAGCCCTCCGGGAGGATTAATATCGCACCGCTCAGATTGTTAAGACATGCGATAACATGCCCCTCTGGATAAAGGTCGACGTGCTAAACGATTTATTACTGTTCTTATTTTATTTTAAACATACGTAAATTACAACACATGTGCATAAAATGGGTTTTATAAACAAATATATTTTTACTTTATGAAGTCATAATTAGCCATTTTATGCAGCCTGCACAGTACTGAGCATGAGAAGTGAAAGTCTTTGGACTTCAATCGACTCTCGTAATTTTTGTAGCTTGCTTTATTCAGGTTATTAAGTTGAATATGTCCTTTAAAAAGCATAAACGATCAATTTTCTTTTAAGCATGAAATTCCAATCAAGTTTAATTTTTAGATCAACGTTATTTGTCACCAGTCCAACTTTCCTTGTGTCAATACTGCAATCAACTAATTGTGCGCAGACAATAACCTACTCAATTAACTTTTATTTGATAATTTCTTATAAAATTAAACAACAAATGATATGAATTTTATCACTGCGCCACAAATTAATTCAGCCCTCAGTTACGGAATCAGGGCACAATTTAACAATAAAAACAAACTTGCATTTACCTTTAAACTCTTAACAAAGCTTTGATTATTTTAGTTATTCTGTTCTGGCCCGGCCCTTCCTGCCGAATTGAAGATACAGTGTACATTTTCTCAGTACATTGTCTTTATACAAGCATCAGTAATGGCGAGCTCAGAGCTTGTAGAAAGGCTTGAGTGATCTTATCTTATCTTATCTTATCTAGATGAGGGCCCTTTCGGATGCACTTCGACCCGTCGGGATCTTTTGTGCATTTGCCCTCTCCTTTATGCCTACTCCCAAGCTCGCCATCATTTCCACAAAGCGGATGATGCAGCTCAGCGGAAGCACCTTGAATTCCTTTGGTTGCGGATAGTCGCTACCAAAGTAACTCATTCTTTGTCTGGCAAGGGCATGACATTCACACAGTAAGTGTTCCATGGTCTCGTCTTCCTCGCCACACATTCTACAGTCTAAACTGTCCGACAGCCCAATCTTGGCCAAGAGATCCTTGACGCCGAAGTGACCTGTGAACACCCCAGATATGATTCTGAGTTGCTTCCTGCTGGATTTCCAGAGCTTGTTAGTCCAGCCCGAGTCCACTCCTTCTATGAAGAGCTTAGAGTGCCTTAAGCCCGCCTCATTCCTCCACTCGTGTTGGTGTTTGGTTTTGGCGTATGCTTTAAAAGCCGAAGTTATGGTTCTCTGTGAGAGTCCCACAAATGGTTCTGGACAAAGTGATTTGTAGACCCCCCTCTTGCAAGCTCATCCGCTCTTTCGTTGCCGACGTAGCCCTCGTGCCCCGGTATCCAAACTAGTTGCACCTTATTGTGCCTTCCAAACTTATTCAGTGCCTGGACGCCATTATAGACTAGTCTGGAATCCACTTTCGGCGCCGTAAGCGCTTTAAGGGCCGCTTGACTGTCGCTGAGGATATAGATGGTCTGCCCTCTGGTTTGCCTGTCTATATTCTCCTGTGCACAGGCAATTATGGCGTATGTCTCCGCCTGGAAGACGGTTGCCAAACTACCCATGCTTACACTACTACTGTAGTCAAACGCATAAATGCCTGCTCCCGTACCGGATCCCATTTTAGATCCGTCTGTGTACCATATACTGTCTTCGACACCAGACCTCGGTGGTTCTAGACCTTCGGCCCATTCGGCCCTGGATGGAACTTTTGTTGTGTAGTTCCTGTGGAATACATACTTGGGTAGCATTTTGTCACATCCCATGTTTGTTATTCTGTCTAAGAAACCGTCAGTCTCCATGTTTGTGTGCTTAGTCTTTGGCTGGCTGTCGCTCCACAGTCCAAGAGTTCTTAGTCTGTAGAGCAATTTGCGCGCTTCTGACTTAATCACCATGTGAAGTGGCGGTAGGTCCAGTAGGACTTCTAGCGCCGCTGTAGGCGTGGTACGAAACGCCCCTGTTATAGCCATGCATGCCGATCTCTGTACCTTCGTCAGGGCATCTCTGCATGTGCTCATTAAAGTCCTTGACCACCATACCAGGCTACCGTACAATAGTATGGGCCTCACTCTTGGTGTAGATCCACTTCAGTACCTTTGGGTGGGGACATTCCAAATACCCTGAGTGCCTTTGTAATGGTGAGATCTGTATGCTTCTTCCAATTCAGTTCCTTATCCAGAGTGACACCTAGATATTTCACATCATCCCGTACAGTTTTAACTGCTGTACGCCGCGAAGGGTCCTTTTCCTAGTAAAGGCTATCACTACAGTTTTGCCTGGATTAATGGATAATTGGTGCCGGTCGCACCATCTTTCCACTGTCTGCAATGCCTTGTTCATGATTTCTGATACCGTGCCTGGGAACTTCCCACTCACCAGTATCACTAAATCATCAGCATATCCTACCGTGTGGGTGGGACCTTTATTGAGTTCCACCAGGAGTGAGTTCACCACCAAACTCCAGAGAGTTGGTGAGAGTACCCCTCCTTGCGGACATCCCTTTGTGGCCGTGGCCATTATCTCATCCCCCAAGAGAGATGACTTTATTAGTCTGCCATTTAGCATGTTGCCTATCCATTTACAAATGGTCGGCTCTACACCATGTTTTGCAGCCGCTTCGCTGATAGCTTTATACGTGGTGCGATCGAACGCTCCCTCCACGTCTAAGAAAGCTGCCAGACATAGTTCTTCATTCTCTATAGCCTGTTCAGCCTTGGTTGTTACCAGGTGAAGTGCGGTTTCCGTTGACTTCCCTGGCTGGTATGCACATTGCAGTTCGTGCAGCGGATGTCTCCTTAATGGGCCATCCCTTATGTGTCTATCTACCAATTTCTCCAGTGTTTTGAGGAAAAACGACGATAAACTTATCGGCCTATACGATTTGGCTTCACTGTAATCCGCCTTACCTGGTTTGGGTAGATAGGTTACTTTTACCATCCTCCACACACGCGGCACGTGTGCGAAGGCCAAGCACGCCCTGTACAATCTGCTAAGGTGCGGGATTAGTACATTAGCGCCTTCTTGTAGTAGAATGGGGTAGATTCCATCTGGCCCCGGGGCTGTGAAAGGTTGAAATGTTGAAAGTGCCCACTTTATCTTTTTATGATCTACTACCTTTTTAGACGTGTCCCAATTGTGTCTCGTTGTACTTGTGGTTTGTTCCAACGCACTAATTGCACCGTCGTCTGTTACGCTGTCGTGTATTACTGAGCCTGGGAAGTGTGTGTTACACATTACCTTAAGGGTCTCCAGCCCCGTTTTCGTCATTCTACCGTCATTGTCCCTGATGGATGTGAGCGGTACCGACTTTGTGGTTGCTAATGCCTTTGTTAGTCTCATTCCTTCCGGTATTGACTCAATCTGATCGCAGTGGTTCCTCCACGCTCTCCTTTTAGCTTTCCTCACAGCCTTGCTGAGTTCCGTGAGTTTTTGTGCATAGTACCCGAAGTAATTGGATGACTTTGCGTCATTGAATATTGCCCTAGTTTCCCTCCTGAGCTTGACTATCTCTGGGGTCCACCATGGTAACTTTTTAGCCAGGGTTTTCTTTTCCGGGCAGTTCTTAGTGAAGGCCGTGTTTACGGCTTGTACTATTTTGTCCGCTTCGAATTCTGTCAATAATAGAGTTTAGCTTACCTTTTGGGTCTCCTAGGTCCACTTTCAGATCCCTTCTGAAAGCCGACCAGTCCGTGTTCCTAGGATTCCGTTTACGTACAGTATTTGTTTTTATTTTAGTTTGGTACCTAAAGCAGATGTATCTGTGATCCGAAAGGGATACGTCATCAGATACGTGCCATGAGTTGATTTTGTTGCTAGTGTTGTTAGTAGCCAACTTTAAATCAATAACCTCCCCCCGCCTAGAGTTGACGAAGGTAGGTTCATTGCCTTTGTTCAGTAATTGTAGAGAAGAGCTTACCAGGAAATCCAGTACCTTCTCTCCTCTCCTGTTGACATCTGAGCTACCCCAGATGACATGGTGAGCGTTCGCGTCGAAGCCGATGATCAGGTTGGAGTTCGCCCGGCTGCCGTATGCAACAAGATCCCGCAGTTGTTGTGTGATGGGATCCGTTGCCTCGTAGGGGAGGTAGGCTGATGATAGTATGAGCTCCTTACCCTCCCCCTTGTTTAGGATCGTCACCGTGGTGAGATCCCTGCAACAGAAATCATGTAAAGGCATGGCGTTGATGCCATTTTTGACATATATACATGTCCTTATGTTATTTTTATTATCTGGACATAGGTGAACAATTGTTCCCCCCCGTTCCACCTAAGCCTCTTATTTCACTTTTATATACATATGGTTCTTGAATAAGAGCAATATCGAACTTGTCGCATTTTAGCTGCCTTGCCAGAAGGGCAGTGGCTGCCTTATTGTGTTGTAGATTGATTTGTACACACCTTAGACCCGCCATTGGCGCTTTTATAATTTCGGCTTGCTGAGTTCGGCAGCCACTTCCTGGACAGTCTCGTCGCAGGACATGGGAGACAAGGAGGCCTCCAAATACAGCTCCGCCATTCCTCGCAGGTCCTCTGAGCCGATCACCGATAGCGGTGATGACTCTCGGGCCCTGCGGGATTCAGCAAGTCCGTACCCGGAGCCCGCCCTGTTCCCGTCCTCCTCCTCTGACTTAGCTACCTCAGCCCCCTCAGCCTCCTTGTCAGTGCCTATAGGCACATTGCCTTCAGAAGGTGTGCCCTCCTCGGCCTCCCCAGGCAGCGGAACCCCCGCGCCCTCCCCCGGCGTCGCACCCCCCGCGCCCTCCCCCGGCGTCGGACCCCCACGCCCGTCCCCGCACAAGTGCCTTCCTCAGCCCCCTCAAGTGCCCTCTCCTCCGCGTCCTCTAGGAGCTTGAAGGAGCTCAGGTCGACACCCGTGTGTAGGTGGTAGCCCGCGGCCTTGATGACGTCGGCTGACACCTGGTCCATCAGTATGATGCGCCTGGTGTTCGCGTCCGACACCAAGGTGTCTACTACCTTCCACTCCTCCGTATGTAGCGCAGGATTGTACCTCTGCAACACACGGAGGAGCAACTTAACATCATGGCCGCCAACTATCTTCGTTTTCCATGCCATTTTGACTGGTTTGGGAAGATCCTTGGCGTGCATGACCTTCAGGCGCAGGCCAGCAATCTCCTCGCTTCCGATTGCTAACCTGAGCCATGTGACGGACTCTCTCCCTTGGCAATTGACGTGGAGAGCGCCCGCCACTACGTTGCCGAGAGTGACTCAGGGTAGGGGATCCGGAGCATCAACCAAACGCTCCAAAATGAGCCCCTGGATGGCACCCAGATGCCCCAACCCGATCTTCTCGGCCGGAAAGGCCTCCGTGACGATGGCCATCCTCTCGCTTGCTGCCACTTCAGCGAACGAAGCTGCGACTTTCACTCGCTTGGAGTCGCTGACAAGCAGAGAGGAGTCGCCACTGGCTCCCAGTTGCCTCTTCTTTTGCACCATCCCTGGCCCCGAAGTGGGTGCATCCTGGGGGGTGCCCTCGCTCAGTGTATGAGCTCTCGCCTTGGCGTTGTCTCGCCTCTTCTGCCTCCTGCTAGTGGCAGCTCCTCCACCGGACCACGCATCCGCGCTCTGGGGTACGGACACGCTATCAACGGCGCCCGGATCGTCAGCAGGATTCGAAAGAGGACCAGCCGGCCTGTTGCAGATGACCACAGTTCCGCTGACCTCCCCTCCGGCACCTGCGCCAGCTGGTCTCCTTGCGGGGACCTGCTGGGTGTGTCCGCTTTTCGACCCGTGGGGAAAAGTTCGAACGGTGCCTCCGGATTGGACCGCTTCACCATGGCCTCTGCCTGAAAAAGCGCTGCGCGCCTTCTGCGTCCTTGCGGACCCCCTTGCTCGACTGTTACCTGCTCTCGCTCCCCTGTCTGGGACAGAAGTGCGTGCCGCCGGTACAGCATTTGCGCTATGCGCCTTGGCCTCATCCCTTGCGGGTACGGCTTTCCCTCCTTCCTTCGTCTCGGGTTTTATGATATCTATGTGACCTTTGACCTTGCTTCATCAGATTGGCTCCCCACCCACCACGGAGCCCACACCCTGGGGATGCGTTGACGCAGGGCTACCAATTTGACATAGCGCCCCGAGAGTATGTTGTCTGTGAGTCCGCACGGTGCCGAGCTACTCGTCATCTCCTCAGACGACTCGTAACCCGTGCTCCGCCGACTACAGACCCCATACCCCAGGACACTTGCCCGTGGCCATCAGACTGGACACGACAGCCGATTGATCATGGCTGGCTAGGCCATGACCGCCCGTGTGAGGTGAATCCTGAGCCAAAGAAGAGTGTTGTCTCCCAGCAGTAACTATCCCGACCGCTGGTCGACTCAGCTTCCAGGATCTCCCTCTCCACCCGTACGGGTCCCCGCGCACGGCACAAACACGCTGGTGGCATTTTACCGCTAACCATCCTTCTTTGTGGATGGAAAGCCCGCTGCGACATGCCACGTCATCGCTTACGGCTGATTAGACGGGATTCACGGGATAAGATGGGTTGGGATATACAAATATAGGCTCAACTGATTGTTTCCGTTCTGTCTGTTTCCAACGGTAGAACCAGGCAGCTAACAGGCGGTAACCTCGTGAAGGAACCCAATCAGTTTTGCCTCGAGGATCTTAGCAACTGTGAGCTCCCCCCGAGGCCATCTACCATGTTAACCGCCGGACAGGCCGCTACCATAGAGACAGACCCAACGCAAGTAGCGACCGGTCGCAAATTTTCCTTGCCCCTGGACCCGCCTCCGCCCAAGGCTTGAGTGATAGTTTTACTCATAATTTCTGTGCCACGTGATATGTACAGGGAGAACGAAAAATCTCACCCGTGCTTCATACGATCGAGTGTGTAAATAAATAAATAATAAATATAAGGGGACAATCTTACACAAATCGCACTAGCCCCATAGTAAGCTCAATAAGGCTTGTGTTACGGGTACTAGACGACGATATATTTAATAGATAAATACTTAAATACATAGAAAACATCCAAGACTCAGAAACAAATATTCATGCTCATCACACAAATATTTGTCCTTACCGGGATTCGAACCCAGGACCTTCAGCTTCGTAGGCAGCGTCACTACCCACTAGGCTAACCAGGCTAGGGTAAAGAATGATTACAAACCATACATTGTCTTAACACACTCACTCAAGGGTGTGTGTATGTTTCTGTCGGAGGCGGGACGTCCGACAAGCGTACTGATGGCAATCCTTTACGAACCATAAACAGTGACCTTGATTTGCTCGAACGTTCTCGGAGAAGTTGATTGATAGAGGAACTTTGAATTCGCAAGCAATATCAGGGCTCACTCTCTCAGCTAGCCGTCGCCATCGCGGAAGAGGGAGGGCCTCGACGTGTCCGTAACCCGGCAACATGATGACGAGTTACGGGCGGTTCTGGACGGTACTCCGGGCGGTTCCTGGGACCCCGTTGTACCCGCTCTGGCTACGCCAGCCGGGCGGTAAGCGTAATAGCATTTCCCCAGGTAAAAAAGGGTCACCGTCGCATGTCACGGTGGGAATAGCTTATAACCACGCGAGACAATGCGTCTTCGTATTTTCCCACTCATTAGAAACCGATCGCCACTGAATTTGATCACATTGATAACCTGTAATTCTAGATACAATGTCACATTTGACAATTATAGTGTCTACAAAATTTACGAGCCTGAATAAAATTAATCCTGAGGGGTAATCGCGTAACTTCTAGAAGGCCCGTAAGGACAGTTTAGCTGTCATTTTTCCATATAAAATCTGACATTTAGATCTACCTAACGTGCGTATGCACATCTTACGTGATCGACCTGCTGATAAACGATGTTTTAATAGTGATGAACACAAATCAAAGTCAGTCGACATCAAAATCAATGATTTGTTAAGATTTAGTTAGTGGTAAAGATTTCTCCCGGAATGGAAATTTCATGTCAAAACCATGCTTTATATTGTAATTTTTATCGTGTAATAAATAATTTTGGCTTTGATTTTTATATATAAAAAGTACATATTGTCAGTCGAGAACTGCCTAGCTATACTTTCCTCTTAACACAAACCATAATAGGTAAATAATCACACATTTGTAAAAGATTCAATGATGTTTTCAATATACTGATGTTAATACTTATCTTGCGTCCCCGAAATTGCCATCGCCCTTAACTTGGCTAACTTATTTTTCCCAATAATTGTGAGGCTTCCGCTGCTACTGTTCTTGTTTAAGAAACTTTTTTCTGCGGCCTTTTAATTTGGTGTCCTTACGAAATAAGGGATAACGTTCTTCAGGACGAAAGTTCAGTTGAGGGTAAGACGGTAATGGGGACTGGTTTCTAGGCAGTACAAATTGAAGGAAACCTATAGCTATTATGTAAAGTTTGTTTAGTGGAAAAGATATCAAGTTGTTTCAATGAAATTCCATTCAAGTAATGCATCATCTTCTCTTCTTGAACCAGTTGCTATGGTATCAATCCGATAGAGGTGCGGCTGTCTATGAACTTTTAAAGTTTTGTCCTTACGGGATTGGTTCAGTAACCAAATTAAAAAAAAACCATCTGTGAGTCTAGACTGAAGCAAAAAGGGTTGCATTTTCGAAGTACGCAGTTACAGCGCTCAGAAATAAATTAATTAGTCACAATTATTAGCATGTAACAGCAAATATAGATGATCATTTTAGTACGTTGTCGCACTTAACGTAAAAATACTGCGACGGTTGGGATTCGTCAAATCAGTAAAAGTCACAAAGTACTAAAATTATTATCTACTTTTACTATTGACTATATTAACACATTCACTGCCAAGAATCGCTACGCTTGTAGCTGATCCCGTGAGTTTCGCCGTATTTAAGAGTCCGCAGTAAGCTCGCAGTAAGCAGCGTAATTACGTTTGTATGGAGAATCGAGCTTACTGCGTACTTTTAACGGAAAGCGACTACAACGTAGGCGGTTGCCAGGCAGATTCCTGTTAATGAAGTTGGAACAAACTAAGTTCACCTTCGAATTTGGTGAGGCGTAATGCGGTATTTTACTTTACCGAGAGCTTACTGAAGTCTCCTACATTTTCGAATTTACCTTTGTATGTACAGTCAGTATTTGCGCAGTAATATGGCACATGCCATACCGCATTCGTAACTCTGAGGGTCACGTAACGTTTCGAACGCGCGTTAGGACAATATCTGTATTTTCCATATAAAAAGTGTCAGATCTACCTGACGCGCGTACAATGCGTTACGTGATCGACCAGCTGGCTTACACGTATCCCGCGCCAATCCAGTACGCGCTGTAAAGAATATGTAGAATTTACTAACAGTTGACACCAGCTGCTAGCTTACTGACATCGCAGTGACATCTGCGAAAGCCTAGAGCCTTTCACAGACGCGGTCGGCGAAAGCGGTCAATAGTAAACTTGTAACAAGTTTACTATTAACCGCTGCCGCCGCGTCAGTCTGTGAAAGGCTTAATACAAAACATTAACAGCTTTCGAAGAGAAACACCAGAGTCCGCTTTACAAGCGGGATTTTATTAAAATGAAATAAATTAATTTAAATGCTAATAAGGCGGACTCCGAAGCTTCTGATGTAGTGCGCTCCGGGGACGCGCGGAACGGATTGGCTCGCTGGGGATGGAAGATTGTGTTTAGTGTTTTAAAGAGCTAAATCCGTTTATAGGTACGTAATTTGAGACATAGCAATAACTGATGTTATCTATGATATTTTGTTTTCTGTTTGTAACCTTTATACTTGGATTTAATGTATGACGATGATTATATTATGTATAAACTCACAAACTTTACTTCGTCACAATATTTGCATCATTTAGTTTAGTCGCATAATGACCATTATCATAATTTCGATTGTCATACAACTTTACGCATTAAGTTGTTTCTCATAAAAGTCTTTTGTCATTAACGATTCGCTTATGCGCAGAAACTATTATTAGTTTCAGTGTCATAATTGTACTATGTCATATATATATATATATATATTATTTTTTATTTAAAGTTCCAAATAATTTGATTTTATCGCAGATTCATGTTTTATGGCTTATTTAAAGCTAGAGTTCGGACTAACTATTTGCTATGTAAGTACTTACATTACCTTCACACTATTCCCTTACTAAACGAGATTCAAGCACATATAATCAACTTATTTATTTACCTCTCTGAGGTTTAGTAAAAATATAGTGTGAGAATCATGTAAGTTTATACCAATATACTTTCATTCAGTTTACTGTACCTAACGCTCAGTGGCGTGCACTTCATAAAGACAAAAAGACACTGCCTACCTTACTACAATTCCGATACCTATCCTTTTAAACTACTTATTAATTTATAATTGATCGTACTATCAGTAATCCATAATTCTGAAAATTAATAAGCACTCCATCTACCGGTTGATCATTGTCATCGATAGACTCAATAGTCATCGTTTATAGTATCGCGACGAAGTTTACACCACGCGGCACTAGCTCCGCTGCGTGCCTTGCACGGCAAAGACAGAAAACATTTCCGTCTAAACTTTTCTATGTGTGCGTCTCCGCGAGTCGTAGTTACGCGGTTACACTGTAGTGGGTCTTCCTATACATACGAGCACACAATGATACAAGTAACGCACACAATTAGACGCAGAAAGGCAGCGTCTTTCGTGCCTATCCGTCAGAAACGATGACGCCCGAAGGTTTCCGAATAGTTCCGATGCGATGATTACGTGACTATTTTAAAAAGTAGCATTTTTTATGGTAATTTAGTGCAAATACGAGACTATTCTTTTATGCGTTTACTGTATTTGGGTAAGTCTATTTACATTTTTTATTCGGCCGTCATTATTTGTTTGTTTTGGTGAGATAACAGTTGCCGGCCGGCAAATAATTGTGATTAGTGAAAAAAGATGATATTTTAAATTGTGAAAGTTGTACGGTTTGTGTGTGTACAGACTATTAAACATTATGCTTTTTCAAAGCTTTCTTTTAGCAAGAAAAAATAAGTGATCGAAAAGGGCCGATGTACACCGGAATTGCAGTTAAATCGCAAATTCAATGCGAAACAATATGATTCGTATTATTGGCTTTCGGGTTGCGCCCTTAGCAATCGCTTGTTCTGTTTCGCGTGTTTATTGTTTTCAAACATTAAAACAGTATGGAATGACGCCGGCTACGTCGACATTCATATTTTTTTTGCCTACCCAGTCTCAAATCTCTGTGCACTGCACGCCACTGCTAACGCTAATAAACAATAACAGATCTATCACTAGGTTATTTCCAGGGGTAATCATAGTTGTTACTTGACATATAATACTTGTTTACATCTTTGGTTGATGTAGGGTTGTATAGGTATAAATATTTTAAACCATAATGTTGAATACCTTAAAAACTGTTGTCATTATATTGAAGATCATTTTTATTTTTAGTCATATTAATTACAATGCATAAATTATGACGATAGACTGTTATTATGATTCATTCGCAAAAAAACTAGCGTTTTATTAGGTTATAGGGCAGCTAGACAAAGGGAGGACGGGAGGGCGAAGCCCCCCGCAGTAAAAATCACAAATAAACGTAACAATTGTATGTTTGGTAGGTTAGGTTATGGTTATCTTGTGACCCTTAGAGCGGAAATAGGCACCCCGCGAAGCGGGGTGACGTCGACACGCTGGCGGTTAGGTTAAAATAATTGCCATGTGTTTTTTTAAGAAAGTTGTGTATGGTTAGGTTACAAGTAGACATAGTAGTAGATATTTATTATACCAAATGTACAGGATTAATAATGTTTGCCATATATGACTTGAAAACGTTATGCACAAACCATGCCATGGCGATTGATATTTATGCTCAAAGCTTTTATGCGCAATTGTTATTTATGCTCTCAAATATTTTGGTTAAAAAACAGATGCTAATTTACGACTTGTGTCAGTTATGCGTAATGATGATTATGACAGATAGTTATGGCCTATCAGTTCTTTGGCTTTAAATATGATGCAACCCGATATGGACCTATCCTGACCGCATGCTAACCCTGGGACTGACGAATCCTCCCTCTAGCGCGTTAGCCTTCCACAGGACCTAGAATTATTTGTTTCTCTATATCATGCACAGTTGCACGCATGATTTATGTCCAAAGAAACAAAGAGTTTTCTGCCAGATGTTCGAGCCGTCTGGTGATTCCGAGTTCCTCTAAGATGGAGTTATTAGTTCGCACGGCTGTCCACGGAATCCTCAATAATGTCCTCCAGCACCACGTCTTAAAGGTGATTTTGCCGACTTTTAACGCGCCAAGTGGTTGTACCTATCAAATATTTCTCTTACCAAGGTTGCGGCAGGTCGGCATTTTATGACACCACGCGGCTTCTCTTAAATTTATAGGCCTTATTTGGATTAGAGCTGTCTTACTCTGAGACGTTACATAAAGCCATTACTGTTTAAGACTCTTTTGCGGAGATTTTAATTGGCTCGTAATTCTAATCTGTAAAATCGTTGGGTTATTTTTATATTCACTTTTAAAATTACAATAAGTGTTATACTACTTACTACTTTCCCGTTTAATATAATGACTGTCCGCACGGTTCCGCCAAATGATTACAAAGAACCCAGTCAGAGCCGGGGGTGCCTTGATTCGAGTCTACCATGCTTCCTTGATAGAGACACGCTTATGTTTTTCGCGCACAACAAAAAGAGATGCAACACTCTTCGGGAATGGCTTTTTTGGACAAAAATCGATAAATACCTAACTTACTGAAGTTTTATTTATATTTCATCAAGTAAGAAATAAAATAGTATAGTACTAACTTGATTGTATCGTAAAAGAATGTATTGTTTGAGTAGGCTGAATAAAAAAAGGAATATAAAGACTCAACTTTGGATTTTTTTGTATGTATGTATCGATTAAATCAGATAAATAATCATATATCTGAAAATCAGACCTTATAGTTTCTTAGTCTAGTCAGAACGGCATTTCAAAGCAAGCGATAATTTTCAATGCACCCCCTTATCTACCCCAAAGGACCATTATATTTACCAGTTAGTAGCTCTGTCAGCTGTAGAACTCACGAGCCTGTCATTACAAAATATATATTTCGAATGTGACTACAAAAAAAAACCAATATAATTGACGAACCTGCTCACAAAGTTGCACGAGAATCAGTTGAGAAATGCGACCTGCAGAGGAGAACAGCCGGACAGCGGGACAGCTGGACAGACTACGGACATACGAACGATTTTCGGCCCCAGCTGAATCAAAGAACTTCGTTCGCTTCTCTGACTCGTTCGACTAGTGAAAGAATTAGGTAATTAGTGTTGATATAAAAAAAGACCGGGTTGCACTCCGGGAGTGCCGGCAGAGGTGAAAACTTGAATGATGAACTCACATCATCAACTATCGATAATCGTTTGTAAAGTGAACGTGAATCGAATCATTAAATCGATTCAAATAATAACGGTAACAACCGATATGTCTCGCAACTAGACACGTCAAACCGTCCCGTTTTTCCTAAAAAATGCAAAGCGCCGCTAAAGCAGTTTTCACTTCAAAAACTGCACGTGATAGACGGACAAACGCCGTAAGTGAAAAAGGAAATGAAAATTAAAAATATTTATTTCGCGAAAAGTCTGGTTGACGTAACTGAGGGCCTACCGCGAAACGAAAACGAACTTCGTTCGTGTATCTCCGTCTTTGTCGCTTGAACTAGCAAGTGCGACAGTCGATACACGAACGAAGTTCGATTTCGTTTCGCGGTAGGCCCGCTGAACGGCTATCACGCGACGGCGCGCGAGCTCTCGATTTTTCTCGCACTATCCGTCTTTGTCTTATTAGAACACTTAGAACAAGAGGTATAGTGCGAGAAAAATCGAGAGTATGTCACGCCCGTCCCCGTCCCATGATCTAGTGCAGCTGGTAACTAAAGAGCTGGCGGTTTTCTCGCGCAACGCATCAGCATTGCAATTCAGCGAGGAAATGCCGCCAGCATCCTCGGTACAATGCCTCGAGGGCCTTTTTACAAGCTTTTATTTTACTTTCATCTGTCCCGTTGTCTGTGTCTGTCTGTAATCAAATCTTGCAAGTTAAATTTGACCTACTTCCCGGTGACTGATTGAGCTGAACTTTTGGGTATATAATTATAGTTTGGATGACAATTCAATATTATGGTACCATCGAGCTGATCTGATGCTGGAGACAGAAGGTGGCCATGGGAATTCAGTACTTAATCGACGTATCCCCTTTCAGTTTGGGCTCGTTAGAATCGTCTCAATGAGTAGTTGATGATGGTGTACAGAAAAGTACAGTCGGCAATAAAAGCTTGTACCATAAATGAAATTTTTGACAGAAACTTTTTTTGGCTTAAATTAGTTTCAATTTTATAAAGTTAATGTAAGTCATCTATCATCTTGTATACACTTTAGAAAATAAATATTTAGATTTGTGTTTTTTTTAAGGACAGGTATACTTATATTAAATGTATTATTTCATAAATTGCGAGTTATAAAATGACAACAGGCTTGGGTCTTCCTCGTAGGTAAAAAAATACCTGTGTCAGAAAACCCGCTCCTCCATAAAAAGACAGTTGTTGATTATTTTTGTTGTATATAAGTACTTATTTATAGCTTCAAACTAAATAAAAGTAAGTGTTCTGTTAGACCATTTTGGTACGGACCACAATAGTACATTGTGATACAAGTGGGGTATGTTGATAATTACATCAGAGGCGGAATTATCACGCGAGCCGCAGGTGAGCGTGATAAGAGAGCCGAGGATTGTAATTATCAAAAGCTCACGCGTTTCATACGACGTTTTTCAACTTTTTGCGAGGAAAAAATCCTTTTCATAAGATGAAAATTTGATAGGCCTGCCAAGTTATTTTCTTTACTTATTGATGTCAACAGGTTTTTACTCACATGTTGTATACATCGTCAAGAATTTCTAGTGGCGTCCATTCTTTTTATCACTTTTCTAATCACCACGAATCAACATTTTTGTTAATAACCAAACACGCATTAACAATGTTTACAAATATCTGTGAAATAACCTATAATGGCGCGCATCATTTTTTTTGTGAAGTTTGCGCAGTGCGCGCGCATTAGATGAAATCTCTAAACAGCCAATACAAAATAAAATAAATAATTTCGTTTTAAAATGTTATCTTTGTTAATTCATGTAAAATGTTATCAAAAGTGAATAGTTTTACTAAATTAACCGTTTCTATATCATATCCAAAAATAAATAGTCAATTAATTAACAAAAAGGATTTAATTTGTTTAGTCGAGTAAGAATCCATTTGCCAAGAATTAAAAAAAAGATGTACATTCTGTACAACCCGGTTAGTTTAAGAATGCACCGTGTGAAATGCATACATCTTGCTGCAAGGTGCCAACGTGACTTAATCGGGATATAACCATAACACACAAGTATCGTAATGTTATTATACACGCGTGTTTAATATCCAGGATTATGAGCCTAAAAGCGACACAATAAGAGGTACGTTACGAGCAATTGTGTTGAAAAAAATATTAAATAACTAGCTTCCGCCCGCAACTTCGTCTGCGTGAACCGGGAAAACTATCCTTTATTTTAATCTAGCCTATAAACTATGTCTGCAACACTGAAATCGGTTCAGCCGTTTAAGCGTGATTGAGTAACAAACATCCAAACTTTCGCATTTATAATGTTAGTAGGATAGGGTAATATAGATAGGGGGTTAATCAGGGAAGTATAGGTAACAATGGACTTCTCACAGTTACCGTGCATAGACTCTCGCGTTATCGGATCTCATACGTGTGAACATCCGCAATTAAGGCTAAAACCCTAATTACTACTTACTTACTAAAACCGCAATTAAAGCTTATATCTAGGTTTATTATGTATATCGCATGTCTCAAAATGGATATATACAATTACTTAAACTGATTAAATGTTTCACGATTCAGACATTATGTTTACTTTACGGGAATTAATAGTAAAGTTACACTCTTTGAGATCACTCGACGTTTCGGATGTGTCACAACATCCTCGGTCGCGAACACACTGCACACGGAGAGCTGTCGTAACCGAATTACGACGTCGGGACTAAAGTCGCGACAGTGATTGTTACTGCTATGACTCCTAGTACGTAGCATATATACTTGACTGTCATTTGGCCAATGCAAAGCAAACTTAATTTCACACTACACTAACTTGTCTGTAATCTCGACTTCGCCGTGCCATTGTCACTTGTGAACACGCTACGTTAGTTCTCGCCCACAATTCGCACCGACTTCACGGTCACTATCCCCCAACTTCCTTAATGACCCTCAAAACTTCGTGAATAACCTTATCGCTTACTTAGCCGCCCCAATTCTCGTGCTCCACATACTTTTACCCCAAGAAACATGGTTTCTATAGCAGCTTTAGCATAATGTTTATAGAATGCATATTCTGAAACTTGATGCTATCCCAACCTCGTTAGGGTAGTTCTCCAGCGTAGCTTGAGCTCCCCCTCTCTCTGCAGCTCGCCCAAAACGGGTCTCTGAGGAGACAATTAAGGGTATTCCAGGGGTCTTCTTAATTGGTTTAGTCAATCACAAGCAATGTCTTTAGAGATTGCATCGAAACTTGTACATTCTGAAGTTTGCTTCCCAGTTTGTGTTAAGTACATAGTTTAGAGTGCAATTCACTTAATTCGGTGGGGATAAAGGTGGGGATGAACATGGATTAGGATGTTCCAAAGTTGTGTAAAACAGTACAAGTAGTGTTGTAGGGAAAGTGTTGTAAAATACATTTGGGACATCTGACCCTAAACATATTTAAATGGCCAGAATTGTCTGAGTGGTTGGAACAAATTCTGTAGTATAAAATATAAAGTAGGTATCAAGGGCGCCCTCATAGCTTTTCGTTTTTGTCATTTCAATTAATTTATTGTATAGCACATTAAACGCTTGAGAATAATGAGAATGCAGGGGACAATCAGACAAGCACTTAAAAGCAAAAATAATAAGGCACAACATTTTTTTTAAATTAAATCTATAATCAAACACCGCCGATGTAACAGACGTACATTTAAATGCCATCTCGACAAACAAGACATACGGTTACAAAAAACTGCACTCAAATTGGATCTTCCGGATCAGCGATGCCACTGACAACCCGACGGATAACCTTGTTCAAGTGCTGATGTAACACCCGAGTGTTACAAATCATGCGGCATTTTTCAAAATGCACGATGTTACGTGTCGCTCAAATTATTGCCTTTTAAATTATAAGCTCACATTTAAAACTCTTTTAAGTAGCTATATAAATAAATGCAACATAATTTCGTGTGATTCGAGTAATTTGCAAGTCTATTGACCTAGTTCTGCACACTCTGGCGAACACACTCAGGGAACATTTCACGTTTTTACATACTCACGTTACGTGCGTGGAGTGGCAAATGAGGCCCGTTTTTAGTATTTTTTTTATATTTTCCCGGGTGAGGTACTTGCAGGGTTAATTTGCGAGCTCAGGGGAAATTGGTTTCAGTTGCAATTATAAGTTTCAGGTTGAATTGGTTACGGCGATGATTTTAAATTAAAGGCTTACGTTTGAGGTATGGGTTGAATTTTTTAACCAATATAAATTCATAGTAACCGCGAGATTTTACTACCAGGGCAAGGTTGCGATTATTTAACGAGGCTGTCATTTTATGAAACTGTCATTAGAATCGGAATATTGTACCTTGGATGGTAGAGCTGATTTTTGAATGGCCTATACTTTGATGCAATTCTTCCAAGTCAAATAATGTTATGTAAACTTAAGTATAGCAAAAAAAACATCAAACTTTTATTAAATTGGTACCCCCGTAACCCTCTCACAGATAATTACTCTGACTTTAGTATAGTTACAAATCCATTTCACATTTCAATTTAATCTCCAAGGTTCAGAAAGTGAGCCTCATGGTAATTAGACAGAAATACTTTAAATTAAAACATCAGTTCGAGAAATGCAATCCATGCAGATTTCTCAAAAGCCACGCTAACCTACCACATTTTAGAACAACAAAAGTATAGCTAGTTGAGATTATGTAAGTTGGCCGAATTCCTTGAAAGTAGTCCATTCAAAAAGATACTCAACTGTCCAATGCAGACGATTCCAATTCCAATAACAGTATTATAAGAAGTCGCCCACGTTAATAATCTCAACTATACCTACATAAACATGTCTTAAAAACCTTACCGCCAGTGTAAACTCATCTTAACAGCCAGAAAGCCTCACAGCACAACGCCAAGGCTCCGACAAGAATCACCGTCTACGCTCGGGGCGAGCTGGGTAATTTTTCCGGGTAATTTTTACCCGGTTATTATTTCGCGCGAACAATAGCGCATCTGCAGTAATGGGTAGGTTTGTTGCAACTGCTAAATGGTTATCTTGGGCTCGAGGGCTACTCGTAAGGCTGGGTGCAAATTGTAAGCTGAAGCGGCCTTTAGTTTTTAAAGACATGGTCTGCAATTGTTCTTTCATTAGAATAAGGATGTCTTTATTCCCACCACCTTAAAATATGAAACAAAATCAGACAGGTGAAAGAAAGTAAAAACAAAGAAAAAGTACAATGACATAAGTTAAATCTAGTAAATATAGGTGTGACAATGGGAGCGGATCTCAGCATGAGCTAGGCTTAAGTGCCCAGCGCTTACCTAAAAAGGTATCTTCAAAAAAAGTCTTACCAAATGAATGGTGTAAGTTTAACATGAGTGACTCTTAAACGGCCAATCCGACTTGAGTGTGTTTTTCTAATCGCTAGTATTGTCTATAGAGAAGGGTCTTAGCTACGTTTGTGGGATCGGGAATGTTTTTTTTTTATTATATGAGTTTATTGACTTCACTTATTGATGTGATATTGGTGTAACATTAAATTGTCGCCCGCGCTCGGATCAAGACACGTGCCTTATAATATATTTTTAAAGCGTGGTTGTAAACGTATCGCCTAATCCATTTTTTACCGTAACTGGAAAGGTAACAGTAAAAAAACTTAAAGAATGCTCCTCTTACATATTATAATAGGGGTGTCGACACTAAAAAAATAATCAATAATGTTGTATTTTCTCGAAAAAGGATTAAAAATGTAGTCAAATGGAGAAAAAACCAATGCAAGAGTTAAAGTTATAAGCGTCCAAAGTTTTAAGAGGGGGTATGCTCTGTCCCTTTTCCGCAAAGCGCGCCTTCATATTAAATGATTGTCATTTACTATGACGCTCGCAGATCGTGACGTCACAAGCAATATTAAAATGGGTGCAGCTTCGTAATTCTTTGAGATATCTGACCCCGTATCATGGTCGGCCTTATCACGCGATAAGTGACAAGATAGGAGCGTCGTCTCGTTCTATCGAACGTTGTCAGCCAGTGACGGACTTATCGTGTTATAAGGCCGATCATGGATACGGGGTCTGAATGGGATTTTCGTCATTTGGCATATTTTTTCCTTCTTTCGTTTGGAGTAATAATACATTTTGAGTTTACGCCACGCCCGTAAAGGGTATATTTAGCGCATATCATATATTTTTAACATTGACGTAGGCTGCTCGTAAGCCGGCCATCAATATAGTAAAATAATGTTGGATACTCTCAATCGCTTTCCGCTTATAAATTAGTTCCTCGATGGTTGCGCACCTCTGGCCTGGCTACTTTTCGCCGCCATGGTCGGATCGTTCTTGAATAATGAAAGTATACGCTTTACATTTTGTATAAAGGTTTTTTCGCTTGGAAATACGGAAATTAAAATTTGAGCGATTATAAGGTAAATGTTGTTGAAAATCGCCAGTACATTTTCGTGGAAATTGATGATAAAAACATTTTTTTTTTCACTTTAAGTACAGCATTTATTCATAGATGATTAAGAGTCCTTACTCCTACAGATGAGCGTATTTTGCAAAATGCTTCCTTTTTTCATTCAAGATTACGACGTAACTATTAGTATTTATTTATTCATAAACTGGTAACGTACTAAAATAAGAATTTCTTAAACTGATCATTTCTTAAATAAACATTTCGGCGGAGACTAAGCGCGCGGCGTTGATTTATACGGCTTTAAAAAATATATAAATTTACGACAACGTACCTAGGTCCTACTGGCTGGGTTAGGGGTATCCTCTTTCAGACAAATATAATGTTAAAAAACCGGCCAAGTGCGAGTCGGACTCACGCACCGAGGGTTCCGTAAAAATCTGCAGGTGTATAAGTAATAACTCTAAAATTATTAAAAATATTTTTATTATATGTATGATGTAACTAAATATATAATATTTACGGCTTTCGCAATTTTTGCTTTATCTGTGCTAGAAGACGTTGCTTCTTACCAAATTTTCTGAGTTCACGGGAAGTAAGTAAGATTTTGATTCCCTTGCGAGTTTCGAAAATTTGCGGCATAAACGGCTGTATCTTTTGATTGCGTTGACTTAGAAGTTTGATTTTTTCACAGCTCCAAGGGACAGTAGAACTGAGTATTTGGTATACATTTTAGCTTGACATCTCCACACGTTCCTGAGAAAAAGGGTCTTGGGGGTTCCGTTTTTTCCTTTTGAGGTACGGAACCCTAAAAGTAAAAGATGCCGCCAAATTGAGAACCTTCTCCTCTTCTTCATTTATGAAGTCGGTTAAAAATGTACCTCGAGCGCAGCAAAACTTGCGTTAATACCAGTTTTGTATAGAATCAAACACCTTTGTGCATTTGACGACCGCTTTAGCCTAGTTGGTAGTGACCCTGCCTGCGAAGCAAGAGGTCCTGGGTTTGAATCCCGGTAAGGGCATTTATTTGTGTGATGAGCACGAAAAAATGTTCCTGAGTCATGGATGTTTTCTATGTATTTAAGTATTTATTTATTTAAATAAGTATGTTTATCGTCGTCTAGTTCCCATAGTACAAGCTTTGCTTAGTTTGGGACTAGGTCGATTTGTGTAAGATTGTCCTCTAATATTTATTTATTTATTTATTTATTTTATTATTTCTCTCATTACACCGGCACCCACTTGCCACGCTCTCATTCCTTCACCTTTAACTCCTAAACATTCAAACTTGCAAATAACATACAATAAAGCCTGTACACATCGGCCCGGAGGACCAATTACTTGCGCTGTATGGCTGCAAATTACAGCTTGCTATGTTTGCACTGGGTTACCGGACTAGGGGGTACTTTCTAGATTTTCGCCTTGAGGTACGCGGACTTAAATCCACAACAGAGGGATATGTATGCATTATTTCATTTGACATTTAACCCTTTTTGTATACTGATAGAACACAATTTTGAACGGCAAGACTTAGGATATAGGGTGTTTGAATTTTAAGCTAGTATTGTCTGTATTGTGTCGAAAGCTTGCACATTAATGCTGGATACTATCATGTACAGGTGCATTCACCTATTTACTTTTTACGTTGCGCAATATAATAATTATAGCAAGAACTTATACATTATACAGGCAGTAAGGGATAAAAATCATATTTTCGGATTTCTCGAATAATTATGTTGAATCGTCTATACATTTTGCCTTTCATATATCTACCTCAGATCGACTGAAACCGGTCTAATCTCAACAAGGTCCACATTTTCTCTGGTCAAAAGGTCACATAGCAGTCGTTATCGGAAAACTAGTGTCTACGCCAAATCTTGGGATTAAGTATGGTGCCAGCTGCCCCCTAACTCCTTTAGGTTACAACCAGGAATACGCTCTGAGGATTGTACATTACACTAACATAATACAACATACATAATCAAGATAATTTAAGTACTTCTTTTCAAACAATTACAACATTAAAGGTCATTGGGCGTTTTGTTCGGACATATGACCCACAGCGTACACAAACGAAATATGGCTAGGTATGTAGATAAATGCATTAGCTACTCAGTGGTATCAGTCGCATTCTTGCAAGCCATGGGAGATTTGAGAAAAAAAAAACATTTATTAACATTATAGCATTTTTGCAATGAATTAAGTCAGAACTATTGGAATTATTTCATAAATCCTTAGTTTAGCTGCTGTTACATTGCGTCTCTGTTGTTATGTTGTTTAATATCAAGAGGAACAAAAATAAAATCCCGTTCTAAATATGTTTCCGGACGAACTGAATCACCTAGCATCCTAGGTAGAACGCTGTTTAGGACAGTGTAAAAATATTTAGCCAAATCAGTCGGCTCGCGTCAGCGGCAGCAAACAGATGCAGATGAATCCTATCCCTATCCTCTCCCTCGTTTCCTAGTTAGGACGACTGAATTCTGGATAATGTAATAACCACTTTACCTCGCGTGGGATCATTTCTTGCAATAATAATACTGCATGATCCCGGTGTCTTTCCAAAAAAAGCTCTGTCAGCACGTGTTTTCGTCGACGTAACACAGATCGATTACATGACACACAATTATTTTGTCTTTCCATGTTAACGTAAAGCCAATCGTGAAGCAAAGCCAGGAGTCCATAAAACACGCACAAGTAAGAAGTCGATAAATAAAAGAATCAGAAACATAAATGTAAACGCACAGATCGAAACGACAGCTGACGTACGACTGCGAGGCGGTCCAAGCGACAGCGTCGTATGCGCATTTTGGTACCTACCCACAATTGACAACATTTCATTTGCCATTGTGCTATACAACGTTTATCATGCTGCCACACTTTTGCACAATGCTGAAAGTAAAAACATTAATAACACTACCTCGTACACATTGGACAAGCTTGGAAAGCACAATAAGGTGCAACTAGTTTGGATACCGGGGCACGAGGGCTACATCGGCAACGAAAGACCCGATGAGCTTGCAAGAGGGGGTCTACACATCAATTTGTAGGTCCAGAACCATTTGTGGGACTCTCGCAGAGAACCATAACTTTGGCCTTTAAAGCCGACGCCAAAACCAAACACCAACACGAGTGGAGGAATGAGGCGGGCTTAAGGCACTCTAAGCTCTTCATAGAAGGAGTGGACTCGGGCTGAACTAACAAGCTCTGGAAATCCAGTAGGAAGCAACTCAGAATCATGTCTGGGGTGTTCACAGGTCACTTCGGGGTCAAGGATCTCTCGGCCAAGATGGGACTGTCGGATAGTTTAGAATGTGTGGCGAGGAGGATGAGACCATGAAACATTTACTGTGTGAATGTAATGACCTTGCCAGACAAAGAATTAATTACTTTGGTAACGACTATCCGCAACCAAAGGAATTCAAGGTGCTCCCGCTGAGCTGCATCATCCGCTTCGTGGAAATGATGGAGCGAGCTTGGGAGTAGGCATAAAGGAGAGGGCAAATGCACAAAAGATCCCGCTGGGTCGAAGTGCATCCGAAAGGGCCCTCATCTAGATAAGATAAGATAAGAGATCTCGTACACATACTGTTGAATAACTTTTCTGCCGGTTGATACATGAAAAAAATTACATTTTTAGAAAACTGAGATTAAATTCTCTATTTTAAAACTAGTTTGGTCTCTGTACGAAAAGTTCATAAAGCGGGTCAAAAACGCCCAATGACTAACATTGTAAAATAAAAAATTATCATGTCAAACAAATCTTGAAAATAAATAAATTATTTGATAGATATTATGTCTGGACTCCATGTGAATGGAGTTCCAGTACCTCCATAGTGTGTTGATATTTTCAGCAATGGCATGTTGGGACTGTCACGAATTCGGCGCATCAGGTACAAATGACGTATTATAAAATTTGTCATGATGGCGGCTATTTTGATTCATCTGGCTATTAATATAAGGAAATAACTAGCTCACTTATAATTTTTCTGTTCAGGATTTGCTAACGTAACAGATGCACTCAGTATGAAACGGGGCGGGAAGGCGCAGCAGTAAGCCTATTTCTGCTTTACGAGTGCCTACGTAAGACTGTCAACAGTCTTCAGCCTAAGATTCTGGAATCTATTGGTATTGGTACTTGGTGGAACAGCTATGGATCCTTTTCAACAAAATTCTACACTCAACTGCGAGCGGAGAAGACAAAAAGGGCCTAATCAAATCACGCCATCATAAAAATGAAATGAATACCATAATCACACAACCAGTAAAACTTAATCCCCGATTTATTTTTAAACCGACCAGGGACGCGTCCAGTTAATCCGGGTCTATTTACGACCTCATTTGCCCGGGTCAGACGGCATGCCAATCACTGGGACAGTGACGCCCGGGTGACGTATGCCCGGCAAATACGCGGGTGACGTTTACCAGACTATACCCGGGTGCCGTCTTGTGGGGCTCATGCTTTGACATTGACATTGATATTGACGTCTTTATGTGCGCTTCTTTAAAAAGAGTTCTTTTTTTTCCTTTTCTTGATCAGTCTCGCGAGCGTGGCTAAATATACGAGGGTGATTTTTAATTCGTAATCAGGAATCGATTTCCCTAATTCAGTACCTAATCGATGCCTAACACGATTACTACGAGGTAATATATAAAAAAATAGATACCTAAAAAAACGTTTTTGTTTTATAAAACTGAATAGGAATAACTCTTTAATTAAAAAGCATTGTTACCCCAACAGTAGATTAAATCGAAAACCAAACCTACTTGAAAAAATTGTTTCATAGAACAACCATAAATCCCTTGTACCTTTACATTTCAAATCTAGAGTTATTAAATATCTAAAGAGTAATAAGCTGTCTATTGTCACATGCATGACAAGTATTTTATGTAGAGTTTAATGACATAATAACTGTTACGGCCAAGTTGCCGATAGATTATTAACACTCCCTTACTTGGGTACATGCATTTATTGCGTTTATGTTTACATTAATTAAATTAAAATATTATTTCTTCTTAGGACAATCAAATTATTTTCAAGAACATTTTCTTATGACAGTTTCAAAATTGAATAGCAAAAGGAATGTCAGAAACAATCGCCAGCCAGCGAGCACGTCATCGCCGCGATCTAAAGAGGCGTTGTATTAACAAGACCTATCAAATTTTGCGCTGGACGTATTATCTGTTTAAGTTCAAGAAATGTAGGGTAACCAAACATTCATTGGATATTAGTGTTAATAGTATCGCTTAATTTAATTAACAGACAGACAGACAGACGGACAACAAAGTAATCCTATAAGGGTTCCGTTTTTCCCTTTGAGGAACAGAACCCTAAAAATATATAAAACCCACATGTGGTATAAACCGTTTTTAGTGTTCCATACCAAAATTGGTCCAACGGAACACTTATGCGATCACTCGGAGGCTGTCCGTCTGTCACAGCCAGTTTTCTCGAAGACCGTTTGACATAGGAAGCTGAAATTTGGTATAGATATATAGAATTTTATGGCCTAATTACATAAATAAAGTCAAAAAGGTGTAAACCCCAATAAAGGGGGCAGTTTGAGGGGTAATAAGGGGTTTCGCAATTTTTTTTTAGACAGAGAAAGCACTGCGGGATAAGACATTATACAATGTGATACATGTAATAATAGTATTGTCAATAAAATTAAAAAGAAAAGGAATAGGTAACTTTGCTTAGTTGTAATTTTCTAATCGTTAGTGTATTTAACTTAAGTTTAAACCATATTTTTTCACCGCTATTGTTATATATATTATAACTTTCGCTCTGTCATTTCAGGATTCCAAGAGGTCACAATAATACCACAACTTCTATTGATGAAGCGAGTTTGACACCTTGCCTGCAACCAGTAAACTTAACCAGTCTAACACAAAGATCAAGACTATAGTCGAAATCCAGCCCAAACCCTGCGAAGTTTGAATTGATGGCATAATTCAGACGTTCTCATAGAAAAAGGGAACATGTATCCTCGTTTTACTAGGGTAGTTAAGACTTGTCTTGTAACTACTTAAAGCGGGAATAGCAATCTGGAACCATTCGAGTCAATAATTTCCCGTTCGTGGTATTGTAACTGTTACTTATTCTTGCTAAGCAGTAATTTTAATTGTAAGACTATCAATCAAACAGAATAGAAATAGAAAAAACTTTGTCATTACGACCAATTAAGTTCGCCAATTAAAGCATGCTAAGATATTAATTTTCCTCATGAATAAGGATTGAATGAATGATATGATATTGTAATGTAATTGAATGATAAGCGTTCGTCAAACCTATTTTAGCTACAAAGCCGTTAATACTTAGTTCGTTTGTATTTTTTAGGTCCCCTTGACATTTGTTTGTGACAAATGGACAACACATATCTTTAACAAGAAACAAATAAAACATCAAAAAACGAAAGAGGCAAAAATAGTTATTTGTTATACAAGGGTGCAAAGTTGTATTTTACCCGCGAGTGTGGAATTGAAACACGAGCAAGCGAAAGGATGCTATAGTTGAACCACGAGCGAAGCGAGTGGTTCTAAAATAGAATGCTGAGCGTAGCGAGTGTTTCAACACACGAGAAGTAAAATACATTTGCACCCGTGTGTTAAACAAAACTTCTCACCTCACTGTAGCAAGGAAAGTGCAATATGCAAAACAACTTTTTTAATATAAATAATAATATTTTTTTAGTAGTAGTAATATCAATTAGAATTTTGGTCAAGTGCGAGTCGGACTTTAGTTTTCCCATACATTTTGAGACCCAGCGCCTGATGAAGACAACAAGCAATTTTTTTAAAATATTCAATATTTGTTTTATTCTTTTTTTTAGTATTTGTTGTTATAACAGCAACAGAAATAATCAACAACAATAATATCTGTGAAATTTTTGTATTATGAGCGTTTTACGTTTTGTTATCTGTCAAAAGCTACTTAAACACGCTCTAAGGTCAAATTACTTATCTTGAGTTGTATGTATGTTTTAATCCATGGAATCAATTACTCAAAGAGTACATCTGAATGATCTTAGAACTTAGAGAACTTGATCTTGTGATGAACTTAGAGGTGGTGGTGCCTGACATTCTTTTTGATGGAATTTCTATTCCTTTTTCCTCTACTATCAGGAATTTGGGTATCACCATGGATCAGACGCTTTCTTGGTCACCTCATATAGCTGAGGTGAGTCAGAGGATCTTTAGATCCCTTCACTCCCTAAGGCGTCTCCAAAATTTCCTTCCTCTTCGTACCAAGTTGACCTTTACTCAATCTCTTTTGCTTCCTCTTCTGGACTATGGCGATATTGCGTTTCTGGACCTCAACGAGGAGCTGCTTGATAGGCTGGAGCGCCTGCAAAATGTATGTATCAGATATATTTTTGGTCTACGCAAGTATGATCATATCTCTGAATTCCGTTCTAAGCTTCGATGGTTACCGATTCGCCGGCGTAGGGACGTGCATATCCTGTCATTACTTTTCAACACACTGTTCAGCCCTACTTCCCCTCCTTATCTTTCTGAGCGGTTTAACTATATGGCAGACGGCAGTGGCCACCGCTTGCGGTCGAGTGCTAACCTTACTCTTGCTGTACCGTCTAGAAAGACGCGAACATACTCCAGATCTTTTACCGCGCACGCTGTTAAGTTGTGGAATGAGTTGCCTTTGTCGCTGAGACAGTCGCGGTCTGTTGCGTCACTTAAGATGAATTTGAAGAAGTTGTGGCTTTTCAATGACTTGTGAATTGGTTGAATATAGTATTTATTTATTTATTTTATATTTGCGATATGTATAGTGTGTATTATATTTTATACTGTATATTTATATATGTATTGGCATGTTTTTATTTGTCTAGAATTAATACCTATTAGGTTTTGTTTTCATTTTCTCTGTGTTTTTGTACACGGTATAAGTTTGCCTATCTCGGTCTATCTACCTTCCTCTCAATTGCTCAAAGGTTAGCTGGAAGAGATCTCTTATAGGGATAAGTTCGCCTTTGTACTTTGATCTATTGTGTGACATGTATATTGTTTAACCTGTTATTGTGTACAATAAAGTGCTTACATACATACATGCATACTTTCTCCACTAGTGGATAAAATGCGTCTTTGCCCACTGGTTTTAAAGGATAAAAGACGGCTTTCCGAAGCAGTGAGGGGAAAACTTTATTATTAACGAATCTGATCACATATCACGAGAATCGGTTGAGAAATGCGACCCGTAGAGGAGAACAGCCGGGAACGCGATATTTATTTACCTTTATTTCTGACGTTTAAACAAGTGTACGATTGTTTAAAATGTTATAACAGCCGGAAATCCGGACAGACATACGAAAGCATCTTTGCCCAAACTGAAACGGATAACTTTGTTCGCTTCGCTCGCTTGTTCAATTAACAGAAGCTTTTAATTTTATGAATAAACGGGTAAAATAAATATTTCCGCATATACAAGGCAAATACAGCACTATTTTCCCCGCCCCCAGTACATACTTTGACAAGTACTTCCCTAAACTCTATCTTGGCTTACTGGACACAAAAGGGCGTATTAAACTGGTGTTCCCCTGAAGTCACGTCCTTTTAAAAGTAGGAATACAACTTGCCAGCCAACTATCCAACTCAAAGCCTGCAATCGAATGCACTTGCCCAAGTGAATGCCAACTATAAGCAGGACTAGAACTTGCCAGCTATTTATTAGTGATGATAATACTTGATCTTAGAAAGCTGGCATTGATCTACGTACCCAATAATAGCAGTGCCGTACTAAAACCATGGTAGCGATTTGCGGAATGCACTTTGATGAAGGCGACGGACTTAGATTCTTCAACGAATAATTATTACTAGCTCTTTAAGCTGTAGAACTCGCGGGCCTGCCTTTTTTCAAATATTTTTATTTTTTTGAATATCGAAGACAACATAAAGATCTATATAATAACCAAACCTGCTCAAGGCCCTTTTTATCAATAAAAAAATGAACCTGCTCCTAAAATTTCACGAGAATCGGTTGAGAAATCCGACCTGTATATATAGGAAAACTCGGATAGTTGCCCCAGGGGTATAGTTACCTCGATTGCAATTACTCTAGTTTCACGAATGAAATACATATTATTTTATTTATATATCGAGAGACTCTGCAACTACTACTAAGTTGGCCGTGTTGCATGTCTCTGTGCGATTACATGGGACGGCTCGGTGCGATCAAAGTTATTGCGGGATCAATGTCCTCTTTCTCGACGGGGCATCTTAAACGTAATTTACATGACTTAGGCTACTATTCCCTATATGACGCCTACGACCAGAACGCCAAGTTAACACTAACACCTGATCCGTCAATAATGGACTCTAAAAATAAAAATATGTATATACTGGGAGACGAGCAGGTTACTGGTTTATCTAAATTAATTCAAATATCACGTTATGGAAAATGTAAGGACAAATATAAGTCTACTGCTATGATTAAGAGTAACGCCTCGTCCTTTCACGTTTTAAGTTATTGTAACAACATACAAAAATCTGCCTCTAAAGATGATCTTGTAATATTGTGTGTAGGCAGCAACGATACTAACCCATTTGCCGTGCTGACTAACCTTAGCGTAGCCTTACATAAGTTATCAGGCTTTAAAGTGCTTATTGTACCTGTTTGGCGTAATCTCTATTTAGATGTAAGAAAACTAAACAATAGTATTAAGCGCCTAGTTGACAATTATTCTAACTGTAAATTTCTTAAGGTGAAGTCATCTTGGAAGTCTAAATCGGCGTATTTGAATAAACTGTGTTCAAGCATAAACAGATTTATCGAGTACGAAACTTCTCCAGATATGTCTAAACCAATTCCGCCTTTCCATAGTAGTCCAATAAATGCAAACGTTGACAATCAAAACTGTCGCTCATAGTACAAATTGTAACACTCCAAGCGAGTCGAGAGTAAACCTAGATAAGCAGTTTTTTCGATTCTAGTAAACATCTCACAGTACTTGCATCAAAACATCGCGGGTCTCTTAAATAAGCAAGATGTCCTAGAGTTGGCTATCACCCAATTGGAGGATACGGGGAAGTCTATTGATGTAATCTGTCTCTCCGAAACATTTCTCAAGACAGGAGATGAGTTAAACTTATCTTTAAAGAACTATAAACTAATTAGTTTCTATAGTAGGTCTAAAGCTCGGAGAGGCGGGGTTTGTATAGTCGCGAAGTCTAACCGTGAGTGTAATCCAATCCATTGGATCACGAACCATTGTACAGAAAATATTTTCGAATGCTGTGGAGTAGATATTCCTGAAAATAATGTATCTATTATATGTACGTACAGAATACCTCGCGCAGATTTAGAGATGTTTATGGATAAGTTACATGATTTTCTTCGTTACTTGACATGTAGATCGCCAAGGCGGAGGATTATTATTTGCGGCGACTTTAAAATAGACCGTTTAAAATCCAGCCTAGAAATAACCAAGGAATTTGAACGTATCTTAGAAAACTACAATTTCAAATTACAAATTATGGAACCTACTAGAATAACCAATTCATCTAAAACTTGTATTGACAATATTGGTACAAACTTTAAAGACGCTGGTATATCAACCGTACATCATTTAAACCTATCTGACCATTCAGCCCAGACCATTGACATACCCATAAAAGCTAAATACTGCCCCACTTATTGGTACGTACAAAAATATGACTTTGCAATGTCTAATCGCAAAAAGTTTTCTGAAGCGCTAAATAGTCTCTCTTACCACGACGTTTTTTCATGTCAAAATGCAAATGATGCATTTGATTTACTACATGATTACCTACAACTTTTCTTCAAGCTTTGTTTTCCTCAAAATAAAACAAAAATGTATCTAAATAAAAAAATTAAATGGATGATCCGCGGTTTGAAGGTATCCGCGAGATCAAAAAGAACACTATTTTTACAGTTTACTCGAGCAAGAGACAATATAAGTAAGTCATGTCTGAAAAATAAGCACAAAAAGTATTCCAGATTGCTCAAAAAGTGTTTGAGAAAAGCCCAAAAACTTAGCAATATGAAGGTAATTCGCAACTCAGAAAATGTCGCAACTGCCACTTGGAAAATCATTGATGAGAGATATTGCCAATACATTCAACAGCGTTTTCAACCGGCAGCCTGAGTATGAAAATGGCAATAGTCGGTCAAACCGCCGTGACTTCATGAAGTGTATGAGCAGTTCGGTCGCACCTACAGTTTATTTAGGTCCTACTGACCAAATTGAAATCACTAAAATCATAAAATCTCTCAAAAACACGAAATCGGCAGGATATGATGATTTAACAACATCACTCATAAAGGAAAACGCGGTTACACTTGCAGGTCCACTAAGTTACATCATCAATATTTCTATGATGGAGGGTGTTTTCCCGGATCGCCTAAAAATTAGTATTGTTAAGCCCTTATTCAAAAAAGGGGACAAGGAAATATGCGACAATTACAGACCGATGACAATTGTACCCATATTGTCAAAAATTTTCGAGAGAGTCATATATATTAGAATTTTGAAATTCCTAGAAAAACATGAAATCTTGAACACCAACCAATACGGATTTCGTAAAAGGAGATCTACTACTCTGGCAATTTATGAACTGATAAAAGACCTTACCATATGCAGAGATAATAGAATGCCAGTAACCACTATCTTCATGGATATGTCTAAGGCCTTCGATTGCGTTTCCCATGACATACTCCTGAGCAAACTGTATCATTACGGGATTCGAGGAAACTGCTACGAATGGCTGAAGACATATTTAACAAACAGGAAACAGAGGACTGAGATTAGTCGTTACTGCGCTGAATCCAAATATCTGACCAAAACGCTTTCTGATGAAACGGTTGTTGAGCTGGGTGTACCTCAGGGAAGCATTTTAGGTCCATTGCTTTTCCTGATCTACATTAATGATCTCCCTAATGTTACTAGTAACAAAGTCCTTCTCTTCGCTGATGACTGTTCTTCAATTATTCCTTGTAAAAACCCTGAAACTTATCAGGTGGAAGTCAACTTAGTTTTTAATGACATAATCAATTGGTTAAATACGAACAATTTGAAGGCTAACCTAAGCAAAACAATATACATGGAATTTTATGCACCGCAGAGTAATCCGAGAAACATTGCAATTCAATTTAAGCCAGACACAATAGAATGCGTCAAATCCATACGATTTCTAGGAGTCATGTTGGATTGCCACTGTAATTGGGAAACTCATGTAGATTATTTGGTGAATAAATTAAACAGGTTTGTTTTTGCTTTGCGTAGGATAACACAAGTTGCCTCTCAAAAGGCTGCACTCTTGGCTTTTCATGGCTATATTATGTCCAATCTACGATATGGCCTCATTTTATGGGGGAACTCTACATTCGCTAGTCGGGCATTCATACTTCAAAAAAAATGCGTCAGAGCCATGTGCGGTGTTAAAACTACCGACTCTTGTAGACCACTCTTCAATAAACTTAAAATCCTACCGTTACCTACACTGTACATATATGAAACGTGCTTGTTCGTAAAGACCCATATCAATGATTTCAAAATTATGCCATCCAATCCAAGGTCAACGTCGAAGCACCATGGTTTTAATCTCAGTTATCCGACCAACAACTCCGCTCACTTCAGAAAAAGTATTCTGTATATGACTGTAAAAATATTTAATCATTTGCCAAACGACTTAAAAACCTTAGACTTTCCAGAATTTAAAAATAAGTTATTTACGTGGTGCTTAGCTCGTTTATATTATAATGTTAATGAGCATTTTGACAACGCATCACAATGACATGGATTTATAATGTAATTTAATTTCATATTTTTATTTATTTTGCATGACATTGATATATTTTTTGGACATATTTAGTTATTATAATTTTCTCTTTTCTTTCTAAGCATGACATTGATACTTACCTACTATTATTATTCACTATATTCTTGATTATTATTGACATTTACGCGCAACACACATTTCAAAATTTGAGAATAAAATATGATTAATGACATGCTATAGAATCAAATTATTGTACGCCAACCACTGGCTGATTGTGAAGATCTTACCTTTGTATTATAACTATTTTGTACTCACTTTCATACAATAAATTATTTTGTATTTTGTATTTGTATGGGATAGTTGTCTCAAAATTAAGAGGTCCGCCAAAATCGCCAATACTCTGGAAATATTAAAGATAATGTTTTTTCCTTTCATAAATTTGAAGTTAATAAACCAAAGTACGTACCCGTCTTACAAATAAAGAACCTTGCTTTTTGTACAAAGACATATAAGGTAATTTCAAAAAGTGGCGCATCTAGCCGGGGTTTTACCCTAGAGGAGAACGGTGCGAAAGCGGGAAATTCGGCCATCCAGACATACAAATGATGCTTCAGCTTGGACCGTGATTATTAGAAAGAGAGAGTGCTTCAAGCGACACTGCCGCGAAAACACTCATCTTGAAGGACTCCCGAGAGTTCGGAACATGTCGCCCGTAGTGACATTTTATACGTGAATTTAACTGTCGAATTTTAATAGTACATTACTACACAGGCCGGGAAGTAAGGGGTTGCCGGCCGAGTACATATAGACGGCCGAGAGTAGCGAGTTCGGATAGTTACGAGGCTGGCAAACCCTTTTCACGCCGAGGTATGTATTTTGTCAAAAATTTAAAAACTCCAAGAAATCAAACTTTAATTGTCATGGCTGACCGCTGTGATCCTGTGCCACAAATTGTGGAATGGAAATTAAAAAAGACCATCTTGCAGGCCAAGGCCTCTAATTTTGTATGAAATGCCATTACGGGTCTCTCGTCTCGCTGCGCCCGAAATGGGACACTTCGAAGCCCACTATGAAGAACACACAATATTTCATTGCATGTTTGAGAAAATATTATTTCATCAGAGATGCTAACTTGTGTTTCTATATATTATTTAAAGCAATGCCGCGTAGTTTCCGTGTCTATCACCATACACACACACACACACACACGCACACAATTTAGCCATCTAAAACTAGGCATATAAGTTGTAATGTGTATTTTGCTATCTTTGTACACTTGTATAGATACATAGGTTTAGTATTTAGAACGACGAAACTGGGCCCTGTAACGCAGGGTTTCCTAGCTCAGGACACAGGGTCGTGATTTATATTGTAATGTTGCCCTTATACAATAAACTTTTTTCACTTTTTCATTTTCATTATGCTCTCAATATGATTGCTAAATATAAACCCTAATTTACCAAAATTGTAAGTTAAAATATGTGTATCTTGGGTTCCGTGGAGTTTGGGACGGATCGGCGGTGTGGGACGCTACCTGAGTAGACACACAAGCACCGTCCCACCTCCAACGGAATACCTCTAATGCGGCTGCAGCAGCGGAAAACGCAGAAAATTGGAAACTTAACAAACATAGAGGCCTCGGCAGAGAGTACAACTTTGTACCTATACCTACCCTTTGGCGTCGAGACCCTTGGTCCGTGGGGTTCGCATAATATTTACGGAAATTGCGAAACGTCTCGTTGACGTGGTGATCGAGAGCGCAGCGCTGAGGTTTTCTCGCGTAACGCCATCAGCACGCCTAACATGGGACGAGCGCGATATACTCTCGATTTTGCTCGCACCTAACCTAACCTAACCTATACCTCTTTTTCTAAGTGTACTAATAAGAGAGACGGATAGCGCGAGAAAAATCGCGTATCGCGTGCAGCATTGCTATCCAGCGAGGAAATCGCAAGCATCCTTGAGCGCCTTTTTTTTTTATTAATGTAAATTATGATCTTGTATATGCTGTAGAAGTGATTTATTTTAAGTTTATGAAACGTGCCCTGTATGTTGGTTCAAAGTTTAGCGTACGGTAAGCCGATTTTATCTAAGATTTTCCTCCAATTTCGGCGAAATTGTCTGGCTTCTATAATTTATTATCTTCGAGACACTAATCCTTTTAGATTGTGTTAGACCTTTTTTATCCAGACATGAATATATTTTGCCTAATAAAACTAATAGTTTCTTTTGCAATCCCCATGGTTAAAAAGAATTTTAAAAAAGGCCATGTTTATTAGATTAGCGAGGCGATCAGCAGCGCAGGGCCGGTCTATGCACAAGCGTGCGCGTTTTTACACTCGCCTGACAGCTCGCGTCTCGAACCGTAGCACGCGTGTCCTGTCCAGTCACTTGGATTTAATTTTACCCTCGCTATTATATTAATACATTTGAGTGACTACATTTTTCAGGTTTTCATAGGAAGTTTTAAACTTTTAACAAATAGCCTAAAAATATTTTTTGGCTTCAGAATTGTGTTTGAACAATAATAAACACTCTAAAGTTTCCCAATTAAGTTGAAAATTTTGAATCAACGAGGCTGTTGAAATTATTGTTTTACTTGGAGTGAATTGGACTGATTTCAGCTTTAGTAAACGGGTTTTCTATATCGTTTGAATAGAAAAAAAACACATCACCAGTTTATATACGTTCTACTTCTGCACGGCTAGCATGCGACGGCGCGCGAGCTCTCTCGATTTTTCTCGCACTATCCGTCTCTTTCTCATTAGAACACTTAGAACAAGAGATATAGTGCGATAAAAATCGAGAGTATGTCGCGGTCGTCGCATGCTAGACGTGCTGGGGAGTATAATAGTTTCTCCAGAATGAGAGGGAAATACATACATATAGGAAAAACAAACATATGTACAAAATATAACGATACTAGTAGGTACCTACCTACTTGCGTAGTTCTTATGAGAGCAAAGATATTCTTGTTATATTTGCTATTGATTTAATAGTACCAGATGCTGAACTAATAAAATAAATCACTGGTATTTAATAATACTCTGCTAATGATTTATCCAATCATTACCTCAAGGGTGAATTTTACACAAAGTCACCCATAGGGCAATGGAGAGGGGTATGTTGGAAGTTTCTCTGGGTGATCGCATCAGAAATGAGGCTATCCGCAGCAGAACCAAGGCAACCGATATAGCCCTCCGAATCGCTAAACTTAAGTGGCAGTGGGCGGGGCACATAGCACGTAGAACCGATGGCTGTTGGGGCGGAAAGGTTCTCGAGTGGCGACCACGTACCGGAAGGCGCAGCGTGGGTAGGCCCCCACAAGGTGGACTGATGACCTGGTAAAGGTTGCTGGAGTCCGCTGGATGCGGGTGGCGCAGGACCGGTCACTTTGGCACTCTTTGGGGGAGGCCTATGTACAGCAGTGGACGTCTTTCGGCTGATATGATGATGATACAACAATAAACTACATTGCGAACGTCCTGTGTTTCCTTTAATATCGGTAATAAAAATAACGTACTTACAAACATTTAAGATTCTTGGAAATTAAAGTACATAGTTGATATCTACGCTCATAAGCAATAAATTCGCACCATTTACTCGTGTCGAATATCGGCGTATGCAACCAGACGCAATTCAATTTCACCATTTCTAATCTATCGGCTGCCTCCAATATTCCTCTCCAGTTAAATATACCATACGTACGAACTTCCACGCCTTCAAAGGCAGCCAAGACGTCCTAGATCCGGACTTAACCCGTTCTAAACGACCTAACTAACTACTAGGTCGAAGTAACTTATACCCTTTTATAAAGGCTGGGTGGAACTAGGCTAACTGGTAGTCTGAACGCATTCAACTTTACCCTTTGAGAAGGATTAGTTGGAAGTTGAGTGTTAAATATTTATTTAGTTCTAGATAAGATGAAGCGAATTTACATATCGTTTTGACTGTTTTCCGTCAAAGGGATTGTTCTTGATTTATCTCCGTGTATAGACAGTAATACGGGTCAGACCACTTCTAAGATTTTGGTATATTGCGGGTAACCGCCATCAATATTTTCGGCAATATTACTTCCAAGTGGGAAAGTCAGCAAATTGAGATTACTTGAATTGGCCGAATTACTTCAAAATAGTCTATTCCTAAAGCGACTCTACCGTCCTTGGTATAAGATTACAATTTCAATGACAGTTTTATGAAGGGTCAGTTACATTAAATAATCTCAACCGTATTAACTGCATTAAATTAACTTTCCTTACAACCACCCAGAAAGTCCGTTCTGCACGCAGTTGAAAGATTTTTTAAATCGGATAAGTGGTTCCGGAGATTATCCATTACATACAAACTTACAAAGCTACAATTTAATATCACAAACACATCGTTTTTATAATATTCATCATCATCATCATATCAGCCGAAAGATGTTCACTGCTCCACATAGGCCTCCCCCATAGAGTGCTAGAATGACCGGTCCTGCGCCACCTGCATCCAGCGGACTCCCGCGTCCTTTACCAGGTCATCAGTCCACTTTGTGGGGGGGCCTACCCACGCTGCGCCTTCCGGTACGTGGTCGCCACTCGAGAAAATTTCCTCCCCAACGGCCATCGGTTCGGTTATGGTTTTATAATATTAGTATAGGCTAATTAACGATCTCAGGGCGGGCTCATACTTCGCCCAAAGGCTGGGCCTGGCTATCCAACTGGGAAACGCGGCGAGCGTGTTGGGCACGATGCCCCGGGCAACATTGGGGTGTGTCGAGGGTAGCCAATTTTGTTTCTTATAAGTTTTTCTTTGTTATGTCAATGTACAATTATTAATAACCGATATAAAACATGATACTTTGTAATAAATCTCTGTCAAAAATGTCATTTTTGGTACAAGCTTTTATTGCCGACTGTACTTTTCTGTATACCATCATCAACTACTGATTGATACTATTCAAACGAGCCCAAACTCAACAAGCTACGTCGGTTAAATGCTGAATTCCCATGGCCACATTCTGTCTGCATCATCAGATCAGCTCGATGGTACCATAATATTGAATTGTCATCCAAACTATGCTATTACCCAAAATTTTAGCTTAATCGGATAACGGCAAGTGACTGAAAAATTGATGGCAAATTTTGACGGACAACTTACATACTTACCCATATATTTACATACGAACAGGTCAAGTTAAAATAAAGCTTGTAAAAGTGAAATTAAAAGATATTTCAAAAAACCCAACTGCTTTTTCAAATTTTATATCCTATGTCACTCCCACGATTAAAAGGAATCCAACTACACCTCATATGTCGAAATCCGTCAAACGGGCAGGGCGTGCCGAAGAATAAAGTCACATACATACATACATACCATACCTTTGGCAGTCGGGTAAAATGGTATCTATTATGTGGAGTTTTCGTAACATATGCATTTCAGCACGCTACAGGCTATGAAGGAATACACGTCTGAATCCGTTCCGTGTGTGCAGTTAGCTTTGAATAAAAGATTGCGCAAGATAGCATGAGAAGAAGATGCTGTTTCTTCATTGCTGAGGGTCGTGACAACCTCAGACGTCTTGCACCACATTCCTCCAAGCATCTATTGGTGAGGTAGGGCACAGCGAAATGTCATCCCACTCGAATGTGGAGCAGCCCAACTGGGGAAGTACCTCCGCCTTGCAGAAGACCACAGCACAGCCATAATAACACTACTACTTGCTCTGTAGTAGTGTTGTGTTCCTGGAGATGAGCAAGATCGCCAGAGCACCCGAGGATGCGTTGTGTTGAGAGCGAGGGAATTTGTTCCTTCAGCTGTCAACACGGCGAATCTTAAAACATATCAAGGGTCGGCAACGCCCATGTTACTCCTTTGGAGTAGCATGTGTCTATAGGCTGCGGTGTCCGCTTACCATCAGGCGGGCCGTACGCTTGTTTGCCACCGTCATTGTATATAAAAATAAAGCGTTTCTATTCTGCGCTATAAGCGGCTGCTAATAGGCCTGAGCGATGTTTGATGCTGTAGCTTTCTCAGTATCTGTCTACCAACCCAATAGGAGCTCTTCTTCTAGGTTCCTGAAGAATACGAAGAATCTCTGCAAGATATGTGCAATCTCTCAAATTAACGGACAAAGATCTAAAACTTACGTGGCGTTAACAACTATTTTTTTTAATTCAGGTTAAATTATACCTGTAAATCTTGCTCACAATGTGTCCAAAACGTGATACTATTAATTTTTCCCTCTCCCGCCGCGTGCCACCACGTCCGTCCGTAGGTCCTCACAAGTACAGTAATGCACAAAGTTGTCTACCAATTTTGAACCCCAATTAACAAAGAATAGAGTCGAAGTAGAGTAGACAGCATTCTTGGCTTACTGTACATTACGAACTGCCCGCGATGGGAGATTACGGATGTAATGTCATCTCGGAAATTTACGATCGGTACGTCCAAGTGTTTGAGGAGTTTACCGAGCGCGGGATTGATTTGTTCGGGGTGATAATTTGATAATTAAGTGTTCATTTGTTCACAGCCGATGTTGCTGGTCTGCTAACATAGTCGGAGATAGTTGAACAATGACTACATTATGTTTTCATTTTCATCGTTGTTTTACGGCTCGTTTAATCGTCAGCAGACACTGCAACCTATAGATGGAGGAATATCTATGCAGAGGAGTCAAGGTGCGTAGCCGAACCATTATTGATTTGAGGATTCTTTGTGTCGATAGCTTGAAATAAATGCATTTCCCTCACTCTCAGCGTACCCTCGGCAGCTCTGGCGACTCACTCAGAAAACCAAAATCTAGCCACGTAGCAAAAATATCATCACAATCATCATCATCATATCAGCCGAAAGCCGTCCACTGCTGGACATAGGCCTCCCCCAAAGAGTGCCAAAGTGACCGGTCCTGCGCCACCCGCATCCAGCGAAATCCAGCAACCTTTACCAGGTCATCAGTCCAGCAAAAATATGTACAAAAAGCTAAACATGTTTTTATTATTCTGTAATAAAAATAATTATCTAAAATAGCATCGTGAGGAAACCGGTCTAATGCCAATAAGGTCTAGTTTTCCCTCTGGGTTGGAAGGTCAGATGGCAGTCGCTTTCGTAAAACTAGTGCCTATGCCAAATCTTGGGATTAGGTATCAAAGCGGACCCCGTGCTCCTTTAGGGGCACAACCGGGAATAACGCTAGGAGTAATATTGATGATAATTATCTAAAGTAACAGAAGCACAGCAAATTAAATAGGTGGTAAAAGTTGTTAACTAATAATTCCTTTTCTTTGTAAGAATGTAGGTATATTAGTGACATCTTTATAAGACTTATAACAACTTGATTAAAGTTATTTGATTCACTTTCATCTTTGTTACTCTTAATAAACTCGATGTACCTTTGAAAACCCTCATTTAGGAGTAAATTTCAGAACTTCAACAATTAATGTTGGTAGTTAATATATGTATTAATGTTTTTTTATGAAACTAAACTGTAAAGTTACACTTTGGAGCTTCGCAGGACAGCGACTGGATTAATTAGAATGTATTCAGTGCACTCTTAAGATTACCCCTAAGGGATAAAATGTAAGTATATTTGTATAAAATGAATTGACATTAAATTTGTTGATTAAAAACTAAATGATTTAGAGTTGTCGCTGCTTAGTTTGACGTATATTTCGTTAGAGATGGTGGAATAATATCCAAAACCACTTCCCCATCCGTTTGCAAATGCATAGGTAATTTTCTTCTACTTCTACACTAATATGTCATATCATCTACACTATGTTTGTTTGTTTGTTTGTATTGAATAGGCTCCGAAACAACTGGACCGATTTGAAAAAATCTTTTAACATTAGAAGCCGACATGATGCCTGATGAACATGGGCTACTTTTTACCGCGGGAAAAATGCTTCATTCGTACGGGAAAACGGGTAATAGGACAACGGGTAGTAAGAATTATCCGCGCGTTACTAAACGTGCAAAGCCGGGCCGGGCAGCTAGTATTCAATAAAAATATACGGCTTAAACCGTTGTTTCTTTTTGCAAGTAAAATCATAATCATTGTCATCATATATTAGCCGAAAGTCGTCCACTATATGACATACGAGTGGGCCCGCTCATTGAGGCACAAGTAATAGTATTTTATGTAATCGTTATATAATGTATGCTTTTTAAGTCGAGTACCACGTGCTGAGTGGCCTAATTAAGGTACGAGACTTAAATAATTGTTATTTAACTTAATTTGCACCTATGGACTCTGTCTGGAATAAATAATTTTCATTTCATTCATTTCATTTCATTTAATTTTCATTTCATTTCAATATTTTATGCAATCGTTATATAATGTATGCTTTTTCAGTCGAGTACCACGTTTAGGCCACGTAGCTTGCTGAGTGGCCTAATTAAGGTACGAGACTTAAAAAGCTAATTATATAACTATTGTATACAATACTTTTTCTACGAGTCAACTGAACTAATTAAACAAACTTGGTATCTATTGAAAACGAAGTGCAACCAACGGCTTTTTCTTTTTTGTGCGTTGATGACCTTTTGACTTTCTCATGACGGCGTCCTATTGGTCAAATACATTATAGTTCAGTAAAGGCGTCACGTGATTGGTCCATTTCATTTTAGTGGTCTCAACAGTTACGAAATGTTGAAATGGGAGTTCCATAGTAAAAAGTATGTGATTTAATTTTTGTGTACGAAGTCTTGATTCAAACATTACGAGTATAAAAAATAAAATACTGTACACACTTCTTGTGACTATCGAAAGATGAGATTTGATGACCTAGGTTAATAAAGTAGAGACTTAGATCTTGAAAGCTGGCGATAATATTTTAAATATAAATATTTTTTGTTTAGTCTCTTTACCAGCTAGGAAACAAACTGTTCCCTTTATTCCAAACGAGCACTTTGTGGAATCTGTCTGGAGCCAAACAAAATGGGGCGGTAATATTGTATTTTGTGCCTTTTGGATTATTGGATTGTTTTAATATACTTACTGCAACCAGTTTAATCCTAACAAGGTTTAATTCTCCGGATACCTTCGATTTCCATAATTTCATTTGCCATAATGTTTACCATAATTATCATTTTACATAAAATTTATTTTCTCTGAAACCGTATTTTCAGGATAAACTATATAACCTTTGTATAGAACTCTTTAGGGTTAGGTTTGTTTTATAAAAATCCTGAAAGTAAACAGTCTCTGAGAAAAACGCATTAAGTTAAATGATAATTAAGGCAAACGTTACTAATATAGCAAATTAAATTGTGGATTTCATTAGTAACCCCTAATTTCCCCCCTGAGTTGGAAAGTTAGATGGCACTTGTTTTCATAAAACTAGTGCCTACGCTAAATCTTGGGATGCCAAAGCGGACCCAGTGTTCCTTCAGGGTGCGTACATCATCCTCATTTAGACTAAATTAGATGTCAAAGCCCTGGGTTCGCTTTGACATCTAATCCCAAGATTTGGCCTAGGCTCTAGTTTAACGAAAGCGACTACCATCTGACCTTCCAACCCAGAGGGTAAAACTAGACCTTATTGAGCTTTCCCCAGGATGTTTTTCTTCACCGAAAAGCTGGTGGTAAATATTCCGTACATAATTTCCGAAACAGTGATGATACAAGCCGGGATTCAAACCCATGACCGCCGCTTGATGACCGACGCATGCCACAAACACAAGGCTACCGTAGGTTATGTTCCTTTAGAGTACAACTGGGCAAAATGCAAGGACGATATGTTCTTTAATTTCAAAACGAATTAATATTCTGTATTCCGTTTAAGTATATTAGTTATCATTTTATTATTATTTCACTATCCCATTAGAAAGAGGAAGGACAATGACGGGGCCAGTTGTTTCACAAACGGTCCGTTAATGTAAAGTTAGTTAAAACTTTGTTATTTGTCAGTTCTCTGCTGTAGCTGGCGCAACACGCATGCCATTCGAAGTTTTCGTTTGATGTTCCTGGTGTGACTAAGGCGCACACACTGAGCGGTGCGGAGCCGCGGAGTTACAGCATCATGTCCCGTCTAGGTTGATTACCTACTTCGTGATACAGAATTCCAATTCGCTGGACCGCGTGCCGATGCCGCCGCGGCGGGCGGTGCCGCACCGCTCCGTGTGTTCCTCGCCTTACGCGGCGTCCTAGGTGAACCTCCTGGCTGGCCCGTGTCCTACGTAGGACGTAGCAGGCGATTCAAAGCAAACGGAATTGCGAAGCGTTCCGATGCGGTGACACGCAAATGCAAAGCGATGCGGTGCGGCACGGCGGCCTTGGCTGTTATTCACTATGCGGTAATGCGGCTCACCCCGCCGGTCACCCGTCACGAAACTAGACCTCTACCTACGCTTAGTTACTAACTAGGCTTCGCGGTGTCAAGATATATTTCTCGGTGAGCGTTGAGGTGAGCAGGATTACCATCGCCGCTGACGTGCCACATTCGCGCGAAAATATTACAAATAGAGATGTACCGACTAGTCGCCGACTATTCGGGAAAGCCAACTATTCGGCCTCATTTGTAGTCGGCGACTAGTCAGCAAAATGTGCCGATTAGTCAGCACTTTAGGATCACAGGAAAACGACGAGTAGGTAACTTTTATTTTTGTTATGGTGGAGAAATGTTAAATACTCGTAGTGTTTGCCTTTTTACCTTGACCACCGCGAGAAATAAGTACCTAGCACTGGTTACACCTCACTTCACATTAATCACCGTCAACATCGTCCAAAAATGTCCACACACGCGCTTTTTTGTTGAAATTTATACAAATCAATTGCTCTAGTCGATAGTTTAATCACTTTTTGTTTTATTTTGCTCACGAAATGAAACACGCCGGTAAAATGTAAACAATACTTGTTACGACGCGAACGCATGCGGACAGCGCGACTTCAAAGCAAAACGAAGCTTCCCGATTGCATTCCCGATTGCAGCCGAAGTCCACGATCGGCCTAGCCGACCTTCTAGGCGGCCGACTAGTCGGTCCATCTCTAATTATTTGTAACCAACCGAGCGTCGCGCCTCCCGCATCCCGCGCCTGTATTGGTAACGTACGATAGCTGTCGCCTGTTTGTATCTTTCGCGCCGCGCTGCGGCTCTTCGCATTCGCGAGGATTTCGCTCACCTAGGTAGGACACCGCGTTAGGGATATCCCCACTGTCTTAAATCGTTAAGCATGTTTGTACTAACAGTATAATGACTAGTATCTCTGTGAGATGTAGACCTTGCAAGCCGGTCATTATTTATTTTATTTTGGGAACTGAATCAATCAACAAAATCTATATATCAAATTACTAGCTTCTGCCCGCGACTCCGTTCGCGTGGAACTCGTTTTCACCCCCCACTTCATCCCCTTGGGGGGTGATTTCCGGGATAAAAACTATCCTTTGTCCTGCCACAGGACTCAAACTATCTCTATACCAAATTTCATCCAAATCGGTTTAGCAGTTTAAGCGTAAAGAGGTAACAGAGAGACAGACAGACAGACAGACAGACAGACAGACACACTTTCGCGTTTATAATATTAGTATGGATAAAACCCGCTCACAAAATTTCGCGAGAATCGGTTGAGAAATGCGACCTGTAGAGGAGAACCACCGGACAGCGGGACATCTGGACACCCGGACATACCAAAGGAAATTTGGTCCAAGCTGCAGCAAATGTTTGTCCGCTTCGCTCTCTCGTCCAATAATCCCACCTCGTGTCATAAGCCGTTGGTCAAGTCATTGCGTCACCCTTGAAATGCAATATCCTCGTAAATTGCTGCCTATTGACATCGCCGGTAACCGCGCACGTGACATTGTTCGCCGGCTTCGGGGAGCAATTACAGATTTCCACGTACCACGTTATACCTGTCTAGCCTAGTTAAGGCGATAGTCTCCAACTCCAACACAACATTATGAACTTTAGGTATAGGTGCAATTATAGCGTAGAAATACTTGTTGAACGAAGTTCTCTGTTTCAGGCCTTGGGGCCTGAAGAGAGAAGTAGAGAAGAATTTTGGCCCAAGGCTTGGGCCAAAATTAATTGTCGTTTCATTTTATCGAAAAGAAAAACATACAATGGAATAAAAACAGTCTCGCGACTTCTAGGTACAGCTCAGAGCCACTAGTTGATCTTTTGTTATTAAAACTAGTGCCTACGCTTTAGGTTAGGTAAAGAAAAAACCGGGTACATTAAGAAACTAACGTATATCAAAGCGGACTAGAGCATATTCGATGAGGAAATTCAAAATCTTAAAATAATAAGATTAAGCCTTTATCGCTGGAAATGTAACATATTGATTTTTTCTCTGAAATAAACAGTTCAAATTATTTATTTTTTAATATGTACTCGTCGAAATCGATTAAAAAACTCAGTAACCGCAGTCTACATAGTTTCAGCAATGGTTTAAAGCGAATACGATCGGCCGCAAACAGTTCGAATCCCGGCCAAAGCCGCATCAAACCCTTTGGGCCGAATCTCAAATATTTTCTCTAGTAAAAGCAGTGGCCACAGGTAACTACACAAACAGAGATGCATGCCGCAGTGAACATTGTCAGAACAGTAAGTCTATAACCTTACTAACAAACCAAGCAATACTGCCTCAATTTGAATTCCGGCTGTATTTCCGGAATCATACAAGCTTGGTGTCTTCAAGGCAAGAGTGAACAGGCATTTTCTGATGACTTTCCATCAGGTTAGACGAAGGTAAAGCATAATAAATAATAAAAAAACGAAAGGTAATTTGCTAAATAAAAATAAAATAAATAATTTATTGATAAGACATAATGTACATCAGTTTTACTATCATCATCATCATCATCATCATATCAGCCGAAAGACGTCCACTGCTGGACATAGGCCTCCCCCAAAGAGTGCCAAAGTGACCGGTCCTGCGCCAACCGCATCCAGCGGACTCCAGCAACCTTTACCAGGTCATCAGTCCACCTTGCGGGGGGCCTACCCACGCCGCGCCTTCCGGTTCGTGGTCGGCACTCGAGAACCTTTCCACCCCAACGGCCATCGGTTCTACGTGCTATGTGCCCCGCCCACAGCCACTTAAGTTTAGCGATTCGGTTAAGGTTAAGTTTAGTTTTACTATAGACTAGATCAAAAAACTAGCGGGACCAAATTGGATACTTGAAGCTCAAGACCGTCAAAAATGGCAATCTTTGGAAGAGGCCTTTTCCTGAGAGGGGTTCCTGATACTAGCAGTATATTCTACCAACAAAATGTAAAAAAAAAATAAAAAAAAAAATGAATAAATAAAGAAGTAGAATAAATAAACATATAGGTATATATTAAAAAGTGCACAAATGTAAAAAAAGGGAAATAAAAGGCTTTTTATTTTATTTATTTATTTATTATAGACTAGAAATAATTTGGAGATTGTTAAAAAAAAGCGACATTTTTCCTTATACTTACTCGCGAAAGCTAGGTATCATTTGATCCATGCGATTGAAAACAAGATGTGTCTAGAAAGATTTGACGTATTGTTGAAAACCCACCGGTTTCAAAGCATAAGCAAAGCAAAGCATTCATCGGCACAGGTATTGCGTATATACGTCGTCTATCAAGCTTTATCGATTCGCACAGGTTTTTAAGGGATAAGGTACATGAAACTCAACGTCGTTCTGTATAGCTGCGCCATCGACGTAAAAGTGCAGATGCCGCGGCTCCGTGTTCACTTCCTTACTTGCTCATACGTTAAACGCGAAACTCACATACAGCCGTGGAACAAAAATGGCGTTGGCGTGTTGGCGTTGGGTAATCCTTACTAATATTATAAATGCGAAAGTGTGTGTGTGTTTGTTTGTCCTTCTTTCACGTCACAACGGAGCGTCGTATTAATGTGATTTTTTGTATGGTGATACTTTAGAGGCTGGAGAGTGACATAGGCTACTTTTTCCAGCGGAAAAACATCTAATTCCCATGGGAAAATTTAAATATGTTGCATTTTCCTATAATCACGCGGGCGAAGCCGCGGGCATCAGCTAGTACTTTATAGTTTATAGCTTTTTAAATATAAATCGTTATCATCCTACTGTAAATGAGAGAAGACTGCGCCATATGTTTGCCGAAAGAGATTGGCTGCAGCGTACTCGACTCGAACTTACCCGAGCGTGTGTTGGTTATATGTAGTTACCTCTACTTACTAAAATATACGCTCATCGTGCCTGCTAACTAATAATGGCACTAATTAACTTTTCCACATCTATTCGCCCAAACGTATCGACTTGACATCGTTCCTAGGGTTCCAGCACGTCTAGCACACGACGGCCGCGACATACTCTCGATTTTTATCGCACTACACCTCTTCTTCTAAGTGTTCTAATAAGAGAGAGACGGATAGTGCGAGAAAAATCGAGAGAGCTCGCGCGCCGTCGCGTTCTAGCCGTGCTAATTCAACAAGGCGTATGGCGCAAAATATAAATTGCTTGTAGGAAATTGGCGCAAGACATTTGTGGTAAACACGATCCTCAGCAATCAGGAAACGACTAAGAAGAAGGAAAGAAGGAATCTTATAGTATTGTCATGTCCATGTCCATCTGTCCGTCTGTCCATTTGTCCATCTGCGACAGCTCAATGACCCTTACTACTAGAAAGCTGTACTTCGGCATGAGTATATATTTAAAACTAACACGCCGTAAAGCCACCGCTGCCGCCAAAGTAGGCTTCAAAGTCCTAATTTTTACAGTCGCATGCGCTCTCTTCCACTCGCGCCCAGCCTCGTGCTTAGAATGAGTGCGCACGAGAAACCATCAATCCATACTATCCATACTAATATTATAAATGCGAAATGTGTCTGTCTGTCTGTCTGTCTGTCTGTTACCTCTTCACGCTTAAGCCGCTGAACCGATTGAGATGAACTTTGGTATGGAGATAGTTTGAATCCCGGGGAAGGACGTAGGTTAGTTTTTATCCCGGAAATCATCCCCTGACGGGGTGAAATGGGGGGATGAAAGTTTGTATCGAGCTACGATATAAACGAGTTCCACGCGAACGGAGTCGCGGGCAGAAGCAAGTTGATGCATATTATATTCGTCTTGGTAGTTAGTTGAAATAGACCCCAATTATTTTGATATATGATGGTATATGACATTGATGAAGCGATCGTTTGCTATTAGGCTAATTGAGAGATATCGCTGTATTGAGGTGATATGTTTACAATTTGAAAGATACCATCGCCATGTTAGGGAGAATTGCTGTCTTAGTCGATTTATAACAGAATTAACAAAATCAGCGTTTATTCTAAGGTTTGACGAAATAGGGCCTAAAGATATTGAATACATGTATTAGGTTGTAGCTTTGTAGAAAGTTTGTATTTAATGGGTAATCTCCGGAACCGCCTATCCCATTTCAATAATTATTTCACCTGCGTGTAGAAAGTGCTTTCTGGCAAAACGACGTTTAGGCTATATTTTATCCCGCGGGTTGGCCTGCGTTCTTTGCTATACCCGGGTGAAGTCGCTAGGCACTGTACAAAAATTATTGAATATTTTTTCCTTAACCGAATGTGTCCTTTTGATTTCTGGTACATCACAAGGTAGATCAAAATACGGTATAATTTTAATTATTTATATAAGTACCCATAAAACATAAAAACGTTCAGATACCTAAACTCCGTTACCAACAAAACAATTAAAATCATTGTAGCTATAATAACGAAGTTTCTATAGGATGTATTTCAATTACGGACCATTTGTTAGGTTTTAATTAAGTCGTAATAAAATAATTAATTCCACGGGCCGAATATAAAAAAAAATTATAATTTATTATGGTCACGCCAGAGGGCTCTGATTGGGGGAGATAGAGTGGACGTGGAGGAATCCTCAATGAGGGTTGGAATACTTATTTGTGTTCATTTAGACATGTGTTTGTTGAGACTGGAGGGCTATTTATGTACGTCGCTTCTGATCATAAACACATTTATGTGAGCGGAGATAATATTTTCATAACGAGCTTGTTAATGGAGGTTAGTTTTTCAAGCTAGCACCATAGTGCTAATAAAGTACGAGTCCCACTGACAGAGTCGAGCCGGAGCCCGTTCTATTACGTACAAAGGAATTTGAATCATCTACACACTAGGTACATATCACATTTGAATGAATCGTGCATCCGCTGCGAGTCGGCAGCTACCGACGCGGTCGATGGGGATTGTTACCAAATATGATTTGTATATGCTGAACAGATGGTTCAAATTCGTTTGCATGGCAATAGAATGCGCTCCGGCCCAACTCTGTCGGTGGGAATCGTGCTTAAGCTAGCAAGCTAGTGCGTCTCTCTTCGTGTAAACATATCTAGCTTTATTTCCAGGCTAGCGAGAAAACTAATAAGCTGGTGTCTGAATCCAGGATAGTTTAATAGCTTGCCTTTCTATTTTTGGATCTAGTAGCGCCCACCCACCACTGATTTCGCTGGCTGTGGCTTGTACAATAGCTTCGTGTGACCAGCAAATCTAGTATCCGTTCCGATAGTGACATATGGTACTGGCTGGCATCATGTAAACTGAACAGTACTAAGATGTTCCAAGTGTAGTACAGTATCTAGCTTACTATCCTTGCTTGAAAAACTAGCATCGTGCCATCATCCATCACCATATCAGTCGAAAGACGTCCACTGCTGGAGATAGGCCTTTCCTAAAGAGAGCCACAGTGACCGGTCCTGCGCCACCCGTATCATCGGACTCCCGCGACCTTTACCAGGTCATCAGTTGAGATTGCGCTGCGGTACCATCCGGTAACTATGTCCAGCAGCCACGTCTTTCGATCTATGTCCAGATCTATCAGCATTCAGTTTGAACCAGTAGTTTAAGAATTATAACAAGTCAAGGTTCCTTAATTGTGTCACTCACTCACTGACTGACTGACCGATCATCAAAACTCCAAGGCACTTCTAGCAGACACAGAAGCTTCAAATTTAGAAAACAATTAGTGTTTAGTGTATAAATCAAGGAAAAAATAAAATATTTTGCAATTTCGGTCCAGTTTTCTAGATACACCAACTGCATAAATAAGTTCGAAATTGTGCGCAAACGCAATTCTTCACAACAGCAATGAACAACATACTTTTTTCTTCATAATCCTCATTTTCATTGTGCGTAGACGAAATTCTTCAGCAATTCACCACACACGAATCTGTGTATGTTTAGCATATCACAATTCACTGACACGCGGTCCTCAATTCTTAGGTAAAGCCGGCCAGACCAAAATGTTGAGCTTACTTAATGTAGGTAGGCGACGCCCTCACCAACCTCCATGAAGCTGATTTTCCACCGGAAGGGCGAGACGAGACGAGGCGAGGCGAGAATTGAAATTTGTATGGCACTTACTATTTCCACCGAGCGAGCGCGAGGAGAGAATTGAAAATTTGCTATACGAATTTCAATTCTCGCCTCGTCTCGTCTCGCCCCTCCGGTGGAAAATCAGCTTTATGCTCGCGCGCTGGCAGGGCGTGTTGTGTTTTAATAGAATTGATTTTTCACTGCTTCTAGTTACTGTTAATGTTAATTTTAGTAATAATTTGCGCCCTTTAGGTTATTGCTATATATATATATATATACCATTTGGTTACTCGTGTATGTATGTTATAATATTCTGTGTTTTCTCCGTGCTTTTAATAATATTGTGCTATAAATATAAACAGTAAATATCCAAACCTGTGTGTTTTTTTTTACCGTCGGCGGCCCGCTGCCTGCACTTAGTCTAGTCATATTTTTTAGACAATTTAGATGCATTAAAAGAGACTAACATTCTAAATTGAATTTCAATACGATAAAGGACATTGTAGGTTCAAAGTTTTCGTTGGCAGGGTAGGTATACGGGCGTTTTCACTAAATTGTGCACCAGGATGAAAATTATGACTTTTTAAAAAAAAGTGTTTTTATGGTGAATGTTCTAATCTATTATGAAGTTTATTTTCTAAAGTTACTAAAACTGTGATGAGTCCCACCTAAATACGCTTAGTTTTTGAATTATTGATAAAAGAACCTGACAGTGTAGTCCAGACCGGTCAGTTTTGTAACAATGTTAATTTCGTTGACAAGCTTTAACTACAAAATTAATCCGCAATATTTTGCATTTGTTTTGCTGCAAATGACTTATATTTTCATATAAACAGGTCGTTTAATAAAACAAACAGTTATTATTGCCTGAAAATAAATATTAATGTCAGTTTTGTAACTATTGATACCATTATGTTAGTTATTTTGTTTATTTCGATCAATATTTTGAAAAAATCGTTTATAGATGCATTTTTTTTAATGTATATTTTTAGGTAGTTCTCTATAAAAAAGAAACCTTGGGTTAAAAGCGTATAGAAAACGAAATAGAGACCAAACAAAGCAACTCAGCAAGTGGGACAGTTACAAAACTGACAAGCTCAAAATTCTTAGGCTGGGGTTACATGATGCGGTAAGGTAATGAGAAAAATATAAATATATAAATTCTTTTTATTAAATAATAGGACAATGCGGTAATTATTTAAGAACAATCAGTCTTGCACGTACTTAATACTTTGAATTGGTGAAGTATGTTATACTTAGCATTACTAATCATTAATACTGCAATTTACTTAATTTACTTAAAAAAATAATCTCACTATTAACGACAGTCATATTATGTTAGATGTCAGTCATATTCTTAATATTTTAGTTAACCGTTAGTATAAATCTCACTTTTTTAATTAAATTAGTTAACCAACTGTTTAATCAGTTTTAAAATGTGCTACATTTGACACGTAACTTACCACAGAAGTAATAATCTAAATTAACAATCAAAAAAACATTCACACAGAATCTGTCGAAAGTATCGAAAGATTTGCTAGTATGAAAAATCTAATGTTACATAATATCGACAATACTCTCAAGAAACATTTCTCCGTAGCAAAAATATACATATTTTTAAAACACATAACTAAACACAAAATCTTAATAAACTTAGAAAAATCAGTACTAAAAGAGCACTTTTAGATACCTACACTTCACCTCAATTTAAACTAGCGTGAGTATTGAAATTCCTAGATGATCAGCTCAAAAAATTTTTAGACAAAATACACTGCAGTAATTTAGATATATATAATAACAAAAATTATATTTTTTTATAGAAATAACCTTAAAAATCGTAGAAAAAATGAAAATCCTAAAACAGTACCATTGGCAAGAGGTTGTATCTTAGGAACAAACATTTCAGAATAGTATTTTATAATATTTTTACCCCTAGCAAAGGCCCGTATAAAAAAGTTTTTACTTTGTGATGTGGAATTTTCTTTTCAACTCCAGTATTAAGAGGAAATGGATAAAGCCAGATTATTAAATTGTGTTAAACAGATGATAAAGCATGATCATATAGTATAAGAAGCTCTTTTGGAACGGACCCGGTCGTACCTACTAAGTTAAATAAACTCTAACAACAAGTACTTATTAACATGGAACATTGTTATACAATGTGCTATAAACTTTCTTCATACAATCTAAAGAACATTAAAAAAACAACCCTAATTAAAGACAACAATTAAAAACATTAGATGTTCGCGTTGGTTGGTTCTACATGTATTGTTTTGTTTGCCATCATTACTGGAAATAACTGTACTTACCTACTACGATTCTAACTACAACTAAAAATTAAATAATCTTCAATACTTTGATAAAATCTCGTGTCATGACTAAAATATGGAACTTTACATAAAAATTAAAGTTAAAAGTATGTATTCAACTCATGCGTTGTTAATAAGTTTTGTTTCTGTTTTTTTTTTCAAATTACTGAAGATATCGAGATTTCGAATGGAACGCCCATGTAATACCACCCTAATGACGTCAGTTTTGTAACATTGTCGGTCAGCCTATACGTAACGGAGCGATTTGTTACAAACCTGACGTCACGTAAAAACGTGTTCAGTGTTAAATTTTGATTATAGTAAAGTAGAAAACTACTTTACTATAATCAAAATTTAACACTGAACTCATCTTACATAATAAAACTATTATTTTTATAAAAAACAGCTACAAGCTTATATATTTACATCTATAATATATGAACATTATGTAAAAACTAATATTATTAAAGAAAATTGATCACAAACCGGACTGACGAAATGTGTACGGTCTGCAGTCCACTAACACAACTTCACTTAAGAACCTCCTGTCGCGTACTGGCGGTTTAAAATTGTTTGGTGACTGATCACGTGTTATTAATGTTGCCATTCCCAAAATTTCATGTGGATTAGTAGAAATTTCAATGTAGTTTTGATCGTTACAAACCTGACATGTCAGGTGGCATCAGTTTCAAGCATCAGTTTCATGTTATTTAAATTCAGTTTTTAATTCAAAAGCAGCAAGGTTCGATTCAAAACTTTGTTCATGTCCCGCGTAAGACTCTTTAGATTCTAGTAACATTTAAAACTCGACAGCTATAGTAGAAAAAAATTGCACGTTGTGACTTGCAAAACCATAAAGTTAGGGTGGGACACGTGAAAAATCGGTATCTTGGCTGTTTAAAAAATATATTATAATTACATTATGCTTATCTTAACTAAAACTATTGACGAAACCATTAGTTAAATATGTGTTCCATGGGTATAAATTATTAAACTCGGGATAAAATAATGCTTAACGGAGTAAAAAAATGTTGAACACGCGGGACATCAAAAAACGGGGGGTGTCCCTAAAAGTGAAAATGCCCATACTACATAAATAAAAATTCAATGTGCTATTTTCTCTTTTCAGAATAAGGATCACTGCAAGTTTCTGTCAACTCCTAATAAGAAATAATAAGGTAAGTAAGTAGATTGGTATTACTGTGGGTATGTTCAGTGGTTATCATTTTACTATTCAGTCTCTTGTTAATGCTCCCGATATTCAGAAATCCTCCTGTAAATATGATGAGTTGTCTATATGGTATTCGCATCGCCTACTTTTGAATGTAGTCTATATAAAATAAAATAAAAATAAATATAATTGCGGACTATTTCACACAAATCGACCTAGTCCCAAAGTAAGCAAAGCTTGTACTACGGGTACTAGACGACGACATGTATACTTATATAAATTACATAAATGAATACCTAAATACGTAGAAAATATCCATGACTCAGAAACAAATACTAGTGCTCATCACGCAAACAAATGCCCTTACCGGGCCATTTTCAGTGTTTACAACTCATCATCATCACCGCGACCTTTACCAGGTCATCAGTCCACCTTGTGGGGGGCTTACCCACGCTGCGCCTTCCGGTACGTGGTCGCCACTCGAGAACCTTTCCGCACCAACGGCCATCGGTTCTACGTGCAATGTGCCCCGCCCACTGCCACTTAAGTTTAGCGATTCGGAGGGCTATATCGGTTACTACTTGGTTCTGCTGCGGATAGCCTCATTTCTGATGCGATCGCGCAGAGAAACTCCCAACATAGCCCTCTCCATTGCCCTTTGGGTGACTTTGAGCCTTCTTATGAGGCCCATAGTAAGCGACCACGTTTCCGTGCCATATGTCATCACTGGCAACACACACTGGTCAAAGACTCTCGTCTTGAGACACTGCGGAATATTGGACGAAAAGATGTGCCGTAGCCTCCCGAATGCTGCCCAGCCGAGTCGGATTCGACGATTGACCTCTTTCTCAAAGTTGGACCTACCTAACTGAACAGTCTGTCCTAGGTATATATAATCGTCTACAACTTCGAGCGTAAAGTGTCCGATTGAAATGGGGGTTGGTACTACATGGAGGTTTGACATGATCTTTGTCTTATCCATGTTCATCCTTAGACCAACTCGCTCGGAGGCTTTACTAAGGTCATCGAGCATCGTGCTTAAGTCCTCCATGGTCTCAGCCAAGACTACTATATCGTCAGCAAACCGAAGGTGAGTGATGTACTCGCCGTTGATGTTGATGCCTAGCCTTCTCCAGTCTAGAGTCTTGAACACGTCCTCCAGTGCAGCGGTGAACAGTTTTGGGGAAATAACATCCCCTTGTCTGACACCCCGCTGCAGCGGAATAGGCTTCGAACTCTGATCCTGGAGTCGGACTGACATAGGGGCGTTCTCGTACAAACACTTCAGCACTTCGATGTAGCGGCAGTCTACTTGGCACCGTTGGAGAGACTGTAGTACAGCCCAGGTTTCGATCGAATCGAAGGCTTTCTCGTAGTCCACGAACGCTAAGCAGAGAGGCAGGTTATGAACCTCGGGGCCGTGGCTTTGTTGTGTTCTGCATGGGGGGTATATGCCATAATCGCCACGCTTGGCATGCGGGTTGGCGATCGCAGTGTTTCCACCGAACTCCAGGGATGCTGCTGCCCATCCCCCGGTGGTCCTGGTCGTAGTTTTAGGACATACCCGGGTCCAGGACATACCCGGGTCCGGTGTTTACAACTATATGACTTAAAATACTTCAATGCTATTTGAACAGACGGCATATCTTAATTGATAAATGTAAAACTTAAAACTGCAATCAAAAAACAATACCCAAAGTAAACAGTTCTGCAAAACTTTTCCATGTAGACAATATCGTGTATGATGTTATCGAGCGAAATGCAGATACACGCATTAGCATACCGCAGTGGCAAGCCATGCGTACGCGGCTTGTCCGGGTTCATTCCAGGTCGTGACATCCTATTCGCCAAGCAGCACTTGCCAGTCCTCCGAATCCGAGTTGATATATAGCTTCAATTATTTTTGTCATATCGGCCGTTTTGTATCAAAATCCGTAATAATTATATATTCAGTTGGCCAAATTTTTCATCGCACAATACGAATTCTTACATAATACAAATACTTACATAACACATTTATATAACACTCGTCCGTTTTCTTTATTTCTGGGTTATTCTCAAATCCCGCAGCAAGTATGATTTTTTTCTATTTTGCCTTAAGGTTGACCGGTAGCGAATGCCTTATGGTATGGCAATAAGTTAAGTGCGCCTTTTGTATTTGTAGCTTGTTACTGTGCAGTAAAGTTTTAAATAAATAAATAAAACCGTTAAAATATATTAGAACTAGGTACTTACTTCAACCTTTTTACACATTATCCTAGGTTTTTTGTAGGAAGGTTTGTTTGATTGGCATTTTTATTATTCTACCTTAAGATCGTAAAGTGAAGTTTTTTTATTACTGGCGCAAATAGACACAGTGCACATATCTGAAAAAAACCTTTTAAACTGTGGGCACCGAGTTCAGTGCTACAAGAAAGTATTCAAGAATCTGTCCAAAGGTTGCACATTTGATCAGTTGTAGTAGCTAAAACAAGAAACAACACAATATTAGACAAACTACATCATACCTACACATCGTTATATAGCTTTTAAGTTGTGCTTTGTTTTTATCTGATTTTTTTTTTACTGTCATAACGCGTCACAGCCATAGCGGGCACTGGCACGGTCTGGTGCGCATACGCCGCGGAGCGTGCACGGCTAGCACGGGCACCCTCGCTCGATTGAATTAATGCTAGGCCATAGGGTGCGCGGTGCTATAAGGGCAATGTTTACAGAATATGTAATCTGCTAGCTTGGCTACGTATTGCTACACGCTTTTATTTAGTTTCGTTTTGCATAATTGTATCTGTTGGCTACAAGTGTTGTAATTGATTTTAAATAGCAATTTAATTGAGTTCTATCCTCATGTTACTTTATAACGTAATATTGTTACCATATCGATAGTTTATAATCAAATTATTAGATATAATTAACTTTTTTTTTAAATATGAGACTCGAAAGTTTCATTAAATTATGCATTTTTTTATAGGATCCTTACGCTTTCACGACAATACTCGTAACAGCATTTTGCTAGGATTTCTATACAGCGGTTAAACTAATATAGTGTTGTGACGTCATGATACTATGTCAATTAGTATGAGCCTTTTCGGCTGCCGCCACCGATGATGTACGTCTTTGACTTGCATTGTTGTCTTCAATTTCAATTTCAATTTATTTATTGCGTATCACATTACAGAAAATAGATGGTAGGTAAATTAACAAGGTATTCATGTAACGCCCTGCAATGGCACTACAATAGATGGAGCTGATTATTGGAACAGGTTCCAATAAGACAGCAGAGTTATACCTAAACTTATAACATATATGGACTATTGATTCACATTTGTGGATTAACAGTGATTTCAACTGTTGGTTAAACATTTTTGGTTTATCGAGGCCTTTTATGTAATTAGGAAGATGATTGTAGTCTTTACTTGTCATGTAATGCGTATTAGACGTGACGAGTTTATATTTGGAGAACGGTGCTCTAATTTTGTGCATATTCCGATCGTTTCTTTTGATACTCGTTATCTGTGTGTATAAACCTATACTATAACCTATATTTCCGGACAAATTTACACGATTCAAGTATGAAAATGGAAGTAAGGGTGAGTATCTAATATTTGGCAAAATATGGCCTACAGGATTCCATTGGATTTATATTAGCTACGTGCTTGTTACGTGCTCTAGCGGTAGTTCGGCCCATATAAACATTTGTTCCTCTCGAAAACTGGTTCGAATGGCACTATGTTTTTTTTGGCGAGTAGAGCCAATTCTAAAGATAGGTTAATGTTTACAAAGTTTTTTACTTGACTGCTCGACGAACTAACTGTTATATATCAGATATCAGAAGATAATTTGAAAAAAACCTCAATAAGATGTTGCGAAGTATACAGGCCGAAGAACTTCTTTAGAACGTTTTCCGTCCGTCCGTCTGGAGAAATATACCTACGCTAATATTGGATTCTTAAATGCCAGACCCACCGTAGTACCGCCCGTACATACAAACGACAACACTGTTAACTGACCATCCTGTGTTTATATAGAACCTTATTACAATGCACTTAAGGTGTACCGATGGTCAGTTAGCTGTGTTGTCGATAGTACCCTAGTGGTACGGTGGGTATTTAATTTATTTATTTCAATCAGGGACTAGCTCGGTTCTGTCTTCAGCTAAACACCAGGCAGTAGGACAGAACATAACCTTTCAATGTTACACAAACTCCTTGTGTGTATAAAAAAGGCTATTTTTCCGTGACGTGGTTAAATATCTAATTTGCATAACTCAGCAAAGTCTTTTTGAGTTGTGACTTTCGATTGTAGAAATTTAATTTTAGTTAGTGCATTTTAAAACGATCATATTCATTAAATACTTAATTGTCGTCACATATATCCTTTTCACGACCCTTCTTACTTCTGCTAGTGGACATAATAAAAGTTTCATTTAAAATAACTTTCAAAATCGCGACTTATCCGCCCCTTCTACACGTGCTGTAAACTTCCAGTAAACGTTCCTTTGGCACGAGCACTCGCATGATATACTGCAGACTCCAGATTAATGCGTTAAGTTTTGTTCCGAACAGTATTCCGCTGATTATTATTTTCAGAGTTCATTTGTTGCTTCATTCTGCAACACCGTTGAGCGTTTGATCAAAACAGATCATTTGATCCCTTATTTTTTTCTAGCAGTAAGAAAAAAATACTTGTTCAATACGAATGCCAGGCAGAGAGTGATGGTAGGTGGACCAAAAAGGTGTCAGATTTGTGGCCACTTTTAGCTAAAAGGAGCATCGGCCGTCAATCAGCTCGATGGGTGGACGAATAGAGGCCTTTGCTCAGCAGTGGGCGAATCAGGGCTGAAAATGAGGATTCCAATACCTATGTAATTAAATAAACCATTCTAAGTAGTCGCTTTTATTCAAAATTAACTTGTAATTGGTCGTCAACTTGATGTCGCGTTATTTATACCCATGTTTGATATTTTTCAAGTTTCCTTCACTAGTCTAACAAATGCTCAAGTAAATGTTAAACTAACTAAAGTTTTACAAAATGATCCTATAGATTTGGCCACAATTGAGACAAATCGAATGGAAATCGTGGCGTCAACCGCTGCAAACAGATCGCGGTCTAGTCGGGCGATTTGCTTAAGACAACAGTTGGGCTTATCTCCATTACCAAACGGTATTCATTTAGAAGCGAATACGTCAGACGTCATTTACATTCACAGTGTTGTCGTGCGATTCTAGGCTGGTCGATTACGTAACGCATTATACGTGCGTCAGGTTGATCTAAATGTAAATTTTTATGTATGGCAGAATGTGTGAATGTTGGAATTGAATTGTTCTAACGCTCGTTCGAAATATTACGAGTTTACTCCTCTGGGGTCTAGTTATTGTCAGAATCTCTAGCTAATTCTGGCTAGCCATCTGACAATAACAATTTGGCGTCGTTCATAAATATTTGTACTGTCCCAAAGAGTCAAAAATTCTAAGCAACCTTATGTCCTTAACAATAAAATCGTGTTCACATGTTTTACCCGTTTGTACGTGCATATATTTTCGAACTCGTCCGCACATTGCTGGGTCAACAAGTTAAGGTGGTCGATGGATAGTACTGTTACCTATGGAGCCAGTAATGCAAGTCCAATTGTCAACAACTAATTTCAAGGTAGTGAAATATAGGAACCTGCAGTTCGATCACGTAACGCATTGTACGCGCGTCTGGTAGATCTAAATGACACTTTTTGTATGGGATTATGACATTTGAGTTGTCGTAACGTGCTTTAAAAAAAATTTCGACGTGATCAATTGAATTCAATTATTTTTAACCGACGAAAAAAACGGAGGAGGTTCTCAAGTCAACGCGTATATATATTTTTTGTTTATGTATGACCACGCCTAACTTTTTACAGAGTAGTCCGATTTTGATAAGAGATTGCTTTCTTTACAATACAATAAGTGGACGACCCGCGCGGGCAGCTGGTATTTAATGTGTCTGTAATGTACCTAAGTAATTTTGATTCGGCGCCAAACAATCAATGAACAAAGATTTGATTTGGTGTAACTTGTACTTGTTTGGAGTAATCTTTGTTCATTGATTGTTTCGCGCCGAATCAAAATTACTTAGGCACACTTACATTAATTTAAGAACTTAGTTATTAAGGTTAGTTAATTAAAAACTCAAAATAATTACAAAAATATATACTTAGGTATACTTACAATAGTTTAAGGACTTAGTTATTAAACTAAATAAAAAAGGTTTATTATTTTCTGCTTTTCAGTTTTTTTCGGTGGTTTAATTTTTTTGTTAAAAAGTTTTTATATTGATTTCATGTTGTTTATTGTTCACAGATAACAATAATGACATAAGGTTTCAAACATGAACCCTCTAAGGGTATTACAATAGCTACCTTTATTTTATTAATAAATCATCCTGTAGCTAATATCATAAATATATATACATATATTAAAGGATATAAGATAAAATAAACACAAAATGAAAATTTTAGCCTAAAGATCATCGTGGTGACGACATGAAATTGATCGCTATGAGAATTAGCGCATACCTACACGACTCAAATTAAAATGTTTTATTTCCGACCATAGATCCATATATATTGTAAGTTAGGAACATCTTGCCTTTTTTATTTATTTATCAAAAGTACCAAACAATTAACAATGTTATGTTACTCACCAAACTGCGATAACAGTTTGTTGGCGAGACCGCGCTCATTTTAACTAATAAATACTATGGTACTTATCTTAAATAAATCGCTGACAACCACACACAATAGAATGTAAAAATACACAATATTATACTGATTCGTAAATAAATCTTACTTTAAGGAATAATTAGTGAAAACGACTTTCGTAAAAAAAAACGTAGTTACGTACCCCTATAGGAAACGCTACACGTAAGAAATCGGCGGACCGCATGCAGGCCGGTGCGTGATTTCGGCCCGTGTGGATACGTGCCGGAAGCACGGCGGCCGGCCAAATTAAGGTAGCTCCGTACAAGATTTTCTGTGACCTTGCTTGGCCGTCCGGCAATTTCGTAGGTGTAGCGTTTCTTTCTAACGTGAGACATTGGAGCTGCGTTCCACACCGGACACTGTTTGCCATGGCCGCAGTTAGAACACGCTTGTCGCGGTCTGGAGCTAAAACGTGACTGTGTGGAATTTGGCTTAGCACTGTGAGCGAGGGATTAGGCTGTGCACTCTGGACATCATTCAGATAGGTGTGTACAGTTTTCGCCTTAATAGGTACAACACAATTCACAAACTCCTTTGTAACGGGTGTCTCAATAAGAGTGCACTATGAGTTACCCTATAAAAATACCTAATTAAAGGTTGAGTTTGCAATGAAATTGTGCTCTCTTACCGAGACACCGGCTACAAAGGAGTTTTATGCAAAAGACCGTTCGAAGATTGTGTCCTAGCTACCATTTTCTCTTAGCACAGGTACAACTAATATAATTCTATACAAGATAACATGAATATAATCGTGAAATCTACCTATCTATCTCCTATATCTATATTCTACTAAATCATCTACGTCCAAATTTGCGTTTTTTATGGGAAATGGCTTTCGGAATTTTGGTATAATAAAATTATACTTTCGAACAAATGAATTCTTGGCATTTTGGAGCGTTCCCGTCATTTACATAACGCAAAAAAAACCGGCTACAGAATCCTAAGCTTCTTTAATTTAAAAAAGCAAAACAGGCAAATATAGACATACTTATATTTTGTTCCGTGTATAAAAAATGGTTTGTATAGAATTAAATTTTGACGGAGGATGTCTTTTCAGTATGGACGAAATAAACCCGTAACCTTCAAAAGACTGACTAGTTACGTAAAACTAGTAATATTACTAGAAAAATTGACATTCCTCGTCAAACCGATAACTGTCGACCACATCGACAGAAACTGTATCGAAGAAAACGACAGATTTTAGTAGGAAAACGGGTTCAGTTGTGTCAATTGTCAGGTGTCCCGAGTGTATCTACAATTAGGAGAACCCAAATTTATATCGACTGTGGCATGCATTGCTTCAATATAGATGGGATTCATTAAATGTGCTTTAAATTTCACAAACCTTCGATTTAGATTTTGGAGCTTAGTTTAATTGCCCTCTGTAGCAGCGGTAAGGCACACGACTTTCAATCAGCAGGTCGATCGCGTAACGCATTGCACGTACGTTAGATAGAACAAAATGTGAATTTTTAAAAATTACGGTTTGACTGTTCTAATGCGCGTTCGAAACGAAATATTATTCGATATTTAACAGAGGCTTTTCGGTGAAATAAAACATCCGGAGGAAACCGGTCTAATCCCAATAAGGTCTAGTTTTCCCTCTGTGTTGGAAGATCAGATGGCAGTCACTTTCTTAAAACTAGTGATACTAAGATTAGATGCCAAAGCGAACTACGGGGTTCCAAAGTATGATATACGTATGAAAAGTAAGTAATCTAGAACAAATAAAGTTGAATGTTATTAAATAAGTTTGAATGTTATTATTGCAACTCATAGCAACTTCGCTCTCAATAGCATTGCAATATTGAAAGAAACTTCCGAAATACGCTCGGATTTTCTGGGTCGTTTTCACACTTATACATTCCATATTCTTTAATTGTTTTGCATTTCTTGTGCTTTACCACGAATTTGTATTAGGTACCAAGACCTTACTGATGTTGCCAAATCATTCCTTACATTTGCATTGCATTATATAAGCACAAGCTTCCGCCCGCGACTTCGTCTGCGAGGACTCGGGATAAAAACTATCCTATATTTTAATCCAGGCTATAAACTATCTTCGTGCAAAATTTCATTCAAATCGGTTCAGCCGTTTAAGCGTCATTGAGTAAGAAACACCCAAACATCCAAACATCCAAACATACAAACATCCAAACATCTAAACTTTCGCATTTATAATATTAGTAGGATTGCATTATGCGATGTATTATGTAATATGCAGCACTACCGTCCCTCTTCCGCGTCCCCAGCATCAATCAGAGAGCACTCATTGAAAAGTTGCTAAAGAATCTACACTAACACACCTCCCCGACTCCGCACCGTTAAATTTAATGCGAAAGTGACCTTAATAAATCATTAAGTGTTCGATTGAGCCCCTGCTTTAAGGAAGTATAAAGCAGTGTAAAGTTTAAGCTTCGGTAAAGACATCAGCTATCTTCATTAATGCAGAAATAATCTACAGCGCATCGCCAACAGGAGCCCAGTTTATTGAAAAATTAAACTGACGAAAACGTAAGACATATGACACATTTAATGTTAATTATTCTTATGGCTTTGTTATGACTTTATGTAATTATATAAGTAGTTCGCAAAAATAGGCTTTGCACCTAAGTTTCCTTACAAATTCATCACATATATGTAGGAACTCTTTATGTAATGAATTTGTAATTTTTAACCTTTTAGTTGATTTGATGAATAGTGAAGAAAAAAGGCAATTCTTGGTATTATTTGAGTTGGCCACATCGCAACAAAGTAATCCATTCAAAAAGCAACTCTATCGTCCTAGGTAGAAGATTCAAATTCCAATGAAAGTTTTATAAAAAGTCGGCCACATTAAAGAAAGTTTAACAAAATATATTAAAATATTCCAAAATAAGATCATGCAATTCATGACATTCGTGTCAGTCCGCTCAGCCCCCCTTCTCATGGTAGAAACTATCTTTATCTCAGGACCTAGTATATTACTATTTAATTCCTATTTATCAACTTTAAAGAAGTAACATTAATTTTCGCGGCAAACCGACTTTATACAACAGAACCGAAGTTTTTAGCGTCTTTCATGAATTAATTATTTTGACTCGAAAACTTACGGAACTACGAACGCTGGTTTTGCATTATTATTTAAGTATGTTCCTTTAAAGAGTCCGCAGTAAGCTCGATTCTATACAAACGTAGTTACGCTCTCATTTTAAAACTACGTGTTTGATTGCAACGAAGCTTTGCATATACAATGCCATGAGCCAAACTTGTTTTTGCTGTATTTCGATTGTTATATAAACTGGAACCATATAAACCAATTACAGACATACATATACCTCAAGTTATTGTATATGCAAAGTTTCGTCAGAATCCAACACATAGTTCAACAAACTGACATTACAAAATTTTTAGGGATAAGTGTTGATAATAAGCTATCGTGGAGAAACCAAATCGACATAGTATGTAAAAAGTTAAATAAATTCTCCTTCGCACTATATCAATTAAGAAAAGTTGTAAACGAAAATGTAGTTTTAAATGCCTATCAAGCATATGTAACGTCAACTTTAAGGTATGGAGTTATATTCTGGGCAAACTCGGTTGATAGAGAAATTGCATTCAAAGCGCAAAAAAGGTGCATTCGATCTTTGTGTGGTCTACATCATCGTGATTCTTGTAAATCATACTTTATAAAATTAGGAATTTTAACTCTACCTTGCCTGTACATTTACGAAGTCATATTGTTTGTAAAACGTAACTTGCATTTGTTCCCGACCTTTAATAGTACACGTCTAAGGAATAAATTAGTCGCAATGTCCTGTAAAACCGCTCTGTGTCGTAAAAGTGTGCTTGGTACAGCACCTACAATGTACAACAAGGTTCCAAAAGAAATTATTAATATAGAAAGCACAGCTGATTTTAAAAAAGCATTGTTTAAATTTCTTGTTAGTAAAGCCTATTATAAAGTGACAGATTTCTTAACAGACACCATGTAGTTAGTGGAGATGTGTACCACACGGCCTCCACCAAATTACACATAAATTTTGTATGCCTGAGGGCCCAACATAGTGATACTGTATTTAATTTTTAAGACCCTTATGTATTTTAGCACATACCTATGTTGAACAAATAAACAACAACAAACAAACAAACAAATAAAATAGTTTTAAAATGAGAGCGTAACTACGTTTGTATGGGAAGGTGAAATTCAGCCGAGCCTACTGCGGACTCTTAAGTTGTATATTCTAAGGATAAGTTCAATATCGGTTGTCAGCTTTGATTCACAATCCATAACTAGTTTTTCCATTGACTGCGCGTCATGTTCTCGAACGTCATTTTTTTGAACATAATATAATTGACATATTAATAATTGTTAAAAAAAATTAAACCATGAACATTTGGTCAAATACGAAAACATTGTTCTTTTCAGAAGTTTTGTCGCGTATTTCCAGCCCCGTTTTACCTGATCCCGCATGGAACAATTTATACGTGTCAGTGTGGCCTTCACCGACTCATTGTCATATAAAAAAGTAAAAACATACGTTTATACAGAGCGCAGCTCCATTATGGCAATCGTTGTAAAGGACTTGGCTATTTATATACATAGTAATGACCTGTAGGTATTAGAAATAGGGACACACTAGTAGTAGTGACCGACTATATTTATTTATTTTTTAAAATTCACAGGAAGTTGTTTTATTAAAAACATTAATAACGACAACGATAAGTAATAAAGGGCTTTTATTAATTGGCTACTTACGTAACTTGCTTAATTAAATTGTATATGTTGAAGCTATCTAGGTTAGTTTGATTGATCCGGTTAAGTAATACAGTCGTTAATATGCACGGAGTTACTTCGATATAGCTTGGGCATTTGCAGTGTTGATATAATTGTGTTTGAATATGCTCAGCTCAGCTAATATGAAGATTTGCAGGGTTCAACAAAATAATATGGCAAATATTGGTCACGCATTGTGACTGGGGGGGTCCCCAAGCATGTTCTAACCAAAATCTAACCTCAACGGCAGCTAGCTCCTTCAATTCTGGATCCATACAACAACTTCTTATAATATCTTGGAGGGCAAGATCGAAGGAAAGAAAGGCAGAGGAAGGCTCAGACATACTTACGCCAGCCAAATATAAGTAAGAGAGATAGTTTGCTGTCGAGTTAGTTAACAGCAAAAGTAGATGATCATTTTAGTTCCTTGTCCCTTTCACTACTTTGACGTGTATGACGCATCCCAATTGTCGCAGTATTGCTACGTTAAGTGCGACAAAGTACGAAACCGATCATCTATATTTGCTGTTGACGCAGCGTGAAATCAGTGTCGTTTTCTCTACCGAAAAAATCCTAGCTCTTCAATAATGACGACGATGAACATTATTATGAGTACTTTATCTGGTTTAGTATACTTCACAGATTGCACGACGTTCTGACAGCCAAGTCCTTTACAACTATTTCCACGGAGCTGCACTCTGTGAAGTTCGTAACTTATCTCACGCACCTGCATTGGATTTGTTAAGAAAACTTTACTTCCAGCATTGACAACTCAACCAGAGGGTTGATAGCGAACTCGAATAGGTGTTGATTTTTTAGGGTTTCGTAGTCAACAAGGAACCCTTCTAGTTTCGCCATGTCCGTCTGTCCGTCCGTCCGTCCGTCCGTCTTCGGCTTAGCTCAGTAACCATTACTACTAGAAAACTGTAATTCGGCATGGGTATATATAAATCAATCACGCCGACAAAACAGTACAATAAGGGCCGGCGCTCACTGCCGGCACGGCACGGCGTGTCATGGCAAAGGATTTTATTACTAATCAAGTTATTTTGAATCTCATTTCAATGAGTTTAGAATTCATGTTACTTTGTCCCGCGGCGCGTCGCGTCATGCCGCAGCATCCCACGGCACGTCGCGTCAGTTCGCGGCATCGTGGAATCGAAATAAAGTAACATGAATTCTAAACTCACTGAAATGAGATTTAAAATAACTTGATTAGTAATAAAATCCTTTACGCCGTGCCGTGCCGGCAGTGAGCGCCGGCCCTAAAATCTCGAAAAAAAATTTTTTTAAGGGTACCTCCCCTAACCTAGAGCGGGGATTTTTTTTTCTCGTTAAACCCATAGTGTGGTCGTTCAATATTATTATGGGTTTTCTAAAACCATTTTTCAAATCAGTGATTTGTTTGCGAGATATTGGGCTTTATAGCCCTAATTTTTGTATATATATAGCTATATAACTGGAGATGTGAAAAAATTCGTGGTAGTAGTACATATAATGAATTTAAAAGGAAAACTATCACGGACAAATGGATCATACACAGATTTAGGTTCGCGTCTTTCCTGTGGACATTATCAAAGTTAAAGGCAACTGAAGCCAAATTTTTGTTTGGACTCTTAATCCGCATAAACGGCGTCTCCTCTTCTATATTACCATTCGATAAAAACATTATTTATATGCACGTGAGCTTTTAATTATTGACCACAGGAGAGACGAATGTGTGTGTTCACCCGTACACAGTGTATAAAAGTTGATCAATTTGGCAGTCATTTGGTGTTTATGCTGCTTGGAGGTGTTCGTCCGTCTCTAAATATCGTTTTGTGTGACTCAAACATTATTGATTTCCTTTTTTGATGGTATTACTGATGTTGATAATTCAGAAAAACTAGTTTGAATACATTTTTTTTTCAAAACCTTGTAACAGTACGATTACTGTTAGTTAAGACCTGATAGATGGATTGCCTTCATTTAATTTTCAACTTTAATCTTATACAAATAAGATAGTTATTACTAAATCGGTAGATGTGGGTAACAGTATTCTGAAAAATGCTTTATCTATATGAAATTAAAGTTGAAAATTAAGTAACGACCTTTACGCTTTCACTAAAAGATATCTCCCTATAAAATCCCGGTACTAATATTAACCGCAGAACATCCATTTCACACTGAATACCCCGAACACTGCACCGTAAGATATGTCCCACAATTCGACATCCCACCTCAATACACTGCGAACAGCATACCAAGACCTATCCTACAAATTTAGAGATCACTATTTCCGGAGCGGAGTGAAGAAATCAGCTTGGCCGAGAGAACTAGTTAGGCTGGTATGTTTATGGAGTAACACAATGACAATATATCAACAGGACAGCTGCCGAAAGTGAAGAATGGTCCAGTGTCAACCTACTCCTTGAGGAGTTGGTATAAAATATAACATGGGATATAAATAAAGTGTTAGAAGGATTTGTTTTAAGAAAATTGAACGAAAATGCTTTATTCAAGTTAAGTTTCATTCACATTTTCTTTAGTGTTCTATGATATGTATAATTGTATAATGTACTATCGACAACACAGCTAAGTGAACATCCGTGCACTTTATGTGCATTGTAATAAGGTTTTATATAAATACAGGATGACCAGTTAACTGTCTTCGCGTTTGTACATAATTATGTTCTTAATAATCGACTAATCCCAACATGTTGTTTCTATGACTCCGTGCTTCTAGCTCTTTAACAGGAGAACGGGACCCAAACACGAAAATAATATTCAAGATGGCCGAGCATAAAATAAAATGTCTCCATATATTTCCTGAAAGGTTTGTAAGCGACCTGCAGCTATGTTGCTCGGTCGTAAATCATTTCCAGTACAGTGCTTGTTGTACAATGCTCCGGCTTGGAATTTTTTTGCGTGCATCTTTGACGGTGTAGTTTCATAACAGCGATTTAGTTGAATAAAAAAAGGAGATTGTGTCTCAAAGCAAAATTATATATTAACAACCAGGGTGGTATATTTAGTCCCGAGTGAAGCGAAAGATTCTACAATAGAATCCTGTGCGTAGCGAGAACTTCTAAGGTAGAGTAGAGAGTAGAGAGTAGAATATCGTAACAAGTGATTCAAGTGATTACGCCCACGATGGAAATAATTTGGCTACCGAGTGGCACAAACTGCTTTTCACACCTTCAATGAGAAAAAGTGAAATCCCTCGACTTTTTTCTGTATAGCAGGATGAGGGTAGAATTGAATTCTCAGTTGAGGGCAACAATGACTATTTTCTAAAACGCAGGTGCCAGGAGACGTTCGTCTTACTGATTCAAAAATATGCTTATGGATAATACAGTTGTATATATAATACACTCGAAAAATTTTATTACTCCAAAAGACGAAAATCCCATTCGGATATTACAAAGAATTCCGAAGATACAACCGTTTTAATATTGCTCGTTAGAGAGAGAAAACGCTCGCAGTTAGTTACGTTACTCTTAAAACTTTGAACACTTATAACTTTGTGATTATTCAACCTCTTGTGTACCTATTGCTTGTTTCTCTATAGTACAGCATTATTGTTTATTTTATTTAGTGTCTACACCCCTATTGACGTTATGACCAATGAGTTTTAAATTGGGGATCATTATTTTGTTGGTGATTTATGGAAAATTAATATTATGGTCATTGAACGTAATGACTTATATCCATTAGGACAAAACTGTTCTAGCAAGTATAATGATTTAACACATCCACTGTCAAGAACCCGTCTAGTGAGCGCTCAGTTCAGTGCCGCTGATTTCCCGGTAAGTAGCCGAAAGCGACTATAGTGTAGGCCGCTGGGCGGTTACTGGCAGTGAAAGTGTTAAGGATTGCGAGGTAGATTCACCCGTAATGAACGCCTTATTTGCCACCATATATATATGCGATGGTTTTATAGTAAAACATGATGTTTGTGTGCCTTTTTTTTTTAAAATGAATGATGGGAAAAAGTGTTATACTTTCACGAAAATAAATTTATTTAAAACTTGCTTAGTACAGCTAAAGATTGCAAGCACAAAATTGTCTCAAATTATGTAGCCGATCATCTTCCACATCATCAGATATAGCCACTGCAGTAAGCATGCTGAACGTAGCCCTTTATGTTGCGTCATAATATCCGACCCTGAGTTTTCCTCATTCGTCCAGAGCCAGCAATCCTATTAAGACCGTCAGTTCAGTCAGATGCAGGTCAACCTAAACTACGAAGGTCTTGATCAAGGAGGCATTAGGAACCTTTATACGTAAGACGTTTCTTTCTAAGTGCTTTAATTAGAAAGAGACGGACAGCCTGCTGTGTGTAGAACGTTACGGTTATCGGCACGAATGTCATAGACTTTTCATATAGAGACAGACACTATTGTGCTTAATGGATCTTTTATATGTAACTAGGATGTTATTTTCTCTTAATAAATTCCATTATTGACACACAGCTTAACCGATTCGCCGCCACTGACTTGAACTCCAATTCGTCTTTGCGGTAAGCTGGCACAAGCAAGCTGTCACCGATTTCATACAAGGTCCTAAAACAATGGACTTGGACTGGCGTGGCGCGGGGGTGTCACCTCGATTTCTGTTGTGGGTTTCATATGGGTTAATTTTGATACCCAACTTGAATGGTCATTTCTGTCTACTCTCAGATATTACGCTGGCACTTCTTACAATTACTACCCGGGTACTTTCCCAAAGTGGTGATATAGGTATCTTAGGTTCAATGCTCCAACAGGCTACATTTATTTGAGATTGTAATGATACCCTTCAATCTTTAGGCAGTACTGAAGGAATATATTTATGTGGTCGGCGTTTCACTTGAAGTGGTTTCATTGGTTTCTCCTTCGTCAGATTTAGTGACATTTGCGGGTTCGCTTCCGTTAGTATTAGCTTCTGATGATGATGATGGACTTGGTACTAAAGTGCTTGATTCGTTTTCATTCTTTTCAGTAGATGCATCGGCAGTAGAATCGTTAGGGATAATAGTGGTACTAACATTATCATGGTTGTCAGGAGTGCTGTCGGTGACAATGCTACTGATGTTGTCGGAGTTAGTAACCGTTATGATATCCGGAGCTTCGGTTTCAGTTGGTGGCGGTCGGTCGACAAACACACACGTGTTTATGCATTCGTATTCGTCGGCGAACATGTTCGGGTTCGGTAGGCAGCCTTTCCAGTAGCCGATCTCGCACCGGGACCCCTGTTTCCAGTAGTACATGACGGGTTTCGCCGGCTTACCGCAGTCGTCCCAGCGGAATTCGGCGCGACATACGGCAGGCGGAACTGGGGTGGAAGATTCATTTTAAGAATAAATTAATAATTTTAAACTACCCTGTCACTACCAATATAGCTAAGAATCGTCTCGATAAACAAGACTTCTATAATCAAAAAACGCTCTCAAATCGGTTGATCCGTTTGCGATATACGATATCACAGACAGACATTTAGTTAAAAAAATGTGCATATTGTAAAACCAATGCAGATTAGTGTCTCTTTACCGAGAGAGACCGCTCTTGCATTATCATGCTAATCATGTATGTAGTTTATCGGCACAAGGCAAGTTTAATTTAGGAGCTAAATCTAGACGTAAGAATACTCCTAACTTATAAATTAGATAAGCTACACTATCGGGTGCATGTGTACGTGTGGTAAACTTAGATACACAGATACACATGTAAAACTTATAACAACCCTGTTTTCGCTGGGAGTTAAAATTACGCACGCATTTGATAACTATCTCACAGTGATGGTAAGTCATGATGAGATCGAGGGTGTTACATGCATACACCTATTTTATATAAATAGTATAGTGTAGTATCAGGTATCATCACCGTAAGCTTATAGCATACGTCCCAATGCTGGACACAGGCTTCGTAAATGAGAGGGAATGGACAGTTCCTACGCTGGCCAGTTGCGGGTTGGAGACTTTAAATACACTTTTGAATTACAAGAGTATGCAGGCTTCCTCACGATATTTTTCTACATGGAAAAGCTAATTTTCGATATAAAATGACATAATGTACCTACATACCGTTCCAGACATTTCTCGAAGATTTTAATTTCGTTTTTAAAAACCGATTTGACATGCCGCAAGCTACCACTAGAGAGAGGGAATGAAGGAGGCATTTCGAGGTAGGCAGAGGGGTTTTCCGTCTGCATATTTTTTTTATTAAGTAAGCAAGCATCAACAACGTGACGATAATTAAGTATAAAAATTTTCTTTCACAATATAAAAAGAACAAAAGGCGGACTTAATGCCATCTTTATCTTTTTAGATTACCGGTCAATACTTTGTATTTAGTATCCAAATTTCGGCAGTGGGCGGGACACATGGCAAGTAGAACCGATGGCCGATGGACTACGAAAGCTACTACTAAAGGTGGACTGATGACCTGGTAGAGGTCGCGGGAGTCTGTTGGACATGGGTGACCCAGGACCGGACATTGTGTCAATTTTTGGACGAAGCCTATGTCCGGCAGTGACGTGTTTTGGTTGATATGATGACGATGATGATGAGCCAAACTCTGTGGTTTTTGCTGAACTTCTAAACTTTTTTTTTAACAATGATTTACCTCAGCCGTAGTTATGAATAATGACTTACTTGCTGACACTTTCAAAACTACAAATATGATAAAGAGAATACAGCTTAATTTCGACATTGTTGTCTACAGACGTCCGTTTCTCAGATATCTTAAATTGTTAAGAAACTCGAAGTGTTCACAATCATAATTAATAAGGTGTGTTTAATTACTAATGAATACCATGTAAAAAATTGGTTTTTGTTTGTTTGTTCTATATAAAACTTCACGTATATTCAAAAAATCGATAAGATATATGGTTAAACAGCGATACCTTTTGTACCTTTACTTCTGACGTTTCAACACGTGTTGTAATCAAATGTAAATATATGGGCATATATATGATTGACGTGTGGTGTGTCTCAGCAAGAAACGGCGGCAAATATACTGACATCAGAAAACTCTGATAAGAGCAGTTTGTGGTTGTCCCGAGATGGACAGTTTGTAATCACGAAGCCGGCAATGCAGCCGTAACAACTCGCCCATGCCGTATTGCTACTACCACCGTGCACCGTCGCTTCGGAACGGACGCGAACAAATGCATGCCACCGTGCAATTTCAAGACGATCAACTCGCCGTCGGAAAATTAAAAGTAACGCTGCGCAGCGGCGGATACCGGCTTCACTGAAACATCTCACCGCTTCTTCGTGACCAACAAGACATCAAACTTACCTTCCTGGTCGACACTGGAGCGAACATATCCGTGCAGGCGATCGATTCAAATAATAACGGTAACAACCGATATGTCTCGCATCTAGAATGACGTCAAACCGTCCCGTCCCAATCTCACATTACGCATATAACGGTCACGTGACCTCTCGAATCTCACCTTACGAAATCTGTGGCGAGTTTAACAATTTTTCCCCATCCCAAAAAGTGCACAGCGCCGCTAAAGAAGTTTTCACTTAAAAAATAGTCTGAGCGCGGGATACCTTAAATAAAGTAGATATTCTCAGTAAGATAATCATCGTCATCCTCCCAGCGTTATTCCCGGTTGTGCCCCTAAAGGAGCCCGGGGTTCGCTTTGACATCTAATCCCAAGATTCGGCATAAGCACTAGTTTTACGAAAGCGACTGACCATCTGACCTTCCAACCCAGAGGGAAAACTAGACCTTTGTGGGATCAGACCGGTTTCCTCACGATGTTTTCCTTCACCGAAAAGCTAACGGTAAATATTCCGTACATAAGTTCCGAAAAACTCATTGGTACGAGCCGGGATTCGAACCGACGACCGCCGCTTGACAGCCGCGTGCCTGGACCACTAGGCTATCGTAGCTTCCGGCATTCTCAGGCAGTAAGATATAATCTAAAATAATTAATTAAATTGTATCGTTGAAAACAATTTACAACATGGGTATAGTCACGAGTAGAGCCTAGTTGATTAAATTAAGTACGAATTGTATGATAAGCGTGAGAGGTCTTAACGAGCTACAGGTTTTATAATAGAAATGCAATAAATACATCATTTTGAATTAAAAGGATTTTATTCCTGTTGTTAATAGCCCATTACTACTCAACGCACCTAGGGCGGTAAGAAATATAATATCTAAGATCAAAGAGATTGGACTTCCTTTATTACTGTATTCCTTTAGTACATAGGTAGCTGGCGGTTATTGCCACTTTGTAGCTAAGCGTGGCGTACTCCGTTTCCAATTATACCTTTTATACACAGATAAAAAAATAAGCATCTATAGGAAAATAAAAAAACGAATCAAATAAACGCGATAAAAGTAATTCGTTGCACAGAAACCGAACGCAGCCAAATCGTTAATTTGCTGCCAAGCCGCGTCACGGGAATTCAAATCGTAATCCTTGTGATAAAGGTTTTATATAGTTTGAAATATTTAGGACATACGTTATGGTAAATGACACGTTTATTTGAATTTTGAAACTGGAACGGTTTATTCCTGTTCCGTTCATCAATATTGCTCCCCGAGGCGCGTTCGGAAAGATCCGTTTTACGAACGATTTGCTTATTGTTTGGGCATTTAAGCACAATCGTATTGCATTGTTTCCTCTCATTCAAAACAATTCAACGCGGTTAATTTTGACTTAATCCTCTTAAGTTAAGGTGTAGGTCATTGTTTTGTTTCGTGTATAACTTCATAAGTTAATATTTCAAAACACCTTCGACATATCAAACATTGTTACGATCCATCTTGATGACAAAACATTCGATTTAAAAAAAAAACGCATTCCAATCGTTTCATATGTTTGGCAGCCACAGACAGAACACATCAAACTTATAACACCCGTCTCTTTCGTCTGGGGTTAACAACAACGACAACATCATGAAATTCTTCGTGACAAACCTACATTTATGTTATTGCAAGCGATTTTGTCAATTTCATTAAAATGTCCTTTCCAAATGTCCGTTTCATTTTCATTGCAATTTCTGAAATTCTACAATATTCAGATTGTTTCGTCTACAGTTACCATTCTTTTCACCATTAAAAGTTACATTATGTTGCGTCTTTTAAAATGAAACAATACATTTTACAAATTGCCAACCAAAAATAATTCCAAAGCTGTTACTAAATCCCGCCGTTTACGCTTTTAAACTGTGCGACCTTTTTTTTTAATTCAAATTCTTTAAAATACTATTTAAAACCTGGAAGTTTTAGGCAATAGTTGGCGAGATCGCGCGGTTCATGCCGCGTTTCTTAAGTTAACTAAGTACCTACTTTTAATATGATACACTTTGTAACAAATTGCTATTGTTGACTACCTTTTGATTTACAGCACTTTAGCTGTTACATCATGGCATTCCTGACCTAGGGACATGGCAATAATGGCCGGGCATGGCCGTAAATGGACCTATTTGGGTACAATTTTATTCCTTACCTACACTTATTCATCTAAACTTAGGTCGTAACTTTCAAGTAGCTTTTTACATTTGTTATGACTAATAATGATATCAGTAAGATCCTGTAATAAGTTCTTGGGCAGATTATTTAAGATAGATGGAAGTAAGAAGTAAATAGTTTTGTTACCATAAGTGTTATTGTTGCGTGGCAACAGGTATAGTGGCAAGTAATCTACCGTACGTACCTTATTTTAGTTAACTTAAAAACGGTAGCAATATAAAGATTTAATAAAATTGTTTCGTAATGTATGTTGTACCTAAAAACGCGCCAGGAAGCATTTTATTGCTTTTTATGTGTGTTCATGCAACATAGTGTGTGTGTATATTCTTCTACATTATACACTTGTATGTGGTGCATTTTGCGAAAATTCGCGTTATAAAATGTGGTGGCAGCTATGAGACGGGCAGGCAATAAACGTTTCCGTGCGCAATATCACTCATACGACAGACATATTTCACTTAGAATTTGTGTCTCGAAAACTTAAACGGATAGAATTCAAGAATAAATGAAGTGCCAGGTTACGAATTGATTCATTCACAACACAAACTAGTAAAGTTCGCGTCGCAGGAGTCCGTTGGATGCGGGTGGCGCAGGACCGGTCATTGTGGCACTCTTTGGGGTACGTCTTTCGGCTGATAATTATGATGATGGTGATGACAGAACACAAGTACCGGCAACCGAGGAGCACGACGGTATACGATAAGTACACCTCAGATTGAGCCACTGGCAACCGAGGAGCACGACGGTATACGATAAGTACACCTCAGATTGAGCCACTGGCAACCGAGGAGCACGACGGTATACGATAAGTACACCTCAGATTGAGCCACTGGCAACCGAGGAGCACGACGGTATACGATAAGTACACCTCAGATTGAGCCACTGGCAACCGAGGAGCACGACGTTATACGATAAGTACACCTCAGATTGAGCCACTGGCAACCGAGGAGCACGACGGTATACGATAAGTACACCTCAGATTGAGCCACTGGCAACCGAGGAGCACGACGGTATACGATAAGTACACCTCAAATTGAGCCACTGGCAACCGAGGAGCACGACGGTATACGATAAGTACACCTCAAATTGAGCCACTGGCAACCGAGGAGCACGACGGTATACGATAAGTACACCTCAGATTGAGCCACTGGCAACCGAGGAGCACGACGGTATACGATAAGTACACCTCAGATTGAGCCACTGGCAACCGAGGAGCACGACGGTATACGATAAGTACACCTCAGATTGAGCCACTGGCAACCGAGGAGCACGACAGTATACGATAAGTACACCTCAGATTGAGCCACTGGCAACCGAGGAGCACGACGGTATACGATAAGTACACCTCAGATTGAGCCACTGGCAACCGAGGAGCACGACAGTATACGATAAGTACACCTCAGATTGAGCCACTGGCAACCGAGGAGCACGACACTATACGATAAGTACACCTCAGATTGAGCCACTGGTAACCGAGGAGCACGACAGTATACGATAAGTACACCTCAGATTGAGCCACTGGCAACCGAGGAGCACGACAGTATACGATAAGTACACCTCAGATTGAGCCACTGGCAACCGAGGAGCACGACAGTATACGATAAGTACACCTCAGATTGAGCCACTGGTCGCTAAATTCAGCTAATATAACTGTCAGCCTAAGACCTCTCATCATATTAGAAACATAAACACGTTCATACCTCATATAATATCATATCAGCCGAAAGACGTCCACTGCTGGACATAGGCCTCCCTCAAAGAGTGTCACAATAACCGGTTCTGCGCCACTTGCATCTAGCGGGCATACATTTTATGTTTAAAGACCTTGAAAATGTGCTATTTATTCTAACCGTCACCACACAGGGCACTTTACGTCAAATTGACTTCCTTTTACCCCTTTTTCAATCCAGGGGCGTAATCACATAACGTTTCCAACGCGCGTTGAGACAGTCCAACTGACATTTTTTAAAATTGTCATTTAGATCTACCTAACGTACGTACGGTTGACACAGCTGACTGACCATCCGTGCACTTTATGTGCATTATAATTAGGTTCTATATAAATACAGGGTGGTCAGTTAACTGTGTTGGCGTTTGTACAATGCGTTACGTGATCGACCTGCAGAAGTTGAAAAGTGACAATCGATTGTCAGTCTTACTCATTACAATTAAGATAATATATGTTCTACAAGCAGCCCGTGGTCGATATAAGGTCTGTGTCTGAAAAGACTCCCGAACCACCACTGTTTATTTAATTCGTTTTCGTTGAAACCGTCTCCTTTTTAATGCCACCAGCGAAATTAATAAAAAGCCACAAAATATGAGGACGCCCGTAATACGGCTATAGAAAACAAAATGGAATGAAGTGATAAAAGTGGGATGTACGAGCAATATAAATCTTTTTAATGTTTCCGTACAGAAATATGCGAGAAAGTAACTGCGAGCTGCTTACTCCGGGGCGCGCCGTAAAAGGTCCTAAATGTTTATCTGTATACAAGTAATCCCTTGGCGTTTTATTTATATGTTACCATTTTTTTTCTACGGTCTGACTCATAAAAAACTCAACGGACCGTTGAACTACGTTTAAGTTAACATGCTCGGATTATTGACGTTAGTTTGTAAAACTTTACCAACATTTAACGGTTTAATTATTAATTAGGTAGGTACTAGCATCCGCCCGCGACTGCATCTGCGTGGACTCGGGATAAAAACTATTCTATATCCAGGATCCAACTATCTTCTTGAAAAAATTCGTTCAAATCGGTTCAGCCGTTTAAGCGTGATTGAGTAACAAACATCCAAACATCTAAACATCCAAAAGTAGGATAGTATAGGATACACGGCCGTTGGGGCAGAAAGGTTCTCGAGTGGCGTAGGTGCCCCCAAGGTGGGCCCCCACAAGGTGGACTGATGACCTGGTAAAGGCTGCTGGAGTCCGCTGGATGCGGGTGGCGCAGGATCGGTCACTTTAGCACTCTTTGGGGGAGGCCTATGTCCTGCAGTGGACGTCTTTCGGCTAATATTATGATGATGATGATGAGGATATAGTAGGATCGCCACTCTGTTCTTTTCTCTGCCACTGTTTTGAGCTCTTGATACGACATTACATTAATTTTCTCTATAGCTTGGTCCATAAACCCACGTCTTGGACTTCCCCTGCCTCGCCATCTTTTTATATTTCCTTCAATTATAGTTTTTTTATGTAATTGTCATGTCGCATCAGGTGCCCTAGCATATAATATTAATATTTGGTCATAAATGATTACAGGAAAATCATAAAAAAACTTTTGTTTTCTACAACATCCAACACAATCTTCAATTCTTTCGAAAAGTTTTGCATAACGTTACTAGTTCTGCTTCTCTTCTAAACTAAATCCCTTTAGACTGTAACTTGATTAGATCAAACCCTAACCCCTGATAATAATTGCTTTTTAATCACATTGCGACATTCTATTAGAATATTTCATTGCCCTCCCTTCGGTGCAGATGAATCCATAATACTTGCCTAATCGAATCTTGCGCAATTACAATGACTTCAGAATGAATGAATGCTTTCAGACTATTTGAAATAATTTCGAGATTTATGTTTTTTAATGAAATTTGAATACATAATATCGCTAAGATTTGCATTTAAATTTACTACTACAATACCACTATCGACTTGCAAAACCTCCTTGGTGTGGAACAATAATGACCTGACTGGCGACGGCGTTTTTATCATAACGAAGACTGTAAAGTAGCGCTAACTTTTACCCTATTCCATAATTATAACTGGCTCAAATTTTTCATCGCGCGGTAAAGCGAAAGAAAACTATGGAGTCCGTTTTAACATTAAAATTTTACTCATGTTTATATTAAAAATAATAATGTTAACTGCCCACCACCATTTATTACATTATGGGCTAAATAATAATATACATATGGAGGGTATAGTATTATAATTATATTTAAAACCTACAACGATTCTCTTTCTGCGCAGACTATCATGAAATAGACTACAATGAATTCTCGCATGTGACAAAAGAATATCTAGAACATGTGTACAAACTTCCGAAAGTCTTTAATCATATCTAGTTTGAAATCTCGGTACCTAATTAGACAACACCTTCCTTCAAATTCAACACGGAAACGTCAAATTCGCACTCCACGAACTTAATTTCGAACTAAGTTGATATGAAATAGCAGCGCCGCTTATTAGGGGAGGCCGGGCATTGTTGCCGGCACTTCGCTAGTCGGATTCAGCCCGGTCTCCCCACTTCAACAAGTTTGATTTGAGCAAGTTCCAATGTTAGGGTTTTTTGTCGGATTGGGATTTCGGGGAGTTCGAAACTGGTTGGAGTGGAGGAAATAGTTTGTTGGGAGGGACTTGTAAAAGTGCCGCGAAATTGGGGAAAAGAATTCCAGCATTTCTGACTCATAATTTATTATTTATATTTAAATCTTTTGTTAGATTCTTGGGAACCCAATTGGGTTAATTTTAATCCCCCGACGAAAACGACTGTTTTGTTCAACATGCGATTCTTTATGTCTATCTGTGGCAGCGTATAGCTCCCATATGGATGGATGGACCGATTTCAATACGTCTATTTCTAGGCAAAGGTCTAGTCTGTCAAAAGCAATGATGTAATATAATAATTTACTTTAAAAACAAAGTTTTAACCGACTTCAATTTAGTACTCCGCCAAGCCACGAGAACATTTCCACATTTCTTTTCCAATTTACCACATGAACTGATTTCCGAGAGCAAATGCGTTAATTATTAGAGAAAAAAACCCAATCGCTGTATGTGGGCCGATAATATTTGAGGACTTCCGTCGATTCAACAAGGATCACCTTTGGCACTTCATTAGTTGCTATTTCAACGGAATCTTATCAGAATCTGTGATATACTTTTTCAATTTTATGTACATAATTGAGGAATTCCATAAGTCATCTGTGGTCTTCATCATCAATTCCACTCCACCAAATTTATGATTTCCGGGTGTAAATACACGAGTTATAATAGAAAATACCAAAATCACTACACGCGTGCCTAATATAATTGAGGAGTTCCCTCAATTCCTCATGGATCCCATCATCCAATTGAATTTTTGAAAAAATGGGACCCACCTGGAAGCATATACTTACAAATAAATAAAAAAATTACGAATCGGCTCATCAATGACTGAGTTCTGAGGTAACAAAGATTGAAAAAAAAAATACAGCCGAATTGAGAACCTCCTCCTTTTTTTTGAAGTCGGTTAAAAAGAGGTAGATACGTTACAAGCGCTCCAAAAGTGGCACACTAAAACTCAGTCAATTGTTGAACCTCGCCTCAGTTTCGCGCCGTCAATGGCAACGTGTGAACGTGTCTCAGCTGTAAGATTTGCAGCGCGAAAGTAAAACCATGCCGTCGTGTGTGATACGATTTTGCACTAATTATATTTAAAAAGCCAAGAAAAGCCAGGGAATAACGTATCATTCGTAAGTAATCTACTTTTATATATAATACTAATACATTTTACGTATTCAATAATTACGTGCATAAAAGAAATTTCCAGAACACGTTGAGTGCAACAAAAATATACCCGAAGCGTGTGTGCGATAGAGAAGCAATATCTTTGCCGATCAAAGAATAATATGTAAACAGAGGGGTCTTGATAAGATCGTAGGCATAAGATTCGTGATTTTTGATAAAGTTTAGGGTTTAGAAATTATTCTAAAAATATATATTTCTATTGTCCTTATTTAGTTTAGAGAGAGAGAGAAATTGACAGATAAAAACAAAATAATTGTATAGCCCGATAAGTTTATGGTTGTCATTTTAAAACGGCAATCTAAAATAGCATGATACTCTTTTTAAATTACATCATTGGTCAAAATAGTACTTAGCTATGTTTGTTGAGTCAGAGGGTAATTTACATTTTTCCGGGTTCTATACCTCAAAATGAAAAAAACCCTTACAGGATTACTTTGTTGTTCGTCTGTCTATCTGTCAAGTCAGTCAATCTCGAGAACGCGTGAAGTATCGAGTTGAAATTTAAACTATATACTCAGCAGGTCGATTACGTAACGCATTGTACGTACGGTAGGTAGGTCTAAATGTCAATTTTGATATGGAAAAATGACAGTTAAATTGTCCTAACGCGCGTTCGAACCGTTACGTGGTTACTGCTCTGGTCTATAGTCCCTTGAAGCTGTGAAAAAAACAAACTTCTAAGTTAACGTAAAAGAAAACGGCCGTTTATGCCGCAAACAACGTATATTTCGACACTCTTAAGGGAATCACAATTTGAAGGGTACTTTCCGTTGACCTAGAACTATGAAATTTGACAAGTAATATCGTAATTACATTTGTAATTTTGTACGGGACCATCGCTGGGCGAGTCCGACTCGCACTCGTCTGGTTTTTTATTAAATTATGTAGTTACCTATCTTGATCTCCTTTTTCATATTATCCTCTTTTCTCTACTAGGTGAAGATAAAGAAAAGTAACATACTAAATTCAATTAACTACTCACATGCTTGTGGCAACCACAGTTGCCGATATCGCGCGCCCCTAAACTGATGGTGGCAACTGTGGTTGCCATAAGTAAAGTATGGGGTGCCTTGATGAAAAAAACCAAAGCAATCTAACCTACCTTTTTTAAAATTCGAAATCAAGTGAGCGGTTAAGTTTACACAAAAAATAATGCTTATTTGGGCCACATGGCACAGACATACATTGACGCATTTCGCTCTGACCCCGTATCATGGTCGGCCTTATCACGCGATAAGTGACAAGATAGAGCATCCGTCTCGTTCTATTGAACGGTGTCAGCCAGTAACGGACGCTCTATCCTATCACTTATCGTGTGATAAGGCCGTCCATGCTACGGGGTCTGGACTTGATTATCCTCGTGGCGTGACAATGCACACTTTACCATTAAACATGTCGCAAAACTACATATTTATTTTTATTATAACATGGAGAAACATTAACCTCGATATGAATCATACATTTTTAAAGGCACTGCTGACTGTATGTTGGACACTTCATTTTATTATCCTTTAATATTAACGTATTTCCAGCTTCGCAGAAGCAGATCTGTCAGTTATTTCAACTTCAACTCGTACCTAGTTGTTGGGGCTGTAAAATTTTAAATATTCAATTAGGCGAAGCTAAATAAATATCTTTGCATATGTGTAAATATATATTAATTACGCTCTCACTTTACTCTTAAGAATGTTTTAGGACTGGCATTAAATTCTTACCTGTAGATCATTATTCAATACCTACATGTAATCTCCTTTTCCTTTGTACTTTTTTGATCCTTTTCTTCCCGTGTAATTAGTTATTAGCGGTCGGAAACTAGCAACATGACGGTATGTTTGAAAAGTTTGGTTAATCGTTTAGTTGATTCGTCATCCGTCTAGTTTTAGATTTAATTATAGTATAGTAGTTTTTTAGCTAGGGCCCTACTGAAAATCAGCGCCACGGCTTGTCGGGCTCCTTTTAGCGTCGCTTGTTGTTGCATTGATATGTTTTGTGTAATCGTTTATTGTGGCGTTAATAAAGAATTATCTTATCTTATCTTATCTAAAATGGTAGAATGCAACATGTCAATTCAGATTGACCTCTAGGCCCCGTTCCAACATCACCATTGTCATCTGACACTTCGGCTTACAACTCTATTTCAGTATTACGGTGTCACTCGAGTCCGTCACATTCGCAGTTCGCTCCTCCGGCTACCCATCTATTCCTCTTCACCGTACTGGTTTCATGACAAATTCCTTCTCCGTCCGAGTAACTCGCCTAAGGAACAGTCTTTCCGTCAATATTCGGTAATCTCCTAGCAGGCTTGTCTTCAAGAAGTCCTTATTCAATTTCTTTGCTGACAGAACTAAAACATTATAATCTAGTTATCTGATTTGTAACGTTCATCTTAGTATATTCATATGTATGTGTATGTTTGTCTTATATATTGTTATGTTATATCGTATTGTTAGTATATTATCCTTCCTATCTCTAGCCATGCATTTTTTTTGTGTAAATTAAGTTAATTGCACCGCCCACTATCAATCTGCTTTGCCTAAAGGTTGAGTTTGTTATTTTAGTATTAAGGGGAACCCTTTTGTACCATAAATTATTCATTTGTGAAACAAAAATTAAATAAACGAACAAATGTTGTCTAGCAACCATCTATAATCCTTCCTCGAGCCATTAATGTATTCGACGTCGAATAGGCACTGGCAATTTTATTGTCGAGTTGGTAAAACAGGGGCCAGGTCATTAACCTTCAAAGTCAAATTTCGCTGACATTTACGCAGCGGGCCGGTGAGACTTTTGGCAGTTTTCTAGAGCACTGCGTTGACCAACCGGATTGTGAAGTAACGGACTAAAGGGCATCCTGTCTTGTTAGCAAAAATTGGCCAAGTATTAATTGCGATCACGTGCTGAGGGTTCTGTAGTATAAACAAAAGTAGCGGCTCTGTGAGCTGTAGGACTCACAGACTTTCATTTTTTTAAAGATATATTATTTTAAAAAAATTGAGTTTATCTAGCGGCTAACTTAAGTTACTAGGGCTCTGTGAGCAGTGGAAGAAGCTGCCTTTAAAAAAAAACGTAAAACTGAATCGACAAAAAAAAATTGAACCTGCTCACAAAATTTCACAAGAATCGGTCTCACTCGTTCAATATGTAGAAGACAAAGACAGAGAGATTGCATTTTTAAGATACGCAACCAATGGCCGGTTCCAATAATCAATCCACCGATAGTTTTCCTTACTGGCAGTTACATTTTGACAGTAGGAAATGTGTCAAAATGTAACTGTTGGTAAGGAAAACTATCGGTGGATTGATTATTGGAACCGGCCATTAGGGCATTCAATATTGGATGATTGAGAATATTGAATTCCGATATTGGACCTCAATACCGGGATTTCGATATTGGCCCTTTTAAATTCCGGTATTAGAATATCGGAAAAATGTGTCCGGGATTCCGGGATCCCCGTTTGCATGCCTTACACGCAACCCTATAAAGACAGAATGTCATCGTTTAACTTACTACTTTTGGAAACGCATTATGTAACCAGCGTGAGACACAAAGACACACTAGGTTACAAGATGTAATACCTGTAAATGAATGTAACCTGCGTTGACGTTTCGAATTTCACAAGTGTATCGAAAGTTACGATTCTTATCGATTTGTGCCGGATCGAGTAAATGTCAACTTAATTATTACTCAATTAGTTATCGTATTGGTTTTTGGTGTTCTCGAAATCAATTTGTCGATTGGTAATGATACAGTCGCTGTTTAAAAGAAACGTGGGAACATTACAATACAATACAATAAAAAACTCTTTATTGCACACTTCAAAACATGAATCAGATACAATGGGTATAACGTTTCGAACGCGCGTCTGGACAATTAAACTGTTATTTTTCCATTTAAAAAATTACATTTGTATCTACCTAACGTGCGTTACAATGCGCTACGAGATCGATCCGCTGCACATAAAAACTTTATTCACAGCAATGAGTCGTAGTTGGAGGCAACGGGATGGTATTTGAGCTCCTGAAGTGTTGTGGACCCGCCCTGTGCAACCCGAACTGAGCCAACTTGGACTGGGGCGCATGTAATACTTACTTTATAAAAAAAGGCTAAGAAGGTAATTTTGTTTGGCAGCTTACTTCGGTTTAAGTGGCTTGTTTGTTGAGTGTTATTCTAACCATAAAAATGCGAACAACTTCCGAAACACAAAACCCTTTTGCAATTTTGTACGAATCCCACCAGCACAAGTCAGTTCACCATACATCTATAATTCATACTGAAGAGAAAAGGTATAGTTTAGTTTGAATATGGGTGTACCTATGTAGCGTATGTATTAAAAAAATCCGAGTGTCAGTTTTGTGATTGACGTCACAATGTAAGTACGTATTTACATAAGGCTTTTCTTTTCAATTAATAAAATTCATATGCATAAACACGTCACTTAAAATGTGAAACAAGTTACTTTTCACATAATTTATATGCTTAATTGTTGGCACAAAACTGACAGTACGAGTTTTTTTTTAAGTACTCACGCTTTTTTTTTTAAATGCCCTTATATCTATTTAGGTACTTTGTTCGTAAAGATGTAGTTAACCGTTTAACAATACACTAAGTATCCCTTGCCTTCGCCGGCACCGTACTTACAATACACTTTAACAAAAGCATTAACCATTGACTCCATAGAGCCGTTCCCCGGGATCGCCCGCCCCGGGATCCCGGGACCTGATAAATGGACGCGTTGCCGAACAGATGACCAGGAAAAATAGCCTCTAATACTAGCGTAACGTGTATAGGATGCACTTAGTTGAGACAAATGATAAGTGCAAGTAAACGTTATTGCGAAGGTTCTCGATCTCTTTAAGAGGTTATAAGTAGCTTAACTAAATGTGCCAAGAAAACTAAAATACATAAATCGTTCAATATGTTACGAATATGTTTCAGCACATGGAATCTATAATTAACGTCACACCCAATGGACATCCGATGCTCATAAGTCACGACTCTCAAGACTCCTAGTCAGTCTCGAACGCATAATTTCTATATTCTGAAAGCAATAATTCTGACATAAGAGATATCTAGTAAAGCCGACGCTGTTTTTGTTCTTGCCTGACTGTCTGTTGTTAAGCGGCCACTGTAACTTAAAAACGCTTGGAACTCCACAGGAGAGGATTTGAGGATTTGTTGTGTGAACAGCTAGAGAAAAATACAAACTACCCTCAACATAGCATATCGTCGGCAGCTCTACTACTTCAAATAAAGAAACTATTGTTAAAAATCGTAAATAAATATACCTCTATCATCACCCTACCGTTATTCCCGGTTGTGCCCTAAAGGAGCCTGGGTTCCGCTTTGACACCCTAATCCCAAGATTTGGCAAAGGCACTAGTTTTTACGAAAGCGACTGCCATCTGACCTGTCAACCCAGAGGGAAAACTAGACCTTATTGGGATTAAACCGGTTTCCTCACGATGTTTTCCTTCACCGAAAAGCTAATGGTAAATCTTCTAGTACCTACATAAGTTCCAAAACACTCGTTGGAGCTGGTATTTGAACTCACGACCGCCACTTCACAGCCGCATGCCTGAACCACTAGGCTACCATAACTTCACTACAAAATGTAATATTAACTTCTGAATTCCATGAAGAAAAAAACCAGTATCTTAGTCACAAAATTTCAATTCGAAAATTAGAAAAGGGTTTATTCCAAGGTTACCCCGTGCTTTTTAAAGTTTAATCCCAGTGTAAGGCCTTATTCCTGTTTGATAAAAGTCGGCTTAATATTGCTAACGCCTGTGTGGCCTAACTTTAAGCATATAGCGTTATATATATATATAATTGTATGCTCATCCTTCACGTTTTATACACCGGGTAGGTACGAATGAAAAATGCTGCCATATCTTATGCGGAGCATCTGTGCTCCACAACCGTGTTTCCGTGAAAGGTCCAATCTTGGTACGAAATAGACGCCAGTAAGAATGTTCTGGCAATGGAAATGAGATTTTTATGTGGTTAAATCCACTCGTGTGTCTTGGGCATTGTTAATGGGTGGATGGTGTTGTCAGCTCGATTTAGGTTCTAGAATCTGGGCTGGGTAGAAAATATATGCAGTATTCGAAAAGTTTATTTTAATACTATGGATATCTTAATAGGTACCTGATAAGATTTTACAGGAATTAATTTAACATTACAGTCATAACATAATGGGTGCAATAAGAAAATAGACTATAGATACCGTATGTTTTGGGAACGCTTTGAATATATGGCGGCGCGATAAGGGGTAGTTCCCCTGGCGAGACTTTAGATTACGCACGATTTTTCTTGCCAATACTACATTGGTGGCAAACAAACCTTCGTGCTTGATAGTAACATGTCACCGTTTGCCTATGTATTTACATGCAAATCCAGGGGTGTCACATGAGCATTGCTGGCTCTACTCCAGGGGTGTCACATGCAGTTTATTCTTAGCTCGTGCCCATTCACAGTCATTTACAAACAATAATTTATTTGATAGGTGAGCGAGCTCAATTAAGCCTACTCTTCTGCTTCGGAAGGTATGATAAATTGATGAATGGGAATGCCATAGAGAACACACTATACTTATTTTGTATTCTATCCTATCCTATACTATTAAACGAGCAATATTTGTATATACCTATACATATACAATATTTGCATTCACGTTCTCGGAAACGGCTCGAGAAATCGATCTAGCTTGGTCTCGTGTCTGGGAAAATTAGTTTTCTTCGTATTTTCTCTGTTTTCACCCGAGCCGAGCTCGGTCGCCCAGGGACTAAGTTAATTATTCGCGATTAAGTCCCATTTAGTAAAAATAATGTGTGAGAATCGTGAAAGTTTAAATCAATATAAAATTCGAAAATATATATATATATATTATATTTCACAATCACTTCATTCAGCATCAATTTTTCATTATTGATATGTACTTAAAACGAACACGTGCTTTTACGAAAGCTCTTAATCTAAAGTACTTTTATCTATTACACACTAAAATGTATGTTCAACAAAATCAACAAACTTAGATGCCACTCCAACCCCGAACAATCCGAACATATCCATGACGTCACAGTCTCAGACATACATTCTCGCTGACACTATATCAGCGTGCTATATTTGCTGTACCCTTATAAACAGTACGTTTATGTTTCCATTTGTCAAGTATGTTCGGTTCCGCGGGAGTAGTGATGGGGTAGATGAGAAATGACCTCAACCATTAGTGAGGTTATTTCTCATTTGCCCCATTACAAAGGAATGCGTAATATATTGTCTGGCAATTAACATATAACCAAAACGATATTTTTTCCGCAATCTCCATTTTTTCATCAACATCATAAATTAAATTACTATACTTATCTCAATCTTTGTTCTCTTATTAATTTATTACTTTATGACTCATTAGTATGTTAGAGTTTATTTAACGACTTTTTATGAAACTGTAATTGGAATTGGAATCTTCTACCTTGGAGTTAGAGTTGCTTTTTGAATGGACTACTTTGATGAAATTCGGCCAACTCAAATAATCTCAAGTATACCACCTCTGCCTAACACCATTTTAAAATAATATCGGCAGTTAATTTGTCATGTCGCAGAATCGTCACCTTTTTTATCTGTCTACGACAGAGCTGAAAGGAAGGTATATGTTTTTAGCAATCTATGTATGTATTTACGTGTGTTACACCGTAGCGTTTAAGATACTAAACCGATTTTGATAATAGAGGTGGCGACCTATTTGAGATTATGCTCCGGGTGAAAAAGGCTACCTTTTTTTCTGTTACTTTTCCGTAGTCGGGTTACAGTTTTTTGAACTGTTCATGTGTGTATAGAAAAGCTTTTCCAACGGGACTCCCAATACATCCTGATAACCCTGCCACTATGAATGTGCGCTGTCCTATATTTACGAGTAAGCATCCACAATTATGATGCTCCTGAGTTTCTGAGGTCGACAAGTTTATAATCGCTCCCATCTCTAGCGCTCGAATGGAGACAAAGTGGTTGTTTCTCTTATGGAAAGCAAATTGTACGAGAAACTATTCTTCTGCAATGAAGACGATAATTTATGCATAGTTGCAAACATTTCGATGTACAGTCAGCATCAAAAGTAACTGCGCAAACGAAGACGTCAAAAGTCCTTATTAAAAGGGAATAAGAGCTTTTGACGTCTTCGATTGCGCAGTTACTTTTGATGCTGACTGTACGTGGGCAATATCCGAGTACTGTCACTTTTTTCATATGACAGTTCACTTTTTTTTTGTTGATTCTTATAGTCCTAAAGATCGTCTATTGTGCAGCCATCATGAAATCCATAAATAACAAACGTATATTTTCACGATTTTTAAGAGTGATCAAGGAAATAGTTGTATAGGTAATTCTAAATTGTCTTAAATTAAATAGAACGACGCACGTGACCAAATGGCTAATCAAGTAAGGTTTGGAACGCGCGCAAGACAATCCAACTGTCATATTTTCATAGAAAAATGGTCATTTATCGTTATCGACCTGCAGTGATTGATTGTTGCAGTGTTAAACATGTGGTTAGTTAATTTTTACTTACATATGGCTTCCACGTCATCTGTCTTCACTAGACGTACAAAATATATCTAGGTTTTCAATGTGGAGTTCCCCAAAAAAAAACACAAACATTATCACATATCTCGTCCGAAATACCCCCTCAACCCTCCTAAACTACACCCTGTATTTTAAATATTGCATCCTACATGCCCGACGTCTTCATCCGTCCCACATTTATAACATAGTAAGTTTACACCGTCCTGTACCAGGGTTCCTGTATATATCGCCAGAATTACCTTATAGTTGACAACCCTAATGACCTTCCCATATCTCAATATACCAATTTACGGAGAACCATAGCCTTTAACGAATTCCACGCATCCGGAGGTCTTCTGTAACTGGCGGCAGGTCATCCCATTTCAAAGAAAACCGGCTTGGTAAGATCTGGTCTTCGGCACAATGAACAAGTATTAACGGTCTTTCTGAAAATGGTTGCGTCAAAGTGCCAGTATTGTAAGAGCTATGGTAAGGGCTACGCATAATGCGCTGAAAGGTCGTATTTATTTGGTCGTTAGTTGTGAAAAGCGTGAAGCGGCTGCTTTTTAGTAGGTCATTTGTTTTGAGACAATCGCATTCGACCCTTGTTTTTCACATGAGACATTTCATTTCTTCGCGCAGTATTTACGCGAACAATGGGTTCTAATACATTTTTCTTAGACAAGTGAAGGTCAAGAGTAGTTTGTATTTGTTGGGTCAATCGAAGAGGATATACGCTACACTCATCAAACGTTGAAGGCACAAAATCGACCAGCACGACTATCACAAGACGGCCCGCGCGATGACGCAGCAACATACACTATCCGTCTCTTTCTATGTGTTCTAATGAGAAAGACGTGTAGTCTATCTCGCCGCGACACAGCTCGCGGGTCATCCTGTGATAGGCGTACAGGTTGCTGAGGCGATTTATGGTCGTCACAACTCTCAGGCATGAGGTTTCAATTAGGGATTATTAACTATTATTTATTATCACGTTTTGCTGTACCTAAACTCTGGCACTTACCTCATTTAGCCACTTCTGAGCATTTTCAATAAAACGTGTACCCAATTAGCGTGAGTTGTTAAATAAAAATTAACTCAGTGTCAGTTTTGTGACGACAATTAAGCATTCAGTTTGTAAAGATATTCACTTTGTCTGTTTAATTTATGAATGATATTATACACGTTAATGAAATGTGATAAAAGTTCATTTTCACATCATTTGTATACTTAATTAAGTAGTGTGTGTGAATTAATTTTTATTTAACAACTCACGCTAATTGGGTATACGTTTTATTGAAAATGGCCTTCTGCCATTCGTCGGAGAGGACTCGCTACGGTATCGGTAAGCTTTTTTATTGCGCGCCTACATTTAAATGGCGCAGGATGCACGGAAATGAAGCATGAATGCGGTACTGCACTGCATGCGTGCAGCGCCACATCTGCGAAATATAATACTGATCAACAATTAATTAAATGTGGGCAACCTCAGTAATCCATTAATTAATTTAAGTCTGTACTTACTAACAACTATATGGGCCACGGCCTGAAATAAACGTTTATTTAAATTAGTTTAAGTTAATGCTCTCAGTAGGGTACCAAATACCGCATATCGATCCAGGGCCATACTTGCGATATTTACCAATACATTTAGAATTTTATATAATAGCTACGACTGACCAGGCTAAAGGAAAAAACGTTTTAAAATTGGAGCTAATCGTATTATTTTATACCGAGAGGCAGTAAATTTAAGTAGCCCTACATATTTATCGCTAAAGCCCGCTATAGACAAGCCGGAACCGACCGGAGTAAATCTTGCTGGGTCAATGCTTTATGGACGCGTGTGGTCGGAGATAAAATGGCTGTTTATAGGTAGCTTGAGCTTGGTGGGCACCTATATATTTCCAAATTCAAAAATATTTTCTCGTGATATTTTCTACATGTCATAACCAGCTGCTAGCCTCTAGCACAAAATGAAAATCGGTTGAAAAATGCGACCTGCACGGTTAGCACAAGACGACGCGCGAGCTCTCTCGAGCTCTCGCACTAGACAGCGCGAGAGCTCGAGAGTGCTCGCACGCCGTCTTGTGCTAACCGTGATGTAGAGGAGAACAGCCGGAGAGCGGGGCACCGGACACTGGACAAACGATTTTCGGCCCAAGCTGAAGCATAGAACTTCGATCGCTTCGCTCGCTTGTTCGATAATAGCACTACATACAGAAGGTTCACGATTAACAAATCCCCTGGTAAAAGTTGTATTGATAAGCGAATGACGTAAAGCGCGAACGCGTGCGTTCTGTAGTGGCGCGTGCCATCCACTATGGTAGGTAACTAGGTACCAACTAGGTAGGTGGCCGGCTTACTTATAACAGCGTGACGAAACCACGAAGTTAACCGCCCCTGCCTCTAGCTAGCATTGATAGCCTCGCTCACGCATCTCTTCCTATCGATGGATTTTTCTTCGCATACCGCTCCACGACCTTGAAAACCTCTGGTGGACACCAACCGTTAACCTGTTATTGTTGCGATAGTGTGCTTTCATACTAGCCTATAAATTACTTTATACTTGGCGGCGTCTCTACGCAGCATTTTCCTTTTGAGCGTGGTTAGCGATTTTTCGTTTTTTTTCATTTTACAACCTTTTATTTAGTTTCACCTGTCCTGTTGTCTGTCTGTCTGTCTGTCTGTCTGCCTGTCTGTAATCAAATCTTGCAAGTTAAATTTGATCCACTTCCCGGTTTTCGATTGAGCTGAAATTTGGCATGCATATATAAAACGCGTGACAATGCAATATTATGATGACTTGGAGCTGATCTGATGATGGAGCTGGAAGGTGGCCATAGGAACTCCGTAATAAAACCACATAATCCCATCGAGTTTGGGCTCGTTAGAATCGTCTCAATGAGTAGTTGATGATGGTATACAGAAAAGTACAGTCGGCAATAAAAGCGTACCAAAAATGAAATTTTTGACAGAAACTTATTTCAATTCAACTAGCTGCCCGCGCGGCTTCGTTCGCGTATTGCAAAGAAGTCAGGCAATCGCGCGGAGTAAAATATTGCCTATAACCATTCAGAAAGTCTATTCTACTAATAATTTTTGAAATCTATAGTACCTCCAAATCTATAGTAGTAGTAGTAATAATAAAAAAACAATAAGAATGGTACCCAAAACATACATGCATGTAATCTCACACACTTTTCTCATTTTAACCGACTTCAAAAAAGGAGGTTCTATGTTCCACTGTATTTATTTTTATTTTTGTTGTAATGTAGTATTGTTCACCGACTTCTGTGTCAGTTGTGGATCGATTTTCAAAATTCTTTTCTATTCGAAAGAGTATACTCCTGAGGTTGTCCCATTATCACCTAATTAGGATCTGATAATAGGATCCCAGGGAAATTGTGGGCAACCCTCAAATATATGCACGCGCATAGAGATTTCGGTATTTTCTATTACAACTCGTGTATTTACTCACGGAAATCTGAATTTTGGTGAAGTGCAACTGACGATGAAGACCACAGATGAATTTCCATAAGTCATGGATATAGAAGGATAGATAGGATATAGAAGGATAGATAGGATATAGAAGGATATAAAGTACGTCAAAGATTCTGACATGATTCCGTTGAAGTAGCAACTAATGAAGTGAACATTCTGAGATCCTTGAGGAATCGACGGAACTCCTCAAATATTATCAGCCCACATAATAGCTACTTGGGATTTTTCTGTAATAATCAACGCATCTTTTCTCGAAAAGCAGTACATGTGGTAAATTGGAAAGGAAATGTGGAAATTTTCAAGTGGAGTGGCAAGTACTTAATTGAAGTCAGTTTAATCAAACTTGATTTTTAAAGTAAATTATTAATATTACTATACATAGATACACTGTTGTTCTTTTGTCTCTCTAGTCTGTGGAATTAAATACCATTAATTCCACAGACTAGAGAGACAAAAAGAACAACAGTGTATCTATGTATAGTAATATTAATAATTTACTTTATGAACTAACAGATTTTTATTCAGTGACTTAAACCTCTCCAATTCACTGGACGTTCTATTTTCAATAAGCAGCTTACAAGGAGAGTTAACCAAACCCAGTACATAATCAAATGACAGCCCAAACCCTCTGAAGTTACAACTATCAGTTTCGGCACATTACCCCCGACTCAACTTGTCGGAAATGAAATACACTGACAACTACTGAAGGGTTTAGCTTTCAGATTTAAGTGTTGATTTATGTTTGTGGTTAAAACGACATTTGCAAGAAAGATAAATGATTTCAAACGATTCACCATCTTTTGATAAAAATGAGCGGCTTAGGTGTAATGTTACTTTTAATAAATTGAGGAAATATTTACGGTTACGTATAAAAATATTATAATGTCGAAGAACAGCATATTAATAAAAATATGTTTATATTTTTATGTGAAAAAAGTTCTTTTTTATTACGTCAAGATGTAAAGATTACTCTAGTTGTATCAATCACAAAATGTATCAACCATAAATTTGGATACAATATGTAACATATTTTTTATATTATCTTTAACTTAATATTGAAGGAAACTCACGGCACTTATAATATATCCTTTTCTTTAGAAAAGAGATTTCCAGCGATAACTCAAAAACTATTGGATCCATCTTGTTCAAAACCGTTTCCCTTGAAAGTATTTATTAAGCACCATGTCCATGTTTTTTTTTCACATTATTTGATTCCATGGTTCGAAAGTTAGAGGGGGACACAATTCTTGTGACTTCCGGAGCGGTTGTCTGAAAATATTCGATAGGTACTTTCTGAAGTACCTATCGAATGTGACCTGACGCACTTTTTGTAATTTTTACAACGGAACACTTTACTACCTAAAAAGCACTTAAAAAATTTAATAACATGTGCATATTTGCAAACATTCCTCAATCTCCACGATCATATGAGGCAATAATAAATTGTTGCCAAGATTAAAATTTGTATGTAGGTACTGGTACTGTTTCATAAAGCGGGCGCCATCTGTGCTTTGAGTAGGGTCTGCTTAGGGCCGCTGACGGATGGCGATGCTACATGACGGTTACGTCGCTTATGTATACTTGCTCCAGTTACCCAATTCTGAGGAAGATTTGGGGAGTTAGTGAACACCGTGGTGGTGAGGATTTAATTGAAATAGCATGCAATGAGGGTGAGTGGCACGAAGCCGTCTGCATCTGTTTGTAAGCGGTGTTCGTTAAAATCGGAATGTACGGAAAGTTTGTCAAGTTCCTATGCAACGACCCTATGATATTTAACGTGTATCGGTCTGTAAACGTAAGGTGGCGCAACCCACCATTAAAGTGACCACCGCGGTGAGGATTTAATTGAATTAGCATTCTATTTACAAACCTAACTTAAGAATAAAGAGATTAATGAATAAAGAGATAATAATCAAATACATACTCTAGAAAGCCTATCATCCTTCATCTCACAAATTTCAGACACTCCCTACACACAGCCGTCCATCGCCACGCAAGCACACACTCGGGTGTTGACACTAACAAGGCATTCAGCAGCGTCAGGGCACGGAGGTGCGGCGAGCTCCTGTGCGACACAGTGCGAGCCGGAGGCACTGCTAAAAGCAGGCGCGTACGAGGTCTAAGAGCCACTCGTGGAACTTCTGGAACGAACAAGATGTTGTTATCAGATAACATTATGATCTGAAATCTACACTCAGTCTACAGTTAAAAACTCAAAGTGAACTAATAGATTTTCAACAGACTTTGAAGATGATAAACTTATTGATTCCTCGAAAGCTTCTATGGAACTTAGCTTTTATGGAACGAGCGAGCTAAGCGAACTAAGTTCTATGTTTTAACTTGGGCAAACATTATTTCGTATGGCCGTCTGTCCGGCTGTTCTCCTCTACAATTTTGTGAGTAGATTCAGTAGTTTTTTTGTCGTTTCAGTCTTCGGTTTTTTTAAGACTAGCCAGTTGCGAGTTCTACTGCTCTGCCACTAATTAATATGACGTTATAGCTTAAAAAGTAAACAGTAATAAATAAAATTTAAATCACATATAATTATCTAACATAAATGATCGAATTAGTTACGGAGAACTAACTGCCCAAGTAAATCTGCCTCGGCACTGTGCAGCTTAGCCCAGATATTGCATACAAATCATCGGAGCGCAAGTTCGCCCGCAATGACTTAAGCCGATGTAGTATTAATGGATGGTCGGCATTGTTCAGTACAATGTGCTTTCAGGCGGGCGTGACGGCTTATGTAACAAGCTGGCAGCGGGCTTCGATTGTGTTGCACTGTAACATTCGAAAATCATGGAAACACCCATAACCTAAGAGTATGGTCCATGTCAAGGATATGTTTCATCTTTTATATTCCCTTACAATACGGTAAATAGCATACACATTTTTGATGTCGACTGTACACAAGTGATTAAAAACCAAAGTGTGGATAGTCAGTGTAAGCGACGCCTCCTTCGTTTACAATAATATAATGGAACCTTTTTGGCGCTGTCTGAATGCAGCCGCTACATAGTAAAGATAAAAAAAAACAGTGGCTTTCGGCTGTCATTATTTGGATTGATATATTCGCAGCCTGCAATTTTGTTACTATTTGTTTTTTATTTGTTACCATCCAGTGGCCGCATCCAGCATGCACCAAAAAGGTTAAATCATAATATAACATGAACGCGTCTGTAGTGTAAGCAGTCAGAAAAAACCGGGCTAACTAAAAGATGTCCATACCCGCTACTCTACACCAGATTTTCGCGACTAAGAATGTTGCAACAGATCCGAAATGACGAGGTAATTGAATAGGTTTAATTATTTGTGATTAAGACCCGTTTAGTAAAAGTGTTCCAATGGTGAAACTAGAAATCAATGTTAAAGGGTAATTGAATGGGAATTGACGAGGCCGAGGTAATCGCCCTATTGGATGTTCATTTGGATTTTATTATTCCGACCGTTGTTTCGACCAATCATTGCCCCAAAGAAAAGAGTATTTGAAGCTATTTCAAGCAAGTAATTATTAACTGTATGCAGATTTGGATGAAGGCAGAAAACTCAACTCATGTACCCTTTCTACCGTATAGCATGTTCTCTTTTGTGTACTTATGGTTGTCGCCTTTTGTGTGGGTGGTGGTGAATTTTCAGCTGTGGGGTGTGCGGGGGAGACAAGTTTAACCTTAGTGGCAAGCGGGACTGAACTCATTTACGAGGCCTAAGCCGTGAACGTTAGCGAACGCAGACAAATTTAAAACTGATTTCAATGCAACAAGTTTAGAATAAACTCGCTTCTCGCTTATGAAATGCGCCAGAGCCAGTTTAATGGTCTTACGTTCACACTTTCTGCCGTGTTGCCTTTATTCACTAAACACAATGCACCGTCGTTCGTCACAAATACCTATCGATATCGGTACCAATACACTGTCTACAGCGTTACTGAATCGAAATACGTCACAGGATTTATGTACAAGCGGTATCTATAGTAGCAAAGTCAGAGGGGCTACCGCGAAACGAAAACTTCGCACGAAACAAAAACAAACTTCGTTCGTGTTTCTCCCTCCCTGTCGCTCGAACAAGTAAGTGCGACAGAGACGGAGATACACGAACAACGTACCTAAATTGGAATAATGTAATTAAGTATTGATGTTCTTTGTGCCATTTTTGTCGCTTGTCTGTCCCATTAGGGCCATCACCTTTAGGCATGGCATATCCTGTAATGATAGATTTAAGTTGTTGTATTCAATAAATAAAAATAAAAACTACGTTCGTTTTCGTTTCGCGGTAGGCCCTCAGCGGCGCTACCACGAAAATCGAATCTCGAAGTTCGTGTACTTGCATCCCTGTCACTCGAGTAATGTCAGTGCGATAGAGATAGATATACCCTAACTTCGGCATTCGAAGTTCGTGGTTATAGCTCAGGCCTTGCCACTTCGGCGCAACTCCGCTTTCGCGCACCTCCGAGGTGCAGTAGTTCACCTAAATGTAGAAAATGGTGGTTAAAAAAAAACAATGATGCTGTAATACAGGGTCCTGTCACTTTGATCTACTAACTTTTGCCCAATGTTTTATTAGACCTAATGTTACTACATAGACGTATTGCATTCTTCCAAACAGTGAACGTTTCGTATTTTCTTTGTACAGAGTGTACCAAAAATGGGGTGTGAACCGATTAAGGGCTTAACAGGTATCGTGTTCTGATAAGAAAAAAAGTAAAGGAAAAAAAAAATCACGCGTTTTTTTATATTCGACTGATTCGATTTTTATAGGCGACCTGCTACATACAAATGTAACAACAAAATCGCGTCATTTTTTATTCTTTTAGTTTTTTGTTATCAGAACACGATACCTGTTATGCCCTTGATCGGTTCACACCCCATTTTTGGTACACCCTGTATATCAAATATCAATATCAATATTATCATCAAATAGACGTTAGGTATATCTTCCAATAATCCTATAAGATTTACTGTTAAAGAAAAAATGCATTAGGTCTAAATAAACATTAGGTGTAATGAAGCATTTAGGGCTAAAAATAGGTTTAACAAAGGAGACCCTTTAACAAGCAAGACACGAGTGATGGCGCATATACGCAACTTTCATATAGATTCCAGTTCAATTCCTTTAGTTACTAAAACTAATCCCCACAACAGCCTTTTTTTTCGTGGAGAAAACCTTCGACCCAGTTGCCCAATCACCGGGATAACTGGCGACTAAAAACTCCACCGTGCCCTGCATCTGCGCTCTCATGCAGGGGGCTCCAGGATCTCACGCTGGACGCGCTGAAGCCTCCCTCGCGCCTCGTCACATTTGGCTCGTCCTAGGGCAAAGATTATTGTCAGCTTCCCTGGGGTTCTTAAGCCCAGCCCCCGCCAGAACACTGCGACCCCGATGACCCCATTTAGTCGCCTTCTACGACAGGCGGGGGATTCAACGACGGAAGTCAGTGAACCATTTAATAAACATACAAAAGAAGCCAACTTACCATACTTAAAAGAAACGTCACACTCTTGTTACTTCAAATTATAGAATCCATAATTTAAACCGACCAAAAATTGCTTTCATTCATTATTTATTCAGGGGTCTCTGGTTGTTGAAATAAAAAAGTCACCCCTCATTTTCTCCCTCCGTATACATCATAAGTGACATTAATTGCCAAATGACTTACGTCTTTCAATGGAACCTGTGCTTTATTCACAAAGCTTCCAGTCGCCGTATGAACCACCGTTAATCAGACCTCCGATCACGCATCGTTATTGCGAATTTCAGCGTCCAGATATACTAGGGGTGAAGGTGGGATGAAATGAAACAAGTGGTGAATAGCTGCAAATGTGACATGTACCTACCTAGACACGCTGAAGTATGCAATTTCAGACTTTGTTGCAGTCCCAATATGGTTCAGAAAACGTTAGTTCAGTCTTGTCGATGGTACAGCATTACCCCTCATTTTAGCTCATTATGAGTGACTTTTATGAGAGCATTCAATGCGCGACAATGGGTGTCATTCATTTTATTGAATTAGGCTGAGTGTTAATATTAGGGGCTCAAAAATGTAACAATTATTAATTTTTATTACGCTTATTTGGGATTTATATTAAGAGTCCTCAGTAAGCTCGATTCTCCATATAAATGTAGTTACGCTCTCATTTTAAAACCTATATATATATAATTGGTATTTCCTCTTAATTTTTGTTTGTTACTCTCCGTGCTCTCACCGAATGGACCGCGGACCTGCGGAAGACCAGCGCTGGATGCAAAGCTGGCAACATGCTGAGCTGGGTCCATTTCGTGACAAAAAATAAATGTGCTTTTTTTATTATTATCTGTGTTTGTCACGAATAATTGTTTTGATTTGATTTTTGATTTTGAAAACTACGTGTTGGATTATAACGAAACTTTGCATATACAATGGCATGAGGTATATCTATGTCTGTAATTAGTTTATGTAACTTCAGATACCATAGTAAAAAAAATACAGCGAATTTAAGTTTTTCATACAAAACTTGTTTTTGCTCTATTTCGTTTGTTTTATAAACTGGAACCATATAAACTAATTACAGACATAGATATACCTCCTGTCATTGTATATACAAAGTTTCGTTACAATCCAACACGTAGTTTTAAAATGAGAGCGTAACTACATTTGTATGGGAAGGTGAAATTCGGCCGAGCTTACTGCGGACTCTTAAAGGATCGAAAAGGCGTATTTTTCTTATAAAGGTAGAGTCGCGGGCATCAACAGGCTACGGTGACTGCTTATGTTATATAAAAAAAATCTAGCCGTCATCGAGTCTACTCCCGCGTAAATACTTACTCAATAATAAGACTCCCAAACAAGTGTTCATGCCTATGTCGTCCTCTCGGGTTATGATTTAAAGAAGTCTACAGGGCGTCCCAAACTTATGGGACATGAAGGGGAAGTACCTTAAATATCGTAGATAGTGAATTTTGCTCAAAGAAGACTTTATGTTATTTTTAAAAGTTAGTAATTCTGCATCCATAGATTTTCTAAAAATTACTTGCTTCGTCTGGGAATCGAACCGACTAAAATGTGAAAAAAAAATCACCCTTTTTTTATGATGCCAATCGAAAGAACAGCTAAAAAATAATAACTCTGCTTAAGTAACATAGTATTTTAAAATAAAGGAACAACGTGAAATTAATCATTTTAATCAAATAAAAAACATACATGAAACTGCCGTAGTCAATTAAGTAGGTATTTTTTTGTAAATTAATTAATTAAATGCTCAAAATGTGATCCCTCTTGTCTTACGCAAATCGCCAATCTTTTAATAAGCCCGCTGCCTGTTGATTTTCTAATCATTTTATGGTGAACACTCGATGTGATATGGCACAATTCTGTTTGCAACTCGCCTACGTTCTCGTATCGCTTTTTGTATAGCATATCTTTCACGTATCCCCAAAAGAAGAAATCTAATGGTGTGAGGTCCGGGGATCTGGCCGGCCATCTAATAAAATAGATTGGCGATTTGCGTAAGACAAGAGGGATCACATTTTGAGCATTTAATTAATTAATTTACAAAAAAATACCTACTTAATTGACTACGGCAGTTTCATGTATGTTTTTTATTTGATTAAAATGATTAATTTCACGTTGTTCCTTTATTTTAAAATACTATGTTACTTAAGCAGAGTTATTATTTTTTAGCTGTTCTTTCGATTGGCATCATAAAAAAAGGGTGATTTTTTTTCACATTTTAGTCGGTTCGATTCCCAGACGAAGCAAGTAATTTTTAGAAAATCTATGAATGCAGAATTACTAACTTTTAAAAATAACATAAAGTCTTCTTTGAGCAAAATTCACTATCTACGATATTTAAGGTACTTCCCCTTCATGTCCCATAAGTTTGGGACGCCCGTATACTAATATTAAAAATCGTAGCTTGGCAAGTTTGTATGTTTTGGGTTATCGCCGGAACCGCTTATCCGATTTCAAAAATTATTTCACCTGTATATATAATGGACTTTCTGGATGGTCACAGGCTATATATTATCGCGCGGGTTTGCCTGATTTCTTTGCAATACGCGGGCAAAGCCAAATGCAGCTACTCATCATCCTCCTAGCGTTGTTCCCGGTTGTGCCCCTAAAGGAGCTCGGGGTCCGCTTTGACATCTAATCCCAAGATTTGGCATAGGTACTAGTTTTACAAAAGCGACTGCCATCTGACCTTCCAACCCAGAGGGAAAACTAGACAGTATTGGGATTAGACCGGTTTCCTCACGATGTTATCCTTCACCGAAAAGCTAACGGAAAGCATTCCGTACATAAGTTTCAAGCCAAGGCAGCTACTATTGTATAAATATAGTTCGAATCCCCACTTAGACAGGATACAATACAATAAATATTTATATATTATTTTATTTTAATCACACAGAGCTAAAGCGGGTACAGAAAATACAGAGATACATAGGTTAAACAGCGGGTTTTATCGCTTAAGAGCGATCTCTTCCAGACAACATTTGGGTACAAGACAATTTATTGTATAAAAGTTTATATCAACCAGAAGAGGTTGTGGCACGTCTGGCACTGCTTCTATAAGCTCCGGTGCTTTACCAGTGGGAAGGCTGTTTAATAAATACGGCCGAATGCTTATTTGTCACCAATATATTTTGGCTCGTAGGTACTTAGTATTAGTCCAACGATTCCTTTTTATAAATCGGTCATTGTCAGATTTAGGTTTGCGTCTCTTCTGAGGACATTGCCAAAGTTAAGGGCCAAGCCAAATTTTTGGTTGTACTCTGAATCCGCATAAACGGCGTTGCCTCTTCGATAATTATATGCAATAAAAACATATTATTTATAGACATAAGTCCTTAACTACTGACCACAGAAACGACGGAGTTGGTTTTTTTGACTAACAATGACCCAAATATGCACTAAAAACAAAAACAGTGTATATTTATTATGTAAGTACTAATATGTATCGAACCCATCAACCTTTTTGATTTGATCCCCGCTTATTCAGTTACAAAAATCAATACCCGAAAAAGCCGCATTCAAATCACGTTTTATTCGGAGTTTGCATGGAGAGTGTCCGTTGACCTGGCAGGATCCCTTAAGATTAAACTTGCCCCTGTAATTGGATAGAAACAACCAAGCCAATATCAATTTTAAATGGGTATAAACTTAGTGCTAAGTGGTCGAAAGCTTAAATGAATGTACAATCTTATTCCCCAAGCGATGTTTAGCGATCAAATGTGTAGTCAGAATGAAAAGTGAATGTACCTTTAAAAATAATAATTGTTATTTTTGTTTTAAAGGGCCCACGCTTGCCTTCCAAAACTCCGGGACCCCATTGTCTCGAGATATGGTAACAATAATAATAATAACACCAGGACACTGAGAGGATAGTCAGGGGGTGGGGTTAGAGCGACAGAGAGGACTCTGCCGGCGGCACCCTAGGTTAGGTTTTTATAATGATTTTATATTTTTTATGTAAGTTTTATATTTAACTTTTTATGTAATAATTGTAAAAACGTATCCTGAGATGAAACATAATAATAATAATAATACTAACGAAATACAACTGCCTAACTCACTAACTCAAATATCCGAATACCTAGTTCAGACGACAACCAATCTCAAAAAATACAAGAAAAAGGCTTCGGCCCGTGCATTCCATTGCACCAGTATTAAAATACTGAGACAAGAAAATAATCATAACAATAATCACTTATATAATAAAGAGAATAATATAATCTTAATTTCCGATCATTTAGGTGATATATGTATCAATGGAGTTTTTGTAACCATAATTTATTTTCTTTACCTAGCGTTATCCCGGCCTTTGCCAGGGTCCGCTTTCCTAATCGCTTTCCTCCACTTTGCATGATCCTGGGCATCTGCTTTCGTGAGCCTGTTTTCGCTCATGTCGGCCTTCACGACAACGAGCCATCGCTTCATTAGGTCTGCCGCGGGGTCGAATAAAAAATATATCCATTGTGATTCGCTGTGGCTGCGAATTGCGATTTCAATGCCATTTCAAACTGACGCATAGGGGTGACACACAGGGTATCATATGACAAATACTCCATAAAAACTTGTACTTATATAGAAATTTGCCACCAACGTGGTATTAAGACAATTTTCAGCATGTCAATGTTATTTTTTCACATCGTCATTCGATACAGTGTTAAGAGTGCATCAAATGCCGAGGTAGAACTACAATTAGAACGCAATAAATGACATTGTATCTGAAGTTAAAGTTAGACATCGCCAGGGACCGCTGCCGCTGGAAATGGTCTATAGAAATCGACAGCTAAATACGACGTCACAACATGGAGGCACGAAGAGACAAGTACATTTATGTTATTTTGGTCCTAACGGTAAAATTTAATTCGCTTTAGGAAAAAAACTGGTTTTTAAACTGGTATGTTTTATACTGATATCTTTTTTTAGTCTAACGCCTTTTTTAATACAGATAAAATTTTATAATTCATACTTATTGTCATAATTTGATGGTTTACTATAAATACAGCGACACTGTTATATTAACAGGAGGAAACAATCCAATTGGTTTCCGTGGTCCGGCTAGAAGGACGCACACCTAAAAGTGGACACGGCTATAATCCCATAGGATCGCCGGGGGCCGACTCTGTTTACACGGAACGGCACTCAGTAAAATGTACTAACAAAAACTCCCGTTAATGTCATGCACTTGTCTTGATTTTGAGGTGAATTATGGTTGGAGGCATGTTGCTGAGAAAATCTAGGTCACAGGTACGGGGCGGGTTGCACCAACTTTACGATTACAGACCGATCAACGCATACATTCTTATATTAATGTAATCCTTTTGCATGCTACTAGGTGGCTGAATGTATATGGATCTTAAAATATTATTGTTATTACCATCATGTACCTGCATTATAGCAAATAAATGTATTTCATTTCATTTCAACGTTAAAAATGGTGCAGACAGCTGTCATTCCATAGAGAACTGTCAAACTTTCTATAAGTACACTCATTATTCACGATTCACAAACAACGCAAAAGATTACAGACGGTTTGGTGCAATCTTTAAAGATCTTCAATATTAGGGAGGTATGGCACAACGGAATGTCATCCCTTTTTTTTAATAGCACGTACGCGGATACTGTAGCGTATGGAAGCATGCGCGCGCAACTTTTTGAAAAAAACCTCTGATCCTTTTTTTCCATTTTTAGCAGGACTGCCTCAGAAGGAATATCGTTTACCAATTTCTCCTAAATTCACTTCATCTACCTTTCTACGTTTTATGGTTATGTTATTTTATTTTTCAGAATACAAAATTCACAAGCATTATATACCTCCACGCTACCAAAACCTGAAGGAACTTAGTGTTTTACAAAGTAAATATGAATATCAATTTTCATAACACATTTTAACCTTACATCACTCATAATTACCTCGTAACGAAGATCCGCGTACATTTTACTTCATTATAGATTTACTTCACCGTTTTGCGCGTTTTACGCATCGTACTAAGAAAGGCGTATGTACCGTTTAATGCATATTTATGTACGCCCATTTAATAATGGCCATTATTATACGCGTCTCACCCATTACGTTTTGACACGGTGTTCCGAAATTAAGTCACAATGTTAATTTGTACATTCACCCGAACTTTCTTGAATTCGCTCTCGTGTTCGTGTTGTGCGCTGGTAATTGTTTTTCATGGGGATAATGTTCGTATGCTTTTGTGGTGTCATGAGTGTCTTAGTCTGAAATTATTGCGACGAGGGGTGCTAAAACCAAAAACTGGATAACGCAAGTTACGAAGAATATATTTAAGTATATTTGAGCCACATTGTCATTGTGGCACTCTTTGGGGGAGGCCTATGTCAAGCAGTGGACGTCTTTCGGTTGATATGATATTATGATTATTATATTTGAGCATTAATTTACAGTATGGTTATGCTTAACTTGGGTTATATTATGAAAGCGTTTCGTATCGAAACGGACAGGTTGGCCGTTTTGTGACACCGTTCACGTATTTAGTTAGCTACTTAAATTAAAATGCTCATGCATTATATATTATACTTACTAGGTACAGTAGGTAAATAATAAATAATGCACCACCCGTATGAAGCCAGATCGGGCAACTTGTATATTATATACTAGCCTCCGCCCGCGACTTCGTCTGCGTGGACTCGGGATAAAAACTATCCTATATTTTAATCCATGCTATAAACTATCTTCGTGCAAAATTTCATTCAAATCGGTTCAGCCGTTTAAGCGTGATTGAGTAACAAACATCCAAACATCTAAACTTCCGCATTTATAATATTAGTAGGATATATATATATATTTATACAACGACGGTGGCAAACAAGCGTACGGCCCGCCTGATGGTAAGCGGACACCGCAGCCTATAGACGCATGCAACTCCAAAGTAGTAACATGGGCGTTACCGACCCTTGATATGTTTGAGGATTCGCCGTGCTGACAGCTGTCAGCACGGCCTTCAGCTGAAGGAACAAATTCCCTAGCTCTCAACACGACGCATCCTCGGGAGCTCTGGCGACCATGCTCACCTCCAGGAACACAACACTACTACAGAGCAAGTAGTAGTGTTATTATGGCTGTGGTCTTCTTCAAGGCGGAGGTACTTCCCATTGGGCTGCTCCACATTCGAGCGGGATGACATTTCGCTGTGCCCTACCTCACCATTATATGCTCAAAAGGCAACAAAATCATATTTTCACACCTTTCATTCAGAAAAGTAAGTTTTGTTCCACGAAGAGAGGGATCAAAATGCTACTTTTCTGGTCAAGCTACTCTTTTAATTTATTCATTGGCATGTAGCATTTACGCAATGTGCCAATTGAACAGAGATCTTAATAAAATAATCGATTGTAATTTCATCGTAATCGATTAAAAACGAACATTTTTCAAGTTTTAACTTTAACGACGTTGTATGAAAATAAGTATATGAATTTTTCGTAATATTTAAAAATTAGTATCAAAAATTAAGATTTTTTAAACTTGTTAAGGACTTCCTTAAAATAACTTAATTTTAACAGCAGCATCTTTAGTATGTGTCACTCGGTAGCAAAATTATCTTCGTCTCGGGCGTTATCACTTGTATCCCTCACTACGCTCAGTATCCTACGTTGTAGGATCCCGCGCTACGTTCGGGATTCAATACACCGCCCTCGCCGTAAATATAATATTTTGCTCCCTTGTGACACAAATAACTATTTCAGTACAAGCTTTTAATGCCAGCTATCTTTTCCGTATACCGTCATCAACTACTCATAGAGACGATTCTAAAGTGTCGGAACTCAACAGGGTTACGTCGGTTAAGAACTGAATTCCCATGGCCGCCTTCTTTCTACGTCATAAGATCAGCTCGATGGTCATCATCATCATCATCATATCAGCCGAAAGACGTCCACTGCTGGACATAGGCCTCCCCCAAAGAGTGCCAAAGTGACCGGTCCTGCGCCACCCGCATCCAGCGGACTCCAGCAACCTACCAGGTCATCGCAGTCCACCTTGTGGGTGGCCTACCCACGCCGCGCCTTCCGGTACGTGGGCGCCACTCGAGAACCTTTCCGCCCCAACGGCCATCGGTTGCTTATACTTATATATATAGGTTGAGGTGAACTGGTGCAAAACTCAGTTCCAAGATTTTGCCCTCGCTAAATAAAAACTTGTAAAGGTGGTATCAGAAACCAAACTATGACAGAAACATATATAACGCAACTTTCATTTTATTTAGACATGGGAAGTACACTTAGTCAAAACAATAAATATCCATTTATAGAAACCGAGAGAAAAAGTCGTATCACCCATACCAAATACTTGGCGGATACGTCATTTTAAACATAAAGACCACGTATTTCCAACAAAGAATAAAGCCGGCCATACACGGAGTAACAAGTTTGCCAATAAATAATCTCACTGAGTACACGGTTCAAGAAAACAGTGTCCTCTGAATAAAGATTTTTACAGCCAACGACCTTTTATTTTAAATATTAGAATTTGAGAGTTAAAAAAAAATTTGGCTATATATGCATGTATTTAACGTTTGACTTGAATTGCTTATTAACATTTGAAGTTCAAATGTAAACAAAATATTGTCTTAACATTTAGTATTGTAATGAAACAAAATATATTCACATTTACAATTTATTAAGGTGGATCGTGCCAATAAATGAAGGGATACCGAAAATAGTTACAAAGGTTTACCCTACTACGATGGTTTGTGTGTAGTAATTATTAGACATTAAAAGAAAGAATGAAACATTTATTTTGAGATAAAAAACAAAGCAACGCATAATTAAAAAATAGTGAAAACTAGGTACTTGATATTGTTAAATAACTTCCATGAAGGATAAAGTTATATTTTTCCTTAAAATCTAGAATCTTCTCAATTTAATAAAATATTGTCATGTTGTCTTAGGTAGGTACTGATTTTATAGGATTAGTCTTAGCCCCAACAAATTGGTAGGTAAGCCATTTTCAAATTGTATTTCTTTATTTGCCTTCCGTTCTCGACGTTGTAAAGGAATAAAATCGTCAATACGTCGTGCCGTATAAACGCAAAGGTCCACGTTCGGTACGTTTCGATAAACAGTTTATGCTAATCCACGTTTACTTTATGTAGAACGCATCGGAAATTTATCGGATGCTCTAAAAATTCCCCTACAAAATAATACGTTATATCGCGCGCTGTAAATAAGATTACATTTTAATGTAATAGTGTTTGTATTTGGAGATTTGGAGTGCTACAATGAATACAAATGTTATGTATTGTACAGTGGTAATATTTACGACATAGAAGTAGTATAAAACCTTAACAATATCTGTCGACAGTATCTACACATAAGTAGTAACAAGACATTTATTTCCTCGGTATATTTTTATCTGCAGATTTTTTCTCACCCACCCTGAAAACTGCCAAAGAGAAACATATCGCCCGTAGTGACATTTAATATAAGTTTAACTGTCATAATATATTTTTGGGATTTTCTTAAAAACGAGTGATTTTTTTAAATTGAAAACGACTCTAAATATTATTCATATTCATACTCATGTTCATTTATTTCTTATTAATCATACATTGTTATTCATTACATTAAAAACATCATAATAAGACTATTAAGAATTAAAAACAATGTCAACAGGCACATAAAATACAGGACATCAAGTTATTAGGTTTAGATAAAATATTTACCGAAATGGTTTTCTATTTTAGAATGTTTTAAAATATTTTGAAATGTTGTCAATTTCACTAGTTCTTTAAAAAAACAAGATCATTACCCCTTCAAATCTCCCAATAGAGTTCTCAGTTTCTATACGAGAAACTGTTAATTAAATTTGAGCGCTACACAATTTTAGCAAAGTTTGGGAACTCATCGTGCGAATGGAATCAATTTAACTATTCAACGAATATATTTATACACTCAATATTCAGCCAATATTAGTAATTTCTGATGACAGAATCCTCGCTGGCTTTACTGGGAAAGCAAATAAAATTAACCTCATTAAGGGAGTTCTGGAGGTTTAAAAATATCATATTATTAAAAAATAATGTGATATTTTATAGGTTTTTTACACCTACAAACGTATTATTCTGACTGTTGAAACTGTACCTACATCTCTCTACACTATAGAGTCTACAGCGTGTTAGTGCGCGAGCGAACAAAATCCTCCTTTGTAGCTTGGGCAAACATTCTTTCATAGGTCTGGTCGCCTGCCAGGCTGTTCTCTTCTGCAGATCGCATTTCTCAACCGTTTCTCGCGAAAATTTGTGAGTCGGCTCAATAATTATCATGTAGTTTTTTTTGGTCGATTCAGTTTTACGAATTTTCTTGTTAAACACAGTCGGGAGTTCTACAACTCATAGAGCCAGCAGTCGAATTTAAGGCTTGTATACCCGCTAAAGTCCTTGAGCGTATGGGCGGAGCCTCGACCCTCTCCCCGCGCAAGTCGCACAACCCGCTGTCGTTTATTAAGCGTTACAAAGATTAAGTTACAGACGCGTCATCGCGCATCGTTACCAATGCAAGGGTGGACGTGGGTGGTTGACATTCGTCATGCTTAATTGAAACGTGATATTTGTCATACATAAATTACATAATTGATTAAGTTCAAAAATTATGTCTCTACTTTTATAATACTATTTACTTACGATTAGTGTAGTTCCGTCAGCACGGCTAGCACGAGACGGCCGCGACATACACTCGATTTTTCTCGCACTATCGGTCTTTCTCTTATTAGAACATTAGGAAAGAGAGGTATAGTGTGAGAAAAATCGAGAGTATGTCGCGGCCGTCTCGTGCTAGCCGTGCTAGTGAAAACGAAATTCGTTCGAATAACTCTGGCGCTCGAACTAGCAAGCGCGACAGAGAGGGAGATACACAAACGAAGTTCGGTTTCGTTTCGCGGTAGGCCCTCAGCACGCCTTGCACTAGACGGCCGCGACATACTTTCGATTTTTCTCGCACTATACCTGTGTTACTAAATATTCTAATAAGAGAGAGACGGATAGTGCGAAAAAAATATAAAGGTAATAATAATAATCCATACCTACTGTTGCCCTTAGGCCATTTTTGAATGTCGCTATTAATAGGGGCCCATCTAGCAGTTAGCGAGTTACCGTCTGCCAGATATAAAACGTGAAACAGTTTTAATGGGCAGGCGTCCGATGTTTCATCCAATAGCCCAGCTACTAGTCCATCATTTTCAACCCATAACCCGTTTTATATAGATTCTATCAACTAGAAATAGACTCTTACACCCCAGCGGGTGCTGTTTCTGTGTGCGTCCCATGACACGGGCAGAGACAGCATCCGCTTGGTGTACTCCTTGCATTTCATTAAATTGTCAAAGGGGCCTCTACGTGTAGGCTCAGAGCTCCACGCACGGACATCATTGTCCCGTGAGCGGGAAAGACATATAATCCATACTATCTATACTTCCATATCCATACTCCATACTAATATTATAAACGCGAAAGTGTGTCTGTCTGTCCGTTACCTTTTGTGTAAGTGTAAGGTTGTTAAGTTTTAAACTAATTTTCGGTATATTTATTACGTTCTACTTCCTTGATTTGATGATGATGGCGTGTACAGTCAGCATCAGATAGTTAGTAGCATCCAAAGTAGCCAAATATATCGTAACACATTCCTTACTCCTACTTATAGTAACAAAGTCTTTGTTTCGATGAATGTACGTTCCGATATATTTGGCTAACTTGGCTGCTACTAACTATATTATACTGACTGTACAGAAATCGGCCTCGGGTAAATATATACTTATAGATTAGTTGTACGTTAACCATACTTTGTTTCATATCAAATAATAACTCTGTTTCGAACTTGGAGTTGGCATGCAACCCATAGGTAGGTACTTACAATATTTGCCAAGCCCACTATTTTTATTAGAACTTATTCTATTAACACTTGACAGTCATTAATACGAGCAGATAAAACAATATTGTTAGTAGGCAATAGATATTGTAAATATATTTACTAATAAAATGTCTGGTTTTAGCGATTTCCCAATTTTGATACTGTTTAGATATTTGATACTTTGATAGACTATTCTATACACAAGAATACACAAGTAAATACCTATGTATTTACTTGTGTATTCTTTTTCCTCTTCTCTTGTAAAATTTCTTGATATTACGTATTTTCCTCCTGCGCTTATTTAACCCCAAAGACCCAAAATAATTATTGAAAAATTTGTGAGATCTAAGCTAAGACCTACTAACTCTAGTATCGTAAGTTTGTATGTTACTAACAATCTATGGGCAAACTGGCCTGAAATAAAGAATTTATTATTATTATATTAATAATATTATATTACTATAATATTGTTATTATTATTACCCGTGTGGTGTCGGGTTAGAATAGCACCACCCCCTTTCTTCCCGTGGGGGTTGTAAGAGTCGACTAAGGGAACGGGGTTGAAGTGTGTTGTGGGCGATGGGCTAGCAACCTGTCACTGCTATATCACATTTTGTCGATCTTTTATACCCACATTTATGCTAACAGTGGCACTGGACACAGGTTTCATTTGCTCTGCCTACCCCTTTTAGGGATAAAGGCGTGTATGTATGTATGTATGTATTATTGTTATTATTATTATTTCCCATCTTGAACTAAAAACAAAATCTAAACTATACCTACGTAAATGTTAATTAGGTACAAATGCCAACACAGTTAACTGACCATCCTGTATTTATACAAGAACCTTATTACAATGCACATAAAGTGCACGGATGGTCAGTCAGCTGTCTTGTCTATAGTACCTACTACTTTACAAACCACGAAATAGATTGTCCACTCTATGCAACAAAATTATCTGTCACTAAAAACTAAACTATACGCAAATATTTATTAGTTACCTACTATACGAATCACAAAACGGATTGTCCACTCTATGCAACAAATATAGTCCACAATTTCGACAAATATTTAAAAATTTCGGCGCAGCGCAAATTGACACAGGTCCGTCATGCAACGTGTCTCGTCCCGCACTGACCGTATGGACGAAAACGGGGAGGCGTAGGAACGTTGGCGGAATATTTCCGAAAACGAGATAAATTTTTAAGAAAATTAAGAAAGTAAGAAAATGATGCTCTTGTTCATTATTGTATGAAGAAAGTTATAAAATTTCATATTATTCTGATAAAAAATGGAGCAGTAAAATGGTTACAAGTGAAAAAATAGGGGTGACTTTAGATTTCTTTTTCTCTAATTTTTATTGTTAAAATGGATTTCTACGAAAACTATGACCCGTCGCATATCTTGCAGATTATGATATATTTTTTCCGACGGCAAAAATGTTACGTTATAATGTATAAAACGGTTACAAAACAACTCATTTTCACGAAAATTTCGAATGTGGAGCCTTAAACTTTCGTGAGACATGTTTCATCACGCGGTACGTGTTTGGCCAGCAGGTGGATCTAAATGTCAATTTTTATGTGGAAAAATGACAGTTGCATTGTCCTAACGTGCGTCAGAGACGTTACGTGATTACCCTTCATGTAAGTCACCTTGCTGTTAGTACTACCTGCACTTTAATACGGCCTTTTAAAATAATTGTTTAACCAATCAAGCGTGAGTCGTCAAATAAAAATAAAATCAGTGTCAGTTTTATGACGACAATTAAGTACTTATTCAATTTGTACGAAACCCAACTTTTTAACACGTTCGTTTAAAATGAAACTAGTTAATTTTGACATGATTTTTTGCTTTATTGTCGTCACAAAACCGACAGTGAGTTTATTTTTGTTTAACGACTTACACTAATTAGGTACAGCATAGTTTGAAAACGCCCCAGGTACGACATGTAAAAAAGTCTTTGAAGCTTTCTTACAAATAACGATTTTGATTATGCATTTGGGCTCTGAACCTAGTCTATAAAATTAACATTACACTTAATTGTCGCTTACTTTGTTATCTCCACAAAATGGTATAACCAGATGCAAACTGTCAAAGCAACGGCTACGGCGCCATGTTTAATAAGTGACGCCTGAATCCAGACACCAGCTTGATTAATGACCCCATGGCCTAATTAACGGCAACTATCTGCCTTAATTAAAGCCGTATCGGAGACATTCAGCCACACCGTGAGGAAAACGCATTAATATTTAGTTAATTAAAATGAGAAGACAATTTCGTTTTAATTACCCAAATATTAATGCGCATTTTCATATTTCAATATTTTTTTGACCTCTTGGCTGACACGTCAGCTCGATACGCGAGAACACAAGCGCAAACACAATAAAAATTAAGATATATTATTAGAGAATCTTACACATGCCGAACTAAGTATCCCTATGATAAACTCAATAAGAGGAGGGTACTAAGATGACGATATATTACTATAATTATATAAATACGTCAATACATAGAAAACATCTAAGACTCAGGAGTCGTGCTCATCACAAAAATATTTGCCCTTACCGGAATTGAACCCAGGACCATCAGATTCGTAGGCAGCGTCACTACCTTTACTTAAACCAGTCGTCAAACAACAATAAAATGCAAAGCGCGGAAACAAACATACTTACAGTCCACGTCATTACGGCCCGCCTGATTCTTCAGGACAACGTAGTCTTTGAACGCCAGCAACTCCTAAAATATTTCATTGATTTAAGCATTCGCTGTGTCTACAGCCAGAGATAAATGCAGTGCATCGTCGGAACCTCGGGCAGCCTTTACTCATCAGGAATACAATATCAAATACTAATACCCGCTGGGGAAGCAGTAGACTTTATGCCTGCGGTCTTTCACAGGTGGAGGTACTTCTCCAGTTAGGCTGCTCCAAATATGAGACATTGTACTGTGACATATATCTCCTTTATTTTCTCTTTTTAGTCGATTTTCGAACAATTGGATATTATTAGCAATATAGATTCCCTTGAAACCCAATACATCATTCTAAAAATTAATATCTCTTTCAATAGGACACAACTGAATCGTATCAGTGTGCTAAAATGTTTTTATGGATATTTATTAGTCGCTGTTATAGCCATAGTGAAAAATATTTTCCATCTCAAACGTCTTTATGGCATTGACATAAGATTAGATTTCACCTGGCATATTGAAAATGTAATTTCACTCCAGCTGTATTGCTTTTCTAAGATCCCATAAATCTCAAAAAGGTTTTACTAATCTGTTGACTCACCCCGCATAAAGCAAAACTAAAGATATTTATCCTTGTCTGATTTAAACATATTTATATGTCGCACCTTTTCCTTCCCAAATTCTTTACCTTGGCTGGTATTTACAACGATAACCAACACCGAGCTTTACCAACCAGTAAAGTCTGAGCTTCTTTTGATTACAGTTGTTGCGACTCTTGGGTTCCTTGGGTATTGGTGAGGTTTAATCGTAAAGATTGTTTGAATGTTCAAATTGGCGGTCGCATGATGATTGATTTTACAATCGTTTTAATTTATTGCGAAATTAAAACAAAAACCACAACCGGCGGTTACGTGAGTCACTGTTACTTAGTAATATTTTATCATCGACTCATCTCATCATTATACAGTGTCCCACGGTTGTGCGTCATCGAGGGAATTATTATAATATCCTAGCTGCCAGCGCCCAGAGAACCCAGGCGGAGCCCCGGGATAAATTAAGTATTTGTCCCAGGGAACGAAAAAACCATAGAAGTTTAAGTAGCTCCGCAAAATGGTCCCACGGAATGGGTGCCATTCCTATTGTGCTGAGATGGGAGCGGGTTGACAAAACGATGCCAGGCAGCCGTTTAGTTCGAACATGCGCATACTTACCGGGTTTTAGGCACGTATTTCGGTAGAAACTTGTAAGGAGCTTGTTTTTTTCGTCCGTTAATCCATAATTTTATAATAGTTCTTTTACTTTTAAGGCTGCTCGGCATTGGAATAGCTTACTTTTAGATCTGAGGCGTGCTAAAACTCCTGATGCTTTTAAATCATTTTTTTCATTGGCTGGTATTATATTTATGTAGAAGTTTGTGTATGTTTATTACTATATTTTTTTATAGGCGGCGTTTTATTAGGTGCTGTCAAACCGAAAAATAAATAAATAAAATAATCAATAAACATACACCTATAAAAAATATACTCAAATTCAAGATGTTGCTTTATCTTCGCTACCCAAAGGTTGTCTGTAAGAGATCGCTCCCTAGCGATAAAAACCCTGTTATTTGCCTCTACTATATCTTTATGGTCTGTACTCTGTTCCTTTTATTTTTAATCCTTTTTAACTACTGATAAAAGAAGTTTTAAAGAAGAAGGGGCAATCACGTAACGTTCTGAACGCGTGTCGGGTAGATCCAACTGTTATTTTTCCATATAAAAATTGACATTTAGATCTAACAGACGCGCGTGCAATGCGTTAGATGATTGACCTGTAGATAGAAATTTCCGTGATTATAACGTATAACCTTACAGACTTCTCCTCTTACCTCTTCTCTTCTCTCTTATTGTTACTGTGGTAAAGTATAAATATATTATAGCTCCTACTGCTAACTGCACGTATATATTATATACATATTCATATCCATCTTAACACACTCTCTCTATCACACACACACACACACACACACACACACACACACACACACACACACACACACACACACACACACACACACACACACACACACACACACACACACACACACACACACACACACACACACAAAATGCAAACAAAATGCTAATCTAAAATTGTAAAGGATATTAAAATAAGTTAAGTAGATTTAAGTAGATTTAATTTAACATCCTGATGATCTGTACATCCTATAATATAGGTACTTGTGTAAAAACTTTCATACGAAACTGGGTCCTGTAATACAAGGTTTCCTAGCTCAGGACACAGGGTCGTGATAAGCATATTGTATTTATTTTTGTCTAATAAACTTTTTTCATTTTCTTATTTATATAGGAGCAAATAGACCGCCTGAGCATAAGCTTCTCCTCTTGCTCTTAAATTCTCCGCAAGGGCCAATGCAACAGCAAACTTATCGTTTTCACGTGCAATCCACCAGAATGGTGTAGTTGAGCGAATTAACCGGACACTAAAGACGGTCTCCAATTGGGTAGGAGCCAACGGTCCAGTTTAAAACTAATAAAATTTGGCCGAGTCTGTTTTCCGACAAGCGGAGACAATTCGACAAGACTCTTACTTTCTGTTTAACAGAAATTATTATCAATGAACGTTGGATATTGGAGTTATGGATGTTTCCGATATGAAACTGGGTTTACATTTAAATGAAAATTCTTATCGTTTATGCTACGCATTGGCAGAATAGTAGGTAAGTACTGTAGGGAAGGTGTTCAGAGGTAGAGGAAGACACAATAGATTTTTAACCCGTTTTTTTCAAGTAAGTACGTTGCGAGAGGTATGAGTTCCGTAAATAAATAAAATAAAATAAAATTAAAGACCTTTATTTTCAGGCAACTTTAGGCCCATAGTTTGCTAGTAAACAAAAGATCTTAACAGCTAATGTTAGTGTTATAAATTAAAGAAACTATTATGCCTTCGAGCATTGCTATCGAGGCACTCTCACAGCGTGCATAGTGCTGTGTAGCTCGTTAAACCTAGCTAGCACAGCTCTATCCAGCCTACCTGCGACAACCTGCATGAGAATGTTGGGGCTTCCCCTCACTCTATTCATAAGAGATGTGACCTTTTTGCGCATGAGCGCAATGAAGTCGTCAGTGTGCGCATCGGCAAACATGCCCGAGGCACTGCAGTGACGGGGAAGCCCCACCAATGGGGGGGCCGGAACAGGTTGTTGTACAATATACGCAGAGTGTTGTACGATTTTCGGGTGTAGCTAGTCCATAGACTACTGGTGTAAAAAGTTTGGCAGTATGCCCTGAACAGTGTGATCTTAACATCAAGTGTGCAACCAGCAAATCTACGAGCCAGCATATTCCCTCTTGCCGCCAACGCCCTGCGCTCTCTCTCTATATCCAAGTCATCCTTCAACTCTTCATTCACAATATGCCCTAGGTATTTGAACTGCGATACTCTGTGTAATGGCGAGCCATTGAGGTAGACTGGAGGTACAAAAGCTGGGAGTTGGTTTTTACCTCTAAATACAAGGAGCTCACTCTTACTTGAGTTATACAACAAACCATGCTCCGCAGCATATGCCTCGCATATGGCCAGTAATTTACGCACACTGCCAATCGTGGGCCCCAGCAGCACCATGTCATCCGCATAACTTATGTTGTTGAAACATACACCTTCGACGTGACACCCCACATAGGTGCTGCTGAGCTCCACTATTAGCTGGTTAACGTAAATATTGAAGAGTCTGGGAGAGGTCAGGCCCCCCTGCCGAACTCCGCACTCAAGCTTATACTGATCAGATAACGAATCTGCCCATTTTACATTATTTGTCTGATGCTGATACCAGTACGACAAAATACTAATCAGTTCTTCAGGGACACCCGCCCTCTCCAGCTTTTCCCAAAGGACATCGTATGCCATGAGGTCGAAAGCCTTCGACAGGTCCAGGAAACAAGCGTACACGGGTGTCTTTCGATCTACATAGTATTTGACAGTGCTCTTTAAGGCCAGGATAGCACTCTCCGTGGATAACCCCGTCCTGAACCCGAATTGGGCGTCGTGAAGCCTGGTGTGCTCACTGAGGTGTCGATCAAGAACACTGTCAAACACTTTGGCAATCACAGTAGCTAGGGAGATGGGTCTATAATTTCCCTTGTCAGCTATGTCTCCTGTTCCGTTTTTCACAATAGGCACAACTAGAGTTTGCATCGTAAAGCCTCGGGGAGACTGCTTGACGTCTTCAAATTTATTTCGAACTCTTCGGGAATTCTTCTTCAGACCCCGTAACAGACGCGATAAGTGACAAGATAGAGCGTCCGTCTCGTTCTATTAAACGGTGTCAGCCAGTGACAGCTCTGGCAGCTTCAGCAAAATGAAACAGGGAATAGTGCTGTACAGCGAGCACCGTAGAGGTTTATAGACGACCTGACAGTACCATAATTTGTCCTTGATGAAGTCAGCAACTCGTAATTATGTCATAAATGGAGTTCCAAGCAAAGTTGTGGCCGGGCCCAGGGACGTTTTTTTATTGCCTTTATTCTAGTTACTATTCGCATGCTGGTTCGGCTGATCTTATTTTGTGTTTCTTCCTGTTCCCTATTATTGCCACTGCTAGCGCTAGCAGCAAAATACTATGGCTGCTTTCATAATATGTATAAAGGCCTAAGCAGGCGTAGCAACTCGTCTCATGCCTACAAGTTGCTACGTTTACTAATTTACTGATTCCGTTATGTTATCTTTCTCTAGCACTAAGCATGTGTTTATTTGTATATCTCTTGTTGTGTTACCTACCGTTCCTTCACCAAATGGACTCGGCGGAAGACCAGCGCTGGCAGTTAAAGCCAGCATCATGCTGAGGCGGGTCCTTTTCGTGACGCATATATATTTTTTTTCTTTTCTATATGTATTAGTGTGTATTTGCTGTCACTTATAAATGATTGATTTATGATTTATAACCGAAAAACAATCCCCGTGAAGGATATCGGCGACTAAAGCCGCGATTACTGTGTAGTTAATGCTTTCTAATGGAACAAGTGATTCTGTCACAGAATTTCTGTGTATGAATGATTGTAATGTATGATAAGTGGAAGGGGGAGTGTAATATGTGGCGTTGAACTTTTTCAGATCATTTACTATGCAGGTGGAAAGTTTACAAAGGCTATTTTAGTTTCTTTACGAATGATTTCCTGCAGGTTCTACGGTTATTTTCTTCTCGTGTGAGATACGGGACGTACAAATACGGACGGTCTTTAAAGGAGCATACTTTTGTTTCCCACGACAATTATGACCTACAGAGAACTACAGGAAAGGCGGGAGCAAGAAAAACAGGACAAGCTACATTTACGTTCAATAAAAGGTTTTAAAATTACACCTTAACATCCCGTTCCACGTAAAAGACAATGTAACAAATAGAACATTTCCAAATGAAAGCACAAACATAAGACAGCGCAAATGCCCCATACAGGGAAATGAAAAATGGAAAATTATAGTTTGTCTCGGGAAGGAAGGCTGATATTTTATGCATGAAGTCTTTACGGCACTTGGAGTGGCTATTTCCGACGTTAGGAGCTGGTTCACTGCGTTGGAAATAAAACTAAAAGTGATTTAGGATGATTTTCTGATACTAAAATGACCATCGGATAATTAGACATACCGCGCTGCGCGAACTTTAGACGGTAACAACGCGTTTCGCAGCGACATGAAGAATCATATAATACAGAAGTATTGTCTGGCATCTGGATCCACTCTCTGAATGTGTGGGAGCAAGAGATCGTAGCGTGGCCTCTCACTGCCAGTAATAATGCACCATTGCCGCTGCCGCCGCCGTTCGATCGAAGTAACTAGAGGCCGAGCTTTATGTGGTTGGTGGTGGCCAGGGGCCCAATTTTAAAACGTGCTTTTTATACAATACAATACAAATATTCTTTATTGCACACCTCACACAAACAAAGCAGTTAAAAAGAAAAACAATAGAAACAAAATACACAACACAACACAACACAACAATAACATTTAAAAAGAAATACAACATGTAGGTAGAGGTAGACAACAGGCGGTCTTATCGCTGAAGAGCGATCTCTTCCAGACAACCTTTGGGTATCGGAGAAAGAGATAAAACTAGATTATGTGGTAGGTGGTTTTATCATTTTTGGATCGTAGTATATATTTATATATATGTATTCTGTGATTATTATATCCTTTCAATTTCTTCTCTTTCTCTTCGTAGTTAATCTTGGATACTCTTGGATGGTTATACTCCATTCTAGTTAAGCGTTTGGTCTGATGGGTGCGTGTGTGTATGAGTGTATGTGTGTGTGTGTGTGTGTTTGTGTGTGTGTATGTGTGTGTGTGTGTAGGCGATCGCACTCATAATATGAAATTGGCATCAAATGGTCAGGACATTTATTTTGCTCAATAGCCCCATTAAAAACAGTAAATAGTCAGGCAATTTTATCGGTCCATCAAACAACTACCGATTAGTAGGTTAGGAAAAACCGATAATATCTTGTTAAAGCTGCACAACTTTTCCATTATTTTTCATTTGATCTACACTAGTCTACAAAATACCAACATTTCAAACATTATATTCAAAATTTACAACCATTATAATTGTTGTCATTACTTAAAGAACGGTAAATTATCTTGAAATTCTCATTTTTTGATTTCCATTTGTACTAATAAAACGTTTTTGATTTACATACTTACAAAAAACAAATTCCACGCATTCGAACAAAAGCTGAATGAAAGTGACTGGAGTCGCGCCCACCTCCGAGGGCTACTGAAAAAAAAATGAAATGCACTTAATGAAATTTTGCTGGCATTTTATATTATACCACTCAGTGTGAACGCACCTTTACATATACAATCAGTATTCAAAAGACTGAACTATTCCATCGCCATATCACCATACAGTTAGCTTTCAAAGCTGCCTGTAACTTAGACAGGTGCTTGTTTGGAGCTGCATGGTTCTTTTAAATAATTGATATTATGCCTTTTACTTATTTTACTATGTATGCAAGGCGTTAGCTAGCTTTTGTTTCTTGGAATTACTAATGAGATGTTTCAAGTTTCGCATACGTACTATCGAACCAACTGAATCATGACCCACCATAGAACCTTGTTACAATGAGCGAACATACGTAAGATCATATGACGTTAATATGTCAGTTAATTGTAACAAGGTTCCATAGTGGGTCAGGATTCAATTTTGTCGATAGTACAATAAATAGTATTGTTTAATGTAAAAACAGTACTAGAGATGTTAATGTTGCTTTTGTAGGTATTCATGCTTGTAATTCAACGTGCATTTTATTTAATGAAATAGATTTGATGTAGTAAAATAGTACTAATTTAATTTGGCCTTCTAGGAAATTCAATACCACTTTTCACATTGCAAGCATTTGTATGTATGTAAATAGTTTGTTGTACACAAGACACAGGTAAAATACAGATAAAATAGGTTAAATCGGTGCAATGGCGAACTAATTATTACTACATTTTCTTTAAATCTATTTTGTAATATAACCCACATGAACATGTTTTATCGTAAATGCACTACGAGATGGACTTTGAAAGGTAAATATACCCTATAATTAAGGTTTACGCAAATTATATGGTCACTCATTAGCTCATTACAATAAAATATTATTTTAATTTATTAAGTTTACGACTTACGTAGCTCTGTCCCCGTTCTCTGTTAATAAAACTTCATCATATCAGCCGAAAGACGTCCACTGCTGGTCATAGGCCTCCCCCAAAGAGTGCCAAAGTGACCGTTACTGCGCCACCCGCATCCAGCGGACTCCCGCGACCTTTACCAGGCCTACCCACGCCGCGCCTTCCGGTACGTGGTCACCACTTGAGATCCTTTAATAAAACTTACGTACTGCAAACTTACAGGAGACCATAGCAATACTAGCAATACTTGCTCTGAAGATATTATGGGGTGATGGTGGCCACCAGAGCTTCCGAAGACGCGCTATGTTGAGAGTTAGAGACCAATATTTTATCTCAAGCTCAACACAACGAATGCTCAAATTAATAAAGGCTTAACAACGCGCTGAGGTCTTAAATTGCAAGCATGCATAGACTAGGTCTGGTTACCATCAGGAATGCAAAACAATGCTTAAGTACTATAAAACTCCAAAAATTCATGACATACGAAATATTTAAATAAAAAAGAATCTCGTCCCAAATCTTAATTGACGTCGTTAAGCAACTGTGAATTTAATTAGTACAGTCCAATGAAATTGTTTTATTTGCCTTTTTTCGAAGCTAAAACATCGTTTGTGCTACCGGGTCGAGGGAGCGTGAAATTGTCGGCCATTAGGCTTAGCCCCGTTCCCCGCTTAGGTGCTTCGGTAACTAATTAAATGACAATAGCATCCTAAGAATACTAAGAAACATTTTTGCGCTAAAACACTTTTCTAATAACCTTTAAGTCCCCTGCACGCTCGACTCAAGGCAGCTCTATAGTCTGGCAAAAAAGTCTAGAAAATAATAGGGGCGCCACTGTCGCTCATATGGCAACACGAATAGTACGACCTAGAGATTTTGATCCTTCACTTTTTACTAAGACATTAATGAAATTTGGTTCGTAATTTAGAAACATTACAATCAAATAAATATTAGTATAGACTATAGATAGACATACAAAATCACTAACATTACCTATATAATTATAATATTTATGTAGACAGAATGCTAGAGTAATTCAAATACAAGTTTTGTTTATAGAGAGTTAAGCGTGGCGACCCTCGAGACATTCACTGCCAAGCATCGCTAAGCGTTACGCTCGTTGACTATCTCGTGCTTTCCCCGTATGTAGCGGAAAGCGACTACGGCGTAGCCGCCCGCTAGGCGGGTTCCTGGCAGTGCAAGTGTTACAGAATTGTGACGTGCATGTAAGATACCAAAGTTGCAAGCGTTCAAAGACTGCTACTTGATTTCGACAGTTTACCTCTTCGTATACAAATCAAGTGGGAATCTAACTAACGCACGAAAGTCTATATAACTAGCAAAATATATCAAGAAAATAAGTTCCTGTCAAAAATTTCATTTTTGGTACAATCTGATATGATATTATGATTATGATATTTTGAGCATTAATTTACAGTATGGTTATGCTTAACTTAGGTTATATGAATGTCACGTCACGTTTCACGTGTAGCGAATAAGTGTTTCGTAAATATAACTAAGTTAGAAGAATTGGTAGCGTTCAAAAAAATATTGTTTGCATTTCTTGTTAAAAAAGCCTACTATTCACTAAGGGAATACTTGACAGATGAAGAAAGAAAGAAAGAAAGAAGACATTTATTCACTACACAAAAGACACACAGAGACAAAGGGAGTACAGATACAATACAATTGACACATAATGTGTGTGTCTTCGCGGCAGTGAATCGGTCGCTGTCTCAGCATTATGCCAAGGTTTCAGACAGACACCTACAGCGCTGATTTTCAGACAGCACCGTACGTGACCCACGGAACGCAACACAACATACTGCCGATACAAACGTATACACATAATAAATAAATAATGAATATACTAAATCTGTTAAATATGTGACACCAGCACAATGGGATGAGAAACAATGTGAAAAACGCGAAACGGCAAATATGCTGGGACCCCAGATCGCACTATGCCAAAGAGAAGAGTGGCGAGGTGAAGCCGTCTGCGTGCAGGCATGTTCAGCAAACCAGCGGCGTTCAAGTAGGGAGTGATATGGGAGCGGGGTGGGACTCGGACAGAGAAACGAATGCATGCGTTTTGCACTTGCTGTATGAGCTTTTTTTACGACCAGTAATGCAGCCAGCATAGACAACATCACAATAATTTAATCTTGACAATATTAGCGATTCACAAAAGTTAACACGCAAATCAACACTTAAGTAATCGCAAACATTGTAAAGAACTTTAAGGCGGTAGAAGCAGTTACTCACAACTTTTAGTACGTGGTTCTCAAAGCGCAGCTTACCGTCCATGAGGAGGCCAAGGTTAGTTGCTTCTACCACCCTCTCTATTGGTTCGCCCATGATAGCAACCTTACTGGTAGTCAAAGTCTCGAAGTTACTGATGGTACTACGGATTTGATGCTCTGACCCAAAAACAACATATTTCGACTTGTTCGGATGAAGAATTGTAACAATTGACGCATGCTCCATCTTGACTTAAAATATTTGTATGCCTTATGGCAAAACATAGAGATACACTAATATAAATAATTGTACCTAACAAATTGTAAATAATGCATCATAATATATTATACTAGGCAAAGTAAAAAATGAATCATGCACCACCCGCGTGAAGTCAGGGCGGACAACTATTATATTATATGCTAAAAAAGGCGACAAAATTACATCTTTTATTGGTGACTGTACATTTCTGTATACCATCATCAACTTCTCTTTGAGACGATTCAAACGAGCCCAAACTCAACGCGCGGAGTTACGTCGGTTAAATACTGAATTCCCATGGCCACCTTCTGTCTCCGTCATCGGATCAACTTGATGGTACCATAATATTGAATTGTCATCCAAACTATAATAATACCCAAAATTTCAGCTCAATCGGATACCGGCAAGTGACTGAAAAATGGATTGCATATTTTGACGGTCAACTTACATACATACTTATACTTACATACGAACAGGTGAAGTTAATATAAAGCTTGTAAAAACACGTCTATTTCTTCTCACACCATACGCAACCAACAACATGTATTAACCACCATAGTTCCACGTTCCCGTGACGCTGAAGACCGTAACCACTGGAGGCGCATCGCGAAGGCTGCTTTACCGACATGAGATACTCCATCTTGAAACCACAACCACGCTATCAAGAATGAGAGGGTGAAGATAGAGACCGATTTCTTCTGGAACTCGTTGCATGGATCATACTTCAACTGGTAGCATTTCCAGACATAGGGGACGCTCACAGCACGATACGTCGCCATTTCTCGCAGAGACATCCTCACGTCTATTCAATCGCCTTTTTTACTGCTCAAAATACAAATACATACAGGTTTAGTAATTACGGTCTTGTTGGTACCCTTTTAGATATAAGGCTTTTATTCAGGTACAAAGTTTACAATAACATTAAACTTCGCCAACATTAGTTTATTATAAAAAAAGTTGGTGAATGAATTACAGTTATTTAAAAACACAGATACATGCCACCAACCTAGAAAAACCTAGAAAAGTTAAAAACCCCCGACATTTTCATTTCAAAGTCCAATATCTCAAAAACGGCTAAACAGATTTTCATGAAACATGGCTAAGAACACTCGGGCTCACAACAGCTTTCGAATAAAAAAAACTGCTTTCAAATCGGTACATCCGTTTGGGAGCTACGATACCCACAGACAGATACACAGATACACAGACTGACAGACACGTTAAACTTATAACACCCCTCTCTTTGCGTCGGGGGTTAAAAATGGAACAAATCGGTAATACCTACCTAGTAGGTAAAATAAATTAAAGAAAATTAGACGAAGCATGGGCCCAGAAAGCTCATATTTTCAAATTAACAGCCAGCCACCGTGAAAGATGTTGAGAAGAGAATTCAGCCAGCTGTGGTCTAAGCAAAAATACACGTTAAGAAATTGCTGTGAAATATCCAATGTTCTTTCTTAAGACACCTTTTATATTTTGCATCGAAAATAAGTTATATTAAAAATATCTGGAGCGAGCTTCATTTAAAATTGTATAATTTTAGGACCTTCATATATTATTTTCTATTTTACTTGTTCGTTTTATAGGTTTTAAGAGAATAGATCGCATCCGGAACACGACGCTACGCTCCTAAATACGGACGTAGGCGAACTGCCAGGTTGGGACTGAGTCAGGTCTGTCGCAGATAGTGATTGAGTAAATAGGTCCCTCCATAGGCCACCAAGAATTAGCTATCTACCTCGGGAATTCCAGCAATGATGAATGAAGTAGTTTCCCCCTCATGGGACTTCTAAAATGTTCATTACTAAATTAGGTCCCTTCATAGGATGCCTCTATAAAATGTTGAATAATCGGGTCCATCTGGGAATTTTTTAAGTACCTACTTACTGGCTGGCCGCTACGCCCTTGCGTCGTGGTGTGAGGTTAGGTTAGCTGACGAATAAATGAAATTCGTTGGATTTTTTACAGAACTGTCTTTCATTTATCAACTCTTTTGACAATAAACTACTGTTAAAATAATTACACACACTTTTAGCAATTGATTTGATATTATTTCTTCAGAGACGATGTTAACTCCGACCATTATCCTAAATAAATGACTACCACAGATTCACCACTTCCGCACGCGAGTGGTAGCGATCGTTCGAAAAGATGACGTTATATCCGCATTGAAGGATATTAGCCAGCTGATGTTGGCAGTAATGGAATTCAATGACACTTAAATTACTTTACAAAAATACATGTTGAATTTGCTTTAACAGATAGGTGGGCAAGTCCAGCGGCAAGGATGCCGCAAGCGCGACGCAGACAGGCCTAGAGACGAGGCGAGGCGAGAATTGAAATTCGTATGGCAAATTTTCAATTCTCTCCTCGCCCATCTTCAGTGGAAATAGTAAGTGCCATACAAATTTCAATTCTCGCCCCGCCGCCTCGTCTCATAATTCATAATTCATTTATTGCAGTAATTATGTGCTACATAGGATCTTATTATAACTTTACAGTTGAAGTGTACATGAACCCGGTCTCGTCTCGCCTGTCCGGTGGAAAATCTGCTTAAGACGCATTTCTCGACAATCGGCCGGAAGAAGCGCAGATACGGGAGTCATGCATTCATGGGGAGAGGCCTTTGCACAGCGGTGGAACACCGAATTAGGTTACGAAGAAAAACATGGTTTGTTAAGGCACATAGAATAGAATAGAATGTTTATTTGTAAAGTCATGTACATCAGGTGTTCAGGTTATACAAAAAGGCTTCCATGACACCCTGTTAGGGCACACAAATGTTCTTATAAGTAACTTAATTCTATATTCCGGGTCATGCTGCTTATTAATTTATTATGTCAAAAGTAATATATGTATATAGTGAATAATTTGACCTAAGTGCCTAAGTTTTAATTTGAATAGTTTTTAATGTCAAAGGTTAAGTCTAAGTTATATAGTTTACTCAATTACAATTTACTTACTAATTATTACTAAATTGCCTACTTTTATGATGCGACAAAGTTTCATCATTTAAGAACTTCTCCACTGAGTAATAACATTTATGAATAAGAAACGTTTTCAATTTTTTGTGGAACAGTTTATCATTTGGTTCCAATTTGATCTCGTCGGTTATTTTGTTTACTACTCGGATACATACAAAATGAGGCCCATAACATTCGACTGTAACAGTGGCATTATTATGGATGCGTCTACTACATACGTCTTCTGTAAAATGGGGGAACTTCTCCAGTTGTGCTGCTCCAAATATTAGCGAGATCATATCTATTAAACTGTTTAAATTTAATTTTAAATTACCGTGTATTCTGTTTCCATCCGGGCAACACTGAATCCTGCAGACGACAGGTTGAAATTAAATCAAAACCCAACGAGCTACGAAAATAATGGCTAACGATACAAATTAATTTAATACTGGGTACTGAAGCGGCCACCTTTTACGATCCGGCCTGCAAAATAAGAAGAAAGAAAAATGAAAAAAAACCCTTTTATTTGCCCATTCATGTTCTAAGTAGGACAAACTAGGTGTATGTTTATTAAAGAATCATTCGTTCGTCTATATTTGGGACAGGAACGTTCTGTATGTAGTTGAAACTGTTTCAACTGAGCTGATCTACTTATCTTCAAAACAATGGCATTCAACTCAAACAATACTATTGTGTTGTCGGTGCGTGCCGTTTTTTGCAAGATAAAGCTAACCTTTTTCTTGCAAAAAATGGCGCTAACGCCACATAAAATGTTTATATAATAATGCCCAATATCGTGTTATTCAATAGAAGCCAAAACTAACAGCGGACACAAAATCATTGTTCTATAAATAAGCTGGTTATGTATGACCATTCGGACGTCTTAAAAACACCTCACTAATACAAGCACACGCACGCATAAAGTCGCGCGCAAAGATGACTATAAGTATATGTACTGTTGGAACAGTCAGCCTTTACATAAGTTAATAGCAGCCAAGGTAGCCAAATATTTCGGTACACGTCTTTATTAATGAAAGAATAAGGGTGTGTTACGAAATATTTGGCTACTCTGGCTGCTACTAACTATACGATACTGACTGTACTTAACTGTCTAGTCTATGCCTATTAAAATAACCCCTAGCGAACTAAACAGTGTTTTAAGCGTGTGTGCATTCAATGCTGCTTGTTAATCAGATAACTGCCGACGGGATAGAACACCGGCGCACAATTAACCAGGCGTGTTCCGCGTCCGATAATGTTATATAAAGGAGAAATTAAGTGGTAAAGTTTAGTACAGTCAGCTGCAACTACGTACTTAGGTTACTTTAGGAAAAAATGGGGCAACTTTGATAATTTAAAATGAAGTATCAAGCAGCATATGCCATACCCATAATACCATGGATACCCATAATTAAATTAATATAATATCAAACAACAGCTTATGTCAAAGTAATAATAGTAGGGAACATGCAATAAAATTATAACCATAATTAAAACAATGTTTAACAACAAGTTTTGTCACAGATACTATTTTAGTTTTGAAATATGTCCTCAATATTATAATTGTTATTGTTTAGTTAAAACATTTGAAGAGTCGTTTCAATATGTCTGAAATATATTCTCACGGGAGTTTTCAGTTATATAGATGTTTCTATAATGGTACTTATAACTAGGTATCTTCTCCAGTATGGGTGCTCCAAAGTATCGCGTGATATTTACTATTTCCACCGCGCTGTGCTATTAGAAAGCAAAGCAAAGCTAACTGGCAATATACACCACGAGTGACATCAACAACTGCGGATGAAGTTGTATTCCAAGTTGGAGTTTCTCATGAATTACCAATGCACCAGTAATACATCTTCACCGGCAAATGCAGATGAGCATAGAAATAACTAACATTAACATATAGATAGCCATATTATAAGTTTGTCCGGATCCTAATGCACCCGTATGATCGCCCGCGGCACTGTAATGCGAACACTTGAACATATTTGCATATTGCACCGATACTTTATCGACGCAGTTTCTACTTGACTGTTAATTCGCTGAAGGCGCTTAATTTACAAACATACCTGTGCGTATTGGGAACTCAAACGCATTCGAATATGTCCTTTATAGCGTTGTCTCACGAACACAACAAAAGTTCGGTGATTGTAAAAGGCTTGCGAATTACAGACAAGAATTTTCCGCACTAATGCCGTTGCCGAATTAAAAATTCGTTCAAAACTCTTCCTTATAGGCTCAAATATAAGCGTCACAAGCGTTGGTTGAAGGTGTAAATAAAAACTTTGTTAATGTTAGGTTAAGAATGTGAGAATTAGCATTTCAGTCGCAAGCCGATGACAGATTAGCTAGCTATAGCTTCGATAGCATCGTGGACGATGGGCCTTACCTGCCAATTACGCATGGTTTCTACTATATTGGTATTAATTGCTCGATATCATATCAATTAAACTAGTAATGAGAAATAGCAAAGCTAGCGATATACAGAAATGCTTGATTTTCCATAGATGCTTTGTAATTAAACCACTCTGCAAGATTTGATTAGACAACTATTTTGATAACAAACCATAATTATACGTCTTATAGAAGATTATAATATCTTCAATATAATCAAAGCACTAGGCTTGTATTAAATCAAGCCGAGGCTTACATTTCTCGCCATAATTGCAAACAAATTTATTATGTGGTTGGAACAATGAGAAAAAAAACAACTTGCCTGCACGCGCGGCTCCTCCCGAGTTTATTTGTAATACGCGGGGGGAATAAAATATATACCCTATTTATTCTGAAGGTCCACCCAAGGTGAAAGAATAGTTCCAGAGATTATCCCCAACTTTCAAACTCACTAAGGGCCTATTCATAAATTACGTCATTTCAAAATAAGGGTGGGGGCAAGCCCGATTATAGAACAATTTTTTTTTAAAGTCTGTGTACAACTTTCCGTAAAATGGCCCATATCCCCATGAGATATAGATAGATTAATTCAAAATTTTATTAAAAAAAAACCCGCATTACAGTCATTTTATTTTCATTGCCTTTGCCACTCGTGATCTAAAAGCATACCGTTTGCACAAACCTGTTAATTGCATACTCATTCTTTACAAACCTTACCCTCCAAACAGCAAATCTTCTCAATCGTGTTATTACAAATGCAATCTTACGCCATGAATGACAAAGCGCATGTTGCATTGAATGGTATGGACTAATTGGAGGTTATGAAAATAAATGGTTGCATCAAATCGTAGGCCCGAGGCGCTGGTCAGCACAGGAAATTAAGATGCAGTGTATCCTGTGCGTCGTTTTCGTTTTTGCATTCTGTTTGTATCAGCTTGCTCAGCATTGGTCCTTCCGCAGAAGAAGGTATAGCAGAATTAGCTATGGTATCTTCACTAGAATAATGAAAAACTATAGTCTGTGAAGTGTCTATATAGGTATATCCTTTCACTTAACCTCAATATTTTTAAAACATGATAATATTAAAGACATAAATATTTTCGTTTCAGGTACTACATATCATTTAAGTAATTTCCAGGAGAAATATAAAAGGTAATTAAGTTTTTTTTTTTTTTCAATTAGGTCTAGAAACTAATTTACGTGCACAGTTAGGACACAAAGTATTCTATGTCCTTCTCAGGAATTGTCTCCATACAGAGTTTTATACTATTTATAATTTAAATAGGCATGGATGAATTCAAACTCATGCCTTTCGGTTTGAAAACCGCACCCTGAACTTTATAAAAATAGCACACTAATGATTTTAAAGAAGAGAATCCCGATAATAACCAAGGGAAATAGTTTCCGTTAAGTTTTTAATTGTTCTCATTACAGCTGTGAGCTGAGAGTCCGCAGTGCGGTCAGCCGTCACGTACAAACCATCCATACTATGTTCTATTACGGTCATTGGTGGCAAAATGGATTGAGTGTAATGTTTTCATGTTGGAATCGGTGATTGTTCGCTGAAAAAATGAATTCTTTGGGAACATGTTAAACTTGACAACGTAGTGTTGCTAAATGGATAGTAAACCATGAAATTATTGAAATAAAGTATAATTTAAAAAATATACTTAGTTAAAATCATAAAACTATAAATGTGGACCTTGAAAGTTAAGAAAAATATGCCTGTTTTATTGTCTAAGAGTAAATATAAAGCTACCAATACAATCCTTAAGCTTATATAGAAAAAAAATTGTAAACATCTATGGACCTAAACGCAGTATTTCGCGACCAAAACAGCAATTTACTTGATTTTCTTGAATATACTTGAATATAACAGTTGTGACGACATACCGTGTATCAATTAGTGTGAAGCGTTTTGTGCGAGGTCAATATTTATTTTGTCAATTTTCTTTTGGGTATTTATGTTACACCCCGTGTGGTGTCGGGTAAGAATAGCACCACCCCCTTTCTTCCTGTGGGTGTCGTAAGAGTCGACTAAGGGTACAGGGTTGAAGTGTGTTGTGGGCGATGGGCTAGCAACCTGTCACTACGATATCAAATTTTGTCGATCTTTTATACCCACATTGATGCTAAAAGTGGCACTGAAACACAAGTTTCATGTGCTCTGCCTACCCCTTTTAGGGATAAAGGCGTGAATGTATGTATGTATGTATTTATGTTCTTTAATTGTAGTTGCTCTCAGACAAACATTTATTCATCTCAAAAACTGGTGCGAATGGCATCGTAAAAAAATCTTAGTCATAATCCCTATTCGACCTAGCTCCGCGCAAGTAAATTCTGACTACTCATTGAGACGATTCTAACGAGCCCAAACTCAACGGGGTTACGTCGGTTAAGTACTGAATTCCCATACCCACCTTCCGTCTCCATCATCACATATCAGCTCGATGGTACCATAATATTGAATTGTCATCCAAACTATACTTATACCCAAAATTTCAGCTCAATCGGTCACCGGGAAGTGGGTCAAATTTAACTTGCAAGATTTGATTACAGACAGACAGACAGACAGACAACGGGACAGGTGAAACTAAATAAAAGCTTGTAAAAACAGAATATTAAACATCCGAAACTCGGGAATAAATTATTCGTGCTACGCAACTCAGCATACAAATAAACTTCCTTACCGGGATTCGAAGAACTGTTGTAAATGCATCGTTCTGTATCTGTTTGAGACTTCTCCGCAGACTACACAACCGATAGCTCGATTTAAAAAGGTGTCTATTACAACCTTTGTGTAAATGTTTTATATTCGTTACATTTAATTATTATTAGCAATATTAATTTGGGTTCCTATGGTGTTTTCATCGATTCTCTTCCCGAAAGAACTGTCAATATATAACTCAATAGTTTAGAATCTATAGCTAATTTCAAGTTGTCAATAACCTTAATAGATTATACATAGTATATATTGTTCATAATTAACGTGACATGTCAAAGATTAAGTTTTTTTCAAATATCGTGCTCCGATAGTTTTTATGCCTTCAGCCTTATAAAAATACCCTTTTACAAGCTTTTATTTAGTTTCACCTGTCCCGTTGTCTGTCTGTCTGTCTGTAATCAAATCTTGCAAGTTAAATTTGACCCACTTCCCGGTGACCGATTGAGCTTAAATTTTGGATATAAGTATAGTTTGGATGATAATTCAATATTATGGTACCATCAAGCCGATCTGACGATGGAGACGGAAGGCGGCCATGGGAATTCAGTACTTTACCGACGTAACCCCGTTGATTTTGGGCTCGTTAGAATCATCTCAATGAGTAGTTGATGATGGTATACAGAAAAGTACAGTCGGCAATAAAATCTGGTTTACATATGAAATATGCCCTCGTCGCGTGTCAGTTCAGTATGAACATGACTGTATAGAAGTCATGTTCATACTGAACTGACAGCGAAAGCACTAACTAGCCTGTGCTGAACCTTATTGCAACCATATAAGACCTACATTCGGTCAGTGTAGCATATTCGTGTTTGTACATTGAACAGTTTACACCGGCGTCTTTGTTCCTGTAGATAATAAAAGAAGTTAATTGCTTAATAATTCCACACTAGGCACCACTGTCCAAACGTATTTGTTTTTTGAAGGCCGGTAATAATTAATTCCAAGCCCGTAAATTAATTAAAGGTAAATAAATGTCAAAATTAACATAGCAGCCGAATAGTATTCCGGTATGTTAACACTGTGAAACTCGTATCTCGTGTTAGTGTTGTATGTTAGTCTTTAAGGTACCTACCTATTTTAGGTAAAGGTTATGTATGTCACTATTTTTTCGGAAGATCTTTGTTATGCTTCCTGGTGCACATAATAACATTGATTATCAATGCGTTATGTCAATATCATGAGATCGATATTTGAAATGGTGAGCCAAATTAAGACGGCTTGGAAACAAACACATTTAAATTAAATTGGAATACAATGCGTAACTCCCATATTGACCCCAAGGTCACTGCCCGTAGGAAAATGGGAAACGTCCGTATTCTGCGGGTAACGTCGGTGCAGCAGATTTTATACCCGGCATAAAACGCGGCGAATACGGCACCCGAGTATTAAGTCGTGACAGACGCTTGGGCAATACCATTGGTTGTCATGCTTGCGGAAAATAAAGAACAAAGACGTGTTCCTTTTTGGCAAAACATTAGAATCATGACTATTCGACGACGCAACGGGTTGTTTTAGTTTTTAACAACTCGCAAAGTAACAAATGATGCGTAACGCAAATGCTTTCTTGGCATTGGTGAACGAGAAGCAAATTACTAGATCCTTTAAATAGGTTGCTGTCAAAATCAATAAGTTTTAGGTAACGTATTCTGTATTTTCATTGGTACCCAAAAAAACTCACTTCAATTTTATACTTTGCCATGCCAGTTGAGGTTAATCATGTGCCACAATGCCCTTTTCCGCATTTACTCCCACTTCACCATATGAACTGCTTTGCATGAACCACTCTGATGGTTTTTACAGAAAAAAGCGAAGTTGATGTGTATGGCCCAACAATATTTGAGGAGTTCCGTAAATTACACAAGGATAGGAACCTTCGGTGCATCATCAGTTTTACTTTAACATGTGCATTTTGATAAGCATTAGTCAAAGTAATCTTATCGGTACTAGTGAAGCTTGTACATAATTGACGAGTTCGTCTCCTTTGGTCATCATCAGTTCTACGTCATCTAATTTGTGGTTTCCGAGAGCAAATGCATGATTTACTATAGAAACTGCCGTAATCACCATTTGTTAGAGGTGTCCGTCAGACCTTCACCAAATTATTTGGGAGCACCCCGTAGCGCCATGTTTTGCAACGATAAAATAATTATCAAAGCTAATCGAACGATGGGCGGCGACCACGTGGCAGGCCAAGACAGAGATGGTGGCGTTCTGCCGTCCAAAAATTCATGTCAATTTTTTTTTCATAACTTGGCCTCTCACCCGGTACCAGGTTATCGTTGAGCTCCGGGACACCTTGTATAGGCTTCGAAAAAAAAACGAACAGTACGTAAAGAGGAAAAAGGTCGGGAGGTCAATGAAGATGCGGAAATGGGATTGTGGCATAATGTCTATATAAATCATTACTTCATAGCTGTAATTATTTGCATGGATCATATTGGGTAGTTTTCTAGAGTTGCTTCCCAAACTCTTAACGACACATTTCCAGAACATTTCGAGAACACGCAGTAAGGCAGTGACGTATTGAAAATATCATCATTCGGACTCCAACTAGCTGTTAAGAGCTTTGCACACGTGCAAACACTGAGCCCGTTTCTATAAAACATCGTATCTTATCACGAAACTCATGGCACTTACGTCTTTAGGACCAAGCTGAGAGCTCGAGCGAAATATGTACCGTGAGAGAAGTTTTGTTCAGCAGAAGCTAGAAATGTTAGGAATAAAAAGTAATGTGTTTGTGTAGTGGAATACGTGTGTTTTAAAGGAATTGGAACGTTTATTGTTTACTTGTGTTTTCTTAGTTTTCAAGTTGTCGTTAGCGTATATTAAACGGGGGCACCTGCCGTTCCACCGTGGGATTTGGTCTGTGTCAACTTCTGTAACTTTTTTTAAATTTGAGTTTGTGCCGTTAAGAAGCCTAAGCCATCTAGGTATGTAGATTTCGCTACAGGCCTCACTAAGGCGATGACGATGGTTCGATTATGAAGATGGAACTTATTGGACTGACTATTGCAATGTAAGACCTTAATTGATATGTACGTGATTTTTACAATAAAATAAATGAAATGAAATGAAATTGAATGATTAGTGATCGAGACAGATTGTTCCCATAGTTCAGTTGGTTAGTAGCGACGGGCTATGTATGCCTGTGGTCGCCGGTTCAAATCCAGCTCGGAGCATAACATTTTCGTTTAATTTTGTATTTTTTAAAGTAGTACCTTGTGTACCTGTATGTCATTACATTAAATTTGCGCCATTTACTGCGCGCCTACATTTTAATGAGAGCTTTCTGATTGGTGAAGCGGAATTTGCAGTGAATTTGCGGAAGCGGGTCGATAATTCAGTTCGTACACTTTAACGCTACTGCGCCAATATTACAACTGACTGCACCCGTAACCGACAAGTGGTGAAATCTGGGCTAGTAAGCTTTCGGCGAAGTAGACAGTACCACATACAAATTTTACCCCACCAAATCAGGAAACGGTCTGAATATGAAATAATGTTCAGTGAAAATATAGGAATTGTACACAAATCAAATAAAGTATATTGTGGTCATCTTTTGGAGGCCGAATTAAAATAACATTATTTATATTTCGTGACTTAAACAGCCACTTACATGGAATATGCCCATATTAATATTACAAAGTTAGTTAACTTGTGAGTTTGCATATTGTGAATAATATACGAAACTACACAACCAATGGTTATTAACAATTATTTTTCCAATCAATATTGACGTAGGCTTTATTTACTCCAGTGCGTCCAGCTGCGTTAGGTGTATTTTATATACAACCGGGCGGAGAAAGGGATATCCTTCCACAATTGATTATTAGGCCCCTCCTGTATTTTATTTCATTTCATTTCATTTATTCCTTGATAAAACGTAGTTTTACATGTAAATTTTTGTCAAGATCTTAAACAACCTTTTGTACAAAATATTACAACATTTACGTAAGTATGTCTTAATTTACAATACGGTATAATTATGGTTAGTTAGTACATTTGTTTATTTGTCAATGTTTCCGGAAGAAAGACACTTTAAACTACCATATAGTATCAGTAGGTTGGGCAGCGAGCCAGTTGAAATGTTGTTTGGCTGTCAGTGTACATATCTATTTAATTCATAAATTCGTTTATGGGATAGCATGCATCGGATTATAGTTTAATTTTAAGTCTATTAACAAAACACCTCATACTCGGCGCGCTTTTGACATCATGGGGCAACTTGTTGTAAATCTTGGATCCTATCGAGCGAAACATTTTTTGGCCTTTGCGAGACGTGTGGCGGGTGGGCGCAGATCACCGCGTCGCCTGGTGTTATAATTGTGTGAGTCACCGCGCCTCGGGAACTGTTGAAGGTTACCTCTCATGTACTTCGATATCTTCGGTCCTTACCAAACTCACCCTCTGCTTACTTGCCTATTAAAAGATATCGTTGGTCCATCCAATTGCTGGACTCTCGTTTTAACGATGTTAACCACCACTCAGTAATCCTTTACATCTATGAGTAATCCAAGCAAAGCCTTCTAAACCAACCTCAGACACCGCCCATATGTTGCGTAGTTGGCAAAGTGCATAAGACGCCGTCTGAAGTTTAAATTGAATTGTCTAACCGACTACAAAGTGCTTCACAAACCAGAGGACTAATTGCGTAAGCTGGGGCAACTTATTAAGTCGCATTTTGTACAAAAAGGGTTTCTCTCAATCAATCAAATTACAAAATGTCTTGATGAGCTTTCATTTAGCAATATAATTTTCTACAAGCAATGATTCCCACTTCATCTCCCCACCAGTACGGCCAACAACGAGTTGCCTACGCTTTCTGGACTGCACGATCGCCACCTATACGGAGTCCGAAATGACGCTGTTTTCCACGTTAATCCCCCACCGTTACCTTGATCCCCCAGGGGAAAAAAACGGTTAGGTTGTTAGGTAAACTGCGACCCTACAGCGCGCGAGCCGAGCGAGCGAAGCGAGTGTGACGCGGCAGCGTCCGGTGAAGCGCCATAACCGAATATTGTAATTTTTTCCTAGTTGAATATAAAATAATTGCCAAGCAATGATTTCAATCTACGGGCTCAACGAATTCCCTAACGAACTGTATCTCCTTTGATGTATAAGCCTAATGTGATACAAGATTCAGACACAAATTCGTGTTTTGATTCATGTAGAACGCACACACAAAAAATAAACTGTAAATCTAACAAATAATATTTTAAATCTATTATAATTATTATCGTCACATATATGATGTAAGTTCAAATATTTTTATATTCCAAGGGTCGTCGCGTCGGGGGACCATCGCGTCGGTTGACCGACGCGCTCAGTGCAAATAGGTAGTAAGTCCCATACGAATTTCAATTCTCGCCCATCCACACCCCGTCTCGCCTCGCCGGTGGAAAACCACCTTAAGGCGATTTTCCCACTGCACCGCATCCCGCCGCGGAGCGCGGAACGGCAACTAGACCTGAGGGGTAGTCACGTAACGTTTTGAACGCACGTTAGGACAGTTTAACTGTCATTTTTCCATATAAAAATCATATAACGTATCTACAAAGCGTTACGTGATCGACCTGCTGTACCTACGCTTAAGCTACTACGAATCGCAGCGTCAAGACATATTTGTGGGTGAGCGTTGAGATGAACTTAAAACAAGTTACAGAATAGCGGGTCAGTAGTGGAGCGCATACAAGTTTATGACGATGATTATGTCTCCACTCCAGTCTCCACTCTCTACTTGCACTCACTCACTCATCAATATTCGTTATATTTACTGATTGATTTCCCAAGTAAATGAACAGGCTGGCTCACTGAACATTGAACTAGATATCCGGTGCCACTGAACATCGGGTGCATCAAAGCCAAATTAAATCGACTGAGACAGTAGGTACATACTCTAATTAGGTATTTAGTCAGATTATTGTATTAGGTATCTATAGATTGATGACTGAAGTACTAAACGGGCAACCCTGCGCTTGGACCAATGACGAGTGGCCATTTTGACCAGTGACTTTTTGAAATACGCTTCATAATTTCATGAGAAAAATACACCTGAACTTTATTGTACAGTTAAGGAATTTAATTCCCGACCCATTTCGTTGAAATGTGAGACATTCGCAATACAGGTCAAAAATTATATTTCAGTAATCGATTGAAATGTCAATGGGTATTATTTGTCACTTCACATCACAGATAACCTCTGGGAAAAGTTATCATTTGCTTTTTATAATAGGAACATGTGTCAGTGACAACCGAGTAAATTGCAAAATATTTTTCAATAACGTTATTATAGTTTGTAAAATAAAATGCTTGCCGCTAACCGTGAACCATTAAGAGATAAATAGTGGTGTTACACCAGAAAACAAGAGGAATTCATGAGATAACATGTTCAAAAGGTCAGTGCGCCATGTTAACGGAGTTAATCTGTTGCCTAGTTACTAACAAAACAATGCATGCGGTATCAAAGTAACGTCGTGCTCTAGCTAGCTCTTATGGTGACAGTTTGCTATACGATATTGAACCTTAGGTGGGTTGCAAATTAAATTCCTTGACTGTACCCCTAGCTGCCGGGCGGCGACACTCACGTATTACAAAGAACGTAAGAGAAGTTATGGGATAAATCCGTCCTGAAAGTCCATTACACACTGGTGTAAGAATTTGTGAAATTTGACGAGGAGGTCAGAGGCTTCACATCAACTCAAAAAAAAACCGGCCAAGTGCGAGTCGGACTTGCGCACGAAAGGTTCCGTACCATTATCTATAAAAACAGCAAAAAAAAAAAAGTTTGTTGTATGGTAGTCCCCCTAAAATATTTATTTTATTTTATTTTTAGTATTTGTTGTTATAGCGTAAACAGAAATACATAATTTGTGAAAATTTCAACTGTCTAGCTATCGCGGTTCTTGAGATACAGCCTGGCGACTTGGCCGCTTATTTTCTTTTTTAAATTTCGTTTCACTGATCCAACAAAAAAATGCTATATTATTATTGAACCTGCTCCCAAAATTTCACAAGAATCGGTTGAGATATGCGACCTGCAGAGGAGAACAGCTGGACAGACGCCGGTCAAAAGAGAGAACTTTTTCCCAAGGTAGAACCGAGAACTTAAGGGGCTCCCGTCAAAAATCTTCGAAATTTAGTAGTTTTCATTTCGACACTCGTCCTCGGTTTATTGAAGCTAGCTTTCCAGGTGCAGATATGGGAAAATTTGATTCCTGTTTAATATTTTTGATATTGAATAACTTGAAAAATGTTAATACAGAATTAATCCATTCCATATTTAAAAAAAGGCCTGTAAAAATACAAAACCCGACACCTCATCCTCAATACAACATTTATACACTCGAAACTCATAATACTAAACTTACCTATAATTCTGATATGCGTTTGTATAATCTTACTAATGAACACAAAAGTTATGGCCAGAAAACCAGTTTTTTGGCCTAAAATTGTTCAACTTTGATGCCAAATATCTCAAAAACAATGAATTTTGAAGTAAATATGATATACTATATTGCTTAAAGCCGTTGTTGTTAATATAATAAGCTACAAAAAACATTAGAAAACTAAGGGATTCAGATCAAAGGTCATTGGCGTACGGGAGCCCCTTAACTCGCTTGTTAAATTACGTATAGATTGATACATGGATCAAAACGTAATTAGATTACCGGTTCAGTGTGTACTACAACTGTCCGGCACCACTTCGCTAACAATACCGAATTTAATCGTTCGTTTATATTTTTGTAATTGTACATTTAATAAAGTTTCAATCTAAATCAGAATTCTATTCGGCCCGTATTTTTAAATGCGCTTAACCCGTCCAAACCGCAGAATTTATTCAATATTCAATCAATATCCAATTTTAATTAAGCTAGAGCGTGCAAGGTTCTTAACCAGCCATATGGTCCGTGTCTAGCCCGTGGATGTATCGGTGCATTAAAGGATGCGAAATTTGGGTTATCACATTTTTTAACAAGTAAATTACTAACAAGTATCATGATGGGTATAGGTCTCCCCCAAAGAGTGAAACTGGTATACGACCCGCCTAATTTTAGGTAGGTAATTTAACAGAACATTTGCGACACCTTTGTGGAAACGCATCCACATGAGCTTCAAGGAGCAATTGTGTAACTTGTCTTCTAACGAGCGTCCAGCAGGACAACTCAACTGTCATTATTCCCATACATTTAAGTCTACCTAACGTACGTACGATACGTAACACAATCGACTTGCTATCGTCTGAATCTCGCTATGACTGTCAACATCGATTTTTGCAGTATGCATTGTATATGTCACCACACATTTTGGTAGACTTAGGACAATTTGAATAGGTAAAGCAGTCTATGACCACAACTGAAGCTTTTCACTGTCATCCAATTTCACTCTTTTTCAAAGTTAGTTAGTCCCGTAACTCTGCCAAAGCACACTCAATATTCAATCAGCATTCAATTTTACTTAATGCCTGGAGTCTATCCGCTTAGCTAGGCATTTCCGTGCTCAGTCATTAAGGCTGGATTCCTTGCGTTGGCCACGCGGCGGGCAGGATATTGTCTTGCATAAGCGAGAAGTGTTGCGTAATTATTAATGTTGGGAGTGACCATAAGTTGATGTTTTGGGCGAATTTCAGGGATAAAGTAATTTTGTTGTCTGGTTGACGTAAGTGGCGACCGAAGAGCTGGCTTTCTCGCGCAACGCATCAGCATTGCACTTCAGCGAGGAAATGCCGCCAGCATCCTCGGTACAATTCGATCGCTCCCCACAGCACTGGTTCCACTATAAGCAACATATCTTTCACCTCTCACTTCTAGAGACTCCACTTTTTGGATGGTATAATTTGGCTACTCCGTGTTGCCGCAAGATAAGAAAATATGTCTAAAAGTATAATAAAATTACTTTTAGAGCAACCTGAGCCAGTAAATTAAAGTAGCAACTGAAAATATGCGCCTATCTGCCCCCCCAATCCCTTAGTATAACTCCCCATTTTACGGTTCTTTAGAAAATAAATGGATAACAGCAGTTTTGTTGTATAATGTCTTTCTAAAGGATAGTATAGGTACTATCGACAACACAGCTAACTGACCATCGGTGCACCTTAAGTGCATTGTAATAAGGTTCTATATAAACACAGGATGGTCAGTTAACAGTGTTGTCGTTTGTACCTAAGCCCAAATTACCAGTAACTGATTACGAAGTTTATCCACAGGTCTACCTTATTTAATTAAATTGAAAATTATTATTCGGCATGACTTACATAGGGAATAAAATCAGATTGCAGATATTTGTAGATCGAGCGAGACATAGGCGATAATTATGGGATTGAGTGCTTTATTTTTTACCCCCTACCAATTTTTACTGTGTATGTAAAAAAGGAAAATGTGTATTTATTTATTTAATTATTACTATTTATTTAAACATTGCACAAATATAAAAACAAAAGTACAATTGGAAGACTTAATGCCTTAAGGCACTCTCTACCAGTCAACCACTGGGCTGAACAAAAACTAGTGGTGCAGGATCCTAAATTATACAGAGACGAGAATGGAAACACAAATCAATTAATTACATTAATATACATACATTATATAATGCATACAATATAAATTTACAATGTTATCAAATATCATGATCATCAACATTATATGTAAAAAACCGGCCAAGTGCGAGTCGGACTCGCGCACAAAGGGTTCCCTACCATTATCCGTTGAATGAAAGCTAAACTGCGGTTTACGATTTAAGACGTATTAAAAAAAACTACTTACTAGATCTCGTTCAAACCAATTTTCGGTGAAAGTTTGCATGGTAATGCACATTATTATATTGTTCAAAACGCCCAGACTGGGCCAGATTTGCTACCGCTCGCTTGAAAACCAAATCCCTCTCAAAGACCTCAGCGAGTCGAGACTTCGAGAGGTCCCGTCTTTACCGGGAAACAAGTTAATAATGCGCCCCCGTTGTCAACGCAGTGGCGGTAGGTTAGCATCCTTAACTAGCACTAGATCTCCGAACTTCGGGTCGGGGCTGAGCGGACACAACGGACAGGAATTGAGCACTGCCTCAATTCTACGAAACAGCATCGCCAGTTCCTCAAAGGTCAAAATAGGTTGAACAACTACCTTATACATATAAGCAAGCAAGATATGATATGGCACTGTGTTAAAAAGATGAAACGAGGAAAATCGCCGGGTCACGACGGTCTAAGCATTGAACATATTTTGTACGGAGGCCCATTGTTACATGTAAAAATGGCACAATTTTTTAACTTATGTTTAACGCACGGATTCTTGCCTGACGAGTTCATGACAACAAATGTGGTGCCGATTGTAAAAAACAGGACGGGCGATCTCAGTGACAGGCCTATTTCGTTAGCCACGGTGTTCTCTAAGGTGCTTGAAAGGCTGATTAACCCGATACTCACAGAGCACATACAATTAAACGACGCACAGTTTGGGTTTCGTCCAGGTCTGTCGACAGATATGGCTATTTTTTGTCTTAAAAACACCGTAAGCCGATATCTTAAGAAAAAGACGTCGGTTAACGCTTGCTTCCTAGATCTTAGCCGCGCTTTTGATACCATTGACTATAGTTTACTATGGGAAAAGGTATCAAAAGCCGGTGTGCCGAGAAAGGTAGCCGGTCTGCTGGGATTCTGGTACGGGAACCAAACGAATAGCGTTAAATGGGTAAGTAGCAATTCGGACCCATATGAATTGAATTGTGGGGTTAGACAGGTTGGGCTGACATGGCCACTACTGTTTAATCTGTACATGAATGAACTGATAGAGGAGCTCAGCAGGGCCGCAGTCGGGTATCACGTAGCAGGCGTATGCGCCAATAATCTTAGCTACGCTGACGACATGGTTCTGCTGAGCCCTTCTATCACGGGACTGAGGATGCTGATATCCATATGCGAGCGGTATGCTGCACTACACGGACTTAAGTATAATGTGAAAAAGTCGGAGATAATGGTATTTAAGTACGGCAAGGGACCTGAAGTTGTGCCGCCCGTTAGACTGAACGGGACCGAGTTAAGAAATGTAAATAGTTTTAGGTATCTTGGACATATACTGACAGACAAACTAAAAGACGACGACGATCTCGAGAGACAACGGCGGGCCATTGCTATGCGAAGCAATATGTTGGCACGTCGGTTCGCTCACTGCTCAGACCAAGTCAAAATTACTCTGTTCGGAGCTTATTGCCAGGCGTTCTACACCAGTCACCTGTGGTGCCATTACACGAAACGGTCGTTCAACAGACTCAGAGTACAGTACAACAACGCGTTTCATGTGATGTTACGGCTGCCGTGGCAGTGTAGCGCGTCTGGGATGTTCGCCGTGAACAGAGTGGACGACTTTTACGCAATTATGCGTAAAAGGCACTGGTCATTTGTCAAGAGGGTGTGCGAATCGACAAACAGTATTGTTAAGATAGTGCTCACGACATTTCGGTTCAGTTCGATTACGAGTAACTTTTAATTTAATTTTAACTTTTAATTGTATTTTAATTTTGTTCATTTTGTTTTGTTTGTTTTGTTCATTTTGTAAATTTTTGTTAATGGGTTATTTCCTAAATAAACAACAATTTTATTTATTTATTATTTATTTATTTATAAGCCTTGGCTCGCTTTACAATACGAGTTCTATGATCTAACAAAACTTTACAACATTTTGTAAATAACGGTTGGCACCCTTACAATTGGTTCCACAGACTGACCGGATCATAGACGGAGGTCCTGTACACGAGACAAACCTATCCAAAACAGCTGTCAAACTCCGCGCCTCATGCGGCAGCCTCATTTGAGGGAGTCCTTCAGCCACTTCATCCAACATCAATGTGGGAGCTGTACTCCTCGCATGGAAAGTGGAACTCTGCCCAAACGTGGTAGTAACCTGCCCTACCAGGTTTAACACCTCCCGATTGCCTGCCCCATGGACAGTATCCGAGTGGGATTTCACAACTAAGCCCACCTGTCGCACCAACCTGCTGGATATCAGGCAACCTTGTGCATTCGTGTCCGAAAGAGGCCGTACACAGTCTGATTCTCCGCCAGGTCCCCCTGGCCGAGAACGCGACCCAAACCGAGGCCGTGGGCAATAACACAGTCCCCCGGGGGGTGGCAGGAGTTGGCGCGTGGGCGGCGGATCCCTAGCAGGGATACCGCGCGGCCTCCGGCTCCGCTGGGAAGGTCCGCTCGCAACGGTCGAGCGGATCCCACTCCGGCTGGTACTGCCGACGCGTCGTGCGCGCGGCCTGCGGCACCCGGTACGTCCGATACCGGCCGTACACCGGAGTTCCCGAATCTCGACGGGGTCGCGTTACAAGCGGCGGCGACTTCCGTGGCGCCTGCCGAGGTGGAGGTGATCGCGGGCACCCGCCCGTAGGGGCCCCCCGTTGGGGCACGGGTGCAACCAAAGTCGTCGCATAAGTCCGGGGGACGGGGTATTAACCCGACGGCCCCTCTCCTCGTCGGCCATGTACCCCTGGTCAGCGGGACGCTGACTCCAGACAGGGGGTGAGCATGAACCTTGCGGGCACCCGCCTGTAGGGCTCCCCGGAGGGGGGTTCGAACCCCTATGCCTGTGTCTGTTAATGCACAAAATGGGGTGGTGCTTCCCACCACACTAGCGGCATGGGGATGAGCACAATCCCTGACGAAGTGCTTACCTAGACAGTTGAAGTTTTGAGATGCCTCTGTTTTGCGATGTTGCAGCGTCCCAACACCCGCTGGTCCAAGAACTCCGGGCACCCGGGCATCCGATGGCCAGGGTTCCTGCAATACATGCAGGCGTCAGGGTCCGCATTGGTCGCATTATAGTGTCGGGGACCCTCCGGTTGGGGTCCCAATTCTTTCCCATTTCCTCTCGGAGGATCCAATCTCAACTGGGCCCGGGGTACTCCAGCTGGCCTCGAGGTGGAGGGCAAATCCGAAGTGTCTGCCTGTCGACACTCGGTTTCCAAAAACTCGACTAAGTCGGTGAACACTGGTAGGTGCTGGGCGCTGTCCCCACCGTACCGGTGTTCAAACCGGTCCCGAACATCATCCGGCAACCGATTCAGCAGGAAACTCAACAGCATGTAGGACCACTTGTCCACGGGCAATCCCAGCTTCTCCAGGCTCTTGGTCGCACTCAGGATAGGATTCAGCAGATCCAGATGGACCCCGATGTGGGAAACCAGTCCTATCTGGGGTATGGTCCAGATTTTGGCCATGAGGGCATCCGCCAAACGCCGCACGTTCTGGTACCTTCTCCTCAGCAACGTGCGCGCGGTTCCATAATTTTCGTCGGTGACCGACAAATGTCAAATCAGGTCGCGCGGCTCCCGGACAAGAGCCGACATCAACTGCGCCATCTTCAATGCCGCTAACAGGTCCATCCGGGCGTGAACCAAGCTATCAAATAAATCGATGAAGCTGGTCCACTCGTCCATGTCTCCCCGAAAGGTCGGAATGTGTATGGCAGGCAGATGCGCTGCTAACTCCCGGTTATGGGTGACTGCGGGTTTCCCGTCGCTCTGGACTGCACCAGTCCGAACCCGCAGTATCTCTGCCGCCCTCTGTTGTCCGCCAATTCCAGACACTGGTTGTAGTTCGCCTCTACCTGGGCAACCTCCGAGACAGGCCGGTCACTCTCCCCTAGGTAGCCTTCAAGCTGGGACTCCAAAGTCTTTAGGCGCTCTGGTATTTTTTTCATACATAGACAACAATGCCTCTTCTCGGTCAGCCCTGTCAATCAAGGCGGCTGCAGACGTCCACCAACGAAGCGCCACATGTATTTTGCGCCGCTGCCATTTAAATTAATTAAAAATAAATTACAAAAATTATACTAAATAATTATTATCCCCGTGGAATTTCCCAATTCATTATGCAACTTGGTCACCCTATTTGCTGTTCCAGTTATAAGAATGCCTGTCCTTAACAAACAAACACTTAATGAGCAATAACTTGGTTATTGATTCGACAATTATATTTAACCCGCAACTCAAAATACCTTGGTGCCTAAATATGCACACAATTCTAAATTTATTCGATCACTAAACCAAAACAGGGCATTCAATAACTTAATTACCTTTTAACTTACAAGGAGTTACCCTTTAACCATGAATTTCAATTAGAAATTCCAACTATTTGATTTTAGCCGGAGTTCAAACTGACAATTTCTCTAATAACCGGCCAATAACAAGGCCGTAACAAATTGTGCGATTAGCCTAAACAACAAGCAGCGTCGAGTACTAGATAATCGGCTTGTAAGGGAGAGGTCACTAGAGACTGACTTTGAGCATTTATTAACCATTGAGTGTCCTCAGAAATTATATATGGCGTTTAGGGATATATTTATTAACATATATAATAGCTGCTACAAGACTGTTATTATTATCCAAAAAAGGGACAGCCTATTTGTGATATGGAGTAACGAATCAAAGAATATGGTAAAGCGCTTAGCGTATACTAGGTATAGAAACAGATGTACTAAAGCTATAACTAAGAAGAGGAATGACTTTGATAAGCAGAGTATTCTAGATTGCAATAATAACATAAAGAAGATATGGGACAAAATTAATAGCTTACTTGGTAAAGATGTGAAGTCGTTAGACGCGCAAATTCTTAACAATATAGTAGGACATGGGGACGTTAGTATGGTATGTAACAAATTTGCTGAAAGTTTTTCTAGTGAAATAAGTAATATTAAACATGTGTGTAATGATAAATGGTTATGCCGAGATGAGTATGTATGCGGCTCCGAGGTGTGTATGAGGTGGTAGCCTGTGACAGCTAATGGGGTAATGAGTGTAATTAATAAAATGAGTTCTAAAAAGGCGCCAGGCTGCGACCTTATACGCATGTTAGATTTAAAAACAATTCCGGACAAAGTCAATCCGGTATTGGCTAAGCTAATTAATATGTCCGTGTGTTCTGGGAGGTTTCCCGACGGACTTAAGCAGGCCTTAATCCGTCCAATCTATAAAAAAGGGTCTCGTAAACTTTTTTCTAACTATAGACCAATAGCCATTCTCTCTAGTGTTGATAAAGTCATTGAGAAATGTGTTGTACAGCAACTTAGTAATTACCTTAGTAAAAATATGATAATAAACAAGTGCCAGCATGGATTCCAGAAAGGTAAAAGCACTGATACTCTCTTAGCTAGATTCACGGATGAAGTCAACACCTACTTGGCTAATAAAAAAGTAGTCTTGGCAGTGTTTTTCGACTTCAGTAAAGCATTTGACACCTTGGATACCAGCACACTATTAAAGGCCATGAGTGAGTGCGGGGTGGGGGAGCCGCTGAACCGATGGTTCCGCGACTACCTCACTGGGCGCTCGTACCGTGTGCGGGTGGGCTCGGCGCTCAGCGACGAGCGACAGGTGTCGTGTGGCGTGCCGCAGGGCTCTTGTACTGGACCCGTGAGCTATCTGATGCACGTAAACAGCCTGTGCGGCGTCCTCCGGCACTGCTCGACGCACATGTTTGCCGACGACTTGTGCATATTGTGCGCCGGCGCCGGCAGTGCGAGTGAGCTACCCGACACCTGCCGCTTGGTGCAGCATGATGTAGATGCTGTAGTCCGCTGGTCGCACGATAATGGTATTGTGCTTAATGCCGATAAAACTAAACTGTTAATAATTCGGTCACCCTACTTAAAAGTTTCTAGCCTGTCTACTCCCATTGTAACCCATGATTTTTCTTGTATGCATAATGATATGTTAGACTGCCGCTGCAACCCCATCTCACGCGTTAACTGTGTAACGTATTTAGGCGTCAAAGTAGATGAACACTTTTCTTGGACGCTTCATGTAGATTTTATTTATAGCAAACTCAGAGTATCATTAGGCAAATGTTATTACTTAAGATTTAAAGTACCTTTACATATCCTAAAGTATTTATATGTATCCCTAGTCGAATCAATAATTGGTTATGCTCTTGACTGCTATGGATTAACGACTAAAACTAACATATACAAATTAGAATGTATGCAAGTAAGATTCCTAAAACTGTTAGTTAATAATAAAACTAAAAATAAGAATAAAAAAGATTATAGAAACTTGTTCAAAATTTGTAATATTCTACCGGTGAGCCTTAAGCATAAATATTTACTAGTATTAAATAATCATGGCAGTCATGAGCATATGATACCCAATTACAATTACACCGTAATGATTTTTGTGAAACCAGGTCGATGTCGGCGGGCAAGTTTGTCGTGCCGAGGGTCACTAATTACTACGGCGATAGGTGTCTCCGGAAACGCCTACCCTACATACTCAACAGCCTGCCCTCTGACATCAGGCAGGAAGCCAATAAAGCTTATCTTGGTAAACAGCTGCGTAGTTACCTTGTCAAACACAAACTATAATAATTTATTGTACCTGTAGACCGTAGTACTTATAGATAAATATTATAAATAGAAGAGAGTAGAGACTGCTCGACCCCACAGTAAAACGGTGCAAACGGTTTTGCGGGACCCTGTACTTGTTTATGTTGTATCGTTTCTTTCTTAATAAATAAATAAAAAAATTAATAAAAAAAAGTAATCTACCAATGTTCTTAATTATTAAAGGATCTACCACAATAAAATTAGTGACAAAATATAATGGACAAAACTGGTTTGCAACAAACTATTATAGGTTACAACTTATTTTGCTTCCAAAACACCGAATTTCGTGGCAAATGTAACCGAAACCGCTTTTTGTATGCAATTGCAACTAAATTATCACTGCAAATCACAATTTGTCACCAATTTTTTCCACTTAAAACTAACCTCAAAACTGCCACGACAGCATAACGTGTCGTGAAAAATCTTAAAATTACGCGATTTTCGCCGTGAATCGATAATCAACCACGTTAGCTCTGCTACCAAATGTTCAAAACGCCCAGACGGGGTCGTTTTGGGGCCTCGCGATACGCGGGAACTAATAATAACCACTTAGAAACTATTTAAGCTTAATAGCTTATCGCATGATTGGTGAGTCCTAACGTAGTCGCTAGGACTCACCAATCATGCCGGCGGTTTCGTTAATAGCAGTCAATTGCTGTCAGTCGGTCAAGAGGTCAAGTTAAGTTGTGTCGTCCGCAGAGTCCTCGTGGAGGCCTGCTGAGCCCGCCGCATGCCACGTGGAACTTCCTTCTTGCGGAGCCGCCTTCTGACACCAATATTACTCGCGCCTAGCGTGGACAAGTACAGTAGTAGATATGAACCCCCAAATATAGGTTCCAACCGAATCCACTTAAATCCTAAATGCTCACGCAGCCCCCACAGGCCGCCCGATTCGTGAAGTTATCTCAACGCGGTGTCCCCCGAAATTATCGCATTTAATCCCAATTGACAGTTCAAATGTCACTTAACTTTTTAATTCTTAAAGGGCCCTTCACACCGTATGAATAATTCTTAAGCGCCCTTCAGACGGGCCCGAACATATATATTTTTCAGTTTTATCATTCTCTTATCTTAGAAGTGACAGGGGGGGACACATTTTACCACTTTGGAAGTGTCTCTCACGCAAACTATTCAGTTTAGAAAAAAATGATTTTTGAAACCTCAATATGATTTTTAGATAAGACCTATCCATAGATACCCCACCCGTATGGGTTTGATGAAAAAATATATTTTCAGTTTCAGTTCTAAGTATGCGGAACCCCCAAAATTTATTGTTTTTTTTTCTACTTTCGTGTGAAAATCTTAATGCGCTTCACAGAATACATCTCCTTACCAAGTTTCAACAGTATAGTTCTTATAGTTTCGGAAAAAAGTGGCTGTGACATACGGACGGACAGACAGACAGACATGACGAATCCATAAGGGTTCCGTTTTTTGCCATTTGCCTACGGAACCCTAAAAAGCCAAACGAGTCTGTGAGAGCTTTGTAAGATGGTTTGTTGGTTTCTATGTAATGGATAATCTCCGGAACCTCGTATCTGATTTCAAAAATTATTTCACTGTGTATTGAATGGACTTTCCGGGTGGATATGATAAGTTTTATCCCGCGGGCGCGGGTTTGCCTGCGCACTTTGCAATAAACGGGCGAAGCCGCGCGGGCAGGCTAATTCACACTAATATTATAAATGTGAAAGTGTGTATGCCTGTTTGTCGGTCGGTCTGTCTGTGACCCCTTCACGCTTAAACCGCTGAACTGCTCGAGATGAAATTTGGTATAGAAATACTTTGAGTCACGGGGAAGGACACGGAAGTTTTTATCCCGGAAATCATCCCCCAAGGGGGTGAATTGGAGGGTGAAAGTTTGTATGGAACACAATATAAGCGAGTTCTACGCGGACGGAGTTGCGGGCAGAAGCTAGAATTTATATAAATAAGTTAAAACTATACGATCGGATTGGCCTTATTCATTGCAGTTATTTGTCTTTACCGGGATACGAGCTCGAGAAGTCTACCTCACTAACCGCTTCGTCGCACCTTAAACAATTACGGTTTAATTGCAACGTAAAAACCTGCACTTTCCAGTCAAAGACTTGTCCCGTAATTGAGAGGAAGCGCAGTGCCCCTAGTTCAGACTAACTCAAGCACGGCCCTTTGAGTCCGCCGCGCGAATTCATGGGATACCTAGCCGACTCCTTAAAATGCTTTGGTCCGAAACTGTGCATAGAATACCATCTGGAAGTAATAAATAAGTCACTTGCTATGTCTACTATTTTATAAAAATGCAGTCTGTGAGGGTGCAGCTTTATAAGTTTGTATGTAGGGGTTAATCTTGGGAACTACTCCTCTGATTTCAAGAATTTAATTCTAGAAAGAGCTATATTTTTCGGGCGGAGCCGCACGGACAGAGCAAGCTACAATAAACTGGAGCTCGGTTCCGCATGTATTTGAGATATTCAAATTATATATGTAAATGAAAATCCTGACACCGTGATTTCACTTGCGTTAGTGCATTGATAAGATTGTAAGAGGTACTTCTTTATTATATTATATAATTAATATATATAATTATAATTTAAAATTCAAATATTTTTTCTACAAGCAGGGCTATGTAATGTAATGTACTATCGACAACACAGCTATCTGACCATCCGTGCACTTTATATGCATTATAATAAGGTTTTATATAAATACAGGGAGGTCAGTTAACTGTGTTGGCGTTTGTACATGTCAGCGCTTAAAAAGTCAATTGCAATGGTATCATTAAGTGTCATGAATACACAGCAATTTGCAACAACAGACCTATAAATACCTGGCCCCTATTTCACCAACTTGACAATTGTCACCTGATACTGACAATTCGCCGAACATCGCTTGTTCTAAAAGTTAAGGTGGTTGCTGGGTTACTTGTGGAACCAGCAATGTACGGAGAATTGTCGTTGTCGTGTGACAATTGTCACTTACATACATACATTCACGCCTTTATCCCTAAAAAGGGTAGGCAGACACCCACAGGAAGAAAGGGGGTGGTGCTATTCTTACCCGACACCACACGGGGTGTAACATAAATACCCAAAAGAAAATTGACAAAATAAATATTGACCTCGCACAAAACGCTTCACACTAATTGATACACGGTATGTCGTCACAACTATATGTAAAAGGTAGTTAAACGTCAAACAAAAGTATATTGATATAAAAATTAAAAATCTAAAAAGGTTTATCATATGTGGCAATAGATAATATTCGAACTTAATGTACTTATTGACTTATAAAGGCGGTCCTGTGACAGATGTGAAAATAGATAACGGAGCGTTAATATAACGGCGATAACGGTGCCGAACGAACCTTAATAGGTTCGTTCGGCACCGTTCATAAACTGTAATAAAACTCAAGACTATAATAATAATAATTATTGTCATTCGTCCAATAACTCCGTGGTGCATAATCCGGCCACTTCATTTTGCACTTCTGCTGAAGGTTAAAAATGGCCAAATTTAAACCGCCCTTCAAAAATCGAATCCACGCGACCAATCAAATTCCACTGCCGCCGTAACATTAACGAAGATTACTCTCATAAGCTGGAATTTACGAGTTTAATGACGTCATTTTTCGTCACCAAAGCGTCTGGTTTATCGCCCAGTATAACGCTGCGAACGCCCGCTGTACTACCTTTAGTACAAAAGTGGCTCGGTAAGGCGTCAGAGCTACAGACAGGACGTTAGATAAATTCCGCGTCATCGCTCCGCTCCGCTGTAAACTGTGAAATTGCACCTTAAGAATTGGTTCATGCTTTAGTTATTGAGGATTGCGGCGTGATATCGTGTCGCAAATAATTGTCATTTTTATCTTTATTACAATTTTATTTATATACTATATATTATGCTCATAAATTCCAAATCATAGGAATAAAAAAATATTTGCTCCGAGTCGGATATGAACCAGCGACACAGACATACGCGGTCCAGCATTTCAATACATAGTATACGTACTTATATTTTACATACTAATCAATTATGTGTGCACATAAAAGGTACCTATGCATATTTTATTAATCTACGAAAAAATAAAAATAAAAAATCGGTCTGTCCTACACAAATCACCTAGGCCCAACTAACAAAAGCTTATTATAATGTTGCGCCGGTGGTATAAACTTCAAACTGGATTTTCCATGCTTTAGAAGCGTTTGCAGCAGGCTGAAAAGTGATTTCAGGCCGTTTCAGAGGTGGCCCTTCCACATACTAGAAGATTGAGAATTCACCCTAGTTGCCGTTGTTTTCAGGCGCCTGAAACATGTTTTCAGTCCGGACAGCCTCTATCAGATGGCGCGATAACCTGAAAACCCGTTTTCAGGCGTTTTCAGGACCCCTTATGGGCCTTAGAAGTACACTTCATTATATGGCGAAATTTCTCGAAGGAATGAAAGAGACAGCACTATTAGAGAGAGACATCTAGATTGAGAAGGTTCGAGAAGTGTGTGAAAGAGACAACTAGAAAGAGACAGCACTATTAGAGAGAGACATCTAGATTGGGAAGGTTCGAGAAGGTTCGGTTGCGAGGGGGGCAGCGGAGGAGAGTTTGGAATTAAACTGCGAACAGTGCGAATCTCAAAGCGAAGCGAGTGAAAAGTGCGTCATAGTGAATTGATTTATTAAGCCTTGTTAATTAGTAATTTTGTAATAAAGTTTGCATTCCTTTTAATTAGTGATCAATTAGTGTATTTTCTATCACGTTACCCACCCCGTGGACGTAACAATAATTATACTATGGGTACTAGACGGCGATATACATAAGTGTACTTGTATAGATAAATAAATACTCAAATACACAGAAGTATTTGTTAGATTGAGTACCATAATGAAAACAAAATTGATATGAAATACAGGTAAATTACTTTCGAGACGTTTTTGCATTTGTAGTTGTGACCTCTGTACCCAGCCTCACACACACACATACGTGTGTCTGTGTACGTCAACGTGCACGTGTGTCCCTGTAAATATACAAATACTACTACATATGCAAAAAACGTCTCGAAAGTAATTTACTTTTTGCTTCGGAATAATAAAAAACACATATTTTTACCCGTACAAAGAGTCTTTTACAACTTAATTACCATCCTTCTTCGATAATTTTTAAAAGGTCCTTGTGAAAGGCCCGCAGGTACATTTCGACCGTGAATCTTTAAAAAAGCCTTTTTTGTTGCAAAAACATGTGTATTTCAAGAGGCGTTGGCTTCCATATGATTAAAAAAATGTAAGGATATTGATTATCGGTATCATGTTGAAATATAAAAGAGTAACCCCCTTATTCACTTAAAATGCGTCTGCTAAATAAAATGTACTTTGTCCCTTTCTTACGAACACAAATGTCAGTGACAGGTAAAGACAAACGAATCATAACGTCATTTTGGTTAAAGTAGGAATTTTATGCGATAAAAACATTATATATAAACAAGAAGTTGAAGATGTACCTATTTGTAGCTAAAGTAGTTTTTTTTAATTGAAAGTTGAATATTCTAATGCATGTTAGTTGTTTATACATTATATTAAGAAATAAGTCCATAGTGATGGCTGTGAAATATTGCTGCGCCCTCGCAGGGCGTCACATGTTTACCTATCTTGTTGTTCCACCTTGTAACCAGCCCCCCTATTCTGTAACTTATTTTAAGCTCACCTCATCGCTCACCCACAAATATATCTTGACACCGCGATGCGTAGTAACCAAGCGTAGGTAGAGTTCTAGTTTCGTGACGGGTGAACGGCGGGGTGAGCCGCATTAACGCTTAGCGAATAACACCCCTGTAATGTGACATGCAATGAAATAAATGAAATGAAATGAAATGGAACATTGCCCACTGAAAAGACGATTTTTGTTTTACTGACTGACAATGACCCGAATACGGCCGTAAGACTTTGTTATCAAAACACCCACATAAGTTATGTTTTCAAATGCCAATATTTGTTATTACCCAACTGCGCAGAAACGCCCGGGTCATGTTTTTGACGCGCACCTACCCATCTACGTACTATAAGGTAAATGTTCTAGAGCCCGACACAGGGCTAGTACATGACTTCCAATCTTATGCCATACATAACAATAGACGGGAAAAATGGGTGTCAACTATTAGCCATTAAGATGTTGAGCATTGGGATATTTAACTTATGGTGGTTATACTCTTTTGGCTTTTTAGGGTTCCGTACCTCAAAAGGAAAAAACGGAACTCGTGCGTCTGTCTGTCCGTCCTTCACAGCCTATTTTCTCCAAAACTACTGAACCAATTACCTTGAAATTTAGTACACATATGTAAGTTTGTGACCCAAAGAGGAACATGTAACGCAAACAAATGAATTTAAAACATGGGGCCACTCTTGGAGGGGAAATGAGAAAATTTAAAAATAAAGTTTTGCATATACTATCGTGTTACATATCAAATGAAAGAGCTCATTGTGTGCATCTACATTTTTTTTGTAATTCTAAAATAATTCGTTTAGAAATTATTTAACAAAATAGCCATAAAATGACACCCCCCCCCGAAACTACTGAGTCTAATATTTTGAAATAAATACACAAAATAGTTCTTTACCTACAGATGACAGGAAAATGTGCAGTCAAGCGTGAGTCGGACTTAATACGGTATTTAACAAAAATCGAATCAGCTATTATTTTTATGAATCAAAAATGCTCCGTTAGTAAAAAAAATGTTTAAAATCTTGTGATGTACGGAACCCTTGCAACGCGAGTCCGCCTCGCACTTGGCCGGTTTTTCTCCTTGCGCTGATCGTTCACCTGGCCGGCAAGAAGAAGAGAAAAGTCACGCAAAACTCGGGCTTATAATGAAATAATCAATGATGTAATATATCTTTTATACCCACATTTATGCTAAAAGTAGTACTGGAACACAAGTTTCATGTGCTTTGCCTACCCCTTTTAGGGATAAAGGCGTGAATGTATGTATGTATGTAATATATAAAAGAGGCGGATGCGTTGTCTATACGAGATTCCGTGTTTAAAAACGCTCACCACATCTGCCAGCTGAGACACGTATATATACGTGTCCATTGACGACGCGCAACAGGCAAGTACTTGCGATTGACTCGGTTAACTGTGCCACTTTTGGAGCGCTTATAACCTATTTACCTCTTTTTCATATTACATTATTGGAAATAATCTTAAGAATTCTCTTATAAACGGTCTAAATCACTAAAGTATGACAAGAAGTAAACCTGCCTGCCACTATCCCTTCGGTCAAGCAGAACCCAGCGACAAAGGAGTAAAGAGGCAACGACCAGGTAGGTCTATTACCTAAATTTATCTCGATCATACCATACCATGTAAAAATATAGATTTTATTAATTTGGTCTATCCATTTGGCAGGAGCTGTAGATGATTAACACAAGATGTAGTTTTTTTTAATAGTTTGGTTTAAAAATAACTGCACAGACTAAGAAGTAACCCGTAGCTTTATTTTTGCCCGACTATTAAATATATCCAATCCTTACGACTGCGTACTCAGGCAAAAAGATAAACGGACGGGATTACAACATAATGACTGGATGTTAGCCAGAAATGTTCAATAATAAAGAAGGTAATTTATATAACATGCTAGATTATGACGACATAATCTTGTAATAGACATAAAGAGAGTATACTTTAAATGCATCGCCGTAATGCATAATGAACACAACCTTTCCGTATTACGTGGCCTCAACACAAACAACTTCCGACGATCTTGTGGCTTGGACCTGGGGTTCATTTGACTAGGAGTATTGAATTGATATCTTTACAAGTGAGCAGTAAGGAGTTTTTAATTGGTATCTAATTTACATTTGTGGCACTTGTTCTAGTTTAGTTCATGTTTGGTAACTTACTTGAAAATGGGAAAAATAGTTTCAATTTGAAGCCGGTTACGAAACGGGACGTTTTAAATCCATCTCGTAACTTACCTACTCAGTGAACTTGGTTACGGCATGAAAAATTGTTCCTTGTTCATATCTAGCTACGGATAGGATATCACAATACCCATTTCGAAACGAATTACCCATGTTCTGTTGCTTCTAACACGTTAGGTTATGTGCGTGCAGAAACGAGAGCACGCCACAAATGTAATATTGATGACTCGTGAGGTACGTTGAGGTTGCGACTAGTGAATCGATGGGCTAAAACGAAAATGTATTCTTTACAAAAACACATAACATTATTCAAATCATGCTGAGTAGAGTACGTAGAGTTCGGTATTATTAAAATTTAAATTGAGAACCAACAAGGCCACTGCAACTACATCTGCACGAGGCCATAGATAAAGCGGGTGACAGGAGTCTATGGAGAAGTCTGGTCAACGAGACTAGGACATGATTGAGAGAACGACTAATGCTGATGTTGATGATGATGAACAATCTATTTATTAATTGGAGAAACAAAAGATGCAAATGTATAACAATAGGCAAGTAAGAAAGTAACAAATAGTCTATGGAGAAGTCTGGTCAACGAGACTAGGACATGATTGAGAGAACGACTAATGCTGATGTTGATGATGATGAACAATCTATTTATTAATTGGAGAAACAAAAGATGCAAATGTATAACAATAGGCAAGTAAGAAAGTAACAAATAGTCTATGGAGAAGTCTGGTCAACGAGACTAGGACATGATTGAGAGAACGACTAATGCTGATGTTGATGATGATGAACAATCTATTTATTAATTGGAGAAACAAAAGATGCAAATGTATAACAATAGGCAAGTAAGAAAGTAACAAATAGTCTATGGAGAAGTCTGGTCAACGAGACTAGGACATGATTGAGAGAACGACTAATGCTGATGTTGATGATGATGAACAATCTATTTATTAATTGGAGAAACAAAATATGCAAATGTATAACAATAGGCAAGTAAGAAAGTAACAAATAGTCTATGGAGAAGTCTGGTCAACGAGACTAGGACATGATTGAGAGAACGACTAATGCTGATGTTGATGATGATGAACAATCTATTTATTAATTGGAGAAACAAAAGATGCAAATGTATAACAATAGGCAAGTAAGAAAGTAACAAATGTTTACATTTATATGCACTTAATTACTAAAATGCTCTCACTGAGACATAGCGTCGAATTAACATCAGTACTTACTATGAACTAAGCTAATGAGGCACTTCTTGTTATATTCAATGTGATTTTCAATAAAAGTGAAAAACTGAAACAATATTCGCCACCGGCTAACTTTGAACAATTTTTTTAACTATTAATTGTTCAAGAACCACAAAATATAGGCTAGACTGCCACCATGTATCCTTATTTCTTATCGTGGTATTAAAAAGCCAATAAAAATGGTGGTTATATTTCTATCTCTGTCGCACAAGGCTTTGCAGTTACACGTCTTCACATACAGCGCAGAAAGTAATCTTGCAGAAAGGCTCGCTGACACAGTTTTTGGAGGTCTATCTTTTTTCGCCACTTCGCATCTCAATTGGATTTCAAAGTGTTTCGAGCTCGCACTGAGGAACTCGCGGCAACATGTCGCACGTAGTGAAAATTAATACGTGACTTAAACCGCAAGTAGTATAGGTTAGTCCAGCTGGTCGATTGCGTAATGTTTCGTTCGTATGTTATGGGGCAACATTTTTACGGCAATGTGTGGCCGGCAAGTAAGTGCATCTTGCTCTAGCGTACAAAGTCAGCTAAAGACAGCAATAGTTACCGGCCAGAAATGCAATGAAAATGTGGCCCGTTTAGAAGCCCGATTAGTAGATCTAAATGTCGATTTTGTATGGGAAAATGACAGTTGAGTTGTCCTGACGCTAATTCTAAAAGTTACTCAATTACCTCTCTTATATCAAACAGAGAATGTGCACGTTTATCTTCTCACACTATCAACCAGCTTTCGAAATATTCATAAGTTAAGACGCTCTTGTTCCAAGGGCTAAAAACCTTACAAACTACGTTTTACTGAAAAAACGGAACATCTTTTTACCTACACCGTTGAAAGTCTACGTTGCTAGAATTCTCGAGTCCGAGAATGACGTATTACGTCCTAAGAGACGTTGTAGGTCCATTTTATGGCGGGTCCCGAGGGCCAACCCTTATTTAGGGAGGCGTGTTTTCAATACCGATACCCGGTACCGGTATTGATCTCAACGTTAGCAACGTTAACGCTTTTCGTGTTTAACTGTACAGGCACTTTGTGAAAAATTTACTGTTTTTTTAAAATGTGTTTTTTTCTGTTGATTGAGACCATGATGCCTATTCATAGTGTTTGTGAAGCGTTAAGTTTTTTCAAATCCTTTACTCCGCAAATAAAAATAAAACATGAGTTCAGTCCTCGTTTGCAATATGTATCGAAAAGAAAGGCAAAAAAAAAGGAAAAAAAGAGTCGAAAATTGTGTAAGTAGTTTATCATACCTACTTTACATTGCAAATTAGAGGCTTGATATATGTTTATCAAAACGATATTATCCAAACACCCAGTTACTTACATATAAAATCGTTGCTACGTGAACCTGTTTTTTTTAGCGCAGGTTCCATGTATTTTTCATTTCATTTCATTTCATTTATTCATAACAAAGAAATTGTGTAGAATATTACAGTAAACATTATAATAATACAATAAAAATCGTAATGTTAATGTCAGTATAATAAATTCAAATGACAATACAATAAATTCAAATGACGATATAGTAAATTCAAATGTCAATCTTTCCCTATTAAGTAATCTTATATAATCCAATGAACAATTCAGATATAACAATACATTTAACATATCATTCATCAACTATAAACTCTGATACAGAGTAATACGACTTTTTCAGAAGAAATTGCTTAAGCCTCGCATTAAAAACTTTACTATTCGTCAACGATTTAAATGTTCATTTCAAATTTATTGTTCATTAAATATTTCTTATTAAAAAAATTGGAAATAGAGACGGGCTCGCGGGTTCGACGGCTTAACTTTTTTTTTTAATTTAACACGATGTAATTTTCCGTAATTTTCTTATTGAACTTGCAACCCCTGCCAAAGGCCAATATGGCGGCTCGGATTAGCTAAATGTTTTATACGTCGCTGCTTCCCACCCGCCATTAACCATGTAACGGTTATGTCCGAACGACATATTGCCGGCCTTGGCCCGGGAGTCTATCTCACTTGATGTCCGATTTGGTATTAGTATTACAGTCATTTCTCGCACTCGCTTTTGACTTGGCAGGGCAGGATCTGTATGTGGTATGTACTTTGACGTGAGCTTACTGATTTAGTATAGATTTCCTCAACTGTCGGGATACCGCCACTTTTGCATTTGCACAGTACTTATAATCATGCGTGCGATTATAGCTTGGAAGTCAGCCAAGTTAAAGTGGGACTGGGCTGGTCATGTCTGCCGCATGCCGAATGAACTGTGGGCCAAGGTCACCACTGAATGGCAACCCGACAGCTCAAAACGGAGACGTGGCAGTCCTCATCGGCGATGGTGAGACGAGCTAGACCCTAAAAGAAGGGCTATATATAGACTGTTCTGAATCGGAAGCACTGGAAAAAGTGGCGGGAGGCCATTGCCCAGCAGTTAGGCCACAGGCTCGTAATCCATACTAATATTATAAATGCGAGTGTGTCTGTCTGTCTGTTACCTCTTCACGCTTAAATCGCTGTACCGATTTGGGTGAAATTTTGTATAAGAAAAGTGTGTATCGGGGAAGGACAGAAGATAGTTTTTATCCCGGAAATCATCCCTTAAGGGGGTGAAATAAGTATCAAAGTTTGTATGGAGCTACATTATAAACGAGTTCCACGCGGACGGAGTCGCGGGCAGAAGCTAGTACAATAATATATCATACGCAAAAGCGGGGCGGTGCGCTCGCAGCACCCCGTACGTACCCTCATTTAAACGAAGGCGCACAGTAAACAATCGGTACTGACTCGACTGATAATTGACATTGACACTGACAGCTGACAGCTTACTGATATCGTACTGCCTCCGCACCGGCAAATCAGGAACTCACCTAAAGCGGCCTTTAGACCCTGGTAAATACAGTGCACTAACTGCGGGAGGGGAGATAAATCATCTCGCTTTAATCAGTGAGTGTGAGTGCAGTTAGTGCGCTGCATTTAAGTAGGTACGTGTAGGAATGCACTCGCAACAAATGTCATACCAATATGTACGCATATGTTGAGGCCTAATAGACCTACAGGATTGTAACTGATGTGGGTTTCCTGTCAAAAACCCTGTTGGGCAACAATGTATGACGTTGTAAAGTACCCCTTGCGGTTATGTTAGCGTTTGAATGTAAGATGTTTATGGACTAATTGGAACTCTGACCTACCATAGGACTTTATCAAAGTAACGATATGATTTAATCGTGAGAGGCATCTGCAAAGTAACTGGCGATCTGTTAAGTCATAGATTATTGTTATTCAAGTATAGGATTTAAAGTTCATATTGACCATGGTACTATATATCAAGGTAACATTTTGAATTTAATCGTGAGGCATCTACAAAATACAAACGTTTTACAAGAATCAAATATTTAGTTTATTTTTGACCACGTTGCGGATTTTTAATGGAACGAATTTATTTTACTGGCAAAGAGTACTCTTTGACAACAGACGTTAAAAGTCAGCGAATGTCACAGATGTAAACAAACAGCAAGTAAGACGAAATAATGCGCGATTGTAATAGTACATTACTATAGAGGCCGGGAAACGAAGGGTTGCAGGCCAAGTAGATATGACGGCCGAGCGTAGCAAGGCCAGATAGGGATAAGAACTGCACCGCCGGCGGCAGCTGGTTCGGACCCCCCCCCCAAGTTTAAAACAAAAGAAGGTTGCTTTATAGGCCTAGGTGTGTAAGGCTGTATGGAATTCCTTTAGATAGGTACCATCTTCACTCATCGCACCGGATACTTAGTATTTCCGAACCTAATTTGAAGTAAGTCACGTCAACATTTCATTGCAAGTTTGAGAAATATAAAATACGTAAATAAGCCGAAAGCAATCCATAGCGATGTACACATAAGCACAATACAAGATTTTCAGCGTCTTAATACGTGTAAAACAAACCGAACTACGCATTATAAATCCAAGTGACTTAGAAGCTTTACTTATTATATTATCGACGTGTTCATTAAAAATAAGCTTCGAGTCATGAGAAACTCCTAGGTCTCTTATGCTGGTTAAATGTGTTGGTAATTAAGCCCAGATGATGTGTTTAAGGTTCATCATCATCATCATCATATCAGCCGAAAGACGTCCACTGCTGGACATAGGCCTCCCCCAAAGAGTGCGAAAGTGACCGGTCCTGCGCCACCCGCATCCAGCGGACTCCAGCAACCTTTACCAGGTCATCAGGCCACCTTGCGGGGGGCCTACCCACGCCGCGCCTTCCGGTTCGTGGTCGCCACTCGAGAACCTTTCCACCCCACCGGCCATCGGTTCTACGTGCTATGTGCCCCGCCCACTGCCACTTAAGTTTAGCGATTCGGAGGGCTATATCGGTTTAATGTTCATAATGTCGTCCTATTGACAGCTTCTGACGATTGGCAGATTTGTCAAAATCATAGTACTTAAATGGAAATTAGGGATCTCTGACTACCTTCTGTAAGACAGTGAGTAGCTAAGTATGTGTAGAATTGTAATCAATTAAAAATAAAAATACAGCAATTAAAAAAGCAATAAAAAACAAAAATAAAAAAGATTCTTCCGATATGCAGTTGATTAGTAGCAACATGGCCCCATGTATGCCTGTGGTTGCCGGCTTAAATTTTTCCTTGAATTTCAAATTAATACACAAAGAAGCTAAAGCTATCTCGAAATTTTTGGGACCTAATTATGTAAATAGACTTACTCGTAGTTTTGATTACCGTTGCAAAGCTCCTATTTATCCCTACAAATGAATACAACACAAGTTAAACCCCCGTCTTAATTAACGAGTGCGGTGATCTATCCTAATCATGGGTTTAAACGGAATAAGAAACAACGCCCGTTTGGCAATAGAGCCGCCTCGTCGCCAAAAACGTCGGCAGTACCGACAGCAAGCGAAAACATCTTCGTATCGCGGCAAATCTTGATCACTATGACAGCTGTCATCTCCGTACAATTTATAACCATAAAACGTAAAATTGTAGTGAAATGACAGCTGCCAATAGGAATCAAGATTCACGGTTATACGTTTTAATCGCTGAGGACTTATGACTTTAGTTTTTTTGTTACCTTTATAAATCTTGAGTTGTATATGTATGTTTTAATCCATGGAATCAATTACTCAAAGAGTACATCTGAAAGAATAAGTGTGAAAGAGATGGAGATACACAAGTTCATTTCCTAATTTCGATATTTGGGAAATCATGTGCTTGCACACATTTAGGTGCAAAATGACAAAAACTGTGGCTAATTACCTAGAACCTATGTATGTAATTTTAAATAAATTAACAATAAAACTTAAAAAGCAGTCAATTTAGTTACTTTTTAACTTCTTACAGCTCGTTTCTAATTTTAGCATGCCGTAATATTCGAATTGTTAGTTTTTCTGCCAACGCTCTCCTTATACGCAATATGAAGGCTTAATATTACCATGAAGGCTATGGCAATATTATCTAACGAATTGGGGCCTAACGTCAGCTTATTATTAGCCTGTTTTCAGCGCTGACCTGAATAATTGGACCGAAAGTAATGGTTTAATGAAGTTATTTTATATTATTAACGTTTAAGGGTGGAAAGGGTAATGTTTTGGGGTGTCTTTATTGCCGACCGGTGTGGTTAAAATGATTATACAATGGTTGTGACCAACATATTAAAATTATATCTCAATTTTAACTGTAGATTAAAAAACGAATTTTAACTAATTCAATTCGATTCAATTCAATTTGTTTATTAATAAAATATGGATTTTCGTCATATAATTAAATATAGTTACATTTTTATATTGTTAATTATTTACTATCTATACGGTTTATCGTTTTATGACTGGTCTGACTATTAAGTTAAACGTTCTATAGACAAGAGAAAAAATATTTCAAATGATAGGGAATTTCAAAATGTATTGATTTAAGGTGGATTCGAATGAGTGATATTTTGACATATCGGGCCATTTACTCTTAACCAACTGAGCTATCGAAGACATGCTCGATTCAATGAAACCAAAAAACCAACAGACTAATTCTTATCGTTGTCACGAGAAATAAACGGTTCCTTCATATCACTCATTATTCAATATTCATAGCCTATTATTAAAAAAAAAATAAGTCTTTTACAGGCAGCAAAGGTTATTTATAAAGCGAGGTTTTGGTACATCTAGAGTACAGTTCATCTCTTAACATTAATTTGGTACACACCACACCAACTTCTACCGGCTGTACCAATATTCCTGTGTGCCCCGTCCGTTTGACATTCAACAAGCTACGAACGTAAATAGTTCTGGTAAATACTAATTACTGCACAAAGGCACAAAAGCTGTACTTTCTATTATGGCTGAATGTCACTGTCAAAGGCTCGTAACGGTGCCGTTACGCTTACGTTTGTTTTTTCATTTTTTGTGTTTTAAGTTTTCCATGGACGCAGGGGTGTAAGGTATGAGCGGGAGCCTGGTTGGTGGGAATACTTTTAATGGATGGATTTGCTTGAACGCTCGCTTGGTTAAAAATTGTAGCCTGCATGACTATGGCAAAACCACAGGCGGTTTTTTATAACTTGGTTTAGCAACTACATTTGCTCAATCGTTTTGGCATAATTTCAGGTTGTCAAAACAAAAGCCTCTGACTTATTACTGATTAGGAAGGCTTAAGGGTCACGATGGCCATCGGCACCCGCAGGAATTTGCCTGATTTTAAATATTTGTTTTGTTTTTGTTTCTGATACATTTTTTTATTTTTTTTATTTGGGTAAACAAACAGCCACTACAAGGGGTACTTATGAATACTTATATAACTAGTGATTACAATATGTGTGATCCACACTGTTTACCAAATATTAGAAAACATGTGTTTGTCATTAAAAATATGCGAGGTGAAATTGGTGTGTGGTTTTGTGCCTTACCGAGAGCTTACTGCTGTCCCCGAGATTTCTTTCCTTGTTTTGTCGGTATACGGTATGTATAACATTATCACGACCTTAACACGACCTTAACTTCTCAGTTAGTCAGCTCTCGCCAGCACATCAAATTAATAAATGGTCAGCAACGCAATGATGACTTTGCACTCACACCATCCATAAGTTACAGCGTCTGCGTGCCATCAAGCAGGTTGCATGCTTGTTTTTAAAATATGCCTTCGCCTCCCGAGGCACTCAGTTAAAAAGCCAAGTCTCTTTAAGGGGTGCGTCTCACGAGATATAACAACAATATGTATAATTTCATATTAATAATAATAACGTTCACTAGATATAATGAACGTTCGCTATAACAACAAAACCAATACTTTTATAAGGAATATCGGTCAATTGACATAATATTCCTATTATATAACGTCATTTCATTTCGTATAACATACATAACGTATGACTATCATAACAGATAGTATATTTCCTTAAAGGTTTATAATATAAAAGATTTGGTTAGGGCAGCTAGAAAAAGGGAGTTGGGGCGCGGAGCCCTCCGCAAGGTAAAAAAAACAAACAATCGTAACAATGGTATTATTTGTAGGTTAGGTTAGGGTTAGCTTGTGTCCCTTAGAGCGGAAATAGGCACTCAGCGAAGCGGGATGACGTCGACACGCTGACGGTTAAGTTAGGTTTAGGTTAGGTTAAAAAAATGACGTACATTAGAAACGTTTACTGCTATTAAACTAATTGTAGGCGATTATACTTTTTGATTTTAGATTAATTGAATAATATATCTTTTAAACCTTAGGTGTTAGAATATTATTCGCTTTAATCGATATATCAATTGGTATTATATCTAAATAACGTTATACTTTACGAAAATATATATTTTGAAATTATATCTTTCGTTCATTATATGCAGTGAACGTTATAACTAAACAAGGCGATATTATGACCGTTTCATGATAAGTTCTTATACCTCGTATTACTTACCCCGCTTTAAGCTTACGATACAGGGCTCGCCGTCTTTACAAAAGACGACCTATTTATTTGTTAGTGCGCAGTGACGATGACTGATAGTAAAATAAAGTAATGGTTATGTGCCATCGTCAGCGGGATTTGTGGGCCATCGTGTTTTATGCCGAATTGTTTTTACGAGGGACAAAAAGCGGCCCGTTTCTGGATAAATAAGAGGGTAATAGAATACCAACTTAGTCATGAAACTTGCTTGTGGTACTTAAGATGGATTTGGTCGTTCTTGTTGAACGCAGATTTAATAAAATAGGTATATAAGCAAATCAACAAGCACTTTAGTGTTGAATATTCCTTTATGTTATGAAGGATGAAGGTCACGGTAGACTTTCGATACAAACGTTTTTCAGACGATGTGTCTTGTCTTGATCACATAAAAAAATCATGTCGTTATTGTTTTATTTAGTCAGGCACATTACCTTAATCAATGAGTAATAATCGCGGAATTCGTAGATAATAATATAATGTAGAAATTTGAAGTGGCTGATGATGATGACTAAATTTTTTTATGATGTCATTCGAACCAGTTTTTGGACAGGGATAAATGTTTGTATGGGAGCAACTACAATTAAAGAACATAAATACCAAAAATTTGAGACAAAGATTGACCTAGCTGGCGGCAGCGCAAAACGCTTCATACTGATAGACAGACAGGTATGACGTCACAACCGATATTTGTTAGTACCATAGTAGTAGTAAAATCAGGTAAATTTAGGTAAAGTTAGGTCAGGTTTAAATACATATTGTCATATAACTTTGTTTTTGTATAAAAGCGTAAGGATTCTATTGGTAACTTTAAGTTCACTCTTGGACAACAAAAAAAATGCATATTTTTTCTACACTTTCAAGGTTCAGTATCTTTTTACGATTTTAATTATATTTTATAATTTATACTTTATTTCGATAATTTGATGGTTAACTATTGATTTAGCATCACTGCGTTATCAATTTGAACATAAGGCATTATGCCTATTCTCATATAAAACAATAACTGCGAACATATATTCATTTTCGGAAATGCAATTTTAACGTTATTCTGAGTACAGTAAATATTAATGTACAAATGTTATACAATAATACAATTAAGGCTGAAAAACTGAAAAAACATAGGTACCTAACTTGAACCCCAATTTTAAATGCACAAGGTTGGAGCAAACCGGACGAATGCCAATCAGCCAATGTCAAAAACCACGCAATAACTAAAAATATTGATAGCAACGTTATAAAACGAATATCAGCGACATTTAAAACGCTCAAAGCATGTCCTCAAAATCATTATTCTATGACTTTTATCTATTACAAAACCAATGAACTTTATAGCTTGCGAGCCATACAGATACCATTCATAAGTTGACACATCGACTATTTGGTTAGGTAAGTCGGGTCGCAATAAAACGCTTTACGGTCAGATAAGCAGCTCACTTCAGAGGAATGTTGTTGATGTATAGAAATGATTGTAATTCGTCTAGGTTTTAACGTTTGTAACACTCATACATACATGAGTGTGACGCACTGCTATTGAGATAGGATTATAAATAAAATGTTTGTTGTAAAATGGGGTCCAAGATAACCGCTCCGAGTGTAACGTTGGTTTAGCGCGAAATCAAGATTAAAAGGCTTTTGATGAATAAGTTCTGTTGATGGCCTGGATGATAAAATTCAATGCAACTGGTTATGTAAAAGTCGTTAAAGTTTACTTTAAAACTGTCGTTTCGTCATTATTATCTACAGTCTCAATGTTGAACTTTAAACAACCAAAGTATAATATTTTCGTTTTCCGTTTCGTAATCATTTCAACACCACGTTTTAATCTAATTTCCTTTCTCCGTTATCCAAAGGTTTTCTGGAAAAGATCTCGCTTCATTGATAAAACTGCCTTTCGTCTACCTGTACCAACATGTGTTTTTTGTTTGTAAAACTAGTGCTTACGCCAACTCTTTGGATTAGATGCCAACCGGTGACGACCAGTTTAGCCTAGTTGGTAGTAACCTTGCCTACGAAGTCCTGGGTTCGAAACCCGCTAAGGGCACTTATTTGTGTGACGAGCACGAATATTCGTTCATGGATGTTTTCTGTGTATCTAAGTATTTATTTATCTATATAGGTACTTATATTTATCATAATAGTTTCTAAGAGTGTCTAAGTAGTTATTGTTTTGTCTGTAATAATTAATTTTAATTTGTGATTGTACACCTGTTTGTTAAATTTATTAACTGAGCTCGACTTTTCATCCTTTTTTTGTGTATCTAATATGATATTTCTTTATGACATTTTTATGTACCTAAAATTCATTTACAGTGAAAAATTGTGACTGAATAAATGAAATGAAATTAATGACATCGTCGTCTAGTACCCATAATACAAGCAGCTTTGCTTAGGTTGGGACTAGATCAAATTGTGTAAGATTGTCCGCAAATATTTATTTATTATTTATAAAACGGACCCCGGGTTCCTTTAGGGTACCTACAACCCGGAAACGCTAGAATGTTGATGATGATTTTTTTTATTTCGAGTATTAAAGCTATAAATCATAATCAAACGTCTAAAAAACTTTACCTACCAACTCGCCAGAAAGCTTTACAGCACTTCCACAAAATATGAGTGTAAATTATGAACTTGCGCTCAACCAGGTGTCTTTAACATCAGAGCTTTGTTCGCAAAAAGCTTTCATTAGGTCATGAAAGCTTCTTGCGTTGACCTTGGCCCGGATCCTTAACAGGGCCTGTAAATAGGATAGGGGTGAACATTAATGTGGATTATAAGATTTATAAGCCTTTAGCAAAAGTAGGTTATGCGTTTGACCTATTAAATAAGACTTGGTTAAGATACTCATCGGAGCTTTTGTTATCGTTTGTCCTGCGTAAGAGTTAAAGTTAGTGATGTGACATCTTGATGTTATCAAGAGTTATAGGCAATAAACTTAAGAGTATCCACCACGCCACGGTCGACTAGTTTCTGACCTAGATATGGCGGCCATTGTGTATGAATACAGTTTCAAGTTATTGTAGCATGAGTACCAAACTACGTTTGTATGGAGAATGGAGCGTCCTGGCCATTCAAGTTGTGACCTCCACAAATAGACATTAAATATTTGTGACTATATTCGGCCTGCGACTTTGTATACGTCCGTAAAAATTAATTAGCAAATATGATATAAGAATTTCAACAGGCTCTGCATCAATTATCGCTCTCCCCTAGGAACTATTACTCCCCTTCTCATCTCTTTAAGGATTAGATTAGAAGGATTAAAACTATCCAGTAGTCTTCCCAGGGTTACAAACTATATCCATACCAAATGTCATCTTCATTGGATCAGCGGCTTTAGCGTGACGAGGTACGGTAACGGACTGTAGCACGGCTCTAGAGCTCTCTCGCACTATCCGTCTCTTTCTAAGTTTTCTAATAAGAGAGAGACGGATAGTGCGCTCGAGAGAGCTCGCGTGCCGTCTTGTTCTAACCGTGCATAGGTCTCTAGCTTTCAAATCCAATCCTCAAATCAATAAAGGATCGGTAGCGCGCTTGTAATTCTTGTTGTGTCACGGGCGTCCTTAGGCTGTGGTGTCCGCTTACCAGGCATGCCCTATACTAGATTGCCGCCGTCGTTGTAGGTAAAATAGCAATTCTCGGACCCTTTATGAGGTGCTGAAGCGGAATTCTTGTAAACATTACCATCATAATGACTAAACAAACTTTGTACTACTTATTTAAATGCAAAAAACAACTCATAAATATCAAGTACGTCTCAACTTGTACAACGGAACCCTTCCACAAAGAGCTCCCAATAAAGTTGTTAATTTATTACAACAACGCCTCGGGGGAGAAAAAACACAACTTTGTTGCATAATTTGTGCCTTACAATGCATGAGCTAGGTACGGACAGTTTATGGGGACAGTTTTGATTCTTTTGAGAGAAATTGTATTTGATGGAAATTGTATTTGATTACATTTAAATGTTCATAACAGACAATTACTTTTGGTTAGATTATTTGTAACTAGCTTTTTTCCACGACTTCGTCTGGTGGAACTCTGATTTTTTATTATTAAGTATTGTGCGTTCTTGTGGGCCTTTATATGCCGCTTCGACCAGCAGGTGATCTATTGTGGCAGCCCTTTGTTTATACTGGAACTCTGATACTAAAGTCAAGATTTCATTCCGTCAGGCCTAGCCTAGAGTCCATTTCAGAGGATTTACGAGTAAGCATTGTTGTGGGGAATTCCGTCAAAGTACGCTTATTAAAATACGATTATGAAAACTATTTTGTCATACAATCCAACTAATAAACCTTGCAGTGGCAGAGCGCCCATGCAAGCCTATTCCCACCAGTTTGCCTACAATTTATTTTTAGGCAAGCCTACAGTTTTATACTCTAAACTCTTTCATTTCTAAGTGTCACATCAGTAGGTATAACAAACACCGACTTATTTGTGAGCGCACTATTCGCCAACAAACTGATCTCAGTTTGGCGAAATTTGTTGTATACCTACCACATAAGTACATTGTTGAGATAATAAATAAATAAATAAAATAAATAAAATAACTTTTTTTGTTCCGGGTTGCCCTGTTGCGCCGCCACTGAAACCTTGTATTTCAAGCCAATCTGTCCAGGCGTTCTAGCTGAATGACAAACATTGAATATTACATTTACGACCATATATAGGGTCTGTAGAGACCCTGCCTGCGAGGTCCTGGGTTCGAATCCCGGTAAGGGCATTTATTTGTGTGATGAGCATGAATATTTGTTCCTGAGTCATGAATGTTTCTTATCTATATACGTATTTATTTATCCATATAAGTATGTATATCGTCGCCTAGTACCCATAGTACAAGCTTTGCTTAGTTTGGGACTAGGTCGATTTGTGTGAGAAGATATGTAGAAACCTTAATAAAGTAATTACAAATTACCGCCAAGAATCGAGCCGCCATCCGCAAAGTTTCAATTATTCTAACGATAGCCACTATAAAACGCTAACAATTGTTTCAGCGACTTGTACAGCTCTTATACGACTTTATTATAACGCTAAAACACTCGCAGTCGCCGCCGACGCACATTCACGACGACCGTTTAATTGACGGTGGTGCGCACGATTTATTTAGAAACTTTCTTAATGAAGTATTATATTTAAAATTCTGTCTTCAACGTTGAGATGTTGAGTGTTGGGGTAAATTAAAGCCTTGCATTTCTGGGAAGTGAAGTCAGATTCAAGATTATATTACCAAAAAAATACGAAAAAGTTGGCTTGTTGCGGCGTAAATTTATTCAGTAAGTACCTAAAGTTTTTCAGCATGTGTAACAAATGTTTTGCTACGTACTACTACTAGCTAGTACTAATTTTTTTCAGACAATATTATGAATTCATACATGATTTGGAAACCTTTGTAATTTAATTCAAACATACATTAATTTTCAATTACGTCATAGCAAGGATGAATCTAACTATCAACGACAAACTGCACCAAAAAAAGCCAAAATATGTCAATTCAGCAAGCCAGGTTTATATTCGTTTTACAAGATTATACGTATAATATAACCCATTAAAAACATTACATCTAAAGTGATGCCAAGACTCCATAGCTCATACAGCTTTCAGCGTGAAAAAGATATCAGATCGCAATTAGCGCCAAGCTTCCTACTCCACACGGCGTAACTCTACCACTACCAGCCACGCTCTACAAATTCTACATCTTGGCTAAAAAGTATAGCTTTGTTGGGCATATCCCGGTCGCCGCATACTCACGCCGCATGAATTTATGATGATATTAATAAGTGACGGGTCTATACTTTTTAGCCAAGATATAGAATTTGTAGAGTGTGGCTGGTAGTGGTAGAGTTACGCCGTGTGGAGTAGGAAGCTTGGGGCTGATTGCGATCTGATATCTTTTTCACGCTGAAAGCTGTATGAGCTATGGAGTCCTGGGATCACTTTACATGTAATGTTTTTGGTGGGATCTCATTCCTTTTTGTAAGGTAATTTCTAAAGAAGTGAATGGGAAAACCCATACAAACTTCCATCCCCTAATTTAAAGGGTGGGGGGTGATTTACTAAAAATTCAGAAATAAATATTTAATTATTTATAACAAGGAGTCCCTATATAAATTTTCAGACCTAGCATCAAAATTTGCGGAAATCTCATACAAAGTTCCATTCCCTACTTTAAGGGTTTGGGGGGTAGAAGTTCCAATTTTTTTAATTATTTTGTTGATTGTGTACTAATACTAGCTTACATACCAAATTTCAACTTTCTAGGACTTCAGGAAGTACCCTAGAGGTTTTGATGATTAACATCAGTCAGTGAGTCAGTGATTCAGTGACGGAATCGGCATTTTTTAGATATCAATAAAATCTTGAGTATAAGAGTTATGTTACTGAAACTTTATATGTTTAATAAGTCCACTATTGAAATCATATCCCGAGAATTTTGTTTATCTAGTATAATCCAAACTCAAGTTACGAGGGTTCAAAAAAACGATGAACCGCTTCGAGAAAAGGTAGGTAGTGCCATTGCGTTGCGCTTCGCTTGGCTCGTCTTGGCAGGGGCACTGCCGTGCCCCCAGATTAACTTTTTATACTCGTCGACCTTAATGTTCGAATTAAGACTTCGTACACCAAACTTAAATCACATACTTTTAACTATGGAGCTCCCAACTCAACATTTCATAACGGTTGAGACAACTAAAATGATATGGACCAATCACGTGGCGCCTTTACTGAACTATAATGTGTTTGACCAACAGGACGCCGTCACGAGAAAGTCAAATGGTAAATAGACATCAACGCACAAAAAAGAAAGCCGTTGGTTGCACTTCGTTTTCAATAGATACCAAGTTTGTTTAATTAGTTAAGTTGGCCCGTAGAAAAAGTATTGTATACAATAGTTATATAATTAGCTTTTTAAGTCTCGTACCTTAATTAGGCCACTCAGCAAGCTTCATGGCCTAAACGTGGTACTCGACTGAAAAAGCATACATTATATAACGATTGCATAAAATACTATATTTTAATTTAAGTCAATGTATCTGGTATATCGAAACACACGAGATGTTTTTATATCCCAAAAAAGGCGCAACCACTAGGCCTTCTTATACGTCTTTTCTCTCGTCTCGACCGTAATGTAATCCATTCTCTATGTTAATACAATAAACTAATTTGCTGAGTAGCTGTCTTCTTATTCATTTATACCTATTTAGGTCGCAGGTGTAACATTCCCACTCATAAACACTCTAGTTTTCCCTTAAAATGTTTTTTCTTCGACCCTCCATTTTAAGAAGAACTCCATGAACTACAGCGCTGCACATAAATAAAAGACCATCTTATATTGGCCTGTGTAGAAAATAAGGCCGATGTAACTGGAGATGCGAATGATATGGGACTGGATAGATATTGGGTGTCAAGTGTTGTTGGACGTTATTAAGAAAAATAACACCTTTTCTGACGGAAGGGCTTGTGTTCATTTTAGGGATTTTTAGGGAGATTGTTATTTTGATACTGTGTTGGGTATCACGTATACTATAGAGATTGGCATTACTCATTTTCGTGGATCACTTTTCGTGTGGCGGTAAAAACTCCGGAAGCCGCTTTTTCTGCCTCATTATTAACTTTTCTCGCTATTTATATATGTATTACCACAGAACAAGTCTTCAAAGACAAATAGTATCGGGAACAATAACCATATCAACCATATCATAATGATATGTTGCGAGTAAAAATAATCGTTATCGCACGCGCCGAGAAAACGCACGACAACAATGGCATTGGTAGTTGGACGATCCCGTTGTAACAATAAATCGAAAGGTTTAAATATGCAATAGGATCTTTTTAAAACCTTAATATGTCAGTTGGGGCCGTAACCGCAGTCTCAGATCTTTAAAAACAATTAAATCATTGTTTTTTTTTCCTTAAAAACGAGGTAATTATACCATAGTTGCCTTTTCAACAGCAAAGTTACAATTTCCAGAGAATAAAGCATCCATTAAAAACACATTCGTTACATCGCACTCAATAATTAAACCCTTTCTGCATTCCATTGAACTGACGTACAATTCTTAATGATACCCTTCCAATCGAATCTCGCGTAAATTCCGCGCAACCTAAAATGGTCCTCCATTATCTTATGATGAACGATTCCATGGCAAAATCTGTACCTACACATATGTTTCGCTCCATTTTAATAGAATAAGAGGCGTGTAAATATATGTTGTAGAACTGAACATTCGTAGAAAAATCAAGGCAGTTAAGACTTTTCATAAACGGAAACTTCCAGAGCCCTATAATAATTGCAGTGAGTGGCAGTCACAAAGAAGTATTCAGCAAAATTGTCTTCAGGAAAATGTAATCAACATCTCAGTTAAAAAAAATAAAAAATTACACTTTATCGTCTGGCAATATTCACGAGTCAGCGAGTCTTTCTGATGCAGTCGGGTAATAAAAATGACAAAAATGCTTTACGGAATCTAGCCCTGTTCTCCACGTGAAATGAATCCAAAATAAGTCAACGGATGGGACGCTTCCAAAACAATGATCACGAACAGAAACCGAACGAAACACTGAACTTATTACGCGGCTCGTTGATACACGTCCCCGAAAGGAATCGGCCAAAAAGAAATTCGTGTAAAATTACGTTTAGTGCTCTAGGCCGAAATGTTTTTCGCATGATACGTGTGTCTATAGAAAATGGCTCGTAAATGGTGTATATTTTATTTACGGCAGCTTATATCCGTTGTGATTGGTTTTCAGTATAATTAAGAAGCTCAAGATTTTTGAAGTGAAAACTTCTTTAGCGGCGCTGTGCACTTTTTGGGATGGGGAAATATTGTTAAACTCGCCACAGGTTGACACCTGACACAGGTTGACATCTCTCACCATTTTACGGTCACGTGACCGTGACCGTAAAATGGTGAGAGATTCGGGACGAGGCTTGGAGGCTGGGGGGCGATGCCGTAGTACGAGACTGGCTGCGCCATTCGAGTTAGCGAGAAAAAGGGCGCAAACGCTATGCAATCCGCGGCGCTTACCCGTTCGGCCGACACACAATAAGTTCTCACGCCCTAATTTGCAAGTGAAGTAGTTTACTTCTGTCGCGAGAAGAAGGAGGAGGAAGAAGAAGAAGAGAGAGGAGAAGGAAGGGAGGGAGAAATCGTTGTCGTGGAGATCCCTTAAAGGAATAAATTAGCCTTTGTACATTAATTGTTTTTTTATTTGTATTTGCTGTATTCTGCCTGTTTTATGTACAATATAGCTTAATACATACAGACATACAGAAATAAACGTATTACTGACTATTGTGCGTATTGCTTTAATTTGTATCAAGAGCGATTGTAATTTGGCCATACTAATAAAAAATATAGATGACTATGATATTTTATTTTGTCTCGTACCGTACAAAATAGGAAAAAGTTGTCGAAATGACACTTTCCAAGTCTTGATTTTTGATAAAACACTACTTGAATGATTGATAAAACACTATTCACAATTTCTATGTTTTTAGTAGGTATGTTCACATTTGTATTTACCTATCTATGAAATAACATAATGTAACAGATAGGATTTTGGAAGCTGATATAATGTTTACTTTTGATTAGACATCAAAATAACTCCGAACTCGGGCCGAAATTCATGTTTTCCGTGTTTTCTTTTCAACATTATTTTGTTTTTCAGAAGGGATTTATTTTCTTTACAAGCGCCATGATTTACTATTTCTGCTAACGTGTATTTGGTAAGGTTTTTATGAAAAAGATTTAGTTTATTGCTTAACAAGAAGCTTGTTAGCTTAAATATAAGTGAATTCCCGATTATTTTGTCGTTCTGGTCCGATATTTATTGCAAACACCCTATACGTGAAATAATCATAAGTAGATAGATAGATAGGATATAACATTATTGTATATTTAACTTAAGTTTAAGTATATGGATAGACAGATAATATTACTACAACAACAAATAAGCAAACAATACAATACACTCGAGAGCAAAAGTTTCGGGTCACTAGCATTTACTTCAATATCTTGAAAACGAATAAAGCTATCGTATTGAAATAAATTGAACCTTATAGACAATTTAATGTTACTAAAATAAAATGCATTACATTTACTACTGACCATTTATTTTATTATGTTTAAAACGACAAATTAAAAATGGCGTCATTTTGCTTCCAAAACCAAAACTGAAAATATTGAACTTTTTATATTTACAAGTAGTTTTAACACAGTTTAGTACTTGGTATTACCCCCACGTGCTGTCTGGACTGCTGCAATGCGATTCGGCATGCTGTACACCAAGTTTCTGAAACACTGTTGGGGAATGTTCTCCCATTCCTCTACCAATGCATGTTTCAAGTCACGAAGCGTAATTAAAGGAGGATCTCGTTGTCTTAAACGTCGTCCGAGCTCGTCCCAGGCGTGCTCGATCGGGTTGAGGTCGGGGCTACGTGCTGGCCACACCATGGGACGAATATTCACCTCATCAAGGTAGTCTTGCACTACACGAGCAGTGTGGGGAGGGGCGTTATCGTGCATAAAGATGGCATTCTCACCTAGTCTTGCCATAAATGGACCGACGTGCTCGTTGAGGATTTCATCCACGTATCTTACGCCATTAAGAGTACCGTTTTCGATCAGTACAAGCTCTGTTCGGCTTTCCGCAGAAATTCCAGCCCACACGAGTACCGAACCACCACCGTATGCCACCTTTTCTTCAATACAGGCTTGCATAAATCTTTCTCCTGGTCTTCTGTACACCTTTGCCCTTCCGTCGTGTGTATACAGCATAAATTTTGATTCGTCCGAGAACCCGACATTTGACCAATTTTCAATCGTCCAATGCGAGTGTTCGCGTCCATAAATTCGTCTTGCTATACGATGGTGCCTCTCGAGTTTCGGACCATTTGCGGGTCTAAATGGTTTCAAATTACCTTCAGCAAGTCGCCGTCTTACAGTCCAAGCAGAAGGGTTGCTTCTACCAAGCCCTAAAAAATTATGAGTCAGTGATGTTCCCGTAAGAAACCGATTTCGCAGCATAGAGTTGACTAGATATCGATCTTCCCGTGCCGTCGTACACCTGGGTCTGCCTGTTATTGGTCTGCGTAGGTTTGAACCAGTTTCTAGAAACCGCTGGCGAATACGCTGAACTGTAGACAACGATACACCGACTATTCTTGCTGTTTCTCGCTGACTGCTTCCATTTTCCAGGATCGTGAGGATTCTCGTACATTCCTCAGGTGTGAGTGACATAATTACTACTTTAATAATGACTATTGGATACCTAGAAGACTTCTTATAAATACATTTTATGACAGAACAAAAACAAAAGCAAAAATAGTTGCGAAAATTAGAAGTTCTGATTTGAAAAAAAGGGATCATTATGTTTATAACTTTTTTAATGCCATTACTTCACGCCAACCAATAAGTTTTTATACGTGTAATGAAGGATTATTAAATTGTCTATAAGGTTCAATTTATTTCAATACGATAGCTTTATTCGTTTTCAAGATATTGAAGTAAATGCTAGTGACCCGAAACTTTTGCTCTCGAGTGTACAATACGAATACTCTTGCTCACCTCACACAAACAAAGCAGTTCGAAAGAGAAACAATACTATAACATGTAGGCAGAGTTAGACAACAGGCGGTCTTATCGCTGAAGAGCGATCTCTTTCAGACAACCGTTGGGTATCGGAGAAAGAGATAAAACTAGATAATGCAGTAGGTAGTGCAGAGATTATAATCAGCCAAAAATCAAAACAATTATATAAATGCACTAACATAAATAGCTCTATATACAGACACAATCATACATATATAAAAATATCACAAATAAAAATATATAATACAAATATATAAATATAACAATATAATATATACAAACATAAAATATGTTTGTACTTTAAATTGTAGGTTACTTAACAGTGGACTTCTTTTGTAAGGAAAAACAAGCGACTACTTCGAGACAGTCTTTCAACGATTTTATGAAATAATGTAAGGGTTATGGTGTACTTCTCTTCTTCGTTTTGCTAAAATTTCGTCTTGAAACTCATGTCTTAATTATGCTGCGGAGGAACGTGTGATTCCGTTCCCTAGCGCAGAAAAATGCGGTTTCCCGAGCAAGTTACCAGGTTTCGTCTAGAACATTTTTACTCACACGTGCTTTCTTTTAGTTAGAAATTCTGCTGAAATTAAAATATTGCTATCAAGTTTCTAGTGTAAAAGAAGTTTTAATATGAGTGCACCTGTTTCAGAAAATACGAAGTGATTTTACAACATTAAAAAATAATGTGTGAACTTTGATGATCAGCAAGTCGATTACATCACGCATTGTATTATTGCATGTATTTATTTATTATATTAGGATATAGATTTCAGTAGCTTAGCGTAGCTAATGAAAAATCTTTTTCATTTGTGTTTTTCTTGGTCAACTGCCTGCACCTATAAGCTTTTCTGTTTAGCCCTGTGGTTGGTAGAGAATGCCTTAAGGCATTAAGTCCGCCATTTGTACTTCTTATTTATGCAATAAAGTTTAAAAAAATAAATTTTACGTACGATGTTGTCAATGTTTATATGGAAAAATGACAGTTGGATTGTTCTAAGTTCTTACATACCGATAACTTAAGTTCCGTTTGACGACTGGCTGCGATGCGGACGGTCCTGGGTTCGATCCCGGTAAGGGCAAATATTTTAGTGATGAGTATAACTATATGTTACTGAGTGTTGAATGTTTTATGTATATCTATTATTAAACTATTCGTTCACCTAGGAAATCAAAGGCTAATATTGTACTGGTTTTACTTATTACGATCTTTTAGTGCAGGGGTCGGCAACATGCAGCCCGCGAGCCTCCCTGGCTGTTTTGTATGTAAAGGTCGTTAAATCCAGAATTCTGGAACTGCCTGATAAAGTCACAAATAACGAAGCAGTGCGGCCCGCGTCATTTTTGTGGCTCCTTGATTGCTAAAAGGTTGCCGACCTCTGGTTTAGTGCTAATAAATCCTTGAAATCGCAAAACGATTAACACAAGGTTTGTCTAATATTGTATAGAATAGGGTAAAGTAATGTTATACATTCAGGCAATCGGTTATACAACTCCTTAAGTAAGTAAAATAAAAATAAGCCCAGAAAACCTGAATCTAGTTAAGTACATTCTGGAAAACGTTTAAATATACAACCTTGTGTAAAATAAAAATAACCCCAAACACCTGAACAAGCCATATAACAGCTTTACAACGGTGTTATAACTCATTAGGTACACAGTCGCATACCAGCAGTCGGGCAAAGTTGCCGCACGTACTGGCTTGATAGTGGCGCCCCCTGGAGGGCTGTCGGGAAACTTTGCATTTTACAACTTGGTACCGTATTTTTGGCTGCCGTAATAGGTAACATGAGCGCTAGTTTTGGACGTGTAATGTGCGCGGTTGTACATGTTAAAGTTTTGAAAACTACAATTTTAATTGAACGTGGTAATTATATTTATGTTTCTATACCTACCCTAGTTGGTGTACAAGTTGATTCATAAGACTACAGTGAAAATCCCTTAGATGCAATATTTGACAGCTGTCATCCCAGTACAATTTATGTCATCACTAGCTTCCGCCCGCGACTTCGTTCGCGTGGACCCGGGATAAAAGCTGTCCTATATATTAATTCAGGCTATAACTATCTTCGTGCAAAGTTTCATCAAAATCGGTAGATCCGTTTAAGCGTGATTGTGTAACAAACATGCAAACACCTAAACATCCAAATATCCAAACATTCGCATTTATTATATTAGTAGGATACATATTATATCATAATTGAAGTTTATTACATCTTATACCGACAGCGGAGGAATACAAGCGCACGCACGCACACAACCGCACGCAAAAATGTGTTGAATTGTCTGTATCATGGGAACAAAGTTTTTATTAATAGTCATTGGTCCGAAACTATTTATTGATCATTAATCATTATACCGTTTCAAAATTCCAAACGCCGTTATCTGTTAAATGACAATTTGGACGCAGATGATTTAATCGAATTATGTAAAAAGATTAAGGCAAAGCGAGCACTGCGGTGCGGCGAATTGCAGTTCGTTTTTAAAATCGCAAAGGAAAAAACGAAAGGCAAGAATCCGCAGTGCGCGCATAGTTTAAGTAAGTATTATATCCTGAAAAATCTAAAATTCTTTCAGCGGAACATGGTGTTCGGAAGTATGAAATTCGGAAAAAATATACTTTCGGACAAATGACTTCGGAATTATGAAGTGTACCCCTGTATCGGGTGCACGACGTTTTATGTAATTGCACTTAATCTATTGTGGTTTGATATACCATTGCTTTTTATAATGTATCGGGTGGTATAATATTGTTTAAGATAAAATGATCTTATGTAACAAGTGATATAATGATTTAAGCCATAAAACGTGTTTATCATAATGACTTACTTGACATAATTCGTCAATGCTATAAACATGCTAAAAAATATTATTAATAAATTCCAAATTTTACTTACTCCTTTTTGAGTGAAGTTCAACGTAGTTAAAGAGAGACTCTAAGGCAGGTCGGTGTAGGTACGACGACGAGCGAAGCGACAAGCAGTGGTAGGTGAACCGCGACCTTACAGCGTGCGAGCCGAGCGAGCGAAGCGAGCGTGCCGCCGCAGCGGCCGGCGAAGTGCCAGAACCGAACAAATGAAAATGGACAAGAAATAAAACGAATGTAGAAAATTCGGAATTTGTAAAATTAACAATTTGGTCAGAAAAGATTCAGTATAAAACGGAATCTGGTAAATTACAGAACATGAAAAATCCAGAAATTGGAACTCATCTCAGACACGCAATGTGAAAATAGGAAGTCCGGAAATCTCTCGCTCATACAAATTTACGACATAAGATAATACTTACGGAAGAATCATTAGGGTCGCTAGGTACTTTGCCGAAATCCATAATAAGTTACCTATCTAGGGGAATAGCAAATAAACTTTTACTAGTAAATCAAATGATTCCTTGTTTATAGCGACCGAAAGGAAAAAATTGCTACCAAAACCCGAATCAGCGCACCCGATTTTCTCGTGGTCTTGTCTGTCCTATCCCTACCCTAGGGTGTATATAAAAGCCCGCGAAGCCAGAAGCTCGCGAAGGAGGTCCTGAGTTCAACGGGCGCACGTGAAACGAAGGGCTGACGAAGGGAGCCTGGGAGGAGGGCGGGAGACTGAGTCCCAGAAACGAAAGCGGGGCTCCGTCGACTTCTGGCAGACATTATTAAATGAAAGCGCAAATATTTTAAATAGTATGTATGTTAAACATATTTACTTATGTCATAAATGCGATATACGAAAATATAATTATGCCTGTCGTAAATTAAGTCATTTTGCCAACTATACCCGATATATAGTCGATAATTAGAGTACAGCAGAGTACAGGAAAATAAAGCAAAAAAACAATATATCAAACTTTACATTATATTAAATAACTTTATGTCAATATATAGGTACTGTATACCAAGTGTATGTTAGTTTTCTTGACATTATATGAAACATTACGTACCCCCCTGTATCATATTGGAATCCGAAATGTTAACGCACAGACCTGCACTAAGCATCATAAGGTATAGTTTTAAATCTCAAGGTCATCTTTTGATTAGTCAGTTTTAAAAACGCTTAATCGTATCTCATAAAATAATAGAATCAGGGGTATAGAGCCTTTCTAACTTTAATTAATACTCTTGTTACTGCGGTCGCCAGGGACTATAATGGGCTTTTTATAATATGCTATATATCACTCGTCAACTGAGGTCTGGCGTGATACCCAATTTAAAACTAAGTCAACTTATTCGACTTTAAAGTACTTTCTTTGTGTGATTAATTGAGTACTCGTTTGCCCTCGCTGTCATCGTCAAAGTGGCTGAAAGGTTACAAGAAAATTGTGCAGTGATTGATAAAAACATCACGTAACCTGTACAAATATTGTAGAGAGCATAAGTCTCTGAAGTAGCAACTTTGTAAGTTTGCATGTGGGCTCCGGAACCTATACAAGTACCTATTCATCCAGTGTTTGGACCTTCAAAATGGACCAATAGGGATGATGACTAAGATTTTTTATGATGTCATTCGAACCAGTTTTTGGAGAGGAACAAATGTGTGTATAACTACAATTAAAGAATAATAAATACTTAAATACCCAAAAATTTGAGACAAAGATTGAACTCGCTGGCAGCAGCGCAAAACGCTTCATACTGCTATCAGTATGAACACACACAGGCACGTAGGTTTATGAGTAGACACAGGTATGACGTCACAACTGACATTTTGTACTAATCGCTGTATGGAAATCAGGTAAATTGGTAATTTCCTACGGTTTCTGAACGCATTTTAGAACACTAATGTATGTGCGTAGATAAATATGTTTAAAGGACAGGCTCGGGAATTGTAAAGCTGACTAGTTTCTATTTATTTAAAAGGTTTACTTGGTTTACAAGAAACCCTTAAACCACTCTGAGTGTAACAAAATCATACTGGTCACGTGCACCCGTTACCGGAAACGAATTCTCAAAGTACTCGCGAACAAACATCGACTTGTATGGGAAGCTAATTTCTTGGCCGGATAGGTAATTTTGTCGGGGTAAACCAATTATTTTCGCTTATTCGACGGTACAAGATCCGGATTTGAGGCGGATCGGGTTACGCGCGGAACCACAGATTTCTTTGTTATAAAATTAAAATATTCTTTCTTGCATTACCTTCAAACAAAGCTTACTATAGTATTCGGAAAACGCCACGCCTAAAGTTTAGGTTATTTTTTAATAAAAATAATGGACGTTGTTTGAACACAGATAATGCTGACGTCACTACGAGTACAAACTTTATACTAAGGGTGAATGATCACCAAAGATGTGCGAAGCTTTGTTTTCATATAAGTATGTATTTGACTTCTAGCTGCCAAGCATGCGAGGTGGAAAACATATATTCGCGATTGATTTGACTTTTAGTCAATATCGATAATAAACAACAGGTCAAAATCCACGTGCCGCCCACCATACAAATTATTTGCTACTCAAATTTAGATCTACCCAGTTAGAAAATAGACCTGAAATAAGCATGTTTTCTTTAAAGAATAGAATAGAATAAGTTTATTTCTCCGAATATGGGACATTTGTTGGTATGTTTTACGTACATGTCCGTTTCACATATCCTTAAATATTATTAAATTTAAGTAAATCATAAACATTCAAATTATCAAGACATAAACATTACCAATAAACATAGTAAGATGAATAATTATTAATAATTCAAGAATTCGTTTATCGAATTAAAACAAATGTCAAGCAGCCGGTTAAATAATTTCCTATCAAATTGAGTATTTGGCAAACATTTCAAGTCATTTGGAACATTATTATACAATTTTATTGCCATAATGTAAGCATTATTACGTAACATTTGAACTTCCTGTCTAGGCTCATAAAGCTTGTGCGGATATCTGCCATTGGTTTAGTCTTAGGCAGCTAGGACACAATTTTTGTGAGATTAATGCTCTCTGCACTTCAAGCGAGTTACCCCACATGATTAATCCGAAACGAATGACAGATAATACGTATCCGTGATACGCGGAAAATGCAGCCTCCTTAGAGGCAACGATTCTGAGATGTCGTAGGGCGAACACCGTAAAGAAACAAAGTGCTTTTACATTTTACTATAATTTTAATTTCCATTGCAATGGATTGTATATTCTGTTGCACATTAGGCTGCACAAGGATAGCAACCATATTCACCGCCATCCCTGTTTATAGCGCTATGCTGTGCTGTGCGCTATGCACGTGGTCGAAAGAATGGTTGATCCGTTTCGTAGCGAAAACTCGCTACGAGAATAGAACCCGACTGGCGGATTCTTAAAATTGTTACGTTAAGTTGGAACACATTTTAGGTAAATGATCATTCCTGGCATTTTTTGAACGAGTGAGCGAAGGAAACAAAGTTCTGTGCTTCAGCTTAGGCCGAAAATCTTTCGTATGTCCGATGTCTGGCTGTCCCGATGTCCTGCTGTTCTCTACAGATCGCATTTCTCAACCGATGCTCGTGAAATTTTGTAAGCTGATACAATAAATAAACAGATTTTTTGTCGATTCACCTTTTCGAAAGCAAAAAAAGGAAGAACTGTCTATCTTTCTTTTTGTTTTCGAAAAGGTGAATCTCGAGTTCTACAGCTCACAAAGCCACTTGTTTATTTTATATTTGATTCATCCTTTCACTCGAAAGTTATTAAAAATTGTGCGGTTCCTATTTTTTTTTTGTTAAAACGAAAGAAACAGACATCTTCATCATCTACTGCTGCAAATTAACGAATGAAAGCTCGACATCCTACATTACATATGAAAATGCCAAAAAATCTCCTAGATTTACCCAAAGCCTTTCTCTCCAGAGTAACAAAAGTGTCATCATTCAATTTTATGTCACAATGCGCGGACGTAAAGTCGGAATTCGTGCGACGTGCCGAGGTTTAGCGACTGATTAAATTCCGAAACATATGACTTTCAATCAACGTCTCAGGCTCATCCATCGTAACAAGGCTGAACTTTAAAAATTGGAAATATCGGTGTACTCAGCGCAGCGCTCCTTGGTGCAAGGTATAGCAGAAAGCGGGGTAACTAAAATGCTCTGTTTTATCATTAATACTAGCTTCCACCCGCGACTTCGTCCGCGTGGACCCGGGATAAAAAACTATCCTATATTTTAATCCAGGCTATAAACTATCTTGGTGCAAAATTTCATTCAAATCAGTTCAGACGTTTAAGCGTGATTGAGTAACAAACATCCAAACATCTAAACTTTCGCATTTATAATATTAGTAGGAAGTAGGATATAGGCTGAAAATTATAAAAGCAATACAAGCAGTAAACTGATTCAGTGTTTCATGATTCTCATACATTTATTTTTATTAAAAAATATGGACAATTACGCATATCGACCTAGTCCCAAACTAAGCAAAACTTGTACTGTACTATGGGTACTAGGCGACAATGTAAATAGGTACTTAAATAGATAAACATATGTCACCGTTAGATTGTGGATACTGTCAGTTTATAATATTACATGCGATATTATAAACCGTCGAAAAATTGTGAGCTGGCGAAAACCTTCACAATTCAACGCATTATTTTTCGTTATCTATCAATGTCAATCGTCAAATTGTAAACTGAGATCATATTGACATGCTACGCAACGCACCCTGCGCGCTCATTGGTTGCATCAGTCAGCTTCCACTGACGCCAAACATAATAATTATTTTTTTAACTGGATTTTGTTTCATTTATTTTGTCATTCGACAGTGTCGACGGTTTGTTTGGGCGGTTTGCCCTTCGGGCAACTGAAGCTAACTGACAAACCTGACCTGACCCTTTGTGTATGTGTTATTGTCAGATTGTAAGCACCGTCAGTTTATAATCTTATTCACGATATTACAAACGGTCGACGTTTACGCATTATTTTTCGTTAGTTTATAATCTATCAACGCCAATCGTCTAATTGTGAACAGAGCCGACAGCCGCGTTTTATGCCGCCGAAAGTCACACGCACTTGTGAAAACACGGCCGTACAGTCGATGAATCGCTATCGCTACCCGCTCTCTCCTATGTCTTGCCCCACATTAAAAAGCTAACGGCGGAATCTCTCATATCGCCGTGAAGCATCGATGGCCCCGGATCATCCCGGTTTTTACGAGCGTCCGAAGCGTATAGAACGAAAAAACCCGAAAATATTCCCGAATAATATCGGGAAATACGGCCAATAACCAATGAATTACACTCCGCAGCCGGCATTATGGATATAGCGAGGATGAGTGTATATTTTTAGTATTGTTTCTGCAGTTAAAGTCGGTTTCAAGGGCGGATTATTTTCGTATTCGCATTCGGTTCTGATAGCTGTTACATAGTATAAAGAAGTAGTGCAAAGGCGGTCGCGGACTGGCGACTGTTTGTGATGTAAAACAATGTCAGCCGCTGGCAGTGTTGCGATCACTTTGAATCCGTTGAGTTTTACCGACTGCACGCTATTGTGCTTTGGCAAGCACGTTAAGCGTCGGTTGTTGTCTATGACACCAGACGCAGAGTTAGGGCGGGTTGCACCAACTTCCGATTACAGACTGGTCAACGTTAATATGGCGCCGGCAGCTGTCATTCTATGGAAACTTGACAAACTTTCCATACATTCTGATTTTAACCAACACCGCTTACGATAACTGACGGTTTGGTGCAAACAAACCTTAGCGTCCTTCGGCGCTTTGATAATTTATAAAAGTAAGTTGTTCACACACACTTATGACACCTAACCCAATGAGAGGTTCTTTGGAATGTCAGATTATAATGAGCAAATACATGAGCCTAGGCTCATTCTTAGGGTTAAGTAGCAAGCCCCTGGTCTTCTTCTTGAAGACCACTGATCATGATCAGTCACGCTTACATACACTTAGCCATGCAGACACAAGACCCACACACTGCAAACTATATGCTGTGCTCTATTACAAGTTATCTCTCTGCCTCTCTCTCTCTCTCTCTTTCTCTGATCGGTCCTTCGTGTCCGAAGGTCGTCATAACGGGAAGCAAGTCTGGAACGGACGAACTGTCTCCATCGGCTCCTGTCAGTTGGAATGTTAGCGACAGTGTAAAATTTAAGTGTGTTCTGGATTATTCAGTTGGTCCAATTATCTACTTGGTGAGCGGCTTCTGCGTCTTTTTACAAGCTTTATATTAACTTGACTTGTTCGTATGTAAGTATAAAAGTATGTAAGTTGTCCGTCAAATCTTGCAAGTTAAATTTGATCCACTTCCCGGTGACCGATTGAGCTGAAATTTCGGGTATAACTATAGTTTGGATGACAATTCAATATTATGGTGCCATCGAGCTGATCTGATGTTGGAGACAGAAGGTGGCCATAGGAACTCCGTAATAAAACCACATAACCCCATCGAGTTTGGGCTCGTTAGAATCGTCTCAATGAGCCGTTGATTATGGTACACAGAAAAGTACAGTCGGCCATAAAAGCTTGTACCAAAAATTGAAATTTTTGACAGAAACTTATTTATTTCAAGTTACTCTACTGGTTATATTGTGATTTGTAGGTGACCAAGCGTGGAGATGATGGTGACGGCAAATGCCCAGGGATATATAGCCAAATAGTCGGTCGGTATCGTTTTCTTTTCCACGATCTTACTTGATATGCATTTTATGTTTACATTTAAGGTCCGGGTTTGTTTGTGTGATTCATAGCTTGGCACTTTGGTACGCCTGCATAGATATGGGTTCATTGCAACGCAGTGATTGTATCATACTAATTGACAGAAAGGGCTCCTTTTACAAAATTAAAGAATGAAAAGTAGGAATATACTAATAGATAATGCAATTTAAGAAGCATAATTTAGTGTATTTTATAATGTAAAATGGCAATGTTAATTGTTTAGTTCCTTTTATTTTGTTCTTTCTTGTGTAATTTGTAACAATGTAACAATTCTAAAATGTAACTTGTATTTGGTTCCCCGTGATACAGGCGAAGCCTAGTGCGGAGACCTCTGGTAATTATTGATATCGAAATTGTGCCAAATAAACCTTTATTACTTACTTACTTATGTCGCTATAACATGCTGTGATCGTCACACTTTGAATATGGAATCGGGACTCAGGTCGGACGCACAGCATTTAACGAGGTGGAAAATCAATAATTTCGGCGCCTATCTAATTAATTCAATTCTAATTGGGAAATAGGAATATGCTGTTTTGCACGCACCATTTCTAATTTCTAAATTGAAAGTCTTTTTACTAAATGCGAAACATGATATCATTTGCAGAACACAGTTCTTTGTATCGTTGATTTCTTGTTCAACATTCTTCAAGATTGAAGCACGCACGCTCTCATGATCAGTTTAAAGCATAGCGCCCCCATTTTTAAAGGGCCTATTGTACATAAAACACTAAAATACTTACGCCATTTTTCCGATACGTTCTCTTTACGGACCCCTAAAAGACGTCCGGATAAACAATTCGTAGCGACAGCGATTTCATTGCGATCTCGTTTTTATTTGACGCTTGCTATATTTCAGTTAGGGTTCCCTTGTTGTTTGGTTCACGATACGTTGTCCTGCCATTGAAGTTCAAAAATGAAGAATTTTTTTAGACGTAATGGAGTAGCAGATTCATTACCTACTCATCTAGGGCGGTAAAACGATGAACGCCTCAGATTACAGGTAGTTGAAGCCTGAGCGCGAATTTGCAATCCGAGGCTTTTGTCATTACCGCCCGTGGTGAGTACAATATTCAATAAAACTCCCACATTATGGATGGGAAGCGAGACTTTTAGGTCACGTAGCGGGCGGTAATAACTATTTTATGGCCTGTGAGCTGGTGGAATAGAACTGGAAGGTTGAGGAGTTGAGGGGCAGTGATGACATGACGTGTAAAGCGCAGGACACATTTGTCTGTCATGTTGTGTTGTGACGCACCAGAACGGTATCGGTTTCATACATTTAATATGGTTGCGTTCACATTTCTCACACGACGACGGCATCAGAGAATGCGGCTTAAAGCTTCTCAAAAACTATGAGGAGTCCAGATTTTTACCTCATGTGGGCGTCGGCGCTAGCAGGCGAGGTCAGAATAAACCTTCTTTTTTGACGACCATATACCTAAGCTCGATGTGAAAAATAAAGATTATTTAACAGAAACGTTACAATAATTCTTTTTGAAAAGGGAAGTAAAGAAAAGTCCCATGATTCGGTACCCTACTATTATTATAAATGCGAAAGTTTGCATGTTTAGATGTTTAGAGGTTTGGATGTTTGTTACTCAATCGCGCTCGAACGGCTCAACCGATTTGGATGAAATTGCGCATGAACATAGTATATAGCCTAGATTAAAATATAGGATAGTTTTTATTCCGCGTCCACGCAGACGAAGTCGCGGGCGGAAGCTAGTATAAAATAAGCCTGTTTGAACGAGCCAGCAAACTAACGAAGTTGCAGTCCGTTTCAGCCTAGCCAAAAATTCTTTCGTTTCGTATGTCCGACTGTTCTATACAGGTCGCATTTCTCAACCGATTCTTGTGAAATTTTGTGAGCAGGTTCTGTATTTTTATAGATTGTTTGTCGATCCAGATAATCGTTTTTTTTTAAGATCAGTCGTGTATGTTCTACAGTTCACAGACACTATTTAGTACTGTTGCTAATTAAATATTCGAAAGCTAGTACGGAACCCTCCTGTTTTATATGGCTTTTTGTTCCACTTTTCCGTTATTTTGTACAAGTGTTTCCAACGCGATTCAATCTCCTCTGAATAAAAACTTAATAACGATTAACTGAAACCGGTTTCCTCCAGTATTTGTGTTTTTTGCAGTAAAAAAGTTATGGTACAAAGGGGACTGAAAATTCGGAAGTTCCTTAAATAGGGTCTGTCAAATAGGATCGTTGAGTCATAATGAAAGGAAATAGATAATACAAAAAGTATGGAGCTTGCATTGAAAGTTTGTATTTGACTAGATGGCTTCCACACGTATTGCATAGAACACTGGCAAACCCGCAGCTGATATAAAATACCCTATAACCATCCAGAAAGTTCATTTTGCATGCAGGTAAGATAATTTTTGAAATCGAATAAGGTATTCCAGAGATTACCTTACTCATAGAAACTACTTTACTATATGTAAAACGCAGAGTATACTATTAGGATAAGTAGGTAATTAAATAAGAGAAATCGTAAATTTCCTTAATCTGCAGTGAAAAAATCTCAGACAATAATTAAATATTTTGTTACTTATCTGAAATGATTTTAAAAATGAATTCGCTGAATAAACTGAAATACAACCGGCACCCGTACACAAATAAAGGATCGTTGCAAATTAATAAACTGTTCTGGTCAACAATGCCTTTTAAAACAACATATTGTGTTTGCCATCAATTTCCAATACTAGTTTTTCAAACATCGAGAGATTTTAAAAAAACTTGTGGATTTTTAATTTAGCAAAATTATATCTGATTGGGTAGTTTTAATTTAATTTATTTAATGTTAGTTATCATCTTGTATATAGTTTTGTTTTTTTATTTAGTTATTACGATTCCTATACAGTCGCGAATTCCTGCTTTATTGGGTAGGTAGGAAGAGCTCGGCATTCTGTGCAATTTAAATACAATATCCTAATATATCGCAAAAAAATGTACTAAATATTCTATAGTTGTGAAAAACCCGTACGTTTTATCTAATGTAGACGAAAAAGAAAAATTGGCTAGACGATTAAAAATCGGTTCTTTACGTCCACGAGTGAATAAGACAATGCAACAATTTAACCCTTGAATAAAAAAGTGTGACGCGTCTTCGTGTTGTATACAGATACATGAAGGTAGGGATATGTTTTTCAATTCAATTCAATTCAATCTTTTATTCATAAAATATCAATTTTACATGTCAAAAACTTAACCTACATTAATATTATGTCCAGGATTGTAATTATCATGACATACTTAGTTATTAATTATGTCTCCTCTCGGCTCTGAAAGAATTCGTCAATAGAGTAAAACGCGTCCTCGCACAGCTTCGCTTTCAGACAGATATCCTTATGACATGCTAGGGATATCACAGTTTTAATAAAATTGGGGCCCGTGTTATTGAGAAATTACATAGTTTTCAAGCAGGATCTAAGGCAGAAGTTCATTAGATTATTTTTATTTGTTTGTGTATCTGTCGTATATCTATGTTATTTTTAAGTCCGGACATTGTAGGCGCTTTGGTACCACTACTGTAAGCCTATTATGTAAGTTATTGAATAAATAAATAAATAAATTAATTAATTAATTAATTAGCTATTTTAATAATTTTAAAAAACACAAATACCGGAAAGATTCGACCCCGTCTCACGATGGAACTGTGTCAAATTGTAAAATTTGCAAAGGATTTCTTTTGCTAAATTAAAAGTGGATCTATCGTATATCGAAAAGGGATCCATTTTGCCATTTGCGTTACATATAACCCAATGTTTGCATGTACCTACCTGTTTACAAACACTCAGCAACATTGGTTGCCACATTTATTCAGAGAATTCCCCAAACTCGGCGAACTTTTCCACCGCTGACTGACGTTAAACCTTTTGCGGCCGGTTGCATAATTAATAAATTGTATGCGGCCAGTAATAGAATAAATGATACTTTCACAATTATAACGATTTAAATGTCTCCTCGTTGCAAACCGCACTATTTATCACTTTCGAAAGCTCGTATTTCAGCCGAGTTTCTATTGTGAAAGCAACCAACGTACAGAGGAAATAGAGTAGAGAATATAACGAAGAAAATAAATCGGGATTTTAATGGATTGCCGAGCAGTGTTGAATTTAAAGGGAGCAGGAAAATGAAAAGTAAAACGGCATTTGCTGTGATCAGTTATGTCATTCATAAGTGATCCAAACATACAATTTACTGGGAAATTTAAAATGGTCAGCAGTATTCTGCGAGTTTCCCCGGTGTATTTATCATAGCTGATGACCTGGTAAAGGGCCTGGCTGGAGACAACCTGATGCGGATGGCGCAGGATCGGTCACTTTGGCACTCTTTGGGGGAGGCCTGTGTCCAGCAGTGGACATCTTTCGGCTGATATGATGATGATAATTTATCATAGCTGCCCGCGTGGCTCCGCCCGCGGATTTAGAAACACCAGGCAGAACCGCGGGATAAAATGTCATCTGTGATATAGTGTGTGATGTCTGTAATGTAATCATTAAGGTCGCTTCTATATCTTCTCTTCCTCGCATCCTCATGACTGAGGGTCGTGACTACACGAGGTCGTCACTTAGCGCACTCTAGGGCAATCGGTTTTCGCCCATGCGGTTAGACGTCTGCGAGTTTCCCTTGCAGATTTCTTTCACTGCGTCACATTTTGAATACTGATGCAACTGCCTGGCTTACTATTCTACATACTGAGGGAAGAATTTCTGAAATGAGATGAGCCGTTTCAGAGACTAGACACACTAACTTAGAAACTCACATACTTTTATTTTTATAATATTAGACATACAATATAGATTAATATCTAAATAAGTTATTCCCAACTTTGTAATTAGATTATACATATTTATGAGAGAAAAAAATATTATAAATTCATCTTAACTAAGGATCGACTTTATGAAATACGTTATGAGATGAGCAGTTTTAGAGACTAGACACACTAACTTAGAAACTCACATACTTTTATTTTTGTAATATTAGACAGATAATATATATTAATATATTAATTATTCTTCAATTTGTAATTTAATTATACATATTTATGATTAAAAAAATGTTATTAAGTCGTCGTAACTAAGGATCGACTTTATGAAATACGTTAGGATTAATTTTGAAACGACTACTTACAAACTACAAAGCTACTATCTCACATAATTTTCCTCTTTATATTATTAGTGTTGATACTCGTATGTCAAAAATGGTGTATTTCTAATAAACGACATAAGGTCGCGTTCACATGCACGTCCGACAATTCGTACGACCCGAAAGCGCTCAAACGCCAGCTGCATCGGCAGACCAACTTCGCAATGAAAAACTTAAATTGCCTGTTGGTTGCCTTTATCTTTCTGAAGTTAAAACTACTTCTGTGTACTAAGACGAAAATTGTTAGATCAGCTTTTGGATGCAGTGGCGAAGTTTTTAATGTGTCAGGAGCGGAAGAAAATCATTTGAACCTATTCTCTGGTAAATTTTGATGGGAGAGACTGGAACTCTTAGCATTAGTCACTCTACAAAGTGTAACAAAAATGGGGTGTGAACCGATCAAGGGCTTAACAGGTATAGTGTTCTGATAATAAAAAACAGAAAAAAAAAATTTGACGCGATTTTTTTTTTACATTTTTACGGAGCTTGTCGCCCCAGTCGGACAATGCTCCATACTAAGGTAAAAAAAAATCGCGTCCATTTTTTTTTCTGTTTTTTTCTTATCAGAACACGATACCTGTTGAGCCCTTGATCGGTTCACACCCCATTTTTGGTACACCCTACAAAGGTGGATCCCGCGGTGTATAAAAATGTCATGTTATTTTAGTATGCCGTTTTAAAATCTGAACCAAACTACGAGTACGTTTTAATAGAGTCAACTTGTCAACGAGTTTAAACAGACGATTTTGCGAGCAAAAGTTAGGGTATCTATAAGACATATAATTTGACATATAAATTTAATATAATAATGTAGATACATTTAGTAATATGGAGAGACATGTTAATATTATGAATTACTAGCTTCCGCCCGCGACTTCGTCTGCGTGGACTCGGGATAAAACTATTCTTTATTTTAATCCAGGCTATAAACTATCTCCGTGCAAAATTTCATTCTAATCGGTTCAGCCGTTTAAACGTGATTGAGTTACAAACATCAAAACATCCAAACATCTAAAGTTTCGCATTTATAATATTAGTAGGATCCAGGCTATAAACTATCTCCGTGCAAAATTTCATTCAAATCGGTTCAGCCGTTTAAGCGTGATTGAGTAACAAACATCCAAACATCTAAACTTTCGCATTTATAATATTAGTAGGATCCAGGCTATAAACTTTCTCCGTGCAAAATTTCATTCAAATCGGTTCAGCCGTTTAAGCGTGATTGAGTAACAAACATCCAAACATCTAAACTTTCGCATTTATAATATTAGTTCGATCCAGGCTATAAACTATCTCCGTGCAAAATTTCATTCAAATCGGTTCAGCCGTTTAAGCGTGATTGAGTAACAAACATCCAAACATCTAAACTTTCGCATTTATAATATTAGTAGGATCCAGGCTATAAACTATCTCCGTGCAAAATTTCATTCAAATCGGTTCAGCCGTTTAAGCGTGATTGAGTAACAAACATCCAAACATCTAAACTTTCGCATTTATAATATTAGTTGGATCCAGGCTATAAACTATCTCCGTGCAAAATTTCATTCAAATCGGTTCAGCCGTTTAAGCGTGATTGAGTAATAAACATCCAAACATCTAAACTTTCGCATTTATAATATTAGTAGGATGTATTAGAGTACTATTTGTTATCATTTAAGTGTCTATAAATATTGCTGTGCCCTATTTTCTCACTTTTAAGAACTTTTTAAACCATATAATGCAATTAATAAATGAATGAATGAATGACAACACGTCCTGACAAGGCTACCACTATTCGATGTTTCATTTATGTCCCAGAGCCTCGAAAAAGTTGCTGGATTCTAACAAAATGCGCTGGAATTCGGCCATCTTTTTTTTAATCATTTAGTTTTCAGTTCAACTTGTTAACGTTTCTTTCCAGTTACTGTCAAAGCGTATACGTCGATGTTGACTAAAGTAAAGGAATGGGACTCGGACCAATTTTTTTTTTAATAGTGCCGTTAAATACCTATTTTTTCTATGCCTTAAATATTGAATAATTGATAGTTAATAAGTTTCGTTTTATTTACCTATGAATAAATTGAGGCAGCAACATTCGTCATTTTAGTTCTGTATCGGTGTCTTATATCGGATGGTCTGTATCGGTGATGTCGGATGGAGGTGCAGTGCCTCGGGCATGTTTGCGGAGGCGGGTGTGGACGGCTTCCATGCGATCATGAGGAAGCGCTGTGCCTCCTTGCCCTGTAGGTTGAATGAGAGTTCGAATAGCATCCTTAGGGCGTTTGCCGAGAGGTGAGACTCGCCTATGAAATAAGGGTGGATCGGTATGCACTCAAGCTTTGTTGATTTTGACTGGTGAAATCTTATTTTATTTACTTAATTAAATTATTTATTTTATTTTCAATTATTTTATTTAAAATAGATTTTTACTGTATTTGATGTGATTTTAATTCAATTTTCTAAGGACTAATTAATGTAATTTATGTTGTTTTAATTTTCAATTCTTAATTTTTAATTTTTAATTCTGATAATTTGGATTCCTTGACAATAAGCAATTAATAATATTTCACCTGTTGACATTAATGATTTTATAATTTATTTCCAAAATGAAATTTTAATTGTATGATTTTATTTTATGTTTAATGATGCGCCGGTCCTGTTCTCTTTCCCTTCATTAATAATTTGAATTTACCCACTACTAACATTAATTAATTTAATTCTGTACTTACACTAACAACTATATGTGCCACGGCCTGAAATAAACGTTTATTTAATTTAATTTAATATCTAAGCGATAAGGCGCTAGGATCACCGAAAGTATATACATGATTATGATACTGACTGTACTTGTTTAAAATATTTTCTACTAGCTTCTGCCCGCGACTCCGTCCGCGTGGAACTCATTTATATGGTAGCTCAATACAAACTTTCATCCCCCATTTCACCCCCTAAGGGGGTGATTTTTGGGATAAAAACTATCTTATGTCCTTCCCAGAGATTCAAACTATCTCCATACCAAATTTCATCTCAATCGGTTCAGCGGTTTAATCGTGAAGAGGTAACAGACAGACAGACAGACAGACACACTTTCGCATTTATAATATTAGTATGGATTTATGGTTGAGATTATTATATGAGGCCGACCTTTTATCAAAGGAATTTCCTACATTTAACGTTAGAGTTGCTTTACGAATGGCCTACTTTGATGTAATTCGGTAAACTGAAATAATCTCGACTAAAAAAAAAACGCACATAGCACGTAGAACCGATGGCCATTGGGGCAGAAAGGTTCTCGAGTGGTGACCACGTACCGGAAGGCGTGGCGTGGGTAGGACCCCCACAAGGTGGACTGATGACCTGGTAAAGGTTGCGGGAGTCCTCTGGATGCGGGTGGCGCAGGACCGGTCACTTTGGCACTCTTTTGGGGAGGCCTATGTCCAGCAGTGGACGTCTTTCGGCTAATTTGATGATGATGATGATGACAAAAAAAAATGCAACATAGCCTAGCGGTTCAAGCATGCGGTTGTCAAACGGCGGTCGTGGGTTCGAATGGCTCCCGGCTCGTACCAATGAGGTTTCGGAAATTATGTACGGAATATCATTTCATATTTACCGTTAGCTTTTCGGTGAAGGAAAAACATCGTAAGGAAACCTGCATTCATTCACGGAGACATTCAAAGGTGTATGTGAATTCCCCAACCCCCACTGGGCCAGCGTGGGGACTACTGTCCATTCCCTCTCATCCATGAGAGGGGGCCTGTTCCCAGCAGTGGGACGTAGGTATATAGGCTGATTCATTTTATTTTATATTTTTCCATTGATATCTCTAAAGATACATGTAGTTAATATACTGGTCAAATACTGGTTCAAATGATTGCATTTCCTCACTATCTAATTAATGAACTATAGTATTTTGTTCCACTGAACGAGTAAATTAGATGTCATTTATACAAACCCCGAAAACAACTTTATCCTACCTAAAACTAAACAGCGGCCAAGTTGCATTCCAACAGTAATTAATTTAAATTTAAACTAACAGAAACATATCGAAATGTTAATTTAAAGTTCTCAACAACGAGCGCGTTCTTAGTCGAGTTCAGCCTATCAATAGGGAATTTGGTCGGAAAAGTTCCGTTCGGGATATGACAGCCAGATTTATACTCCGGGGAAGTTTACATACTTTGTAAAATAGTCGGTTAGCGTCGGAACAGCCCGGGGTATGGGACTATGAAATATTATGTACTTACGGGATACACTATTTCCTTTTTATGTACTTGCCCTTCCTTTGCGAGTAGAGTTTGAGTTTGACGTTGAAATAGTTGGCTCATTGGGAGGTTCGGAAAAATTTGTTTTTTTTAAGGGACAAGTTACTTAAGCAACTAAACATCATAAAAGTGTCCGTTATGAAATTAGAAGGTGAGGAAATTAGGTTATTTTTTTTTCTGTCCCGTTAGCCAGGAGATGGAATAATTGCCGATTAGAAGATGGCCTATGTAGAATGTGGTGAGGAAAAAGAGCCTAAATTTGGTGAATTGAAACCCATAAACTCACCATTTTAAAAAGTGACTCAGGAGACGTCAACACTACAACTAACAGCAGAAATAAGTTAGTCGCGCCAATAAGAAAAAGTAGAGCTATGCAACTGCATTGATTTAGTAATTAATGCTGCAGTGAATTACCTAAACGTAGCTTATGGAAGCTTATTTCAGAAGTAACCAAAGGCACAGGTGAATAAAAATAGGTTCTTTACTTTTGACCATTCGTATAGTTTAATGTGAACATTTGCGTACATAAATGGGCCGCAAATTAACTCCATAGACTGTGCTCACAGTACACTGTAATGGTGCTCCTACACTGGCTGTTATAAATGTTATATAACATCAACTATTTCCTTTCAACATCTTAGTGTTACATAGCGTTATCCTTGTTACACAATGTTATATAACATTTATAACAGCCAGTGTAGGAGCACCATAACTGACACCTATATAAGTTTGCTCAACCATAGCATACAAAACTCGCGAAATACTACACCAGATCCATCCAACTTGCTCAATCTTGAACTTCGCATGCACTGGTCACATGAGCATTTATATGCAAACGCATGCATAGAGATACTGTGCTGTTGCCGGGGTTTAAAGCATAGCGTGCCAACGTTGCTGGCAACAAATGCTGTGTTGCCCGCAACTTTAAGATTGTCGCATGACTTTATGGAACTAGTCAAATTTTATATTGATTTAAACTTTCACGACGGCGTATAATTACGACCACTAATATTATAATTTTAACCTTAATGTACAAGTAATTGATAAAGACTAAGTGCAGGTTGACACTGTGTTGTGACACATCCGAAACGTCTCAATCCCTCACCTCATATTATTATAGGTAAATAAATAAGTTAATTATTCGAGATTAAGTCCCGTTTAGTAAAAATAATCAAATTTAGTTACACAGCTTCGGAAAAAGTTAGCACTTGATATACTTCAACGCACAAATATTTATTTGCAGTATTTTGCAATTCAAATCAAGATATTCTTTGACCCGACAACAGTGATATTCTTGGGAAAATTTGCAATGACGCATCAGACGTAGATGCATGTGTATCTATTATATGTAGGTATATGTCGTTGTATTTTATATAAAATCAAAACAATATCATATCCTAGAATTTTACAGTAAATATTACCGGCAAAATTTCCGGTCACGTAATAACGTGGTACCTAGGAATGGAAATATTCGCAACGGCACATCAGTATGCATGCATCTATTGTATGAACATCCCCGCACTGAAATGAAAAGTAAACGTACCCTCATTATCTCCTAATCCAGCCAGCGGCAAATATCCCCGATGAAAGAACTCATCTCAGTATGAGGATCAAAGTCACTTGCATCCTTCTTATTATTCATTGATACCTTGATGCAGCGCCGAGCTCACAGACTCTTTGGTAACGACCCCGCTATTAACACTTTCACTGTCAGGGAACCGCCTAGCGGGCGCCTGCGCCATAGTCGCTTTCCGCTACATACGAGGAAATACTGGGATCGGCTTCAAGCGTAGCGCGTAGCGATTCTTGGCAGTGAATATGTTAAGTCCAAACTACAGAGTCTTGGCCGACGACGGGTCGCCTGCCTATCGATGTTCTATCGTATACATTTCGGGGAGTGAGCGCAGGAACTGCACGACTTAATTCCTCCTTTCCGGTTCCATAAAGGCGTGTGGAGCAAATGCATCCTGATGCTGTCAATATATCGGTGTTCTATCACATACATTTCGGAAAGTGCGCGCAGGAACTGCACGACTTAATTCATCCTTCCCCATTCCATCACCGAACGACCAGGCGTGGGGAACAAATGTATCCTTACTCTGTCAACATATCGGTGCTCTATCGGATACATTTTGAAAAGTAGGTAGGCGCAGGCACTGCATGACTCAATTCCGCCTTCCCCGTTCCCAGGCGCGGGGAGCGAATGCGTCCTAAATGCTGTCAACTTACCATATAATAGCACGAAGTGATTTGCCTCGTCTTTCCTAATGCGAACTGCTAAGGAATGGAATTCGCTCCCGTCATCTGTATTTCCTGTGAATTACGATCTAGGTGCCTTCAACACCACGAAGCTTCATCTTAGGCTGCTTTGTTATCGCTTACCATCTCGTGAAACTAGCTAGAGTCAATCAATGGTTAGTCTTTTATTTAAAAAAAACCGGTCAAATGCGAGTCTGACTCGCGCACCGAGGGTTCCTTAGAAAATATCAATTAACTCAAGGTAAAGTAAATGTACGAGTACCCCATTAATTCTAGAAAAATCTTAACAGCGCGAAGTAGGAACAGGATCAGCGCCATCTATCGGCCCCATTTGGTACTAACGTGCAAGGGCAATCAGCTTAGTATGTATGTTGGTGTTTTAGCGATTATTGTTTATCACGTGAACCGATCTCGATTTTTTTTATTGAAAGATAGTACTTCTATTATAGTCTTATAGGAATTTCAAAACAAAAAAGACTACGCTATAGATACAAAAAGAGTTATACTTTTCCAGTAATATTTATGTTTATCTTAATCACAAGTAATAATTTCAAATTCTTCGCTTGTATAACTTCGGAGTTAGGGGGGGGATGGTATTTTTTTTTTACATTTTCCTTCATAGATCGAAATTTTACCAATATAGAAAAAAGAAAGACTGTTTGTAAAAGTGCAACTCAAGCCCTTTCATATGGTACCCCACTTGACCTGATAGTAGTTTTAGTTTCTTGCTTTCCCTCATATTCGTAAATTTTCATGGAAAATTGAAATGTTTATTTAAATTTCTCATTTTCCAAGCATATTGATAACTCTTATTTAAAACCATTCCAAATTTCAAATTGATAGCTTAAGTAGTTCGTGAGATATTTCACTTTGTGACAGACAGACGGACGGAGTCGCTCCATAAGGGTTCCTTTTTTACCTTTTTTGGTACGGAACCCTAAAAAAGTCAGTGATTAGGACAGAGACGAGATAGATATAATTCAGACAGCCTTATCGAGAATTCGATATGTATGATTGGTACAGGCTTGATTGACGCAACTGATCTTTTGATATATTAAAATGCCGATGAAATGTAAGTATCTCCTGTGATAATTTCGACCGACTAGCTGCATATTTATTATAGCTTCACTAGCTGTCCGCGCGGATCTGCGCGCTTATTACAAAGAACTCAGGAAGAGACAAGGGATAAAATATAGCCTTTTTCATCTCAAAGGTCCATTCTATTTACTGATTAAAGATTTTTCCAATCGGATGACTATTTCCAGAGAAAAACCTCACACACTAACTTACAAAGCTACAACCTGACAGACTTTTCCTCTTCGTAATATTACTGTAGATTGTATTGTAAATACAACAAAATATTTTTTAATCGAGTAGATACCCTAAATTGAGACTAGTATAGTATTTAGATTTCATCAACATAAATGCGAAAATACTCGGTTTACTAAATAAATGTTACCATCGTACAACTTAGTATATAAAGGAAGGTTAAAACAGCATGGATTACTTTTAGATCAAAGTTATTTGAAACTTCTTTAGTTATTTTAAAGATCACAATATTATCATTTACTTAGAGTCCGCAGTAAGCTCGATTCTCCATACAAACGTAGTTACGATCTCATTTTAAAACTACGAGTTGGATTGTAACGAGAGTTTGCATATACAATGACATGAGGTATATCTATGTCTGTAATTAGTTTATGTAGCTTCAGATACCAAAGTAAAAAAAATACATCGAATTTAAGTTTTTCATACAATACTTGTTTTTGCTGTATTTCGGTTGTTTTATAAACTGGAACCATACAAACTAATTACAGACATAGATATACCTCATGTCATTGTATATGCAAAGTTTCGTCACAATCCAACACGTAGTTTAAAAATGAGAGCGTAACTACGTTTATATGGGAAGGTGAAATTCGGCCGAGCTTACTGCGGACTCTTAAAGTTTACATAAATAAAATAATCACTCTTAAATCATTGGGTCCTCAGCATTTTTACCGGTTAAAATATACACTGCATCCAATAAAAACGAAGCACCTCGCAGATACGAGCGCTCGTATCCACGCTTCGTCGCAAAGTACAGTCAGCGACTTTTACACGAGACAGGTCTTAAACATAAACATTCAACTTTACCGTCAAAAGCTGAGCAGCCATGTAAATCGTTCTTGTTCCGTGTTTTATTTGAGACGGACTGACGAATGCCAATACTAGCCGTGTAACAATTTTTAACAATCCTTTCAGTATCAAAATTTACAAAACCAATGCAGTCATTTGCTTAATGATCTTTTTACCGATTATTACATTTGGCCAAGGGGGCATTTTTGTGAGAAATAATACATAGGCTACACTTAATGCACTCTAAAACTCCTACTACTGTTAAATCCATATAACTCATAGCAAAGTTTGCTGCACGGCTAGCACGCGACGGTGCGCGAGCTCTCTCGATTTTTCTCGCACTATCCGTCTCTCTCTTATTAGAACACTTAGAAGAAGAGGTATAGTGCGATAAAAATCGAGAGTATGTCGCGGCCGTCGTGTGCTAGACGTGCTGTTCCCATGTTTGCGATAAACTAACAAACTACAACGTTACGGATCTTGACGCGTTTCACGAATTTTGTAGCTTTTTTCTCGACTAGCTTCCGCCCGCGACTTCGTCTGCGTAGACCCGGGATGAAAACTATTCCATATTTTGCCCCGGGCTGAACTATCGTCGTGCAAAATTTTATCCAAATCGGTTGAGCCGTTTAAGCGTGATTGAGTAACAAACATGCACACATCTAAACATCCAAACTTTCCCATTTATAATATTATATAGTAGGATTATTTGAAGTTTAAGCATAGGGCGTGTTGGTAACTAGTATGTTATAATATAAATACCATCTGGACTTTTAATTTTGAAACGCCGTAGGGTTCTCATTAACCATCAATTCCGATTATGATGCGAGATTTATATTTACAGTACGTTTAAGATGTAATGCACAATGTGCATTTGGTAAAGCAATTGAAAAACATGATTGCAGACAATTAGGAATGATGTAAATAAAAATGATCACAGAAATCCCTGGAACTTTAGATATAAATTATTTAATTTTTGTGGTTTTTTTTTAAGAATTTAGAATAAATAGCTTATGGAAGTTGTTAGAAAGATTGTGTATAACGTTCCAATACACGCATCGTTTCAATCAGACCCCGGACAAGGTCAGCATTGACTCGTGAACGTATGCAGTCGACTGTACTTCTAAAGGAACGCGTCTCGAAGCTCCGCACTCATCTAAATCGGAAATTTTCACCCGCTCTGATTGCATTGCTAATGAAGACGGTGTCAACAGTTTGCACAAATTGAAAACGGAATCCTTTTAAGCTTATAACTTAATGAAATTGGTTGAAGGTGAACGAGTAGTTGACAGTAATTAATGAGCTGCCAGTCGACATCACGCGTATGCAAATTTAGGCATAAAAATACTGATATTTAAATGATTTCACTGGGCGTAGCATGGTTGCCATTTAAGGGGATGCCTTGATTCGAGTCCACCACGCCCCCTAGACAGAGCCACGCTTATGCCTTCCGTGCACGAGAAAAAGAGATGCAACACTTTTCGGGAAGGGCTTTCTTGGATAAACGATAAATACCTAACCTAGTGAAGTTTTATTTATATTTCATTAAGTGAGATTTTTAGATGAGATAAAATACTATAGCTATTACTTGATTGTGTCGTAAAATAATGTAGGCTGAGTAAAAAAAGGGAAAATAAAGAACCAACTTTGGATTTACTTTCTATCGAGGAAATGTTAGGCAATCATGTATCGATTAAATCAGATAAACAATCATATAAGTCAAGAATCATATATCTGAAAATGAGACCCTATTGTTTCTTAATCTAGTCAGAACGGCGTTTCAAAGCAGGTGATAATTTCCAATTCACCGCCTTAGTGTGAAGTCTTAGGTTATAGTGTAAAATTCCTCGTATTCAGCATGCAAGCAAGCATACAAATATTGTATTTGAAAAAGCTAAAATAACATGTCAATTAGGTATTAATTCAATATTGTAATAATTTCGTCTGTCAAACATTCTTATAATTTAAATAGTTCTTGACGCTATAAAAACATTTTTCTAGTAACCATTTGGTCATTTTTCGCTGTCCCGACGGTGCTCGTAATTAATTTGGTAATTTATTATATAAAACTGCTCATATTTATTTACAATATTCCTTTTGTACATGAACGTGAGGTAAAACAAATTACGATCGTTTTTTTTTCTGTAGTATGTTATTTTTATATATTCACATCGATGCAGTGCAATTTATACAAAATATAAGGCCCATGCATATTCCCTATTATACATAACACGCGACGTCATCAAATTCATGTGATTACACAAAAATTGTTTAAAGAAAAACATTTTTTTTGTTCCTAAACAATTATCCTAAAATAAGTAATGTTGGAGATTCTTAAAGCAGATCAATGACCGAAGGGTCCAAATGAAGAAAGTAAAAGGCCTAAAGGCACTTGAACATTGGCCTTTTTGAATAGGAAGGAATGTTTGGTTATGGAATCGAATGTCAATTTGAACGTTGGTTACAAGCTTGTTTGGGTTTTAGTCAGACGTCCTTGGAAGGGAATAGGTTAACATGGTTTCTCTAGACTAGGCCAGGCGGTTAGGTGATTGTTTAGACTCAGATTACCTAGCAATGCTTCGAAAGGTAACAGACGGATTCTTGCACCATCTGTTTTGCACTAATTCCACTTCCGCATTCGGCTGTGTGGAGTCGGTAGCTGTAGTAAGCTGTCAGAGTCAACTGTCATTCGAGTGAACAGTTTATTTACTGTGCTTATTTAAATGAGTGATTCCGTGGTGTTGTCCGATTATTTCGAGCTGCGACACGGTTCGAATGCAACTGAATGGAGGATTAATATGTTTTTCTGACTCATCAGACTTCGCTGGAGATCCACTAACTGGACTATCAAAATCAGGAATAGTCTGCCTGCTTTCAGGAACTGCTATTAGCTGGAGATGTCAAAGGCAGACAACCATCTCAATTTCATCCACAGATAGCATAGAAATATTGGGACTAAACACCCTATTAAAAGGTTTAGTTGATGTACAAACACCCGGGCTCTACTTAGACAACAAATCAGCTTTAAAGTTAACTCGGAATCCAAGATATGAATATCACAAAAGAACGAAACATATCAAGATTATACGCCTCTTTGTTCGCGAGTGTAAAACCAATGGTGAAATACTAGTTAAACAAGGTGCATCTTCTAATAACGACTTAGCAGACATGCTTACTAATCCACTTTATGGTCCAAGATTGGAAGAATTGAGTGGACAAATTGCGCTGAAAAGAATTTCCAAATAGAATTTATAAATTCTTAAAAGTTCAGAGGGTGTGTAGAGACTGTATCTCTCCATTATATTGTCTATAGACAGGTTGTTGACAGCCACTAGTTAAATACCGTGACTTACATACATTGTGGTCGTTATTAATTATACAATAATAATATCAGTTTAACTTGCATATTTCTGTATTTAACATCATTACAAAAACTTAAAAATTGACTGCCCCGCTTCTACGCATGATAATGAATACTACGCAAATGCAATACAGACATTTTACCGCCATGTAAGGAAATTTGAGTAACATCAGTAAGCTGCCGAGAAAGTACATAATACCGCATACAGATTCCCTCAAGCCAATGGCCTTATTCGAGTGTTTCAAAAAGATTACTTTTAATATTACAAAAACATATATAGTTTCGCTCTTGTTTGCTAAACTTATATGTATTTCATCTAATAGGCTATCACAAAACTTGAAATTTAAATGATTAGTGTGAATTATTCGTTTTATTTTCTTTAGAATTTGCACATTAAATTATTTATTTAATTTTTCTCCACACAAACTTGAGCTCATCGTGGGAAATAGTTATTTGTGCAACAAGAGAGCAAAGTTTGTTTTTGCTGCGAGTGCTGATTTTGAGTCCTGAGGAAGCGAAAGATTCTAAAATTAAATCACGAGCGTAGCGAGTGATTCAAAGTTTGAATCTTGAGCGCAGCGAAGGACTCAAAAGCACGAGAGGCAAATACTTTGCTCTCGAGTAACACATACAACTTTTCACCTCAGCAGTGAGAACATATTCACATTAAAAATATATCATAGTATCACGTACCTATTCGTCTAGATTATTCAGGAAGAAAACTTAATTAGACATTCATTACTGCTTGTTTTAACTCCTCAGCGCCGGCCGCTTCGTTAGTCAATACTAAAAAGGCGAGACAAGGCACGAGACACCAAAGGATATTTCAGTATCTATACGAGTGTCGCGTTACACTAACACATCACTAAAAACTAACCGTATTATTGTCAAAATTCACAGATTTTACTATCTTCGAGATATTTTTGAAATACCTATTGTGCAAGATTGCACAACCTTTTATAGTATTTTTAGCCTTTTTATTAAGTACTTTATATTGTCTTTGATTTTTATGTACCTTTTAATGACATATTTGACATGATTATATTTTTGTTTCTAACATCCGAACCAGTGCCCTTTTGATTTATCCTAAACACCTATATTATCATTATCACAAGGGCACACATTAGCATATTACGTGTATCTCGCGTGCACACCAAAAACTAGCCGTAGGTACTGTTGTTAAAATACTGCCTTCGTCACGTCATTGACTTCACTATATTTCCTAGTTAGATAGAGAATTGATTTATCCTAGTAGTTTTTATATTTAAAACCAATATCAATAACGCAAGACTGAAGAATAATATACTTATACCTTATAAAATCTGAAACAAATTAACAGCGCGCAATTTTTTAAAAGGGGCGGGGCGCCGCGCTTGCGTTCGGAAACTGCATCTGTGGTATTACGTTCATAAAATTTAAGTTTGTTTAAACTAGAATTAAATAGCTAGCGTAAAAAAAAACATGTTTACCTATTTATTATGAAAAACGGAGTTTATTCAGAGATCTTTTCTTTAAATATTCTTCAATTGAAAATTCCTGTGTATAATTATTTTGGTAATTTAAACTTGTTAATTTGATAGTTTTCGAACGTGTACTTTTTTGAGGTCTACTTTGAAATTTGATGGTCGAACTGTGGATCGACCTACGTCTGCCATTTTCTTTTTTCGTAATGGAATGAAAGGGACAGCGCTACTAAAGTTCAAATATTCTGAACTTGTAATAGACCCCATACAACGAAATGTCAGTGTTCCGCATCAAAATTAAAAAGCTACTTTGTTTCACGGAGTGAGCAAAATCGCATTTTGCACACTGTTTTCACGCAGCTAAATATGCTTGTTCGAGCTGCTGAGTTGAAAATACTATTAAGCTTATTAAAGTATACACAAATGCTTATTCATAAGGATTCTTTTAGAATTTGTTACGCGTGGCAACAAGTTTAGGGAGTACAGATTATTACATAATTGTTCCTTTTTTCTTTTTATAAAAACCGGCCAAAGAAATGGAAACAAAGCCAAGTACAAAGGTTTCCTTTTAAAAGGCTTTGTTTGTACTAAGTAGTAATCTATACCTATATTTACAAAGAGGAAAGTCTGCGAGGTTGTAGCTTGGTAAGATTGTAAGTCCCTTACACGGTTTAAAAAAAAACGTTATTCTGTGTTTTTTTTTTTTTTTCCTAAGCTATATGCTCATCCTATCGCACTTACATACTGCTTATTTTTACTTGAGATACCTATGTATTCTTTAAAATATGTTTAGTGTAGGTATTTGTTTTGTGTTGCCTTCCAGGAGGTAACTCATGTAAAGGTTCCGACGGAAGACCAGCGCTGGCCTTCTAGGTTAGCACCATGCTGAGTCGGGGCCTTTTTGTGGACCCTGCTACTTTTACGTTACTGTGTTTTGTTTTTTATACCCATTGTTTTGTCCACGAATAAATGTTTTCTTTCTTTCTTTCTTTCATCCGGTCCTCTGGTGACCGTAGGGCTGGCTCGTTCCTCGCACAGCGTATTAGCATTGCCATTCAGCGAGCCAACACGGCTGCGAAGACTCGCTAGTCTTATGGGCATTCTGCCTAGTGGCAGCGGTTTGGGGGAAATCCATACTAATATTATAAATGCGAAAGTGTGTCTGTCTGTCTGTCTGTTACCTCTACACGCTTAAACCGCTGAACCGATTGAGATAAAATTTGGTTACGAGATAGTTTGAATCCCGGGGAAAGACATAGGATAGTTTTTATCTCGGAAATCATCCCCTGCAGGGGTGAAATGGGGGATGAAAGTTTGTACAGAGCTACGATATAAACAAGTTCCACGCGGACGGAGTCGCGGGCAGAAGCTAGTATGTATATACTAGCAAACTACTATATAAAAACTTACAAACTAACTTAAGCTATATAGCTTAAGTTAGTTTGTAAGTTTTTATTTTCTGTTTTTTGTTTTTTTTTCATTGCGTAGAGTGGATTTTCTAAATGGGTATATAAGTAGGGTGTATTTTATTCCGCGGCTCTGGCTGAGTTCTGTGTAAAACGTTGGTAGATAGTACATATTAAAGCTGTAAGTGCATCAGTATGAAATATCGATGAACGGATTTTAGAGATTGATACGCTATACGCACGGTCCACACAGGCTGAAACGGAATATCATATCAAAAGCCACGCGTTTTGTGCTTAGTTTAGATTAAGTCAATGGTAGATGTTGAGTAGCCCTAATATTTCATTAGAGATCGGTGTTTCTCGTGTTCGTTTCTTCTTAGTTCTGTTTAGTTTACATCCTCAATTGTCAGGTGCATTGCTCAAACCAAACGGCATCCGTTCAAAATCAACCTGCGGTGTCTCGGAATCGAACCAGCGATCTCACGAGCACTGTATCACGAGCCGAGTCAGTCACAGTGACGTTATCATTAAGCCTTGGGCTTGCCGTGATAGATCCTGCGCCTAAACTATGTTGCAACCGATACCTATCTGGTTAGGAAACTGTGGGACATACAGGGTGTCTATATGGCTGCTTCCCATTGTTCTTACAAAACCGTTACATTATAAAAAAAGTGGATTAGGTTTAAGCCCGTTCTGTATATATTTATTTAAACTTTATTGCGCAAAACAAAAAAATACAAAAGGCGGACATAATGCCTCAAAGCATTCTCTACCAGTCAACCGTAGGGCCAAACAGAGACTTTCAAACGGTGGGTGCAAGAGAAATACTAACAAAACAACAATATCCATTTAACTATACAAATGCCAAACTTGATTAATACGAATCATCCTCCTAGCGTTATTCCCGGTTGTGCCCCTAAAGGAGCCCTGGGTCCGCTTAATACGAATATAAACATAAATATAATAATATTATAAACACATACATACATATATAAATTCAAATTTTAAAAAAATATTTCGCATAGTTATCCATATAAAATATATACTCTTAAACACGCGCTTGACTCATAAGGTAGCCATAGCTACCAACTTCACTGTTCAGCTAGGATTGTTCTAGCAAGTGCTTGAAAAGCTAATAGGTATCGGTGAGGGCTCCGTGCGGTATCTGCAAGCTGTCAGCTGTCAGTCAGGGTAGCAGCTGGCAGTAGGTACAGATTTTTTATTAGGCGCCTACATTTTAAATGCGCCAAAGCGAAGTGTTACATAGGCAGTACAGCACCGCTTCGCTTTAAAGGTCGTATTTTCGAACCCCGGCTCATAACACACGGTTTTAAGAAAAAAATGAGTCTTAAATATGATTTCATATTTAACAGTAGCTAGCCCGTGAAGGAAAACATCTTAGGAGACCGGTCTAATCCCAATAAGGTCTACTTTTCCGTCTGAGTTGGAAAGTCACTAGTGCCTACGAAAAATCTTGGGATTAGGTGCAAAAGCCGACTCCGGGCGCCTTTAGGATACAACCATGAAACACGCTAGGGGGATGAATGATTTAACAATAATAACAAACACAATCTGTCTTCTTTCTATTACAACCCCAATTTCATCGCGACAGTTTGAATCCAAGTGATTCAACGTCATTCCAACAAGCGGATCAAACCCGCCGACATCGCACTAGACATCAAAATATTCACATTATGAATTACAAATTATAGCAGTATCGCGTCGTGATGCGGCAGAGTAGAGATAGGCGTTATTGGCGGGCCACGAGCGCCCAGGGCTGGGAGAGGTGATCTTTGCTGAGTTCGGATCCAGTGTTGGACGGCGTCCGGGAAACTGACCGGCTGGACTGTCCCGGTTTTTGACGTTTACAAAAAAGTGATAGGCGTTATTGGAGGGCTACGAGCGCCCAGGGCTAGGAGAGCTGGTCTTTGTAGAGTTCGGCTCCAGTGTTGGACGGCGTCCGGGAAACTGACCGGCTGGACTGTCCCGGTTGTTGACGTTTACAAAAAAGTGATAGGCGTTATTGGAGGGCTACGAGCGCCTTAGGCAGTGAGAGGTGATATTTGCCGGGTTTGGCTCCAGTGTTGGACGGCGTCCGGGAAACTAACTTGCCGGACTGTCCCGGCTGTTGACATTCTTAAATAAGTTGTAGCCGTTATTTGAAGGCCACAAGTGCCTAAGGATGTAAGAAGTCATCTTTTTTGGCTGCCGCTGCAGAGTAACAAGTGTAACAACTGACTGGCAGGTCAACGCAAGGGCTCACATCTTTACAATTTAGCCAACTTTCGCATTTAGTAGTTTAAGTAAGTGGAATCGGTACGCTTAGTTACGTCACAACAAATGCCCAGAAACTTTCTTCTCAACATTGCGAGTCACAGCCAGTACTCGCGGCCGCGAGGTTAAAGGCTCGTTACAACAAGAAATATTAATAAATGATCAGTGATCTTCTTTAGGTGATAGGATGCTTAAGTGTTAAGTGGAAATGAAATTACAAACATCAGTGTATTTATTTTTTACTAAATCCCAAATAAATCAATCAATCAAACCGACACTACTCTCGCTCCAGTCACTCTGGCACCCCGGAAAATCTTGAATTAAAAAACTGAATTGAATAACACAATGGAAACAGGCCAGCAACCCATATAGGGTAACGTTGGAGCCTCCGGGCGTCCCGTTAAGTCCCAACACGCCTGCTCTATGCAAATATGTGACCCTCTGATCGTCCTCGGTGCCAGCCAAATATTTTGCAAGCACAATGTTGCTTATAAATAAACATTTATGAAGTCCAGTGGCGTATCGTTGCGCCTGGAGAACGCAATGGGTATGCTGGCCGACAGTCGAATCAGCAAGTTTTTGTGAAACGTCGAGAACGTGAGAACGCTGGACTATGAAGTTTATAGGGGAATAGAAACAAGGGGAACACAGAAAAAATCCTAAGCTTATTTTGTCCGAAACCATGATTTCGAACGTTTTAGAAATTTGGACCTGCATGATTTAATAAAATATATAAACTTTATTTAGTATTATATCCTGAAAAATCAAAAATTTCTTCAGCGGGAGATGGTTTTTGGAATTACGAAATTCGGGATAAATATGCTTTTAGAGAAAATTACTCTCCGGAATCATAAAGTGTACCCCGGAACAAGTAACGTCACCATTACTAGTCAATTGTTTTTTTTTTTTACTTTTGGCATGTACTTTTTTATTCATGTAGTATTTTCGTTACAGTATAAAATTGTGGTTCACAAAACTTATTTATTTATGTTTCAGGTACGTAAGCCAAGACCACGAGGAAATCAAAATGGTATTTTGACCTATTTGTAAGTAGATACTGAAGCAAATGAGTCTATTTGTTTTAGTTCAAAACTTAAGAGGAACAACAACGTGAACTTTCCATACAAACGATTTGAACTAACTTACAACTGTCGTTCCCCATCGAGAAGCATACTATGATGCTAAAATACACACCCTTTTAGAGCAATAAAACTAGCTACTTTCTAAAAAACGTCATCATCATCACATCAGCCGAAAGACGTTCATTGCCACTGCTAAAGTGATCGGTCCTGCGTCACCCGCATCCAGCGGACACCCACGAAATAGTACATTTCGATGCTAGTTCGGAAAGTATGTAATTACGTCACGAGTAACGAGATATATAGCAAGACTCGGGACGAGTGAACAATGATATTTCCGCAAGTGTATCGAACGACGTCTTTTAATACAGTTGCGAAAAAATAAGGAAAAAAAAACAGTAAGGAATTCGAAACTTTTTATATTATTAATTCTGTAACATCATTGTAATACAGTTGAAACATAATGGAGTGGTTCAAAAAACATTTTTTATATACTTTAAGATCGCAGGGTGGATTTTGAACGAAAACAAGGCACAATAACAAATCATAATTATTTTATTCAATGTTCTAATAAATCTCACTAGGTCCAAGGAACAAATCTCACTTTCGAATAACTAATACAAAATAAAAATAGCAGATGAGGAACGACACCAAAATTGCTCACGCGAACACGACGGCAGCCGAAGGCAAAATGTCCAGAACAGCGGCTTGCACCGGTTTTTATGCACTTTGCGGGGTAGGGTTGACTTGGTGTTGCCAACACGGCTTCTCCTGACTAGAGGTCGTCCACGACCTCTTGAGTAACATCGACGGAGCCTGCGGTGCCCGCAGTAGATGGCTGCGTGACTGGTACTTGGCTCGCGCAGAGTTCTGGCGGGCTGGTGGTGCTGTCCGACGCATCCAAGGTCAAAGGTTGAGCGGCAGCCGGCTCCGAGCAGCTCGTACCAGCTTCGGGTGCGAGTTCCGTCGGAGCTTCACCCGGGCAGTCACCAGTGTCGTCAACTGGAATTCGAGAGAGCAGTCGTTATAACACCGGTTTACATTCTATTTCAACCACATCAAACCTGTACATTGTAATGTTTTATCAATAAATCTTTAGCTGTTTAGGTAACATGTGTTTTGATTTCCTTTTAAAATCTCTTGAGCAAATTAAGCCTTGAAACATATAAGCACAACGCTTACGAATGCTTTACACATAAGAAGAATACTGCCCTGTTACTGTTTTGTTTCTCTCCAAACCAACGTCAGCAAGCTCACGTCGGTTGACTCGTTCAGAGCAGCATGCATCGGGTATGGAGCTCGATCGCGACGACGTAATTTAATTCACTCGCATTACACACAGTATCCGACGAACGGTTAAACTCGACCTTCGAGTTGGACAGTGACGAACACGTAGCTACGACCATAGGTATGTATACGGCCGTCAGGTGACGAACACCTACACAGGACCGTTAGGTAAGACGATGACGTATATCAAGTCTATACCCACCTGTGATATGCCCAGATGCAGTAACAATGTATGCTTTGTTCGGGTATTCCGACGAACGGATAGGCTCGACGTACGAGCTAGACCAGCGACGAACGCATGACCAGCGACGAACGCCTTACAAAACAAGATAAGTTAGATGATGACAAACATCATGTTTAAACTTACCGCTGAAAAAGGCAGCGCATGTCTCGGGGCACCACTCGCCACGCCAAGGCACCATATATTGTGATGCTGCTTGCGTCTTTTTCCCGCGGCTGCCGCTGAGTAGTCTCAGCCCGTAGCATCCGCTTGGCAAGATGTCCACCACCTTGTAGGGCCCCCGCATTCCCGAGTCAAGTTTTCCTGTAGACTGAGAATGCTTTATCACAAAAACAAGATCATCAAGTTGGAACTCTCGTGGTGGTTGTCGCTGCTTATTAGCCCGTTCATCTTGTCTGACCTGGTTCTCGCTCAAGAGCTGGCGAGCTCTGTTTCTGGATACTTCACGCATGGCATCTCTGTTGGGGCTCCCACTTTCGATAGCAACATCACGAATCAGGGCTCGAATCAATGGCGTAGTTGCATCGGTTCCTATCAATAGATTAAGCGCCGACGCCTGAGTTGTCTTTTGCTTGGTTATATTCAAGACGAGTTGCAGCTTCCATAACGTACTGGACCAAGCCGCGTTCCGATGGTTCACTTCAATACGAATCATGTTTAAAACAGTGCGTACATACCGTTCGACCTGCCCATTTGCATGATGCATCTCAGGAGTTATATGATGCAAATCGCAGCCAAGATCGTTTATCATGGTCACAAATTCCTTTGATTCGAACATGCGTCCTTTGTCAGTCACCATAAGTTTCGGCACGCCGAACAATGACACGGCATTAGTGATTATTCGCTTCAGCTCTGGCGTGTCCTGGCGTTGCATGGGATACAGCAAACAAAACTTGGTAAAGGCGTCCACCAATAGCAGCACATACTTGGAACCTTCCGAGGCCGTGAGGGGTCCGAAGACATCAGCGTGCACGGTGTTAAAAGGCACTTCGGGCTTTCCCCAGGAGGTTATGTTTTGCAGTGGTGCTCGTGGGACTCGTTTCTTTGAGATACATACTAGACAGTGCGAGATGTACTTTGTGACAAACTGTCGTAACCCCGGGAACCAGAAATGTTTCAGGATGAGATCCAGTACCTTGTTGACTCCAATGTGCTCATGTTCATCGTGAAACACCCGTAGAAGGCTCAGCCGGTGACCCTTGGGGATGTAACAAAGCAGTCTTGGTTCTTCACCCGGCGCAGAGTAGTGGTAGTACAAGAGGTCGTTTTTGGCTATGTATCGGCTAGAGTCCAGACTTCCCTCCTGTAGCTTTTGCAGAAGTTCCTGGGTTTCAGCATCTGCAGATTGGGCCACCTGTGCCCAGTTCTGAGGCCTCGTGATATGATTTACCTCCGTGACTGGCGGATTACGACTGAGGTAATCGGCATGGGGCATCAGAACTCCCTTTCTGTATTCGATGATAAAGTCGAAGTCTTGGAGGTAAATCCACCAACGAGCGACCCGGGGCAGTAGATCCTTCTTACGCTCAGTGGCTTTAAGGGCGTTGCAGTCCGTCACAATCACGAACTTGAGACCTATGAGATAGTGCCGGAAGTGTTGGAGAGCTTTTACCACGGCAAGTGTCTCGAGCTCGTAAGAGTGATACCTACTCTCAGCACCCTGTGTCGCCTTGCTGAAGTAAGCGATTACGTGCTTCTTACCATCACCATGAGTTTGTAGTAGCACCGCTCCATATCCAGCACTGCTCGCATCTGTGTGGGTCTCCGTGGGGAGTAGGGAGTCAAAAATCGTTAGGACGGGTTCGGTAGTTAGGTTTTGTATTACCTCTTGTCGCACCTTTTCCTGCTGTGGCCCCCAGATGAACTTTGCGCCCTTCTTGGTCAGCTGAGAGATGCAGGCAACCTTAGCTGAGTAACCCTCTATATACCTTCGAAAGTATCCAGCAAGGCCAAGGAACTGGCGCACTTGCTTTACGTTTTGCGGTGGCGAGGATTGAGCGAGGGCCTCTACCTTACGGGGACTCGGCCTAACCTGACCATGGCCTACTAACCTACCTAGGTATTCGACCTCTGTGACTAGGAACGAACACTTCCGCAGGTTTATGGAAAAACCCGCTTCAGTAAGAGCCTTTAAGACGTTTCGTAGCAGGTCTATACCTTCCGAGACAGAGTTGCTCAGAAGCAACACATCATCAATATAAACCAGTACGTTTCCGGCGTCTATGAAGCTACGGAGCACGTCGTTGATAATCCGTTGAAATACGATCGGAGCATTGGCGAGTCCGTATGGCATTTTTAAGTATTCAAAGTGATTCTCCGGCGTCACGAATCCCGTGAGATGAATACAATCCTCCCTGATCGGGATCTGGTGAAACCCAGTGGCCATGTCGAGGCTCGAGAAGTATTTAAACTTCCCCAAGCGATCGACATGATCATCGATCAAGGGAAGAGGGTACCTCTCCTTCACAGTGACTTTGTTTAAAGCGCGATAGTCGACGCAAAGCCTATCCTTCCCACTGTCACGCTTTTTAACTAGTAGGATAGGGCTCGCATATGGTGATTTGGAGCGCCTAATCACACCTTTTTCTAATAGATCGTTAGTGATTTCGCGAACTTTTAGCTTTTCCTGATAGGACAGTTTATACGGCCTATAAACGACTGGAGTGGGGCTCGTCAGCTTAATTTCCATTTGGCCGGTTTTAACTGTAGACGCAGCAGTACCAGATATGAGAAATTCTGAGAATTCATTTATAACGTTCATCAGAGACTCCCGTTCACCACCTTCAAGAGGGGTTTTTATCTTGACGCTATTAACCGCTTCGACAGTTAGGACCGAGGTTGACGATTCGGGATCACGGGTTAAACATTGTTTACGCTTTGTCCTAACATACATAATGCCATCGCGATTAACGTCCGTACCGACTATGACTGGGGTGCTCATATAACAAGAAGGCACGACTGCCAAATCAGCTTCTATAGAGATTTCGGGGAACTCTAAAGTGACAGTTACATAAGAGTCAGAGACAATGTCCTCTTTGCTGAGACCTTTCAATGAGTAATGCCTACGCTTGGTCTGGCACGGAAGATGTTTTAAGGCAGATGACGAAATGAGAGAGACATTTATCGCACCACTGTCAATGAGAACGTCCATTGGTATTCCCTGAACTACGGCCGTAATAATGTCGTTATTGGGAAGAGACCGCTCGGTACACAAGTTGACGTTCTTGTGATTACGTAACTCAGATCGTGCTTTTGCGAAGCAATTACTTTCGACATGTCCGGGTTTCTTACAGAAAGCGCAATTACTTTTATTAGGTTGGCTATCTGGTTTTGAAGGTGGAGCAGAGTTTGAGGACTGATTGTTAGGCTTTTTAGGACAGTTACGACTTAGATGTCCCCTTAGATGACAATTGTAGCATTTAGGCTCATTACGATTAGTGACATTCTGAGGTCGTTTACTATTTGCAGCAGAAGAATTTTGAAGACGGTTGTTATTTTTGTTGCGACTAGGCTTAACATAAATTGAGAGAAATGACACTAATTTATCTGTAGTTAAAGACGCATTTGCCGCTGCAGCTCGCAGCTGGGGGTTGTCTATTCCCCGGATTACGATATGCGTCCTTAACTCATCGCTCAGACCCTGCACCACCTTTAGTCTTAATAGCGTACGGCGCGCGTATTCAGCGTAAGTCGGGTACGAATCTGAAGTAGTTTTCATCGCGTCGAATAAAATATTTGCGAAATCTAACTTAGTAGGGCACAGGGGTACGAATTCCGACTTAAAATTAGACCACGTTCGGTCATTCGTTACCCACTCCGTTAGCCACACTTTAGCGTCACCTTTCAGACACCCAGCAACGCGAGACAAACACTCGTAATCGCTCCAGTCGTTGGCTTCCCGGGCACGTTCTACTTCTTCGCACCAAGAATTAATATTATGAATCGTAGGATCAAAATTGGAAACGAAATATTTCTGTGATCTCACGGGTTGCGCGGACTTAATCGCTTCTATCAGAGCTTGTGCGATTTGAGACGCGCCGAGATTTACCGCACTTGAATCTTGTGTTGCATCGCGATCCGCTGTAATGCTAGGCTTTGGTACGTTAGCATTGTCGGGCGGTAGTGTAGGTGTAGACGATCGACCTGTATTAGAGCCATTTACTACCGAAGAAGCGTTGACAACTACGCGAGTATGCGACTTTCTTGAAATGCGTTCCCGATAACGTCGCTGAGGTGATTTGCTTTCGAACCGTCTGCGCCTGCGTGCACGAGAACTGCTGCCTGCGCGAGAACTACTACGCGAACGTCTTAGAGGTCTATTATGATCGCTTAGTGACCTACTACGTGAATACCGATAAGATGGCGACGTCGTTCTATGATGCGCACTACGAGACCGGTAACGCGACCGAACACGCGAGTAATCACGACGGTCACGCGATCTAGAACGCCTTATACGAGAAAAATCGCGTTTCCGCGACTCAGATTGCAATCGGTGCCGAGAACGAACGCGTGAGCCATTTCGGGAACTACAACTCGTACGAATACGCGATCTACTTCGCAACATCCCTTAACCTCCTCAACGTCGTAGGGATTAAACTTAATCACTTAATACACAAACACAAAACAATACGTGTCAGTCCAATGCCTCTACTCAACAATCAAATTAACACACTTTTAGGCCCGCACGTAAACGGTAACTAAGACTACGGAACGACAAAACTACGATTGATAACGATTTGCCGAAATACAACACAAATTTAACACAATAAGCAATACGGTATAGCAAAATCGAACACTAAAAGCAAAATAAGACAATGCTTTTTAAGGATTACCCGCACATAACCGGAATTTCATCGTAAACAAACAAACAAATTAATACACCGTAAAAGTAGTCTAATGTAAAATTTGTTCCTTGTTAATGTGGGCTGCAACGTTCTTTATCCCGCTACTGATTTAAGATCGCAGGGTGGATTTTGAACGAAAACAAGGCACAATAACAAATCATAATTATTTTATTCAATGTTCTAATAAATCTCACTAGGTCCAAGGAACAAATCTCACTTTCGAATAACTAATACAAAATAAAAATAGCAGATGAGGAACGACACCAAAATTGCTCACGCGAACACGACGGCAGCCGAAGGCAAAATGTCCAGAACAGCGGCTTGCACCGGTTTTTATGCACTTTGCGGGGTAGGGTTGACTTGGTGTTGCCAACAATACTGTTCTATCTTATTTTTTTTATTGACATAATAATTAATGGTACAATTTGTACAATTATTCAGTGAAAAGTAAAAAGCACTAGTTCGCGAAAACCAACTTTTCGCACGCTAAATAGCAACGCAAAGTAGTACTTTTTGAGCAACTGTATTAAAAAATAGTATTTTAAGAAAACCTTTAAAATTGCAGTCATCTAAATCATCTTATCGGCGCTTATGTCGGCGCTTACCCTGTTTAAGGTCACCTTGAAAGAATACAGAGGCATCGTATAAAATCTTTACTAATACCTACCTTCACTTCTTCCGCACTTCACGGCAGGATATAGCCTTTTCTCCGTAGCCTTTATTGTTGCAAATGATTCGCGCCCTTATTGTCAAAGAAGCTCTCTGTGGACACAAAGAAAATCCTCTGAAGCGAAATTGATTCAGAACAATAGATCCTAGATAGATGTTGGGGATTATGCTGAATGGAAGAGACATTTTACTAAGTGTTGGGAGCTTCGCTTTGAGAAACTTTAACTTAATGGGCATTTGAGATTGGGTTGTTGTGATGATATTATCAATATTGTTTATTCAACTGGGACTTTAATGTGTCTGGGACATTGATATTTTATGCAATGAGGTTAGTTTTCAATCAACTATTTCTGCTTATTCTGTTCCGTTAGCCAGGAGCCATAAGGACAAAACTTAAGATAACATATTCATATTCATTCATATTCATATTTTTTATTTGTAAAAGTATAACATTTTACAGGTCAATTTGTTACATTTCTGGTTAGTATTGGTTACGTTACATGCACAGAGCACCAGTGGTGCAGTGGATAAGATAAGATAAGAAAAACGACAACTTTAAAAAGGGTTAAAATATCAATAGAACTTTTCATTTAGTTCATATAAAATCACAGTTTGAAAGTGACCACATACATGAGTGCTCACATACAGTACGGAACAGAACTTTGGGCCGGGGCCGCGGAATGGGAACGTGTTTTCAGACTCCAAAAACGCGCCGTGCGTGCAATTGTCCACATCACACAGACTGAGTCAGCGAGACCGCACTTTAGAGCTCTGGGCATATTAACTCTACCATCATTGCTGATCAAGCAGCAGTATACGCGCATGAGCAGGCAGAAAACAAACCTCTCGACGCGGCCCCCCGCCGGTACGCGATGCGGTCGACCCGTGCTTGCAACAGGCTTCCGACCGTGCCTCACAAGCTGACAAAATCTAGCAAGCACTTACACGTCATGGGTCCAAAAGTGTACAACCATCTCCCGAGTGCAATAGTTGCAGCCCAAAATAACTCCATTTAAAAAAAAAGACTGAAAAGTTGGTTAGTCGAGCAGGCCTTCTATAACCACAAGGAGTTCTTTGAGTTAGAAATGTCTAGAGATAATGTAATACGAGTATAAACAACATATAACCGTTGACATGTTATCTGTTTTTTTTTTTTTTTTATATTACTTTATTTTTCTGACCAAGATCCATACGAATAAAATTAAAATTACATATAATTACATCAATATTATACACATTACATATAATTAATAGACAATTAGACATATTGAATATTTAAGTTAATTACATATACATTACTATTGTGAAACATACCGCTTGACATGCTGATTAGAATCCTGATATTGTTAATTAATTTAAGTAAACCTGACTTGTAATTTATATTATCAATAAAAATTAATATGAATATGAATATGAATATGACCCAGTAGACGTAATATATAGCAACTAGCAGAAAAATGTTGATTCAATCATAGGGACTTAATCACACTGTAATATGCGACGGATTAGGTTAATCTTCCAATGTTTGACATTCCGATTGTGAGTTATTGCTTGGAATGAATTAAGTGACAAATATTTTATTAATATCGAGTACGGGGTATTTTACATTAACTCGGAAAAAAAAGACCCGGTTGCACTCCAGGAGTGCCGGCAGAAGTGAAAACTTTTAATTTCTCGCGGTTCGACTCGACGACAAACTCAACTCTCGTATTTTTATGTCACTGAAAAAGAACAGAAAGGAACAATATAGTACTTTTAATTGTATTTTAACCACTGCGATTATTATAATTAAATATTAGGATATTCAACAGATAATTCGGAACTCAATGCCCACATTCCATTTTCAGTTTAGTATTTTTATTAAATTAATAGATAATAAAAAAAAGACCGGTTGCACTCCGGGAGTGCCGGCAGAAGTGAAAACTTGAATTAATTTTGCAAAAATAAAAAAATCGCAACGCAGGCTTCGTCAATTATTTTTGGGGATGAAATAAATTATTGGGGTTTGTATACGCGACGGTCGGTTTTTGTTGAAATTGGTTTAATAGAAAATTTGATTGATACTGAATCAATAAAAGTATTTTCACTCCCACAGACAAAAAGGGTAGCTTAGACCTATTTCAGACTAGTTCTGTCTTGAACTAGAACCACTCACTCTAGGTCTTGATTTTGCGGACGCGTATGTTAATCTATACTAATAGTTTCAAGAGGAGAAGACTTTATTTTACCCCACGGGTTTGCCTGCGTTGTTTGCGGGCACCTAGTACAGTCAGCGTCACTTACATCTGTATTATTCAGGGTGTTCAAAAATATCTGAACATGCACTCTACGGCTTTGACAATAAAGTCGATGTTTGTGAAGACCTTCAGATGTATGTGTATATTAGTAACTGCCCGCGTGGCTCTGCCCGCGTATTGCAAAGACCGTGAAACCCGGGGATATAATATAATGTCCAGAGGGGTAATCACGTAACTTTTCGAACGCCCGTTCATCATCATCATCATCGTATCAGCCGAAAGACGTCCACCGCTGGATATAGGCCTCCCCTAACCAAAAACCAAACCCCTAACCAAAATGACAGCTTCTGCGCCACCCGCATCCAGCGGACTCCGCCGCGTTTGGTAGATCCAACTGTCATTTTTCCATATAAAAATTGTCATTTAGATTTACCTGACGTACGTACAATGTGTTAAGTGATCGCCCTGCAGGTCACCAGACCACCTTGTGGGGGGGGGCTACCCACGCCGCGCCTTCCGGTGCGTGGTCATCACTCGAGAACCTTTCCGCCCGATCGGTTCTAAATGTTCTTCTGTTCGGATTCTATCCCCTGTCTTTTTTTCGGTGGGTAGGCTTACTAGTTCATTTTAATCCTTCCATTTATGTCGGTTAAGATATAGGTTATTGAGATAAAAATGTGACGACGAAGTATCGATAATCGTTTATTGTATTACTTTACTGATAATTCGTGATTCGGTAAATTACCGGTTTTGATTTTAATTTACCGGTTTCTTATCGGCCATATATTCGGTCAATTTACCGGTTAAGAGGTTTGTTTTCCCTAGACTAGGCTAATCTCTGTCGATTGCTTTGTCCCTCGCCCCCTGCCACTTAAGTTTAGCGATTCGGAGCGCTATATCGGTTACCTTGGTTCTGCTGCGGATAGCCTCATTTCTGATGCGATCGCGCAGAGAAACTCCCAACATACACAATTTAACTGTGATTTTTCCATATAAAAATTGACATTTAGATCTAACGTACGTACAATGCTTTACGTGATCAACCTGCTGTTTTACACACAATTTTTTTATTTTTTGAAATCATGCTTACCATTCCACCTGCCGTTATCCCAATAGAAGTAGTATTAGTATGGTATTTATTGAACTGGCTAGCGAAGCGAACAAAGTTGTTCGTTTCAGATTGGGCCAAAATTCTTTCATATGTCCGTATGTCCACATAACCGACTGTTATCCTCTACAGGTCCCATTTCTCAACCGTTTCTCGTGAAATTTTGTAAGTAGTTTCAATAATTTTGCATTATTTTTTGGTGATTCGGTTATCCAAAATAAATAAATAAAACATTGAATTAAAGACAGGCTCGCTCTAAAGCTTACAGAACCACTATTACAATACAATACAACACACTCTTTATTGCACACCTCACACAAACAAAGCAGTTAGAAATAGAAAAAATGCAATAACGTGTATAAGTATAAATTTTAAAATAGAGGAAAAATTTAAATATTGTTTGTTTTTTATCCGGCTCGGAGCATTACATTTTTCTTTTAATTTTAATTTATAATTTCGTAAGCAGCGTTACTGCTTAATACAAAATTAATTTATGTACCTATTAGTATATACGTTGCATGTGTGTGTGTTCTGTGCATGTATGTTGTGTATTAGTTACTAGTGTCGTATAATTTCTTACCCGTCTCAATGAAAACCGCGAATATAATTAACAGCTCGACGCCATAGGCAGAGAGGTACTAACAATAAGTGGGTCGCACATACCGGAAGTTCCGACTAGCTGCCCGCGGCTTGGTCGCCCATTCGCAAGACATTAGCCCGTTCCGATGTTGCTTGTGATAATGGAGTTAGCAAGCGGATTTTCTAGCGTTTGTAATTCTACTAATATTATGAATTGAATGTTTAGATGTTTGGTACTCAATTATTTTTAGTATATTTTGAAGTAGAAATGCACTAGTTCATTTTACTACAAAAATAGTACATTACTGTAAAGGCAAAAAATATTTTCAATCAACAATAATGTTTTCAAATAGCGTGTATGTCAAGATCCCGCCCAAATTATTTTTTTAAAGTAGGTACACGGCATGACTCATGGTGCCAGTTTCAATTGACATAAATAAAAATAAATTAAAACATCAAAATCAATCCAAATTTTAAATGTTTTATGTTTTTAAAATGATTAAAGAGTAAACGGGATTGAAATTTAATTCGTTATGAATTTTATTTCGTTAATATTTTTATTTCATAATTTATAACTATTTGAGACATTTTTAAAAACCTCACTTCGATCACTAACAAAACTAAGCGTTTTGTCTATGACAATTAATAAAAAGAAAACACGGGAAAACTTTAAGCCCACTACAAACGGGCGCAATTTGTCACACCAACTTGCAATAGTTCGAAAGAGACAGCCATACATTACTAACCAGTCTAACTCGAGCAAGTTGTGACAAATTGCTAGGCCTTTAAACGTACGAGCATTTGGCTGTTTGTAGTAATTTGTCTTAGTCAAAACATATGGTTAAAAGGTAAAAAAGTATGTTACAGTAATGGAATTTCATACATTTTCCTGGCCGCTAAAACTGTACAGTAATGACTTTTAAGTTTTTTGCGCTTGTCAGTAACGAGGAACTTCACGTACTATTTTTGCTACAGTAAGGCGCACATATCCGAGCATATTGGAGAAAAACCTTTTTATTATACCTATATACTAGCACTAGCTTCCGCCCGCGTCTTCTTCTGCGTAGATCCGGCATAGAAACTATTTTATTTTTTAATCCAGTCTATAAACTATCTTCTCGCAAAATTTGACTGACTGAGTAACAAACATCCAAACATCTAATCATCCATACATCCAAACATCTAATCATCCATACATCCAAACATCTCATCATCCATACATCTAAACATCTAAACTTCCATACATCCAAACATCTAAACTTCCATACATCCAAACATCTAAACTTCCATACATCCAAACATCTAAACTTCCATACATCCAAACTCTCGCATTTATAATATTGGTAGTAAAGTAGTACTAATTAGTTAAACTAATAATATTAGTGCGTCTTGTTGACTCACACTGAGTTTTGCGTATCACGAGTGACCTTACCACTCACTCGTGCAAAGCGCACGAATTGATAAGATTTACATGACATTACAGCATGTGGGCCGTGTTCGAGAATTGGGCTTTGGCAATCAGCGAGAGACAATTTAATTCCGAATCATGTTTTTTACCGGAATTGCAAAGGCATATTGTTGTCGTAACATTTAATTTATTTATTTATCTGGGAAGTAAACAGAAATAAGTGATAAGGTTTGTGCACATGCGATAAGAACATTCACTTTGTTATTACCAGCTCACACCAAAACTAAGATATATAACTACAGTATTGATTTAAATATTTTTAATAGACAATAACTTTGGAGCAGTTATTAATAATGTTCGCTGTATATTATATCAAGTTAGTTATTCAATGCATAAATATCTGGGTATTTCAATCAACTGGTGGATCAACGCGGATCTCCGGAGAGATGATAACCCTGTAACTGGTACTTAGAGGTATCTAATAGATATTACGTTATCTCAATGAAACATGAATACGTAAATCATGCAGCTTACTTAGTCCAAACACCCCTGTTTTTGCGTCGGGAGTTAAAGTTAGAAAGAATGTGCCGATTATTAGTTTAGTACCCTAGCCAGTACAATTACTATTATATTTTTTATCCAGCATTATGTTTAACACCTTCGTATAGGCAAAACCCCAATACTAATTATCTTATCCAAACAATATGGTTTCAGCACCAATTTATCCCAAAACCGAAAGTATCATTAAGGTAACAAAAGATCTATTGCGTCAAAAACCTATAGAACTTTCTTTGAATGACCGATTCAAAAGGCCCATTTACCTGCCCTAGTTCATCCTAAAACGGCATATGTAACGTTATTTTTAAAAGAAAATACGTCTTTTGTTCGAAGTGAGTGCTTAACAAAGCTTTGGCTCATGCTTGGAGGATATAGTTAAGAACAAAGTAATTTGTTATCTAATTTGGTGATAAGGTGAGGTGTGAAAAAACTCACGGCTAAAGATAATTTTGGGTTTTCTAGGAAATGCCTCATAATCTAACTTGTTTCGATTGTGATTCTACTTACTTAGGGCGCCTTTCCACCAGAGATGTGCTATGCCATACTATGCTATGTTTTCATACATTTGTAACGTAGCTCCGGCTACAGCTACGTTGCAAATGTATGAAAACATAGCATAGCATGCATAGCACATCTCTGGTGGAAAGGCACCCTTAAGTGTCGGCAGGACGCTCGACTCTCTATACAAACGTAATTTGCTTCTCATTTCAAAACAGTATGCTAGAATAATATGATATTTTTTACACACAATGGGATTCATATCTATGTCGGAAACTAGTTTCTGTCGCTGTTTGAGTGTCAGTGTGTTTGTCTGTGGCATCGTAGCTCCCAAATGGCTGACCCGATTTGAGTGCAGTTTCTTTAAATCGAGTTTGGGTTACGTTGGTTGTGTAGGGGGCTTATGTATTTTATTTTTATCCAATATTGATATTATCCCCACCATTGTTCTATAGTCAAAAATACGTATTGTACACAAAGCGTGATAGTTGAGAAAGACATTATAATACATATTAGTAAATAAGGCATGTGGTTAAATATTATTTACTTTAAAAACAAAGTTTTAACCGACTTCAATTTAGTACTCCGCCAAGCCACGAGAACATTTCCACATTTCTTTTCAATTTACTACATGAACTGATTTCCGAGAGCAAATGCGTTGATTATTAGGGAAACAAACCCAATCGCTGTATGTGGCCCGATAATATTTAAGGACTTCCGTCGATTCCACAAGGATCACCTTTGGCACTTCATTAGTTGCTATTTCAACGGAATCTTATCAGAATCTGTGACGTACATTTGTACTTTTAAGTACATAATTGAGGAATTCCATAAGTCATCTGTGGTCTTCATCATCAATTCCACTCCACCAAATTTATGATTACCGGGTGTAAATACACGAGTTAAAATAGAAAATACCAAAAAATCACTACACGCGTGCCTAATATAATTGAAGATTCCCCTCAATTCCTAATGGATCCATCATCCAATTGAATTTTTGAAAAAAATGGGACCCACCTGGAACTACCTACCTACAAACAAAAAAAAAATTACGAATCGGCTCATCAATGACGGAGTTCTGAGGTAACAAACGTCCTACTAATATTATAAATGCGAAAGTTTGGATGTTTGGATGTTTAGATGTTTGGATTTTTGTTACTCAATCGCGCTTAAGCGGCTTAACCGATTTGGATGAAATTTTGCACGAAGATAGTTTATAGCCTGACTTAAAATATAGAATAGTTTTTATCCTGGGTACACGCAGATGAAGTCGCGGGCGGAAGCTAGTTAAAAAAAATAAAAATACAACCGAATTGAGATCCTCCTCCTTTTTTTTGAAGTCGGTTAAAAATGTCACCAAACCGACCGACTATTGCCCTTTCAAACATTGCAAATATCCCGTCAAAGTGTTTAACTCGGCCAAACAGTTTGGTCTGTAACCGACCTATGGCTGTGTAATGAAATAATTCGTGTGTGATCGAGCGGAGGCGTAGCGTGCATATATGTGTTTCCTTCTCATTACGCATTGTTACCAACCATCCTGAAATGAGAATAGCAGTTACAATCTCGTTTACTATACATTACTCACTGAACATTCCAGTAAACTCTGCAAACCGACAATTATGCGAGAGCCATACGAACAAAAACAAACATTCTCTTTGCTTCGATAACGAGTCGGGAGCGACTTCGCACATTGTTCGCCAGTTCAGGTGTTGTTGCAACTTGTGTTCGTTAGGTGCGCGCGTAATCTACTTTGCGGGTATTGCTCGCTTGTCATTGGTAGCGTTTTCATTTTCCTTTACATATTCTCGTTCATCCTGTTAGTCTGTCATATTTTCCGTTATTTCCTTATTTATAAAAAGGTTCATGTTACTGAGAAAAAAGTTGATCTATAAAACGTCACAGAACTTTCATCAATAGTGATGAATATTTCCTTTGCAACAAAAATCACAAAACTTCGTCATTCTATTGTCTCGAAGCCTCCGCGCATGTCGAGGAAATCGTCCCGCCAACTTCACGTCTCCAAGCTCCCCCCATAAAGGACAGATTAATAGCACTAAAGATGTGCTGAAACTCGAATCCTTTCTCCAAGTTGGCCAACTAAGGAATAATTAACATAGGTACCTACGATTCAATAGAATTTTCGCAGGGGAAGCGAGAACAAAATGGAATCGAGCGTTTCTTTTTTCCCGGAGAATAAAATCGTTGTTTCATTTGCTCTTTTTTCGCTACACACGGCCGGTTTTATCTGACGACAAAATATTTTGTAAGAATTTCGTAAAAACTTCTTTGCACTAAGCAATATTTGTGACACTTATGAAGTTAAAAAATCACGTAAAGATTTCTTGACACGAAATTGTAGCGACAAAGGCATTTCGCCAGTCATCTCGGCCATATTTGGTCGCACCGCTACACATTTTATCTGATGTAATAGTAAATTGACCGTCGTTTACAAATGTTTTGCACTGTTTAGGTTATACAAGTTTTAGCTCAAGCTTATCTAAGATGAAAAATAAATCTTGATAATATGTTTGATAGTTATAGTCATTTACTTTTACAACTACATAGTTCTGTTTAGTTTAGGGCAGCATTTAAAAGTAGACAGACACCTGATGAATGTTTGTGTTTCAATATTTTAAGAATTGTTTTTTTCTCCAATGATATTATAATATTATAGTATGTTTAAACTGACGGTTAATATGACCAAAGCGATAGTTGCACCGATATGATCAACATGTTTATTGTTTAGAAAGACGAGTGAAATGCTCTTTTAAAAAAATAAGGTATTAGATAATAGGTAGTAAACATAAATTAGTTTACATAAATAATAAACCAAACTTGTGATCTGCCTACCCCTTTTGGGAATAAAGGCGTGAATGTATGTATGTATGTATGTATGTATGTAAGTAAACGAAACTTACGATAATACACAGGAAACAAAATGATATCTGATATAGAAAAAATACACCTTTTTTTATTATTTTCGTGATTTAATACGTGATAATCAAATATTGGACGCCGTTTCACCGGGGGTCTCTATACAAAATCAGTAAGTCAGATCTACCTAACGTACCACATAATTAAACCAGTAGTTCATGTAAATAAGTAAGTAATTTATTTTGCTTAAAATGTTCCTTGCCACCATCGATTGCAGATAAAATCTTTGTTAAAATTTACGAATCGCTTTGCCGCGAGATAATCCTCCGCTCTGTGTGTCACCTGCATAATAGCGGTTTTCTCATCTCGATATTCATCTGCCTCTTTTATACCGCTGTTCCGTTTCGATTTTACGAGTCGCGTCCGAGACAGAAGCACGCCGTCAATGAGAGGTACCTGCTTTTAAATTGACCAGAAAATATCTGCGGACAAAACTTTTACCCCGTAATTTTTTTAACTTTATCCCCTGCGAATAACGGCCGAATTCCTGTGGATCACCTTGTTTTGAAGTTGGAGGAATTACAAAAGGTCTTGTTTTGGCGTTAAACCGAGAGTTTAACTCAAAAGGGCTGAATGGTTGTTCAACTTTTGTCCCTTTCATTTCACATCCGGCACACGTGAACGAAGGAACGCCGAATCGCAATAGGAATGAAATTTCCAACGCATGTCATGAGATTAATATCGCCGCCTGTTATTGTCTACCTCTGATCTTATCATTTCTCTTTGTTTTGAGACGATAACGCGTTCGCTATTGTGCGATTTGTTTTGCCTCATTTGTTTCACTTAAGTAGCTTTTTTTTATTACGAGCCAATGTCGAGCCCGTAAAAAGGTCTGTCATTTTGCGGTTTGGTTGTTTCGAGCAGCAAAAAATTGGGGTTCAAATTATACACGTACTTTATAGGGAGCAATTTTTTTATAAAAACGCTATACATCGTTTTAATAAAAATACTCGGGGTTATTTTTAAATACTACGCCATCGTAATCTTGATAGTGGAACATGTGTAAAACGAATTTGGAATTTGGAAGTTTGGAATTTAATGAAGGTGAAAGTTTTTCGGATTGAATAACTTTTTGCTGTAAAACAAGATTTAAAGTTGTATCAACAAAAGAAACCCGATAACACATCAACTTGACTTTCTGATTCCAGTTCGCAAAGGAATATACACAAAGCGATGCCAAATAGAGCAACATAGGTGCAGACTCAGGTTATTAAAGAGTATGGACCAGGTTTGTTCTATTTAAGGCTTTATTTGATGATAATACGGTCGATATTGAAATACTCCAATTTAGCAGATGTTGACATTATCGACGAGAAAGCGCGGTATATACGTAAAACTTCGTCTGACCGTTGTATTATTATCGATCTTTATCTCCTCCTTACAATCGGCGGCACCGCTTTCGACGTCGTCTTCAACCTTATTATTATCATCATAAGAGACATTTTGTTTAGTAAAATGGAGTGTTGCTATCCGTACAATTCGACATGCATTATTTATGTTCTAGGGGAGTTTATTGAAATCATACGAAACAAATATTGGACACCATTTCCTATCAGTACAATAATCTCGGTATGTGGGGCTCGTGTAATATGCCCCTAAAACAACGTTCAGCGGGATACGGGCGATATATTAGCTTTAAAAGAGATTAATTCGTTAAGGTTGTGTGGTTTTGAGAAATTTTGGTTCGAAATAAAAGTTGTATTTGAAATAATTCTTTACAAAGCTATTCACTGTAAAACCGACGGTGTTAACTTTTTATCAGGTAAAATTACATTTTGTGCTTTAATTTCCAGACAATCTTATGTGTTTGCATATTGCAGTAGTCTAAGAAATTGTCAGGTATTTAAAAACATTTTACAATAAATTTCTAAGCGGATTTACATTCTGTAATCACGTTAATTTGTTAAAGTATACATTAATGAAATTGCTTCTTTAAGCCATTAAACCAAAAAAAAATACATATTTTCAAAACAAGTTTTAGTAAAAATATCCCAAAATCATTTTCACTAGAATGTCAGCGCAAAAACATTGCGTATTTTTACAGCAAGATTGCGATCAGACACATCGAACCGATTTTATTATGCAGCCCGATAAAGCGTATAGTGGCAATTTGTCACCGGGCCCGAAACGGCTCACAGATTCATCGCAGCCGCAATACGAGGCCATACACACGGGCTGATCGGCTGAACGTCATTTGTCTTAATTTTTGTATTTTTATTTGTTTCAAATTACTGGAAATGTTGCTTCGAGCAGTAGGTAGCAGCGACTGGCCGCGTAACTATGTCAGAAGGTCGCAGGTCATTTAAGCTCCAGGATGATTTTAATGGCTAAGAGCTTCGCCGACGTTGTTCTGGAAATGTTGCTTCGAGCAGTTGGTAGCAGCGACTGGCCGCGTAACTATGTCAGAAGGTGACAGGTTATTTAAGCTCCAGGATGATTTTAATGGCTAAGAGCTTCGCCGAGGTTGTGTGATATTTGTGGTGTCATTTTTATTTAGGTACACTTTATTAACAAAATACTGCAATAAAAAAAATTGCTAACATCTGATACCCAACTTGTGTTGTGGTTCATAATTAACTATAAAGATGTGTGTCGAATTTTGAGACAGTCAACATAGAAGACTTAAATTCTAGTAGCCAGCCAAAGTAGCCATATCGCCAAAATTATGACGATCATAAACGAATACCAACTAATCTTCTTTATAAACTAAAATATGGCATATATATTCGATACGCGATGTACTTAGCTGTAGCTAGCGGATCTGTTATGTTGGCAATACTGTGGCCAATATTATTGCTAAATAAGTGACTACAAAATAAATGGGTTGAATAAGATGAAGTTATAGTTTGTTGTTGTTGTTGCTTAATAGGAACAGGAGAGTTACTTGATAAAGTTAAAGATATTATTAGTTACAGTAACAAAAAAAAGAACTACTAAACTTTAAGCTGGTTTTAATTATTCAGTTTAATCTATAAGCAAATCCCAAAATTAGACAAGTTCAACAATCGCCAGGCTAATAGCAATCTAGACCAAATTGCTCCGTCACGCCATCCAGCCACAATTTGAAACTACCGACAAAGCCTGTGTGTATGAGCGAACAGTTTTACATCTGATTCGAACACAATGGAGTTAGTTCGGTTTGAAATTTGTCAGTAACTTCCCCGTCTTCCGGTCTGGACACAATAATCGCTGATTATTGTGTCCAGAATTCACTTGATTTATTACCTTTATTACTATTGCTTTGGACCGTTCGGCGCGCGTCTCTGGGGTAGTTTTATTTTGATATTCGTGAATGGGGATCATTATTTTTTTGCTTGCAGAACAAAAGTAGATTTCACTAATTGGGATTTTTATGCTTATTCTTTTAAAGCGGTTACTTGTAAGAGAATTAAACTTTGCTCGTTAAAAACTCGGTGTGCTGTGAGGCGTAAGATAAAAATATGTTCGAATATAAGATATCTTATAACAATTTTAAGTATCGCTTTGAATAATTTTGTGTTGTGATAATATTAAAATCATGTTTTTATTGAGGACCAACTGAGATTCATATTTAAATGTCAATCGAAATTAGGTAGGTATATTTATAACAGAAATATATATGGCTCTTGCAGATTCATTCTAGTAATGAAATTTAAAAGGCCAACAATGAGGTATAAGTGGTATTCACATCTATACTGTTCTATACTATTATAATACTAGTGGGTCTGTGAAGTTCGAAATAGGGTATCCTCAAAAATCTATATAGTTAATTAACGACAGGTTCGCTCACAAAATTTCACGATAATTGGTTGAGAAATGCAACCTGTAGAAGAGAACAGCGAAACACCAGGACATCTGCTACCTTACACATCTCTATACTAAATTACTGAATTAATATCATTAACTTCTTGTTAATGGTGATACACACCTTAGATCGAATATAATGGTCGTATTTTGCAATTTTGTTTTGTTTTCATTAACTTAGTGACATTTAGTTTGTTAACCGTTTCTATCGGTCCTTAATATGCAAATTTTAAATTATTATTGTGTAAGATTACTATTACTTTATTGTAAATTACCGGTTGTCATATAAAGGTGCCCTTGTGGCCTATTTGAAGAATAAATAATTGATTTAGATTTAGATTTCTGGACAAACCAATTTTGGCCTAAGTTGAAGCACGTTCACTACGTTCGCTTAGCTCGCTCGTTCGATTATAAGGCACTGGTCCCACCGCCGGCTAGTAAGCTAGAAAAGTTGGGCGAGTAACGGTTCATTGCGTGCTGACCAGGCACAGTGTGATCAATCGACCTTTACAGATCCGCAATGTAATGCTACTCGCCCAACTTTTCTAGCTTACTAGCCGGCGGTAGGACCAGTGCCTAACGACGGGTAGAGTGTGAGGTTGTAGCTTTGTAAGTTTGGATGAAGGGGTAATCTCCAGAACTTCTCATCCGATTTCAAAAAATCTTTCAATTGTGTATAGGCTTTGTAGATGGACACAATATTCTATATCTTACCCCGCAGCTCCGCCTGCACGGTTATTACAACACGGCGCGCGAGCTCTCTCGATTTTTCTCGCACTATACCTCTCTTTCTAAGTTTTGTAATAAGAGAGAGACGGATAATGCGAGAAAAATCGAGAGAGCTCGCGCGCCGTCTTGTGATAGCCGTGCTTTGGTTTTGCAGGCGGAGCTAGTATTTTATAAAATATTATCCATTATAACGTCATGATATTATTCCAGCACTGCCTCAATTGACGAGCGTTTCCAAACATCTGCCTGCATTCGAGCCCGATCTTATCCAACCATTGTGATTTCGTACAATACATCCTTTCATATAAAGTCATCTTGGATCTACTTTGGATAATATCTAGCAGGTAGAATTCTCATGAGTATTAATAAAGTATATTTTTATATTTCTTTTATTACACTACTGAAAAAATACATCTTTTAGACCAGTGTTTTTCAGCATGTGGGTTGCGTAGCCTTTTCAAATAAAGGGGGTTGCGGTTACTCGTATTTTTAAAGTTTAAGCGATGTGAGTATTCAATTCAACTTAGGGTCAGTCGCAAAATACTCACGGGGTTGCATCATGAAAAAGGTTGTAAAACACCGTTTACACGAAGCTACAGTACATTCAGCTGTCAGAAGGCTGATAGCGAAACATTATTCTTAATGAAAATGACTTAGCTATTTGGAGCGAAGCACGTTCGTGCTCGACGCAACGCTAATTACATAGTACACAGGGAATGAAATGCAAGTGTACGCGACACACCGCCCGACAGCGTAAGCTGAGGTAATGTTCGTAATAATAATACTTATTTCAAGCCGAGGGATCGCAGACTGAACGCACGCATGGCCCCATGCGCCTATTCGTTCACTCGCGGCAGCCCCCTCAGTCGCTCGCCAGCCCGCGCCGCAAGCGGACCTGTGTCTCTCGCAGATTACCCCCGGGTCGTAGTCTTCGACGAACATATTTTTAATTGTTAAAATAAACTGGTTTCTGTGTTCACGTGCCTCGTCGGGAACGGCTCCTGCTAACTGGATCTCCTGTTTATTCACCTCTATTGTTTTTCTTTAGTGCAAAATGTGATGTTATGTGTGCTCAACGAGCGTACCGTCCTGTGTAACGTTGGCCCAAAGTGAACTCAATGGATGTAATGTGCTTTTGAATTGGAAACGTTAATCTTTTTGATCCCTCGCAGGCAGATTTTCCTTTAAGGTTAGTAGAAATTTAATTTTCGTGGAACGTTACTCAGTTTGTGTTACTTGTGATAAGGATGAATGTTTGCGAGTGTTAGTACGTGAGTCAAGGTAACGATAGTGAATATGATTCGCGATGTGAATACGAATATTGAAATTATAATTTCCTTCCTAAGCTAGCTAAATCCAATAACAGTGATGAAACTGATGAATTCGCAGAGCTATACTAATTTGTACGTGTAATAAACTCAAATGAGTTCAAGTGTGTTGATGCTGAAACTATGAATCAACGTAATCGTTTCTTCGTAATCAGCGTGTATCAAGATAATAGACGCACGGTATAAATATAAGTTATTGATGAATCAAACAAATATAAATAATATAGGCAAACTTCATTAAGTTTGCCTATATTTGGCATTAAGTCGCCTTTTGTACGATAAGTTTTCTTTTGTGCAATAAAGTTTAAATAAATTAATCAATCAATAAATATAAGTAGCTCAATTATGTTAAGGAAATCGATGAGTAAGAACGATCTTTTAAAACAAATCAAACAAGTCGACAGACAATAATCCTTTAAATAAAGATAAAAGATCAGACAAGAATAAAAACAAATCGAAGATTAAAAGCGCTGAGAACTCTTCGTGGACAATTAAACAGAAATATCTGAACCGGAATCACGATTTGATCCACTTTCCTATCGAAGGTCAATTGGATTGCAAATCTCATCGAGATAGTCAATAAACAGTAGGAATATAAAATAAATAGAGATTTACTGGCGGTCCTTCCGTTACTTGATTATTTTGGCTCAAATCCAAACATTTGCGGCCGACCACAGCATCCTTCCATCTTAATGTGACCATTCCTAGCAATATACCATAGTATTTATGACGTTTTAGGGATGATCGCATTAGATTAACGAGACAGTAAAAGTGCTGAACGAAGTCCCATAACGTAACGGATAAAGAACCTATTCGTCTGAGGCAATTTGCTCATCGATATTCTAGTAGCAGTAAATTCCTAAAATTGTATTTAAATCTAAGAAAATTTTAATAACGACAACTCCACTCTATCCGCAAATATATTTTACGAGGGAAATTATTCTTATTTAGGCAGTAAAACATTTATAGCCCTCATCGTAAATATGAGAGCTAAGCTTATTGATGTAGATTCTATTCATTTATAGTAAGCGTTATTTTATAATCAAATTGCGTTTCTTCCGTCGACTAGTTTGTTCTATGAATCATTTTACGTACAAGGCTTCTTGTTTCTCATTAGCATCACCTACTTAGCCGGACAATTTCTTAGGTCCGCAAGGTTATCAGAGTTGCCGGTGTTTGTAAACAGTTATTATAGATCGCTACGACTTGAGACCGATTGTTCAGATCGTAGAGGTAGCTCGTGCTCCGGTTTATTTATCAGTCCCATTCCGATACCTATCTGGGTCAATATGAAACTTGAACAGAATCAATCGATTAATTAAAGAAATACGATTCATTCGTTCAAGGCTGTTTCTAATAGTTTTCTTGAAAACACATACAAATGTCTCAATGCCGATTAGATTTATGTTTTTGTTTGCAATGAATCCTCTTTGCCGTTTTGTATCGTAGGATTTCTATTATTTTTTTCTCGGAAATAAATAAGCCCTCATAGTCCTGAATACTGTTTCTTCGAAAACGGAAGGTTCTAATCGAGTTTATTTTAAAATAATTGATTATAGTGATAATAATCTTCTTAGTATCAACTACCTGGAATCTATTGGAAAAGTCAACAATAGACTGTCTATAAAGGATTTGTTATTCTAAAGTTTTCCGAGGAAGCCTTGCAATGATTGATAATATTTAAAACGTGATAACGATGCCGGTGAACTTGGTCTGTTACTTATTTTGTATAGAAAAAGATATTTGTTTTACCACTGGGCCTTTAGAGCTAAAGGTAATTTTTGATATTTTAAATTTTAATCAATACCGTTATTTATTTTGGCATGAAATTTGAAGAGCGATTTTGTCTGATGAACGAAACGAAATTGAAATTAATTCTCATTATTATACAAGTAATTCCAAAAAGGACTCCAATAAAATAAAATAGGATTTCGTTCTTTCACCTGATAGGTATATCGAAGGCAATAAACAAGCTGTAAGGTGTCCAAACAGAATCACATCAAACTAAATTCTGCGGATCCAGCCAGGATCCTCTCCCGAATCCAATTAGAGAGATATCCATCTTAGGCATCTAGTTCCAAGAGCAATTTATCTAAGCAAACTGCTGTGTAGGTAATTTACGGCCTCCACATAATACGTGCAGTTTCAAATAATATTCTGCCTAAATAACAATTATTACGTTTTCTATTAACCTTAATTTATATTTTAGACGCTGGAAATCAGGCTTTAATGGAAAATATTATATTTCTCTTTCACCACAATGTGTTTATTTCTAAAAAGCATTATACTCCGCTCCGAATATTCTCTCGCATTACTTTCCTGTGCAGCGAAAATTCCTGAAACCTCATTAAATTCTGCTTTCTAAGATGCTATATAAAGATTAACTCTGGTATTTACGTCAAGCGTAGCAATATTCTTATTATTTAAAAACGGAACGGCCGCTAATCTTAACACCCATTTAATTTATAAGAAACGTCTTGGGAATTAATTCCTTGAGAGCATTATTCGGGGAAACAAATTATGTTTATAGCGGAGCCTTTTCAGAGCGCAGCAGGGTCGTGACATATGACCCACTGACGGAGATTTACCTTTAAATATTCCGTCGGCGAAGCAAAACATTACGCTTCGCTTAGTGGAATCACTTGAGCTTCTGTTACGAAAACCATTCATATAAACATACAGCAAAAACCTTCTTTGAATTCACATTCAATCTCTTTGCCGGCACATATTCGTAAATACAAATCTGAACATCAAATTCTTACACTTATATGTTAGGTACGTTTACGTTTCATATACTCAAGATATTGAAGCTAAACCATCAAAGAGTTGTAAAACGCAAAGCGCATAACTGTAAATTTCGAATTAAAAATTCCGAACAAATTAATAACCGTTGGTTTTAAGACAGTAGGTTAAGTTTAAGTTTCTCTGAAGGTTTCCGTGGCGTACTCGCTAAAATATGCAAGCCAAGCCCGTGCAGTTGGGAAACGTACACTTAATTATTTGTTTGTATTCCGTACCCAATTATCCGAGACGATGTTATTTCGAGATAGCTTTTATTGCTTGAAAGTTGAATTATGAAATGACTGCGTGACAACTGACGCTCTCTAGAGGTTTGTTTTGTTTATATAAGAACATCATTTGACGGTGCGTCAACGGATAAGACACTTGAAGCAGTGCTTAGTTTTATGGAGTCAAGTCATCATGGTCTAATGCAACCGGATGGAGGATTAAATTTCAATCGGAGATTGCGGTCGCAAATTGTGAAACTTTTAAAGCCATTCAAGTTTAAACATAACACTATGAAGTACAAATTCTAACTTCAAACTGTATTGCTTTTTTAACGGGCCTATTAAACGCTCTTTAGCTGTCTCGAGACTTTTAAAGCCAATTATTTTAAGAAGAGATATATTTGGACGAGGTTTAAAGTGTTTAGTAGTTTCCGTTTCTTCTATTATTTTATCTTTACAAATACAATTTAGGTAACATTCCCGAATCTTAAATTACATTTTTGGATTTTACTCGTAAATAACATTATAATCATAAGTAATTTCTTCGGATTATTCACGTCATGCGCGCGTGAACTTGACACCTGCAGTGCCGTACACATTACGACTGAGCTTGAGCAATATCGGGGTCGACTTATGAATAAACTATGCTAATCCATCGCCTCTATTGATTTTAATCGAATATTAATGATGTTTGACTTTTGTTTCAATACTAAATTACATAGATAATGACTTTCGTATTGAAGGTAATTTTTCCACACCCACGAAAAGCGTTAAAAGCGTCGAAAAATTATTTCTTAATTTCCTAATACGACGGTGGAAGCATAAAATAAGTCATAAAAACCCCGGTCCCTGTTTCGGCGTTTTACTTATTTAGCCCGTTTTTTAATGTTTTCGTTAATGGGTTTTAACTTAAACAGGGTTTTACGGTGGTTTTTGTCGACATTCTGGCTTGTAGCAGTCTGGCGGCAGGTGTGCGGTTAGCCGACAATGATGGTGGTGTTTAAAAGTGCTATGAAAAAGCGGGTAAAAATAATAATAAACGACTTTAGTTTTTCAGTAACACGTGCTGTCATGTAAACATTGTAGATAGAGCGATAAACATACCATATGTCACGCTTTGTTTCCGAACCGATAAAAAAGAACAAAACCTGTATCCAAATCTAATAGGCCGTGACTAAATGGGCACCGAAAAATTACATGAACGCGTTATGGAGTATGTAATACACGGATTTAACGGTTCATTTGCTTCCAGGCTGCGCAGCGCGCGTAATGGCGGTCGACAGCTGTCAAGGCGATGTCAGTTCTAAATTTAAAACAAACATTTAATTTTTATTACGTTTACGAATTTGTCGGTTGCCAGTTACCCGGCGATGAATTTTTAATTAAAATTTAAAAACAAATGTTAAAACTCTTTTTCGGTTAAGTGATATAAAACGAAAGTTTATTTATGCCATAATAAAAGTGAAATGAAGATTAATGTCTTTGTTTTAGAATATTTTATTGTGTAATCTTAAGTCGTAATGATATTATCCTTGGACCTTTTGCGTGCGGTTATATCTTGATAATGTTAATGTATTGTTTTGTATTATTACTATACTTTATGTTTAGTTATTTACAAAATATTATATTATAATATAAACTCACACCTGTGTCCCCAAAACAAGGCAGAGCACATGAAATTGAATTTCCAAGAAATTGTGATATTCCCCTATTCTCGTAATCGCGTCTTAATCACCCACGCGAAGAAAAAAGGTAGTGCAATTTCCCCGACAGCTAAATATTATTATACTGATTTAGCATCAGACTTAATTTAATTTCTGCTAGACAAATGGACTTAAATAATACCTGATTCGATACAAATAACGATAAAAATAACCGTTGCCACATACATTAGTCTAACTTAGTATGTCAGCACTAAATTGGGCTCTTAATATATACCTGCAGCCTTCAAAGGCCTTAGAAGGCGTGCATAGAATCTTAATTACAAATCTTTTGCGGCTACACTTTGTAAAATCAATCTGTATTACTATAGCAGTAAGAGTGCCGATAAGTGCATTTCTTGCAACAGTTTTGTACAGACTTAACTAGCATAGACTAGCTAATTCTTAGAACTAGGTGTCCACAGATTTTGTTAGTAGAATAAAGTCACATAATACTTTAAGGCCATATGCACTTGCGACATTTTTCTTTGAGAGCGTAGAAAGAGTTGCTGCTAGGTGTAAATTGAAGAGTCATGTAAGAGCGATTAGTAGACTATTATGACTTAACGGATATAAATGTAACTATTATGCTTAAACAATGTTCTACAGCGTGTTTTAAATATGTGAAAAAAATACTCAAAACACAATAGAGAAATACTATGAGACTCCCATTTTAAGCATCTTTCGTTAATCCCTGTTATCTTGTAAAAGGAATATAAGCCTAAGCCTAAATTCAAGTTGTTCTAAAACTCTAACCTGGGCTTTTATTTAGCAAAAACTCAACAATGTATTCCCAATACCATTAGAGTGCGTCCCACTCTCACATTTGGTTACGCCCTGCAAGAGTAATAGCATATGACGAAGACAATTGACATAAAATTATGATTTCCAGTGTGTTATCCTTAGAATCATTACTCATAGACATCTGAATGTCTGTCTAATTAGACCAGCTAGACAGTACTGGCTTACCACGAGGCTGCTTGACCCATGGTTTCCATAGTGACCAGAAAGCTGCCTTTATATTAGTATCGATCAGGTAAGTACTGGCCAGCTATAAAAATTGCATAGAATAAAGCCGTATTCTTGCAAGGAAAGTAGCACCTAGACGCGGGTTAGTGGGTCAATGCGCGAATAAACCAATTAACATGTAGCTGTAAAGTGCTTTACTCAAACACACTGCTAGACGGTAATCTTTTCGAAAGCGCTGCAGCGCTGTTTAGAAATATCAAGTGAATTGTGTTCGGAGGAAAAAGGTCGTATGTGCATACAAGTTTTACAGTAACATAAAACTTTTTGCATTTAGTTGTGGGTTTACTTAGCGAGGTAATTAGGTCCAAATAGTGGCTCTATTGGTTAAGTTGTAAATAGCTTATTCCACTTCGCTACTAAGCAATTTCTTCATTAAACGTACGTGTTTTCACAATCTTTTACTAACTTGTTCTAACTACAATTATAATACTATTAATGTTTTATAAAACAATAGTTATCATATTTATAGTAATGTGTATTAACTTTAGCCCCCTTCGTCCAGCGGCGCTACCACGAACTTCGAAAGTAGAAGTTACTCGTTCGTACAAGAATCCTTGTCACTCGAGTAAGGGAGTGCGATAGAGATGGAAATACCCGAACTTCGACTTTCGAAGTTCGTGGTAGCGCTGCAGGTGGCACTACCGTATCAATCACCATACCCTTATTAATTCATTTTTGGGATGATCTTCGAAATACTTGGAATCCCATGTTTTAATCTAGGTTATAAACTATCACTGTGTCATTACGCAAAAACGGCTTATCGGAAGTAGATGATATTTTATCTACTTCCGATAAGCCGTTTTGGCGTAATTAAGAAAAATATCAAACACAATTTTTAAGAAACCCCTTGAAAACCGTCGTCAAAATAGGCACGAAATTCCACATAAAGAGGCAATATTTTTACAAAGGCTGCTCCAATTGTCTACCATATAGGTAAAACAGTAGATGATTCTGTAATTAAGAATACTAACGCTCAATTTGCAATACAATACTGGGCTATTTCACTGTATATTCTTGCCACTATAGTGCTAAGAACAAACATATGAGTAACATACATTGTCAGCCTTTCTTCAATGATCCTCACTTGAATAATAAAACGCGGGAAATCCTCATTACCAGTTTACGACTATGGCATGTGTGCTGGTAAATCTGTGTGACACATGTTGGCTACTCTATTGCATCATAAAGTGGCAATAACATACGATTTACTTTGTCTAAAACATTTTTCTGTAGCTGCTTTCCGTCAGTGTAAATATGGTGTATAAGAGCTTTTGACATTCTAGAAATAGCGACTTTTATAGATTTTTTATAAGGACTATATTTTTATCGTGGGAAAGGAACGCTCTACGTTTCTTAGGCAGTGAAGTGACTGACATCTCTATGTCAGTCGCTGCATACTAAAACTATCGCCGTCGAAATTATAGTTATTGCAGTATACGAAGTATGAATAAGGTATTGTCGCTAAATAATTGAACATCACTTCTTTTTACAAGTTTTATATTAACTTGACCAGGGGCCCGTTTATCAAAAGCTTGTATAGTTTAAATTATTTGAACTGAGCTCATGAATGGCCATTGTACTGAGCTCGTGAATAGCCTTTGTTTGCCTTTTTTCCTTTGTAAAAAAATGTTACCGCCACGTAAACTTTATATTTGTATGTAATAGATTCCAAATTAGCTACGAGATAAAATACCACACACAGCGCCTGGCTCGCTGGGAGCGGGTTGTTTTATCTTTTAGTCCATTTTGAATCTATTGAATAAGACGATGGAGTTCATTATACAATGAACATTTTATGTGGCGCTAGACTTTTTCTTGCAAAAAATAGCACGCGTCCGACCACACAGTCGTATTGTTAGACTTGAATACTATTGTTCTGAAGATAAGAAGATCAGTTCAGTTAAGAAAATTTCAACTATAACTTGTAAATAATACCAGCGGAAGTCTCTTTCTTATAAAACGAGTTGAAAAGAGGCTTCCGCTTATATTACAAGTTACAAGCTTTTGATAAACTGGCCCCAGGGGCCCATTTCTCAAGAGCTTGTAATAAAAGCGGACGCCTCTTTTCCACTCCTGTTAGAAAGTGACTTCCGCTTGTATTACAAGTTACACGCTTTTGATAAACGGGCCCCTGTTCGTACATGTATGTATGTTGTCCGTCAAAAAGCAAACTATTTTTCAGTCACTTGGCATTATGCAATTGAGCTGAAATTTTGAGTATTTGTATAGTTTGGATGATAATTGCATATTACGGTACCATAGAGCTGATCTGATGTATTTGAATTCTGTATTTAACCGAACGTAACCTCATTGAATTTGGGCTCGTTAAAATCGTCTCAATGACTAGTTGATGATAGTATATACTGAAAAGTGCAGTCGGCAATAAAAGCTTGTACCAAAAATGTCATTTTTGACAGAAACTTATTGAATGCCTGATGCAAGCAACCTTAGCCTATAACGCTTGCTATCTGACGTTTCTAGGATTCGTTATGTTCAGACAAATGCTCACTCTGGCTACCACCAGGAACATAAAACTAGTGTCTGTTCTTATTCCCCAGTCGGTGTCGTCCAAATATAAGCGCGGTGTCTTTTCTAGAACTTAGAATAGGGCCCCGGCTTCCAGTCTCCGTAGTGCCGATGAAATTTAAAGACACACGGACGAAACGTGTAAGTGTTCTAATCTTCACCCGCGAATGCAAATGATGCACGTCGCGCCCACTTATCAGTGCGAACGTGACGCGCGTGCCAACACCGTGCTGATTGCAGAAGATATACTTTCTTGAACCTTGTACGCAAAAAGGACGTATTGTTACTTGAGAACACGCTTTGACGTAAAAATGACGTATGTTACGCGAGCACGCGACGCAGATGCGACTTTTTAGGACGTGTTGAGTTCAAGTGGTGTATATGGCGTTGAAACGCTAGCCGTTTATGACCTTTTTGTGTAAGTTCATACGTTATGCAATGTCGGTTTTGATTTTTGATACGGGCGTGCGAAATACGCGTGTTCTCGTGCCCTTTTGTTTGACATTTTGGGTAAGCGGTGACATTCATTACTCGACGATTGACAAATAAGACTCCATTATACTTGTTTATGCCGGAATCAGGAATATATAATTATCCGAATTTGCGTATAGTCTTTTGCCGCGGCCCGGGCGGCCTGGGTTATTTAATAGTAAAGCCGATGGAGTTACAAGTAAAATATTCACGATGGAGTCAAAAGATTGTCCCGTAATATTTATTTTATTTTATTTTTATTTATAAATCAATGAAAAGGAAGATGAATTCATGATGAAATTTTCGAACCCACGTTAGTCTGAACTCAACTGTAATTTTCTCATAGAAAAAGTGGCATTTAAATCTACCTGGAGCGCGTACATGTACAATGCGTTACGTGATCGACTTGCAGTTAAAATAATTATTAAAACTAAATGAGTACCTAAGTTACGGAGTGGCCACATAGAAACTTACAAAGCTGCAATCAACGAACGAAAAAGTGATAGAATGCGAGCTATTTACAAATTTCTAACCAAACACGTGCCCAAAAACACGGTATGCGCATGTTTGGACTAAACGGCTGCCTGGCTCCTATTTCACCAACTTGACAATTGTCACCTGACACTGACCATTCGCCATAAATTGCTTGTTCCAGAAGTTAAGGTGGTTGCTAGGTTACTCGTGAATCCAGCAATGTACGGAGAATAGTCGTTGTCAGGTGACAATTGTCGAGTTGGTGAAATAGAGGCCTGGCAACGTTTTGACACACCGCACCCATCCCCGCATAATGGCTACAGCACCCATTCTACGGGGCCGTTTTGCGGCGCTACTAAGACTTCTATGGATTTTTCGTTCGCTGGCTGCAATCTCACAGACTTTTCCTCTTTATAATAAAAGTATAGATAATCCCTTTTTCACATAAGATCCTTATTGCATAACCCACTCCCGTAGCTTGGGCTTGATTTAATGCATTTTTGTTCGTGTTAAAACTTTTAATTGCGACGAGATTAATCTCGGAGTGCGCGGATCGATCAGTTCATTAAAATTTAACTGGCTCTGTCCTGGCGCCGTTTCACGCGTACCTAACTATGTCAATTGGATCATAGTTAGTTTAAATAAACATGTGCTCGAAGTGACTGTTGCAGCGTAACTTAAAGTTAATCGTACTTTCTACAGTCGAGCGCAAAAATATTATGTATCGATTTAATATTCTCATAAATATGTACCGAAACCTTAATCCGCTGACATATTTAAGAGCGATGGGACAAATTTATGAGTAAGCTGCATGCGCACTCATAGTCCCAGTCCCAGTTTCATATATAATTATCGAACGTGCTCACAAAATTTATTTCGGTTGAGAAATGCGACCTGACTCCGTATCATGGTCGGCCTTATCACGCGATAAGTGACAAGATAGAGCGTCCGTATCGTTCTATTGAACGGTGTCAGCCAGTGACGTTTCTTGTCACTTATCGTGTGATAAGGCCGTCCATAGCTACGGGACCTGTAGAGGAAGGCGAACAGCCGGACGTACATACGAAATATTTTTTGCCGAAGCAAAAACGGAGAACTTCGTTCGCTTCGCTCGCTGGTTAAATTAGAATACAGTGGATTTATACAATTATATAGATGGAGAAGAATCCATTAGTTACCTTGAACATACTCGTGAGTATTATGTGTTTGTTGGGGTCATCGATGTCATTGCCGATAAGTGATGTGATGTGATGTCATTGTAGTTACATGATGCAATGCTACGGCCAGGCGTTGTGAAATTATTAAACCAGATTATAGGTACGTAGAGCAGAGACTATGCATTAAAAATAATCATAGCTAAGATTTCGGTCGCGCACGTATAAACAACGAATTAAAATATTTAATTATACGTAATATTAAAAACACTTAGAGTTAGAGCCCATTTAAATCTCTTAAAGTGATGGATAAAACATAAAAAGTTGATGTTCTTCAATAATTTAAAACACAAATTACATAAATTAAAACACTTATGACGATGCCACGCTGCGATAGTCGGTGTGGAAATTACGCTGACTACTTATATTATTATGCTGAAGCGATCGACATCAAAATCAAAGTGATTTGTTAAGATTTAGTTACTGGAAAACGTTCTCTCCCGAAATGGAAATAGGTCATACACAGGACGAATGTGTGTGTTTTCCCGTACACGTGTATAAAACAAAATTCGTCTATCCTAATTAAAAGCTCACGTGCATATAAATAATGTTTTTATCGAATAGTAATATAGAAGAGGAGACGCCGTTTATGAGGATTAAGAGTCTAAAGAAAAGTTAGGCTTCAGTAGCCCTTAACTTTGATAATGTCCACAGGAAAGACGCGAACCTAAATCTGTGTATGACCCAAATTTCATATAAAAAATACCTATTGTCAGTCGCGAGCTGCTAGCTATACTTCCCTCTTAAAGACGTCGCGTCTTTCCTGTGGACATTATCAAAGTTAGGCTTCAGTAGCCCTTAGCTTTGATAATGTCCACAGGAAAGACGCGAACCTAAATCTGTGTATGACCCAAATTTCATATAAAAAATACCTATTGTCAGTCGCGAGCTGCTAGCTATACTTCCCTCTTAAAGACGTCGCGTCTTTCCTGTGGACATTATCAAAGTTAGGCTTCAGTAGCCCTTCGCTTTGATAATGTCCACAGGAAAGACGCGAACCTAAATCTGTGTATGACCCAAATTTCATATAAAAAGTACCTATTGTCAGTCGCGAGCTGCTAGCTATACTTCCCTCTTAAAGTCGTCGCGTCTTTACTGTGGACATTATCAAAGTTAGGCTTCAGTAGCCCTTAACTTTGATAATGTCCACAGGAAAGACGCGAACCTAAATCTGTGTATGACCCAAATTTCATATAAAAAGTACCTATTGTCAATCGCGAGCTGCTAGCTATACTTCCCTCTCAAAGACAAGTGCTATTTTACGGAAATGCTCAACAAGCTACTATAGCAACACTCTATGCAAATAGATGAAACCACAGACATTAATCAAAGGTGGTATAATTTTTTAATTTCATATTCCTTTAATTATCCCAACTTCTTCACAACTTATGTAATGAATATTAATGGAACACGGTCCTTATGTAAATGCTGGCCCACTTCGAATATTTGCTTTCTCACCTCACATCCCTGCCTGGCATCACATTGCAAGATGTGCCTTATAACCTGCGAAATAAAGTCCCTATTTCAATGATAAGAAAGAGTTAGATACGACGTTGCGATATTAAAATGTACATCGCGGCCATTTGGGAGTACCTTGTAAATGCGTTTGTGATCATTATACAAAGCAACTTATGAAAGATTCTGTTTCATTTGGTTTTCAGGAGTTTGAGGAGACGTTTCTTACAATACGATATGTATACATTTATTTATAACTAGCTTCCGCCCGCGACTCCGTCAGCGTAGAACACGTTTATATCGTAGCTCGATACAATTTTCTACCCCCCGTTTCACCCGCTTAGGGGATGATTTTCGGGATAAAAACTGTCGTATGTCCTCTGTCCCGGGACTCAAACTATCTCTAGTTCACTTTTGTAAGTTTTAGACATAGTTACATTGCCTAAAAAAATATAAAATTGATTGTCTAGTTTAGTTTTAGTTTTGTTTATTTTTGGGGCTCTCACTGAAAACCAGCGTCACGGCCCCCGTGACAACATGCTGAATGAGGCTCCCATTTAGCACATAACATATGATGCTTAACCTCTTTGATCGTATTTTCTTTTTTCCGTGTTGCGTGTGCTAAATAAATAAATTATTATTCTTATTCTCTACTAGCTTCCGCCCGCGACTTCGTCCGCGTGGACCCGGGATAAAAACTATCCTATTTCATTCAAATCGGTTCAACCGTTTAAGCGTGATTGAGTAACAAACATCCAAACATCTAAACTTTCGCATTTATAATATTAGTAGGATACCAAATTTCATGTAAATCGGTTCAGCGGTTTAAGCGTGAAGAGGTAACAGACAGACAGATACACTTTAGCATTTATAATAGTATTACGGATTATGTTAAGTGTTTGTGTCAGGTTTGTGCTTCTATTAGCTAACGATAGAGACTGTCTCATCTCTCGACTTTTTTGATATCAATATTCAGCCTAATAAAGAATTAGACACTCCGAAGGCAGAGGTTGCCGGCGGTTAAAGGGCCAATGATTTGCTTATTAGGAGATGTATCTAATTAAGCTCGTGGCGATTAGGTGATTATTAGGTGATTATTTAATTCATTCATTATTTTGTAGAAATCTAGACTGAAGAAAAACTGAAACGAAGTAAAATCGAAGAGCCGAATGTAAATCATGGATTATTTAAAAATTGCCCGCCTCTTTTCTGATAGTAAGTCGTCTTTCATAACCTACACGTCTCAGATAAACAGGTGAAAGGCCCAAAGGTTGTCTGGAAGAGATCGCTTTTTAGCGATAAGACCGCCTGTTGTCTACCATTGTTTATGTATAATTTACCTCTATTTTTATTTTATCTACTATTTACGGTGAGCAATAAAGATATTTTTGTATTGTATTTTATTGTTAAATAAAGCATATAAATGTCGCACAAGATCAAAGTACAAATGCGAACTTATCTCTGTCTCACGGTGCATCCACGGTGTAGCCGAGGGGGGTTTTGGGAGTCCCCCCCCCCCCCAAAAATGTTCAAAAAATTTAGTTATAATGATAATATAGTGTAATGAAAAATGTGACATTTTATCCGTCCATGTTCTAGATCAATTCAGTGGCAGATAGAACGAGATAGACACACCTACACCGACTTCTCACAATAAGGATTAAATACATCTGTAGTTTTAACCTTTTAAGCGTAATCCTTTCGCCTCTCCGCGGGCTATCGCTCTCCGTTTGTTAATGCAACACTCAATTAAACTTTGACTCCCTCGCACACCATCCGTCTTACTCATTTTAATTGGCCACAGAACAGACCTGTTCCCGTGTAGATTACAAAAAGACGTGTTACAGCTTACATGAGAATTACGACAGAGAAGCCGCTTTGTCATTGACACTTGGAAGCAGTGGTAAAAAATCGATTTTTTTTTAATTAAGCCTTCTTTACATTTCGTCTTGTTGGTTAGTGATTGACGCGCCTGGCCCTGTCGAATAGTTCGCAGTAATTTCCCTTATTAAAAATAGCTTTTATATGTGTGATGCTGATGATTCCACTTAAACGAACAAATAATAACACAAACATTATTATCAGTAATTTTTCTATATATGTATTTTATTTGTAATATAGGTGTAATTTAATCCTGATATTTTTTATGTACATTTTAAATGAAAAAAAAAAACATCAACAGATAATCATATAATATACCTGTCTTACTCATCGAAACTGTTTTGCATTTGGAATTGCAATATTATTTCATATTATTTACTCATTTATGAATAAAATATAAAATTTTACATGTCAAAAGTAATATGAATGTAAAAAGTCAATATGTCAAATTAATTAGATTTTTCTAATTAGATCATAATATTTATAAATTACAAATTACAAAATGTCAACGTTATACAACAAATTATGATTATTTTATAAATACTCACTAATATTATACTTAGAAAGATTTGTCAGACAGGCATTTATTAGACATACTTGCTTTTTTTTAATTTACTTCTTACAAATAAATAAGTTGTCTACACAAACGCTGTTTTAATATTGTAAAACAATAAAACATGTAAACACACTTCATAATGATTTGAAAAAAAATTGATTTAACTAGAAATAATCAGAAATAAAAGCCCTAAAATAATTTTCTTTCATATGCACGAGTAGGTACTTTGAATTGCCAGAACTCAAAATAAATATATTTGGTAAACCCCGTCTCCTTAACTGACGTACGCAATGACGCCATTCTTAGCTCGTTTCAGAAACGATTTTTTTTTCTATAAATAGGTTGATGGTTATTTTTTACGATAACATAATAACAGCTGGCGCATAAAATCTTCATTATAGCCTAGGTCTCAAGCAGTTTTCGTTGGTTCATTATGACATAATATGTTTACTTTCAAATACGTTTATTTATTTTTAAGAATATAAAATTCAAATTCTAATTTGGAAATATTTATTTCGGACGTGTACATGTACATCCATGGGTTGGTTTAGTAACAATAAACAACACTTAATAAAGTAATGTTAGTGGAAACTTTTTTTTTTAAATATAAATGTTTAATAAAAAAAGGAAACAAATTATAACTAAATATTAACTTAGGACAAAACAAAACAAAAAAGTAAAAAAGAAAAGCGCTGATGAAAAGCCGTAACATTGTATTTTATAAAATTTATTAATATGTTGTTCAAATAATACTTATATATTATTGTGTAAGAAATTGTCCTTATTTATCGGTTACATTTTGTTCGCAATTTTGTCTGATATAATTTGAAGAGATAAAAGATTAACTATACTATTTACCACACCCTCCATCATCAGCCTCCTCTCATGAGAGCTCATGAGAGCTCTGCCTGAGGAGGCAGAGATCATAAGGAGTGTGTCCCCAACCCGCACTGGGCCACCGTGGGGATTACTCATGACCTCTCATGAGAGAGGGAATGCCCAGTGCGGGTTGGGGACACACTTCTTATGAATACACAATATATTTTTTATTTATTTAACAGTTCTATAATACTAAACTAAATGCCCGCGCGGCTTTGCCCGCGGGTTGCAAACCACCTGGAAAATCAACTTTATTTATGACAAGCAGTTCCAATTTATGCATTACATACAGACTTATAAAGCTACAATCTCACAGACGTTTCCTTTTTTTATAATATTAGTATAGATTATTAAGCGTCCGCTCGGAACACAAGAAAACGAATAATAAAACTTCATATCTAACACACTATTCATTAGCATATTATATTTTTTTATAGTTTTATCGCTGCTTTAATTATATCTCTCCAATCACATTTGATTGCGTTTATCACATGCATTCATTTCGAAACGAACCCTTTCCGGCTACCAAGACCCGTTTCCAGCTTTCGTTTTATAGTGAAGAGATACGGAAATGACGTTCGGTAATGCGTTCTCACTTTGTTATACTCATTTACATTCATACTTAAGTGATAAGAATTACACTTAAAAATGAATGCCTCGGGAAAACATGATAAAATGTTACGCACTCCTGATCACAGAACATAAAAAAACAAATGAATATATAATTGTACTGACACTGGTCTATTAAAAAAAACAATGCAGCTATTCACATGTCCATGTAACTGGCACGAAAGATTAAAAAAGTAAATGAATTTAGAAACAGCGACACAAAACGGATAATTGATAGACCTTATAAACTTGCAATAGGGTTTATAATGGTCAATTATTGTGTCGTCGATGGCATTTCCCATTACTAACACTTCCGTATCGTTAAATCAAATAACGAATGGAACGCTCCGAATCCGTTACAATACATTCTTAATTCAAATTCACATCGAACAAAGAAAGCTGCCATTCAAACGTGGAACGACCGACACGCCTCTGATATCCAATTGCGCTAGATCAAAACCTAGTAAATGTATTTTCTCAAACATGCAATGAAATATTGACGTTGTGTTCTTCATAATGGGCTTCGAAGTGTCACGTTTCGGGCGCAGCGAGACGAGAGACCCGTAATGGTATTTCATACAAAATTGGAGGCCTAGGCCTGCTTTTAATTTCCATTCCACAATTTGTGGCACAGGATCACGGCGATCAGCTATGAAAATTAAAGATTGATTTCTTGTAGTTTTTTGTTTGAGAAAATGTATTTTTTTTCTAAATAATATTTGTTCTATACCTAAGGTTATATTACAGTCGAGTTCCCCAATATCTGTACAGACAACCATTCTAAAATATCTCTACACAGTCTTTATTGTTACTGATAGATAAGACACATGTGTGGATATTTTTGAAAGGTTGTCTGTATAGATATTGGAGAACTCGACTGTACCTATTTCATTTTATTTTTATTGCATTCGTCCCTTACGAGCAAGTATGTAAGTGCGAAAGAGGCGAATGTATCATGTCCGACATAAAAGCGATAGCAAATATAAATACAATTAATGATATTATAACATAAAATCGTACTGAGATGCCCTGTCTTTTTTTTGCACCAAGCCTTGATAACATGACAAAGCCAACATACCAACACAAAACGGCTGTATATAAGCAAGGTCCCATGCAAATTTATGGAACTATGACCTCACTTTTACATCGCCATCTAGTGAAACTGGTGAAAGTCACATATAAATCAAGACTTAGTTATAAAATTAACGTAATATTGTAAATGTTAAGCTAAACTGACAGAGGTGACTAAATCGGTTTATTAGATTTGACCTAAACAAACAGTAGTTATGTATCAAAGGTGGAGATAATTTAACGCTGCTCGCGAATCATGGTTTCCCTTGCAAACTGATTATACTGTAATAATATTACTTATATTGACACTTCTCTGAACGCACATTAATGATTTAGTCATATTTCTTATGAGAATGACTTTGTGGTAGCGCCAGCCGACCATCCTACTAATATTATAAATGCGAAAGTTTGGATGTTTAGATGTTTGTTACTCAATCACGCTTAAACGGCTTAATGAAATTTTGCACGAAGATAGTTTATAGCCTGGATTAAAATATAGGATAGATTTTATCCCGGGCCCACGCAGACGAAGTCGCGGGCGGAAGCTAGTTAAAAATAAATTGCACGTTATTTGTTCCTTTATCAGTATTATTGACTTATAATTTGACCATTATAAGTCAATAATACTGACTATCATATAATGCAAATGCGCCCTAAAATTCAATTAAATTTTAGATTCACCTAGTAATATGCGCTACAGGGATTTGCACTGATTTCCATTGAATAGCAGTTACTAGGTTTTGGCATACGGCAGCCACCGTGTTCCAGTCTTGATGCGTAAGTTGCGTTCGTAATTATTGGTCCAGTGTAATGATCTAATGATAGGTTGCGTTTGATGACTTTGATAGCTACGTTCGGACTAACCTTGTACCATGGATTAGGATTATCGGTTAGCTGCGGTGGAGCAATTGCACATTGTTGATTTTATGGCAATGTTCAGTTACACCAAACCTACCTAATATTCAGGAAAATACGATAATCTTGCCATCTCAATAATTTTGAAACAATACCGTAACTTCACACTCTGTCCTTCACTTCCAAATTGGAATGAATCGAACCAGCGGGCGCAATCGAATTTTAATTTAATTCGAAATTAGAACACTCGACCGCTGCCTAAAAATAAAAGAACATCAACTTTACTGAGCAAGCAGCTGCAAATTAAGACCTAATCACGTGGTATTAAAATCAAATTTGGAACGCGTTTGATCTTGAACTTGGTGCTATTTAGTTTTGGGCGGGTCATCGAACGCTGGACTGTGTGCCCAGCTAGTCCATACGTGACGTTCCGTGGAATTGGTTGCTCAAGTGTTTACGTCGACATCTTGAGCGTGATGAAATAATGAAGTTCGGTCAATAAGCGGCGTGTCAAAGAATTTAAACATTTCACTGGACTCTGTGGATTGTTTAGGACCGTTAAGTTGGCAACTTACCAGTTGAAGACTTTATTTGATAGATTTACTCCTCTTTCGCTCCGTTTCGTTCATTGAATAATGTTTTTTTCTAGAAACGCCCCAGAATATTTTTTGTTTGGTGTCTTGTGCGTAACTGGCTTATCACTAAGTGTTTACTTGAAATGAGCAATAAGATAAGTTTCAGGCGTGTAATTATGTAGTTTAAATTTTAAATTAAACTGTAATTTATTTCGCAAGTGGCACTCCTTCATAAAATTATTGCGCAACTATAATTAGCAATAACAATAATTCATATTCTCAACAACCCTACCCATAGGGCTGGCAAAACGGATTTGTATTTTGATCAATGCAAGAGTCAAGAATTATTATTAAAAATTAGGGTGAGCCAAGTGGACTGCGGCAATTTGGTAGTTTTGCGCTAAAAAGGGCCTAAGTAGCATGATAATTACATATATGAAATACTTTGTGATATCAAAAATGGCTGCCGCAAAAAAACCGTATATTACAGGCCGTGCATAATTCCGACGTGTCTGCCACTGTTGACTCTGCTCCCCATTATTACTTTTTACGGTTTAACAAGCTCGTATTTTTACTTATCTCATTGTGTGAATTGTTATTGTAAATTTTGTCGGAGGGTGACAGCCCTGGTGACAAAAAATCGGAGGGTTGTCGCGAATTGTGGTTATAACTGTGCCAATTTAGGTAGATCTATAGTTTTTTGCGCAACTTTTTGCCAAAGTGAAAGGGGTAAGCTCCTTTGTATTTTAGGGTAGGGGTGTAAATTGATCTGCGATACCATTATCTGTAAAGGAAACATTAATATGAATAAGCCATTAAAAATTAATATTGCATTTGCCATGCACGATTGTACAATGCTGCATACAATTATTGCTAGTTTGCTTCTAATAGTTAGAAATATAGAAACTTATAACTAATAGGTATAGAGAGGTATAGTTGAGATTATATAATGTGATTGTGAATGTTATAAAACCGTCATATATTAATTTTTATAACAATATATTATTTTTATTATAAATTCACATATTTTAAATTTTCATTAAAAAAAAATACAATAGAGTCGGCAATGCATCATCGCAAGCGTCCATAGCCTATGATGTCTGCTATCATCAGGCAGCACCAACGTTGAATATAAAAAAAATATCACATCACTCGAAAATCAGATTTGTAATACTTTTCGCACAAATTCACGAATCTACCTTTCCATCTAGCTGCCATCGTCGGCTTCATCGCATTGAAATGCGAATCTTTTTATTGTCATTTCCTTTGTAAAAGTTTTAAAGTAGTTCTTAAGAGTTGAAGAAATTGGGCCGGCCTCAATCTAACTTGTGACAACCCCCGCTGATGACATGTTCTTGTCTTTAGGGTTGTCAACGTTGGAGTAAATTAGCTTATGGATTACGTTTGATTAAGTGCTTTGAAGTTGAATGAGTTTACTTAGTAACTTAAAGTACAGTCAAACAAAACATAATATATTAAGTTGTCTTATTTACACAACCAAAGTAAAAAAAAACAATACCGATACGTCATAAAATGTATCTAGATTGAAAAGTCAATGATAGCCCTCTGGTCAGTTGTGAGCTACAATTATTTGACTACTATCCAGCGATCGAAAAAAACATAGAAGACTAAGTAGCGTCGCAAAATGCCCCCAAACAATGGGTGCCCTTGCCATTACGCGAGTTGGGGGCGGGGTGTCAAAACCACGCCAGGCAGCCGTTTAGTTCGAAGTTCGAACATGCGCACACCAGAGGGGCTACCGCGAAACGAAAACGAACTTCGTTTGTGTATATCCGTCTCTGTCGCACTTGCTAGTTCGAGCGACAGATAGGGAGATACACGATCGAAGTTCGTTTTCGTTTCGCGGTAGCCCCTCAGGTTTTAGGCGCGTTTGGGTAGACAATGTAAGTAGCTCGCTTTCTATGGTTTTTCGTTTGTTGATTCTAACCAAAGGTGATTAAAATTTTTGAACTCAGCTTAGATCTCGAGTGGCGGCGGCAGCGGTGCCCTATACGTGGAAGCGAGATGCCGCGCTCTGATCTCTCCCTCCAACGCGTAGCTCACCGCCGCTCTAAGTCGTGGTCGAGACATTAAGAGGTTTCACTCACTAAGTTTATCATGTTGGTTACAATTTAAATTCACTGCAAATTATATCATTTGCAGTATCTGAGTACATGGTGACTCAAATCGGGTGATGACGCGTCCATGTTACACCGCCTGGTTATTCATCTTAAAGAATGACTATTTTCCTATTTACATCACCATTTTTATTAGGGTTTCGTAGTCAACAAGGAACCCTTATAGTTTAGCCAGTCTTCGGCGTAGCTCAGTAACCATTACTACGAGAAATCTGTGATTCGGCATGGGTATATGAATCAATCACACCAACAAAACAGTACATTTTTTTTTATGGTACCTCCCCTACACCTAAAGCGGGGATGTATTTTTTTTCTCGTCTAACCCATGGTGTGGGGTATCGTTCGATAGCTCGTTCAAAAATATTATGGGTTTCCTAAAATCATTTTTCGAATCAGTAATTCGTTTGCGAGATATTGGGATTAGCCCTAATTTTAGTTCGAGTCATGTGTACCTAAACTAGCTGATACCCGCCGCTTCGCCCGCGTGGTTATAGGAAAATGTAACATACCTATTGAATTTTCCCGTGGGAATTAGATGTTTTCTCGTTGGAAAAAGTAGCCTATGTCTGACATAGGCTACTTTTTCCAACGAGAAAACATGTCTATGTCTGACATAGGCTACTTTTTCCAACGAGAAAACATCTAATTCCCACGGGAAAATTCAATAGGTATGTTACATTTTGTTACATTTTTTTGGAGAGTGCTCCAGCTTTTAAACTATCTCCATACAAAAAATCACATCAATACGACGCTCCGTTGCGACGTGAAAGAAGGACAAACATACACACTTTCGCATTTATAATATTAGTAAGGATTACATGCAAAATGGAAGCACAGTTCTAGAACTCCTCAAATACCTATCGCTGCCAAGACCTACGATGACTAATCAAGGTGTTTACAATCTGCGCACGATTCGTTCTGTGCAGGTATTCACAAGAGAACACTTACTAACTCGCCTCAGGATAACCAGTGTTAATCTAACCTACAACAGGAATCTCGGGGGTCATGTGATACTAGTCTATAGTCAGGAGTTGAGTCTAGACAGTTTGTGAAAGTATAGCTGCAAAGAACGTAAATAAAGGAGTTTCTGAGTAATGTTTCCATTGAGCGATTACATACGGTCTCAAGGGCGTCTGTCAGCGATTCATGTTTATGGACTAGGGCGGTAATGACTTATTGAAACGTGTGTTGTGTGCCAGAATAAAAGGTAGTACAGCATATTGTCGCAAGTTTGAAAAACATCGTATATCAGCCGGAACACGTCCACTGTTGCACATAGGCCTCCCCCAAAGAGAGCCACAATGACTGATCCTGCGCCACCCGCGTCCAGCGGACTCCCGCGACCTTTACCAGGTCGTCAGTTCCCATGTGGGGCGCCCACAATGCGCCTGCCGGTACGAGGTCGCCACTCGAGAACCTTTCCACCCCAACGGCCATTGGTTCCACCTGCAATGTGCCCTGCCCACTGCCACTTAAGTTTAGCAATTCGGAGGGCTATATCGTTTACTTCAGTTCTGCTACGGATAGCCTCATATCTCATATTGAAAATGTGATGATTTAAATTTTCATTAAATGAAACAAAAACAGGTGAACATAGCTACAGGATCAACTGGCACACCGTAAAAAGACTCCAAAAATATTAATCGTGCAAATATTGCCGGCCCGTCCGCACTCGGGTGACCACACGGGGCGGCGGGACAAAGGGCAATTACGCCGAACGCCGATCAGCGCCGATCAAACGGCGCTAAAAAATGGCCGTCACCGGGCCCAGTGACCGGTGAAAGGGCTGATAGAAAGGCGTTAGGGGCCGTGGTTAGAGGTTTTGGGATTAATAAACTGTTACACGTTCACAGGACGTTTTACGATAGCCACTTGGTACGTACATTTTGCGATGCATACATTGTTGATAGGACGTCCCTTAGTTCAATATCTATAAACCAATTGATAATGGGACTTTTTTACTGCCTAACCATAATGAATCGGAATCGGTTTATTAAGAGTCCGCAGTAAGCTCGGCCAAATTTCACCTTCCCATACAAACGTAGTTACGCTCTCATTTTAAAACTACGTGTTGGATTGTAACGAAACTTTGCATACCATATTCAATACAATTTTTCAATACAATGACATGAGGTATATCTGTAATTCGTTTATATGGTTCCAATTTATAAAACAAACGAAATACAGCAAAACAAGTTTTGTATGAAGAACTTAAATTCGCTGTATTTTTTTTACTATGGTATCTGAAGCTACATAAACTAATTACAGACATAGATATACCTCATGTCATTGTATATGCAAAGTTTCGTTACAATCCAACACGTAGTTTTAAAATGAGAGCGTAACTACGTTTTTATGGAGAATCGAGCTTACTGCGGACTCTTAATAGCGCGCGCTCATTACCCGAAGGATATGATTTTAGCAGACTAAGTTTGCATTTACGGGTGTTCCACCGTAGCGTCTAAGATACCGAATCTATTTTGATGAATGAGGAATCAATCGATTCGAAATTATGCTCCGGGTGATAAAAAATGGTTTTCGTAAAAAAAAGCAGGCCCCATAAAAAGAAAACAGATTTTACTTCCAGTTAGTTTTGTTGGGAATGGCACGTTTGGAAGCCAATTCAATATGGTTTGTAACATAACCTTCAAATATGTTTTTCAGCTTAAGAGAAGTTGATCGGTGATTTTCTTGGAACAGCATACCTATCAGAATTATCTCGATTAATTATATCATAAGTATTGTAACATCCTTACATAGAACGCGGTCTGTTTATATTAAGATAAACCAGATACTATGTAAGGAGACATACTTCAACGTCAGCACCTATATGCTTGCAAATTGTGTTATTAATTCTTTGTATTTTTCTAATGATACCCTTTTTTTTCAGGTAAGCTACCATAACCGTGAATACTTCATATTTAATACATACTCGTATCGACACCAAAAAAATTGTGAGTAATAATGGCCTTAGTATTAGTAGGTCCTTATTTGGCAAACAAGCAAATAGCAAATATTACACAACACATGTAGTATATAGTTATATCAATCAATAGAGTTCGCTTATAATCATAAACTGTCTGATAACTCGCCATTTGTCGACGAGCATTTCCAATCACACTCACAATGCGCGTATCTCATTACTAATGATTGTGCGAGCCATCTGTCGAGCGATCGATCGAGAATAGGGGCCGTATTCTAACGAATGAATGGAATCGATGGATTTGGGTTATTTGAAAATGGAAACGATTATGAGTTGGAACTTTTTTCGAAAATCGAATAGTTTATGAATTTATGATGCTGATTTAAAATCGGTATTGGAGGTTCCTAGTGTAATTTAAGTGTTTCTTCCAGTCCGTTTGTGTTGACAGATGAGTACCCATTTTCGTACAAACATATTAGCTTAATATAATATGGTTTGAAATGAAAATAACAAACATAAATATAAAGATTAAAACGAGTTATTTTGCATGCATTGGTAGTCGTTTTGATGGAAATGTATTTTTTTTATTAATTTCAGTCACGAATACGATTTAGGTACAGGCTTGACATTGTGTTAAGTGATATGTTTAATTAACATTTGCGGCAGTTTACCTTAGATTGATTAAAACGAACGATTATTTCCGATAATTCAAATAATGCCGTCACTGCGGTTTTAATAACTAGGTAAATATTGATATCCGACACTAATATTAAATGATTCAAATGTATCAGTGTTAACCTAAATTGCCTTGTTAATAATACCTATGTGTACAATAAATGTTTTGATTTTGATTTCTTATTGTCTAGTACCTAATTTACCTGTATATATTTAATCTATGTGATATGAGTTTAGTCTTATTTAGGAACAATTTACATAAAAATAGCATTACGACGTGGTGATAAAAGTTTTTTTTACCTGGTAATTTTAACGATTTTTGTTTTCTATCATGTTTCAGCAGCTAAATAATACATAACTATATTGACTGTATACATTATCTACCTATTACTCAACAATATGATTAATCTTCTAACCCACAACCAATAGAAAACAACAACATATTAACAGCGATAAAATAAACCATGTCGATTAGAGCCCCTAGCATGCATTGTTTGCGCAACTCTAGCAGAACCTAGCACGACCTTAACAATAGGATATAAAAGTTAGAAAGCCACCAGCGGGCGTGCACTTTAATATATTATTCTACTGACTTACGTCAAAAGGACGTATTTTACTTAAGGTTCATACAGATATCGAACTTTTCGATATAAAGCGGTAGTAATGGAGTCAGGTAACATGTTTATGGCTGCAGTTGCGAGAAAGAACGGGTAAATCTGAAGCATATTATTAGGTAGGATCTTTTGCTATAAATTAAGCATATCGAAAGCCTCAATCTTTTAAGGTACCGCAGGTATATATATATACCCACAGTGTAGAAAAATATAAATAATGACTAAGATATAAAAAAAACCTACTTTTCAAAGAATTCCACTTCCCAATTGGCCTTTGAGTATCTACTAGGGCGCTATTAACATTGTTTCTGCTGATATTACTTAATTATACATGTGGATATTTAAACCTATAAACTTCTAGCTACCTAAAGGCGACTTAAAAGTGCGCCTTCTTTAATGGAATATATGTTGTAATAAATGGGAACAGAGCTGCAATTGTTTTGTTTCATTCGATTTTAAAACAAAGCAAGCTCTGCTCTATTACCTCTAGCTGTGTGCTAGTGCTAGTAAAATGACAAAACAAATTATAAACAAACGAGCTGCCAGCGCGGCTTCCCACACGTATTGCAAAGAACGCAGGCAAACTCGCGGGATAAAATAAAGCCTCCAGAAAGTCCACCCTGTAGGGCGGAACAGGTGAAAGAATTGTCGAAATCGGGTAAGCGGTTTCGGAGATTACTTATTACATACAAACTTACAATTAACAAGGCTGCAATCTAACAGACTTTTCCTCTTTGTAATATAAAGTCCCTGGGCGACCGAACTCTGCTCGGGTGAAAACGGAGGAAATACGGAGAAATCGTTTTTTCCCAGACATGAGACCCAGCTAATAGATCGATTTCTCGCTCCCGTAAACCCTTATGCTCAAATTAACATTGAAATCGTTAGAGCCGTTTTGGAGAACGTAGTTGAAAATATATAAACAAATATTGCTCGTTTAATAGTAAGTATAACATATATGCATATACTTAAGTCGGTGATTCACGTAATCACCAAGAGAACATCAAGCGCGCTTCTCCCGAGAAAATTTTGCATTGTTCTGTCAAAGCTCCTCTATGTGCTGCATTTGAATTATTTGAACAAACTGTTCCAGTACATGCTACACGACAATGCAATTCTTTCACCCGGTTATCCCGCACGTGCCCGGGCGTTCCCGGTCATAACCGGACGGCCGGTCACACCCGCTTGTGCCCGGTTATAGGCCGTAAATCTCTACGCCAATATCGGCTGCGCAGCCTGCTAGTTAATTGAGCCGAACTTTTACGTTGCAGGAGTGACATAGTTTTCTATTCTAGTTTGATTCTATAGTTGCACTGTTTACAAACATTCGTATGGGCTAGCCATTAAATTTAAATTTCAATCATTTATTACGGATTATGTTGGCATAATAAGATCTTAAAGCTAGGTACAGTTAAAACATGAGGTCTGTTGAGCATAGCAATTAGAAATTTCTTAAAACTAGAAATATAAAATGTCAAATACGGAGTTTTTTTTCTCCTATTAGGTTCGAAAGTGCTCTCGATTCTGAATAGAAAAAACCAGATTATATAAAAAAAAATCGAGTGTAGACCTTTCCCGGGCCATCCGTTCAATTTGTAATAAAATACACGTACAGAACGTAAAGAAGTCTACGTCAACTTCTGACGGACCCGTTATGTATCACCTGGAGCAACCACCTATCCAAAACACGCCCATAAATATGCAAAACAACAACACATCATATATTTAAATAATATTCATGCTCACAGTAACATAGTGCCGACAGGGAAAAAAGAGACAAGTCCCCAAAAGGCCGTGCGTGTTGTCACTGTACTTTATCGGCTAAGCTGAAACAAAACGTGGGATAAATGTACTTCCTTTATGCAGTAGGGTGACAATGCGTACGCAAATATAGGACAAATGCAGCTCGGTTTTGGTGGGGCATAGTTTATCGTGTACATTTCTGCGTTGGTTTTAAAATTTTTGGACTGTATATTCTGAATGTCAGTTGTTTTGTCCGCATTATCCGTTGCCGGGCCACAAAGCTAGCATTTTTCATGAACGGGGTAGCGCATTAATAATGCAAGTGATATATTTAGGATATGTTTTTAATTAAAGTCTAAAATACAGTATAATTTTCTTAGTCATTGAGATTACTTTAATATTACAATGAAACTGTTGAAAGTTCGCTTACAACTGAATACAACATTTCATCATTTTATATTTGGTAGATCTATAGGTACATATATACAACTGAGTATGAGGTGGCGTGAATTTTTATATTTCTTATAAAAAACGATCAATGACTTTTACGATTGGTCTGAGATAAATAACATATTCTAACAATTAGTAGTATCAATAGTGGTTCTGCGTACTGATTGGTTGCGTGTTAATACTAGTAATACTAAACTTATATGCGAAAGTCTCTGTCTACCTGTATATCCCATACATTTTCACGCTTAAATCGCTGAACTGATATGAAATTTGGTATGCTGATAGTTTCATCCCGGGGAAGGACATAGAATGCTGTTTACTTTCTCTCTTCATCACTTAAGAGGATGAAATGGAGGTGGAAGTATGTATGGAGGTACGATATAAGCGAGTTTCACACGGACGAAGTCGCGGGCAACAGCTACCTAATATCATCATCATCATCATAATCGTATCAGCCGAAAGACGTCCACTGCTGGACATAGGCCTCCCCCAAAGAGTGCCGCAATGACCGGTCCTACGACACCCGCATCCAGCGGACTCCCGCGACCTTCACCAGGTCATCAGCCTACCTAATATACGTGGACTTTAAACGTATCGCGGCGAATCTTGACAGCAGGCAGCAATTTTACGTTTTAAGGTTATAAATTATACGGAGATGACAGCTGTCATAGGGATCAAGGTTCGCCGCGATATGTATAGGAATTGCACAAACAGATACAATATCCAAGAGAGTGTAAATACTTAAGAGTCCGCAGTAAGCTCGGCCGAATTTCACCTTCCCATACAAACGTAGTTACGCTCTCATTTTAAAACTACGTGGTGGATTGTAACGAAACTTTGCATATATAATGACATGCGGTATAATCGATCTATAATTATATATCTATGTCTGTAATTAGTTTATGTAGCTTCAGATACCATAGTAAAAAAAATACAGCGAATTTAAGTTTTTCATACAAAATTTGTTTATACACTGGAACCATATAAACTAATTACAGACATAGATATACCTCATTTCAATGTATATTCAAAGTTTCGCCACAATCCAACACGTAGTTTTAAAATGAGAGCGTAACTACGTTTGTATGGGAAGGTGAAATTCGGCCGAGCTTACTGCGGACTCTTAAAATGTAAACAAGAAGGAACGGGCTTCGAGGAACGAATACATAGTGAAGTGTACCCAGGAATTTACGCGCCGCTCACCTCGGATCCTAGATACTGGGAACTTCACGTAAGTTAGTCTTGGAGTATATTCTTATACTTTACGGTCTCAAGGGAAATGTCTAAGACTGTACTTATCTACACAACAGACAGGTTCAGAAATCTTTGAATTGATACTGGTTCAATAAGGGACGTGGTGACAAAGTAGAGTAGACATTGTTTGTACCTTGTTAATGAATCTATCTATACAAACAAACACTAAAAGGGGTAAAATTTGTGAATGTGTAGCTTAGCGAGTTTGTATCGTAACTTTATGAATAGTGAGTAATCTCCAGACTTAGGTACTTATTCGATTTCGAATCGTTCGTTCACTTGTTTTAAGAATGGTCCTTCGGTATGAATACAAACGCAGCTAGTCGGACAGCTTGTTAAAAAAAAACTAAATGTGCATAGCGCACAGGTTTAACTCTAATAAGGAAAAAATCTTTCCCAGAAAATCTAAGACGGTAGGACCACATCTCCAAACAATTATCACGAAAAAGCAACCATAATCATTTTTTTTTAATTCTACTTGGTAACCAAAGATTAATACAATACGTTCTTAGAATATTATGTTACTCTCTAACTTGCTTAGATGAAGCAGCTTAAGGTATACATTGAAATTATTTTCTGTCAGACAGCTTTCAAAACTGCTTCTACAATTTGAATCTTCTGTGATAGATATTACAGTCAGTAGTTGAACGGATAATTTCGGCACAAGACGGTCAACTCAAATGATCTCAAGAACTACCTGGATAAAATTACTAAGCGGCGCGTCAACAAAAAACTCGGCATTTTCCTTGTCATTCTTTACCTGATTTGATTTAATAATAACATTACTAAGTTGAATGCTGGGTTTATGGACGGAGTGAGGTGGGTATTATGTATCCTCTCTTTTTATTGTAAAATCACTAAGAATCTTTTGAAGCTCGAAATCTATAATTTCTACTTAATTATTACGTTCATCTATCTTGTACCTACTACAATGATTATTACGTTCATGTTGTTCTGTGTTAATTTCATATACTTAAATGAGCTGTGCAATATAAAGTATACTTATGTATAACTTCGGTTGTTTTACTTACTACCTACTTTTGTATTTTGTAACATAGGTCAGTTTTTACAATCTTTATATTATTAACTTGACCTGTTGGTATGTAAGTATACTGCGTGGAACGGAACGATGTACTTTCCCGCAAGAGGGGGATTATTGAGCGCTAGTAGGTACGTCACATTTTCCAGATAAACTATTTTTTTTGACGTGCGTCCCTCTTGCGGGAAAGTCCATCGTTCCGTTCCACGCAGTATAAGTATGTAAGTTGTCCGTCAAAATTTGCAATCCATTTTTCAATCACTTGCCGTTATCCGATTGAGCTGAAATTTTGGATATTAGTATAGTTGGATGAAAATTCAATATTATGGTACAATCGAGCTGATCTGATCATGGAGACCGAAGGTGGCTATAGGAATTCAGTATTTAATCGATGTAACCCCGTTGAGTTTGGGCTCGTTTGAATTGTCTCAATGAGTAGTTGATGATGGTATACAGTTCTCTGTATGTACGTCTGTACAGTCGACAATAAAATCTTGTACCAAAAATGTAATTTTTAACAGAAACTTATTTCGTTATCAATAACCCCAATTTGAGTGACCGGAAATCTGATTTTGAGTTCGACTCTGCTTGAATCGGTTTAGATAAGTATGGTCTCCAAAATACTACAAATTGTGTTTTCATTACACAAAAGCCATCACACTTGTACCTAGTAGTCCCCAAAATAACCAAATGTAACTGCTTAGCACACATTATAAATTTACTAGCTTCCGCCCGCAACTTCGTCCGCGTGAACCCGGGATAAAAACTATCCTATATTTTATTCCAGGCTATAAACTATCTTTGTGCAAAATTTCATTCAAATCGGTTCAGCCGTTTAGGCGTGATTGAGTAACAAACATCCAAACATCTAAACTTTCGCATTTATAATATTAGTAGGATAAAATAATAAAAAACCTAAACTGCTACCAAATAACACGCAGCGGACCTAAAAGGGACTAAAATGCACCGCGGTATTCCCGACTCATAAAAACTATCCAAACAAACAGCTGACAGTCTACATAATAAAACGCATCTGTTCCAATCTTTTCAAATCTCAACCTTATGATGTTGAATACAGGGTTTTTTTTTATATCATTGTTGACTTAGAAACGAGCTTTGAAAAGAAACCACTGCCTTCTGTGTAGAAAACTTCATTATGTGTATACCCTAACCTAAAACAGTGCAAAAAGCAGTTGACAGTGAAGCCGAAACAGCTACTGTTGTAGCAAAAAAGACCCTATTTCGCAAGAATATGGATTTTGCGTTCGTGCGTGCGTATTGTGAGATAGTAGTAGGTATTGAGTGGGTAAAGGAATTCAATATCTTATTATATCATATAATCTGACATATTTCATACTAGCTTCTGCCCGCGACTTCGTACGCGTATAAATTATGGCGAGGCAAGCGAGCCCTCACGGACACATACTATCCCGTGTAGGTGAGTCGCGAGGCGAGGTAAGTCCCGTAGGTGAGTGGCGAGGCAAGCGAGGCCAAAGGCCGTGCTTTTCATTGGAATGAAAGACTCGAAGCATTCCTTCAGAAAACGCTCTAAATGCGCCCCCATGGACGGACACTCATTATCTCCCTGTGTCCCTGAGGGCGAGCCCCCACATACATTTACTATCCCCGGGGTCTTGCAAGCGAAACCCCAGGCCAAAGTTCCGAAGGTGAGCGGCGAGGCAAGCAAGGCTTTTTCGTTGGAATGAAAGGATTGAGCCCTTCGAAACCCTTCTGAGAGCGGTCTCAATGCGAGCAATGACCTAATGACACTCATTATCTTCCGGTGTCTTGCAAGCGAAACTTGAGGGCCGAAATCCTGAAGGTAAACAGGGAGGCAAGCGAAGAAGAAGCGAAGCGAAGGCTGAGGTTTTCGTAGAAATGAAAGACCCAATAATAGAAAGTCACGGAAGTTTTTTACATAAAAAAACTCAATTCTCCGCGGAACGGAATACCGTATTGTCCAAATTTTGTACTCACATCTTTGACGTTGGTGAACTATGTAATCTAATCATAATCTAGTTTTATCTCTTTCTCCGATACCCAAAGGTTGTCTGGAAGAGATCGCTCTTCAGCGATAAGACCGCCTGTTGTCTACCTCTACCTACATGTTATTGTATTGTTTTTCTTTTTAACTGCTTTGTTTGTGTGAGGTGTGCAATAAAGAGTATTTGTATTGTATTGTATTGTATGATAATTCGAGATAAGTATTGAACTCAACCTATCAAATAACTTTAGATGACCTCTGATTTTATAGCAAATATAGGAAGGCAGAGATCAAGGTTACTGGTTTTTCAATATCAACAGCGTCGTCGTCAGTGACTGAAGTTCCAATATAATTAGGTCTAATGTCTAACAGTTACTATCGGTGGAGGTATCAAACTGTTTTGGTTAATATATATAGGTATATAGTCTTTAGCCGCCTAGCACTATTTTACCTCCGGTGTTTTTTCACGTTTTACCTAGATTTTGCTAAAAGTTTGAATAGGATTATTTTTAAATTCTAGTAAAGTATATGCTTGCCAATTTTCAAGTCTAGCTCACAGGTTCAAGCAGTTTCCATACAAAGTTCAACCCCAGTTTTTGACCCCTTTACTCCCTTATCTTTATAATTTTTTAGCCTACAATTCGGCCGAGGATTTTTTCAACAGATTAGTAAAGTTTGCATCAAAATCCGTTCAGCCGTTTTCACGTGATGCTGGGTCACATAAACAGACAAAAATTCTAAAAACTTTTGGAACGTGTTTTATTATCGATTGTATGTATCCCCAGCCAACTTTTTATTATAAGTATGTATAGATTTTGTTAGATACTTCATTAAGCACTTCTAATATTCGTATTTTTTTGTGATGTTATATCGTTTTTATAAAATGATTGGATATTTTTATAGCATAATAGCAGTTTGAATAAAGTGAAACAGCCGGTGTAGAAGTAATTCGAATTTGAATGCTTTTAGTGTTTATTGAACTGTAGTAGAATTTAGAATATAAATATAACGGCTTTATGGATGTTAGAATACAGATAAATTATGATATACCTAAACGTTTCGAATAAATAAAACAGATAATACGTACTAGAGCTGACATTGGAAATGACAGTTACCTATTCTACGGAGAATAGTCTGTATTTAAATACAAAAAAGTCAAAATATGACGGTTGATTATGTAGGAAAATAAAATATTGCAATGCCCTGCGGGCTTAAGGTGGTTGCCCTTTTAGGGTTCCGGAGCCAAAATGGCAAATACGGAACCCTTGTAGTTTCGCCATGTGCGTCCTTCTTTCCGTTTGCGGCGCAGTAGCTCAGTGACCCTTTTTAAGAAAGCTGTAATTCGGCATGGGTATATAAATCAATCACGCCGACAAAATGGTAGAATCCATTTTTTTAAGATATCTCCCATACACGTAAAGTGGGGATGTCATTTTTTTCTCGTTAAACCGATGGGGTGTCGTTGAATAGCGTGTTCAAAAATATTATGAGTTTCTACAAACCATTTTCCAACTTAGTGGTCCATTTGTGTAATGGGCTTTAAAGCCCAAATTTTTGTTGGAGTCATGGACCCCCTGCCGGCTGAATGGCTGCTAGGTACTCGAATGCGAAAAAAACATGGCAGTAGTGCCTACTTATACTCGTAGGTATATAATGAATTCAAAAGGAAAACTCACGGCTAAGGAGACATTACTAGTTACGGAATAATAGTCGACAAACTTAAAATATACTTGAAAAGGCCAACTTTCGTACAAATTCGGCCGACGCAACCGCACCATTTACTTGGCGCGTATCGATGTAACAAATACAGACAGGCTACTACGGAACCTTAAACTGCGCGTGGCCTGACAAGCACGGCCGGTTTATGTCACTTATCGTTGTGGAAAATCCCTCACTCGCATACGCATACATATACCGTCATACTTGTCAGAAAATGACGGATGTCTTATCGACAGCGATAAGTGATAAAATGTCACCTATGCTACACCCACTGAGTTTATTTTTATATGCTCTTCTATTTGCTTAAACGTTGGATACAACACTATTAACCAAAATGTGTTTTCTCTATATCGCAACCAACACAATATTTTAGTGACAGATAAAGTCAAACTAATTTTCATGACGTTGTAGCTATAACACGATTGATGAACGTTTCTGAATAGACATATCTACGACTAGTACGATCGTAACGGACGACTTAACTTTTCAGCTTCGATGTTTGAATTTCATGTTTAGCTCTTTGTTCTAATTCCAAAACACTTCGTGACAAAAGCACCTGCCTTGCAAACGCAGCGTTGTCAAAGGACCTTGAATCAAATGGCGCGCATTAGGTTTGGAAATGGACGCCGATTGTAAATCAATTGATTGTAATGCATACATTTCAATACTAAGCTCCGCCGCGCTCTTTGAAGATGTGGTCATTATGGTGATATGTTAGTTTCCTGTCATTTTATATTACTTATAATGAAGATGCCCTTACATCCAATATTTGACAGCTGTCATGTCATCCCAGTACAATTTATGTCATCATATTGGTACGATAGATGTCAATGCTGTCTTACATTTATTGTACCGGGATGACGGACATGACGGTTGTCAAATATCGGAAATCTAGTTATAAGGTACACGATATTTTTAGAATAGAATAATGGAGATAATTTAAACTCTATAATTGATAATGATACTACATTCGGATCATTTACTAAGTATTTTTAAGCCACACAAAACAGATATCATTAATGAGCGTTTCTCAAAAAAATGCCACTACTGGACTGTGTATCTTAAACTAGCTACCCACGCGGCTCTGCCCGCGTAATACATACAGCCCAGGTGGATCCACGGGATGAAATGTAGCCCATTTCCATTCAATCTACTCCACATATGTATTTTATTTTATTTGATGTGTAGTTTCGGAGAATCACCCGTACATAACAACTTACAAAACTAAAAAACTTACATTTCACAAACTTTGCCTTTTTTGTTATTGGTACATATCGTATTGGAGTACAGGATCTTATTAGAAAACATAGAAACTAAGATGTAAAAAGGATTTTTTTACCTCATAAGGACTAAAAGAGTTCTAGAATTAAGCCTGAAAGGTACATCATAGAAAAATGCATTCCATTTAAACTTCATTGGATAATCCAAGGAAGTCTTAAACATAACTTAAATAAAGAGCAAGTTATACAAAGAATATCATATGAAACAAAACACAATAAAGCCCCGAGAATAGGTATTTTCTTGCAGAACAAGCTTGTCCCACATGCACACAATGCATACATTATCGGCGTTTTATCGTCGCCTTCCAGACCTTGTGCAGTAAGCGAAGGATTACCAACAGGTTTGCGTGCATTGCCAATATGCTGTTGTGAAAAGGACTGCTTATACCTTTTACAGAGTGCTTTTATTGTTCAATAGTATTTACTTGATTATTGATGTTCTTGTCGATAACTTGTATTATAAAAAGGTACTTATGTAAGTTTGTGTGTATGTATGATGTCTCCATTACGACACATAGGTATACTAGCTACCGCCCGCGACTTCGTCTGCGTGGACCCGGGATAAAAGCTATCCCATATTTGAATCCAGGCTACAAACTATTTTCGTGCAAAATTTCATCCAAATCGGTTGAGCCGTTTAAGCATGATTGAGTAACAAACATCCAAACTTTCGCATTTATAATATTAGTAGGATTATGATTTCAGAAATTCTGTCTCTAAATAAAGTATTAGAATAGAGATTGCTACCACCGACTGGCACAACTTTGATCGTTAAGTCTTAACACTGATTGACGTAGGTATATTACAGCAACGCCAGTATTAGTTCACAACAGATTTCAGCATTGTTTATCTGAAACAACAATAATGGTGCCACATATTATAGCAGTTTCGAAATGAATCAAAGTATAAATAAAATAGCCCCATTTTTCTAAAGTCACTCATACCTACTTAGTATAAATATCTCCTTAATAACGGAGTACCGTTATCAAATGTCTACGATCAGTATGTAGGTTACCAATAACAGAATCGTGTAAAACACATTTCATTCGGCACAACATACTGACATTACCATGTCTATATACTGCGTGGAACGGAACGATGGACTTTCCCGCAAGAGGGGGATTATTGAGCGCTAGTACGTCACATTTTCCAGATAAACAATTTTTTTTGACGCGATTTTTTTTTTACATTTGTATGGAGCTCGTCGCTCCAGTCGGCCAACGCTCCATACAAAGGTAAAAAAAAAATCGCGTCAAAAAAAATAGTTTATCTGGAAAATGTGACGTACTAGCGCTCAATAATCCCCCTCTTGCGGGAAAGTCCATCGTTCCGTTCCACGCTGTATATATGTATATATATATGAAACAGCAGTATACGTTAAGGCCAATATGGACCAATTTTCTGTTTTTAAAAGTGCTCGCAGATGTGTCAAACTGTATGTGAAGTCCAAAAAAACAGCTCTTCTTGGTAAAAGTATTTTCAGGATGGCACCTACAATATACAATAGATTGCCAAGAAATATAACTAAGTTAGAAGAATTGGTAGCGTTCAAAAAAAGCTTGTTTGCATTTCTTGTTAAAAAAGCCTACTATTCACTAAAGGAATACTTGACAGATGAAGAATTGTAACAATTGACGCATGCTCCATCTTGACTTAAAATATTTGCCTACCCCTTTTGGGAATAAAGGCGTGGATGTACGTATGTATGTATGTATGTATGTATGTATGCTCTTACTTACGTACAATGCGTTACGTAGTCGACCTGCAGCCAGCGAACGAAAATACCATAGAAGGCGAGCACCTTACACATTTCTACACAAGCACGTGCCTTAAAACCCGGTATGCGCATCTTGGAACAAAACGGCTGCCTGGCATCGTTTAGACACCCCGCCCCCAACCCCGCATAATGGCAATGGCACCCATTCTGTGGGGCCGTTTTGCGGCGCTACTTAGACTCCTATGGTTTTTTCGTTCGCTGCCCCGAGCACTTAAAGACTTGATAATATCGAGCGATATCGTTTAAATTTTCTGAAATGTAATTTTGTGTCGGATACTTTTGGTAAATAAAAACTCCATCCCGTCACAGCGTCTTTATTAAACGAATGGTCGATTGGTCGTTCAAGGTAAATAAGCACACATGTTTCGCAACAACACCGCCTTTGTTTGCGATCCCTTATCACCAGTTATCGACGGTTATCGGTCTTTTACCTGTAGCCGGCCGATACGGAAAAACTGGTCAACGAGTGTGAATAAATAATGAATGGTAGAAAAATGTACAACATACATACTTACATATATATTCACGCTCATTTCCCGGAGGGGTAGGCAGAGATCACGGATTCCACTTGCTATACGATCTTGACAAACCTTCATTCACTTGATGACATTCTTCATACATTCTCGTCGGTTTAGAGTACTCTTGACCGGAAGTCAAAACTTACAACATCCTTTACGTCACACCTGGCCATAATGCGAGTTTTACTGCACGCTGCGCGTACGGTAAAACTCGCATTGTGGCCAGGTGAAGACGTAAAATTGTGTACTCACCACGGGCGGTAATTCGTAAAGCCCCAGAACGCAGGTGTTTTTGGCCCGAACCGAAGGTGAGGCCATTGCCATTTACGAATTCACCGCCCTAGGTACGTAATGTCCTATTATAATCAACTCATCCAAACAATTCCCGATGACTTATCAATTAGTAATCCCACAATCTAGGATTATAAAACAAAGTCAGTTCCCGCTGTCTGTCCCTATCTATGTATGCTTAGATCTTTAAAACTACGCAATGGATTTTGATGCGGTTTTTTTTAATAGATGAACTGATTCAAGAGTAAGGTTTATATGTATGATATAGTACCCGTGCGAAGCCGGGGCGGGTCGCTAGTAATGTTATATTATAATTTATTAAAAATTATAATTTCTAGAAAAACTGTACTCAACGGCTATTACATATTTTACTTGATTCAGGCAGTGAGGCTCACACTCAACTATCGGCAATTATGTGATGACATAAATCTATGACTAAAGACTGATTAAGGCTGCACCAAAAAGTTAAACATATATATATATTGCTGTTTTAGATTTTGTATGCATGGGGTGAGCTAATAAACGTATTAACTGATGACCATGAGGGCACTTTCGGATGCAAGTGGACTCTGTCTCTGCTCTTGAATTTTTTCACACCTTTCTGACAAGTATGTCATAACTTCCGAGTTTGACTGTAAGTCCACAAACATCAAACACTTTGCATAAACACTGAAATACCCTGCCATACAAAGCGCCTTTATCAAGTCGCTCCAAATAAAAAGGGTGTTCACATTAACGTCATCTAGTTCTATTTTATACTCTTTACGTCATTTCGTCGCCGAGATACGTGCTGTTCGTGGTATGCCTTTCTTTATCTAATGTCGATAACGCTTTGAAAGTGCCGCCGACGGGGAACGAATCGTTTTTTATTCCGACCACATTGTGAGAAAGCTTTGGGGTTACGTGTACTATTTTTGTCGCAAGGGAGGAAAGTCGTTATTGCACTTAGTGTACCGGGTTCACAGTTTTTTTCTGTGGTGGAATACACATCAAAAGATTAATTTCAGCTTTCAGGAGACGTCTGATTTACGGGAGGAATGCTCTTTTTTATGACGACTTACCATGTTGGTTGTGAGGATATCCCCAAAGATGGAGGTACACTTTAAGTACACCAAATGTCAAAAATTAATCTGATAATTGATTTGCACAAAAAAGTGACCGAAGCTATTTTGAAAACAAAAACTGTGCAGCATCAGTTTTCAGTCTTTTTAAGACAAAGTATTCGAGTTTTAAAGCATAACAAATACTGCTATCCTAATAAACAATTCGTTTCATTGTTATCTGGCTACTAAAACCGTGTTGCACCTTTGAGCGACATCTTCAAAATAGGCGCTGTTTAAGCTCTCAAGTATAATATTTTAGTTTTCATTTAGTTAGTTATATTTTAATTACAGAATGTATTACTACAAAGCGTCCAAGAATATATAGGTACTACTTTATTCATTCATTTCATGTGCTGACATGAATCTTTTTCTAAATAAGATTTTTCAGCCATTTTCTATAGCCAAAGCAAAACTAATCAAGACTAGAACATAAAGAAATAAATTTCCTTTCCCAAAGAAATTGCCTTTGAGTTAGCGAAACTAGCAATTTAGCGTACTAGTTCGTTTTTCTATTTAGTGAAGCATTCACTATTATGAATAACATTGTTATTAAATCTGTGAACCTTGCAATTAGAGAAAAAATAAGTTTATTCAGTAAAAGAGCTTAATTGAAAACTTTGAAACGAATGAAATAGAAACAGTTATTACTGAACCTACTGTCTTTCGATCCAAGATCGACATTTGAAAGGATTTTGCTTATAAATGTTCGTCTGAATGATTTGAAACACCATAATTTAACAAAGAATTTTTTTGCCGATTCAGGTTTTTTAAAAAAACGGTCTCACGAGTTCTAAAACAGAGTATAAGTATGTTCTAATCTTAGTGATTATTTGGGCTAAAGCTACGTTTCCATGCTACTGACATAGCTTTATATACAACGTGTTTTTTTAACCATCTTAGAGCCGAAGCCCACTTATGGCCGTTTCCAATAATCAACCCACCGATAGTTTTCCTTACCAACAGTTACATTTTGACACATTTTCTACGGGTAATCTGTCAAAATGTAACTGCCGGTAAGGTAAACTATTGGTGGATTGATTATTGGAACCGGCCGTTAAAGTATCCAAAACGTACTAATCAATAGTGAAAGAAAAAAATATTGGTTATGTTTTTAGTAATAAAAGGTAATTAAGTTTGTAAAATCTTGTATGGCGCGCGGTGCGAAGTTCATTCACCCGGTTAGAGTTCGTATCTATCTACATAAGATGGCGACTAGCGGTCACTGCGGTCACTCGGCTGGATGATCAAAATTAATACAAAAAAACACAATATTAATACATGAAAAATAAATATATATGTATATATTTTTAAGTTCTTTGTAATGTAGACATTAACTGGGCTTCGGCTCTAAGATGGTTAAAAAAACACCGTGTATAGCTTAGCTGATCTATATGAAACTATACTTACCGTAGTACTCTGATTGCGTTACTTTTCGAAGGAGCGTTAAGGCATCTTAACAGTAATTTTCCCATACAAAAATAAACATTTAGATAAACCTAACTTACAAAACGTTACGCAATCGACCAGCTGGTAGCTGTAAAATATGAGAAGCTTCATTTTGGTGTACAAAATCCTAATAACACTTTTTTCTTATGCAATGCTAAGTGGGCCAGGAATGCGTAGAAGTCAGACTCACAAACATGTGGATATCATAATCGACAGTTGTTGCCTCACTAGTGTCCACAAAACAAGCTTAAGGCGGATGTCACACTGCGCCGCATCTCCGGACGGAGGTGCGGAGCTGCATACAAATTTCGCCGGACGGAGGTGCGGTGCAGTCTGTCGTACCACACGGAATTTATATACAAACTGCGGTACCTGCATACAGCGAGCTCCGCATCTCCGTCCGGAGATGCGGCGCAGTGTGACATCCACCTAAAACTAGAGTAGTCAGTTCCCTTTAAAAAAACACCAACTCTCTCCTCCTCAGTCGTACACTCTTGGCAGAGTTGTCGTGGTTGTTCCGATGGCGTACGAGGTTAAGGGTATACGCGTGTACCTATGGTTAATCTTCGTATGTCATTATTATGTATGTTAGGAAACACCTAAAACTCTGTTAGTAAGCATTAAGAGTAATAGTTACACTGCGTTCTCATTTTAAAACTACGTTTCGGATTGTAACGAAACTTTGCATGTACTCGTAAATGAGGTATATGTAATTAGTTTATGTAAATTTTAAATTAAAGGAAAAATTGAAAAATTTAATGCTCCGATCCGGATTCGAACCGGCGACCACAGGCATTCATGGCCCGTCGCTACTAACCAACTGAGCTATCGGAACAATCAGTCTCGGCCACTAAATCTTTCAATCAGTTCCTTCCTACAACGCCTTAGGGAGGCGTGTAGCGACATCTACCAGAAGACTTAGGCTTCTTAACGGCACCGACGTCTCAAATTATATCGAGAAATCGTCAGTAACGATGCGCCACCCCATACTTGCTTGTGGTCGCCGGTTCGAATCCGGCTCGGAGCATTCAATTTTTCAATTTTTCCTTTAATTTAAAATTTGTAATTTCATTAGCAGCGTTAATGCTTAATACAAAATTAATTTAGTTTATGTAGCTTCAGATACCATAGTAAAAAAATACAGCGAATTTAAGTTTTTCATACAAAACTTGTTTTTCCTGTATTCGCTTGTTTTATAAACTATTAGAACCATATATACTTATTACAGACATAGATATACCTCATGTCATTGTATATGCGAAGTTTCGTCATAATCCAACACTTAGTTTTAAAATGGGAGGGTGGAATTCGCCCGAGCTTAGTGCAGACTTAAGTTTGTAGGGAAATACAGACTAGTGACGTCACGACTTTCTATGATCACGTCCGTTTATTCATCATCATCATCATCATCGTATCAGCCGAAAGACGTCCACTGCTGAACATAGGCCTCCCCCAAAGAGTGCCAAAGTGACCGGTCCCGCGCCACCCGCATCCAGCGGAATCCTGTGACCTTTACAAGGTCATCAGTCCACCTTGTCGCTGGTGTACCTACGCGGCGTCTTTTCGATCTTAATGTATTTACTAATCTTTAAAATAGCGCATATAATTTGGAGTGTTATGTTCTATCCGAGCATTATCATGAACTTAGTTTAGTGATAATGTAGAAAAAAGTTTGTACTGTATTGGGATACAACACGTTTGTCTCAAATTGACCCCCGTGTATATCTCAATGCACCCGGAACACCGAGTTCCGTACCGTTTAGCGTGGACATGCCAAGTCGTTATGGCAACTTATTGCCGCGTCGTTCCTTTTCATTTCTAGTTTTACGAGTACGAGGCTGCTGTTCTGCTGGACACTTTTTCAGCTTTATATACGTGATACAGAAATATGGCCGCGTGCGTTTTAGCTGTGTATGACGTTATTATTTGCAAACCTTTTAATTCTCGCGGAGAAACCCTGGGAAGAAAGTCTGGGTTATGTGGTATTTCTACCCACTAAAAACTCCACGTCAGCCGCCATCTGCGCTAAGTAATTCGGAGGACTCTAGAATCTCAGGTTGAACGCACTGGAGCTCTCCTTGCGCTTTGCCTTTGTGGGCCCATTCCGGACATACTGGTCGCCTTCTCTGGGGTACATAGCCTAGCGCTGTGGCCCCCGCACAAACCATAGCAATACAATATACAGAGCAATACTATATAGTACCGTGATGGAAACATTGCCAGGTATTGGGCAATGTTTCCCTCACGGTACTCTTTATACATCAGATTACCATACAGGTTCTCGACTGGCTATGAACAGCTTTAGTCTATGTCAAGATTGATTTTATTTTGTTGTTTGAATGACGTTGTTGCCAAATGTACATTTGGCTTCGAGGATTTGTGGAAACAATTTGGTTTTTTATAGAGCTCACTCAATAACTCATATTCACAGAAATTAGAAGACGAATTGGTTTCAAATATAGTAAAAAAAAAAACACCCCTAATTTGTACTACTTAATCGATATTTTTCACACAGAACTTTGGCATGAAAGGCCATTTCAGCCCAATTATAATGAAAACCGCCAGATGCAGTGTTTATTGTCATAAAATCCTAACCGCACACGATTCTTATAGTGAATTAGTGACATACGGTGTTATGTCTATGGAAGCCAGTGCAGCCGTTTGCAATGATTACTCGGCAAAGAACAATAGGTACTTATGCTTTTATGGGCTTCCCTGATTAAGTGTACCTATTGAGTGCGTTAGAGTAGGTTCACAAAACCGGGGGAAATGTTTTAGTCTAAATAAACGAGCGTTATTGCCATTACGGTTGAGTTTATGGTAAAATTGGTCGTTCATGGTAAGTTTTATTAGTTACTCATGTTCTAGAAAAATGTTGAGATATTTTTACTAAACCGGACTTAATCCCACCATGTTTCGCATCATCTGTGTTCACGCGACAGTTGTCCCATGAACATAGATTTTGCGACACATCCTCATGATATAAAAAATAAGTAAATTATACGCGATTACGTCCCGTTTAGTAAAAAAAGTGTGAGTATCGTGAAAGTTTAAATCAATGTGAACAACGTGAAGTTTAAAACAATTTTCAAACGTATCAATGTAGCCAATAATATGGATTTAATTATGAAATAAAGATTCTAATATAATTTATTATAATTAATATTTTTTAGTTCAAAGAAAAAGTTTACAAAAGACACAATCATCCTCCTAGCGTTTTTCTCGGATGTGGCCTAAAAGAGCCCGGGGTCCGCTGGCAACATAATCCCAATTTGGGCGTAGGCACTAGTTTTTCACTTTCCAACGCAGAGGAAAAATTAGACCTTAGTGGGATTAGACCAGTTTCCTCACGACAAGACTCAATTCTGGTACAATTTGATTACTGTTATATGCAAGCATAAATCATTTATTCATCTAGTCGGCGACTCGGCGTATCCCGACGGAAGAATAATCGATGGAATGAATAAATCTGCCCACGCGCAGCTACCGGGCATATTAATCATACCTATTATATTATTATTCATATCGACGTAACTAGGTGAAGTGGCGTTTGTTATAAATAATAAATAAATGCTGTCTAGCTTGGTAACGTTTATTTTATGGGCGACGTAAACGGTTTCTTTGTACTAAGTTCATTGTAACGGTAACCGTGCGAGTTAGACAGTAAATCAAATCTGGAACTTTCTAGAGAGGTAGAGTGCAGCGGAATAGTTGAAGCAATAACGCGTAATATCATGACCGAGCGGCAATCGGATGGCGCGCGGTATTTGAGCTCCCGAAGCGTTGTGGAACCGCCCTGTGCAGTGTTGGGCGTAATTAATTACTTTTTGTAATTTAATTACAAATTACACAATTATTAATTCAATTACGTTAATTAAATTGAATGTAATTAAAATTTCATGTAATTGAAATTACTTTGTAATTTGTAATTGTAATTACATTTATTTGTAAATTAAATTACTAAATTACTTTAAGTCAACTTTTTTTATAAACAATGAGAAGCATACGTGTTTACTTGGTCTGATTGCAATGATGTAATAATCAAAACAATAAATGTGTGTTCCTATATTTATATTTATCCGTGTAAACCGTATTCTTAGCTCCGCCGGGCTTAAGAACACGTGCATACGTTTCGGCGTTTAATACGGATACCGGGAGCTCTAATTTGTATTGGTGCCACAAAACTAATACTGTTGTTAGGTTAGACCGTACAGATATAAAAATGAAAAATTAGTTGCATACAACACGTATCATTTTTTTTTCATTTCAAGCTAAACCTTGCAAAGCTCTTCGAAAACAAAGTTATTACGCTCATACACTCTTTACAACTTTGGGGCTCCGCTTACATATCAGCTAACATATTTCGGAAATGAATATAATAAGCTGAGCGTCATGCCTCATGAAGGAAACAGATACCTAAAATTAACTGGCAAAGCTAGGAATGCTGACTGTCCAAAGAAATTGTGAATGTTACAAAATAGACTAAAACACCACACTTACACACACACACCACCTTGCCTATGACTGTCACATCTAAGTCCTAATTTTAATAAAATAAAACTTCTTTTTGCCTTTTACATAAAAAAACACTTCACTCAAGCATGCCATGCCATGCACCTATCCGGCTTTCGTTTCACCGATCGTTTATTTTATTCAAAAAATAAGTGATCAAAAATATTCTATAGAACAAAAGTAATTTGTAATTTAATAAGTAATTAATTGCAAAATGTAATTAATAATTACATTAATAATTACATTTTGTAATTGTAATTGAAACTTATAATTACAATTTCATTTTCCCTGTAATTGTAATTCGTAATTGCAATTACTTTTTGTAATTGTAATTATTAATTAGTAATTCAATTACGTTTTGCCCAACACTGGCCCTGTGCAACCCGGACTGACCCAACTTGGACTGGGGCGAAAATTGGAGGGGGGGGGGGGGGGGGGGGGGGGGGGTGAAACAATAAATGTCGCCAGGTATTCGATTTAAACAGCATTTCATTATATAAACAGCGTGCAGCCCTTTCTGGTACTTTTTCATACATTTTTTCTATTACCACCTCAGTCCAAGTCTAGAGCAGTTCAACTGGGGAGGTACCTTCACCGACCTTCTTAATACTACTTCTTCTTTAACTACATATGTGGTGCTGTGTTCCTGGTGGTGAGTAAGGTTGCCAGACCTCCCTGGGATGAGCTCCGATGAGATTGAGAGACCAGAGGGGTAACCACGCAATGTTTCAAACGCGCGTAAGGACAATTCAACTGTCATTATTCCATATAAAAACTGTCATTTAGATCCACCTGACGCGTCTCGCGCGATCTAACTGACAACACAGCAAATCCTTAAGTCAATAAGGGTTGCGGAGTTCCTTTAAATCTGAATGTATGGAAAGTATGACAAGTCCACCGTGTGGTTGTGATTCATCTGAACTGGATAGGTCTCTCAATGGAACAAATGTAAAAAAGATGGATTAATTTAAAACGCCAACCGTTAATCAATTTCCTGCAATGGGAACAAAACTTTTTTACAGTCCGATTTATAGGCCAAGCTAACCGACTAATTAAAGAAACTTGCCACCAGCCTATCCCCTTACAAAGCGGTTAATTTTATCTTTAGTGCGCGATAAATTTAACACATTATCGACAAAGCGATACTTTTATCGGGTCTTTACTTAAACGGCCGTTTGTTGAGGAATTTAGTGGATATTTATCGGAAAATAGCCGTAATGTGGGTATCCGAGCCTTTTGGGGATTACGAAAACCTTTAGGTACTTATCGATTATAACCTCAAAAATAATCGGCTTAACATGTGTGAGTAGTTTTTAGTTTCAAGCGAGTAATATTGACATCCAAAGTTTTTTTTAATCGTTAGTTCTTTAGGTGGGTAATATTTACGTCTAGAGATATTTTTGATTGTTATATCCTTCGTATGGAACACTCAAAGAAAAGAACGAGCGTTGCAATTTTATTACCATTTCTAAGGTAATAATAAAAATAGTTACCGAATGGCTCCCACAAGATGGCTTCCGAGGTAAAGGCAACCCGAAAAGGAGATAGAACACTAGCACAAGATCGAAACGAGAGGCGGAAAAAGGCAAGTAAAAAAAAAAATTGGGCTTAATATATTCGGAATAAGCGCACTAAAGTCACACTTTACCCACAGTATAAATAGGTAACTGCAGCATCAGCGCTTGTTCAATAAAAGCTTGTTGTAACAAAAATAAAGAGAAGCCTTACTCCAGCCCCGCTCGAAATGCCCTACGTTAATACAGAAATATTAACTTTTACGTCCTTGTGCGCGAATGTCTCGAATATCGTACATATTGGACCCCTATTCTCGTCTGTACGCGTCTCACGCACGATTCCTAACGACGTTTACCGAATAACCGCCAATTTATCTGAAAGAGTTGCCCGCTCATCAATTATTGATTCCGTAAATTCTTTTGATTGCGAGCTTCGTATGAGGTGTAATTTATGCGTTTAGTGTATTGAATTCGGGATTTTGTTGATTGATTCCAATATGAGAGATTTAGGTACTTTATGCTATCATATAACTCACATAGTGCACTATCTTAAATGTTTCTTATTAAAGGTTTATTAAAGTGTCCTGTCGGGAAAACGATAGTAAATTATTTTTATCAAACACATTGTTGAACGATAAACGTTGATAATTTGACATGTTCAAACCATAATACAGGGACTTTTTAGGGTGGTTTGCTCCCACGTTGCACTAAACCGTATGTTATTGTAAGCGGTGTGTAAAATATGATTGTATGGAAAGCTTGACAAGTTTCCAAGTTTGTGCACGCCCTTAAAATTGTTGCAAAATGTGGATTTATGAACCATTTCCATAAATCCAAGTCACGTCCTTTAATTGAACCGTCAACGAACCCACAAGTTAAATATTAATAGCATGTCCATATCCATTTTCACAGGGATGTGCTCAGTCACCGCTAAGAAATTGGTCTACGGTTCAAAAGTGGTAGACCACTTTCTTGGATATCTACAGTATCTACATGTTCTACAAATTCATCCCAATGTCATTGCAATACCATTTTTCCGCTCTCCTACCCCCGAAGTCACGCAAAACCCGATCCCGTTCGTAACCCGACCCAGCCTCGTCTCAACATCTCTTCTTACTAGTAGTCTCCAATATATGTTGACCTGCAAATCAGAACACCTGTAAGTAATGTAAGGTCAGGCGTATACTGGTGGGGTAGTGGAGGGTTTTAAAGTATAGTGAATATTTTGCGGTGAAACTCGAGCGGGTCGGTGAACAATGGAGATTGAGTTAGGCCGGACAGTCTCAGATAGCCTATGCGTCATGTGCTCTCACTATTATCACGCTTATGCCGTTCTTGATATTCAGAAAGTACTATTCAATCGCATAGTTACAGGTGCAGTAGGCACTGGTTGGAGTTTAACGGCGGCGCCATACGCGGGAGTGAGAGATCGGGTCGTGGCCTCTCACTCCGACGAATGGCACAGCGCTGCAGCTGCAGCCGCCACCCCAAGTAGTGGCCAAGCCGTTAAACCGCTGTCTAAGCCGTTTGCCGCAGCTAGTTCCATCACGACGAAACGAGTCGACCTCTTCAGACGCCTGCCCTCCGCTACCCTCCCGTCCCTTTATCGTCCCCCCCCCCTGTCTCGTCGCTGGCGCAGTCTCAGTTAAGCGCTCGACCTACATAAGTGGGAGCAAGACTACTTCGGCAATATGTATATACATATTGCCGAAGTAGTCACACACATAAAAACAAACATAAAAAGCAACACACTCAAAAACTGTACCTCTTTATAATATGATAACATCGGCTGTAAATACTCCAACGTCAATTAAATTCCTATACTAGCTTTTAATATTGTCGTTGCCATTTTTAATTTCCTTCCATGACATCTTCTAATGTACATTTTGCAAACAAATAGGGTGTCGGCGCCACTGCGTCGCATGTCTGTGTACCTATTCACAACGCTTGCCACCAACTCATCAGACGTGTTAGAGTAACCAGTATAATCTGACCTATGATTAAGCGTGGTTGTTATAAATTCTAATGTGATTAGTGCGGGTGAGTGGTGAGGTGAGGCGAGCATGATTTGCATCAGAACTGGTTTTACCGGTTTGGTGACGTGGTTTAATTTTTAAGTTGATGGAATACTTTGAAATCAACCAGCTTGTGACCATTGAGATACATTGGTGAATTATGACTTACGAGCTTTGAGATAAGTACCACGCACACCGCTCTGCTACCTCACATAGCTCTGTGGATACTCACCCTTATCTACAGTAAGTAGGCCTAAAACGCCTCCTGGTGATTTATCTTACAGAGGCGAAACACGTGTCAGGGATTTTTAGTATTTGCTTGACTGTATTCACTGCACATTCACTACAAAAAATATTTACAAGAGAATAGAAATTTCAACTTAACAATATGGCCGCGGTGTCATATATCGCTCCAATAAAATAACACTATGTGTCACATTCATATCCACTACGCCACCGTAGGCGCGAATAGACAAATCGATTATGCCTCCATAGCGAGGGTGGTATTCGCAAAGATTACCGAAACTGCACAACCAAACCAGTGTGAGCCTGATCTCTGAATGCACCTATTTGATCGAGAGCTAGAGCATGGCGGGATGTCATCTTGCTCATATTTGGAGCAGCTCAACTGGGAAAGTACCTCCACTTTACAGAAGACGCAGCCGTAATAACACTAATCTGACTAAATACATATTATAAATGCGAAAGTTTAGATGTTCAGATGTTTGTTACTCAATCACGCTTCAATATACTCAACCGATTAAGATGAAATTTTGCACGAATATAGTTTATAGCGTTGATTAAAATATAGGATAGTTTTTATCCCGGGTCCACGCAGACGAAGTCGCGGGCGAAAGTTAGTACCTACTATGTGTTGTGTTCCTGTTAGGAGGCGAGGCACCAGAGCTTCCAAGGATGCACCGGGCTTAGAGTGAGCATTGTCGCCCACAACACAATGAATCCTCATATCAATATGGTCGGCAGTACGCTTGTGACTGGAGCGTTCACAGGGTGTCTGCTTACCACCAGGCAGACCTGAAGCGTATTTGCCATCGTTGTAGTAAAATAAGGTCCTAAGATCAATTTATCCTGGGTATGATGCGTAGTATGGTATGCCAAGGCGGGTTGTGAATGATATAGCAAGCGTTAGGCAACTGTTTGTGAGTAAACAATTGAAAGGCGATACGTTGACACATACACATATGTAACTAACCATTCAAATGTCGCCCTTAATGAGTTGACCTAAGGTCCTGTCACTATTGTGATATTAATGGATAGTGAGTTATTGCTGCACTTTAATGACAAAGATCTTTTTGTTTACAATGTGTTTATAATGGCGGTTTCAGTTTACTGTTGCTTTCGTAACTGAACAATGGTTATGGAGTTTGATAAAGAGTTATTGAATATGGTAGCCTGAGACTTGCGATTGCTAAGATACTCTTTGAAGCTTCTTGGAAGCATGGAATTTAATCTATTTTTATTAAATCTCTGCTTCTGCGTCACTAGACCCCGACAAGATGGACTGATGACCTGGTAAAGGTCGCTGGAGTCCGCTGGATGCGGGTGGCAGGACTGGTCACTTTGGCACTCTTTGGGGGAGGCTGATGTCCGGCAGTGGACGTCTTTCGGCTGATATGATAATGAAAATGATGATGTTCAATGTCAAAAAATTCTTCACCGGCCTCTCACCTCAATCCTCAATTACACACGGTGACAAACAATCATACGTTTCGTTTGTTAGTAATCTATACTTCTATACTAATATTATAAAGAGGAAGTGTCTTTGACTACCATAGCTTTGTAAGTTTGTTTATAATGTAATGGGTAATCTCCGGAACCGCTTATACTTTCACCTGCGTCTAGAATGGACTTTCTGGACTGTCATAGGCTATTTTTATCCCGTGGGATTGCCTGCGTTCTTGGCAATGCGTGGACGAAGTCGCGAGGGCAGCTGGTAGGTATATAATACTATCCATAGAAATATTGCTTGATACCGTACTAATCGAAATAGTTTAAAACTGTGATTTTATGGTTTTTAATCAACGAAAATTGAGGTTAGTTTTCATCTTTAACCTTCTTATCCTCAGTGTGTTAGAAATCCAATTTCTAACGATTTTCCTAAGAACCCGTCATGCTCCCTCCTGGCTAACGGGACTTAATAACAAGGAACAGTTGATTAACTACATTAATGGCCACGCGACAATGAACTGTAACGTTATATTTACCAACATGAAAGCTTTGACCTGTTTCTCATACTCTAATAACTCACATAATACACGTGTCGGAGATAACAATTATGAGTACTATAAACATACTTACATCAATATTGATAGTAACATATGCTCGCTCCATTCATGAAGCGATACGCGCTTGGCAGTGAATGTAATGAGAAACACCCAAGTTATATTGATGGTAAACACCGATTTCACTGGGTGAAAGTCATTTGTGTAGGATATAGTCACGAATTAACAATACAATACAATACAAATATTCTTTATTGCTCACCAGACATAGAAGAGAATAGAAAAATAGAGGTAAGCAAAAACATAAACAATGGTAGACAACAGGCGGTCTTATCGCTAAAGAGCGATCTCTTCCAGACAACCTTTGTATGGTGGAGACGATGCAAGAAAGGATATGATTTAACAAAGTCAATTAACATAGTATATATAAAGTTGTATACATGGACTTACGTCAGTATTTCCAAATGAGGTCGGCAGAGCAAATAAAACTAAATTTTCAGTGCCGTTCAGTATCTAGAATTGATGGGCTTGAGCCCAGTTAGACAAATAAATAAATATAAGGGGACAATTTTACACAATTCCAACTAGCCCCGTAGTAAGCTCAATAAGGTTTGTGTTATGGGAATTAGCTATAAATACTTATATAAATAGGAAAAATCCAAGACACGGCAACAATAACATTCCTGCTCATCACAAATATTTGCCTTTACCGGGATTCGAACACATGAGCTTCAGCTTCGTAAGCAGCGTAAGGCGGTATAGTCCAGTCAATGAACTGACAACTTGTATGGAAAAAATGACAATTTTGGAAATAATTTATAATAGCTCATGTTTCATGTGTAACTGATATATTATCAATTAAATAGTTACCCAGCGACAAATTTTCAGACATTAAAAAAATGATAAATTAACTAGCTTCTGAAAAGTCAGAAAAAATATTAATAAATATTTTTGTCTTTATTTTGGTTCATTTATATTTGCTCTATAATATTCAAGATAAATCGTACAAAAAAAGACAATGCATGCTTCATTTAAATCTACATAATTACTTCCGGGTGGAAAGTTTGCCGGATTCTTGAATAAATCATCTTAGAACAACATTTTAAAACGAAATCAACAAAAAAAAACGCTATTATAAACTAATGTTTTTCAAAACCGTATTTTGCCTGGAGTAGTAGGCTAACGTGTCCTCATTTTACTAGAGATTGGGCTCGACCCTTACCCCTTGATTAGTGAGGGGGAGCCCTTGATTAATTAATGCATGTACAGTCATGGTCATACGAGTATAGTTAGTAGCAGCCTTGGTAGACAAATATTTCGGTACACGTCTTTATTACAGTAAGAATAAGGGTGTGTTACGAAATATTTGGCTACCCTGGCTGCTACTAACTATATGACGCTGACTGTACTTACTGATTGTTTTCGTCCTTGCTTTAACCACCCAGCATATTAAGAGTCCGCAGTAAGCTCGGCCGAGTTTTACCTTCCCATACAAACGTAGTTACGCTCTCATTTTAAAACTACGTGTTGGATTGTGACGAAACTTTGCATATACATTGACATGAAGTATATCTATGTCTGTAATTAGTTTATATGGTTCCAATATATAAAACAAACGAAATACGGCAAAAACGAGTTTTGTATGAAAAACTGAAATTTGCCGTATTTTTTTACTATGGTATCTGAAGCTACATAAACTAATTACAGACATAGATATACCTCATGTCATTGTATATGCAAAGTTTCGTTACAACCCAAAACATTATAAAATGAGAGCGTAACTACGTTTACGTCATACCTAGCCATAATGCGAGTTTTACTGCACGCTGCGCGTACGGTAAAACTCGCATTGTGGCCAGGTGAAGACGTAAAATTGTGTACTTACCACGGGCGGTAATTCATAAAGCCCCAGGTCACAAACACCTGCGATCTGGGCCATTCACGAATTCACCGCCCTAGGTACGTAATGTACTATTGTATGGAGAATCGAGCTTACTGCGGACTTAAGACACTATGTATACCCAAAGGTCAGAGATAATAGTTCGACTGCATTGTAAACATGGATGGTTTGTTGTATGTATGTATGTAGGTATGTGTGAGCCAGGTCAAGCATGCCGCAATGACAGTGCAATAAGGTCGTCCATCTGCACCGCCGCGACTCGAGCGCTTTACATCCATTATCCGGAGACGGGAGTGACAGGGGTGGGAAGAAAATGAGGGAGATGCATTAATCATGTAAAATTATTATTAACAGCTTGCAAGACATTTCATGGGCGTGTGTTCAGGGGTTGTACAGTTAGCGTCATATAGAGTAGCCAAATATTTCGTAACAAACCCTTATTCTTACAGTAATAAAGACGTGTACCGAAATATTTGGCTACATTGGCTGCTACTTACTATATGACACTGACTGTACCTTGTTTTACCGATAATTGTTCTATCGAATCGAATGTATGTTTCGCTGACTTTTCATTTCATCGAAAACCATTTTTTTTTCAGAACAGTAACCTTTTCAGGGATGTTATAAAACAAACCTAACCTAACGGATTCTACAGAATCACCTTGTAGCTGTACCTAAAAAGTAAACGGTTTCTGAGTAACAGAAATTCGATGAAACGACAATTCGGCGAAACCATGCAAACGTTTGTCGGTGAAATAAGGAGACACCGTATTCAGGGCTTATTCGGAACGTATCGCAATCATCAAATTTTACGTCCCAACTATACCGTTTGTCTGAATTTAATTTCGGCAAACTGCCCCGCCACGTCATAAAGTACTAATTATCATGCAGAAGCGGTACTGAGAGAGAGGTTTGCAGTACTGAGGGCCTACCACGAAACGAAAACGAACTTCGTTCGTGTATCTCTCTCTCTCGCTGTCGCTCGAATTAGCAAGTGCGACAGAGACGGAGATACACGATTTACACGAACGAATTTCGTTTTCGTTTCGCGGTAGGTCATCTGGATTCGTACCGCCCTGCGTCCGCGCATCCCGCGCTAGTCAGGACTATAATATAATTGTAGGCGGGCAGTAAATAAATAGTACTGAGTTGACTGCCAGTTTTCACTGACAACAGACTGCTTCCTGACACCTTACCGCCTCCGCACTGACTAATCGGAAAATCGCCTTAGAAACGAATATGAACGTGTGTTGTGCTCGGGTTGCCGTTTAAATGGCCGTAAAATTTGCGGATATTTTGAATTTTGCATCATATTCCCTTAGGTATAGCATAAAGGAAATTATTTATGGATATAGGGATAAGTTCGCCGTTATACTTTGATCTTGTGTGACATGTATAAGCCTAAATCTGTTATTGTGTACAATACATTTTCTTTTCCCAAAAGAACTAACCATAATCGTTTTCATGATTTAAAAAAAAAACATCGCATAGAGCCCTGTAGGTTAGGTTAGGTTTACTTTATAACAATCGTGAAAAATATACGGTTTCAAAAAAAATGGCGTACTTTTTGGTAAATAAAACATCTCTTTGAAGTAATACAAAATCATCTCCCCTTTTCCATTCCCCGTGGCTCTGAAATGCGGATTGAACGGTACGCAAATGACAATACGATTCCATCGTACTGGAATTGCATGGAAATATATAAAGAGCTCTATAAGATGAAACATATATGTATATGACACATATAACTCGGTTAGACATAAATAAATATTTGCGAGCAATCTTACACAAATGGACCTAGTCCCAAACTAAGCAAAGCTTGTACCATGGGTTTTAGACAACGACCATCATCATCATATCAGCCGAAAGGCGTCCACTGCTGGACATGGGCCTCCCCCAAAGAGTGCCACAATGACCGGTCCTGCGCCACCCGCATCCAGCGGACTCCCGCGACCTTTATCAGGTCATCAGTCCACCTTGTGGGGGCCTACCCACGCTGCGCCTTCCGGTACGTGGTCGCCACTCGAGAACCTTTCCGCCCAAGACGACGATACACATACTTAGGGTTACCTTTGTTTTACCAAAATTTTTTTGACAAATTATCATTTCCCAGAAAAAAAACGTAGAATTTCATTTGCCAAATAATTGTTTGCCAAATTAACATTTTACAAATAATTCTTTGGCAAACCTAATGTTTGGCATGTTCATGTTTAAGCAATATCTCGTTTACCAACTAGTACTTTGATCAAATTTCCTTCAGTCAAATATGTCAGTTGGCATAATATGTTTTAACCAAAACAAAATAAGACAAATGATTTGTATCGTCAAGATTTAATTTACCATTTCTATTCCGTCGGTTAATCAGCAGAGGAACTCTTCAATGATAAATCATTTGCATCTTTATTTCAATGGTGTATAAGATACACAATAAAATAACAACTTTTTTTGTTATGTGGGTAGGGAGTACAAATTAATTTGTGTAGAGGTCGCTATTCTAACCTAACCGCAAGCGTGTCGACGGTGCCTATTTCCGCTCAAAGGGACGCAAGCTAATCCTAACCTAACCTACCAAATGATATAATTGTTACGATCGCATGTTTTTTGCTCCGGGGGCTTCGCCCCCGGAGCCCCCTCCTTGCCCCCCCCGTTCCCCGTACTTTGGCTGCCCTCACCTAATTTACCACCCTTGCTTACCGACCTACCTAACCGTGCATTTTTTATTTAAGGGACCGTGCCGTTTGATTAAATTCGATTTTTTTTCTATTTATAGTTTGCCATATCATTAATTTGACTAAATGTTTATTGTCTAATGTTTTTTTGCCTTATTAAAGCATTTGCTAAAAGACCAAATGTCATAATGTAATTTTTCGTAGTAATATTTTGCTGAATGATAATTACACGTAATGAAAATATTCGTATTAAAATTGTGCCAAAGTTTGCATTGGCAAACAAAATAGTTGTTAAACTTTGTTTGGGAAATGAAATTTGACCAAAATAAATTTGGTAAAACAACAGGATCCCACATACTTAATAGATAAATAAATACTTACATAGAAAATATCCACGACTCAGAAACATTTGCTCATCACACGAATAAATGCCCTTACCGGAATTCGAACCCGGACCTCCAGCTTTGTAGGTGTCACTACCAACTAGGCTAAACCGATTGTCAACATCATTTACAACTGATTTCTAGGTATAAAAAGTTAATCAAATCAAATCAAAAATATTTATTTCGGACAACTTGATCCATTTTTTGTTAGAAATTACACTAATAGGGTTAATAAAATAATACAAAATAAAATTAAAATTAAAAGCGGAGCGTTGGGGCGGCGACAGACGCGTGCAGCTGCGCATGCCGCCACACCAGCGGCGAATCCCAGCGCTGGGCTAGAAAGAAAGAAAGAAAGAAAGAAAATCATTTATTGTTAACCATGTACAATTAGGTCTTAATAAAAGGTATGTGAGTAACAATGGCAACCCTTTTCGGGCATACAATATTAATAAAGTTACAACGGTAACTAAGTAGAGTCTGGTCAAGGACTGACTTTATTTAAACTGAAAGTATTCTTTTAAATCATAAAATACATTTTGTGTCAACCATCGCTTCAGGTGGCGCTTAAATTGATGTCCGCTCAACATTTTTAGGCTAATGGGTAGATGGTTGAATACTTTGATTGCGGTGATAAAGGTGCTCCTGTAATAGGTTGAGTTTCTGATCGCCGGCAGTGATATGTTGTATTTATATTGTGATCGTAAATTGTCACGCTGATCTGAACAGAAATTAAAATTATATTTATGGTTGATAACAAATGAACATAGCTCTAAGATGTATAGTCCAGTTAAGGTAAGAAATTTATTTTCCTTAAAAATATTTCTAACAGACTCAGTATTATATAGACGGTATATAATGCGGAGACATTTTTTTTGCAAAATGAATGTTGTTTCTAGCGTACTCAAGATGTTGTTTGAGCTGCCGCGGCTGCGGTTGAGGAGCGAGGTACTACGTTTTCTCATGATAGCGTAAAAGAAGTCTATCTGAGCATCAGCGAATGCCGTCAAGTATGCTTAGGTATCATGGCCGCTCCACACAAGGGGCCATCCTGACCCATCATACAGGACGCGGCTATGCGGTAGAACGAGTCTTAAATGTCTTACTCCCTTTAACGCATAGTTGCGTCCTGTATGACGGGTCAGGATGGCCCATTGTGTGGAGCGGCCATCAAAATATATGTAACACACAGGCGCACATATCGGGTGAATATTAACTCTAGATCTGTCTTTCATAAAACTTTCCACACCAACCAAAAACCGAAAATGTCGACTTGCGACTCTCAATTGCTCAAAGGTTAGAACTTTGATCTATTGTACGATCTACGTACGGTGCTGTCTGAAGATCAGCGCTGTAGGTGTCTGTCTGACACCTTGGCATAATGCTGAGACAGCGACCGATTCACTGCCGCGAAGACACACACATTATATGTCAATTGTATTGTATTTGTACTCCCTTTGTCTCTGTGTGTCTTTTGTGTAGTGAATAAATGTCTTCTTTCTTTCTTTCTTTCTATTGTGTGACATGTATTTACCTGTTATGCACTGAGAAAAATGGATTGAAGACGACGTAATAAAATATTATGCAAACATTCGAAAATACGCTGCTTGCCACTAATAAAACAGTGCGCAACACTTTAAATAGTGACACGAATCTAAATCTATTCTGCATGAAACAAATGCGATTAGATATCTAATGGCTCCTCTACATGATGGCCCATCCTATGTACACGTCAACTGAGAATCTTTTTATTAAAACATCCATTGTATTCTATATGTGAGTATATGGACATATAATATGTTTGACATGGTTCATTTTTTTTATTTTTTATAATTCGATAATGTTCAAAATTTTATTTTGACGAGATATCAATATTTATATTCCCTATTTTGACTTTATCATGAATTTTGTAATATATGTCCATATTAATGTCGCATTGTACCTGTGACATTTCATTCAATTAAATTCATTATTTGACGATCATTAAATAAATTCGTGTAAATTCGCTTAAAGTTAACTTATAATGTAACATTTTATGAAATGAAGAAATCTAAATCTATGGCCCAGCGCTATGGCCAAGCGATGGTTGAACGCCACTACACGATGGCGACATTCAGTTATGATCGCCATCCCGCCGCGCCATAAGCCATCCGACACCACTACCCTCTACACGCTGGCCCATCCTAGTGGCCCAGCAGGATGGTCCATTATGTAAAGAAGCCATAAGAGATTTCCTTTATCAATTACGAGTACGATATATGGAGTCGCGGCCTATTAATCGTTCGAATAGTTTATTCACGTAGGTAGTTTCTCATATTTTTACCGAAGTTGTTATTTTGCATGTCAAACAGAAGTTATCAAATAATGTCACTAAATCATATTCAAAGCGATTGGAATTCAGGCAAGAATGTAGGAGAGAGGTAGAGGAAGGAGGAAGTATTTTCTGCCCTATAATATATTAAATGAAACATCCTTCAATATAATAATGTTGGTATTTTCTCTGTTACAGGTAAATACGAGCTTTGCATGACTTCACAGGAACCCTGAAAGGTATTGCTTTTATGTGCCCGCTGATTTTTCCTTGGAAACGCGTTGCGAACTGACGAGGAACACTTTCGAGGTTACCAACCTTCATTTATTGGACCTTAGCGCATAAACTGACATAAATACCATAACCCAAAACTCCTCCGCTGCTGAATGTAGGTTTTTATTCCTACGTCCATTCGATTGGGCTTCTCCCATCGAGGCACTGCCAGTAGTCCTAAATGATATTTTGCAATTAAGATTTTGCACAATGCCACCCATTGTGAATACTTAATCTACAACAAACACGAAGACTTCTTTGAATAAATTGCCTTATACTTTCCAACGAACCCGTTTTCCATTCCAAAAACCTAATCTTGATCCGTTCGCAATCAGCCATACAAACGCCATAATATCTTCGGCAAACAAACAGTTCTTTCACCGAAGTCGCTCGTGGCCGCGTGCTATTCACAAAACATTTTTCCTCGACTACGCATGGGTTCCTGGTATTACTTGATCCCCAGATTTCTAACAACTGTCCTCAATCGTAGGTCAGGCGGGTTCTGGTCTGCTTGTAGCAAAGTGTCGCTGTGAATCACAGCCCAGTCCATTTAGAGCCATACCGATAATGAGTTGTCAAAACAAGGGTCCCGCTCTACCATGCTAAATTTGCATAGTCAATAACCCTTACGCATAAAGCTTTAAGGTTCAGTTTTGCGTCGGCTAGTGTAAAAGCAAGTTACCCAATTTGATGCTGAAGTTCACTCGCGAAAGTTCGGTTTTTGCTTCGGATCTGTTTAGTTTTACGCAAATCCGGTAATTAGTGCGTACGCACTGGGAATTTTTAATTGCATTGTGGAATTGAAATTCTGTCCGGAAAAGGAATTGGTCTTACTCGAAGAGTAGATGGATAATGTACATTTGGCTGTAGCAAACTATGAGAAAGTAGGTGACGGAACGTCTCATTATTGTAGAAATGTATTTTAAGACGGAGCATGTAACTTTCAAACCCGTATTTAACTTGCTTTCTTAAGAGTTCTCCTCATTTACAAAAGGAATTTCTGTGGAAAATGTTATGCTGTATCCGCCAAGAAGTTAGTTGTCTACAATCTACTTATGCGTTCATGTTCTTACAATTTAGTTCCTTAGGAGTGAGGCGGAGATTAGTTTTAATTTGTTTAGGTTATGTAAGGCATTAATATGAGGCTCGTATACATTTGCATGAAGACCGAGTGGTTTCATATAGGTATTTGAGTAGGTAATATACTTATAAGAATTCATTCAGTTGCCAGCTTTGGTTTAGTCAGCATCACAGGATGTATGCGATATGCAAGATTGCGATTTTATACACTATACACAATATCATACTAATATTATGAATGTCAAGGTGAATGTTGGTTAATCAATCACGCATAATCGGCTTGAGGGATCTAGATGAAATTTTGTACAAATATAATGTATAACCTAGACCAAAACATAGTATACTTTTTGTTGGAGATGGAAGTTGATACGGGAGGTCACGTGGACGAAGTCGTGGTATAGATCTAATCAACATAGAAATAGGAATTTATTTACGAACTGCTTACACCCCGCTCGTCTACTGTCATTATTTCCCTGTCGCAATTGTCTAATCTGAACTAAATGGTGTATGAGATTAGGAAATTGGAAAACAGAGCCGCTTAAACAACCGAGCGAAAACGTCACAAACCTCTGCCCATTATTCAACTGAAGATGAAAGTCTCCGTTACCGATACCAAATGAAAGGGTTGAAATAAAGGATCCGATTAATCGGGGGCATAATTTCCTCCCAGTGATGGATGGGTGATGTTGATGTCGATCGCAGGCTAACTGGTTGCTTAATGACGCGAACTTACCCGCCGTGCAGCACTATAGGTATAGCTTATACGGAAATATGTGAAAATGAGATTTTAACTACCTTTAGTAGGGTTGAAAGTTCATAAAAAAACCTTTTGCTATAGGGCCTTTATGATAGGATATTTTTTTTGTCATTATTAAGTAGTCGCTTATTAGGCAAGTATTTTAATAATGACGTTTACCGTACAATATTTATTTATGTCATTTTTTTGACCTAAATATGACTACTTATTAAGGTTATATAAAAATAATAATGGTGTTTGTAGGGAGAAACGAGTACCTACGAATATTATTGTGAACTCTTCATTAATTGAGCGATAGCCGTAAGCAATTCACATGTTATATCAATAAAGCTTACAGCAGTAACAATATGCACACATTCATTAAATAATTACTGTTAAAATTCACAATGGAAACCCGTTTGACTCTCAAACGAAGTCCAGTATGCCTCGGATCCTGAAAATTTCTCGAATGTTCGGTCCGTTCCAGAATCGAAATCGCGTCAACAAACCATCGCAATCTCTCTATTTGCCGAAGCCGTCACCGCTAACAACGGGGGCAAACACTGAAAATGTTGCCAGCAATAATTGCGACGCGATTATTCGATTATTCAATTTGACGTTTCGCAATCAGCGGGCACAAACGAGCAAACAAGCGTAATCAAACATACCTGAATCGATTATCAACTCGATTCCACCATCGCTATAACTGGACTGAATTAAATTTCATTTGGCTGCCGGAATGAAAATGAGTTTCATGTTCTGATTCGATTTTCGAATTGTTGTAATAGTTCGGATTTTGCATGTTAAAACAGTATAACGCCGGGAAGTTTTCGATAGTCGAATTTGTTGATTTTTACCTGCATGCCGATAGGGCTGGCAATTCGTTGTGTATGTAAAACATTTATGGGAGGCGGTTGCGAACACATTGTGGATATACATCTTATAGTCTCTATTGTGTGTTTGAACTGCACTTGCAAATGACACGACACATGCAACTCCTAATTATATTACCAAATGAAATAATGATACAAAACAAAAACTAAAACTGTGATCCGAAATTGCCTATAGAACAAATAAGTAGACATAGGCACAAAATCATTGACTTTAAGAGCTGTCAATTACTATAATTTCAGATTGCGCCCTCTAAGGCATTATGTGATGCTGTTGTTATTTATCGCTTGGAGTTGCACATGGACATTCTTATCAGATAATAACTCAAAATCTGTTAGTAGCAGCCCAATTAGAGATTGGACTAGATCTCTAATTGGGCGCAGTAATGTACTACAGGTAATTTGGATTTTAATACTAATTGAAGTACATCACTGCAGAGGCCGGGAAAATAGGGATTGTCAGCCAAGTAAATATTAGGGATACGAGGCTGGCAATCCCTTTTACACTGAGGTATATACAGTTCTTTACTCAAACATGAAATTAAATTAAAAATAACTCCAAACTCTTTTCAAATGGCTGAACGCTGTGACGTCATCGAAAGATTTTATATTGAAACAAAAGAAGATCGCCTTGCAAGCTAGGCTTCCAATTTTGTATACAATTTTATTACGGATCTCTCGTATCGCTCGCCTATAACGTGATACTGCGAAGCCTACTACAGAACATAATTGCATGTTTGAGAAAAATATTTTCCTATAACTGTAATCGATCTAATTAACTGACATCCCGATACCGATATTCATGCTAAAATTTAATTAAAAAGTACCTATTAAAGTGCATTGTCCGAATCCCTACCGCAGCGGGCCACAATGACATAGCTCTGCAGAATTTTAAAGGTACATATGCCCTTTTTCGATAGGGTACAGAACTAGGCTATCGGCCCAATTCCCATCCCGCATTCAAGCTGGTGTAGCAGTTTTCGCCTTTTTTCCATTTAAGATTTAAGCAAAACAACTGGAACAGCCAATGGACGCTTCTGTAAAACTGGTAAAACGGTTTCGTTTTAATGGAAAGAAAGGCATTTTTTTTAATTATGCGTTGTTTTGTTTTCTGTCTTAAAATAAAGTTTCTGTGTTTCTTTCTGCCATTGTAATTGGAAATTAGTTTTCATACTCGAAGCGTTCAGTCAGTAATGTGAACTCTTTAGAATGTAGTTATCATAAAGAGCATGTTATAATTATAACGTTTGTTTCATCGAATGAATGCGTCGCCAAATTTTCATTTCATCGTAAGCATTTTTTTCATAAACAGTAAACTTGTCAGGATTGTTATAAAATAAACCTAACCTAATGGGATCCAAAAAATACGTTTCAGCTATACCTACTTAAAAAGTTAACGGTTTCCGAGAATGAAAATTCGGCGAAACAATGCATTCGATAAAACGTTTGTCGGTAAAATAGAGAACTCCCATCATAAATATACCTCCCACTGCTGGGCTCATGCAAAACTCTTCTCCGAGATTAGAGGGAATAGGCAATAAAATTAGGCATTGGCGCCCATACTGGCCCAGTACAGGGTTCAATTTCTTATGATTTTTTCTTTCACCGAAAAGCCAATGGCAAATATCTTGTATGGTCGCTTTAAAGGTATACGCTCATAGGTTCGTGATTTTGGAACGGCTTTCCAAATATGAATATTTAATTTTTGACACCAACCGGTTGAAAACACTAAATAATAAGATTATGGTTCTGTCAGGACTGTAGGGTCAACCGGTTGGTATCAAAAACGAAATATTAGATGGTATGCCAACTATAGAAGGAAATACTTGAAATCTAGTAATACAATGTAGTAAGCACAACCAGTTGTTAATTTTGATGGCCCCGCCATATTTCCCTAAGCACAGTCGAGTACAAAAATAAATAAACTAAACTTAATTACAATTTACAGGCTATCCCTACGAGAGCCATAGCATAGATCGGCAACATTTTATAGGTCCATAGAATATTTTGAGTGCATTAAAACGGGAAGACGGGTCGGTCCCCGAGGACTCTCGATTACCATCGCTGTCTCTGGCTTGTCTTTATGTATGAGAGATTACACAGACTGGCTGCTTAATGGGTTTCGGGGAAAGTTAATCAGCCCTGAACGCGGGGGCTTGTGATTGTACGGATTTTGGAAATGCAATTAGCCTTATGAAACTGTTGAAATAGAAACAAAGTAACTGTACCTATTACTTACCGATTCACTTTAAAAAATAAAAATAAAAGTAATAATTCTAGAATTAATTTTTAATTATAGTTGTTTCAGTAGTTCGGCGACTAATTTAAGTAGTAACCAAATCCAGATAAGGGCAAATATTTGTGTAATGAGCTTGAATATTTATTTGTGATGTTTTGGATGTTTCTTATGTACTTAAGGGTCATCCTACGAGCGTTCCAACCGCCGTCAGGCCCCTGCTCGCATTATTGTCAAAGTTATTGCAGATTCTTGGATCTCCTTTCTTGTTAAAAATAACTAAATATGTCAGTTTATACGATAAGGGGACTGACTGCGCGGCGGTTGGAAATCGTCTATGTCGTTTATGTATCTATATATTAAGGTGATGCCTTGATTCGAGGCGAGCACGCCCCCTAGACAGAGACACGCCTATGCCTTCCGCGCACGAGAAAAAGAGATGCAACAATCTTCGAGAATGGCTTTTTTGGACAAATTTCGATAAATTAAACTTAGTGAAGTTTTATTTATATTTCATTAAATGAGATTTTAGATGAGATAAAATACTATAGTATTAACTTGATTGTGTCGCAAAATAATGTATTGTTTGAGTAGGCTAATTAAAGAAAGGAAAAATAAAGACCCAACTTTGGAATTTTATTCTATCGAGGAAATTTTAAGCAATCATGTATCGATTAAATCAGATAAAAAATCATATACCTAGTCGAGAATCACATATCTGAAGATCAGACTTTATTGTTTCTTAATCTGGTCAGAACGGCGATTCAAAGCACGCGATAATTTCCAATTCGCCCCCTTAAAACTATTCTATCGTTGTCTAGCAGTGCTAGACTATCACCCATAACACAAACCTTATCGAGTGTACCATGGAATGCCTATCGATTAGTGTAAGATTCCCCTTATATTTATTTATTTATGTAATACTTAGTTGTTTGAAAATTGTATTATACAAAGTAATTCTTATGACTAAATCCAATGATGGTAAATCGGGACCCGATTCTTTCGAGCGCTCCAAAATTAAATCGGAGTAAAGACGATTGTAGTGTCAAAATTGTAGGCACCTACTTTCTACCGATAGAATTGAATACAAGTGGTCCCCTTTTTTTGATTTTTTTTATTGCTATTTCAAAATAGCATTTCATCGTTTTTGACAGATTTCCAGTGAAAGAGTCGAGCGCTCGAAAGTCAAAAGTCGCCCCTCTGAGCTCTGTTCAATGGCAAGCAAAACTTTCCGTCAATTGGAGCAGACACGAAAAACATACTCAACGTTCAAATCAAGCTCCGTACGGAAGTTGCTCATGAACGAATTAACGCAAGCAGTAATAGGATAATATCACGGATTACTCAATTTAAACCTGCCTTATTGGATGGTGGATACGTTAATTGTGTCTTGCTTGCAGGGTTGCTTTATTCCGGGAAGCGGTTTCGCTGTGATCGTTGTGAGTAGTTTCGCGTTGTGTTTGTGTGTGTGTGTGTGTGTGTGTGTGTGTGTGTGTGTGTGTTTTTTTATTTTTTTATTGAGTCAGGCATTACCTTGCATCGTCCATGATATGAAATGAAATGATATGAAATGAAATAATACGAATTTAAATGAAATTTATTTATGCATGTGGGAAATGGGTTACAATTTGCATTAATTGTTGCAGTAAATCTGTTGGACTCACCACACTCTACCTCTTCAGGTGTACATACATCAAATTACAATAATTACACTAATGCATTTCTATGTAAGTAAACTAAACACAAATAAATTATATATGTCAAGAAAGACTTACGAGTACACTATAAGTACCGTTAAGTATTTTTATTTTTCTCTGTGTAATTGTAATTATTTTATTTGATTGTAATATGATATGGACTAATTATAATTATTAACAATTTTGACATGTAATACTGAATGATTATGAATAAAATATTATTATGATTATGATTATGAGTAACATATACAATTAAAAGGAATCATTCAAGAAGTCATTGATATTATAATAACATTTGACGACCGGTTAGCGTAGTGGGTAGTGACGCTGCCTACGAAGCGGAAGGTCCTGGGTTCGAATCCCGGTAAGGACAAATATTTGTGTGATGAGCATGAATATTTGTTTCTGAGTCTTGGATGTTTTCTATGTATTTAAGTATTTATATCTATTAAATATATCGTCGTCTAGTACCCGTAACACAAGCCTTATTGAGCTTACTATGGGGCTAGTGCGATTTGTGTAAGATTGTCCCCTTATATTTATTTATTTTATTTATTTATTTATTTATTTATTTGTATATGAGAAAGTTTATAACTAGATTCTTAAATAAGTTTATCATATATTATAGTTGCACTGCCCACATTTTGTCTGCTTTGCCTTAAGGTTGAGTGGTAGAGAATGCTTTATAGCATTAAGTCCGCCTTTTGTACCATAAGATATTGTTTTGTGCAATAAAGATTAAATAAATTAATAAATTAATAAATATATTAAGTTACGAGGACAATATTCCTTTAAATGCTATTCCCCTAAAAAACGTGCTGATCTATCAGCGAAGATGAGATGCAATGACTTGCGTATTTTTGCATGCGATGAATGCGCCCACCATCATAACACTTATTAGTTTTGGCGCAACTATAATTGTCAAACCTTCCACACGTGCGGTCTGTGGACTGGCTTTACCAAGCGGGCGTAAGCGGTCTGCGCGTCCAGTATAATGATGCATTAGGGATGCTGTTTGGGCTTCCGCGGTATTGTAGTGCGTCGGCTATGTTCGCTGACGCTCAGACAGACTGCTTTAACGCTGTCATGGGAAAACGAAGTACCTCGCTCCTCAACCGCAGCCGCGGCCGCTCTAACAGCATCTTGAGCACGCTAGCCCAGCGCTGGGATCCACCGCTGGTGTGGCGACATGCGCATCTTGAGCACGCTAGCCCAGCGCTGGGATCCACCGCTGGTGTGGCGACATGCGCATCTTGAGCACGCTAGCCCAGCGCTGGGATCCACCGCTGGTGTGGCGACATGCGCATCTTGAGCACGCTAGCCCAGCGCTGGGATCCACCGCTGGTGTGGCGACATGCGCAGCTGCACGCGCCTGGCGCCGCTCCAACGCGCCGCTTTTAAATTGTATTATTCTATAAATACTAACCCTAGGCATAAGTTATTACTGTAATTACAAACAAAATATGGATCAAGTTGTCCGAAATGAATATTTTTGAAATTGATTTTATAATACGCATAATATACAGATCTTTCAATAAAAAAATCTTGTAAACTTTACGTTTAATATTGCGGAAAATCTTGCAAAAAAGCTCATGATTTCTGAGGACTAGAGAAGGTTCCAAATTCGAAATGACAAAAATCTGTCTGTGACTATCAAAAATCAGTACCTCTTTTTAACTTAAAAGAAGTCCTCTGGCCAGTATCTTAATGAACGTAACCAATTCGAAAATAGAACAATAAGTACTCATAGAGATTCCAAATTAGAACGGTTATTGCTTAACGGCCGGCGTTCATTTGTTTTACCGGTATGATAAATTAATAGATTAGGGCAGCTATTTCGCGCCAAGGAACACGTTGGCTTAGCCTACTAATTGCATATCTGATTAATCGTTATTACTTATTGCTGGCTTATACCGTTTATTAATTATTTTCGTTGCCCGTGCCGCATCCTACGCTCTGATTTTCTCGTCCGTTGCATGGAATTATTGCATTTTCTTTGTAACTGCTAATGAATTTGTGGTATTGTTGAGTGCAGAATCATGAACCTATCGATTTAATTCTCTTATAAATTTGTACCGAAACCTTAATCCGTACACATAAGAGCGATAGGACATATTAATGAATAAGCAGTATGCACCCAAATTTTTACAATTGACTGTACAGTTAAAAAACTCGACATTCACATTTGGTATTAAATTAATTTAATAGCGGGTTTAGGTACAACGAGCATGTTTTACTTAATCTCTCAACTTTTCGTAGTTATAAACCAGTCTGTTCGTTTATTTCACTGACTATTTTATAATTTTTGATCTGGTTCCAATTTCTTCCAGGTGACAATAGGGGTGTAGATATATTACCGGCCAAACCCGATTTTAGGACAAACTAGTTTCTCCTAGGCCGAATTAGGTCAAACCAGTTCGGTCTCCGTTAGGTACGACGACGAGCGAAGCGAGGAGGAGTGTTAGGTGTACTGCGACCCTACAGCGCGAGCCTAGCGAGTAAAGCGAGCGCGCCGCGGCAGCGGCCGGCGAAGCGCCAAAAACATTTAAAATGAGGAAGTGAAATAACACATTTTCGGTTCTGTGAGGAACTGGTTTGGCCTAGGAGAAACTAGTTTGCCCTAAAATCGGGTTTGGCCGGTAACATAAACACTAATAAATAAAATAATCAATAATTTTTAGTTAGAAGTTATGTGTCCAAAGTTTTAAGAAGGGGTATGGTCTGTCCCTTTTTCGCAAAACGCAACTTCGTATGAAACGATGACGCTTGAAGATTGTGACGTCACTAATAGACGGCAACGTGCCGTGCCCCGTCGTGTTCGGCGCCGCCGTCGACGCGGCCCCCGGCAGCCTCGCGTAACGTGACGTTACACACTTTGCGTTTTCTCTCTCTAGCAAGCAATATTAAAACGGTTGTATTTTTGTAATTTGTTGAGATATCTAAATGGGATTTTCGTCACTGGGCATATTTTTTTGCCTTCTTTCCTTTAGAGTAATAATAATTTTCGAGTCTACACCCCTGCTATTGTCATCTTACAATAACAACTCACCCTAAAATTCGTCGAAGGGTAAAAATGGTCACTGGGTATGGCTGACATTATTTTATGTGACCGACTTTTTACAAAACTGTTATTGCAATTGGAATCTTCTATCTTTGACGGTAGACTTGCTTTTTGATAGGACTACTTTGATGCAAGTCGGCCAACTCAATTAATCTCATGTACTCCCCAGGCCAAAAGTATGGAAAAAAGCGTATATGACAATAGAAAACGTTAATTTTCACACGAAAAGTTTTTATTTTAAATAAACAACAAATATAAACAACAATTTACAAAAATTCTATTCCTATTCCTATTGACTATGTGTGTTGTTTTCAATACAGACCTAAACTTTGTTTTCATTAATGTAGCTATCCGTCTTTTGCATTCAAAACTGCAGGCACACAATCTCGGCATTCTTTGATTCAATTTATCGATGGTATTTTATTCAAGATTAGCCCAGGCTGTTGACAAATTCGTCCACAATGCTGATTTTGAAGTTGGACATGATTTCCTCATCTGCCTGTGCAGCTCGTCCCACAGTAATTATGGAAACACGAAATATCAAAGAAAACAACTTTGTTTCCATACTTTTGGCCTGGCGTGTATGTCCCTCATGACTTATCAACACAAAAACGTAGAGTAAAATAGCCCATAAGGCCTACTTGCAGAATAAATAATACTTGGTCAAACAGATATTGAAAATGGGCTAGTAATTTTGCACTTGTATACGGTGTAACTAACTTTTTACAACTATAAAACCTATGAAATACGGCAAATGGCCAGACAGAACAACTTACATACTTTCTCCAAAGCTGACCTTATTGAAGTCAAAAAAATCCATCAATTCATGGAAGGATTGATCCACCGGATTTTGTTTCCAATCAATGGTGCTATTTCCATTGATTGGGGCCGAATACAGTAAATTAATCCTCTGCTAATTGTCGTCGTATCGGATTTAAAACTGCGCCTCCGATGTCGGGATTATGTATAATTTGGAGGATCATTAATCTCATTATAATCGCGTTTATGATATTTATCATTCATAATTCACCCTAGTAGGTTGAATGGAGGTAGGAATGCTGTAGAATTTATATTATAATAAAATGACGCTTCTGTTTAAAAAATTGCTCGTGATTAATAGGTGGTTTCCTTAAGTAATTAATACAGTGCAAACGTGTCTTAAATCTGTTATAGGGTACTTCCCGTTGAGCTTGTAATTATTTTTACAACACACGTACTTCTCGACTTATGTCGAAAGATCGAAAAAAAATCTTGTTCCTATTTTCTTGTTCACTTGTACATGTAGAATCGCTGTCAGTTACATTTTTACTGTTGTAATGCGACAAAAAAATACCCATCTTTGACGTCTGCACATCATTCGATCGCGTCGTTGTTCAGTCGCCATCAGATATATCAAGGTGGTTTTCCACCGGCGAGGCGAGGCGGGGCGTGGATAGGCGAGAATTGAAATTAGTATGGGACCTACTACCTATTGCACTGAGCGCGCGCGCGCGCGCGGTTGAAATAAGTAATAAGTCCCATATTAATTTCAATTCTCGCCCATCCACGCCCCGCCTCGCCTCGCCGGTGGAAAACCACCTTCAGAGCGGCCAAATTGCTCACAAATATCTGAACACGTTCCTTTCATTTACGAGTAAACTCTATACTCTCTTATACTCGAGATAGTTTGAGTTGGCCGATTTTCCTCAAAGCAAGCAACTCTACAGCCCATAGTAGAAAATTCCAATTCCAATGACAGATTTATACAAATTCGCCACAATTAAATAATCTCAACCGTACGAGTTCACACAATAACCTTATAAACTAAATTCTCACGCTCACTATACTATACATTATAACAGCATTAAACCTATCCAACTGCATAAAAATGTAAGCACCTTTTGACACGTTCCATAACCTTTCTTATGTCGTTCCAAAACAAAAGGTCGTATGTCACTATGGAACGCTTATTGAGATACGACGTTGCTTGACTTGGCTGTCGGGTACCACAGATAATGAGTGTCCGGCGCAGGCGCATTTACACGGTGCTCGCGCAGCTAATGACGATTTAGCGCTCACTTGTAGCCTTTAAGTGTCGCCAGAACGCTCAACTCTCCATGGAAACGTAGTTAGGTTCTCATTTTAAAACGACATTCACGAATAATATGAAGCTTTGTATCCACAATCGAATTCGCCATATCTTGGTCGGAAGCTAGTTTCTGTGGCTAGAAATAGAGTGTTGAACGTTTTTCATACAAAATCTAGCAAGGTAAACGTCGCTGTACTAATATATGGCACGGGCACTCTATGTCAAAGTGACATGGCTTAAATTTGAATGAAGAAAAATCGTCTTAGTTCGAATTTAACCCATATTGCTTTGACATAAAGTGCCCATGCCATATACTAGTATCTACTGCATCGAGCAGTCGGACGTATTAGTATTGCTTTTTTTTTCTATTATATTAGACCGCCTGTTGTGTACCTATACATGTTATTGTATTGTTTCTCTTTCTAACTGCTTTGTTTGTGTGAGGTGTGCAATAAAGAGTATTTGTATTGTATTATATCGTATAACTACTTGCATAATGACAGCAATTTAATTTGGACCTCATGCCAAAATGAGTTAAAAACCAGGTGTAAAAACTAGAAGATTTTTCAAAAACACAACTGCTTTTTTCAAATTTTATAGCCTAATATGTCACTCCCACGATTAAGAGGAATCCAACGACACCTAATGTCGAAATCCGTCAAACGGTTTAGGCTGCAGGGCGTGCCAAACATCGCGTCACATACATACATACGCTCGAAAAACATAACCCTCCTCTCCTTCGGCAGTCGGGTAGAAACGTAACTTACTCGTAACTATACCCCTTTTTCCTTGCACGAACCAAAAGTATTTAGTCCTGGTCATGTTGGAAAACTCCAAAACCCCCACTTAACGACATTAGCGGGTAATGTGGCCGCTCTTACCCCATTATGACACCGCCTAATAAGAGGTCGATGACCCCCTGACTGCCCGACATTTGTCAACATGTGTCACGATTTTGACGTAACGGGATGTAACGATGTAAATAGATTAATGTCATTTAAATGGATAATGACATGTTAAAAAAACCAATAGTCCTCATGGTATGATTATAGTGCCGGCAAACGAAATTGACGATTGTGGTTAAACAAGACGTGAGACATGGTTTGTAAAATCAGGCGAGGGTGTAAGGGATAGCATTATCTAGTCAGACGTCCGTTTATAATGCGAATAGTACCATAATATTTATTTAATTAGCAAAATCTGCTTGTTGCTTGCTTCACAGTCGGATGAGAGTTGTTATAAATAAGTTAATTCATTTATGCTGTGAAACTTAATAGTTTTAGTAATATTGGACACTTTCATTTATCATATTGCATTTTTTTACTCATATTTGACGTTGGAGTATCGAGATGTTCGTGATTCATCCAACCTAATATTATAAATGCGAAAGTGTGCCTGTCTGTCTGTTTTACCTCTTCACGCTTAATCCGCTGAACCGATTGAGATGAAATTTGGTATGGAGATAGTTTGAATCCCGGAAAAAGACATATGATCATTTTTATCCTTGAAATCATTCCCTAAGTGGAAGAAATGGGGCATGGAAGTTTGTATGGAGCTACGAGTTTCACGCGGACGGAGTCACGGGCAGAAGCTAGTTTTCGAAAAAAAAACAAATCAAATCAAAATCAATCTAAGCTCGGTAACATCTCTTTTTCTATTCGTAATACAGTAATAAGGTGTCATCCTCCGGGTCCTCAATAATTAGATAAGTTCCTTCAGCACAGAGACAAATTCGTTATTTTAATACAGCTCTCAGCACGAACAACAGTTCGCTTTAAGTGCGATGTATATCGCCTGGGGTGTTGTATAAAGTCTGTTTTTATATTACACGTCCTAGGTAAGTCTCGACGCTGTTGGAAGGTTAGGTGGTTGCCACAGACGAGTAGTTTGAAGCTCAGCTTTAGTGTATTATGAATAATATTTTATGATGATTGAAGAAATGTTTTAAAAAGTTTAGTACTGAGTCATGCTTTGCTTTGCATTGATATATATATGTACTAAATTATTCTAAGTATTTAGATTTCATACACAAAATTTACTTTTTTATTTATATGATTTTTTTGACTCGTTGAGATTGTCGTTCGTAAGTTGCGTTATTGAAATACTAGTTTTTAATCAATCTCAGAATATCAAAGTTCCAAATATTAGAAGGGGCAGAAGACTCGACACGGCATAGAATTAGATGAGTCGAGGTAGACGTAAGAAAATACTTGCACACTATCTACAAGAGTATTACAAATGCCAAGCTTTACCAGGATCTGACTAAGTGCATAACCGTTCTTAACATGATGGATTAAATGATGATGATGATACAAGATATTAACCAACTACCCTTTCAAAAGCAAAATATTTCAGCGCTCTAAAAACACAAAATAAACCAAAACACGCTCGCAATTCGGGAGTCAAAGTGTTGGAAAAGCGTGCCTTAACCGAAATTCCGCGTAAAACTTGAAAGGTTTTAATCACTGTGAGTGGGTCCCATCAATCTGCTTAATGCCGGGAACCTGCGATCTGTTTACCACCTGGAAGGGCGGGTACAGTATCGGTAACATAAGCAGTATGATAATACGACACTGGTGTCGGACTTGCCCCAGTACATAAAATATCACTTTCCAGCTATTAGATCCATTTGGTGCTGATGTCCTTTTTTTAACGTTGGGGAAATGCCTTTACGAGTCCCGCCCGCAGGGCAGGAAGGGCGGGTATGACGGACTAACCGCGGCCTTGGATTAAACTGCCGTCTAAAGCCCCAAAGAGTGCCAGCTCCGCCTTAAGGAAGCAGCGCCGCGGGATCACATACCGCATTCGAACGCGTGCGTTTGTTTGGTACTGGTGTCCTGACCGATTTCGGCTACACTGACCGTGTTCTAGATTAGGTGAACGATTACCAATATGACTGGAGTGGAGTAAACCCGTATAGCGGCTTCACCAAGACTGGTAAATACGGGGTGTAGACTCGAAAATTATTATTACTCCAAAAGGAAAAAAAAAAGACTAGTGACGAAAATCCCATTCAGATAGCTCAAAGAATTACGAAGCTACAACCGTTTTAATATTGCTTATTAGAGAGAGAAAACGCAAACAGTTTATGACGTCACTAACCGCGAACGTCATCGTTTCATATGAAGTTGCGTTTTGCGAAAAAGGGACAGAACATACCTCTTCTTCAAACTTTGGACACTTATAACTTCGTGATTTTTTAACCTTTTGTTGCTTTTTTCTCCGTTTGACTACTTTTTTAAAATTTCGAGAAAATACGATAAAAAATATTTTTTTATTTAGTGTCTACACCCATATTGCACCAGCGTTAACACAGCGCAGCGTGCCCCAGAGCTGTTATTCGCTACGCGCAATTGCGGCTCACCCCGCCGGTCGCCCGTCACGAAACTAGACCTCTACCTACGCTTAGTTACTACGCATCGCGGTGTCAAGATATATTTGTGGGTGAGCGTTGAGGTGAGCTTAAAACAAGTTACAGGCTAGGGGGGCAGTAATGCTAGAATGCGCTGGGTTGTGAGCGAGGGACTTGCACTATGGTGGTTGCAGTTTATATCACTTATCGCTGTTGATAAACTAAACTTTACTACTAAAATCCTTCACGTTCTGACAAGTATGCGAGTTAAGAGTCCGCAGTAAGCTCGGCCGAATTTCACCTTCCCATACAAACGTAGCTACGCTCTCATTTTAAAACTACGTGTTGGATTGTAACGAAAGTTTGCATATACAATGACATGAGGTATATCTATGTCTATAATTAGTTTATATGGTTTCAGTTTATAAAACAAACGTAATACAGCAAAAAAAGTATTGTATGAAAAACTTAAATTCGCTGTATTTTTTACTATGGTATCTGAAGCTACATAAACTAATTACAGACATAGATATACCTCATGTCATTGTATATGCAAAGTTTCGTTACTTTCCATCACGTAGTTTTAAAATGAGAGCGTAACTACGTTTGTATGGAGAATCGAGCTTACTGCGGACTCTTAAGACGGCTGGCTTATCTACAGCAATAAGTAGTGGGCGGAGTCCCTTATTTTACCGACAAACGTTTCACCGGAAGCATTATTTCGCCGAATATTAATTTCATCGATTCTTTTCTCTCGGAATCCGTAAACTTTTTAGGTGGGTGTCCAAAAGGTAATTGTGTAGAACCATTACGTTAGGTTTGTTTTTTAGCAATCTTGAAAAGATAACACTTTCTAAAAACAAAAATCGACAAAACGAAATTCGGCGAAACGTTCGGTCGATGAAACATTTGTTGGTAAAACAAGGGTGAACCGCATTAATGTTTATGTAAGTAAGCTGTATTTAAGCTCATTTGCCGGTTAGGGTGTAGCAAAGGGTAACCATGACTTTTTTGATGGTGGGATGTCATTAAGACACATATTTTTATGATTTGATCCTACAGAATGTACACATATTTTTTTATGATTCGATCCTGCAGAATATGAATCGTGTTTTATCTGAAAAAACTTTACTCTTAAATCAAAAATGGCCAACATATTAGACGTCAAAATTTTAAATAACCAGGACTTAGAAAAAAATCGTCGATGTGATGTCAAATTAACACTACTATATTATGATTGCATCTTACAGAAACGTAATTTTGAAAAATATGTTACATTAGATTGTTTTTCTAGAAACATTCTAAACTAGTATTTTCTATATAATTTTTACTTTATATAATTTTTATAATTTATGGTTAATAAATTGCTCTAAGTAATTTTCTAACTGATGATTTGAAAGTGCTTGTTCCTAGGCCTCCTAGGTTCTCTTGTGCAGGACAAATGTTGCGCACTGACTACTCAAACGCTACTGTGGCCTTACGCAAAAACGAGTGATCCATTACAGTCCAAGATCTGATAGAGATGAAACTAAACGCACAAAGCAGCGGGAACCTTGGCGTTAACCGGGTCAGGTCATAGTCAGGGAGACGGTAGTAGAAATTGCCACCACATCGGGTATTTTTAAGTGTAGGTAGTCATGAATTAATATTTTCTCTGAAAAAGTTTTTGGCAGAGCCGTCGTAGACATTCGGGCGGTTTGGCGGTGGAATAGTTTATTCAACCACATCTAGCGTGACAAAAAATTAAAAATTACTATTTAAAATGACCAAACAACTTTTGGCCAAATGTTTCATTTGACAAAAGTTTCATTTGACCTAATGCATTTATTTCTTAAATAGAAAGCTTTATAGGATTATTATAAAACAAACCTAACCTAACCTAATGACTTCAATTTGATGATATTCAAAGAATACCCGAAAATACCACTGTTTTGACGAAAAATGCATTAGGTCAAATGAAACATTTGTCAAATGATACATTTGACTAAAAGTTGTTTGGTCAAGAGCCAGGACCCCGTACTGGACACATCGTGCTCGCACTTTCGGCCATGCTTAAGCATAAACGGAGACATTTGAATAACTCATTTTAAAATGTTTACCTTTGTTTACTTCTTTAATTAACGGAAGCACAGGATAGTTTGTCGTCGGTACTGATTGCGTATTTTTTAGTAACGATCTATGCTACATTCTATTAAATAAATGTTTATATTGATTTAAACTTTCACGATTCTCACACATTGTTTATACTAAACGGGACTTAATCGCGTATAATTAACGAAGATGAAGATGATGAAATGATGCTGATACCCGCTCAAGCCAGTTGTCCCGTGACATGGATGTTGCGACACATCCGAAACGTCGGGAGACCTCAGTGAGGTAAATAAATAAGTTATTTATTTATTTATTATAATATTGATTTACATATTATACGCGATTAAGTCCCGTTTAGTATAAATAAATAAATGTTTTATTGTTACTTTAGGCCTCTGATTCGCAATTTCCCAAGCGTATTCTTGATTGATTACAAAACAGTAATAAGAATGCCGGTAAAAAATTGACTAAGCTTTCTAAGGAAAGCTCAATAAAAGACTGTTTAAAAGTTATTTATCTAAGAAAACGATTTGTAAATCCGGTAAATGAATTTTGCTCTAATGTCAATTCGCTCAGAAGGGACAACGCTTTTAACGAAAAAACGAATTATTGCCTTTACTAAAACGGGTTTTAAAACATTGTTCAAGGAAAATCCAGTAAAATACTGTAATTATGAACCCGGTCAAAAGGCGAATTGTTTTAAAATCATCAGGGAAGGTAGCGTCCTAAAAAAATAAAACACTCGCAGGATTTAAGGCTTCTATAAGAGCGTTTGCCAAATCCGGACATTAATGTTTCATTTAATCCTTTATAAATAAAAATGTTCCGGGTCTGCGCCGTTGACACTGTTTTAATAAAAGTTTCAAGGCTTGAGGCAAAATTACATTTAAGGGCATTGCATCAAACCATCTAATCGTGAGCGGTGTTCGTTAAACTCTGAATTGACGTTTGACAAGTTTCTATGGCAATGACAGCTGCCGGCTGCATATTTAACGTTGATCGGTCTGTAATCTTAAGTTGGTGCAACCCGCCTTTAATCTACCGAACGTTGAAGAAGGACTGGACTATCCGGGGGTTTTTAGTCGGTGCATTTCCGACACAACCTCCGCGCTTTCCCCGTGGCACGGAGGTATCCATGGCGGATTTTCCGCTCAATAAAAAAAAACAATCGACCAGCACGAACACAACACAACATACCTATAGAGCAAGTTTGCGTTTCGAGAAAAGGTTAAACGTATACCTAGCTATTTGACGTAGACAAATATACAAACAAAACTGTAAACTGCTGTTGTAACGTCTCCACGCAAATGCTCTATCACGAAATCAGCTATCACGCTGCATGTAAATGATTGCAGTTGCATGCTTGTGGAGATATCCGCGGGTTTAATTAGGTAAGTACTGGATATTCCTTTCTCTTGGAAAGCTATCATTCAATTTATTTTGGGTATAGGTTAAATAGTTTGTAATTCGTACTTATATAAAATGGTTTTATCATTTTATTGTGTAGACCTACATTACGTTTGTAATTATTAAATAATTATTTGAACGAGCGAGCGTAACGAACGAAGTTCTCTGCATATGTCCAGATGTCCCGCCTGTCCGGTTGTTCTTCTCTTCAGGTCGCATTTGAGAGATTCTGGTGATTTTTTGTGAGGAAGCAAGATTTTTATCGGTTCAGTTATTCGTTTTTTATTTTTTTAGAGTTAATTAATCCATCATTATTTTCCCCCTGTTCGGCGGAGTGGTATGTGTTAAAGGGAGAGATAGGATACAATTATAAGCGAGTGTTTCCATGCTTTGAAAGTATGTACTTACGTAACAATTGTGAGAGTTCGGGGAAACAGCCATTTGATCAAAGCCGCCACCCGAATCAAAGTAAACCCCAAAACCAGAGTAACAAAATACTCTTCGTTACCCTACACGAACAGCATTAGTGAAAATACAATCTGATATTTTAAAGACTGTACACGATAAAATCCGGCCATGTATGTTATGGTAAATCTTTTGAATCTTGTAAATCTTTGGAGCAGCTCTTCATTAAAATAGTTTTGTGGTTATCAAACTACATAATAAACATCCAAACATTATATAAAGTTAGGTCATCTATGACTTAGAGAATTTTAAATTCCACGGTACCTATATTTTCTTGCACACGGTATTCTGACAAGCTTTACCTATTTTCCTGGTATTTATTTTCTCGTGCTTTGAATTTTATAAGCTTAAATATACCTCATTACATTTTATTTTTACAATAGTTAACATTTTTACAATTACATTTAGATCAAGATAGATCTGAGGTGTTTTAACTTTGGTCAATTTGGCTTTTTGACAAATTATTGCCTCCCATACAAAAACAACTTTCAGTGCTTGGACTAGAAAGCCTCTCCAACTACCTAAGATGGAAAATAGTTTCAAAACGTACTTTGTGGCATTGTAGTAGGAAGTGAGTATAGATTATCAAAAAACGATGCTCAAACATTTAAAGGTATAGTGGAGTATTTTCGACGAAAACTCACAGAAGCTAATACATTGTAAGTTGAATTTATTTGAATTATATTTGCCAGTAGTTACAGATTATTAAAATAAAATAAGTGCTCAAGCGCAGCATATGTGCATTCGGTGAAAATGTATACCATATCACGCATGGCCGGATTTTATCGTGTACAGTCTTTAAATTCGCTTGTTTAGAGCAGTGGCCGTTGCAGAGCCCGGATTTCTCGTAGCCCTTTTGAGCTGTCATATAGGGACTTCTCTTTTATCGACTTCCGACTATATATAATGTATATCGATAAATACAGAATACAATATGTAAAATATGATTACAAGTAGAAGTAATCAACACGCAGTCTTATCGCGAATGAGCTATCTCTTCGAGATAACCTTTGGATACCAACTTTTATGAAGGTATAAATAGGAATTAAAATAATAATATTTCATTACCTAAATACCTAATATCTTATATCTAGTTACCTATCCACTTTATACAACATCATTTAAAGCTGTTCTTACTTCTTAAGACTTTACTAATTATATAGACTGATTAGGACTTTACCACTTTATATAGACTCATTATCATTAAGACTACCTCAAATTATATAGACTCTTGGATCCCACAATCAAACTGTGCAAACAGTTTGGGGGACGTTGTATTTAGTTTTAAGTCATTGTACAGTGCTTTACTGAAATAATAAATAATAATAATTGTTTCTTATAAATAAGTAATTTGTGGATTGCTTATGTATTTTTAATCATTTTTCGAAAGAAATTGCAACGAGAATTTCTATCGAGCCCAATGATATCATGTTATACTGTACTCGTAGATACTGGCCATTAATCTGATGACCTTAAAACACTGAACTGAACTAATTAAATGTGGAATTGTTAAATATTAACTTTTCATTGTTTTTATTGCAAATCTCTATTTAACATTTTCAGCCACTCAAAAGTTATCTAAAAGAGTTATCTCTCAAGTTATCTCTTTGGCGATAAGACCGCCTGTTGTTTACCTCTACTTTGAATCTTCTTCGATATTTTGTGTTGTGCTCTATAATGTATCGATAAAATATGTATATCGGAACTATCGGAAGTCGATAAACGAAAAGTCCCTATGGCAGCTCAAAAGTGCTACGAGAATTCCGGACTCTGCAGTGATAACAGTTAGATTTTGGAGACTTTAAATACATAATATCTACTGCATCAGCAAGAACCAGCGTAAGGCGCAGAATAGTAGTGCTTGGGGGAAAGTGGTGCAAGGCGTCTGTGGTAGTCACGCTCCTCAGCAATGAGGAAACGACTAAGAAGAGGAGAATGAAATACAGAATTGATTGTTTTTTGACAGCATCCAATATACGTACTTGAAACATATATCTATTATGGTTCCCACAAACTTTCCTAAGGCGCAATGTTTTTAAATGGACCAAGCCTAGGGCCGATCGTGACTGCCGCTTGATGACTCTTAATACACCCAATTACGACCATGTTCGCTAGACCTCCCGAATCATACCACTTTCTAAACAGAACAGGCCTATATTTTAAGACGTACACAACCACGATAATCAAAGCAATCAATCAAGGTAAATAAAACCTTATGTCAATGCCGCAAGGCCTTTAAAGGGTGAATAATAACCGCGCTTGAAAATGCAGTTCCAAAACGCAATATGCGCCAAGCAATTTTATAGGTCTTTGGTGCCTTTTAGGATACGATATTGTCATTGTGTGTTACACAATCATTATGGTATTGAAGCAAGAACAGATTGTAATTGTATGAGTACAGTTAGCAACGGTACCAGCGGATTTCCTGGGTTCGATTCCCAGGCTGGAATGAAGGATGTGTGGGATACGTTTTTGTATGTTGAAGTTGGTATTAAGTGCTGTTAAGGCCAACTTGGGTACAGACGAAGTCAAATAATATTCTGTTCAGTATACTAAGGCAGAAATCAAGGCAAATGCAAGCTACATCTCCTTCTTTTTCTTTCCCTTATCCATTGTGGATACTAAGGCTACATAAATTACTAATAATGGTACATCATTCAATATACAATAAAATATACTTTTTCAATAAATATGAAATGCATTCCGCACAGGACAGATAGAGCATTAGCATTATCACCTCACTAACGAACATTAAAGTGAAGAAATTCAATTTTTTAAGCCGACCCCCCTATCCATGTCGTTATACTTTCATCGTCCCATTTAAGTGACATAAAACTTTACAGTACCTATTACGATATGGAGCGGGAAGATCATGCTATCGGTCGACAAACCGATTCGTTTAATTCGACCGCTTAACTGCATAACCGCCCGTATCGGAGATTACGCGCAGCGAGGAAGACTCACTCGATACCCTTTATGTAAGATTAGTTGCTGGCGCGGATCCGGCCGCGTTTTACAAAGAACCCAGGCAAACATTACCTCCACCCCGAAGGACCATGATACTGATGATAGAATTTAACAAATTGAATGAGTTTCGGAGATTAGCCTGCACATACAAACTTACGTTTCACAGGCATTGCCTCTTTACTATTCGTTTAAATATATAGACTAACTGTTGCCGCGGCTCCGTCCATGCTTCATAGCCTATCATATGCAAATTCGAAATATTGGTAAATTAAATTTTATCCGTCATGTAAATCTCATCACGAGATAAGTTTTAACCTCATATGATTCATAAAAACATGCTCGTTTTGATCTAAGTATATGAGTAAATGTACCTACCGCATCACTAATTTTTAATTACTGTCTACTCTGATCATACTGAAGTTTTATAAACCCAGGAACATTCGTGAAGTGCCCAGACGTGCTTTTAGCTTCGCTAATTTAAACAAATTGGCTAAAAGCGAGCTGCGTTTACTCTAACCTAACTATACTAGCGAAAACTGGGATTAATCCGTTCTTCTGTTCATAATACGTCTACCAATTCCTATCGCTATTGCTATTCGAGAATTTATCGCAGGTCCTTTTGTAGGGTTTTCACTAACTGATGAAACTGAAGGGTGGGGTGCACCAAACCGTCTGCAATCGTAAGCGATGTCCGTAAAAATCTGAATGAGTTTGACAAGTTTCTATGGAGTGACAGCTGCCGGCGCCATATTTAACGTTAGATGGGTCACATCGGTCACATGTTGCATGCAATTATCAAACAGACACTTAATAAAGTTAAAGGCACACAGCGGTTTCAAGCACTGGAACGAGGTACGCTACAAAATTTCGAAGAATCATTTCTGCGACAGCATATTTATCCGAAGTTTAAAAGTACGAAACCGTTTTCCGCTGAAGGAATCACATGCCTAACCTAACCCATTTACTTACATATTCCATTAAATCATCTACTTCCTTCGTTTAGCGGAAAAAGGCGTTAGAAATTTTGAAATTTCAAATTAATTATGGTTTTGTACAAATGGCTCATTATTCGTTTAATGAAGGCAACACCATAGTTAAGTAGCACAAACCACCTTACTCGCCACAGCGTCTGCACTCAATATTCCATGCCGTTGCTATAATCGAGATACCAGGGGTGCATAACAAAGCAGAGGTTAGTTAATCAAAGCGGCTAATCCAGCGGACTATTCGTCCGGGCACCGCAACATTAGTCGCGCGTCCAGTACGGAAGAAAAAGCGGAACTAGCGGGGTGGGAACCGGTGTCTGGTCTTCACTCACAAACCGCCAGCGGTGTAACATGCTACGCTGTTAGTGTTGGACACTTTTTATGGTTTCTGTTAGGCCATTGATATGATCAAGAACAGAAAACTTTTACACTGACCGAACCGCACTCAACTGCTCTTCAGCGCGCTAAAGATGAGGACATCTCGAATTCATTCCAGTGCTTATTGGATTCGATTTCATAAATTAAGTACCTATTACCATTTTTTATTGTGTGTGCTGTGAGCGAGGTGTTAAATATATGAAAACACTCTGGCGGGGTCTCTCGCCAAATCATAGTTGTCAACTTGGTATATTATGACCATTCCTGATTTTTCGTTGAGAAAAGTTAGCAGTTCTTCATAGTTTAAACTTTTGAACTCTTACTAAAACTATTAGAATTTCACTACTGGATTTAAAGATTATTTAGGAGATTTTTATCCTAGACGTGAACTATCAAAAAGACAAAAGCTTAGTTTTGTCCACAGCGACAGCCGTGACAGCGGTCGTTGTGAGCAAATGTACCAGGAGCGCAAAACAACGCAGGCTTAATCAGGGTGTCTAATCCAAAGGACTACTTATTTGTCGCGCGACCGCGGCATTAGTCCGGTGTCCACTTGCCAGTAGCCCGACAAGTTGGACCGCTGATTAGTTTGGCTCAAAAATTCGGAGATCGGGCCGTAGTTTTTGCTGGCCAAGGGCACAAAAGTTTCCGACAAATTACGTTGGGTTCAGGCATTTAGGTTTTCATGCGTGAGTAAGTTTGCGTTGAAAGGGTTATTGGGCAAAGTTGTGGTTGATTAGGATAATCGCCAGGCTAGGTTAGAATGGTTAGATGGGTTCGCTTTCACCCTAAGCGACCTATATTTTCACCTGATCGTTTTGCAAATACGTATTTCCCGCAAATATATTCAGAGTGACAAAACTCAGTAACATCTCTTAAATGTGATACGAATATAACGATGTCTCTTTTGTCCTGTGTAGACTATTTTCCTTGCCTAAATACCTTGAAATCTTTAATCCCCTCAGTATATAGATAAACAAGATCATTCAAGTTCCTTGTGATATTCATACTATTATTATGTTCTCTTTTCTCGCATCACCTAAAATTATTTCGAATCGATCGCCAATGTTTTTAATTACGCTTAAAACGCAGAATATCATCAATATCATTATTATTTGAGTATTTATTGCAAACCATGGTACATATTACACAGTTGAAATGTAGACAGGTACAAAATCACATGAATAAGTATTACAAATTTTGGTGAGGTAGGGCACAGCGAAATGTCATCCCGCTCGAATTTGGAGCAGCCCAACCGGGGAAGTACCTCCGCCTTACAGAAGACCACAGCCAAAATAACACTACTACTTGCTCTGCAGTAGTGTTCTGTTCCTGGTGGTGAGCAAGGTCGCCAGAGCTCCCGAGGATGCGTAGTGTTGAGAGCGAGGGAATTTGTTCCTTCAGCTGTCGACACGGCGAATCCTCAAACATATCAAGGGTCGGCAACGCCCATGTTACTCCTTTGGAGTTGCATGCGTCTATAGGCTGCGGTGTCCGCTCACCATCAGGTGGGCTGTACGCTTGTTTGCCACCGTTGTTGTATAAAAAAAAATCATTTGTAGCGCAATCATCATTATATGTATATTCTCAATGGCGTATAGTTCCACAAGCCATCATGTGATGATGTGCTCTCTATATTACCCACCGCTTTCCTCCCCCGTCGACATTCTTCCGAATCGTCTGTCCCACTGATTTGATTACCCGCAGGTGCCAGCCCGGGTACTCTCGGGGGAGTTTTTCTAATTTCCTCGCTGGATCGTTCGCGGCTCATTTGGCTGATTTAATTTATTAATGAATCTGTAGCTACTAGCATGAGTTTGGTTGTATTTGTTGATTGAAATTGAGTAGGTATGATTTCAAGGGTTGTTTATTTACCAATTCCTATTAAATCGTGAAACTGTTTTCACGATTTAATAGGAATTGGTCTCAAATTATATGTCGTTATGCTTATAGGTGTGTAAGCAATATCGTATGTAAAACAGAAACGATAATTAAGACCATTATTATATGAATGCCACGGTGCAAATCATATGGACGGAACGAGCAAAACATCTGCTGAATCTGCTGAGTGCTAAAATGTCATACTACAAAAGTCATTTACATTTTATATACTTATTTATCCGCATTGGATCCAAAGAAACACGTGACTCTGTATCATAATCTTTAAAAGTTATTATTTGATTGAATCGATGCTGCAGTATTTTGTACTTAACGTCACTTATTTCCGTCAGACAGAAAATATTATTCAATACAAAACAAGGTTGCACCCCGTGATGACCTCATTATTAAATCCATTTTCAACACCGGTACCAGGATGGCATAAGAACTGAGGTAACCTCCTATTACTTTGCTGTGTCACGCGCTGTCAAAGTAAATTAAAAAGATGTTTAGAGTTGGCTGGGTGGATGGGGCAGCGGAGTTTTTTTAACCCAACAACAACATAGGTACTTATTGACATTCTCAGATCTATTAAAGAAACTTAACTTAAAACTGCTAAATAAAATGTGATTTGTCCCTTTCTTACGAACACAAATGTCAAAGTGACAGATAAGGACAAACGAATTTTAACGGCATTTTAGTTAAAACAGGCTTGTAGAACGTTTATGAATACGGCCGTAAGTATTTTCTTAACGCACAGACACAATGCTTGACAGAGGTTAATTACGTAACGTTTTGAACGAAGGTAGATCCAACTGTCATTTTTCTATAACAAGAAGTGACATTTAGATCTACCTGACGCGCGTACAATGCGTTACGTGATCGACCTGCTGATTGTTCATTTCAGAAGTTTGAAGATAAGCTTTAGGTATCATATTCAATAGTGATTATATTTCCCAAATAACTTCTCGCTTTAAATTGTACGAATTAAGATTACCTACTAACTTAAAGGTGTAGGACGTCCCTCTGTCCGACTTTAATAACTTTATGTAGAATTCGACACACACTTAATAGTAGTTTATGCAACTGATCCATAATGAGAGGCCCCAAAATACGACTGTGGTTTTATGAAACGAGCGTCAGCGAGTTTCATAACACGAGTGTTTTAAGGCCTAATTATGTACAGTTTCATACACTACTTTATCTACACACATATCATAAGTAACAGCCATAAAGTTATTTACATAATTATGTCGTAACAGCAAAAACCCAACAAAAAAATAGGTAACAGCAATGGCGGCAATTCGATCCTCGTCAAGACGAATGGTTTTTTTAAAATCATAGACAAACGAATGAAGTCCCTATACTCATGTCACTCGAGACCAAATGTCGTGCATAAATATTTAAAAAACGAATTGAATTGACATTTCGTATCGATAACTTTTTAAATATCTATGGATACTAGAATAGAGACCCACTTGAGTTTTGATATAGCTGGTCCAAATTTAAACTCATAACATTACAAAAATCTATACTGTTATAACATTACAGTACAGATTTTACCTACTACCACAGACAAGAAAGTTCTCATAATAAAATTGGTTGTAATAATACCGGTCATTTCCTATGGTTTCTGAACGCATTTTAGAGCATATGTGCGTAGATAAAAGCAATTAACGTTGTTAAACAAGATGTCGCTACAGTTTGTTTGTGATAAAAATTCAGCAACCGCAATTCAGTTAAAATATGCCAAAAGAATTCGCCTTCAGACTTCAATATAAAAAATACCCTCAAGTTTCTCAAAAAAGGTTGCAAACCCTTTAAAATAATTCCCTTATTAAAGCAGCTACAGCTACCAAGTACCAGGAGATCATAAGAGGTACGCAGCGACCGCTTGCGGTGACACGCCCGGTTCGCGTCCCTGCATAACGTGCCTCGTTTGCATTCGCCTTGCAGTAATGACTAATATGAAATATGGGGGAGTAATTACATGCATGTATTTTTTGTCATACTCGTTATGCTATTTACAAGAGGCGATCAGAGACTTATAATCCGCATACCAATTTGATAATTAATCAATGAGTTTCTCACGCTCACTTTCAAAGTGTCAGATGCGCGAAATCGAAATGCGGAAAGTAAGTGCCTAATCGATCACTCGTAAAAAAAGTCCTTCAATTCGGATCATTTTTATGATGCCATTTGTTTATAGCCAAAGTATTTGTAAGTATTAATTACCATCCATAATCCTATATATTTGCAAAGAAAAACAGAAAATCACTAGAATCACAATTCTTCGACCTCGCGAGCACAAAAATTGACAAAACGTGATAAGTACGAACATGTAACGGGTAAATGCTTTCTTACCATGTTTGCAGAGGCTTATTATACACACGTGTATGATAATATTTGCCAATACGTGTATAACATTGTGTTTATAAGGCTAGGATATTAAATTTATTCTTAGCAATTTCATTAATATATCAGCCTTGATATATTAATGAAATTGCGGCTTGCCTGTCTGAGCGTCTTCTTCGGCTGAATATCTATACTAATATTATAAAGCCGAAAAGTCTGTGGTATTACAATATATACCTGTGTGTTTGTATGTAGGGTGTAATCTCCGGAACCGCTTATCCGAGATCAAAAATTCTTTCACCTGTTTTGCGAATGGACTTTCTGGGCCCTATTTCACCAACTTGACAATTGTCACCTGACAACGACAATTCTCCGTACATTGCTGATTCCACAAGTAACCTAGCAACCACCTTAACTTCTGGAACAAGCAATGTATGGCGAATTGTCAGTGTCAGGCGACAATTGTTGATTTGGTGAAATAGGGGCCTGGATGGTTCTTTGTAATTCGCGGGGGGAGCCGTGTGGACAGTTAGTAAGTGATAAAAGTCATAATAGCGTACAGATATAGTTGACGCTACGCCTCTGCTATTATACAGGGTGTACCAAAAATGGGGTGTGAAACGACCAAGGGCATAACAGGTATCGTGTTCTGATAAGAAAAAACTAAAAGTTTTTTTTTTACAATTGTATGGAGCGTTGGTCGACTGGGGCGACCTGCTCCATACAAATGTAAAAAAAACCCAGGTTGCACTCCGGGAATGCCGGCAGAAATGAACACTTGAATAATTTTAATTTTGCAAAAAAAAAGATTTTTTTTTAGTTTTTTCTTATCAGAACACGAAACCGGTTATGCCCTTGGTCGGTTCACACCCCATTTTTGGTACACCCTATATTGTCAGTAGAATATACGCTCATTAACTATAGTCTCAACAGTTGAGTTTTAATAAATCCTAAACCAGCTCTAAATGACGTCATCTTAAAGGCCGTGACACAAAGGCCCTGGCAGTTATCGCCTTTGCAAAATCCATTAACCTTTTACGAAATGGGGCGATGAGGTTTGTTTTTATTAAAATAATACGTATGTATGGAAAGTTTAAAAAGTTTCTATGGAATGACAGCTGCCGGCACCATATTGAACGTTGGCCTTTGTATTCATTCAAAACATGTGCCCAATCTTGGGACAAGGTGCCAAAACGGACCCCGGGCTCCTTTTGGGTACAACCGGGAAAATGGCTAGGAGAATACATACATACATACATTCACGCCTTTATTCCCAAAAGGGGTAGGCAGAGCACATGAAACGTATGTTCCAGCGCCACTAATGGTGATGTTAAAAGACAGTTAAATAAACCAAACAAATTTGGAAGTCGCATGGTTTGTCAATATTAAGTTGAAGCTTAGAGACAAATAGAAAAATCGGTTTAACAATATAACTTACCATTTTCAACTAGGTAACATACCACATAGGGTATAATATTATAAATGCGAAAGTTTGGATGTTTGTTACTCAATCACGCTTAAGGGGCTTAACCGATTTGGATGAAATTTTGCACGAAGATAGTTTATAGCCTGACTTAAAATATAGGATAGTTTTTATCCCGGGTCCACGCAGACGAAGTTGCGGGCGGAAGCTAGTAGGGTATATAGGGTCCGGTCGGGGGCTGCAGACGAAGATGGTGTATTTTTCCATTATATTCTTCCTCTCTGTAACATATCGTTTAAAATATGATCGGGGTAACTTCCTCGTTAAAAATAACACGAAACAATAAATATTTAATAAGATAATTTTGTTTCGTTACGATGTAGGTAACATAATTCAATTCTGGTGCGTTTTCTGGAGAAAGGCCTATTGTTCGTTTTCACTTTTTCGACTAAACGAGCATTTCTCAATTTTAATTCAATACAAAAAAACTTTCGCAACCATATTAAATATATATAGTCAAGACACATACAGTGGTACAAGTACCTCAAGAAAAATAATGCTCTTTCACAGCGCCATTAGACGGTCTCTTATTCGCGAATGACAAACGAATGGCCCTTTATTACGTTCCATCAATGCATGCCATCGTTCCCACGCCCCGCCATTCTGACGTGCATTCATGGCGTAAAAATGCAGTTTGTTTTGAAGAACTTTGTAGGTGTACAATCAAAGGTTAAGTGAGCGATGGAGGCGTCACATGCTTTCGTAGCAATCATGGCGCGCATTGTTGTGGAAGGTTCAGTGTTTATTTTTTAAAGTCAAAGTGAGGCATCGTTTATCGCAATTTGTCGCGCGGGGACACATTTTTCACCTTAGTACAATGGAATAAGGTGCCAAAGTGTATAAGTAGGACTTTTGACGTTGACCTTACGAAAATGCACACGCTTTCAAATAAGCGATCCTGTGCATCGCCGTATTTTCCTGTTTGCATGTGTTCCGGCCCGAGCATCGCTTTCATCTCCCGATTTTTTTTACCCATTCACCGCCACAGAAGAAAATGCGAGGTGGTACTCTCGAACCACGCAAGTACTAAGTCTATTGTTTTAGACTTCGTATGAAGCCGATGGCAACGGTGATAAAGTTGAGTTCAAGTGAGTGGATGTGAAGTGAAGTGCAAGCGAAGGGGTTACAATTATGTATCATAATGAGTTATTATAAAATTATTGTCTAGCCCCATCTCCGTCTAATAAATCGACAATCATCGTCTACGCAATGGTGGGTTTAGAGTAAACAAACAAGCTTTCATGCACATGGATTTCTCGCCAAAAGTACGTAAAAGAATCTTCTAGGACTAGAGGTTCTCCGGACTTATTAGAATGCGTCAGTGCTTTGCTCGTTAAGCCTTAACCGAGATAACGAACCACAGACTTACAAGAGAGCAATGCTAGATAGCCGAACTTCCTGACGTTTTAATTATAGGCCAGCGTCCCGGCGGCGTCTATAATGGACGTTCGAAGGCCTAGAACCGACGCCGGAGCCCCCGAGACCCGCTGTCGCTGCGTTGTCAGTTGCATATTATAGCCGTTTCTAATTGACTGCCCAACTCTATGGCGCTCGAGTTGAGGCTTCGCATCCAACAGGGATACTGTGTACTGTGTGTGTCCGTACGACTTCTGTCTGAATCATACTGGCGCGGTTTTACTATTGACTGCCACCGCAAGCCGCGTCAGTGTCACTTAGACCTTACACCTAGACAGCCACATGTCACTTGGGTCTCCGGTTATAGGAAAACTCTGATTGCTACGAGTACACCTATAAGGGTAACATCTAAGTCGATATCTTGACCTGGTAAAGGTCGCGCGGGAGTCCGCTGGATGCGGGTGGCGCGGGACCGGTCATTGTGGGTGGTAGATGCCTTGATTCTTGTAAACTACGCCCATTTGCCAGAGACACGTGTCTTCCGCGCAAGAAAAACGAGATGCAACACTCTAACTAAAATTCAAACGGCCTTTTAACTAAAATAGGTAGATTTCATGGAAGGTTCTGCAAGTTCCGTTGCACTTAGTCAATGTAGGTGTTATGACAATTGTTATATAATCGATATTAGATATGTTTTGGTATAACCAAAGGGGTTTGGGTAAAAATGTTGTAATTTTTTTTAGATGAGCGGCCATTCGTAAAAGTGGTAGATTATGATAGATCTACTCAAAACAAACACTAAGCCGGACGACACGGAGCTGAGATATTTTTTGCAACATATATTTTCACACTTAAATATCTCGGCTCCGATATTGTTTAACGCGTTTAATTTTATATATCTATGCGTATTAAGAGATACGATACAAAGTTAAAAGATTATTAAAAAAACATCCTTGGCCGCTGCAAAAAATAAAAATTTCATTTTTTCTCATACAAGGTTACCCAATGCCCTTTATGTTATATTACTTAGTAGGCAAATTAAATACATCATTACATGTTATTCTGCCCTTGTTTACCTTTCCCAATAGTTTAGGATTAATTGTACATAAACCTTATCATCTAATGAGTTATATAGTTGCTCATACATGAATGACTATTTGTTCATCCCAAGTTTTCACAAGACCCTAATGGGATTACAATTAATATATTTGTTTCTATCATATACGGAATGCCTTTACTGTAAGTATTGTGAATATAATTTTAAAGACTAATTTATAAAAATAAAAAAAAACTAAAACTAAAGGTTTGCCCTGGTCGCGGGCAGTTCTGAATTCTGAATCCAATAAAGGTATTTTCAGATGACACAACCAGTGAAAACATCCATGAAATCCTGTTCAAAAAATATTTGTCCATGTCTAGCATGATTATCTTGAAGTATACCGACACTAATTTAGCGTACTTACAGTACGCCAAGAAAGTAGTCCATCAATTTTCGGCTCTGTTATCTGTACATTAAAGTTCAAAAGCTGTACCTGCACTGATGCGTCGAACGTAGGGCCTAGGGGCGGTGTTTGTAACACCTTTTCTCTTTCAATACGTTCTTTGTTACGTATACCAATGTCAATGATGATAGGTGCATTGATCGGCCTACGCCTATGGTACGAATGCTATGTAGATTAATCTCCTAGGCTGTTATTCGCTAAGCGTTAATGCGGCTCACCCCGCCGTTCACCCGTCACGAAACTAGACCTCTACCTACGCTTTGTTACTACGCATCGCGGTGTCAAGATATATTTGTGGGTGAGCGTTGAGGTGAGCTTAAAACGAGTTACAGAATAGGGGGGCTGGAGATGAAAAAAGTGAGAGCGGTGGGCCTGGACGAAATTGTATTACTTTTGTGGCGTGACTTGATGGTGTCATCGTCATCATGAAGGTCCTGGGTTTGAATCCCGGTAAGGTCAAATATTTGTATGATGAATATCGTTGTCTAGTACCCAAAACACAAGCCTTATTGAGATTACTATGGGACTAGGTTGAATCGTGTAAGACAGCAGATTAAGGTTTAGGTACATATTGGTTAGAGGATTAAATTGATACATATTTTTGCACTTGACTGTATAAGAGGATTAGGAAAATGATTGCATATTCAGTTCCGTGCTAAAACCGTATGTAGGCCTGTTTGTGTTTTCGTACAATAACAAATACAGATTGTAAATTATACAATACAATACAATACAAAAAGTCTTTATTGCACACCTCACACAAACAAAGCAGTTAGAAAGAGAAACAATACAATAACATGTTACAGCAATTACATTATGTTATACAATTATATTATGTTTCCTTGAAAAGCATGTCCATAATTATATCAATTGCAATGTTAGAATCACATGTTAATAATATTAATCAATTTCATGTTTAATTGGGTTACATTTTCACAGTTTACGCGTTATTTGAAACCTGAGCTGCAGATTAATTAATAAAATATCGACAAAATAAATGTTGTAATTAATTACCAGCTTTTGTTTTAAATACATATATTCAATTTGTAGTAAATCGGGGTGTTAAGGGATTTCATATAAAATATATTTAAAGAAAATAAAAGAACCTAACCATTTTCAAATGTTCCGTTTTGACAGTTTTGTCCACGGCTCGGCATGAAACAGATTATTTTGTATGTTTTTCATGAACAATTAAGGTAGTATACGGCCATAAATAAAAATATGAATTTGAATTGTATCATATTATTAATTTTATTCTTAGGACATTCTAACCCAGAAATTTAGTTATTTATTTAAATTAATCGTTTTATGTAATTGACAATGTATGATTTAATACAAATAAAGACATATACATAATGTATTCATTTCCTTTTTTTTTGTTGCAGATTCAGAGGGATGAGTCTCTCGTCTCCGTACATGCAACATTCCTGGTAAGTGTATTTGCCTTTCGGCTTAGTCAGAAACACAATAGGGGTGTAGAGTCGAAAATTATTATTACTTGAAATGAAAGAAGGCACAAAAATATGCATAGTGACGAAAATCCCATTCAGATATCGCAAAGAATAACGAGGCTACAACCGTTTTAATATTGCTTGTTAGAGAGAGAAAACGCAAACAGTGTGTGACGTCACATTACAGGATGCTGCCGGGGGGCCGTGTCGAACACGATGGGGCGCGGCACGTTGCCGTATATTAGTGTAACGTTACAATCTTCCAGCGTCATCGTTTCATACGGAGTTGCGTTTTGCGAAAAAGGGACAGAAGATAACCCTTCTTAAAACTTTGGACACTTATAACTTCGTGATTATTTAACCTTTTGCATTGTTTTTTTCTGCATTTGAATACAAACATTTTAATCTTTTTTTGAGAAAATATGACATCATTGATTATTTTATTTAGTATCTACATCCCTATTGATCAGTAAACCATGCAATTACAAACAAAACACTGATACTAACAAAGTTGTAAGCGTAGGTGCTTAAACATCTCGTATTTCGCAACATTCCTTTTTACCGAACTTTAAAGAACATAACATAAATAATGAAGTTTACTTCTATCAAAATACATCATGTACTTAACGCTTCAAAATGAACCCTACTCTCAAAGACATAACGTTCAATTCCCCTAATATCCGCGCTATCGGACCCGGATAGTATATCGCAAACCGTTCGGAAAATCGTCCGAGTCGAACGTCCTCTTCCATTACCAGTATTAGGCGATCGCTATCGCCCTTGCTTTTATGTTTTTATTTTTCTGGCGAATTTTTTGATGGTTCTCGCGTAATATAACTGAGACTTAGTTCACTTTCGTATTTCGATATGTATTGCTCGCCAGTTCTGACACGTTCGTTCGGGGCACGAAAATAATAAAAATGTAAAACGAAGAAACCAACTTTAATTGTCTATCTGGGCTATCATTTTTGAATGAATTGAACGAAAACCTACTTTAAATTTTTACGAATCTTATTAAAAATTTATTCTAGATACTCACATACATATTTAAACATATACGCACACAGATATAGAAAACGTTACCTATGTTGTATGAAAGATATTACTATTGAATTCGCATCTGCTTAGTAAGGCTAGGTATACTAAAACAAATTATAATTAGAAACAAAATTCTCATTCTCTTTTCACTTCCATCGACACACTGCGAGAATTATCAAATCAAATCTTAAATTCTAATGAAATAAAACCAAATGTAAATGGCACAGATGCTACACAAAATTGCATTTGCGATGATTAAAAGACATTTCAAATCCGTTTTAAACGACTTTCCTAATTTGAAAATGCCCGAGCGATATGAAAGCATAAAGGTTGTGGTCCAGAAATAACGAATGTATTTGCTTACATTAATTATCGTTTCGGTGGAAATGTTTGCATGAGTTACTACATAGTTGTCTCTTTACCATCGAAGGGACTATTTATAAAACGAATAGAAGAGATATTTTTTGTAATTTTTTTCCTTGTTTTCGTTACCTATTTCATATTTATAAAAGGTTTACTTCCTACTTTTATCTAATGAAGGGGCAAATATGTTAAAGCTTTAACGTTCTTAAAGTAACAGTGGAATGTCACAGTCTAGAATAGAATAGAATAGAAATGTTTATTGCGTGTCACATTACAGGTTACAGATGGTGAAAGCTATAAAGGTATACATGTGACGCCCTGCAAGGGCACTGCAAACATATGAGAGGGCAAAAAATAATACTACCTACCTATTTATCCTTATTCATGAACGTCCATCAAACGTATTCCAGTTGAAATGCCGTAATAATATCACAGAATAAGTAATAGTACAAAATACGTTTATCTTTATCTTTCACTTAGATTTCCAATCGTGGGAAAGAGATTTAAAATAACATTTCAACCAAAACAGGCTTGCCAAGGTTCAGGAACAACGGAATGCTAATTATTACAACTAAATTGTACATAATTAAACAATGAGATAATTTCTACTAAATAATTATATGAATGCGTCTTTAAAATAATTCGCTAAACTATAGTAACACTTTTGGACTAGATACTTTGTTTTCTGAAGGTTTTTTAAGGTAGGTGATTATATATTTAAATTGTCATAAGGTGTGGGCTAGATGTAACTATTTTTAATTAGGTGAAAGGTAATTTGAGCTTATTTAGATTGCGATTATTTTGTCTGTTATCTATTAATCGTGTATATAGGTGCCTATGTTTTCTGACAAACTTGCATACTTCAAAAAGTACATGGAGGTAAGGGTAAGAATACGGTGTTTAATAAAATGAGGTCTACATTCCATTTGGTAAATATTTACAAGTATCCTGATGCATTTCTTTTGGAGAATAAAATTTGTATCTATGTCGCTACTATTTCCCCATAAGACAATGTCTTATTAATATAATCTACAAATGAATGTACAATTGTAAACAATTACCTGTTATACCTTATTGCCAATAAATGATGTCTTTATGTCTAACTACATCGTTGTTCAACAACCATGTAGTTAGACAACCAACCCAACCGCGATCTTCGAATAACGTAACATTTCTTGAGATTACGAAATGAGATTTTCAAATAAGAATATTTCCTGTTTCCGACAGAGATAATAGAGTTTCTTTACATAATACAAACACTAAGAATCAGATTAAGAGTAAATTTTTGTTCTATTTATAAAATAAATATTATCTTAAGTAAAAGAAAACTAAAAAATCTGTGTTTAAGAAAACGATTCGACTGAATATATTTAATTTTTTATTTGCTTGAATGGAAGAATTATGCTTTAGTTGAAGAAGTATTTTTTTCTGTGCACTTACGATTTTTTATACATGGAATAGCATAAAGCTCCTGGACGATTTTCACGTAGCGTTTTTTAAACGCTCAGCAGATTTCTTTACCGTCCTAATATTGTTATAATTAATTAAAAATAAATTACTAAAAATATATGGTAGGTATCGCGGATATTGTAATTTTGATTTTATAAATTAAACTCAGGTACTAAACACTAAAGTTACTGGTGGTAAGGACAACGTTTGAAACGCCCGTTATATTTTATTGCGGATCAGCCTCCTAGTTCAAACTCAGGTTCTACAGAGTGTACCAAAAATGGGGTGTATCGTGTCCTGATTAAGAAAAAACTAAAAGTTTTTTTTTTTTGCGCGGTTTTTTTTTTATTTGTATGGAGCAGGTCACCCCAGTCGTCTAACGCTCTATAGAAATGTAAATAAAATTGTTCAAAAAAAAATTCTCTTACTTTTTTCTTATCAGAACACGATACCTGTTATGCCCTTGATCGGTTCTCACCCCATTTTTGTTACACCCTGTATATTACTTCTACGATCCGCATCCCTGTTTTCCGAAGCACTGAAAAAAATCGTCACGCATTCACCGTGCCCAGCCTTTAACATCGGATTACAGCAGCCATATCCCCCCTCATTCGTTTAGCGTTGACAAAAACTCAATAATTTCTGGTCGAGATATCAAAAACAATGGCACGTGTCGTCCCCGCCCGGAAATGTTTCGGAGGCCCCTCCGATATTAAAAGATTTGGGAGAATGTGCTTTGGTGAGCTAAATCCGTTGGTTTTGGAAACTTTTGTTATTTACCGAGATTGCTGTTGTGAAATGAAATCAATTCAACGTGAAATGATTATCCTCAGATATAGAAGTTATTTAATTGAGCTATGCTCAAATTAAAACCTTTAAGGTGGTTCGACGACCATACAAAACGTTTTTTGAAATTCGCAGGCTAACGGCGTGATATTTTAAGAAACTTATGTAACACACTTTCATAAATTGGCTTTCCAATTGCGCGACAGTCCCCCTTTCCTAGAATAAACTTGTATGAACTAGAATAATTTGAGAATAATCGTTTTCCCACGTGACAAACTAATTTTGACAGCTGCGAATATCGGAAGACGTTTTGTATGGTCGTCGACCGACCTTCATTTAAAATTTTCTGATTAAACATGTCATATTTCTTGATTCACCGGCTAAGACCATCATTTAAAAAAAAGTTGTCTGATAATGCGATTTCAGGTGTTTTTTTCAAAACGTTGTTCCTATTGATTTTGGCCAGACGAAGCTTTTTGAAAAAGAGTAATGAAAACTAATTTAGTTGCACAGTGTCCATTCAAGTCTGTGCATACCCACCTTTTTAGTGTAAATCATAACTAAAGGCTAAAACTATAGGCTTAAAGCGTATAATGTTAATTCTGGATTTCATTCGTAACATACCTTGCACATAAGCCAAGCCAAAATGTTAAAAACAGTTTGTCGTTCGATTTTCCAACCGTCACGGAACCCGTATTATTACGGCCTGCTCTCGCGCACCCGGAAGTGCGCCGTTTGCGTCGGGAAGTGACGAGATGACCGATATGGGTTGATTCAGGCTTAAAAATTGAGCGGTGGCTGCAAGTTGCTGGCTGTAGCGATAGCAGTGTTCAAGAATTGAGGGTGTGTAATGTGAGATGATGAGATGAACAAATAATATAATTTCATTAGATATAACCATTTTTGATATAATTTCAAAGGGTATAATCATTCATTGGATATAATAAACGTTTGGTATAATATCAAAATATACATTTTTATTTAGTATAACTATCGTTCGGTATAACGCTTATTCCATATAACCATCATAGAGTATAATTCTTATTTGATATACATCTCATATTGTATAATAAGAAAGCGGTATAATTACTTTTTCTGTTGTAACCTAACGTAAACCTAACCCAACCGCCAGCGTGTCGACGTCACTCCGCTTCGCGGGGAGCCTATTTCCGCTCTAAGGGACACAAGTGAACCCTAACCTAACCCACCAATAGTACAATTGTTGCGCATGGTTTTTTTTCTGCGGGGGGCTTCGCCCCCCGAGCCCCCCTTTTTCTGCCTGCCCTGCCTTCATTATATCAACTGTACATTAGACGGAATGAGCATTATATCCAATGTTCAATATACCAAATATGCATTATACTTAATGTATGTTATACTAAATATTATTAAATCAAATGATCGTTATATAAAATGATAATTATATCATATGAAAATATATTAAGTGTTGTTATACAACTCGAGAATTATACCAGATGAGCGTTATTGCGAGTAATATTATATCAAAAATATTTATAGCTATCGTTACGCACCCAAGAATTGAGGACTAAATTTAAGATTCGACTGAATGCAAGTTCGCCAACAAACAGCCTTGCAGTTTGGTGAAAATTTGTGTATGACTAAAGCTGTGTAATTATTTGGGTTATAAAAAACATTGTACGTAATCGTCTAGAACAATGAAAAATAAACAACAAATGCACAAAAACACCCCTAATTTATACCCAACTGTCGAAGGAGAGGAGGGTTATTTATTTGCCTATTATCTTTCGTTTGTTCTACTACGTTAAAACTAGTGGCTCTGGGAGCTACCTACCTTGGACTTTGTGGTTTTTAAAAGTATTTTCTTTTTAATTTCCAAATACTGAATAAACAAAAAAAAAACGATAGAATTATCGAAACTGCTCACAAAATTTCACGAGAATTGGTTGAGAAAGTACGAAATAATTTTTACACGAGCTGAAACGCTGTAACTATTGCAAATAAAAATTTCTTAATATGATATAAACGATTAAATATTACGCTAATTCGTTTTTCGGGTTCCGTAGTCAAAAAGGAACCCTTAAGGGGCTCCTAGCTGCCAATGACCTTCGATCTATAACTGTCGGTTTATTTGTGTTTTTTATGGTTTATCGTATTAACAACAACGAGGTTTACCGAAATAGTATCCCATATTTACTTCAAACCTCACAGTTTTCGGGATATATGGCACCAAACTTTGGCAATTTCAGGCCAAAAAACCAGTTTTATGGACGTAACTTTTGTGAAAATGAGTATAAAATAAAAATCTCTCGTGGGTTGTTAGAGACGTCAATAAGGAACAGTTATATGTAGATTTCATATATAAAAGTGCATGAACAACATAATAATATCGAAAACAGAGCTTTTTTGGACCATGTTTGAATAAATCATAAAAAAATAAATATTAATTATTTTCAAAAAAACTCTCGTGCAAATGTAGATAAAGAACTAAAAAACCGATAAGTGTTTGTTCCATAAATATATCTATAGTTTTGACGGAGGAATATCAATTCAAAACTCGTCAAAACTAGCCAAAAAGTGCGTGGAGCCGCTTAAAGTTTCTCCATGTGCGTCTGGCCGTCCGTCCGTCTTCAGCTTAGCTCAGTAATAATTATTACTAGAAAGCTGTAATTCGGCGTGAGTATATAAATCAATCACGCCGACAAAACAATTGAATAAAATCTAGAAAAAAAGAGGAGGCTCTCATGGATGAGAGGGAACGGACAGTAGTCCCCACGCTGGCCCAGTGCGGGTTGGGGACTTCACATATACCTTGAAGTTTCAACATAAGATCCGAAAAACTCAAATATTGGTTATAATTTTATTTAACTTGTAATTTATGACATTTTTGGAACTGGATGTTTATCTTACGTCCCAATCCCCGCTCTCCCCTCGTATCTTAGGCCGATACGCGTTCCATTGTCCCCTCCCGGACGTTCAGCTGACACGCTGACAAATATTGCTGAAACTGACACGCTGACAAATATTGCTGAAGCAGAGGCTTTTTTATTTATCGGTGACATTTGACAGCTTTTGTCTTAAAAGTAGTAAAGTAACTTCGACTTCTTAAACACTGAGACAAACATTATAGAGTGGTCGTGAGAAATTGAAACAAGATCAATATTTCAACATACACATGCACTCACCGTTATTCCCGGTTGTGTCCTAAAGGAGCCCGGGGTCCGCGTTGACACCTAATCCCAAGATTTGGCATAGGCACTAGTTTTATGAAAGCGACTGCCATCTGGCCTTACAACACAGAGTGAAAACTAGACCTTATTGGGGATTACATTGGTTTACTCACGATGTTTTCCTTCACCAAAAAACGAACGGTAAATATTCCGTACATACGTTCCGAAAAACTCATTGGTTTGAGCCGGGCTTCGAACTCACGACCGCCGCTTGACAGCCGCATGCCTGAACCACTAGGCTACCGTAGCTTCTAACAAATACACTTGCACTATAATACACAATACCTACACCGACACTAGAAATCCATACTAATCAATACTAATATTAAAATTGCGAAACTGTGTGTTTCTGTCTGTCTGACCTCTTCACGCTTAATCCGCTGAACCGATTGAGATGAAATTTGGTAAGGAGATAGTTTGAATCTCGGGGAACGACAAAAATTATCCTTATAGTTTTTATCCCGGAAATCATCCCCTAAGGGGGTGAAAGTTCGTAAGAGTTGAGGGTAGAAGCTAGTCAGATATTTACTCGTATCACATGGACCGCAATGTCCATGAATACCGGAGTAAGATTAAAGCAATCCGTAGTTAGTAACAGTTATCGATTTACCGAAAACCTTTTTTCGCGTACTAACCTGCGCTAAGCTCCCCAATCCCGTTCAAAGTTTTCCCATGGGATTTGCGAATACCATACGGGACTAGTTATTAAAGATTGATAACTAGTCTATGGTTTATGGCGCATGGAGTGGAGTGCTTCCTACTCGACCTGCCTGTTTAAGGAGATGAGATGAGTATAGATAGGTATGTGGCTACTGACATGTTCCCACGCGGATACAGGATCCTTTTTAGGCAACTAAATAAGCTGTGCTATTTAACTTCCCACCATTTAGGTTTTATGTTTAGTTCAAATCTAGCAAAACACACGGTATTTGTTATGACGTTGAGGTGGCTTGATAGTGGATAATATCTCTGCAAAATTAACAAGTTTCTGTCAAAAATTTCATTTTTGGTACAAGCTTTTATTGCCGACTGTACTTTTCTGTATAACATCATCAACTACTCATTGAGACGATTCTAATGAGCCCAAACTCGATGGGATTCTGTGGTTTTATTACGGAGTTCCTATGGCTACCTTCCAGCTCCATCATCAGATCAGCTCCATATCATCATAATATTGCATTGTCACGCGATTTGCATATTCGTGCAAAATTTCAACTCAATCGGAAACCGGGAAGTGGATCAAATTTAACTTGCAAGATTTGATTACAGACATGACAGACAGACAACAGACAGGTGAAAGTAAATAAAAGCTTGTAAAAAAAATTGAATCGAGATGTGCAAAAGTCGAAAGTAGGTACCTACAGTTCGCAATAAAACTGACTCCAATTGATTTTGTTACAGTGAGACAATTAAATATTAAGGTGATTGAAGTGCCAACAATAGTCCTTGTAGACTCTCCTAACTTCGCCTCAATCCATAGGTATCTTTGTAAATTGCCAAGCGAATTGAAAAAAAGGTCAGGGTGACACTTAAACCCTTGGAAGACGCTTTAAAAGGGCTATTCCGCCTGCCCTAAAACGAAGTAAGCACCAATAGCACCATACGACTATCTGAAAAACCCTATTCAATGTGATTGAATCAGAGAGAGACATCGCAAAAATAAGGACAAATAGATTTCGAATCCCACCGTCTTTCAATCCGCCGCAAATTCGTTCTCAATTCAAAAACTTTACTTTTTAAAATGCATTGCAACACGGATTGAGCTTCGTATCTAGTAGATCCACTTTTCGAGGCTTACTGAAATCCAACGGTAACCTACGATCGCCAAAAACCGAAAATGGAATGCCAGGCAACGTTCTCCGGTAGATGGAGATAGTTTCGACTTGAAATTGGAGCTCTGAAATGGCTGGCTACCGTACGAAACTATGCGGAAGTTTTAGAATAAATTGAGTGAATTGAGTATCTAAGTAGTATGACGCGGAGTTCACTAAAGCTGCCTGTGCTACAGTACAGTCAAGGGCAAAAATATATATACAATTTTAGACCTTATTGTAATGCAATAAGTAAAAATATGCATAGATATTTATGCCCTTGACTGTACAACCAGTTTAAATAACTTTAACAAGGTAAGTCTTGGGTAATGTTTCACTTTCAACGCGTGTTTTATAGAATTTCCATAATACCAATTAGTCTCCTGAAAACTTGTAACATATGGGAACTTACGTCTAAGTTACTTGCATTTATGATATTAATTGCAATTTCACGTTCTGTAATTATTAATGAATTAATTAATTGCACCATTTTCGACGCTTCTTTGATATTAATTACCTACATTACGTTTCAGAACAGGACCTTCATCTATACTACTTATATATACTCTATACTAATCATTTAAAGAAGTAAAATAGTTATATTTTTCCAAATTCCGATATATCCTTTCCGTACTTATCCGATTTTATTTCCTTCCCTTTTCATTAACTTGATTATGGCTATGAGCAAACGCCCGCAAGTCCAATGAAAAAAAAAAAAAAAAAGTTATAGCTTTGTAAGTTTGTATGAGCTAGCATCCGGAACTACGAGTAATTATCCGATTTCAAAATTATTTCACTATAAACCTTCGGAACGGACATAATCTATGTAGATTAACGGATGTCCATTGCGCTTGCGTTCGAAGGCAATATCGCATAGATAATTGAACGAAAATAAATTAACCTGAAAGTCTCTGATCACATTGACGGTTTTTTTATGAAAGACCAATTCTAAAGTCGTATACGTATCGTATCGTCGTGCGCGGCAGGCCTTATCCACAAAAAGCGGTAACAAGCGTGTGAAAGGAAACTTGCTAGTTTTTATTCAGAAAATAGGCGATAGAATACTGGGTTAAGCCTGGATTTTAGTTGGACGTGTAAGTCTGTACTTACACATAGTTACCTTTCCGACAGGCCAGGTGAAATTCAATCTTATGTCAACCGAATTATTCTTAAATCGAGCCTTAAGAGTCCGCAGTAAGCTCGATTCTCCATACTAACGTAGTTACACTCTCATTTTAAAACTACGTGTTGGATTGTAACGAAACTTTGCATGTACAATAACATGAGGTATATCTATATGTCTGCAATTAGTTTATGTAGCTTCAGATACCATAGTAAAAAAAATACAGCGAATTTAAGTTTTCATACAAGACTTGTTTTTGCTGTATTTCGTTTGTTTTATAAACTGGAACCATATAAATTAATTACAGACATAGATATACCTCATCTCATTGTATATGCAAAGTTTCGTCACAATCCAACAGGTAGTTATAAAATGAGAGCGTAACTACGTTTGTATCGGAAGGTGAAATTCGGCCGAGCTTACTGCGGACTCAAAATTTTGTAATTATGTACTTAGGTAATATTTTCTTTTTAAGATCGTACCCATGAAATATAACCCCCATTCTAAAAAAAAAGGAAAATATTGTACAGTTTTACCTATTTCTATCATTTAAGTGCTTTCCAAACATAAGAGAACTCATTTTTTGCATTTCAAAATGGTTTGCCTTGAAACCGCATGAGAATTAAGGCACGATTTGTCTAATCTTATATGGAATAGGATTATAGTCTGATTAAAGCGCAAATATGAGTGCCTACGTTTGAAAAAAATGTTGTAAACATCCCGAGGAATGTTTCGGAATGTAGTAATTGGAATCGTAAATACACGATATAATATTTCTTACTTATACTATTTCTATTAAAGGATCGATTTCTCTGCTCACCCTCGCAATAAACCAAGGGTGACAATATATGTGCGCTCTAACTATGTGTTACACTGATCAAACACAGGTTAACTTTTCCCTGGCACAAAGCTTCCCCTGTCCCTGGGGAAAACGCAGTCCAGTCCCCCTAACGTCGCGACGTCTCATACGACGTTACTGTTCTAAAGCAACTATGTTGCGGGCAAGAAAAAACATCACTTGCGACCTTATTGTTCTTATACAATAACTTTGGAACCAAGGGAGACGTCACTTGTGACCTTTTTTATTTTAAAGTGACATCGTAGCGTGCATAAAAGATATACGATGAAAATGTCCGAATTACTGAGGGCGCCACCTAAACTGAATTTTTTATGTTTGAATTGAACTGAATTTTGCACATGGTGCTTTTTTACGTTCTTTTTAAATTGATGGTAGCTTTAGTAACCGTCACATTTTTTTTTTATCTGTTTCGTGCTCAATTTTACACTCAAGTGTATCCTTCTTCTTATAAAATCATTCACCCAACAACACTTTACAGTCCCATGTCGCAATTAAGAGGAAATACTAAGGTCAAGATAATTGAGAAATTGGTATTTGTAAAATGTATTTCTGTCGCGCCAACCACAAGCCTCCCGCCGCAGAGCGCGATAGAGACAACTGCAGCTTGGACCGAAAATATCTATTAAAATTACATAAAATCAACGTTTCGTAGTCCCCTGATTTCTTCTCCAAAACTTGACCTACTTAACTATTTTTTTTATTAAAAACTAGCTTCCGCCCGCGACTTCGTCCGCGTGGACCCGGGACAAAAACTATCCTATATTTTAATCCAGGCTATAAACTATCTTCGTGCAAAATTTCATTCAAATCGGTTCAGCCGTTTAAGCGTGATTGAGTAACAAACATCCAAACATCTAAACTTTCGCATTTATCATATTAGTAGGATCAAAGAAAGGCTTTGGCCGTGTTCCTATGTATTCCTTTTTTAAATAATCTAGTCAACGTTTCTATGGAAAAACGGCCGTTGTGTTTCCTCTTAACTACAACTCGATTAAGTTACGAGTACAAAAAATCGTTCGCACGCGTCAGTCGATTTATTATCAGCTAAATAATTCAACGATTGTAAATATTTCTTCTCCCATGTCGATTCACTTTCAGTCTGTAAAAAGTTAATCGATTCAATTCGATTCCGATAAGCCGGTTCCCATTAATCGACTCGATGTTCCACCGTGTTATATTTGTGTTTGCGAGCGTAAGGTCTTACATGCAGTTAAGGCTTTAATATTCATACGCTCTTAATTCACAACAATATCATGCCTGTGAATAAGGTCGCATATATGTAATTGAATTTCTAATAGATATGCTCTTTTTATGTACGCTGTTGTATCTGTGCGCAGTTCAATTCGAATTGAATTTGTTTTTCGTTTGTCTATAGTTGGAATCTAAATGGATGTTGTTCGTTATAATAGTGATATGAACTACAAGGGGATTTCACCGTGGAAGTGTGTAAGAAAACATAACTCAGTCACAGTCCACTTGAAATTATTTAATTCCTTTTTACAACTGTCGGTTATCTGTTCCTGGAATTAATTTAATCCTTAAATTGATGTCAACAGTAGTAGCTGATCATTACCACGGACCCGGGTTGGTCTTAAAACTACAACCAAGACCACCGGGTAGAAATGCTGGGATCGCCAACCCGTGGCGATAGCTTTACTTATTGTTTTTAACCCCCGACGCAAAGAGAGGGGTGTTATAAGTTTAACGTGTCTGTATCTGTGTGGATGGACCGATTTGAATGCGGTTTCTTTTATTCGAAAGCTGATGTGATCCCGAGTGTTCTTGGCCACTTTTAAGATATTGAACTTTGAAATGAAAATGTCGGGGGTTTTTCAACTTTTCTAAGTTGTAGTTATGATTTTATTGGTGCCCTGGTTATGGTAGCGACCCGGATACTAGCGAGGTCAGAGATGCTAAGACATGTGATCTGGTAAAGGTAGCGAGATGCTACCTTTACCACCTGACTGACCTGTACCGCTGGATACGGTGGCGCAGAAGCTGCCATTATAGCGCTCTTATCTTAGGGCCAGGGTCCAGCAGTGGACGTCTTTTGGATGATAATGATGATGAACCGATCTGCCAAACTTTTCAGCTTTTCCATTCTCACCACGTAGATGGTTGGCAGTCCTCAACTGTGCGTTTCTCCCGAAACTTTCTGCCTCGCACAGCCAAACTCTGGAATGAACTGTCGCCTGCGGTATTTCCGGACCGTTATAACCTTCAAGCCTTCAAGAAAAGAGCGTACTCCCATCTTAAAGGCCGGCAACGCACCTACAACTCTTCTGGTGTTGTAAGTGTCCATGGGCGTCGATTATCGCTTACCATCAGGTGATTCGACTGCTCGTTTGCCTCCTATATCATAAAAAAAAAAAAACTCTTCTAATTGCTGATTATGGGCCAATCCATAATTTCAGTTGCTCGTTGTGATGACTACCTCTCCTGGAAGACTCTTTAAAACTATGATTTTATAGTGTTTAATTAGTTCAAATCCCCCAAACATATTGTGTTATTATGACAATGGTAAACTAACATTTTATTTGGTATTTACTAAATGTATGTCAACCACTGCAATTAAAAAATCCTTACAAAACTGATTTCTAACCACGCGAACTTTATTTCTGCTCGTAACAAGCTTATTACAAGTAAAGTATCTGCTATTATACTGAAACATCAACAATCGAAATTCAACCATTCAGCATACACAATAAGGTGAACTTCTTAAAATGCCGTTAGTTGCAGCTAGAGTCGCCACAATCGGTTTTAGTGGCTAGGAATCATTGAAATTAAAACCCTTTGCACTTTATTATATGGTGGAAAATGGTTAATAGTGCACGCTAGGTATAGTGAAGTAATTAACTATAGGCTTTCGTGACGGTTATCGCAGATACTATCGGCGCACGCGATTCCTGACAGTTTAGCATAAAAAGGTTGTATGTGTGTAGAAATTTTGCGTAACATACGCCTTTTTGGGGAATATGGACGGTGGAGTTCGTAACGCCCCGATAATTTGCGGATTATTAGGTACATTTTCATATTAGATTATTTTTCATTGTTTACACAGCTTGTGGTGTAATAATTATGAAATTTATGATAAAAAAAAACGTTATATTTTGTTTTGTCATTTATTTTCCCGCCGTCCTCCAAACAGAACAGAAGTCCTATGCCACTTTTACCAATTTTCATTCCCTAGGTGCTAAATTCCAGCACAGAAGGTATTTTTTAATAATAATAAATAATAATTCGATCAATTCAGGCATCTAAGGCTAATCTAAGAAATACCTTAAAGACTAACACGGCGACATAACGGTGTGGCTCCGCTGCGTCGTCGCGTCAGCTCCGGTGTAGGGAGGGGTGATATTTTTTTGTTTTAATCCACATTATCCGCCTGTTGTCTACCTCTACCTACATGTTTCTGTATTATTATTTTTTAACTGCTTTGTTTGTGTGAGGTGTGCAATAAAAAGTATTTGTATTGCATCGTTTTGTATGAACTATGTGTGTCTAATATCAACCAAATCCTTGGCCTTAGGCCATTTGGGCATATTAAGAAAAAAGGCCTAACAATCCTAAATCTCACATAGATAATATTTTGCTCCGCCCATAAAACCCAATCGAAACCGCGGAGTTAAATATAGCCTGCTATAGCTTCCGCCCGCGACTTCGTCTGCGTGGGCCCAAGATAAAAACTATCCTATATTTTAATCCAGGCTATAAACTATTTTCGTGCAAAATTTCATCCAAATCGGTTGAGCCGCTTTAGCGTGATTGAGTAACAAACATCTGAACATCGTAACTTTCGCATTCATACATAATATTAGTAGGATGTACACCTGAAGATTTATTCTAGATACTGGTGAAATAAAATTTTGAAAGCGCATTAATTCCGGACTTTTCCTCTACATATATAATACTAATGTATATCTACATTGTAGAACTCATTTTAATCCATTGATATTTTTTTAAAGTAAATGGCTCAATAAGTATTGCATTTTTTGCACTCATGCACGTAAATTGTCCAACAATTTACTTTAACATCATTTTCCAAGCTGGTTGCAAGTAACTTCGTTGTCGCAAAAACAAAATTACTCTTTCAACAACACCCGCGTGAATAAAAGATAATCCAAGGAATTCAAAGGGAAAATGGCTGCAAACAACGTGAATATGGCCGTGAGTGTACATGTACAGTCGAAACACGTCCCGGGAACTTCTTTCGCGATATCACCGGGCTGCGAAGTTGCGGGCAAGTATCGAGCCAACTGTACTTTAGGACTGTGGCCGAGCGGAAACTGATACAGTAGGTTGGAACATGAATACTTTTTTTTAGGTACCCAATCACCAATAGGCGCAGCGTGGGTAGGCCCCCCACGAGGTGGACTGATGACCTGGTAAAGGTCGCGGGAGTCCGCTGGATGCGGGTGGCACAGGACCGGTCATTGTGGCACTCTTTGGGCGAGGCCTATGTCCAGCAGTGGACGTCTTTCGGCTGATATGATATGAATCACCAATAAACGAACATCATTCCATTTATTAATATTTTTTGGTTCGGTCGTAAGGAGTTGCTTTCTAAATGACGCTGCGGATATCCTCACTTCGCAAAGAAATCGCTTCGCAAAATACGTCAATTCATCACTCAGGAGAAAGAGTTTTAAAAACAGGTATATATTTATGGCACTGTGCTGTAATTCCTACGCCCTTAAAATACCTTTGGTCTTACCTCATGAGGCTAAGCGAAATTCACTACACGACGCATTTTCTTCAAAATGCGTGATCCAGATACTGACCTACTGTACTCAACTTATATTACTATTTCCCCGCCAAGTATCATGAAATGCAGTTTACACGAACGCTTGAGTAGAGAACGCTGTTCTAACCGGGAATTAGAGCCGTAATGAATGGCATTGTCTTCTGTTCTCGGATCTATGGGATGCTGCTAAGGCACTCTAAGCTCTTCATAGAAGGAGTGGACTCGGGCTGGACTAACGAGCTCTGGAAATCCAGTAGGAAGCAACTCAGAATCATATCTGGGGTGTTCACTGGTCACTTCGGGGTCAAGGATCTCTTGGCCAAGATGGGACTGTCGGACAGTTTAGACTGTAGAATGTGGGGCGAGGAGGATGAGACCATGGAACACTTACTGTGTGAATGTCATGCCCTTGCCAGACAAAGAATGAATTACTTTGGTAGCGACTATCCGCAACCAAAGGAATTCAAGGTGCTCCCGCTGAGCTGCATCATCCGCTTTGTGGAAATGATGGAGCGAGCTTGGGAGTAGGCATAAAGGAGAGGGCAAATGCACAAAAGATCCCGCTGGGTCGAAGTGCATCCGAAAGGGCCCTCATCTAGATAAGATTTATAAGAGATAAGATGGGATGCTGAAAATATATAAACAACCCTGAGCATTACTGGTTTTTGTGTGAAAGCTAAGCTAAACCCATCCCATTTCCTAATTTAAGTTCGTAGGTCAAGTGACAGGACCCCGGGTGAGATCACGACCCTCAGCACTGAGAACGAAACACTACATCCTCACTTGGGGTCGGCGCAGCATTACCTCCCTAGGGACAGCTGTCATCTAGTCATTTTCTTCCTCATCATATCGTCTTTTACAGCCCATTGACCTTTTCCTTGGCCTACCTCGTCTGTTCCGTCTCTCCGCATTACCGACGTCGATAATATTGGCGCAATAGCTTTGACTTTAGGGAGCCTCACCGATGCATAACGCTGCGTCGACGCGTGTGCGTCATTTCTTATTTGTATATTTGCTGCGTTTATATTTTGATTTGTATTTTGAGCAGTGTGGCCGCTCCTTTGTCCAGCAGCATATAATACAAAATGCCAAAAGTACTTTTTTAGTACGAGTTCAGTCTTTCGCGTGGACACGTTGAAGGTTTTATTTTGTCTGTTTATTACGATTTGAATGATCGTTACAACATATATATGTATATATACCTACACTGTTAACTATTGTATAGTCTAGACAAAATAAAGTTCTTGTTCATATTTTTAAACCAATTACCAAATAAAAAATACCTCTTAAATTTACTCCAAAACTTACTTATACCGAGAAGACAAGGGGTGTTATCGCAATGGGATCTCTTCCAAGCAACTTTTGGCGAGAGGAAATAGTTGCGGCTTGCGGTGCAATAAATTTGACAGAGTGCTCCAGGTAGACTTTTCGCATAAAGTGATAACAAATATCTGTTTAACACAGTTGCGTGGGTGTGGCTATATAAAGACGTCATTATTATTACTTTTTTGTTACTATACAAAAGTAATCATAATGGCGTCTTTGTGCCTCCACTATGTTGTATTGTGCAGATTACTTCACACTAGAACATAACTTTCATTTAATAAAAACTGTATTATGCAACACGTTCTTATGATTATGATACTCCCAAGAGGTTATATACGAATGAACTTGAGAATTTTATAGCTTAAATAAACTTAGCGCCAATTACCCAGAAAAAGAAATGCTCTTTGTTGGTTTGCTCCTGCCACTGCTAATATAATAATGCCAGCAATTTCGAACCTAAGCGGACACCATTTGGTCTTCACAACGCGCCATGTCACGACTATTCTATACTTGGCAGCTGAACTGGGAATTCCGTCGGCTATGTCCTTTTTATAGCCCCCGAGGTAATAACGCGTGACCAAGCTATTTTAGAATTTTGCGTATTCCATTTCGCCTTCGAAATGCACCTCGTTGTATAGACTTGGCATTGCCAGCGCGAAGACCTACCTATGAACATATGAATAACTGTTACGTGCTATATGCACAGTAAGAATGGAACTATCAACCCTGTTGAGTAATAATTTTCTTTTCGTACCTACAAATTTGATAACTGAAACCGGAAATCTGTAGAATCCTTTAGTTTAGCACATTCATTGTCAACCCTTTTGAAGCGCGTAGCCGATAGTACTGAGCAGATTCAAAGCCACCAGTTTCGTAGTGGCATCACGCTCGCCTTTCTCAAGCATGCGAAAAACTGTTTGTAGAGAAAAGCGGCTACTAGCAAAGCGCAAGCGCAATATCACAAGAAGAGGTCAATTTTTCATCCCGAACGGCAAATGTCACCGTCGATTCATTAGAGCCTTTATTACCGTCTACTTGTCGTTCGCTCGTTCGTCAATAAATGCTCTTGAACATAATTAATCAAACCCATTGGGCCGAAAGTAGTTCTTTGCTCAGCACTTGGAAAATGCTTAAGCTATGATTTTGCGTTCGTATATATGATTTCTACTACTTAGTAAGTAAATACTGTGTATTTGGATATGATTAATGAATGCTCGGTGTCTGGTAAAGGGCTTTTCTACGTATAGGGCATTAATAGTAAGTGATAATGAAAGTCAGGGCTGGTTCACCTTTATAAAAAGGGGTTTGACTTTCCTTTTGACACTGATTTTCTAGTTCTAATACAAAAGGATAATATTACTCTGAAAAGCAAAGACACTTACGTCATTCAAGTTTAATTACCTATACTATAGTATATATGACAGTGCTGAAAATAACTAAGCGGACAATGTACTCTGAAATAGTACAACGTACAAGGGCAATGCAGGGAGATTGCTTTTTTTTTTTTAAGAGAGAGTTTCTTTTCAATTTCAACATTTAAACAACATAAAACTTCGTTTTAAGCTTCGAGTCTAATGTGTGTGATGTTGCATTTCCAATTAGCAATTGGAATCTCCTAACAACACGTAACCGAAACCAGTTTTTAAAACAAGCTTTTCAGTGAAACATCGTACGTAAAACGAAACATTTAGAAAACATTGTGCCGTTTAAAAGCTTATAATGCAAGCCTCCAAAGAATATACAATGACAAAATTGACGCATACAACTATGTACCATTTATTGCCGTATGTGAATTCCGACTTTGCAACATAGCAGATAAAGTTTAAATTCCGCTGAAATTCAAGAGCGTGTTAGGAGCTTGTTAAAGTTGCTTGCTAAAACTAGGTTTTCCCGCGGAAAAATATTAAAATGGCCGCCGCCGGTAACGTCATTAGTGTTGCCCCACGCACACGGGTCTGCATTCATCTACATTCTAAAGACCCGCTATTTTGTTTAAAATAACACTTTTAGTATTTTCAGCGTCCATAATTGAAAACGGAATCATTTTAATCAAGTTTGTGTCTAAAATAGCGGGGACTTAGAAGTTAAATATGCGTATGTTTTTGTGTCATGGATAAACTGGATGTTTTTATTATTAATAATGGTTAACCACTTGTGGCACTAAAGCATAGCTTAGAAATGATGCTATCACTTTCTAATACTAGCACTTTGTAACATCCTCCCTAGTATCAACTTAAAAAGCCTACCTACTTCAGCCTACCTACTCTTATACTTACTCTACTAGAAAATCTGAAGCTCTGAAGCTCTGGAAAGCTTGAAGTTATAAAGTTCTGTAAATATCTTAAATTCCTGAAGCTTTAAGCTGCTGAAATCTATATTATAGGGTTCTAACTGAAGGGAAAGAAAATAAATCAAACAAGGAATGAGAGAGAGAAAACAAATTAACAATACATTTATTCAGAAAAGTGATTTTACTCGAAACTTTGACTATTTTATCTAACAAAGCCGGTGAGGACTTTATTAGACATCCGCGTTGATTCCTAGGCCAATTCCTAAACAAGGGAAAACAATGCGGACTCAACAAAAACCCTTGTTGCCAACCTTATTCTAGTACACTTTTATTTATCTGGCATTATTACACTATTAAAATAATTTAGCTACATTCTTAAATAGGCAATTATATTATTAATTGGAAAACTGTAAGTAAACAATTCAAGCGTGATCATCTAATGTCAGGACTAAAAACCTAGTTGTGAAATGTAGTAACCAGAATTCTCCGAGGTGTGAGAAATGTACAAGCAACTGAGTCAGACCATGTCCAAACAAGCACTGTTAATAAAGCTAAATAATAACTATACTAAAATAAAATTACCTTACCTAAATGTATTCACGCCCTACAATATCTTAATTATAAATGTTACTAGCTGAACACAATACTAAGAACTGAAACACAGAACCTAACCTATTTATAAAATACCGTCGTTGGCTGTGTGGTAAAAGAATGGCTTTAATAAGCAGGCTATAGTTTATATACGTATAGTGGTCAAAAATAGACAAGTTTAATGCGAAGCGAAGTAGTTCATTATAAAATATTTTAAAGTGAATAAAGTATATTATGTAGGTACCTAGAAGTTAAAAGTACGGAATGGTTAATATAATAGGATAATGACGGATATAGTTATGTGGAGTTGCTATTATGAAATATAACGTTTAATAAACCTTAAAGCTAGAACGTATTAAGTCGAGACGGCGATGATATTTCCTACAAGGCAGGATTGGAAAGGTAATATCTGGCTTCTTACCAAATGCAGGTAATACAAATCTCAATCTAAAAGATGTGAGAACATTGCAAGTGTAAAATAGACGATTGCACGCAACCATAAAGCCACAAGACCTCATAAGACTACCATGCATAAGTCATATATGTATTGGCAACTATGTCGAAGGCCGAGTCTCACGAGGACTGATTCCGATGCTAACCCCCTGGGCGCGTCAAGCTAACCACTCGGGCATGTCCCTACCTAACACCTAACACGAGCAAACGGAATATCCTCGTATCAGAGACTATAATAGATATGTGACAATAGCGCCTGACGAATGAACAGTATACATGGCAGTAGTAAGAGCGTAGCCCATAATATTATGAGACCAGCCATTTTATATTGCATAAAGCAAAAGTGATGAACAACTGTAAGCTAAATTAGAAGCCAGTTGGATTAGGTATATGATAACGATGACGACGCTGCTGCTGCCGATGATGTTGATTTGTTAACCGATTCCGGCCACAACCATCAGTATTTTATATTGCATAAGCAAAAGTGATGAACAACTGTAAGCTACATTAGAAGCCAGTTGTATTAGGTATATGATGATATGTTAACCGGTTCCGGCCACAGCGACTGTGTTTGTTAGATTACGTATACACCATAATTGATGGAATTATAACTTCACGTCGCACCCAAATGAGTACAGTACACTGTACTATGCAAACAAGACAAGCTGTTGCCATTCAGGTTTAGTATCCAAATCGAATCGTACAGTCATCCCCAATATAGTATGCCCATCAGTCTTAATATCACTACTGAGCCATGCAGCCGCAAAGACTCAGCACTGACCAGATTCTTGCGTCGGCAAGGAGTTTTTCTCAAGTCATCAATAGCCTGTACCACCGTATAGCTTTCACACCTCATCTCGCCATATAATCTATTATTACCTACTATACACTCTAGTGTATAAGTAGATAAATATATTAGGGTCTTTGATGACTAAATTTCAGCTGACAACGGTACAGACTTCTCGCTCTCCCGGGCCTAAAGGTGTCTTAAATGATACAATGATCACGCAAGCAGCCCAAGGCACACCAGGACCTAGCCAAGCCTGCAGCCCTTTTCAAAGCCCGTCTTGTAGGTTAGAGCTAAAGATGAAGTCGGGCGGCGGAATCCGATAAGACTGTCCCTAATCGCCTTGATGAGCGCATTTCATCGATCTGGAATAAATCCATAGCTTCGCAATTAGTTATTAGGTATATTTGGGTACTACGCGTACTACCCAAGTATTTTATCATAGCTGGAACATACCACACAGAATCGTAATAAAAACGATTGGCAGTCCAGTTAGTGATATTACGCAATTACTGGAATGATCAGCAATAATAAACGCCACTGTGACCAAATCCGATCAACTACAATTGATGAGTAGGTGTATATGTTGGTATATATATATATATATATATATATGACATGTTGAAGTAGCACCTAATTGTAGGTAGGTACTATAAGTAAATATAGCTCGGATGAGCCTACGCCGTAATGACGTCATATTTATGACGAACTGTACAAATATTATTTAATATTATTTAAAAAGTAATAAGTAAGCAAGATGCTCGATCACAATTGTACGTGAAATAACTAAACCAGATCACACAGCACAACGATAGCATTTCGGCCTACCAGTAAGGTAACAATATGTATGCCTTTAAAGCGGAATGAGCATAATACACATTACCATAGTTCAGGCAGTCAGAAAGCTTTGCGAAACTTAGAAAACCATTTAAGGATTTCTTCATCAGCGTTCATACAGTTGTATGCTTCATAGCCGTTATTCAGGAACAGTTCCAGATGATCCAAGCGTCTCCACTGCAGCCAGCTTGAGCGATGTCAGCACACCTTCCGGGTCATCACCTGGCAGTAGAAACGAAGCCTCTGGCAGCACGTGGTGGTGATATGTGGTGATGTCTCGTAGAGTTGCCGATGGATGCCATATTGTTGTCGATGGTGTGACGGCGATGACGAGGTCTCTTCGAAGTAACCGTAGAACGGTACTGTATCCGACGCAATATATCCTTTTCTTGTGGTTAGATTTTCGCAAAGCCCTCCAAATGCATAAACCATGTCAATAAGGCATTATTTTATAGATATTTTATTATGAATTGAATACTTAAAGACTAAAAGAAATACTAATACAGATATGGAACCTGTACCCATTCATAACAATTGTGTACATTATGTATCTACGTATGGAAGTAAAATCGTAAGATATAAATATCATGAATAATCGGTAATCTACTTGCAATTTAATTATGTAATTTGTACATAAACCACTAACGCAGACCTTAACCAGTACCTAATAAAGTAATGTACACGGCAGAGTAACAGCATTTATGTTATTAAAATACCAACAAACGTAGGTCCATGACCCTATCATTAATTAATACTACATAGTTTGTGCATGAAATAGTAATGAGATCATGAAGAGATTTCAAAGGTCATAAAATATTATTTATAATTTAAAATAATGGACCCTAAAAGCAATATCCAACTCAATTATAACCAACTTGTATGAATAGCACTCAATTACTCATGGAAGACTCAACAAATACTTAAGAAATACTATTATTAATACCACCACCATTAATCTTAAATTAACATGCACAATAGAATAAATGGGTCGATTAAAACACTGTCTCTTTATTAAATCAGGTACGTAGTACGCCCTCGTTGCACCGATGAATACTTATGTTGGCAAATATTGGTTGCTTGAATATTTCACTAATTACGTATGAAACTACGCGCGGTTACGACTAGGGATAATATAAACTTATAGAACTAGGCAATGGTTAATGAATCAACTGTTCATGATTAATATCAAGGCAAGTTATGTTTAAACCGGACAATCTAAAAAGCTAAACGCCATACGTACGTTTATATGAATTTGCCATATAACCATTAAGGGATATTCGCCACTAAGCAATTACACTGTTAACACCATTTGAACTTTCTAACGGACATTATAAACTCAAAAGTTAATGTATGTAGCAATGTATATGAACACACGCGGAACACATTAAACTATCACCAATATTTGCCACATGAAGTTATAACATTTACCGACGAGAATCTGTGGAAATAAAATATTAAACACGCACAAAATCCTAATACATCCTAAAACAATCTAGCCCTACGTGAATCCTATCTTTGCAAATACACTGAAAACACTCACATGAACTGATCCTCGACCCCAATGCTCTCGTGAAGGCAAATCTCCCAAAAAGTCCCTAAAAACGTTGTGCAAGCCCTTATAAAACCTCATCCCCCCTTGAGAACCCCTAATGTCTCCCGATCACCATGATATCACGCGATTCTAGCGGGAAGACCATTGATTGGATCGCGCCCCGATTCTCGTTTCCTATTGGTTTAAAACGATATGCTGTAGTACAACGTTTTCCTACTCAACAAAAGATGCCTCCCTTTACGTCTAGCTCATTTAAACACGGCTGAATTAAAACGTCCTCTATTTAACCTGATTATCTAGTTTTTAATATCTTCTAAGTTTTGTAGGGTAGTTAGGTTTCGTAACTTAATTTAATTCATCTACTCGCCCTCAGATGTCACTTGACAAGAACTACGCAACTAATTATAACCCGTCCAGTATTCGTTGGCAATTTAAACACCTATGTACACAAGCACGGCAATGATTCCTGTCGTGGTCGTATAACCTGTTAATTATTCATTGATCGCTTACTTGACCTTTTTAATAAGCTACCTCCTGAGTTGAAGGCAATTACTTGTTTAAATATATTTAAAAATAAGTTAAAGGCCTTTTTATTGATGAAGTGTTTTTATTCTGTTCATGAGTTTACTCAGCATAAATAATACTGTAGACGCAATGTTTTAACTGTAAGGACGTATTATTGAGTTTTTAGATATTTTATTATGTTTTGAATTGCATTATGTTTCGCATATATTTTATTAGAATAGAGTAAATTGACATACTTACTGGGACATTTTTGGTAATTAGATTATAGTGGACATTTTAATATAATTTTTAAATCTTAGATTATAAAATGTAATTATATTCAGGAATTTCAAACACAATTTATATTGTTTATGAATAAATGACTTATGACTTATGACTTATGACCGGCTAGCTGTCTAAACTAGCACGTAGTTAAGCTAGTTGTTGAAAGATGTCGCTAACACGCCCAGTATACGAATAGGTTACCCTGCAAACGTCAATTGTCTATCAATATTGCCATTTACATCGAGTTAACTACTACTTCTTAAAGCGATTCTATAATTTAACTATTCCGTACTTAAATTTTAACTAGCAATTAATTGAGAAATAAACTTTAACGGCCGTATTCATAAACGTACTTCAAGCCTATTTTAACTAAAATGCCGTTAAAGTTCGTTTGTCCTTATCTGTCACATTGACATTTGTGTTCGTAAGAAAGGGACAAAGCACATTTTATTTAGCAGAGGCATTTTAAGTTTTATGAATAAGGGGGTAAGCTATCAAAACAATAACCTGACAATAAGTAAATAGTCTTAAAATATGAAATAGTCTAAAAACTTAATAACTGAACTTAATATTAACGCTAGAACCAAGTATCATGAAAAGGTTCATAAATAATGAAGTTCAATAAGCTTTTAACTAAATTCGTCTTTCAGAACACTGTTGATGGATGTCAGTTATGTTACAACTTCCACCTTAAAAAAAGATAATATGAGTATAATCAGTAGATGTATGTCTTTCAATGTTATTGACACATTTGTTGGCCAAACTATATACTATCTGTTACCAAAGGCAACTAGTTCTTGTCTCGTTTTTTGCCCGCTACAAATGTTCACGTTTTATTTATATTTTCATCACTTAAATCATCATTAGGAGTTTACAAAAACCGATGCAAAACAGGAACTGCTAAATATGAAAAACTGACAATGATCTTATACACTTCATTATTAAATTATCGACTTTATTTCATTATGATAAAGCTGTTGACACACGAAAAACGAAAGAGCTGTCAACAGACGCGACGTGCTAATACCCATTTGATTCACACTTCTTGCCTTACTTAGAGACATTCATTTTATTTTGATCCTTTTGTTTTAGGTATCAAGGTTGATAATTAGGTAAACTTGACAGTGTATCAGCAGCAGAGCTGTATTGCAATAATGACAAACCAGAACCGGTTCAAGGGCAAAAAACCGCCGCAGCGACGGTGATGTCATCGACTAAACCTATACATAGTAATACAGGAAGCGATAAAGGGATTGAGAACTATTTAATCGATAACGATTCAATTATTTATATTCGAGAGGAATAAATGGGAAAAACCGGAACGGAAGCTTTACCAAAAGCCATTAAGATAAAATATTTCACGCTTACTGTTTTAACGAAGCAACTAAGCCCACGGACAATGCTAAATGCTGTGACCACAGATAATAAATAACGAAGCTCTAGCCATCAACACCAAATATAGATAAAATATAATTCCCGGAGTCGTATCCAACACGAACGCCTATAAACAAACGGCAACGAGACAAAGTCCCATAACTCACAATGAATTGTGTTGATCAAGCACGCAAAGTCGCAAACTATTATATTTAAGACCAAATAGAACTCGCTCTGATTCATATAATCGATTTAGATTGCGTAGCAAAGCAACACTATTCGATGAGGTCATCATCGGCAGGTGGGCGGTGGCGTTTTGAATTTAGAACGATTCATTTTTAAACTTAGTTTTTTATTCAGCCAGTTCGATTGTTTGCATTGCTGTGAAGTTAGGAATGTTTTGTTTTTACGTACGTTAGACATTGGGGCTTTGATAACATCTATTCTAGCAGTTTTTTCTTCGCGACTGTATTAGTACTTCGTCAAACAATTATATGTTTATATATATAGTCTGGCTCCCAATCACTCATCTCTTTCCTTGGAGTTAATGATGCTAGCGTAAGAAGGAGATAGAATTAGTCCCTCGGCTCTTAGGCTGGTCGACAAGACTACGAGTACAAATTTTCACTTTAGACAATGGGGCTGCGATAACATCTTTTCAGCCAGCTTTTCTCCCGGACTTATTAAAATTTCGACGAACAATTAAGTTTAATTGATATCTTCGCTTCCGTGTTACATTGTATGTACTTTCATATCTCGTATTTAATTTATTCAACGTTGATTGCATAATGGTAATTAACTAGCAAGTGTTCATGTCTAATTAAATATTTTTTATCTAATACCACGGTTAATTTTATTCCATTGAGTTATAATATAGTGTAAGTGTAAGTAGGTGTAGGTATAGTTTAATTAGACAAGAACGGAATGAGGTTTAAGATTCCACTTTGTATGGGATTCTTGTCTCTTCTGTTACTCTGTTACGGCAACCTTATGTATCTACCTACAGCCTTCTATCTGCTTATCATTATGTGCTTGAAGTATTCAGTTTATGTTGAGAGTCTTTTACTAAAATACGTAAACTGCGAATAAAAATAAACGAAATTATATAATATCTGGATGAGGTTATCGTTTGTAATTGAGGACACCGTCCGTTTTCATCATGAGACTAGCTTTATGGTTCCGTAATATTCGTTGCCATCGAATTTATATAACTAGATATTCATAATTTCAGCACAATCGTACGTCAGTAAGTGTTGTATTACGGCACAGAATCGTTACCGTGCATTGCAGCTTTTTAACCCCCGACGCAAAGAGAGGTGTTATAAGTTTAACGTGTCTGTGGTATCGTAGCTCCCAAACGGATGGACCGATTTGAATGCGGTTTTTATTCGAAAGCTGTTGTGAGCCCGAGTATTCTTAGCCATGTCTCATGGAAATCTGTTTAGCCGTTTTTGAGATTGGACTTTGAAATGAAAATGTCCGGGGTTTTTCAACTTTTCTAAGTTGTAGTTATTATCGAGTAGCTTGACATGACTTCCCACTACACACTGGCCAAACCTCCTTCCAAATAAAGCGAGAATTGCTTACATTGGACATCGACAGGGTCAAGTGTAAAAATATGGGTGTACGCAACGTATTCATAAATATGTCCCATCGCTCTTATGTCAGCGGATTAAGGTTTCGCTACACATTTATGCGAGGATTAAATCGATGCATGTTTGCACTTGACTGTATCATGAACATTCACGTTGGTCTCTCCAGGGCTCCAGGTACAGATGTTTCGGAGCGTATCAAATGATAGCCCAGATTAAGTGACAGTCTCCGCTTCAAACGTTTATACTATCTTAATAACCCTGTACTTATAAACCCAGTTCTTGATTGACAATTGGACCTTACAACATTGCAATAAGGAATATAATAGCTGGTTCACGTTACAGGATGCTCGGTGTAAACACGATAACGCTCTGACGTCATTATTGCCGGTGGGCTACTTCTAAGAAACGGATAGAATGTTCACCGATATAAATGCATGCGTCTGTAGATTAATCCACGAGGCCCCACAGCCGGGGCTGTGGATAAATCACAAACTAGTACACGCAAAGTGGGGCGCTTCCTCGCTGATTTGAACGCGACAACAAAGCATGTTTTTGACGCACGCCTATTCATATAAGTATAGGTACAAACTTTTCCCTGAACTTGGTAAAATAAAAGATATTCTTTTCACCTTACATAAGACACTAAAAGACAAAAATGCTAAAACGTTACTAAATACTGTGTGCATTCAAAAATACACTTCCGGCGTAGCTAGCACGATAGGTTTTATGGTCGCGTTAAGATCATGTGAAACATAACCACAAAAACTATCATGCTAGGCAGTAACTAGGCTTAGGCTTTCGCATGTCCGTTTGTCCAGCCGTTGTTTCGATCGTGCGTTAGGACAACAGTCCATCTGTCATGTTTCCATACAAAAATAGACTGTCACCCACCGCATAATTTCGAATCGATTGACACCTCGTTTATCAAAATTAGTGCAGTATCTTAAACGTGGAGCACACCTAAACACAAACATAGACTGCTAAAGAATAGAATAGAATATAATTCATTTGCATAGAATAAGTAGGTACATCAGTGTCATTAAGGTGACAAAAGGTAGCTTATTCTGCTATTTGTACTAAATACTAGCATGCAAATATCTTTTGGAATCTTATTGTTCAATATTTTGAGAGAGGTAGGTCATCCTTTACACTATAATAGTTCCTTTCAGTTAGGTGCAAATGCTAAAAAATTAAAACAAATCCCTTCGTTTCGGCTCTGCCGTAGTTGGGTGAAAGTTTTTATATGATTTCGATATCTAAAGGCGCTTATAAATAACCGATATAGATCCACGTTTACGTCCAATTATATTTATCGTCTGGCTATGCACAACATTGCACAAAGACAAACTCATTTATAAAATAAACCTCTTCCTTTGCCTAATATTCATAATATTAAGTTGTTCCTAGTTTGAAAGAATTGCTGAAGCAGAAACGAAAGTTGGTATACGTACGGGTTCCACTAATCAATTGAATAAAAACTGTATAGTCTAAGCGATAGAGTTGAACATTCTAGAACGGGCCTGGTTTGTAAAGGTTAATTGTCTCAAGATATTACCTACACGACATTCGTTTTACGTGGGGCGTAGTTGAGGGTATAATTCTTTGAGAATATATTTTGTAAATTGAACTACCTAATAACTTACTTAATTTCCCCACATTAAGCCAGTGTCGATAATAATGTCTGCATATGAAACTCTCCATAGTTCACTAAATTAACACAGATATTGACAGTTACTTTAATTTCGTTTAATCTAGAGGGTGACACCCAAAATGTAACACAAAATTCCTTTCTTGTAGCTTATTATTATTATTCTCGTTTTTCTTTGACATTACATTGTTTTCTAGAAACATTCTAGACTAGTATTTTTTATAAAAATTTTACTTCATATAATTTTTAAGTTATATGTTTGAAAATTGCTCTAAGAAATTAACTTATGATTATGTTTCTAACTGACGATTTAAAAGTGCTTGTTACTAAAGATCATTTCGAGTTGATTTGAGTTGAGTCGAGTTGACTTAGTGTACTTGGAGCGTATTGATTCCTGTAAGCGCAAAAATTACATACGTTGGTCAAATTTGCCGCTACATGGCGCTGTACCGCTTGCATCGATTCCTGAATCGCGCTGCTAAGATGTTTCCTGGGATAAAGGCCTGTGGTCAGTAGTTTTTGGTTTTATACGAGTTTTTTGAGAAATAATACTAATACAATGTGTTGTGCAAGTAATAGTAGGTACAGTGAAACCTGGATAACCGGGACATCAAGGGACCGGCAAATTTGTCTCGCTTTTACCGGTATTCCACTTACCCAGTGTCTCAGATATCCAGGTATAAATAAAAATCTGTCTCATTTACAGAGGGTTCCATTAATAGAGGTGAGATAAGAGGGTATTTCAGTTATAGAGGTGCCATTTTTAAATAAAAATAAACATTATAATACCTACACGAGTTCTAATCTTTAACAATAATCAATTAACAATTAACAAAAAGGTAAGTTATGTACAAACGACAATACTGTTAACTGGCCATCCTGTGTTTATATCGAACCTTATTACAATGCACTTAAGGTGCACCGATGGTCAGTTAGCTGTGTTGTCGATAGTACAAATACGAACTTATCCCTAGTGTCCAAGTAGCAGTGGTATCATTGAATAAATCATTTTAGGATCCCTTTGCACAGTAATGCATTAACTCCGTTATTAAAGTTATTGTATAACTCGTAGAACATCACGATTTAACCTAGCCAAAACGAAGCATATTTATTTCCAAACAAGTCTTGCCAAATCCTCAATGGCACCTAAACGAAGCTGTATTAGCGGACGGGGAATTACCTGCGATTTCCTACTGCATATACAAACATACACACACATACGGTTGTATAACTATCTCGTCTGTACCGACTTCCTTCCTTCCCCGTCTGTTTCATGTTCGGCGGTGAACGCGTGGTTTGAGTCAAAGAAAAAATCCTTTTTTTTTAAAACATAATTTGTATATGAGAATACGACTATTGCTAGAATCAATTTATGTAGGTATATATTAGATAACGAAATGCTAATCATATACCTATCTAGTTGTGATAACATTTGTTTTTTTAGTTTCTCTGCGTGATCGCATCAGAAATGAGGCTATCCGCAGCAGAACCAAGGTAACCGATATAGCCTTTCGAATCGTTAAACTTAAGTGGCAGTGGGCATAGCACGTAGAACCGAGGCCGTTGGGTCGGAAAGGTTCTCGAGGGGCGACCACGTACCGGAAGGCGCGGCGTGGGTAGGCCCCGCACAAGGTGGACTGATGACCTAGTACAGGTTGCTGGAGTCCGCTGGATGTGGGTGGGGACCGGTCACCTTGGCACTCTTTGGGCTCCCCCAAGTACGTCCGGCAGTGGACGACTTTCGGCTGATATGATGAAAGATCGGGTCGAAGCGCTACTTCTTTTGTAAATTCCACGTCGCTTTTCCGCTTCTGCAACCGCTTCCGCTTCCGCTCCCGCGCCCTACCGCAACTCGCGCTATCTCGAAGATTGCTCCGCGGCCGCAGCCCGAATAACGCGATTAAGCGAATGAAAGGGCCGAAACGAACAAAAGCAAATGTGATTACGGGTTGTCGACCAGCAAAAATGGGCAATATTTCTTCTGGATTTACCGGTGTTTTTAATGCGCTCGCGTTTAGACGAGAGGTTTATGGGTTGAGGATTATGGGAACGGTTTTAGCTTGAAACGTAGTCGTGGTGGCTTGCTTGCGTTCACGTCCGACACAAACATGTCGTTTTTTAATCATGACTGAAGGTGGTTTTCCACCGGCGAGGCGAGGCGGGGCGTGGATGGGCGTGAATTGAAATTAGTATGGGACTTACTACCTATTTGCACTGAGCGCGCGCGCTCGCGGTGGTAATAGGTAGTAAGTCCCATACTACTTTCACCACCTTAAGGCTGATTAAGACTGTGTGGACGGCCCTTTAGTACCATAGAACTTGTCTTACTGTTGTACTCCTTCTTATTGAGTAAATCTATGTATTATTTACTAATACTCTGCAGACTAGCATACCTTACCTTTTCACGCTTAAACCGCTGTACCGATTGAGATAAAACTTGGTATCCTGAATTTGAATCTCGGGAAAGGACTTAGGATGCTTTTTATTCCGGAAATCATCCCCTAAGGGGGTGATATGGGGGTGAAAGTTTGTATGGAGCTACGATAATATAGTTCCACGCAGGCAATGACTCATAAAATATTAAGAATTCAAACCCATTTTGAATGCTATGTAAGAGGTGGTAATGTATTTTTTTCAATACTAATCTAATCTACTCAGAACCGTGTCTTGTCTCAAACACTTGAAATTATTTTTAACCCCCGACGCAAAGAGAGGGGTGTCTGTGTATCTGTCTGTGGTATCGTAGCTCCCAAACGGATGGACCGATATGAATGCGGGTTTTTTTATTCGAAAGCTGATGTGATTCCGAGTGTTCTTAGCCATGTTTGATGAAAATCTGTTCAGCCGTTTTAGAGATATTGGACTTTAAAATGAAAATGCCGGGGGTTTTTCAACTTTTCTAATAAAATAAATGCTTGGGTCAGGCTAGGTGGCTACCTGACCAGAGGCTCTAGTATAAGTTTTACCGAAACAAAACGTTACGACCGCGTTCGCGTTTAGCTGTCAAATCCCATACAAATTGAAGGTAAAGCGCAAACGCGATCGTAACGTTTTGTTTCGGTAAAACTTATACTAGAGCCTCTGATTCTGTACCACTCAGTTGAGTGTTTCTGACAGAAATATTCAAACAGAATTAATCGAAATTTTTAAGTGAACGCCTCCTTATCAGTGTGACCACAAAACGATACTGATAAATAGTTTGGAGACATGAGGGAGACCCTCACGTGTTCTACGTGCAGTGTAACGTCTATAGTAAAGTAGCCGTCAATAGAATTTGCTAACTATATAAACCAACCGCCATAGTGAAATACATTTTCAATATCGCGGTTTGTTTACATAGTTAGCAAATTCTATTGACGGCCACTTTAGTATAATATTTCCGGAAGTTATCCTTCACATTTACTATAACCGCCATTGTACAGTCAACAGCAAAAGTAGATGATGATTTTAGTACCTTGTCACTTTCACTGCTTTGACGCATACCAACTGTCACAGTATTATTACGTTAAATGCGACAAAGTACTAAAATGATCATCTATATTTGCTGTTGACTGTACTTAGTGTGTTGAGTGACTTCATTGTTGTATCTGCTGTCCTCCGACCCCGCGCGCTTTCCTAAGACGGCCTTGTTAAATGATAAATGTTAAATCAATATGTGCATAATATGATTTTTTTTATTTTACAACGACGGTGCCAAACAAGCGTACGGCCCGCCTGATGGTAAGCGGACACCGCAGTCTATAGACGCATGCAACTCCAAAGGAGTATATGGGCGTTGCCGACCATTGATATGTTTGAGGATTCGCCATGTTGACAGCTGAAGGAACAAATTCCCTCGCTCTCAACACAACGCATCCTCGGGAGCTCTGGCGACCTTGCTCACCTCCAGGAACACAACTACTTGCTCTGTAGTAGTGTTATTATGGCTGTGGTCTTCTGCAAGGCGGAGGTACTTCCCCAGTTGGGCTGCTCCTAATTCGAGCGGGACGACGCTCGCCCACGATTCGCTGTGCCCTACCTCACCATGAAATGAGTTCTCTCTCCCTCTCTAATCCTAGCTTTCCTCGTCTTACTACTCTATTTCGCTCTGTCTTCGCCGTCGGTTTCGGATAACTTGCACTCTCCTTAGCACTACATCCCTCCATCTCGTTCTGGGTCTTCGACCAGAGACGGAAAGTTGTAACAATCCACTAACCTAAAAATCTAAAGATAATAAATAAAAAAAGCTCGTATCGAATAAAATCGGACCGCCATGGTCCTTAGGTTGGCGTATATTACTAGGCAAACGTTCGTTTAATTTAATCCGTGGTCCAACGTGGCATTGAGCGGAGCTCGTTATTCTTGATTTATTGTCTTCGCCGATCGTCCGCGGTAAACGATGCCATCACAACCTGCCTCAGTGCAGTAAATGGTGGGTTTAGTTTCAAAGATCTTTATTACTCATAAAGAACAATAAGTTCACTTAAAATGAGCTTAAACTAAAAACAATTTCAAATGTATCACATCCTTGTCGATAACGTTTAATATACATTATCACTAATAAATTGTTTTAATTTGGTTTTAAACATGTTCAATGATTGGCACTCTTTCACTTCACTAGGTAAGTTACTGTATAGCTGTGCTCCCTCGGGCATGATGTTTCTTTTACCGTATCCGGTTCTGTGTTTGAAAAGTTTAATTTTGTCTGTATTTCTTAGGCAATGTCTAAAATTTCGTTTTGTAAATGTAATGTTTGTGTGTATTTTATTTGTAAGAATTTTCTTAACTAGGTCGCATAAGTGTATAGTTGTTTTATATTGTACAGTTTTGTTTATTCGTAAAGTGTTTTAGTATTCATAAGGTAGTTATACTTGAAAAGGGATTTGATTAGTTTTTTTTTTTTTTTAATGATATAGGAGGCAAACGAGCAGTCGAATCACCTGATGGTAAGCGATAATCGACGCCCATGGACACTTACAACACCAGAAGAGTTGTAGGTGCGTTGCCGGCCTATATTTTGTGACCTTTGTAGACTTAATAAGTTAGTTTTGGCAGCGCAACCCCATACTTCGACAAGATATTCTAAATGTGATTTGATTTTACCAAGGAGTTGTATTTACTCGTAGTCATTCGTTTTCAGGTTAGAACCATGACGCCCACTGCGCACACGAGGATAATTTGGATATACAGATATTCGTCGTGTCCGTACTATTTAAAGAAAAAGAATATATTTATTGCAAACTGTGTCATACAATTTACATACATACATACATTCACGCCTTTATTCCCAAAACGGGTAGGCAGAGCACATGAAACGTTTATTCCAGCGCCACTTTTAGCATAAACGTGGATATAAAAGATCGACAAAATGTGATATTGCGGTGATAGGTTGCTAGCCCATCGCCCACAACACACTTCAACCATGGTCCCTTAGTCGACTTTTACGACACCCACGGGAAGAAAGGGGGTGGTGAAATTCTAACCCGACACCACACGGTTACGGGTCATATAATTTACAGTGTACTTTCAACAGTTACCCTGTGGGTATTTTCATAAGATTAAAACAATATTTCTTACATAGACATAAAATTACTAAAATCGAGTTAAGTGAGAGTTAAGTGAGGTAAGTCCTTTTACATCTTAAATCATAGCCAGAAAGGCCACTAGGTGTCTATTATTGGAATTAAAATGTCGAACACTCTTCATCATCATAATTCCAGGTGAATTCATTAAGATTGCAGATACCATACACTATAATAATAAAAAACCGTCCAAGTCCGAGTCGGACTCGCGCACAAAGGGTTCCGTACCATTATCCGTTTAATGAAAGGTAAATTGCGGTTTACGATTTATGACGTATTAAAAAAACTACTTACCTACTATAGATCTCGTTCAAACCAATTTTCGGTGGAAGTTTGCATAGTAATGTACATCATATATTTTTTTTAGTTTTATCTTTCTCTTATTTTAGAAGTTACAGGGGGGGGGGGACACATTTTACCACTTTGGAAATGTCTCTCGCGCAAACTATTCAGTTTAGAAAAAAAAAATCGAAACCTCCATATCATTTTTGAAGACCTATCCATAGAGTTTCAGTTCTAAGTATGGGGAACCCCCAAAATTTATTGTTTTTTTTGTGTGAAAAGCTTAATGCGGTTCACAGAATACATCTACTTACCAAGTTTCAACAGTATAGTTCCTATAGTTTCGGAAAAAAGTTGCTGTGACATACGGACGGACAGACAGATAGACAGACATGACGAATCCATAAGGGTTCTGTTTTTTGCCATTTGGCTACGGAACCCTAAAAAGACTGGGTTGCACTCCGGGAGTGCCGGCAGAAGTGAAAACTTGAATATTATTAACGCTGTGCATTTTTGATATTTTGGAATGGTTAGGGAATAATTTTGCACGAATTGCTTTAATTATCAGTATAATATATATATATATATATATGAGTATCTGTGGCTTTCCTTTATGACTTACACTTTTAATTAGTCGTCTGTCGTAATATTGCAGCAAAAGCCTTCTTAATTACATTTTTACCCTTCCAGTCTCCAGTCCAATTATGGCAAATTGCTCCAAGATCCAATCCGAGAATATTGCGAAAGGCTTAAACTTACACCGGATTAATTCTAGCGCGGATCTAGTAATCGATATAATAACTAGCTGCAAGTCGAGTCGTGCCCGCAATCTGGCGGATGCATCCCGCCTTTGGAGGGATAATTATTTTTAATCGCCCAGGTTTAAGTATATCTGCAACGGAACGGTTTACGCCCAGATAGGGTTGCGACCCGCGAGTCCCGCGACCCATTATCGCGCTCCGAATTACCGCCGACGACGCCGCACCGGCCGACGCGATATCGCGATTTGCATGAAATGAGTTCCCTAACACGACTCCGTCGAGTGTCGCGAGCCGTTTCAAAATATTAAGCAAATACGGGAATCCGCGAGCGCATTTCATTACGAATTGTTTTATTATTCCCGCCGGTCACGGAACTCAATTGGAATTCTTAGACGGCCCGACGGGACGGGCTGCCAGCGAGATTTTGCTTATTAAAAAGGTCGACGAGTTGTGGCTCCTTTATGAAGATTCCATCTGAGCGCAGTCACGAGTACCGCTCGCGGTGAGCATTAAACGCCGGGGGAAGGGGTGATAAGCAAAATTGTAATGCCGGCCGGCTGCCGTTAATCTGAGAATAATGGCGGACCTGATTCATCGCGAGCGCCGCCCTGATTGACGCGCCATCGCCGATGTACCAGTAATTAAAAGTTGGCGCCAACTACCTGAAGTTAGTTCGTTACCTCCGAATGCATAAACTTGTACTAATTAGAGCGGAATTCTTTCAGCGGCGCCGCCAAGATTTGGAAGTTGTCGGCTCGCGGCGAACTTCGACGGAGTGTCGCAGCTTTAATTGAGAATCTTGGGGAATTCGCTTTGTCGGGAAATTCGTCGTTAAACAAACGGCGACTATGTAGACGATTCCGCCAAGTTTTTGCTGGCGGCCCGTCGCAGGTAAACACACGTATAATGAAAGGGAAATGCGCGGCGCCGCCAGCCCAGCCCTTCGGCGGGCGGGAAAGCACATAAGACGAAGTTACATTAACGCCCTCGGGTGGAAAAGGCGCTCCGCGGTAGGCGCGTTAATTAAGCAGGAATTTACTGTATTCAAACGGCGGCTCCGTCAAGTTTAAGTCAAAACCCCGGAACTTGTTTCCAAATTTGGTTTGCGTCTTCCGAAACGGATCTTCATTAAGTTTACAAGACCGACTTATAACGTATGTTTGACTAAAGGCACATTAGTGCTGCGGTCTCGGCACTCCTAATCCAGCGAGCGTTAGAGTTTCGGCTAATTTCGAGCCGCATAAGGCCCGAATTCGGCCCAATTATAAGTCGGGACGGCTCAAATTCGGACCAATTAGATGAGCCAACGAACTGTGTCGCACTCGGGAGCAGTTTTGTCGGCAATATAATTTATTAGGGCTGCTCGAAGTTGCCGGCTTTAACCCTTAAAGACTCGAGTGAAATTTGATTACGGACGCTTTAAACGTGTCCCCTTGGCCGTACTGGAAGTTTTAAATGGATGAGCCCGCGGCCGCGCGCGCCGGACAGATCGCGAGCTAAATGCACCGCTCGCCAGGGCGATTATTAGAATCGACGTTTCACGCTCCACTCGACTGCCGTAACCTCGTCAGAATTGAATTGAAATTGACATACTCATAAGTCAGCATTAAGCCGTCAAACGGGACATCGTATTAACAAATCATTTATACGAATCCCGAGCTGCAATTGTTCCATTTACCACGTCCGCTACCCACAGTCTAGCTGCACCAGAAAAGTTTGTGCAGCGAAGTATAATGTCAGAAGCGACGGCCTACATAAGGAACGCATAACTTGAAAAGAAAGGAACACTCAAGGAATTGCTCCGCTAGACACCAAGGAAGTATTCCAATACACAAAGAGGCAGGGAATACCGTTTAGAAAATTCTCCTGAAGGGACATTCCTGCTTCAAATCAATTAAATTCTTTTGTCGTACTTTTCTCGTGATTATTTTCTTAAGACGAGGGAGGAAGGGACATCAAAAAGCCTGCGAATCAATCGCCTTACCTCTCGATACTCAAGCCGAGGGCAATTAAAGGTTTTGAAATTGATTCGTGGAATTGTGTGCCTTTGTAAACGTTGTTATTGACATTGGACGCCGATATCGCCGTATTGGCGCTGTTTTGGCTTTTTCGGCCGAATGTGATTGGCAAAGGCCTGATATTTGTACGTATGTGCGGCTTTTACAGCGTTCGGTAAATAGTAAAACTCATTTTGTGCCGTTCATGAGAACGTTTTGTGTGTATGTTAAGCAAAATTTTGAACAGTTTCAATTTATTTCTAGTTGTCCCTCTTACTCATGGAACAAGAAAGTAATGCTCAGGACAGGCTATACGTATTGCCACAGTGAGGGACGGAAAGGCTCCTGTGCAGCTAAATTAAGAACTGATCTTAAAATGGCTGATGGCTTCCCATAAGCAACCTACTTAATTTTGGCGGTAATGGTCTATGTGCCGCAACCTCATAGTAAATCAGTTGCGGCAAATAAAGAAAATGGGCCAAGTGCGAGTTGGAGTCGCGCACCGAGGGTTTCGTAAAAACCTGTAGGTACCTATATCCTACTAATATTATAAATGCGAAAGTTTAGATGTTTGGATGTTTGTTACTCAATCACGCTTAAACGGCTGAACCGATTTGAATGAAATTTTGCACGAAGATAGTTTATAGCCTGGTTTAAAATATAAGATAGTATTTATCCCGAGTCCACGCAGACGAAGTCGCGGGCGGAAGCTAGTAAGTAATAATTTTAAAATTATTAAAAATATTTTTATTATATGATGTAACTAAAAATTTACGGTTTTCGCAATTTGTCCTGTATCTGTGCTATTAGACGTTGCTTCGTACTAAATTTCAAGATTCTGAGTTCACGCGAAGTACCCTGTAGGTATTGATTCCCTTGCGAGTTTCGAAAATTTGCGCCATAAACGGCTTTATCTTTTGATTGCGTTGGCTTAGAAGTTTGATTTTTTCACAGCTCCAAGGTACAAAAAACCTGAGTATTTGGTATAAGTTTTAGCTTGATACCTCCACGCGTTCCTGAGAAAAAGGGTCTTGACGGACGGACTAACGGACGGACAACAAAGTGATCCGATGAAAAGTTATGATTTTTTCAGTTTTTTCCTTTTGGGGTACGGAACCCTAAAAAACGTGGAACAATGACAAGGACAACGTATGACATTCGCCTTTCCGTCACACTTATTGAGATTTGTATGCTACCATCTCGCTCGGACGAGTCGGACGTGGTTTTATTATTACCATATGATCTACCAGCTGATCCTAGTATTATAAGTGCATTCTCTTACCTCAGTATTACAATCCTGGTGCCTGGGTGATTACTTATAATTAATGTATTTCCCGTCCCTTCGTCTTCCTCATCAGGAAACAGCAGGCCATTGACAGACAGTTCCTGTAAGACTACACTAGCGGAGTGATAAATCATTAAAATTACTTGCGAGAACCCCTGATTATTCAATTAATCACTCGAGATTGGCTCGTGTATCCAGTGATAGGGCCCCGGCAACGCACGAAAGGGTTGATTTATGACGAAATAATAGTCCGCCGGGAATTTGAAGTGTTAACTTAAGTTTAACTTGGTGCTATGTGCGTGAGGGTTCAAGTTTTAGGTAACTTTCCTTTGAGATGTTAAACATGCTTATACATGTACTTTATGGAAAGGATGGTCAATTTACTTCGTTGTAGTATGACACTCCGTACCGCAGTTTGTATCAGTGAATATATGTAATTTATTTCTTGATTCACATTGTCATAGCCTAAATGGTTGAAAGTATTTCGACATTTCTGATGTTATTCGATTCGTCTCAATAGTCAGTAACATGAGGTATTGTTCTACGAGTGTTAAAATTAAAATTTCGTCCAATGTTTTAGAACAAAAAAATTAGAGTAGCCTATCTATGAGTATAATTTTTATTGGGAGATTTCATATATTGATCAGTGTCGAGCTCTGGAACTATTATTCACCTTGACTTTAATTTCACAAAAATCCTCACCGTTCCGTAGTTTATTGCGCGAAATCGTGCTCAAAAATCTTTAACAATATTATAGCTCAGATTATTTAATGAGTCCAACTTTTTAAAAAAACTGTCATTGGAACTAGAGTTTTCTACCTTGGACGATAGAGTTGCTTTTTGCGTGGACTACTTCGATGCGAATCGGCCAACTTCAATATCTCCAGTATACCAGGTTTTTGTTACTTCACATTCACCATTAACTAAAGTGTGTTGCTCCAAGGCGTGTTCGGAACGCTGCGGTAGGCGTGGCCGGTACATCGCCGCTACTTAACTGCTACAGCCCGCTTTTTACCACTTCCCGTCCGAGGCGCTGCAGTGAATGGCGGGCTTTATTTTGCGTGATACATTTTGTACACAGAACCAGGATTATATGGAAGAGGGAACGTGTAAGGCTATTATGTAGCAACATCTTACTTTTATCTTTTTGTGATATTTTACTGCGCATATTTATTGTTGTTGAATAAACTGAATAAATAAAATATGAAGTAGACCAGCGCTGGCATAAAATACGGCATTACGCTTGGTCCCTTAGTAGAGTATATATATATTTGTCACTATATACTTTTGAATCTGAATCCGAAGAAAGAAGTCAAGTTCTTGGATAAAACCTGCAGTAATTTAGGTTCTAACGTATTTTTCTAGTTCCTAAAGCCTAGTTAAGACGTGGAAGGCCCAAATATATGATGACCTTTGATTTGAATACACTTAAAATCTCAAAGGAAAACGTCAACTAGTGTAAATGGTATTTTAACAATCACTGCCCGGAACTGGCCTAGCGGGCGCCTAGGTCGTAGGCGTTTTCCGCTCCATACGCGGAAAACCACGTGATCGGCTACAAGCGTAGCGCGTAGTGATTCTTGGCAGTGGATGTGTTAAGGCCTGGCCACGACATCTCACAAATGGCGGCGCGGCAAGCGTTTTGTCTTTTCATTGCGCGGTCGAGACGCGCAACGCACTGTGGTTAGTTGAGATCACACGCAATGAATTAGAAAACCGCTGCCGCCGCCGCGCAATGCGTGGCCGGGCCGTTAAGGCCTGTTATTTTCTCTGAAATCGCTCCTTTGGCACGTAACGATAAGGCAACTAATTATAGGTAATTAGTACTGTAGAAATGTTCGGTTTAAAATCAAAGACCCCTCATCATCCCAGTACATTTAATATTAACAGCCTTCTAATACTATGTACTAATTTGGTACGCTCACAAAGCCTCGTCGAACGAGACTACATATCTTGCTAATAAATAACCGGCAAATCATCAAAGTTTGTGAGTGATGGTACGACTAGGTTCGACAGACTGCGGATATGCGAACCAGACTACATATACCAATTACCCTCTCAATACTAAAGAGAGCTATGAACCAAGACACATATAGGGGTAACCCTCTTTTTACTTACACGGAGCATTCTCAAAAACTCCCATAACACATTACTTATCAACAAATAGGCTACTAACTCGAGAAGAATAAGGAATCCACATGGTTGAAGGCATAAGGATAGTTAACCCAATTTCTGGCGCTGAAGTCGGTCACTTGAGTAGGAACGTTATGTTTTATCGAGTTAGTGTTGCCTTTGGCTGGTAGACAATACACAGTTCTAGATCTCGAGAGTCGAGATGAACAGATAAGAAAGGCTGACCTATTTGCATATCATCAAGCCTGGAATAACTAAAAAGAATTTAATATAATTTTATTGTGCACCACAATGAAACTAAACTAAAAATAAACAAACATCAGTCATCGTCATCATATCAGCCGAAAGACCTCCACTACTAAACTTCCCCCAAATCAAACAAAAGTGTCAAACATCAGTAGAGTATGGCTTTTAAGAGGTTGACAAGACCAAATTTTGTTGAAACTGATGTTATTTAAGCAGTTTTTTTTAACTATTTGTTCTAGCACATCAAAAAAAATATGTTAATACTTACCATATTTCAAAGACCGTGGACGGACTCGATAGAAAATAATTGCAAAGATTTCTCTTAAAAGCATCATTAAACGGTTCTATGTCTTCATTTTTTTGACGGGTCTGCAATTAAAAACATGAAGTCAACATATTCATACCTAAACCGCTAACGAGTCACATTTCATAAATAGTCCATACTTTTTTTTTATTTCAATACTTATGTATTATTATCTTCTAAAACCGGGCCGCCCAGTAACACTCGCTCTGGTTTACTCCGATACAAATAGACAGTGTGCGCGCTATCCCATATTCCTGAAGGGCATTTTGGTGTTGACAGCGTCTTAACACGTTGATGGCAAACTGGCGTGCGACGCACCTGCGGGCGTAGCACGGTTGCCATTTTATCACTTATTGTTGTGGATAAGGCATCCGTCACTCTCGCAATCGCATACTTGTCAGAGCGTGATGGGCGTCTTTACCACAACGATAAGTGATAAAATGGCAACCATGCTACGCCCACTGGTAAGCGGTCACCGTAACTTATGGACACTTGCAACACCAGAGGTGTGCCTTGCTTTGCATGTGCCTTGCTGACCCTGACGAGGTAAATTGAGGGCAGGAGCTACCAAGCGCAGTCATCGCTGAAAAGAGATCCCTTCCTTTAAACAGACATTCTCAAAGCGTAGGGTATTACTTGATTTAAAACCCTTTAGAAAGAGGGATATATTTATGAAATAGTTAATTTGAACTGTAGCTGCATCATTAATAGCGAGGTACTAGATTACTAGCCACTGCGACGATAAGCCAATTCGCCTAAGCTACTAAACCGCAGTACTTGCCAGACAAAGCCCAAGGAAGAGGCCAGTAAATTAATTCTAAGCAAGCCAAGCATTCTAAGCAAGCAGCCATAATTCACGAACTAGCATCGATAACTTAAACCCTCGCGGGAGTATGCATTTTAGGGAGTACATTAGCAACACATTAGCAAGCTGCATGCTGCATGTAGCATCAGGCATCACTCTAATAGCCTGGAAACAAATTTAAGCTAAGCGCTAGGTTTAGGAGTAACGCTCTCGGAAGGATGTCTTGGAGACAGACATCTGGGTTTATCTTGTGACGTCGGATATGCTAATGAAACTATTAACGATGTATGATAAGTTTGTATATACTAATTGAAAAAGCGAGCAAAGCGAACGAAGTTTTCTGCTTAACCTTGTGCCAAAATTCTTTCGTATATCCAGCTGACCAGATGTTCTCCTCTACCAGCACGGCTAGCACGCGACGGCGCGCGAGCTCTCTCGATTTTTCTCGCACTATCCGTCTGTCTCTTATTAGAACACTTAGAAGAAGAGGTATAGTGCGATAAAAATCGAGAGTATGTCGCGGCCGTCGTGTGCTAGACGTGCTGTACGTATAGCACAACTTGCTGAAAAAGTCGCTTCGCGCGCGACTGAGCGTCTCCTGTCGCACTCGCACCGTGCAAATTAGATAGAGGAGGGTAAATCTTTCTCAACTCTCGTCGCGGCGCGGCGTCAGTTGTGCTAGCCCCCCAGGTCGCATTTCTCAACAGATATACTCGTGAAATTTTGTGAGCAGGTTCGGTAATTATATAGATTAAAATTTCGTAGATCTTTATTAAAAATCCAGTTTAAAAAAACACAGACACTAGTTCTACAGTTCCTAAAGCCACTAGTATTATAAAGAGGAAATGTTTGTGAGGTTGTATGTAGGGAGCAATCTCCGGTAAACCTCCAATTTCAAAAATCATTCTCACCAATCTCACCTCTAAAATCACCTGTTTATTAACTTCCAGGAATGACATAGATATTATCCCGGGGCTCTGCCCAGGTTCTTTGTAATATGCAGGCAAAGACGCGTGGGTAGCTAATAATACATAAATTCAAAGGAGAAACTGTAATTACTAGAGGATTTTCTCGTGAGCATAAAATATATTTTTAGAAAATACCGCAAGTATTGCCGTAATACGAAATAGGGGAGATGAGATTAACGTTAAATTGTATTTTAGGTGTAAAGAGTATTTGGTTCTCAAAGAAAAATAAATGGCAAGTGTTTAATGCCACCGCGCTTTTATGAATAAATTGACATAATAATCAGATAGAAACAGAACCGTATCAAACTTTCAAAGGCTCAGATAAATCATTGAACAATAACCAGTCCTCAATTGACATTATCTTAAACCAGATTAGATCTCGGTAAGATTTGGCTATGGTGGCTGTGCGGTCTGTATGCTATATCGATTGCCTGGACGACTGCCAAGGCATTGTCGACGTGGGTAACTTATGGCCGGTTGTGGATTTGGAAAAAGAAAAGTTTTGTCACTGGCCAGTGCGACTTGAAAAAGAAACATGTCGTTGACTGCAATCGATATGATTTGTTGGAACGTTTTGAATTTAGAATAGAGACGGGAGAGAAAGATGGATTCTAAAAAAGTTTATTGTTACTGGCCAGTGCGCTTTGATGTAAAAGTTATCCGTGTCAGTCCATGTCTGGTATGACTTAAACCTGAACAACACTGGCGTGGTCTGGCCGCGGTGGACAATATTACAGTAATCTTGTCATTAGCTGTCAAATTGACTATTGTCCGCCACCGCAGGCCGCGCCAGTGTGTTGCAGGCCTTAGACCATGGGAATGCTTGTTTTAAAATTACCAGCGTCTAGGAATCAGTTACCTAGAAGAAAATATTAAAAAGCTTAAAAAGTTTTTTCAGTATTGTTATGTTTTTTTTTATATAGAATAAACTTGTAATCTAAGGGGAAACCTCTTTTCAACCATTCTTATCAGAAAGAGATTTTGGCTAGTATTAAAAGTTACAAATATTGTAAACAGTTATTGGTTTTTAGGTTAGATCTAGGTGCCTGATATTATTTTTGGTATTTTTTCATTTTCTATAAAAACGCCCAACTAATTCGTTCTTTTCTCGTCAAATCTCCACCGCCAACCGCAAGTAAGCGGCAACAGTTTAAATTTATCAAATTATTCACGAAATTGTTTAACGGAGCTGTTTGCAAGTGTCAAATCAAATTTATTTATGACGGATTTGCTCCCCCACAGCACCTGCGTAGGGTGGCCAGGTTAATCCCGGTTATGCCCGTAATACCCGGGTGCCCGGTTATAAAACCAAATTTCGGTTTGCGACGTGATATTCGTTTCCGGCTTTTGTTTTTAATTTAATTAAATGTCGCGAAATTATAGATTTAATGAACCTTTATGACTGTTGTTTGTGGGAATTTAATGCATGAAAAGGATTCTCGATGTATTTTTTGTTTCCTGTGATTTTTACCTAGACACGCATTATGCATGTCACTCAAAAAATATGAATGAAATTTTTCGGTTCGTAATCTTTTCCATATGTGTGATCAATATACTCGTATTATCCCTTATTTCAACTCAATAGGTACCTCAACTCAATAGTAAAATAAAATTCCATTACAGCCACCCACTAGCTCCATATTCTAAACCAAACCGCCCAGTATTAACTTAAGACCAAAGCACTAACTCTGTCCGGATTTAAGTGCCTATATCCGGTTTATTGGGCACCCTAGTGACCGGTTTAATCCGGTAGCCTGCGGTCGCAAGACATTAGGCGATAATTATAGAAGTCCACAGCACGGCAGTGCTATCTGGAGCTGGATTAATAACATTGCTAATAGCGGTTGTCATGGACCTAATATTGAAATACTGTGTTCTGGGAAAATAGTTAAGTATTTATTTGCATCAACTTATCGCAGGCAAACATACTGGGCTTGCATTATAAATTTTAGGATTATAGATAGTACATTTTTGTTCTTTTCTCTCTTTTTATCACAGTCATATGCTCATATGTGTGTAATAGTTTGACACAAATAAATGTTTGAGAGTTTGAATTCAGTCAGTCCGTCTAAGATATCATCAATTCTAAATAATCACCCGCGTTTTTGTTTTGTCTTGTCTATCAGTGACGGATGGTATCAAAAAGACCTAAAATCTCTTTGGTTCCATACTGGCGCCAAAAAAATAAAGTAAATAGTATTTTATGCAATCGTTATATAATGTATGCTTTTTTAGTCGAGTACCACGTATAGTATAATTAAGGTACGAGACTTAAAAAGCTAATTATATAACTATTGTATACAATACTTTTTCTACAAGTCAACTGAACTAATTAAACAAACTTGCTATCTATTGAAAATCTAAGCCCTGCTGAAACGTGACAAAAAGGAAATGTGCTTTTTTTATTATTATCTGTGTTGTGTTTGTCACGAATAAATGTTTTGATTGATTGATTGAAACGAAGCGCAGCCAACGTCTTTTTCGTTTTTGTTGTTGATGTCTTTTCTTTTCTCCTATTCAGTCAAATGCATTATAGTTCAGTAAAGGCGTAATTGGTCGAATTTATTTTAGTTGTCTAAGCAGTTGTAAAATGTTGAGTTGGGAGCTCCATAGTAAAAAGTATGTGATTGTAGTTTGGTATACGAAGTCTTAACTCAAACAATAAAGTCGACGAGTATAAAAATTATGTTATGAGTAGTCTGTACTTATAGACTTGTTGCCAGTTTCTTTTAAATCCCCGAAGTACAGGTAGGTTTTTTTTTAATCAAAAGTGGTTCGAGCTTATGTTTGTTGAATGTTGGGTGTTTTAATTTTTTTATTTATGTCGTTGAACGAAGGAGCCAAGCGAACGAAGCTGTTCTCCTCTACTGAGGGGTAATCAAGTAACGTTACGAACGCGCGTAGAACAATTTTAACAACCGATAGTCGTGAAATTTTGTGAGCAGGTTTAATAATGATATAGTTTTCTGTCAATTCAGATTTTCGTATTTTTTTTAAACAGCTGTCAGAGCCTCTATTTAGTAGTAGTAGTCTGTTTCAGTAGCAATGAATATAAACATGTAACAACAGTATACTTTGTAAGACTAGAGTTATGTGCCCATGAACCATACAAATTACCAGGCTCTAAACTAGGTTTTTATGGGTTCAACAATGTCTGGACAGTTGACAATGGTACACGGTCGTAAACCGCCCGGCGCCGTGTCCGCTCGTTGTCCGGGAGTTATGATACGCTAGAAAAATCCGGGCATCTTGTCTGGATAGATTAACGTGGGTGCGGTGTGCTTACACTGCGGGGGCGATCTTTGGCAAATCCAGCGGGCGTAGAGCTAGTGATGTGCCGTTCCCAGGAATATTCCCCAGGTGGGAATATTCCCGGGAATATTCCCATACAAGGGAACATACGGGAATATTGAAATTGTGTATGTTTATATATCTTGCTGTTAGGGATTCCATGGTAACTTGGGCTCTTGATTTTTTTACCAAGACATTTACCAGTGTAATTTACCCGCAAAAGTAAATGCCAATGTTCCCGGGAATATTCCCCCATCAGAAAAAAAACAAATTTTACAAACGTACTTCTGAAAGTAACAAAAACGATACAAAGTTAATAAAAAAACCACAATAAAATATTTTACGAATACAAAATATTAAAATATTTACATATTAAATGGTAATTAAGATAAAGAGTCAGAATTAGTACAATAATGCAGTTTTTGGCGAATGGCACTTTATTTGTCGGGGCACTATTCATTTTATTTACTTTTATTACAACTTTAATTTTCCTAATTTGTATTTCAATATTCCCCTGTTTGGGGAATATTCCCGGGAACAAGGGAATATTCCCGGGAAATTCCCATACGGGAATATTCCCGTTCCCGGGAATAGTCCCCGGCACATCACTAGGCGTAGCATGCTTGCCATTTTATCACTTGTCGTTGTCGATAAAGACATACGTCACTCTCGCACTAGCATACGGAGCGGTTGTCTGGACGGTGATTTAATGGATAGAATGGGACATACTTAGGATAATGTTTATTATGCGACTGTTATTTTGAATTTAAATGACTGACACTTTAATTTTATTTTATTTTATTTTATTTATTTGTCTGTAATTTGTCGGTTTCATTCATTTGTCTATTAATGTAGGATCCAAATGACTATCTAGGGACATTGTATAATTTCAAATCTGGTCACAAACAATGTTGCCTTTGCTGTTGACTTGGAAAATGTATTTAGAACTAAATTAAGAATTGACAGTTAAAAACCCGGAAGACACCTGTCTATGCTTCAATATTTAGAGCACCATGCCTCGAATGATTTACCTTAATTACTGTTTTTTTACGTTCCATTATATTATTTAATAAATGATTAAGTAAACTCATAACATCAAAAACGGGTCAACGTTAAAATTTCATATAATGTTCATAATCGTAACCATTGCTCAAGTTAAGTTCATATAAATTACTTTATACAATGTGTGTCTAATATCATTTTTGTTTTTTTTTCAGGTATGTAACCAAGATATACAAGTTAACTAGTCTAACAACACGGTAAAGTTAGCGTTTTTCTAGGTTATCATCTAGATATTATTCTCAGGCCGCCTTAAAAATGTGAATCGAGATGAAATTAACAGCTATATAGTTATTTTTCTATTCTATTACATTCTACCGTAGTCTGCACTTAAGTAGACATACAAAAACAAATGACGAATAGAATAAACTCGGCGTTTAAACAGGGTACCTTTTGTTTTCTTGCAAACAAATGCAACACGATCGTTTTTACAAACAAAAGCCGAAAGCAGTGTAAGTAATGAAGCATCAACTTAAGTCATCTCCACGATCACGCGTCGTCGGACGACTAATCTAGCGTTAAATACCATTACGAGTGCCCCGACAAAAACGGTGACGGCCCGTAGTTATGTTATAACTATAATGTTTCTAGCTCGATGCGTCTGATAAATGTCTGCAGGTTCCATGACGGCATTGAGTGAGACATTCTTGGATTATTTATGTGGATCGTTTTCAGTTATTCGTTTTATCAGTACTTGCAGTGCAGTGCCACGAAGCAAGGGGTCCTGGGTTCGAATCCCGGTAAGGGAATTTATTTGTGTGATGACTGATAAGCACGAATATTTGTTCCTGAGATATGGATGTTTTCTATGTATTTAAGTATTTATTTGTACAAGCTTTGCTTAGTTTGGAACTAGGTCGATTTGTGTAAGATTGTCCCCTAATTTTTATTTATTATTATTATAAACCCCGGAGGTGAAATATAGCCTATATCCATCCAGATCCATTCTATACCCAGGTAAAGATAGCTACACACCAGCTTACAAACGTTTCCTCTTTTATATTTACTCACGTAGTAATTAAAGTGGACTAGGATAGATTTTTCTTTTTGTATTAATTCATTACTCTATCTCTTTATACCCGACTCGACTCGATCGTGCTGGTTTATTACAGTGAATTGTGTTTTTTTTTAAGTACATGTTTGACTTGGCGAAACACGATTTCTCGGTTGTAAAGGGCTTTAGTCCCTAATACATTACTAATTTTGCCAGATAAGGGACGCGAAGCATCTTATTGCCCCAACATGTTTGAACATTGCCTAAAAGAATATCACTTCCGAAATGCCACGAACCGACATCCACACGAAAGACACTAAAGTGTAATAGACACAGTTCCCAGTCGTGAGCCCCACTGACTTAACATTCGCGCCGGCTTTTTCCCCGGCCCGGTCCCGAGGGAACCGTCCGGGCCCGGGACGAATCCGATTCGACGTAGCTACGTGTTGATTCCTTTTTAATAAACGTGACTTGTGTTTAAACTTCGCAGTTCCAGAAGCGTATAGCGAAGGCAGTATAGTCGGCGGATAATGACAGCAACCGTATTTACTCATAACTAGTTTTTACTATTGTTATAGCCCGTTCAGTTCAGCATATTCTTAATCAGTTTATTAAAAGGATGCGGAACGGGTCTCCCCGTCCCGGTCTACCCAAGAAATAGAAAATTCGAGACAAGCTTTTCATCGTTCTGATAATGAAATTTGGTTCACTTGGGTTGAATTTTGAAAGAAGAAACAATAAAGAGCGAAACCTCAAATTGGCCCTTTTTCATACGACCCGTTTAGCATCCTTGTAAGAAAACTTCCATTATAATCTGTGACCTAAATGAAGAAACTTTACCGCAATCATGCGATTCGCCACCTAAAACAATGGCGGTAGGATCAGGAGTTAATTCTATTCAACGGACGCCTAGGTTCACCTCGACAGCAATACGTTTGATTCGTTAATAGGCTAACCTTCTGACGACTTCAACAAGCAATTAACTTGGTAGATAAATAAATCAGAATCTTGCACAATCAAAAGAAAGTTATGTTTGCAGTGGAAGTGTTTGAAGGATGTTTATGAAAATAAAGTACGTTTATACTAAAACTAAGCAAGGAATTGTTAGATACTGGCTGAGAACCAAATGAATCCAGGCGATGTCATTACACCCGTTAGACTGCTTTGTGGAGGCGTTCGAGAATGCTCAGTTGGAAATGTATTCCCACTAATAAGATAAGCTATACCTTAGACTAGACTATTAGTCTTACCTGGTTCCAAAGCCAGAGCTATAGTAGGCCCGCCGACTCCCGTGCACCGGTCCTAATATCGATACTTCCTACGTATACTGAGCCAACTGTCATTTTTACGATTTTCGTTTTTTTGCATATTTAAGATCAAAATACTTATATCTACATACTATAAAAAAATCGTGACGAAATTACTGTTAGTTTTCGAAATAAAGTGACGTATACTGACCCAACTAACACCGTTTTTTAATTTAGAACATCGTATACTGAGCTAAGTCACTTGTACCACTATACGCGGTACACCTATCGGGGAAGGGCGGCGCGGGCGCGGTGCAAGTGGCAGTTGGCTCAGTATGCTCGCTCGTCGTTGTTGCGGGCGGACGTTGTCCCACTATGCGCGAGCGACAGTCGATGCGGCATACGTCTTTTCTACCTACTACACATAAAATTAGGCTCTTTTCGTTATGATTTAGTTATTGTGTTGTTATGTGATTAGTTGTTATGTTAAATTAAACAAAATTATACACAAAATACATCAAAATGAAGCAGACGAGAGGAAGAAATTTGGTTGCAATGGCATTAAATGAACCACAAGATCGCGAAACGAGCCGTAAGTTATTAAATTTGATTGCAATTTTTTTTGTGCATTTAATTATATAGCTAATTTGAATATAATTATAATATAATGGTGATTTTACAGTTTTTTTGTCAGTTAGTCCAGTATACGTGGTTTTAAGTAAAAGTGTTATTGACCTGCGTATATCAATGCATGTGCATCATTAATGGTTTTATTCATTTATTTTAGTGTCTCCGTTGCCACTAGGAGTTGAGGAGTTACGGGAGGAAATAGATTTTTTAGAAAATATTGATTTAGAGCTAGACCGGGAAGATATTTCTGAAAGTGTGCTGTTTAGCAATTTGTCGCTGGAACAAAACTGCACCTCACCTGATGTTGAGTATGAGATAATATCTGACGTTGTAGATGTGCATGAAGAAACATCAGTCAGGCAAAGCATGCGACATGTGTTACAGTTATCACCAAGACAAGAAATTGATTTAAATCCTAGATGTGAACCGACTGAAACCGGACAAGAACCGAAAATTATACAACAGGGTCAACTTAGCTGTTCCTCGCCTGATACAATAGGATATGAAAAAATATCGGTTGTAGTAGATATACATGAACAACCGTCAACCAAACATAGCATGTTTCCAGAATTAGAAGGTTCGACGCCGATGCGAACGAATACCGTAGATTGTTTAGATTTACAGCAAGAAAACCTGCCCAATTTGGAAGTTTTGACTCCGATGCCATCACCATCGATACGTTTTTCTCCAATCAGTACCGACGGTTGTTTGGAGTATAATAGCGATATGTCGCCATTACCTACGGATAACCCAGTCACCACTAAGCACACCAGGTAATCGTAAGAGAAAATCGCAAAAAAAAAAAGATGCCGGTAACTTACGTGAAACTTACAAAAATATGTGGATCGACGAACAAAGAAAGTATAACGTTAATCATGGGTTAAAATACAAAAGTAGAAACGGGAAAAACAAGCCAGAAAAAAAAATTAAGTCACCTTGTCCTCCAACATGTAAAAAAAAATGTACGTTAGGTTTTACTGAGAGTCTGAACGAGAAAAAATTTTCAAAATGTTTTGGCAGATCGGTAATCACACTCGTCAATGGGACTTTCTTGTAAAATATGCAAAACGGGAACAAGTTAATAGAGTATTAAAACCAGACTCTAAGCGGACTTGCATTGTCAAGTACTATTTCCCAAAAAAGGCTGGAAACTCTCCAGATATTACTGTGATACCTGTGTGTAAGACAATGTTCATGAATACACTTAATATTAGCAACAATTTTATAATTACTGCTTTAAACAAATTCCATAATGGGAATGGCACAATTGAACCTGATTGCAGAGGTAAGCATTCTAACCATCTGGTAACAGTAGGGGCTGATGTTATTCGAAGTGTTTCCGATCACGTCAACTCCTTAGCCCCTGTAGACAGTCACTTGACAAGAGCACGATCTGACAAAAAGTATCTTGACGGAAGTTTAAATTTTACGAAAATGTATAATCTGTACAAGGAGTGGTTTGATTCTACCAAATACGAGACGCAAGCTAAGTCGGTTCGGCAATACCGTGATATCGTCAATAAAAATTTTAAGTTAGGGATTCACATACCAAAAAAAGATAAATGTGACGCATGTCACATTTACGAGAATTTGAAAACACCTACTGAAAAACAAACATCCAAACACATTTGGCACATGGAGGAAAAAGACAGAGCAAGAGACTTGAAACAAATTGACAAATTAATATCTCAAAGTAACAAAAAAATTGCGACTGTTGTATTCGACCTACAAAAAACCTTGTCATGTCCTCACGGTAATATAAGCGTGTTTTATTACAAAAGAAAACTTAACCTGCATAATTTCACAGCATTTGATTTGGGAACACTAGAGGGCTATTGTTACTGTTGGCATGATCAAATAGCTAAAAAAGGGTCTAATGAAGTTGCTAGCAATTTATTTGACTTAATTAAATTAAAACTTCAAGACGATGTAAAAGAATTCAGGTTTTGGTCTGACAACTGTGGGGGACAAAATAGGAACCGGATCGTGTTTCTCATGTACATGTACGCTTGCTGGAAATATAACATAACAATTACACATCGTTTTCTGGTTGTCGGGCATACCCAAAATGAGGGAGATAGTATGCATGCTCTGATCGAAAGAAAGACAAAAAATGTTAACATTTACACACCTGAACAATGGTACATGGCTATGCGTATGGCAAAAACTGATAAACCCTATGAAGTTAAAGAAATTTCGCAAGAATCGGTGTTTAATTTTAAAGCATGCTTACCTCTTTTTAATAATTGGAAAAAGGGCACTAACGGACATACTGTCATGTGGAGTCAAGTGTGTGAAGTACATGTTTCACCTGATGAGCCCTTCACAATAAAATATAAATGCACTTTTGAAGAGGGCACATATCAGTCAATTGAATGCTCTTCAATTAAAAACACAAGGAACCGACAGAATGAGCTAACGGTTGGCTTGAATAACATTCAATTGGCCTATTACAGCCCATTACCTATCGACAAAGAAAAAAGTAAAGATCTTAATTCTTTATGTCAATGTGGCATAATTCCCGCTCAATACCACGACTTTTTCAAAACTTTAGTTACTAAATAGAAAAAATGTTATTCAGTTTGTTGATTTTTAGGTGCCGTCAGTAAGTAATTATTAATACTGACCGAGTTAAAATAAATAATGTTGTTTCTTAGAAGATGTCTATTTTGTTAGTACATTAATAATTCTCGAAGTTCTAGGATTTTTATCCAAATTAAGTTTTTAATGATAAGACTAAGTTGATCGCTGTTGTGTTCTTTATACCAATGACTTGGAGCTATTGTAGTCAATGAAGGTGTTTACATAATGATTTAATGCAAGTGCCATTTTAATTAATATATATTTACCTTAAATAAGTAGGTACTGTTTAAGAAGTTATGTTTAAATTTGTTTTTTTTAGAAGTGTTAATATTTTATTTTTATTTTGTATTGGTAAGAACTGATCTCTGTTATTATATTTATAACATGCCACTTAGACTTACTCTTTTTAATTTTTATTGTTAAAGTTAAAAGAAAGTGATTGATTAAGACTGTGAGATAATTAATCTACAATAAATATTAAAACAGTAATAATGTTGATAATGTAGCAAAGACAAAAAGCATCATTCCTAAATACGGGCTGTGATTAATTCATTTTAATATCCTTTATAATAAACGTAATTTTAGAGTAAATTTGTTTTATTTTTGGTCTTACAAACGTAATTTGCTTAAATATCCTTAATACAAACTTCTAAACTTACTATAATGGACATAACATACAAAAGAACCTTAACAGTATACTGGTACATAATGCATTCATTCCGGCGTATACTGGTACAAGTGACAAATCAGACGAAAACTAACCGATAAAATCCATCCAAACACGAGCTTTGAGTTGTTTAGATTACTAATAAATGGTACATCACACATAACAGGCATAATAACAATATAATTAGCCATATTCATCTAATCATAGTTTACTACGTATACTGGATCAAGTGGTAGTTGGCTCAGTTTATCAAAATCTAGAACTCGTAAATTTCACGTATACTGGACTAACTATCGTTTTTTCAAAAACTACTATTAATTTCGAAATAGTAATTATGTAGATCTAAGAAAAATATATTCAGTATACATATTCGAAAATTTCATAAAATTATTTCAACGTATGAGTTAGTTATGGAACTTTATACCTTTGAACGGCCCTCCTGTAAAATCGTGATTTTGCACTTGACTCAGTATACGTAGGAGGTATCGATATGATTTAATGTTATGCATATTCTATTCCTAGAAATCCATTCCGATACCATTTTCACTTTCCCCGTTATTCATAACTAAAAATGCCTCTGATAAATGAAATGTGTTTTGATCCTTTCTTTCGAATATATACGTCAAAGTGACAGATTGTATGATTCATTTATGAATAAGACTATTTATATCTTAAGAACTTTTGATCGTTCAACCTGTTTAGGTACAAACCTCTTTTATATGCCGAACGAGCTCCGCATTCAAATTTTAAATGCCTTTTAAAAATAACGTCCCATAATCTGCCAAGCGAAAGCTTTTTCTACTCGTTTTATGCACACGACAATCGTGTCCAGCGTACTAAAGGAAAGAATCGAATATAAACAACTCGATAAATTCGATGGTTCACGGGAAACTCGACTCCTGCTCCTGCATCGCTCAGGATCGATTCTCTTCAAAATGCAAACCGAGTTCAAGTTGCGTTTGGCTTAGGGAATAGTATATTCGATACGCTTTGGGGAGGGGACTATTCTGGTCGTGTGACAAAATGAATTGTGATACTGTCGTGTGATATTGCATTTCGAATTGAGTATTCAGAGCCGTAGCCGGGATATTGCTTTGATTGCGTAAGTCGTTGGAATGGTATCATGTGGGATTGTAAAAGTTTAATGGGCTCATTGTATTGTTGGGACTAGAGCTCTCATATTCCGCAAGCGATATTAATGTTCTCTATCGTTAAATATAAATAAAAGTCAGTTGGAGAGGTCGGTATAACAGACAAAAAATGATGACCTGTTTGAAATTGAGAAGTTTTTAACAAACACGGCGTTATTTTGAACACAGTAATAACTAAACTAACAAATGTTGTAAACCTAACTAAATTAATGACACAGAAAAAATCGTGACTACTCATAGAGAAGCCATAGCCAGCATCAATATCGGCCATAAGAAAGCAGGGAAATAAACATCTGACGCGACACTATTTCTAGGGCCGTAAGGACGTGTCAGATATTTATGCGCGCTATGTTAGGTATGGTAGATATTAGATTATCGATGAATTCAAATATTTATATTTATTTATATTAGGGCACAATCTTACACAAATCGACCTAGTCCCAAACTAAGCAAAGCTACCGTACTTTGATGCATTTATATATAAATAAATACTTAAATACATAGGAAACATCCATGACTCAAGAACAAATATTCGTGCTCATCACACAAATAAATGCCCATACCGGGATTCGAACCCGGAACCTCTTGTTTCGTAGGCAGGGTCACTACCAACTAGGCTAAAGCGGTCGTCTTATGTTTGTATGTCGTAATATGGTTTGGTCATAAAACGTATGATTTCACAAACATTGATTTGAACGAATTGATACGTTTCGCGAACGATAAAACTTACCTGTTCGAAATGAAATAAACTTTTCGTTATCAAAGTAAACGAGATACTTTAGCAACAGCGATTTACAACATTTGACGATTTAAACAGAAGATCAGGAAAACGTAGGGCGAAGTTTGCTTTAAAACAATCCGGGGATGGCCGGTAGCGGCGATGTTGAAGTTTTATCCGTCTACGACTTACGTTTAGATGGATAGATGCAATCTCAGACTCCTGGACGTTGGCCGGTGTCGCGAACTTCTGCAAACAGATTTGTCGATTTATCCTATACTATTAAACGAGCAATATTTGTATCATAATCATCGTCATCATATCAGCCAAACGACGTCCACTCCTGAACATAGGCCTCCCTCACTCTACATATCTATTTGTAATCACGATTGGCAATATTGGGGTTGAAAGGGGCGAAACATCGATCTAAAGGTCTACAATCTATGGGAGAATATATATTTCCAACCGAGTGAGCTCGGTCACCAATGTATTAGGTAGTTGTTATACGGTTCACTTTGTACATAATGTCATTACACTTGGCATAAAACAAGCATATAATACTTTTCAACAAAATCCTCGGACGATGAAATTGTGAAGGATTTTTTGAATGCTTCGTCAATCTACTTTAACTCTCTAGCAATCTTATATTACTTAAAATGTTACATTAGCAATGATAATATATAAATGAATATTAGGGGACAATCTTACATTATCTCCCATATTATTATGTAGTATGCAAATAGTAGAAGCACTAGAGGACAGAATATTTAATACATAGAAAACATGACCCCGTGCGGTGTTGGGTTAGAATTTCACCACCCCCTTTCTTCCCGTGGGTGTCGTAAAAGTCGACTTAGGGACCAGGGTTGAAGTGTGTTGTGGGCGATGGGCTAGCAACCTATCACTGCGATATACATTTTGTCGATCTTTTATACCCACATTTATGCTAAAAGTGGCGCTGGAACTTACGTTTCATGTGCTCTGCCTACCCCTTTTTGGAATAAAGGCGTGAATGTCATGTATGTACAGAAAACATCTCAGACCCAAATAATTAAATTCAAGCTCTTCAACACAGATATTTGCTAGCACCGAGATTTAAACCCAAAACCGTCAGCTACGTAACTAGGGATAGTAACCACTAGGCTAAACAGGTCCTCAAATGATCATGAAATGTATGTAAAGCATTCCTATTTACACGACCAGATTATACCTTAGCTGAGCTGTAGAGGTACATTGCATTACCCAACCCACAGAGCGCTTCATATCACCAACCCAAAAAAATAAAAAACCTTGGCAGGTTAAATACCAAAATTACAATGTTTACATTACATTTAAACGAGCTTTAAATGTCAGCATTGCAATATCGTTTATTCAAGTTTTCCCAGCGTCACATGATTTTGAGAATGAAGAAAATGAAAGAATGATTATTATTCGTCAGGTCAGGAATCAATCAATTCGATCATGCATGATTAATCGCACGCGCGCAATCTCCTGCAGCGGGACCCAATTACCGACTAAGCAACGATTTGATCTTGCTGCATCCGAGCCATTTTAGCATCTGAGTTTTACGTAGTTCTTAGTTTTAGCTCTTAGTTTCAAGTGAATACATATCACCCGCAATAATATAAGACTGAACAAGGCGCTCTAAAATATCTGATTAAACTCTATTTCAGGAGCTAACAGGGTGTGTATCAGATATTGTTGCGTACTTTGTCCATTTAGATATTACTACTACTGAGGGAGTGCAACTTTTCTAACGAGCGTTATAGTCTGGCCAACGAACGTTGAACCCACTATATTCAATTATGCAACAACACTAAACGTCATACGCATACATGTTGACCGAAAGTGTCGCCGCGTGATTGAATCTAGTAGGTTCAACTTTCGTTTGCCAGACTCTAGGACATTTCAACTGTTATTTTCCCATACCAAAAGTGACATTTAGATCTATCTGACGCATGTACGTCACGTAATCGAACGGTGTCACATCGTCACAATCACCGGTAAATTAAAACAAATAAATAAACAACAGCGGTTAATCTTACACAAATCGAACCAACCCCATAGTAAGCTCAATAAAGTTAGTGGTATGGGTAATTGGGTAGGTACTAGATGACGGTACATTTCAAATATATAAATACTTGAATACATAAAAATCATCCAAGACTCAGAAAGGACATCTTAGCAAATATAATATATCGTCAAACATAAAGGTATACAAAAGGAATATAAAGTAACAACTCATCTACAACATGGTTTTTGGTTATCTACCCGTGATTGCAATTTGGCTTTTATTTTAATTTCAACAATTATAAATCGCTCACCAACTGTGTTCATTAAGACCTCGAGTGAAATGCAGATTCGAAAATTAAGTTTTGCTGTTCTTTTCTACGTAAAATACTTTACTATATTAACATATTATGCTTTAAAATTTGTCTTTAAATTGTTTTTAGTAGAAATTGTTACAGTGCAGTTTGGTGAAATATTTTAAGACAGAAAGGTTTTTTATCTCTGTGTTTATTCAATTGGGAGTCACTGAAAAGTGACATGATTTTATTTACTTGAATTACATTGTGGCACGCTTTGGGGGAGGCCTATGTCCAGCTGTGGACTGTAATGGTGATGATGATGAGTTACACGCTTTCTTCTTTAGCGGGGTCCAAAAAATAATCTCATCATCATCATCATCATATCAGACGTCGACTGCTGGACATAGGCCTCCCCCAAAGAGTGCCAAAGTGACCGGTCCTGCGCCGCCCGCATCCAGCGGACTCCAGCAACCTTTACCAGGGTCATCAGTCCACCTTGTGGGGGGCCTACCCACGCCGCGCCTTCCGGTACGTGGTCGCCACTCGAGAACCTTTCCACCCCAACGGCCATCGGTTCTACGTGCTATGTGCCGCGCCCACTGCCACTTAAGCTATTTGGAACGCTTACCATGGTTTAAAAATAATCTGCATACGATTAAAACAATTTAGTTACGGATCCCATTTGTCTCCGTTAGATAGGTGACAATATCAAACAAAACATATTGTTACGCAGCGAAATGTAAAGTGTGGAGTATTTTGAGTTACGTAGGGGTCAAAAGTAGCTCCAAATGGTTCGTGTAATACACGGCCGCTGCGTCGCCAGTTCTCTTCTTTTGAACTTGGCTTTTGGCATTACACGCTGCCGCGTGTCTAGATTGGCAAAATAAAACTTTTTAAATAACTGATCCAAGGTACAATTCAAGTAGAATAAATATTACGCCAAATCTCTTGAGTATTCCTACCGCCTTAAACCTGTTTCCCGCCTGATAACCTGTAAAGCCTCGAACAGTACAGCAATCATCTGTTTTACGGACTGCACTATCTCCGGCGGAGTTTATAGTGGCTGAGCACTACGTATCTCATTTCAATATCATACTCACTGTTACCGTTAGCTCAGGGCATTGAGCCACAAAACGTGATGTACATCTAGTATAAACTCTCATTAACTTTAATGTCTCATTAGAATGCTTAGATACTAGTACTCTTTGGTGCACCGAGGCAGCATCATCCGAATTATGTTCAATGTAATAACCGTCGGTTGTGTAGTAATTAATGTACTGGGGAACTTAATGAGACACTATGCGGTAGCGCTCTAACATTAAGTATCATGAGTCCATTTCTGTACCTAATTTGTATTGTACTATAAAACGTAGATGTGTTGGAAATACCAGTATTTGCAATACCTTTTAGTGTCCCTGTGTTCCCACAAAAGCTACCAAAGCGTAAATTTATTTTACTGTTTATTAATAACCTAGGGCGGCAATACTGAGTACTGTAATCACGGGCATAAATCGCTCTTTGTGTGGCTCCGCGAAACGGAAACACGACTATCAATTTCACGTTGATTGGGTTTCATATGCTCAACTAACGACTGTCTAGATTCACTTGTTTATTAAATGGCTAGGCCTGCAAAATAGCGGTTTTCGTATGGGGTAATCAATAGCTTTGCCGCACCGTTAAGAAACTCGTACTGGCATGGCATTTAAATCAAATTTAAATTGTAACGCAAACCTGTAATTAATACAGTCTAGACATTATTAAAGATTTAGAGCAGCCAATAACAGGTACAGAAAATACCTAATAATACGAGTAGGTATTATCCAATTAAAAAAGAAATATGTTTCATTCCGAACAACTTAAGACAGAAAAACAAAATCAATGTGGTTCAGTCAATAATGTCTATAAACCTAATATATGTACTATACGATTTTGATAATTTGCGTGATAGTTCTAAATATGTATTCATATAATGAATACCCAACTATAAAAATTATATAGGTCGATTAAAACTACCAACATACAAAGCCATTTTAATCCATGGGGATTACTGTAATACCTACTACCTACTAACGTATCCATTAACAAGTTCGATAACCCACATTCATCTAATTAGAGTCGTCAAAACGACTAACCAATCTGGCCTCTCACTACTATTCAAATCGGGTAGGCGCGCGGGTCAACATAACCCGGTTGTTATAATTACCAAATTTTATAGCTACGCGCACTTCATCGAAGCAGAGCAGAGGCGAGGTTTTTTTTAACTTTTTTAATAAATTACCTAGTAAACCCATTTCAATATTACATTTGTTACCTATAAATTAGGAGCACGACCGTATCTGATTTGATATAAATTTGTTTGGCCCTTAGGTTTGGTACACATTGCCCGCGTTTCGAGATTAAAAATGAGATTTTTCTAATTTAGTCGATGGTATCGGTAATCAACAGTCGATTGGGAATCGATTTCGAAATTAAATGTGACATTTATTGGAGGTCGCGGGGAAATCATAAATTAGAATAAATGGGTCTAGGTAACGATTGTAGCACGATTGTAGTAATTGTTAAAATGAAATGTCATAAAACACGTCATACTCGACACTAATATATGATCAACTAGGTAGATGTGTGTCAATAATGTGTTTTTAATTGTTTCTTACCTAAAATACAAGCGTACGGCAAATTTTCATTCATCAATGAAAAAAAAGATATTATTAGGAGCTCAGGAAGAAAAATTTCTCGATTTCACCCATTTTATTTTATTGTGTGTGTGTTGATTAGGAATCATACATGTAACATCTTTAAGGCACAGCAGTGAAAAATCGATTGAAAGCATTTTTCTGATTTTAAAGTAAAATTCAAGATGCATGCGTAAAAAACAAAATTAAAGTAATAGTTATTTGTTATACAAGGGTGCAAAGTTGTATTTTACCCGCGAGTGTGGAATTGAAATACGAGCAAGCGAAAGGATGGTATAGTTGAACAACGAGCAAAGCGAGTGGTTCTAAAATAGAATCCTGAGCGTAGCGAGTGTTTTAACACACGAGAAGTAAAATACATTTGCACCCGTGTGCACCCGTGTGTAACACAAAACTTTTCTCCTCACTGTAGCGAGGAAAGTGCAACATGCAAAACAACTTTATTTCATTTAAATAATATAAAAAAAACAGTAATAATAACGTTAAGTAATATCAAGTACAATTTTGCTCAAGTGCGAGTCGGATTTTAGATTTCCCATACATTTTGAGACCCAGCGCCTGATGATTTGATGAAGGCAACAAGCAATTATTTAAAAGTTCTTAAATATTTATTTTATTCTGTTTTTAGTATCTGTTGTTATAGCGGCAACAGAAATACATCATCTGTGTTTTTTTTGTATTTTAAGCGTTTTACGTTTTTTATACGGTCAAAAGCTGCTTGAACACCCTCCAAGGTCAAATTACTTTCCCCACTAGTGAATAAAATGCGTTTTTACTCACTGGTTTTAAATGATAAAAGACGGCTTTCCGAGGCAGTGAGGGGATAATAATTATGTTTGTCAGGATGTATGTAAGTGGAAATACATGACCTGATGGGTAATCACGTAATGTTTTGAACGCGCGTTAGGATAATTTAACTGTCATTTTTCCATATAACAATTGACATTTAAATCTACCTAATGTACGTACAAAGCGTTACGTTAGGGACCTGCTGATCAACTGCCAAATTAAACTTATATTTGCTAAAAATTGCACATTTGTACACTATTAAACTGTATAATACAGAGAGAAAGAATATACCACAGGGCTACAGACGAAGATGGTTTATTTTTCCATTAAATTCTTTCTCTCTGTATCATAGTTTAAAATATGATCGGGGTAACTTCCTCGTTAAAAATAACACGAAATATTTAATAAATAATTTGTTTCGTTAAAATAAATAAATAAATAAATAAATATAAGGGGACAATCTTACACAAATCGCACTAGCCCCATAGTAAGCTCAATAAGGCTTGTGTTACGGGTACTAGACGACGATATATTTAATAAATATAAATACTTAAATACATAGAAAACATCCAAGACTCAGAAACAAATATTCATGCTCATCACTCAAATATTTGTCCTTACCGGGATTCGAACCCAGGACCTTCAGCTTGGTAGGCAGCGTAGTGACCCACTAGGCTAACCGGTCGTCAAAAGGCTCGGTCGTTTCGTTAAGAAAGTATTTCTACACTATTCTAACCAAACTTGATTGTTCCTTAAGCTCTTACTCAAGGCGTGGGTAAGATTAGCCTACACCAAACTCGCAATACATGTGAAACCTACGAGTTCGTATTGTCCCACTATTACCTCAAACTTTCAAAAACTAATTCCCAATTCGGACACATGTTCTACCTATGCTTGAGATTATTTATTGTGGCCGACTTTTTATAAAGCTGTAATTGGAATTGGAATCTTGTACCTAGGACGGTAGAGTTGCTTTTTTAATGGACTTCTTCGAACTAACACCTCGATACGTTAACTGCCTCTTATTTATTACGAGATTACACGCTTTTGAATAGGTAATTTCCTAATCTCGTGTTGCACCACCTACTAAATTTATGTTAATCTCAATAAGTGAAAATATATTTAATATTTGTTGACGCCGTAAAAGGCTTGGTTAGTATTTTGTCGCTTTACTTGTAGCATTGTGATCTATGGATGACGAAACGTATTTATATTTCATTTTGGTTATTTTTAATCTAGTTGCTTTTAATTCATCGTTTTTGACCATTTGTTACTTGTTTTATCTAATTTCTAGCTAACCCCGCGAGCTTCGTATCGCAATACTTACCTAAACTATCTTTGTCATAATTGTTACATAATATTTTGAACACCGATTATTCTGCTATTCGGATCGGAAACAAATCAAGACCACCTAAGTAGCCTAGTTGGTAGTGACCCTGCCTACGAAGCCAGAGATCCCGGGTTCGAATCCCGGTAAGGGCATTCATTTGTGTGATGAGCATGAATTCATTCTATATAAGTTTGTATATCGTCGTCTAGTACCTACAGTACAAACTTTGCTTAGTTTGGGACTAGGTCGATTCGTGTAAAATTGTCCCCAAATATTTATTTATTTATTTTATTTAAATCAATCGTAATAAAAACCGTTCCAGCCGTTCTTGAGTTGTATACTTAATCGGTGTAACTAACCCGACTTTGTTTTATTGATGATTATTTTTCAACATTAACAGTTCGTAATGTTTTTCTTTTATATGTTAAGACTCCGCAGTAAGCTCGATTCTCCATACAAACGTGGTTACGCTCTCATTTTAAAACTACGTGTTGGATTGTAACGAAACTTTGCATATACAATGACATGAGGTCGTATCTATGTCTGTAATTAGTTTATGCAGCTTCAGATACCATAGCAAAAAAATTTACAGCGAATTTAAGTTTTTCATACAAAACTTGTTTTTGCTGTATTTCGTTTGTTTTATAAACTGGAACCATGTAAACTAATTACAGATATACCTCATGTCATTGTATATGCAAAGTTTCGTTACAATCCAACACGTAGTTTTAAAATGAGAGCGTAACTACGTTTGTATGGGAAGGTGAAATTCGTCCGAGCTTACTGCGGACTTAAGTTTGCAGAAAAACGTAACGTCGATATTGATGACAAAAACAGGGCGCAATATGTATCTACCTTTCCAATAAAATTATGAAACAAGCATAATAATAATATAATGTAACAAAGATACAAGGACGGCTGGATAATAAAGTTCACTTAAATACTACTTTTGTTTATTGCGTACCTGTCTAGGGTTCGCTATTATTTCCCTATTAGACTGTTTCTCCGTAGAAAAGTATGCTATATAAACTTAAGTCTTATTAAGGCCGTGTCTACAAATAAACTATATTATATGGACGAACCCTGGGCAAGTTGGTAGTGATCCGACCTACGAAGCCGGAGGTCCCGGCTCCGAATGCCGGTTGCGGCATTTATTTGTGTGATGAGCACGAATATTCGTTCCTGAGTAATGGATGTGTTTGACTATTTATTTATCTATAAGTATGTTTATTGTCGTCTAGTCACTCATACATTTTATGTTGGTGATGTAACGCCATTAGTTGGCTTAAACCATAATTAATTGGTCTCATTAATTCGGTATTATTCTCCATAATTTGTCAAAATTCATCATAGATTGATAACAATTCTCTCGACTACTACGACTAACTTTCCTAACTTATTACCAAATAATAACCGCTGAGCAAGAATTCTATCAAACAATTTATTTATCTGTAACTAACATACCTAATAAACAACAGATACCTACTATTAATTAAATATATTGTCTAGTAGCTTCTGCCCGCGACTCCGTCCGCGTGGAACTCGTTTATATCGTAGCTCGATACAAACTATCATCCCCCATTTGACCCCCTCCGGGGATGATTTCCGGGATAAAAACTATCCTATGTCCTTCCCCGGGATTCAAACTATCTCCATACCAAATTTCATCTCAATCGGTTCAGCGGTTTAAGCGTGAAGAGGTAACAGACAGACAGACACACTTTCGCATTTATAATATTAGTTTGGATATAATATTAAGTCTGATCCCACATTGGTTCGTTTTTATCAAAATATTTAAACGTTCCGATCAAAATTATCCTCTTGATTTATGAAGTAGAAATCTAACAACAATATTTTTCCTGTCCATAGGAAGCGGACAATTCTTTATGTTGGAGACACCGGAGCGCTCATCATCTTTCTCGCTTTATCTTGATCTGCCTATTCACTAAACATTTACTGTACAACATCCTTTCCAGCATAAGTTGACCCCTCCGCATTTGTACCGAAGCTTAGTCGAAAATCCGATATATACTGGGCATTTGGAAAGGTGTGCTGATAAGGTTTTTTTTAATGTCGGTTCCACACTGACAAGTTGATGTATAGATGCAAGGGATAAGCCGAAGCGATGCCACCATGATGCTACTTACTTATTACAAAACGGAAGATGTGGTAAAAAAAAGTTTTAGTGTAGGGATCGGTTTTACACTTAAGTTGTTAATAATTTAAGCATGCATTTTAAACGAATACCTACATATAGGTGCATGTTTATTGGTTCATGCTGGGCGAATTAGAGTGAAGCTAAGTAGTTGACAGTTAAACTAGGTTTTTTCCTACAGAATGAATGATCTCAGCTGATTTAGTACACGGCTGACAAAACAAACTATAGCTATATTGCAAATAGTGTTGTTAAATAATTCTAAGCGTTCCAGATCATTGACGAATAAATCAGGAGTATACAATGACGCGTTCCTAGAAAACAATAAGCCTGCTGCTGTGAGTTTCACGATAGACAGGTCTGCGTCTCATTCATTTTGCATTTATGAGGTAATAAAAAGCTACTAATAAATAAGACATCTTAAGACGTTGAAGACGAGAAAGTAGGTTTGTATGACTAACAATATTTATATTATTATAATTTCTACTTATTCATAAAGATGAGGCTGATAATGAATGACTTGTCTTACTCGAAAAAATTAAACAAATAGCTGACCACTCATAGATTTTACCACATGCATCGCAGTGCAAGACGCGGCAGACTTTGGGTCGCGCCACCTGGCAACTGATTCACGAAGCTCCCACTAAATTCAAATTTCGAACACCCGCCGTCATGTTTTCTTTTCCCCAGCGTATAAATTAAATGGCATTCATGTCCACCGGCCTGTAATAAGACTTGTTCCGCCCGTTGTTTTATTTTTAAACGTTTCACGAAACTGTCGTGAGAATTCCGTCCGGTCCCAATTAAATTCGAATGAACATCAAACGGATTTTGGTTTTTGAACGTTTTTAATACAAATGTTTGTGTTACTGGACAAAAAAATCGTTAAGTCCGTATAATAACTTTTACTTTTTTGTTGCTTTTTATTTTTAATACGATACCAGACAGTATCTCGTGTCGGGAACATTATTGCGTACGTTCTTTATTTTTAGATCCAACATAAATTCTCATTATTTATTGCGCAATGTTACTGAGAAAATTTCTTTCAGAACGAAATGAAAGCCTTTCCGACGAATAATAAATTATAAAGCGAGAATTTAAGGCCTTGTTTGAAGAATTAGTTTCACCTATAAAAGTATGAGGGATGAATGAGGCAGCGATGAACAAAAACATCAGCTCGCATCTTATCAAGAATGGCGAAAGACATACAACCAAATTTTAACCTTATTATGCAGGAGTTAAGGCATACATTTTCACTGACAGGGAATTGTAAGGCCGCGTACATAAGAATGAATGGATGAATGACATATCCGCCGACGCAGTAACCCGTTCAGGGTAAATAATTACGTTCACTCATTTAGTTCAGTGTTTTTATGCGTGGAAACAAAAACGACGTCTAAAGCCAGCTATTTGTATGCGTGGAATGGTATATGGAAAGGTTTTTTTTACAGCACTTTGCAAATTGTCTACGTAATTCTGAGCGATATTATTTAGGCACCAAGGGAGAATTTTGTACAAAAACGTAAGACGCAAAAAGAGGGGTGTTATAAGTTTAACGTGTCTGTGTATCTGTGTGTCTGTGTATCTGTGTATCTGTCTGTGGTATCGTAGCTCCCAAACGGATAGAACGATTTGAATGCGGTTTTTTTGTGTCATAGATAATTTTATCCCGAGTGTTCTTAGCCATGTTTCATGAAAATCTGTTTAGCCGTTTTTGAGATATTGGACTTTGAAAAGAAAATGTCGGGGGTTTTTCCACTTTTCTAATTGTTACTTTGTCTTGGCAAAGACTGATCTAAACTCCAATGATATTCATCTATATTCTGAATGTTATGGTTTTCGTCTGTGGTGGTTAATGTTTACTTTTAATGTGCAATTAAAAAAAGGTTACTTTATATATTAAGTTGAATGAAATTGGTTGTAAAAGAAAATGCTATGTATTTTAATTACTCACCGACCTACACTGAAAATGCAGATCAAAAACTTAAAATCTTTGAGTCTAGGATGTTATGTATTTATAGAAGTATATCATTTAAATAAGTATATCGTCGTCTAGTATCCATAAGTAGCATAGCCAGGGCCTTATTGAGCTTACTATCGTACTAGGTCGATTTGTGCAAGATGACTTGTTATTTTAATTTCTATCGGATGAAGTAATGTGAACTGATTCCGAGCAGTGTTGATTTAAATTTACAAACCATGGAAGTGGTTTAAGTCGTTCCGTGATCCCTTTAAAATTTAGATTAGACACAAAAATTCCGAAACACCCAAACCAATCAAAGATCTCGCCCCAAAACCATCCATCAACACTAATCGAAACATCGCGGATCCATTCATCCTTTCGTTCAGTGAAAGAGTTCCGCGCACGCGCGCCGAGTGAACGGAAAAGCTGCGTCACTCTTTTATATTGCGCGCTTTATTTCCCCTAATGAGGTCGGCTTGAAACTTATGGACGCCTGGTGAATTATGGTCAGTGTAATTATGTACCAAATAACAATGTTTCAGCAAATCTTGCCTAATCGTTAATAAGCGGTGGCTGGGCTCCATATAGAAAGAAGAAAGAAAGAAACAAAGATATATTTATTCATAAACACACAGGACACGCATATTAAACAATAAAATAAACAAAAAACAGATAAAACATGAGGTGTCAGACACCTGCAGCGCCCACTTTGTTGGTGACTCACGGAAACGACATACAATTGTAATATGTAAATTGAGTGGACATACGGGTGAAATAGTATAAGTATCTATTATACTTTATTTTTGCAATATGCTACCTGTACCAAGGGTTATTATATAATCATGAGCCTGATGTTGCCTCCTTCGCCTGGAACTAGGCGTGTTTCCTGTTTAGACCATATAATTAGGCTAATATTTTCCGGCCGCAAAAGCACTTTACACACCTATATAGATCCAGCGACAAGATTAGGCCCAAGAGGTCTTAAAACTTTCATTGTCCCCACAGGAAAACTTGAACACTAACTGTCATGCTCCAGATGCCTTCCGCTCCACGCTTAAATTTTTTTTTATTGATTTTAGCAATTTTTTAATTTTTTTATCGTACAATGTATTCGTATTGAGGCATGTGCATACAGACCCTTCTGGCAGAAAAAATATCAATACCCCATTCTCCGCTTTAAAACGACGCGGCCCCCATACCCCATATACCCATTTCTCCTGACATGTTTCATTTCTTATTTGTTCCTTGAATTTTTATGTAAAACCAGCTTCAATGAATTCAGTTATCTTACTACAAAAAATATAAGCATACCTACCTATGGTCTCACCATCATTCTTCTTATAATTATAACGTATGTTTTACAACTAACCGCAATCATCGAACTACATAGGTACAACATTGAATGTCTATGTTCGATTTTATTGCTTGGAAATTTTTAGAATTGTATCCGTACACGATAGGAAACATAAAAAGAGAAAATATTAGTAATTTAACTGGATCTCTTTGCAACTACTTACCGGAAATATATATCCTTAAGGACGGTACGGTCAACATCTGTCGGGCATGCCACCGTCCCGCGGGCATATTATTTCTGGTTGAGGTCATCTTGCTAACGGTGAATAAGTATTTGCACAAACATAGCCTTGTAGCCAGGATTATTCACCAGCAATTTGCTTTTCTATACGGCCTTGTGGACCGCGAAATGCCTCAGGTACAGTACAATACACCTGCCTGGTTCTAGAAAATGGGTGTGCCACGCTCTATTGGAATCGATCTGTCATCACGGACAGGCCAATTGCAGCCAATAGGCATGTTATCGTGCTGACAGATCGATCAAAACACCTGGTAGAGCTCGTTGACATCACATCCCCCACGACAAGAACCTCGTAAAGGCCGAAAAGGACAAAGCCAGCAAGTACCTAGATCTGGCTCACGAGGTAACCGACTTGTGGGATTATGATTCAACGATCACCCTAGGTTAGGTATTTATAATGATTGTGTTTTGTATTTACCAATAATAGTTTATATTTTTTTAATACAATTAGTGTAAAAACCTAACACTAATATTTAAAATACATGAAGGATCTAATAATACACATAAACATAAAAGCACCATTTAAATTATAAAATCAACTTTAATGTTAATTATTTAATTGGAAAACATTATTTCTGGACCGTGTGGATGGAGTTCCAGTGCCCTCATAGTGGGCTGTTGATGTTTTCAGAAATTAATATAACGCGTAATTTTTCTTACTATCGGCTTATGGCAAGGTAATTAATCTAAATAATATGTCACTTTTCTAATTTATAATTCATTAACCTATGATAATACGAGTAATTAAGTACCCAACAAGCCTTTAAGTTTGAATGATCGATATGTTTCTTTATTTCATTCAAAATTCATTAAAAAGTGACGCGTTAGAATGCGAACACAAATCTGGAGAATGACCGTGTGTTTTTGACCCTCATCCGATATTTGATTTGACTTTACTAAATGAACATTTATAAAATACGTAAGTTGCGTGATAGTGATCGGGCATTTTATTGACTAAACAATTATAGTTAAGATACCATTCTTATTGATTCATCAAATATCTGTTTTAGCAATAGAGATCAAGATCACCCACAGGTTTGGAACTCCAATGCTTGTTACTTTGTTATCGTTTTACGCCCAACGTGGACGCAAGCTATAAAATGCTGCCCCAATCAGAAGCAGCGAAACAGAAAGATAGTGATTTTATAGCTTGCCTTTCCCCGCCTTGAGCACGGCTCTATGACACTAACAAACTCGCTGATCAGCAAAACTTTGCAACTATAGACACATTCCATTACTTCTACGGAAGAGATAGTTTTTGCCCGAATATAATAGTTCATATTTCTTAGATAGTTTGTTCTGTGGAACAATGGAAAGTAGTGAAGAATTCTATAGGTCTCCTGCCTATAGGAAAAGCCCATTTAAGAACAATCTATTCCGTAACTTTCCGGGGAATATCGATGAACCTTGCGATTCAATGGATACAGGATAAAGTAACTGCCCCTCATTTCCACGAAAGCGCGACCTTGGGGACGGTGTCTAGTATTTCTATTTATTTCTTTTTGTTCCTGTAAATTTTAAGCGTCCCTATTACTATATTCTATGTCCGTTTACGTTTTATTGTTGTTGTTATTTACTGAAAAATACTACACCTTGTTTTACTATCATTATCACGGTGTAAATGATCTTTTTTTAACTCACAATGTTTGTTTGTTCAGGTCAAATTATGCAAGTAAAATTTGAGTAACTGGCCGAAGTTCAAACAAGTGTAAATCGAATGAAAATGGAATATTCGTGGACATTCGAATTATTTTACTATTGACCAGAGAAGAGCCTACCATCCACCTTCTAACTCCATGAATTCTGCAACTGAATTATACCAAATGGTACCGTCATATATACACACTTGCCAAGTTTCAAATCGATACGTCCCAGTCGGTGAAAATCGCCTTGAACGGTCTAACTATAACATTTACAATAGGTACATATTTACTTAGTTCCAGATGAAGTTAATATAAGACCTGAAACTAGACCTCATCGCAGAGCCTGCGACCGTCCTCAACGCGTGCACGCCATCCGTCACTGTCCTCACCAAGAGTGTCCTAAGCCTATGTTCAATTCCTAACACGTACCTCGAAGCCTAGGAGCCTTAAATTTATGGTCTCGCTTTTTAGAAGCATTTTTGTATGGAGGTATGTTTAATTCATATCTTGCAAGTAAATTTTTCGGAGTCCAATTGAGTAAAAATTTGGCTTGACACTGACCTTGACAATTTCAATTTTAATTCATAACAATAGAGCAATTAGGCAATGAGGTGTCTTGGATTGGGACGTTTACCTTATGTAGGTTTTTGGTGAGGTAGGGAACACTGTTGAGGTAGGGCACAGCGAAATGTCATCCCGCTCGAATTTGGAGCAGCCCAACTGGGGAAGTACTATCGACAACACAGATAACTGACCATCGGTGCACCTTAAGTGTATTGTAATAAGGTTCTATATAAACACAGGATGGTCAGTTAACAGTGTTGTCGTTTGTACCTCCGTCTTGCAGAAGACCGCAGCCATAATAACACTACTACTTGCTCTGTAGTAGTGTTGTGTTCCTGGTGGTGAGCAAGGTCGCCAGAGCTCCCAAGGATGCGTTGTGTTGAGAGCCAGGGAATTTGTTCCTTCAGCTGTCTACACGGCGAATCCTCAGACATATCAGGGGTCGGTAACGCTCATGTTACTCCTTTGGAGTTGCATGCGTCTATAGGTTGCGGTGTCCGCTTACCATCAGGCGGGCCGTGCGCTTGTTTGCCACCGTCGTATCAAAAAAAAGTAGGTATATCATGATATTCATGATATTATTATGGTACCATCAAGCTGCTCTCAGTATGGAGTCAGAGACAAAATAAACTCATTTCTGAATTCTTAAATGAAAATGACACACGACGCCTGTTAGGGTTTGTCGCTGTCGAATTCTACTAATATTATAAATGCGAAAGTTTGCATGTTTAAAGATGTTTGGATGTTTAGATGTTTGTTACTTAATCACGCTTAAAAAAACGGCTTCAGCGGTTTTTATGAAGTTTTGCACGAAGACAGTTTATAGCCTGGATTCAAATATAGGATAGTTTTTATCCCGGGTCGCAGACGAAAGCTAGTATTTAATAAGTATGCAAAAAGGAAAGTCGACGGTAAAAGTTAAGAATAAGTCGCAGAAATACGTCTTGCCTTCCAATGCGGTATTTCACAACTGTATTATTTTTATGTACAATCGACCACACAGCTAACTGACCATAGGTGCACCTTAAATGCATTGTAATAAGGTTCTATATAAGCACAGGATAGTCAGTTAACAGTGTTGTCGTTTGTACATCACCAACAAACAAAACTGTTGAAGGTTTGACCAAAATAGGTCGCCGTATGACCATATAAAATGATGACGTCACTAGACTGTATTCATTTACAAACTTCACACAAACATAGCGTTTTCAACGTTTAAAAGTTATTGATTTAAATCAGACAAAATTCCCATATGATTTCGACGTTAAATTAAAAATAATTAGACCAAGTAATATAGCAGGAGTCCATTTGGACCTATGATTTAGATCTACTGTCTCAGAATGACTGTCTCAAAAATGTTATTTAGACGAAACCTTACTGCATAAACCTGACCATTCGCAGATCACGTGACAATACGCATGCCGTACTCAAACTTTAGGGTCACTGCAGAGGGTCTCCTTCGTCCATTACGCCGGTCCACCGCACATTCTTCCCAACTGCAAACTTCCCTTCACACGCAACCCTATATACACAAAGCGGCCTAAACATATAGCCTTAAACGGTACATACACCTTTTTAGAATTGAGATCCAAGTATTTCACCCTTTAAAGGTTGTATGTCTACAAAGTTGGTTGACGCTAAGGCCTTTCCAGATTAAGGTTGGGCCCCGAGTATTCGGCGTTCACTCGGGAGTTACGATGATGCCGGCAATTAGTGACCCGGGCAACTGGGGCGCGATTCCACACTGTTTTTGACGGCTTCTGATATCGCCGGTCTTGTAACACGCTAGCGGTTCTCATGAAACTAGCAAGTTTGCTATGCAACTCAAGTATAACTGAACTTTACAGTTACATGCAAACATTTTACAACACAGGGTCGCGGTTTCTTTCGCCTTTATTGTCAGAAAGGGATATATCTCTAGGATATGCCGTTTGTTTGAAATGCCATGTAAATGTGCATAATCAGATTCCAGAAGCAATTCATTTTATCATCTCGATTTCAACCGCCGAGGCTTAAAGGTCCTCTTTGTCTCCTTAAATTAGATACCTATGGATCTCAGCTGTAATTGCAAGTTCTAATGCATCAAACCTAAGCCCCAGCATGGCTAGCATAACCGCGCGTGATATAAAACAACCGTCTTTGTCTACGTGTTCATAACCAGATCCAATCAAAAACAGATAGCGTCTATCTCACACGAGGTCTTGTGCCGTGCTGGTGATATGATGACCATGATCAAAATGAGTCGAATAGCGCTCGTGTTTGTCAAAAACAGACCAACAGACCAAGATGCCGCTGTCCGCTGTTAATTATATTGGTCCGTTAATGCTTTAAGTTTCTGATGGTTACAGAGGTCTGAATCAGACTGTTTATAGTAATTGAATAGGCCTCGGTTGTTTATGTAAGTTAAGTTGGTTTAAAGTTAAATTATCAATTAGTTATCTCTTTGAGCGTAGCCAATGGTTATAAACTACCTATAACTGTAATTGTAATTGCTTGTAACGTTTAGGATCGGCAACACGGCGTCCCTTATTTCACCGACAAACGTTTCACCGAATGCATGGTTTCGCCGAATTCCTTTTATCCAGAAACCGTTAACTTTGTACGAGTAGGCACAGCTAAAAGGTCATTCTGTAGAACCCATTAGGTTAGGTTAGGTTTGTTTTATGACATTTATTTATTTATTATTTATTTAATCTTTATTGCACAAAACAATATCTTATAGTACAAAAGGCGGACTTAATGCTATGAAGCATTCCTGGAAAGTTCTAAACTAATTCTGAAAAAAATGCTTATCGATGAAATGAAAATTCGAACGAAATGAAATGAAAAATGGAACAATTGTCGGCAACGACACAACGGCGACGACAACCCGGCAACACGGATGTGACTCCTGAATTTACCAGCATCCATAGGCTCCGCTGCCTGCTTATCATCAATTCATCAGGCAAGTCACATGCTGGTTTGCTACGTGGTATACGAAAATCTAAAGGCTAATATCATTCAGCTTCATTTCAGACTTAGCCTAAAAAAAAAAAAGATTATGAGTCTGTGGTGTCCCACTGCTGGGCAAAGGCCTCCCTCGTCTTTTTCTAACTATCTGATTTTGATCAGTCTACAGACAATTTAAAATGGTGCCTAGCTCGTCACGCCATCGGCGACGGGGTCTGCCGCGTCTCCGCAGCTGTAGGGCTGCCACTCAGTGGCGATCTTGGCGCACAGCTCACTAAGCATCCGGTAGATATGCATGACCAGCCGAGTCCCACTTTAACTCGGCCGCCTTCCGAACAACGTCGACTATTTGAGTTTTGGAGCGCAACGTGGTGTTCCGGATGCGATCTATCAATTCAGTAGGGCAGGGCAGTATTTCAATTTTACTCCTAAAATGCTGCGTCCCGTGGCTCGTGGGCAAATACCGAGTTTGGACTTTTGGGATGACGTCAAATACCAAGTCTGTGCACCTTAGCGTGCGTGTGTGCATTTGTGGCCAGAGTGCCAGCTGTCGACCTTCATGAAGGAGTTCTGCCCGAAGGGTGTACTTTTTTGGCGATTTTGAGGCCTGTTAAGCTGCCGTCTTAGCGTATTATTGTGCTACTTATACGTTTTATATATGGATGTATATGTCACTCCAATACCTTATTATTACCTTATTTGTAAATAGGGTGTTTCCTGAGATGGATAAAAAAATACAGTGATAAAAACACTGTAAATATGGCTGCAGGCATATGTCTGAACTAGCCCGCTTGTGGTCTTTTGTCCCTGGTTAGAATATCGTCATTTTCATCACCGTTCCATTTCTTCTTACGGGTGACGACAGAGTCGACTATATGGATAGCCTTCTGTATTGTGGGCGATGGGCCAGCAACTTTATATGTTCTGGCCCGTTCAGGCGTCAGTTTATGTAGTTACATGTAATGAAATGGAATACTTTATTCATAACATCGTTACAGGTCATAGGTACAGGTGATATTATTAATCATAATTATTGTCATAATTTTATTAAGTACTATTTTAGGATTTTATAATTACACCGGAATCATGTGTATGTACCAACATAAACTGATACCTACATGTGTATGGACGGCTTATCTTTACACTAAAAATCTCACATTAATAACACTTAACACATGTAACGTTAATGTTTACGTTATGTGCTAATTCATCTGCGCAGCATCAATCACGGCACATGTTGCTCGCGTTACTTAGCATAAATTATTAATGATCGCTCAGACTTCGATAAAATACGTACCCATTAGCTTATAATTACACTAGATGTGCCTGCGACTCCGTTTAGGACTACTTAAATAAAAGATTCCGTGTAAACACTTATTTAAGTATGTTTATTTTTGAGGTTGATTGGTAGATATGGATTATTAAAGTGAGTGCACTGTATTACTCGCAAATTAACGCTGTATTTGACCAACGGTTTTTGGAGAATAAACTTTAATAAAACAGGCTTTTATCTAAGGGGATAAATATAAGCTCATTAAAATTTGGAAAGTTCATTCATTTTATTGGTGAAAAATTGTTTATTAATTTATCCTCATTAATTTATGCATATATTCAAAAGTAAACTTAAGGGGGTGCCTCGATTCGTCTTAGCCACGCCCAGTAAGAGACACGTAGGGTGATGCAACACTCTTCTACAAACTAATACCAATAAGTAAGGACAACTGGGGCCAATAAGCTCTCGGTAAAGTACAAAATACCGCTTCGGTACAGTCAGCAGCAAAAATAGCTAAGCGAGTCAAGTACTCAAAATGACCTGCACGCGACGCGACTCTAATGTGAAGATGATAAGGAGTGTCTAGATAATTTTGAGCGCGGTATTTTGCGTAGCTACTTCTGCTACTGACTGTACATATTTTGCTCGCAAAATGCAGGAAGTGGCCTTATTCTTGTTCAAAATTACGTCGCCTACATCTTATTTTATCTTATCTAGATGAGGGCCCTTTCGGATACACTTCGACCCAATGGGATCTTTTGTGCATTTACGTCTCCTATATTCTATGATATATCTACGCGCGAGATCTGAAGGTAACGTGTATAATTAATGACACCACAACGTTATCGTAAATATTAATTACACGGAAACACGATTACGAAATTAAATAAAACGCATTTAATTTAGTGTCAATTAACATTCAACTTTTACGGCCGATAAAACCCGCATAATCTTCTTCGTAATTTGTTATTACGATAATTTTAATTTATGAAAATTGTATGTTGATGTTTTATGGTTAATTTTCTTGTTGCTTGTTGCAGACTGCTACCCTGTACATAATGAGAAGAAATCAGAACACGAGGCTTCGTGAGGTGAGTACGAAAAGTAATTTAATGATGTGAACTGTGAACTTTATAGACAACGAAAATAGGCATGCAAGCAGGATGCAGGAGCAAAGCAAAGTGAGATAGATGTATGTAAGGCAGATATTTAAAAATAATCCTTATCACTTTTGCTATTGCACTTGCAGAAAAGTTATTCGTAAATTCGCTTATTCATAAAACTTAAAATGCCTTTGCTAACTAAAATGTGGTTTGGCCCTTTCTTACGAACACAAATGTTCAAGTGACAGATAAGGACAAACGAACTTTAACGGCATTTTAGTTAAAACAGGCTTGTTTCTACAAGTTTATGAACACGGCCGTTAGTGTTACGCTTTTGACAACATTGTTATGAAAGTAAAGTATAAAAATATACATAAATAACTAACTAAGTAGGCTGGCACGGCAACCTAAAATGAATCTTGATCTCCGGTACAAGAGCACGCCACTTAGCTCGACCATGCGCAATGTCTCGAAATATCAAAAAAAAAATCAATCCGCCATCTTTAAAATTTGTTCCTAGTTTGTTTACAACACTGTAGTGTTTCGTCCACAGAAGAACGCATTCAGTACATGTGTTCCTCACGGTGGAACTCCGTAAACAGAGTTTCCGAGTATAAACTCGGAAACGTATTATTGGGTTCCTGGTTCAATTTGCGTGGTAAACATGGTCTATTTGTTTGTCTGGTTCTAAGTACACTACATAGAAAAATATACAAATACATACGTTAGCATTTATTATACAGGGTGTCCGACGTGAAGGAAAAGAAGCTTTAACATTGAAGTTATCTTTACTCTCATCATCATCATCATCATCATCATCATATCAGCCGAAGTCCACTGCTGGACATAGGCCTCCCCCAAAGAGTGCCACAATGACCGGTCATGCGCCACCCGCATCCATCGGACTCCCGCGACCTTTACCAGGTCAACAGTCCACCTTGTGGGCCTTCCCGCGCTGCGCCTATATTAACTCTGTGGAGACATTATTTTATGAGAGCCACTGTAGCCCAGCGGCAAGGCACTAGACTTTTAATATTGGAGGTCGTGGGTTCGAGCGCCGGCTCGTAAAACTTTAAAAAAAAACTTATGTACGAAATATCATTTTGATATCATAAGTGGCTTTTTGGTGAAGGAAAACATCGTGAGGTAACCGGTCTAACCCCAATAAGGTCTAGTTTTCCCTCTTGGTTGGAAGGTCAGATGGCAGTCGGTTTTGTTTTGTTTGAAAACTAGTGCCTACGCCGAATCTTGGGATAAGGTGTGAGAGTAGTTTAAAATTAGTAATAGTCTAAGATTTCATTTCAAGAACTCACAACTCGAACATTCTTTTTTTTAAATGTTTTTTCACTATACCTGTAGCACCATATTCACATTTGCAAAAATTATGGTGTGTTCACACTTTAAATAGAGAATGCCTTATGGCATTAAGTCCGCCATTTGTACTATATCTTGTATTGTGCAATAAAGTTTAAATAAATAAATAAATAAATAAATGCCATAAAACCGCTAGGTGGGCGCAGGCGCCCTGCCTGTAGGCGCTTTAAAAGAAATTGTTGATATTTAATGTGTTAAGGGCGTGCATTGGAATATATGGCGTTCTTTGAAACGCTGTTCTAAACAAATTAGGAAACAATTACGATTATTACGACTGATTTTCAGATGTATGATTATTGACTATTATGATAGTTCGTTTGATTTAACCGAAAAAAAAATTGCTAAATATATCCTCTACAGACAAAAAATACAAACTTGGGTTTTTATTTTCCTTTTTTACCTCAGCCTACTCAAACAATACATTTTAAACTGACACAAACTATTTTGAACGTTTGTATTTTACCTCATCTAGAATATCACTTAAAAACATATTAATAAAACTTCACACAATTAGGTATTTATCGAAATTCCAAAAAAGCCCTTCCCGAAGAGTTTGCATCTCGTTTTCTCGCGGAAAGCATAAGACTGTCTCTTTCACGGGGGCGTGGTTTACTCGCATCGGGGCATCCCCTTAAGGTCCCTTTTGTGGGGGTTTACTAAGCTGCGCGTGCGACTTCGTACCGCAGCGTTTTCGCTCCGGCCACGAGCGACACTAATCGACGCGAATATGGTCGCATTTCAATAATGAATGTACCAAAGATTTGCAATAAGCTTTACTGCACAAGAGGTAAATATTATATTTATGTTATGACATATTTCCCTGTGTAAAAAGATATTAACCGACATATATGATCTTGATACTCGTGTTTTTTTGGTAAACGGTAAAAAACAGCGTACAAATTGAAAAACCCCCATTTTATTTGGGAATTTTAATTTATGTGTTAATCTTATTTGCCAAATGTTTACATAGTCGTTACCGTTACGTTCGTATTTAAATGTATATTGAAAAACATACACGCATTTATATTCATCCACAACTGCAAATAAACACTTCGTTTATTTTTACGCGAGAGCCTTAAGCTATGTACATACGTAATGCCAGGATTCAATGCACCTGTATAAAATCACATTCGTGAATGCACGATGCAGCTATTTTATCCGACCGTGGTCTACGTCACGGGCTTGAGCGTTTGCGTCAATACTGCGCCTTTTCTTTTGTCACTAAGCGTCGTCTGAATTAGGGAAGGCTCTTTAGCCAGAACTTATGATCCTTGGCCGTTACCTCATGAGTTTGATTTAAAAAATTTTTTTTTATCATAAACGACCAGTACACAGTATGCACATGCACGTTTCTCTAAGAGGTTTTATATCAATACGTTTTATAACAAGTGGGTGTAGAAAATGTATAGTGATATATTTTATCTAATAAAAATCACCTAGTTCTATCACAGATAATATTAACGTTGTAGCTTATTATAGAGCCGAGAGCTGGTGAAAAATTGGAGGTGTCGCTGAATTGAAAGCACAAAAAAAAAACAAAGCGCAAAACAGTGGCAGAGAGAAAAACAGAGTGGCGATTACTCCACCGACAAGAGCCTGGCTCTTAAGTTTATGATGATGATGAATTGTCATTAGCAAATGCACAATATATGTGACGCACGTCGAAATCGGCTAATTAGAAAAAAAAACTATTTTTTTACATGAAATTTTAAAGAAATTGCAAAATTTCAGTGTCCCAACACTGAAATTTTGCATATTTGTTACAAATGTAAAGCCACACCATCCATAAAAAAATTACAAGCCCAAACTCTCTGGGGGCAGATTCACATAGCTTATTCTGGCATGGGATTTGCGCGTGAAAAAGTTTTATTTGTTCACAAGCTCTGTTAAGAATCAGAATCAATCATTTATTTGTGACGCACTCTAATGAACAGATTATAAAGAAAATAGTGACACTATGCCGTGTAAAAATAACTTAAAAATCCATAGTAACATCAGAACAAAATATATAATTCTCATTAAGTAATTCAATTGCATCAAGGAATGTAGATGCCAGTGCCTCCAAAATTTTTCTTTTATTAACAGAGTTTTTAAATATTGATTGAAACACTAGAGTACAGTTTAGAAAGTAATCGTCTCCGCTCATGGGTGAGAGGGAGCGGGCGGTAGTCCCCACGCCGGCCCAGGGCGGGTTGATTCTACACCCACTTTTGAATTTCTTCGCAGATCCTCACACACACAGGTCCTCACGATGTTGTTCCTTAATATATTATTTAAAGGATTAAGAGAATACCCGCTATCTCCCATAGATTCCAGCAGTTAGGGCACTCTCACACTGTAGCGAATAACTTAGCATAAAATAAAGGGGCGTCCGCACGCGACCTCCCTGGGAACCGCGTTGCAACAAAGTTAGCGGCTTTGTTTCCGAACGGCCACCATCCCTGAGACAGTCAAATATCGTTAAAATGAGATTTATTTTAGTGTTTTTATTTGAGAGTTGCGTTTGGAATTAAATTGATTCTTAAAACTACTTAACTGATACGCTCAACGACGCTCACGAGTAGGTATGTCTAGTTTTGTATATTACTGAAAAAAAAACAACTAAAAGGGTCGGCAACGCGCATGTAACACCCCTGGAGCTGCAAGCGTCCACAGGCTACGATAATCACTTATATCAGGTGGGTTGTAAACTGTCCTTATGTATGCTCTACATATGCCATGACAAACCCCGATGTGTTTTTTATTTATTTATTTTATTATGTGTCTATCTATTAACCCACGAATAAATATTTGAGTTTGAAATAATAACAAAATAGAAATCATTACGCATTTATTTCTTCTATTGGAACACACTCCTAAACTAACATGTTACATGAACCTCATTACATATTAGTGCGGTAAAAGTATTTCATAAATGCAAAATCAACTGCACCGCCAATTTTAATCACCGCTAGTAAATACATTTACTCAATTAATTACAGAGTAATCGGTTGATTTGTCTGGCAACTATCAAATAGTTTTCAATCAGTGATTGCAATCCAGTTGCATCGCGCCGCGCCTGGATCCGCGAATCCGTTTAGGATTCGATTATTCGAGCAGATTTATTGGATTTGAAATTTTGAGCACATCTATTTGATAAATGTGTTGACTTACCGTTGACGTAACACTTTGACTTTGCAATTACGATAACTATATACTTATTAGATATACATTCATTTTCTTATTCAAATTATTCAACAGACGTTTTTAAAAAGCTTAACGAATTTTAGCTAATTCATATTAGCACATTCACTGCTAGGAATTGCTCCGCGCTACGCTCGTAGCCGATCCTGTGTTTTTCCCACTAAGTAGTGAAAAGCGTCTACGTCGTAGGCGCCCGCGCTAGGCGGATTCCTGGCAGTAAAAGTGTTAACATCTCTCGCTGCTAAGTCGCGTCCCCAGCAACTCAGCGACTCCTGTCACACTCGCATTGCACTGTAGAAATTAAAAAGAGAAAGATAGATTGTACTTGGAGTATATAACGTAAGACTGTGGCAGATGACTGACCAGAAGCCCATAAGCCTAGAAATCCTGAAACGGAAATAGCGATAGTTTGGACACGCGCTTCGACGGTCGGATAACCATTTGGTCAAGCAGGGTCGGCGCTGGAGACCTACTGGCAGAAGACGGCCGGGACGTCCTCGGAATACACATGGAGGCGATCAGTTGGGAAAGAGACTGGCCCATCTGGTCTCGGCTGGAAAGAGCTAGAAGTCGCGCAAGAAGAAGAAAAAGAAGAAGCGCGTGTAAAATGAAGAGCTTTGCGAGCCCTACTGTACTCGTAATGAGAGATAACAGAGGAAAGCACGTCTTTTATCATAATTATCATTTATTGTGATACAGCGTGTTATATTTTGTTGGGTAATCACTATAGAATTTAATATTTTCATGGATTCCAGACGCATTCATCAAGGTTAAAATGTCACGTCTAGCCTAAGTCTAAGGCACTGTTTACACGGATTGATTATTCTAATCCTATCTGGTAACAGATTACTGATCTCCTGAGCCCGATTAATCTTGAATATTAATTAAGACTTTAAATTAGGACATTGAACTTGGGTTTTGGGGTGTCCTTCAGTTTGACACCTTTTTTGACAATTTGGCATTTTTCTCCAATTAGAGCCTACAGATATTTCATCAGAATCTGTAGACTTTTGGATAATTGAATAAGATCCCGATTCTATACTTAAATAAAGGTATTTTGTACATTTACGTGAATAGATTGTACATTTATGTCCTATTCATTTGAGAGACCGAGAAATGAAATACGAACTACCCAAGACGTTGGTTTTCAAAGGGAATCAAATTATATATTTTTGTAGATATTTATAGTATGTGCACATGTATAGTATTTTAATTTTATTTGTACTTTGTAGTACTTATATATATGGGTTAATATTGTTTCTGTATTCATGTTAAAACAAACAAGACAAACGTCTATCTTTTAGTTCCTGATCTCCACTCAATTGCTCAAAGGTTAACGTGAAGAGATCCCTTACAGGGATAACTTCGTTTTTGTAATACTATTTTGGCTGTATTTTGACCTGTCTTGTGTACAGTAAAGTATTTAGATACATAAAATAAATGAATTTTATTCTGCAAGTAGGCCGTAATGGCAATTTTACAAGCCAAAATTCTACCAGTATATAATAATATACAAAAGCGATACCACGAAAATCATTTTATACGGAGAAAAGCGTGCTTGTTCGTTAATTTGGCTGAATGAAACCTACTTTACCACAACAAACTTGTATGGTCATATGAAAGTTACATGCATCCATGAAAATTGTAAGTACAAGACTTTCTTCGCTACATGTTCCAATATTAAATAAGTTCCAACACCGAATTAGCCAAGTCAGGCTACATCCCAAACTAGTACTGAAGCTGAAACTAGCCCAGGTTTTAAATACTAAGCAGCGAGGTGTTTGCCGACATACTGTATTCAAAGTGCAAACTAAATGTGACCCACTTCGCGTCGATCGATAAGCTGATGAGGCCGTCGATCATTCTGCAGTCATCGGCTGGAATTAACCTGTATTGTAGCCTCATTGCTGGGATGTTCGACTTGATTTTGCAGTAGGTTTCCCGTAAGAAGAATGTTATCTTGCACAACTCCATCATACAGAAAACCATACCAAATCATTATCATCATCATCACATCAGCCAATAGACGAATAGACCCAAAGAGTGCCACAAGCCACAATTGACCGGTTCTGCGCTACCGGCATCTAGCGGACTCCCGCGACCTTTACCAGGTCATCCGTCCGTCTTGTAGGGGTCCTACCTTGCTACGCCTCTCGGTGCGTGGTCGCCACTCGAGAACCTTTGTATCCTCATTGCTGTATTTACGGGGAATGTGACAGGAGTAAACGAATTCCAGTGGAATGGCATCTTGCTGAAATTTTGAGTCAAACTCATTATTCTGTAAATGGGCTTTAATGGAATTTTTACGTGTCCGGGAGACAACTTTAACTACCTCCTCTTTATTGCAGACGAACCAAATAATACTAGAGACTATTACTGTACTGATCGTGTTCTTGGTGATGAGTACAGTCGACTGACAGGAAAATTACACCGGACTCAAAGTAGCCATTTGTAACGAAATTGCTAGTTTAAATATTTTGTAACGTGAAGACATGACATGAGGCTTTCGATATTTGTACAAAAGCACTGTACATCAGTCATCAAATTGTGTTTTAAATTGCTCAAAGAATGACTAGAAGATCCACAAAATAAACGTTAATAAGTTTAACCACCAACATAACCTTTCTCATATCAGATCAAAAGCTTGTGTATCACCATGTGTTATCCTAATATTTCCTCCTGAAATTCAGTCAAAGTATTCCTAAATATTTACCGAAACGTTACCGCGACGTAACAAAACACATTGTCTAGCAACTCGTATGATCCTTTATGTTTTAGTATAAAGTTCATTCCCTTTAGCAAACGCATGCAGCAGGTACATCCATCTTAACTTGAACCGGGATGTGTATCTTATATGGTGTAAAGAAGAGATCATACGGTTGTGGTCGGTTGGTTTTTTATTATGATTCTTACGCAGGGTCGGGGATTTTTGATAAAAATATTGCAACCCTTAGGGTTAAGACGTAACGCGCTTGTATCACTGTTTGTACCGTTAGGGTGAGGCCTTTGATGTCATAACCTTTTGACGGTAAACATAGTGAACGATAGTCCAACATAATGATATTGCCTATACGTAATTGGTTTCGGCAATATTACTTTATGTGAAGGATTGCTTTAGTCGGGAAATGCTGAAAATTCAATAAAAATACATGGGAGAATATATTTTCTGGAGGTACGAGTAGGCTACGCAGTAATTGAGTTTTTTTTTCGTAATGTAATATAATTTACTTTAAAAACAAAGTTTTAACCGACTTCAATTGAGTACTCCGCCAAGCCACGAGAACATTTCTTTTCCAATTTACCTCATGAACTGATTTCCGAGAGCAAATGCGTTGATTATTATAGAAAAAAACCCAATCGCTGTATGTGACCCGATAATATTTGAGGACTCGTCGATTCCACAAGGATCACCCTTGGCACTTCATTAGTTGCTATTTCAACGGAATCTTATCAGAATCTGTGATATACTTTTGTACTTGTAAGTACATAATTGAGGAATTCCATAAGTCATCTGTGGTCTTCATCATCAATTCCACTCCACCAATTTATGATTTCCGGATGTAAATACACGAGTTATAATAGAAAATACCAAAATCACTACACGCGTGCCTAATATAATTGAGGAGTTCCCTCAATTCCTCATGGATCCCATCATCCAATTGAATTTTCAAAAAAATGGGACCCACCTGGAAGCATATAGTTACAAACAAAAAAAAAAAATAATGAATCGGCTCATCAATGACGGAGTTCTGAGGTAACAAACATTGAAAAAAAAAAAAAAAAAAAACAACCGAATTGAGAACCTCCTCCTTTTTTTTGAAGACGGTTAAAAATATCATTACGTTTTTCATTCGACAGCTGTGTCATACTTGGAATCGACGCCAATTGTGAAAAACGACAGCTTTGAACACGACTTCAGAAAGTGTAACATAGCTTTGCAAGTATTCGAATAAGTACCTACTCGTATAATGTATTGAAGTGTCCTTATAATATATATACTGCTCAAAACAAAATAAGGACCACTTACATTTTTCTGTTTTATTGTTAATTATTGGACATAAACGAATTAATAAGTGGCTAATTAATTAACTCCCGTATCCTTCAGAATCTAACCTCTTTCATGCCGGAGTTTAAGTCTAAAAGCTAGAAAAAATATATATTACTGTTTAATATAATTTTCACGTAACGATCACCATACTTGTGGCCCCTATTCTCTTTTGAGTAGTATATATTATTTTTCAATATATGTAATCAAATCGTCTTTGGTTTGCGTGAATGTTACTCATAATTATGTAATAAGTAGCAGTACTAGCGAAGCGGGAAGACTGAGAAAAATATATCAATAACTTAACAAGCAAGACCATAACGTCGAGCAGTGTAGATATTTCAATACCTCCTCCGTGCTTCGTTCTCTCGTGATCTCGCCCATGGGTCACTTTGTCCAGGGTGACCGATTTCCAGGCCTTTCGGTGTCTTGCGGCTACTAAAGCATTCTGGACAGCGATTTGCTGATCTGATCGGACCACCGCGCTGGACAGCGGCCTCTTCCTCTTTTATATTTATTTAAATATCGGTCTTCACCGGTATTTTCCGGTATTTCATTGAGAGCCTCTTTTTTTAAGGGAGTAAAACCGGTGTTCGTTACTTGTTCCTTGCTGGCTGACGACTAATAAAAGCGACTGTTTCCGGGCGACTGCGTGCTGTAAAAATGCATCGGCTGGCCGCGAGCCAGCTCTCTTACAACGCTTATTATTGAGTTAGTCATATTCCGGTTCTTTTATTCACCGTACTGTGTCGAGAACAGATTGCAGCACAATGTAGCGAGGAACGGTGGATCTGAATTGGAGGCGGCTAGTTACTACGCGAAATAACAGTATTACGTACGGCCATAGAATACTCCATTATTTACCTACCACACACATGTGTACACGTACATACGTGTGAATGTATGTATGATACAATCCACGAATTGGCCCTAAGATTTACCTCCTCAATCTAACAAATACACAAATACAAGACCAAAAAACACCCGACCTTTTCTATTGTGTCGCTTGTTTAAAACTCTGTAATGGCGGTTGTTGATTCGAAATTTGAATAGGTTCTTCGAATAAAAGAGCGAAGTTTAACGAAAACTCCCGTCAGTTAGGACTTTTTGACGTCGAGACAGCGTTGTAGTACTGAGTGCGATCAGGCTATTAGCCATAGCGTTCATAACAAAAAGGTTGTAAGTGTATAAGTTAATTTGGGCGGTTATGTCGTTTTGCTGTAAGTACGAGCGTGGCATCAATGGCTCACTTACAGTGGCTCATCGGAATAAATCCGCTTTACTGCGGTAGTCGGTGCCACTAAATGGGCCATCCTATACCGTGAGATTCAGAATGATAATTAGATCCAAGATACGTTAACATAACCTGACAACGGCACCAACTTCGAAGGAGTCCTTGATCTATGAAAACCTTGAAACTGGGTACTACTCATATTACAAAATTTGCTAAAATAGTACCTACTCGCTTGATAATAGCGGTACACATTAAGTCACATGAAATTGAAACGCAACTAATGTTATCAGGTTGTCTGGAAGAGGTCGTTTAAAAGCAATAAGACCGCTTCTTGTTACCATTATTTACTAAGCAAATTTTATGTAAGATGTTTCTCCCTTGTCGTGGTGCAATAGTGGTTGGGTTGTTATCTATTCTTTACAATAAATATATGCTGCCTAAGATATTTTAACGTAACTAGCCTAAAATTAAACAGTTTGAAAATCAGTCAATTTAAGTCGTAAGGTGATTATTTTGTATTTCTAAGTCACTCCGGGATTCCTTTCAATTCCACTGTCTGACCACAGATAAATAATATCGTATCTATACACTTCGATCAGCAATAATAAGTCTTCATTCGTTCGTCTTAGTTCGCGTATTTCTGGTCCTTGCCTTGGACTCGGATAATATATTAGTACCATATTGAATTAATCGTTACGTCTCTGGAACAGGGCTGCCAAGCCAACGCTTCATTAGTAATCGGTGTAGGCTACAGGTGGCGTTGTTAAATCACCTGTGTATAGGTGTTAGGGAAATTAATTGTGTTTATTACGTTTGGGTTTACACTTTGGTACCAATCAGTTACTCGAGACAGACTATGCCATAAGCAATCACTAACGGCCTCTATAATAAGAAGAAAGAAAAAACGTTTATTCATGACAAGAAGTATGATTAAAATTTAAAAAAAAAACTAAATCTAAAACAGTGTCTAAAATAATAAACGAATTGCGTATAAGTACAGGGTTGTCGGCATGGTCACTGATTACAATTTCTCACTACCAAAACTAATACTTAGTGGTTAAGTTTACATTTTGAATTTACTTAATTACACAAATCGTTCTCTCTCATGAATATTGTTACAATATAATGTTATTACCACAGGAAAAACTGTGTCGTTACTTACCGTCATTTTTGAAAAAAGATCAAATCTCTTTGGAACGGTTTTATAAAATTTAAATTCGGTATTTATAACCGGCTGGTTTTATCGCAACGGCTATTACTGGCCATCGAAAAAGTACGTTTTGAAATTCGAACGACGACAAAAGCACGCCACTGGGGGTTAATCGCGCCATTGGAGCTGCAATAATCGCGTTCGCAGCGCCGTCCTAGCAACCACGCACAGCTTACTTTAAGAGGAATTCAGATGGTTCCTTGTATGAGCCATTTCGGCGAATTCCATTTATGCACCTTGGGTTATGACTTTATTACATGTACAATTGAGGGTACTCCGAGGTTGAATTAATTATCGTGAGCTTAATTAGAAAAACAGTGTTTTCTATAAGTCATAATATATCGTCCGCTGTTCTTTCTTTCCATGAAACACATGAAACGTGCAGTCAATAACGAATATTTTCTCACTTACGTTAATTAACACAATTAGGAATTGTTGTAGGATAATATGGAATTGAATGTAGTTCAAATAAAGCACTGAGGAACATATACTGAAAATTAACACTTACTAACTAACGCTTTATGCTAACACTTTTCGTTGACGGCCATGCGGCTTGATTAATGGTAAATATTAACATGTCTCAAAAGCGAAGCGAACGCGAGCCCACCGCTTGTACACTGGCCACAATTTACAATAACATCCAGCAAGTGGAAATAAGTATTCTTCTAGCAAATCAATATTTTCCCCCACATTCACAAAACTTAACACCTCTGCTAATTACTATATGTTTTGTCGCTTTCACTCAAACACAAAATGCCAAAGTGAAAGATACAAACAATCGAGTTTTAACGACGTTTTATTAAAATAAGTTTGTTGAGCATCTATGAATAAGAGCAATTATATTTCAGTCTAGTCTATTATATTATATTCTCTCAATATTACAATCAATTTATTATTATCTTAATTTTCTTTTTCTTTTTAACTGCTTTGTTTGTGTGAGGTGTGCAATAAAGAGTATTTGTATTGTATTGTTGTACAAATGGATCCTCTGTTAACTGGTCTGTGTACTTCGAATGGCCAGGAATATGCGGCTCGTTCCGTTTAACGTGCCGCGGTTATTTTCGTGTAGCGCACGCTGTCTGATGCACTCGCTGTGTAAACATGGAATTTCGCAGGCTTTGTTTTAGAATCGGACCCCGGCGAGGAATGCTTATATTGTAATTGCTTTTGTTTGGGGGGGGTAATCAGGTGACGAGTGTTTTTAAAAGTTTCCGTTTAGCTTCTGTTTTAGAGTAATGGGTTTTTGGATTTCGCACCTGGCTTCTGCTGTTGTAAATTATGAGTGTCATATCGTGCAGCTTTGTAATCGATATTTTTTCGATTGCGATAAGTACTTGGTACAAAGATAGATGATGAAAGCGTACGTAATTATTTATGAATGGTACTTAAGTTTGTATTATATTGTTATTTGAAGATATTTAGCTTGACGTCTTTGACCAAGACTGGTGGGAGTCTGCCCAGGACAGGGATATGTGGAAGGAAAAGAGGGAGGCCTTTGCCCAATAGTGGGACACTTATGGCTCTTAATAATTACTAATAACAATAATCATTTAGCGTTATCACACATTTTGATTACTTGTTATAATAGGCATCAAATGGTAAACCTTAACAGTAGGTACCTATTTTATATATTACTCGTACTAGTTGCTGGCGTGGCTCTGCTTGGGTTTCACACGAAGGTTCATTCTATACACTGGTAAAAGAGTAATTCCGGAGACAATAAAACATACAAACCTCACGAATTTTACCTCTTTATTATAGTATAGATTATACAAGGAGTAACAAAAATCGGGTATGAACCGATCAAGGGCTAAACAGTTATCGTGTTCTGATAAGAAAAAACAGAAAAAAAAATTGACGCGATTTTTTTTTAATTTCTATGGAGCTTGTCGCCCCAGTCGGCCAACGCTCCATACTAAAGTAAAAAAAAAAAACGCGTCAAAAAAAATTTTTTTTTCTGATTTTCTTATCAGAACACGATACCTGTTGAGCCCTTGATCGGTTCACACCCCATTTTTGTTACACCCTGTATAATAACATTGTAACTTTTAATAACAAAACCAATTAACAAGTTTAGCCAACAAACATTACAATCTCGGTTTTTATCAAACAATCGCAATAAAAAAATGGACCTAGTCAATAATCACGTCGTTAAAACAACAAAATATTCAAATCGTATCAAAAACTAGTTATTTGTGGAAGCGAGATCGCTTATTTAGATATAGTTAATGGAGCTTGAGACCGTTACTTTCCAGTTATAGTTGATATTTTGGTTAATTAATAGTCATGTTTGCGTTTGAAGTGACATTAAATATTCATGCCACTAATTGGGTAATACGAGTACAGTCAGCGGCAAAAGTAGTAACGCGATCGAGTTGAAAATAATTTAAAAAGCACTTATTGAAACATAATAAACGGGTCACTCGCGTTTTCAGGTCGAATATCGCTCGGCACGTTTCGAACCAATACGTGGTCCCTATCAATGAGCACTCGCGATGCATCGCATGATATTGAATATGTTGAGACTCACAGGATTTTTCAATGGAAAGCTCTTATTGCCTTGTAATAGAGACGTGTGTGGATAATTTTGACCTCATCGTACGCACAGCTACTGTCGCTGCTGAAACGTGTAAGGGCTCTATCGCCCTTACACATTTTACTAGGTAATTGTGTTTCCAATAAATAGAGAAGCACTGCTGGCGAAATAATCACGTAAGTTATTAAATAAATGTAAAGCAACACAAGACAAATGCCTATTCGAACACGTCACCCCTACATGCAAGTTATTGCGTTGACGGACACTGGGCCAGATGTTATAGAAATACCATTAATTGATTGATGTTAGGCTGTATGTTACTTAATCACGCTTAAACGGCTCCACCGATTTGGATGAAATTTTGCACGAAGATAGTTTATAGACTGGATTAAAATATAGAATAGTTTTTATCTCGGGCCCACCCAGTTTCTTCGCGGGCGGAAGCTAACAATGTATAAAATAAAACCTACAATAAGAGTTAATCCTTGAGAAAAGTCATCATAGAACACTTAAGTACCTATACTTCTCTGAACATGTCTGTCTACTTATTAAGCCGAATATGTACTCGGCTGAGTCACATATAAATTCGTGACAAAATGCACTCGATAATGTCTTACCATTAAACGAAATAGAGACACGCCACTACACACTATGATAAGACGACTCATGCCACTACACAAGGAAATAGAAAAGCACTAAAAAATTATTTACCAACTTACATGCAATAAATTGCACTCTGAATTTGCATAATACACTCCGGAGCACCTTGCGCCATCTTCCACTAGAAAGACGTAACTGACTTGGATTTCTTCTAAAAATTGAGTCCTACGGCATTTTGATGTTAGCTACTTTTATAACGGATGATCTGAGGCGAGTGGAAGCCTGCCAAGTAATATGAAGTTTGACTTCGTTGGACAATTCGATTTTAGTTGCAATTTGTTGGATTCGTTTACGATGATTTACTGCTTGATTAGCATTTCTCTTTAAGCATTCCAAACGTATTTTACATGCCTTCACATTAACTTCACTTATAACAAACTAGTATGTCCAAGAACACAATTATTATGGCGTCTTATCTGCTGTAATAATTTTAATCTGGGTGAAAATTAAGTTATCAATTATCATATATGAAACGACAGCGCTCGAGTAATGTAACATTTGTTTCAATGAACTGGTTATTGGTCAATTGCCTGAGTGTTGTCAATTAAGATATTGTAAAATTGTAACTTGTAGCTTTGTGAATCGGGCTGCAGGGTGTTACGCGATGGAATGACGGGCTGTCAAACATCGGTTTGTTTGATAGGAAACTTATTCTCTGGTATTACTGTAAAAGTAATACCAGAGAATAAGTACTAATTTATATAAATAACAAATACTAATTGATCTGGAACCAGGACTTGGTTTCCAAACAGATTCTAACAATTATTCCCAGCATTCTCCCACACAGCCCGGGCTGTCCCCAAAGTGAGGTTACATTGCTTGCCGCGTGCCCATTGTACCTAAAGACAGTCCCACTGGCAAGTCGTGACGAGGGTTTATCTTATCCCGACTGTACCTTACGCCTGTCTGTTACGTCCGTTTCTTTGCTCATGACTCATTAACACTGTCACGCAGCTACTCGGAAGTAGGATAATATGTTATATATAGAACAAATTATTGTAGAATTCGTAATTCCAAATGTTTTTTCTAAGTAAGATGCTGAAAGACTTGACCATACACATGTAAAAGAACATCGGGCTCTCTCCGTTTTAGGGTTCCGTAATCAACAAGGAACCCTTATAGTTTCGCCATGTCCGTCTGGCCGTCCGTCCGTCCGTCCGTCTCTCCGTCCGTCTTCGGCTTAGCTCCATTACTACGAGAAAACTGTAATTCGGCATGGGTATATAAATCAATCACGCCGACAAAGCAAAAGAATCAAATCTTGAAAAAAATATATTTTGGGGTACCTCCCCTGCACCTAAAGTGGGAAAGGAGAGTTTTTCAAATTAGTGATTCGTTTGCGAGATCTGCTTTAAAGCCCAAATTTTTGATCGAGTCATGTGTGGTCGTCCCCGCTGCCGGCTAAATGGAGTAGCAGCCATTTAGCCGGCAGGGACGACGACGGGGGAATGTGAAAAAATCGTGGCAGAATTTAAAAGGAAAACTTTCACGTCTAAGTAGGGATAACTAATTACCGAGTAATAGTCAAACAACTTAAAATGGCCAACTTTCGTAAAAATTCGGCCGACGCAACTAATTAGTTGGCGCGCGCGTGTCGATATAACTGAGAAAGACAGGCAACTACGAAACCCTACACTGCGCGTGGCCCGACACGCACTTGGCCGATTTTTAATGTGTCGAACTGAACAACGAATAGAGGCAAGCATAGGCCAAATATCGCTACGAGGTAAAATTTTGAGGTAAGTAATCAAAATATTATTTTTTTGGAAATTATTTTACCTATGATCATAGGTAATATTTTATTCCCGCAGTTTCGCTTAAATTCTTTGTGATATTTGGGAGTAGCCGCGCGGAGAGCTAGTTGCTAGTGTAAGAGATAAAAATAGGTACTATACGTGTTTCAATTTCCCTTGCTTTACACTTTGTACATTGTCTGATATTAGACGATAGCGCAGACCGTTTTATGTTGACGTTTATATACAATATTGTCTTTATAACCACAAAAGCGTATCGTTATTGCATTGATCACATGAAAATACGAGATATAATATAGGCGATCTATCTATCAAGGCAGGGAGACGAATTTATTGTATCGTTTTATGCTCTCGCTTCCTAGAAACAAGCTTAATTACAAAATAAATTAATATACTTAAATGTATATACATCACATCTATAATGAAAATCCTTATCACAGGCCAGGTCAAATTGAATCTTAATATCAGCGTCATAAAGACTTTGACAGAGAAAAACTAACTATCAATTCCTTATAATTACTTAATGCTGGGCTCAACCCAATTTGTACGGACCCCGCCGTGTTAGTAAAGTAAATTCAACATGGCGACCATTCAGTTCCAATCTCCGGATCAATCGGCTCGGTTTACACTTGACGGTTACGTGGGTAAATCGGGCTTTATTATAACAATCTCGTGGTACAGGAGGCTATAATGGGCATTTGTATAATGATCAAACCTTTGAGGAGAGTAAGATATAGAGAAAGCCACAGTATAACTAATAATACTACGTATAGAAGGATCACTGTTAACAAATCCCCTGTTAAAAAGTTGCATTAACAAGCGAATTGATAAGTGAATGACGTGAAGCGCGAACGCGCACGTTCCGTAGCAGCACGTCACGTGGCATCCACTACCACTAAGGTTCCTACCAATTAAGCTGGTGGTCGGCATTTACTTGTTGCGGAGCGACGAAACCACGGAGTGAGCCGCACCTGGGAAAGCAGAATCGTAAGAATTATTATCATTGATAATTATCGTGATAAATATAGTGTGATAATTATCGCTTTTGATGATTCACGTTCTAGCTCCGTTTATAAATACATTCATGCTCGCTATTCGGCTCGCCGCTTGACGAAACGTTCGCCAAAGTATCGCCGCTAGCTACCGTGTACAACATTAGCAGAATCGCGTGATCTCATTGAACAATTTTACTTATGGTTTTTGGTATTCACATTCACATGAGTTTTTCAGTTTCGTTTTTGTGTTTCTTCACTACTTATATGTAAGTATTTTTAAAACGTCCTCTTGCGTTTTTGTATTGTTCGTAAACAACATTCCATGCAAGTGATCTTATCCTTTCAATCCGAACCCTGAGACAAATCATACGCAGGCATACTTTCCAACAACTATAAGCGAGTAGGTAAAGCGCTATTTTAGTATCTAATAATGATACCTACCTCTATTAGTGACATTTCCATATCATAAACAAGTATACAACATTCTCTAGTTCGCTTTGCGTTTAAGAGCGTTTCTCAAAAAAAATGCCTCTATTATTAATTGTACTTCTAGGAATTTTATTTTAACTATTTCCACTCAGAATCAGGAGCTCTTTCGACCCTGGTAGGACAAAAAACTGTCCCAAAGATATTTTTCCTATTGTGTTACCATTTACCATACACTTTGTATGGTGGTAACACAATAGGAAAGTGCAAAAATGTATGAACATTTTGGGACACTTTTTTTCTCCTATTGGGATGGAAAGACATCGTGATTTTGAGTAGAAATAACATAAAAGTTGCAGAAAATCTCCGAAAAAATGTAGTGGCATTTTTTTTGAGAAACGCTCTTAAAAGGCTATACATGTGTATTTGTTCATTCAATCTAAGTCAATGGACGATGAGAAAGGTCAAACGAATATAACGCTTTTATAGTACCTATTAATTTAGGTAATTGTCTCGAATGTAGAAGAATACAACCTCAAATTACCTATCTAGTAGTACAAGTACACATTGTCTCCGAGTGTTTTATTATTCACTATCAAGTACATTAATCCTGTCTGTCATTTACGAAACCTTAATTATTCAACTTTACCCTCTTGGCCATAATTGTAGTTCTTTTATTATAATTATAATCGAATAAAAAATGTATGCATAACCTTCGAAAAATATTAACCAAAACTTGACAAAATAAAAAAGAAAAATTGAACTAGCCCCGGTTGTGCTGTATAGAGGGAAACCAAACTTTTTTAAAATAAATGCAAGAAGGTGACCAAAAAATGTTTCCATTTTAAGGCAGTGCCAATTATAGGGCTTGACGTAATTGCCACGAACTCATAACATACAGTTTTAAGTTATATAGTCTATAATTATGTAATTAGTTACGAAAAAAATTCAAAATGTATACGTATCTTAGCTTCAATACCATTCTTTAACACTTCACAATAATATCTCTTATATCCAAAATCTCACGCCGGCCAGTTTGTAAACATCGTCTATATTAGTAAATTAAATTCAACATAAAATCCCGCCTAATCTCCGTATCACGGCCTACACTTATCGACTCCGTGGGCATCACTATCGCTAGATTTATTGTGACGTCCCTCATGACTTATCGACATCGGCGGTTGACTCGTTTGCTGGACGCATCATTTGAATATTTGAATATTTTCTCGTGTAATATATTAAATAAACGAGAAATTCACGTGAAACTGGCTTTTTTAGTAGGCTTCGGGGCTGGCTTATAAAATAAACGTAAATTGCATAAGGTATTCGTGAGTTGCATGATTTGTTGTGCGCAGGATTCGTTTGCTACGCATTGAGCGAGCGAAGCAAATTTAAATTCAAATGCTTTTATCTGTTTGCCGAAAAATGCTAGTTATAAAGCACGTATGCTTAAATAGATTTGGTACCTACGTATTGATAACTCGAAAATATGTTTTTATATTTTACTTATTTATCATAAAGTGGCCTCGTTTATTTCTTGGATTAAGTAGTCAATAATGTTGTCTGCAGTTCTTTCCTATAAATCACTTTTAGGTTACGAAATGTATTAAAACGACGATAGATATGACACACTTTTTGATAATTGCGTATAATATATAACAAATGTAATATTTTGAAGTTATTAATTTCAATAGATTTATTCTAATCCTAACACGCGTTCAAAAAGCTATCGATGTGTTCTAACCGCACTATTTGACAGAAGGGCCCCATTCTGCACATTCATGTGCCTGACTTACAAAATCGAAATGACACAGGCGGCCTTGTCCTCTTCTGACAATCATCAATGAATACCGGTCCTTTTTTGTCAAGTAGGTACCGTACCTATAATTGTATACCTACATAAGGATACACTAACCACCTGTGACTACGAAACTGCTTCCGCGCATCGAGACCGCACTTGGCTCATCTGCGCAAGATTAAACTTAAACTTCTATTTTCAAATCGCCAGTCATTGACCCGAGCATTCGCGTTAACTCCCGTTAATCATACATAGGTATACAATTAGCAACATTTGCTTGGTAATCAGTGTGCCAGAAACTTATCTGGTTGCCGTTGCATAAATGCCTAATCTCGAGTGGCCAGCTTTCACCTTTCAAAGTCAGTTAGGAGGCTTTGTTTTGTTTAAGTAAGTATTTAAGTTCAATTTGGGAATTCTTGAACTTTGTTTTAGCGCAGCTAAGCAGCTAGTAAACTCATAATAGTAGTTATAAAGAAGCTCATTTCGCTTTAACTGAATTTTATGAGTCATTAACTCTTTCACTTGACTTGTACTACGTAGTAACTAAAACATCGATCGTGCGCTCCGGGGGTCGATCAGACAAAGACGTTACGTGTCTGTTGCATTCCAAATTCATAACAATGTGTTTCTCGCTTCAAAACATGCCAGTATAAAGACTCAGTATGCCCCAACTGGTTTAAAAGTGTTAACTTATCTTATCTCCTAGTGAATCTATAGCGTATTGCAATCACAATTCGCGCAACAAAAACAATTGAATAGGTCAGTCGAACCGAGGCCTAAGGGGGAATTACGTATCGCTTTGAACGCCCGTTAGGACAGTTTAGCTGTCATTTTTCCATATAAAATGTGTCATCTAGTTACCTAACATACATACAATGCGTTACGTGATCGACCAGCTAGACTAGCTCGCAAGGATGCACTGCGTTGAGTGAAAAAAAATAGGGACCTTACAAGCTTGTATTTAACTTGCAATGTATGTAACTATGTTTGTTCGGGTGGAATCTTGCAACTCATTTTTTTCTCAACCGATTGAGCGGAAATTTTGGGTTTGAGTATAGTTTTGATGACAACTAAATGTTATGGTACCATCGCGTTGATCATGTTTGTTCGGGTGGAATCTTGCAACTCATTTTTTTCTCAACCGATTGAGCGGAAATTTTGGGTTTGAGTATAGTTTTGATGACAACTAAATGTTATGGTACCATCGCGTTGATCTGATGATGGAGACAGATGGTGGCCATGGGAATTCCGGACTTAACAGACGTAACCCCGTTGCGTTTAGGCTCGTTAGAATTGTCTCAGCGAGTAGTTGATGACGGTATACAGAAAAGTACAGTTTACAATGTTTTTTTTACAGAAACTTTATGGCTTTAGCTGTCGACAAAGTAAAGGGTCAGCAACGCGCTTATGACTCTTATAAGTGTGTTTACAATCAAACCGTATTTTGTGTACCGCCGTATAAAACAGGTGTTTTCGCAGCTATCTATCCACCTGCACATTATAAAGGAATTTCCGAGACATTTCGCAAAGCAGTGTCGAGTCAACTTACTTGGCTTTGTGTCATTAGGTGTGTCGCTGCAATTACATCAACTGCAGATAACACGACGCTGCTCAGGTGTGGATAGCACAGGTTAGGACAGACACGTCACTTGCAAGTATAAGTGCGCACTAAGAACTTTGCTAATATTTTTCTTTTGTTTTGATCCTTAGTTATACTTTAGCGCCACCCCCCGTTCTTCATGTGGGTCTCGTAGGATTCGTAACGGAGCAACCTGTCACTTTTTTTTTTTGAACCTGACTATTGCGATAATAGGACGGACCCAATATAGCGGTCGAATTGCGTGGTTGGAGGGTAGCCTGGAGAAAATCCAGGGGAAGCCTCCGGCACGACCAGGCGGGGAAGTTTATACACTGGAATACTCTACGAGTTTGCGTTCCAGTGAGATTGGTTGAACGGTATCAACCGAATCTGGGGTGTGAGTGGTGTCGAACTACTGGGAGTTTTATCGCTAGTTCCCACATTTATCCTAAAAGTGGGACTGGAACATAAGTTTCATGTGCTCTGGCTACCCCTTTTTTTGGGAATGAAAGCGTGAATCTGTGTGTCTATCTATTACGCTTTAAACCTCATCATCATCACATCAGCCGAAAGACGTCCACTGCTGGACATAGGCCTCCCTCAAAGAGTGCCACAATGACCGGTCCTGCGCCACCCGCATCCAGCAGACTCCCGCGACCTTCTTTAAACCTAGATGCTAAGTAATGTATTGTACAACCACGAGAAGAGCTGGTCTTGCTGAACAGGTCAATTAACTACTATGCAATGTTTATTTAACTTTTCGTAATGGTTTAATATTGTCCCCCAAATATTGAAATATTATTTGGGTGACAATCTTAGAATCTTATACGATTCGACCTCATTCCAGACGGAACAAAGCCTGTACTATGTCGATATACATGGATAAATGAATACATACATACATACATACATTCACGCCTTTATTCCCAAAAGGGGTAGGCAGAGCACATGAAACATTTGTTCCAGCGCCACTTTTAACATAAATGTGGGTATAAAAGATCGCCAAAATGTGATATTGCAGTGATAGGTTGCTAGCCCATCGCCCACAACACACTTCAACCCTGGTATAAGTAAGGGTAGTCGACTTTTACGACACCCACGGGAAGAAAGGGCGTGGTGAAATTCTAAACCGACACCAGACGGGAAAAAATAAATAAATACTTATTTATTTATTTGAACTTCATTACACAAAAAGAAACTTATCGTACAAAAGGCGGGCTTAGTGCCAAATGACATTCTCTACCAGTCAAACTTTAAGGCAAAGCGGAAAAGATACGATAAAGATAGATATGTAGGAAACATCGAAAACTCAGAAACAAATACTCCGGCTCATATGGATAACACAAACATAAATGCCCTTACCGGAATTCGAACTCAGGACAGCTTTGTACGCAGGATTACTACCAACTAGGCTAAACTAGTCTTCAACCGCATTACAATTTAGACTTCTAAACTAAGGATGTGATTATTTAATGAGGCCGAGTTTTTATAAAACTGTCATTGGTATTCGAATCTTTTATTTAGTACGGTAGAGTTGCTTTTTGAATGTACTACTTTGATGCAATGCGGCCAACTTAAATAATCTCATCTATAACAGTCGTGAGGATACTCGTAGACGGCGGATGGCCCACAGGCCAGAGTTGAAGTTGGAGTGTCCTGAACTACCGATGCTCTTTTGTTATTAACAACACTCCGCCGAAGTGTTTACTGTAAAGTCGTTAGGGGGTTATTGATTGTGGTGTGTTTTGTAAGCTATCCAGTGCCTGTGTTTTTTAACGTCGTGCTCTGATGAACTTGGAACCGTAAGTAGTGGGAAAAGATGCCCAGCAGCTTTAAATAAAATAAAGTATTACAGAAATAATAACTTTTTTTTTCAAGAAATGTATTGATACTAATTGTGATTATTACGAAAGTCCTCACACCCTGGTACCTAAATGGTCACGTACCGTACGGTTTCAGAGAAATTTCCTCCCTCGGACGCTCCGGTTGTGGAATGAGCTCCCTGCCGGGGTTTTTCCGAAGGACGACAGTGTGGGGCTCTTCAAAAAAGGAGTTTATAAATTCTACGCTACGGTAATCTCTTACCATCAGGTGGGCCGTAAGGTTGTTTGCCACCGACGTTTAAAAAAAGTTGTCACTCTACCGTGGACATTACTAACCAGAGTCTGGCGACCCGGCAATTTCGTAAGATGCAACAAAACCGACCAACGGTGTAATCTCGACATGAAAAGAACTTTTTGACCTCGAGGACTTTTTAAGGACTCTTGCTGTGCATGGCTTGAAAAAGACAGTGCGCTTGATAAACAACCCATCTCTTTCCAAGTGTTCTGATTAGAGAGGTTGATAGTCATCTCGCCCACGAGACGGTCCGCAATCTGGTAGGTATGGAGTACTTAACTGTAAAACTAAGACATTAATTCCATATTCGAAATGAGACGAGTCCTTCTGGACTTTAACTTAAACACACCTTAGCTAATGAAACTCTTGTAATTTAACTAATATGTCTTGAAAGTTTAATCAAAGTGTGCATTGGCTGCTCTTTTCGGCTGTGGCTATAAAACCGCGACACACCGCTCGGGTTAGTGTGAACTCGGCTTTAGAAGTTTGTAGTTGGGAACGCAGGCAGTTTTGCCTTGATTAATTCTAGACCCACGTGGAAGACTAGTGCTTCGAGGTCTGGATGTCTAAAGTTGTATCTAAGAACCGGGGTGACCTAGGTCTATTGACTTAATTGTAGAGCTTTTAAATGTAGGCAATGCGCTTGTGGTATCCCTTTGGTTGCAAGCTTCTATAAGCTGTTAACTCATAAATTAAACGTCCTAGACTTCGAGTTGGCACTAGTGTATGACATGGGGAATTCGTGTCAAAGTAACATGGCTTAAATTCGAATGAAGAAAAATCCTCTTATACTTCGAATTGAACCCACATTGCTCTAAGGGGTGTGTAATGTTTCATATAAAAAAAAACCTTCGATACTTCAAGAAAAGCGTACTCCCATCTTAAAGGCCGGCAACGCACTCACAACATCTCTGGTGTTGCACGTGTCCATGGGCGGCGGTAATCGCTTACCATCAGGTGATCCGTCTGCTCGTTTGCCTCCTATAACATTAAAAAAAAAACAAATTGCATATTTTCATTTTGCATGACAACGAATAGCTTAATTTCGTATTATTTATTAGTGGGCAAATCGCATTAAAACAAAATGATTAAAAACTATTTGCATAGTCTCATCGATTATAATTATCAATTTTAATTATTTCCAATTGTATAATGAACAAACGCTATAATAAGCACTGAGTAATATTTAATGCTCATAATGTATCAAAATTCCGAATTTCAATACCGATTGAATAATAATCCAAAATATCAAATTCCCATTAATAAAATACTGATTTTCAAAATTCCGAATGTCATTACACCGACCGATAATATATCCGACTTTTCAAACAAAATTCTGAAACGTCACGCTTTGCAAATTGTACTTATATAATATGTAAGTATTATTAAGGTATAGTAAAAAAGTGTTCGGTACTGGCGCTTCGCCGGCCGCTAAACTTAAATCACAAGTCCGAATTTCATAATTCCAATAAATATAGTTCCAATTATTAAAAACATAAAGAAAGAAAGAAAGAAAGAAAACATTTATTCACTACACAAAAGACAAAGGGAGTAAAAATACAATACAATTGACACATAATGTGTGTGTCTTCGCGGCAGTTAATCGGTCGCTGTCTCAGCATTATGCCGAGGTGTCAGACAGACACCTACAGCGCTGATTTTCAGACAGCAACGTAATACGTGACCCACGGAACGCAACACAACATACCTACTGCCGATATAAACGTATACAGATAATAAATAAATAATGAATATAATACATTTGTTAAATATGAAATACAAGCACAATGGGATGAGAGACACAATGTGAAAAACGTAAATAAAGTGCTGATGTGTTAGGCGGATGTCAAGAACGATAGAACTATAAGTTCCCACTTATAGTAAGAAGGAAAGAAAAAAATACATTTATTTGGGTGAGACAAAGACATTATACATGTGTTTATACCATTGAAATGCACCAAAATGGATGCCACTCACCATAAGCCACCAGCAATATATGCTAAAGGCGCTGGTTTTCAGGGCACCCAGAGAGATATACAGATCTTAAAATATCCTTACTAATATTATAAATGCGAAAGTGTGTGTGTGTGTGTGTGTTTGTTTGTCCTTTTTTCACGTCGCAACGAAGTGTTGTATTGATGTGATTTTTTGTACGGAGATAGTTTAGAGGCTGGAGAGTGACATAGGCTACTTTTTCTAGCGGGAAAACATCTAATTCCCACGGGAAAATTCAATATGTTGGGCATTATGGCGAAGCCGCGGGCATCAGCTAGTAACTTACAATTATAACTTATACGTAACAAAAGTTAATTAATGAGAAGGAGAAGTCGCTGGTCAATTAATTAATTCAAAGCTAAGTAAGTGTTTACAAATCAGGTCTCAGGTACGTACGTATGATAATAGTAATTAATCAAAGTGTTTACATATCTAAGATGTACTAGGAGACCCAACGAACAATACATTCTTATAAAACTCCGCTCTGAGATCTAAAATGCATCCATCCTTCACCCACTCCGTACCGGTGCGAAGCAGATGAAAAATGATTCGGCCGCGGCAGCGCTAAAATTATCTATTCCTCGTAACCCCACGCCCGGGGGACGCTGCGCTAAAACCCCTCACTGCGCTCAGAGCTGCGTTATTTTAAACTAGATAACTCAACACAGTGAAAATGAGGTCTGCCTCTGCTGAGCAGTAGTAGCTGGATAAGGTTTATAAGGGAATTATTATTTTTGTACAGTTTACACTAGCAGCACCTAATTTCTCTGTAATGAGGCGAAAAATCATGATATGTTGACATTGACTGTACACAAACGGATGCGGAAGGTTGCAAAACTCGAACAGCGTTTGGTTTCATTTGACATCAATCTTTCGACGATGGCACAATATTCATAGTTTATTTCCTGTATTCGACTCGAACGGGATTCGAACCTTCGCAGGTTCCGCCATGACGGGGCAGTCACTTAACCATATCGATGAATTTATGACAACTAGGCATGACTTGAGGTGGTTCGCTTTCCACACAAAATATCTTAACATTCGCAGGCTAACGGCGTGATATTTTATGAAACCTATGTAACAAGCTTTCATTATTTGGCGAAATTCCCCCTTTCCTAAAATAAACTTGTATAAACTAGTATAAGTTAAAAATCGTTTTCCCAAAGTATCACGTCCCAAACTAATTACTCGACGTCACAATCTGCGAGCGCCTTGGTAAAATCTCACTCTTTTGCGCCAAGTTACTCGCCTTGCTTTGTCTCTTTTGACATCTGGGAATTTTAAAGGTCTCTTTCCATGTTTGACCAACAAGTCCATGGCGGGTGGCCTCTCCCTCTTGATTTCTGGTAGACCTAGTGCGACTTTGGCTGTATAGTCACTGTTACGCCTGTTTGTGTCCCTACGGACACAAACAGGCGTAACAGTGAGATGACTTTCCACCTGAGATGACTTTCTGTGAGTTTTTCGGTGACTGTTGGGACTTTAAAGCTCCTCATATGTACTCGTTTCGAACTTTATCTATACCCAGTCACACCTCTCGTCCATCTTAGAATTTTCGTCTCGTTTATATGACATTTCAGCTTTATCTGATGCATAATTATTAGTAACTCGAACTTTTTCTCCCAAATTCATTATTTTATTGAATGTCGACAACCGCCCAATAAAAAGTATACATAACTACGCCTCGCCACTAGTTTTCTGCTGTTCTAGACACACCCTAACTCCATGCAAATTTCAATGACGTATTATGCTTTTTTTTACAAACAAGGCAGGCGGACACAAGATTGCTTACAAATCAAACTAGTAATCGACTTTGCGAATCGAAACATAACTCGTTTCTGTCTTCCTGCAGGCTCGATGTAATCGTATAAAAGAGAGCGATGCAACGGGGTTGCCAACAAATCACTTGCCTAATCGACTTTGTGTTCGAATGGCTAATGGACAAGACAGTTCAACATACACGTGGGTTTCTGTAGGTTTACTCAGGATAGTTTTGAATAGGTTTACATTTTTAGATTATGGCCCGCATTGACCCTAAAAAGATGTCAAATATGACTTTTAAAACGATACACTAGGGTACTGACTAAGGTTAGTTTTAACAGTTTGACCTCATCTCTCGGTCTAATGTAAATACAATACTTACTAAAATAAATAAATAATTCTTACATTACAAAACAAAACGGATAATACTCGGGAAACATCACGCTGCAACTTTTTTTATTTTTCACACACGGACACTATTTGACCATGGAAAATTGTGCCGTTACTTATTCCTATTTCCCTACAATCTTCATAGCAACAGAGCATTTTGTACGTTTTATAAATAGTTGGAAAAGAAGAAAGGAAGAGAAACAAAGGGGTTCTGACAATGGTAGGAGAGAGCCGATGCTTGCTAAAAACAATAAAAAATAGAAGAGGCAAAATGATCGGACATCTAATACGGCACGACAGCTTCTTTTTAAACATCTTGGAGGGCAAGATCGAAGAAAGGAGAGGTAGAGGAAGGCCCAGACACACTTACACCAGCCAAATAAAAGAGAAAGTGGCTGTCGAGTTATGGCCCTTCATATGACAAAAATCAGTGGCGATTACTCCACCGACAAGAGCCTAGCTCTTAAATAGATGATAATGATAAATAGTTGCTGATTTGACTAACATTGAACATTTCTAGCCTTTCGCCTTAGAAAATGGCAGGGATTGACGACGTAAAGTAAAATGCTGTGCCATCAAATCCCGACATTATTTAATTGACCATGATTGATACAAGAGATTAACCTGCATTATTATAATACTGACATAGTTCCATAATAAACCAATTACTTCCCGCAGTCTGACGCAGGTGCTCTTGTGAGAAAACTGCGCTTTATTACTCTGATAAAATAACAGTTTATCATAGTAATTTAGAGGACGGTCCCGTTGTACAACAATGGGCATCTTTGTCCTGGCAGACTAAAGCTCTTGTCGCGTCCAAAATCCTATTTGCTTCTTCAACGGTCATTAATCTCAACGCGTCGCTTCAATTCGGATTTCAATTCCAGTGATTACTCTCACAACATCGTAAATATCAAACTATAAAGTAGGACTCTAGCCTGTTTCCCAAATGGATACGATCCAAGTTCCTAGTCACTGTTTAGAAACGATACGCCATCATGAAAGTTAGATGCTGGATTGTAAATCGTCAATGCACAATCCCTTTAGGCTCTAACATCGTGCAAACTGAATGCGCGATATGTTGAGTAAACACTTCATTGTCGTCCTGACAAATAAGATAGTGTTAGCGAAGAGTACTAAGTTATACTTTATCAGGAGCTTTCAACAACTCGCCCAACTATGCGTTACTTCTGAGTTCTTGTTGAATTTGAATAAAGGCTATTATCGCTTGACGTCTGGTGGTTTTGTAATGTATAAGGATATTTTGACAGCCCCTGCACCAGACAGCTGGGAATTCGTAGGGAGATAGGTAATGCATAAAATTTTAGCAAACGCGAGACGGCGCCGTCTTAAGTGGAGCGAGTGAAATATGGCACTCTATTACCAGTAACGGCAACAATTTAAACAGGAATACAAACGTTGTTTGCTTAAAAGTAAATTGAAAGCTTCTGGATACGATGGGAGATTTTAATGCTAAATTATTAATTAAACTGGCTCGATTGACGCTGATTTTACAACCCGGGCGCAAAGTATCGTGTTAATCCCTCGTTCACACGCCGACAACAGCCCGATTGCCGGCCGCCATCGTCTGAGAGCATTACCATAATTTGGACTAATAAAAACGGGACACCGCGTCGGTCCCGCCTCTACTTTAATATTGCGAGGGCGCTCGAGAAATGTTATTTTATTAAAATTGTCAGGCCAGGTGGGGTGGGGCGAGAACTGATACCGGGGCTAAATCAAAATAACTGAACATTTCCAACAGGAATATTCACTCGGGCGTTTCACTCCAGTTTATTTCACTGAGTTTTTCTCCTTTGCATAATATTTTTTCCGCGACTCCTTTTTATTGACGTAGTCAATCGTTGGAATGAAATTCTTGTGTAATGTATTTTTTGGCGAATCGTGTCGCGTTTACGGACGCACTTCATTGTCGAACACGAATGCCTTATACCTACGCGAATTGAATAAGTGCTTCGACATCCGAATACTAAATAGAACATTATGAATTGCTGGTGCAGGAAATTGTTTGCTCAAGAGCATAGATAGCAGGAGCGATGGTAATGTAATGACGAATTCCATTTGTACCATTTTTTCGGATCCTACAAAAGCTAGACAAACCAATCTTAGAATGAAAGCCTCTCCACTAATCGACATTATGTATTCGAGAAAATTATTGTTGAAATGTTAGAATTGCATGCACTTTATAAAGTTTTACAATAAATATTTACTCGCAAACACACTCTCAAGTGCTACAATAAATAAACGATTATTGGAAAAGGGTTTATTTCAAGTTTTATTCTACTGGCATCAAAATCGGTGAAAAAAGCATATTTCGTTGCGTCGTTTAGCTTGCCAGGTGGCCAGTTACGACTATGTTGTGTGCCAACCTCCTTTTGCGGCCTGATTGCCCATGGCGAAAAAAACCCTAACCTTCATTTGTAGTTGAATTAAAACGACATCAAAATTATATACTGTAACCCATTTCGTACTAACAAAAGGCGTTTTTTGCTGTACAAAAAAACGAGTATGAAACACATAAATAAGTTATGTTATGTGCCTTTTAGAATGGCACCAACACAGCAGATTAAAATACATCTAGTGTGTATGCCACATTTGATATTCATTACACTTTTGGAACTGTGTTTATAGTTTCAAAGTTACACCATTAAAGTTACTTTAATAATGACTGGAATTATGATATGTTCAAAAATACTGGCCATTATATTAACGATGCAGTCGAAACGTTTACACCATTCATAGCTATAAACAAAAACTAATTCCTAACTAATGTTACATTAATAAGAATAATTTAAGCTTCTCTTAAACAAGAAATGATTGGACAATAACGGGTTAAATATGTGAACAATATAACATAATGAAGAGGTAATAGATTCGTTGTTAAAGAATAAATTACAATGATTATTTTAACATGAGACAACCCACTACTAAATTGATAGGCGTTGAACAAGTTAACTTCTGAAACTCTCTTTGGCATCCCGGCCGTCTTGAATTTTGAGCCTAACCTCGATAGCTACAGAGTTACTTTTCAACAATCGAAACCATAGATGTACGATGTTGCATAAGTAAAAGTGTTTAACATTATGAAGCGTAGGTGGACTTGCCCAAGGTGAGCCTAAACCAAGTTATATATTTACTCGTTCAGAAGTTACATTAATAACGTTTATTTAAAAATGTTTTTATAATATTTTTCTCGTAAAACTAGGTTAACAAAGCTTCGCGAATAAATAGGTCTGAGTTTTGACTGAACTGTACCTAATTATGTTTTTTAGTGTTCCGTACCCAAGGGGTAAAACGGGGCCCTATTACTAAGGCTCCGCTGTCCGTCCCTCTCTCTGTCTGTCTGTCTGTCTGTCCGTCTGTCACCAGGCCGCAGCAGCAGCGGCTGTGGCAGGCTGTCATCTCATGAACCGTAATAGTTAGACAGTTGAAATTTTCACACACGATGGAACAGAAATATGTTGCCGCCATAACAACAAATACTAAAAAACAGAATAAAATAAATATTTAACGGGGCTTCCATACAACAAACGTGATTTTTTTGCCTGTTTTTTATAGATAATGGTACGGAACCCTCCGTGCGCGAGTCCGACTCGCACTTGGCCGGTTTCTTTTTTACTCGTAAATTTAATGTTAAATTGCTGCAAGGCATAATTCAATTGTGAGTATATGCCTCGTCCGCGTATTGCAACGAAGGCAGGCAAACCCGTGGGATAAATATAGCCTAGGTATAACCATCCAGAAAGTCCATTCTACACGCAGGTGCAATAATTTTGAAAATCGGTTCAGTGGTCAAACCGCCGGGCTCGCAGACTTTTCCGCTTTTAAATATTATTATTAGTATAGATAAGTAAGTATAGATGGCGTGATTTTGCTTTGGGCTTTAAGAGGCTTATGAGCTTTTACTCCTTCAGACGAGCGTACTTTGCAAAATGCTTCCTTTTTACAAGCTTTTATTTACTTTCACCTGACCCGTTGTCTGTCTCTCTGTCTGTATGTAATCAAATCTAGCAAGTTAAAATTGAACCACTTCCCGGTTTCCGATTGAGCTGAAATTTTGCATGAATATGTAAATCGCGTGACAATGCAATATCATGATGACGTAGAGCTGATCTGATGATGGAGCTGGAAGGTGGCCATAGGAACTCTGTAATAAACCCACATAACCACATCGAGTTTGGGCTCGTTAGAATCGTCTCAACGAGTAGTTGATGACGGTATAAGGAAAAGTACGGTATAATGTAATTTTTGACAGAAACTTATTCATTCAAGATTACGACGGAACTGCTAGTATATATTCAATGATAAAAGTGGCACTGACACGGAATAAATGTATGTATGTATGTATAGTTTGACGTGTCGTGTTACAGTAGAACATTTATTTTAAGTCAGCCTAGCGTTGACGTTGCTAGGAGTAATTAGGGGATTCCTTCGACATTCTTAGCCTGACTATTAATAATGCTGCTCTGCGTTTTGTCCGTTGACATTGGGATAATGAGACTGACTAACATTTGTCATTCTTAGAATGTTAGAACTCATATTTGACGTTCAATCAGAAACTAAATTTCAAAAAAATATTTTTTCTTATTTTCCAGTCATGGTTTCGTTAACATAATAATGACGGTTCTTTTTACCAAATGGAGCAAAGAAGAAAGCAAATATTTCACAATATAACTCGTCAAACAAATAAAATTAAAATCTGTCCATTCTGTTCTGTGTAACCTAACCTAAAAAACTGGACATACAAATAGAAAGCCATAGACAATTAAATAAATGCTTAAGAACGACACCGATTGTACGAGTTAAAATGTCAAATTATAACGTACCAAGTTGTTCCCATTCACCCATAAACTAAATCCAAAAACAATGGCCACTCCGCAATCCTCAAAAAACAAAGAGCTATTTATCTATTAAAAGCAGCATAAACCCGCAAACACGTAACGCTCGTGCGTCCACGCGCCGAGGACAAAGAGGACAAAAAGGTGGCCACGCGGTGCACCATAAAGGACAAAAAGGTGTCCACACGTCCCAGAGACCGTCCTGAAATATAGCCCGCCGCCGCGCTCCCGATCTCGCTGGATAATTTATTTAAAACAGTTCCGTTGTCGGTGCACAAAATGGATTTATTTTAATTTAAACTCATTAGATTACTTTTGTTTTGTAAATATAATTCTTTGTGTATAATATTTATATCGTGTTTTGTTTGTGTTATCTGATTTGTCTACCTTACGTTTTCATGTTAAACATTGAGATGGCAACGCTTAAAGAGTCATTTAAAATTATGAATTTACCCATGCATGTTTAGTTAGACTTAAGTATACGATTTCACTACCGATCTACCAACGTTGAAACGCCTTATCTCCCCTATACATCTCATTCCCAAATAAATTGCAGTAATACCCCAGATGTTCAGAGGAATACAATCTTCACCCATCTCGCTCTATTCACTTAAGAACAGGTGTACCTTTCGGAGATATATTTAGTATGTTAGTGAACATCAGGTGTGAGTTCCGGTCATTGACCTAACTAAGCGGACCTTCAACCATTGACAAATTTTACCTGGAATTGGCTGAGCACTTTTATAAATCGGGATCTTATCAAACGTAACTGGGCTTTACTTTTCAAATGTAACTGGATTTTACTTTTCAAATGTAACTGGATTTTACTGGATACAGTTACTGTTTTTATTCAATTTGGACTTGTACAAATGGAAAATGTTTTGGTACAAGCAGGAAATGATAGAACTGGATTTGCATTTCAGAATATTTTTCCTTCATTTGGGATAACTTATCCATTCGTAAAATAAATTATGGAAATTTTCTCAGTTGCCAGATGGGTATACAAAGTTAAAAGTTCTCATTTGTATTTTATTATTACGCCTTTCTATCGTAATGTATAAATAGATCACCAAAGAGCACTTGTTAATTTAAGTACATAATTTTATTACTTTCTGAATGGCCCTTTAAAGCGGATTAAGATTTGGTGGAAGGTATGAAGCTACCTTTATAAATCTAACTTCATTAATTAGGTAAATTACGTTCGTTCTCTTTTGTTTACGTTAACCAAACTGATAAGAATATCCAAGTGGGTACACTAAAATAGTTCTATTGCATTTTATACTCATAAAACCGTCATTTATTATCTTATTAACACTTTAACGGACCAAGTTAAAGATATTTCATAATTTAAGTCTCTCGCTATTGTATACACCTCAAAATTCTGACCATAAAAAATAATTAAAGTTTATTATTAATTTACCATTTTTTTCATGAAGATTGTAACCTATCAGGGTTAACAGTGCCACTAAATTCTTTTTTTTCTGTCCCACTACTGCTAGTCAAAGGCGTCCCCTCTCGATGTCCATTTACTCTCACGTCCACTTTCCTCGTCACGGCTTTAAGCACGGCTTTGAGCAATATATTAATATATTTAACCAATAAAATTTCTTCTTTCGCAGAGGACAGGCAACGAACTCCATGAGTGCAACGATAAACACAAGATGGCTGCCACGGTAAGCTAGCATCCACGTTAAATCCACGTTTCGTTCCCAAGTTCCGTTTAACGTTTAATGGAACATTCGACTATCGACTCGAACTCTAGACGGCCGAGAAATATATCGAGTTAAACTGTTCTTGCACAATTTTACGAAGTTGAGAATGAAATTTAGTTTAGAGAAAATGCATTAGTTTAACTGGCTGAATGTTTTTGAGACGGAATTTTACGTGATGGAAATACTTGCAGTATTTCAAATAAACAAATATTGTCACGGTCACTGCAATAGGTAATTTATTAACCTAGAACGAAATGTATCTACTTACATATATCTCAGATTATAAGTAAAAAAATTAAGCAGTTAGTTAACGAGCTTTGTTTAGGACCGACACTAATCGTCATCAAAATATTCGCCTGTATCAAATTAACACACCATATTAAGCACTTTATTATATACACCCTTAGGTTAAAACAATATCCATGTCACACAAGACCCTATAAGGGGTTTTGTTGCTTTCTGGGTTTAACCAAATATCACCAAATCTTTTGTTCTCATAGATATTTAAACATTACGATTATACAAACATCAATCAACCGCACAAAACTGGAAAAGTACCGACGTATTGAGTTAAACTCGCTAAGCTCGTTAAAGTAAGAAGATACCTGTTATTCGTCAATTAGGCAAGAAAGTTTAGCAAGCTCCTTTCACGCTCTGTAGTCTTGTTAAATGTTATTGTTGTCTTAATAACGTTATAGAAGAAGTGTGGAGAACTTCTTAACGTCTTTTTATACTGCGTGGAACGGAACGATGGACTTTCCCGCAAGAGGGGGATTATTGAGCGCTAGTACGTCACATTTTCCAGATAAACTACTTTTTTTGACGCGATTTTTTTTTACCTTTGTATGGAGCGTTGGCCGACTGAAGCGACGAGCTCCATACAAATGTAAAAAAAAAATCGCATCAATTTTTTTTTTCTTTTTATTCTTATCAGAACACGATACCTGTCAAGCCCTTGATCGGTTCATACCCCATTTTCGTTACATGTATGTAATAAGCGCACCTTATATTTCTTATTATCGTTCACGTAAAGGCATAGCCAGTTTCTTAAGGTCAGGTTTAGTCGTATGTTCGATTCTATCCTGTATAAACCAGTTAGTACGTTTGCTAAGTTGGAATTTCAACCAGCAAAATATAGAAGTTTGTATACAGGGGTGGCTACTGACTGTATGTGTCGCTCGATAGGACTAATTAACTAGTTAATTAATTGCAAATTCGATTATACTCATTACCTAGTTAATTAATCAGTCGACGTAACAGCCCAGTTAATACAAGATTATTAAGGTTAGCTGGAAGAGATCCCTTATAAGTTCGCCTTTGCACTTTGATATATTGTGTGACATGTATATTCAAGCTGTTATTATGTACAATACAATAAAGTGCTTACATACATACATATTACTGTTAAATATCCCAAAGTATACCAAACCCACGACCAATCTTAAATTGTGCAAGTTACATGGGATTCACCAAAACTCATCCTCCACTTGACCACTTGATATATTCGTGTCATATGCACGCTATTTTTACGCAAATCCCCCGCCTTTAAAGAATTCCCTTTTTTGCTTTACGACTCCGGCCACATTGTCTGCGAGGCGCACATAAAACTAGGATCTCCAATATCGCACCATCTGCCTTCTGATCATCCCGAAAAATCACTTGGAAAGCAAATTACGGAATCTCTTTACTTCTGACAAGTGGCGGGGGCATTAAGCAGCCCGAGTGTCATTCTTTACGACTCGAATGTATCGGAATACGCAATGTTTTGCCTTTGCGCCGGGCTAATTATTCCTCGGTTCTCTCCCTAGAAACTTCCCCAAGCTTTTATTTTCCCATTTGTCCTAAATTGTCAATGACTTTTGAAGAGGGTTTTTTCGTGAGAGATGCTAAAGAAAAACATAAAGTAGGCCGTTCTTTGTTTCTTTGTATCAAAGAGACAAAAGTTTTAAAATCTTGTTTAGTCTCATTACCCAGCAGTTATCTGGGGCGTCTCATTCCGTTACGGGTATTATCGGGGATGACCGACGCACGCGCTGCGGTACGTATGATACGTACAATAATAAAACGTTTAAAACAAAGGGAATAAAAGAGAGCCTCGAATAATATTGGGCCGCCCTCGACCGCCGGAACGGTGTTAGGCTTAAATTTTCGGGTTTTTCCTGGTTTTTCGGACGAACTTTCGGGGCTTTCCTTCCTGACTTCCCAACGGTCGGACCTCGATGCCAAAGTTCGCGGTTTCCCGTTCTTTTGTTTGAATTTATTACATAACACAAGAAGGATATTATGAAGGAGAAGCTATTTGGAAGTTTACGTTGTCTTTGTTAACATCACGGCGCGTTGGCTAGGTGTCGTAGGTACGAAAACAAGACGTGTAGCATGAATTAGCTGGTAACAATGGGGCTGTAGGCAAACAAGTTTGTGAAAGGCTGCTTAGTGCCGGCTCTCAGCCCCCTTGGGAACACGCGAGGGTGGCAAATGAGACGCCATCCAGAAAACATTAAGGCATGTGCCGATGCAGCTCAAGTGTTTCAGAGTTTCACTTCAAATTTACGGGCTTTCAAAATATGGAAATGTTCAGAAACATATTTGAAATGTCGTTTAGAAACCCTGTTTTGTTGGTTATTATACTAATATTGCATTATGCATAGTCAAAGTGAAACATTTGCAGTATTTTTTTTACGAGACTGTTTAAGAACTTTCACTTTAGAAATGCACACATATGAAATTCATAAACAAATTCAATAATCACCTTGCAAACTGCACTTTGATCTAACCACGAGAACTTAAAAGCTTATAAAAGAGGATTATAGCCAAGCTTATTAAAACATTCTTAGTCACGATTACAATAGGGGTGGAACTCCATGTAATAACCAGTAAGTTGTAGTTACACGATGCTGGTTATATTCCCTTGCCCTACAACATATTAAAGACCTCCCTTCGCCTTCAGCCACAATAGTAATAAGAGATACAGTACCTTGATAACATTAGTGTAATCTAGTTACTTATAAATTTAGTATCTAAATAATATAGAATGGAAATATGTAGTGCCCTGTTTGCTTAATTTTGAATGCTGTTGCACGCCTGTTATCGAGTTTGCCTGTATCTTAGGCTTGGTTATTTTTTTCTGTCTTTGTAAATGTTGTCGGAGAACGTCGGAGAAGTTATAACCAAACTCAAATGGAGTTGGGCAGGGCATATTGCCAGGCAGAGTGACGGTAGGTGGATCAAAACGTTAACGGTTTGGTTGCCACTAACAGGAAAAAGAAGCGTCGGTCGTCCACCAGCACGATGGGTTGACGACGTAAACAAGACCGCGGGTAATTTCTGGATGAGACTAGCACGGGACCGGAATAAGAGGTGTACTCGAAGAGAGGCTTATGCCCAGCAGTGGGCGATTAAAGGCTGAATGATGATGATGATGATGATGAAATGTTGAGCTTTGTATTGTTGGTGTGTCTGAGATGTTATTTTGTTTGCGATAGTTCTGCCTAGTTCGCTTACTGCTACAAATTAATTTGGCTAACGAGCAAGCGCGTGATCTATCATTGACGGCTGAAGGTATTCGTCTGTCCGAGGCCAAAAAGTGTATTTTTTTGTAAATGTTGAATACTAATAATAACAGGACAAACTAGTTTGCTCAAATGCGCATATTTTGCTATATAGATTTTTGAAATTTTCATTCACTTTTCTTCCAAATCCTCGCTTGCCAAAGCCCTCCCAATCATACTTTTAGCTTTTACACTCTAAAATTTTGCCACCGAACACATTTGTTATAGGTCGATAAATCACTCAAAGGAAGTGGTTGCTGTCATACACTAAAAAAACATATATTATTATATAATTAAAATACATGTTGAGCTGGGTGCATTTCATGACAAAACTTGGTGTGTTATTGTATTTTTATTTGTTCTGTCTTGTTTTGTTTGTCACGAATAAATGTTTGAATTTGAATTAAGAAACCACACACACACTTACTCGTATTTCGACAAACGAATCACACATTTAAAAAATGTATTCCATGGTGTACACCCATTAATAAGGAAACGTTTTATACAAATCATGATACTGTACTTATATTGGCACTGCGTGCAACCCTCAAACAATTGCATGAAATATCATTTGATTCAGGTTTGAACTTGCACTTAAAGCTTAATGTTAAACTGCGCTTTTAATTGCTAGGGGAGATGAATAGGCGAAGCTTTCATGCAAAGCTGTTCTTGAAAGCTATAATACGTGAAAAATATACCTTTTAATTACATATAAGCCAAACATGTCTGGACCAGCCTAAACGCAATATAGTATTCGTCCTCTTCGCACTTACGTATTTGCTAGGAAGGGACGGATGCTTTATGTCCGACATAAACACGATCATGCTAAGCTAGGCAGGAATATTCAAATTCCACCAAATAAAAATATTTATTTATACTTAAATACTTAAGGTCAATGAGGGCATTTCCGTCATACTTTTTGATAAGTTCACTTTGGCTGGTCATAACTAAGAATATATTTACTTTTTAATAAACCTGATCACTGTAATAGATTGGGCAATTAATTAACTATATAAATGTTTTCATATTAAATTGCTAGTACTAATGGTTATTTAAATATGTTTTTCTTTTTAAAACATGTCAGTTGACGGATTTTCCCGGCGGTTTGGGGCTATTCCGTCAACCAACGATTTTTCTTGTATCGTGACGTATTACAAAAATATACGTCAAATAAACAATTACCGCTGAACTCTTAATTGTAGTAAAACTTTAGCGATCTCAATTTAAGGTTTATTTTAGATTTCATTGCAAAATGATTTTTTTGGGGAAATTCCGACCTATTTTTTTAATCAGGAGTAGTAAACCTTTTAAAACTAATTCCCAGACCCTAGGGAAAATCCGTCAACTGACATCATGTTTTTAAAATAATGGGCTCCCGAGTTGAACAACAAATAAAAAAATCAAGCAAACATTAAAAAAAAACAACTTGCTCCTCTGCAAACAAAACTAAGAATCATTTAAAATAAATTATATAAAATCATAGTTATTATTTAAGTAAGAAAATAATAATCATAGTTATTATTTAAGTAAGTCAAATCAAAAAGATTGGCAATATATGAAATGGGGATATTCCGGCACATGACGGTTTTGCCCGTTTCGATTTGTCTTCTCGATCATTTCGTTAGTACCAATATTTTACCACACATAGTTCCTCACCAACAGATTATAATTGAAAATTAATAAAACTACCATCAAACATGCATATCGAACTATATAATAAACATACTTACTAAGCCGTACACTTATATTTTTTCATCGCACCGTCATGAAACACAGCGGTACACTACACTCGAGTTCGAGTTCGGAGCGCAACTAAACTTTGAAAGCGGGGTTCCGTTCACTGGCTCGACAGCGCCATCTGCTTTTGACTGCCGGTATTAAATTTTCTATCTGCCGTACCGATTGAGTCAGCAAGCGTGTACTGTTGTTTGAATAGCCGCAAACGCTTTTTGACGGATATGCCCCGCTGACGGATTTGGCCACCCTGACCTTATACCATTTGGTATTATCTCCCAATCTACAACGTAGCTAAAAAGCGAAAAAATGTCTTCAAATGAATTTGTAAATTCAACCTTATGATTTAAAAACCGTTTTTTTTTTACTTTTACACAAATGTCTTACACCACTTGCAATACACATTCTTTAATCTTCTAGCAAGGGAGCAATTATAACGCCTATAGGTACCTAATTTGGATACAATTTCTATACAAAACTATAATTGTTCTCGAATAGGCAATAAATAAACGAACTTTCACTTTCCTTATCTGTTTCCAAATTCTAGCGACCTATTAAAAGAGCTTAAGTACTCAATATTCCTTAAGACTTTACGTTTTTAAGTGAGTGCAATAATTAGGGGGTTAACATTTTAACGCCACCCCCATTTGTTAGGGCTATTAGTGCGTGGCGTCTTGTTAGATAACCGGTATCGGTGGGATATTTATTAACCAGTTGCGTTGAGTTATAACCGGTTAAGTGACATGTGGCAGTAGAAACAATATGTAGTCGTTTTTTGGAAGTTACGATACGATTGTTTTCTTCTTCTAGTAGGTATCTTTTTTTTTCTTTTTTTTTATTTAGAAGTGGCATTGGAATATGAAGCCATTATCTTGGACAGTAGAGATGCTTTTCGAATGGATATTTTGATGCCATTAAATATTTTTATAAGGTCACCTCCTAGCTTGAGCGACGTTCATTTTGATTAAGAGAAAATTCAGTTTACTCGGTTTTCCGTTGCAAATAATCTATATTTGAATGGAATAAGACGATATAATTTTTAATACAATCTTGATTTATTTCTCTTGACGGTACGTAATATATTTTAACATAAACTATTAACTTTGCCCTATAATGCGAAAATATTGCACGCTATAGACCGGTATGTAATAAAACGCCTTTACCCTTAAGATCTTAAGCACACATACACATATGCATATTGACTATTGTTTGCGGTGGTACTATGCTGGTTCCCCCTTCATTAGGCCGCCCGCACGCGAACGTCAAACGGCTCGTGTTTGAATGACCAAACACGGGTGGATTTGTTCGAAGTTACCAACTACAATTATCATTGTAAACATTTTTGTTATTTTGGCGTCTTAAAATGACGAAATGTCTATTATTAGGCTAGTAGCTTCTACCCGCGACTCCATCTGTGGAACTTTTTACTTTCTCCCCTTTCTGTGGTGAAGAGGTAACAGACAGACAGACAGACATATAGAAAGACAGACAGAGACACACTTTCGCATTTATTAAATTACGAGTAGTATGGATTAAGCGAGAGCGGAGAACATATTGAAATGGGAAACAGACGCAATAAACAAAAAGTCCAATATATCAAAAACGGCTGAACAGATTTTCGTGAAACATAGCTCTGAACACTCACATCAGCTTTCGAATAAAAAAAAACCGTATTCAAATCGGTCCATATGTTTGGGAGCTGCGATACCACAGACAGACACACAGATACACAGACACGTTAAACTTATAACACCCCTCTCTTTGCGTCGGGGGTTAAAAATAGATATAATTATCCGCTGACAATACCGAATATAATTGTTCTGTACAGCTTCAAGAATCTTTCTCTTTGTAAACACAAAGCCAAACTTTTGCAGTATTCCGCTGTATTCCCAGATTGTTTATTTTTCCTTTCAATTGAAATCTCGGAAGTTGATTTCAGTTTGAGTTTAAAGTGGATGCATTTGCAGTAGTCGTATTATCTTGAAACTTAGTATGCCTTCTTAAACCTAATCCTTATATACACAATAATATAGAAACTTGCAAACTCTGTAGTTTATTTTTTAAATAGGTACTACGTGATCTCAGTATCCGCTAGTTAAAACAAAATCTTGCTCTTTCTATCTCTTTTCCTCAAACCCCGCTAGTTTTTGACGTGTGGCAATAAAAATTCAGACTAGGGTAGCTAAAGGCTCAGGGGACCTCGCATCTGCCGATGTGGCTTACTCCTCCATGCTGATTCACAAGAGCGTAACGCAGTGGATCTTCAACGACACTTATGACCTTTTTTCTGACACGGTTGTGCGCCTCTTCCGTGCTTCTGTGTGCCTGGTACCTAGAGGTTAGTTAAGTGAGATTACGAGGGGAAAAAATGGATTATCTCAATTTTTGCTGGGTAATGAATGGTAGGCTGCATAATGTTTGATCCGATATATTTAAAAATAAACAACAAACCACCATATCAATCTTTTTTTTTTTTTTGGTGGAGATGTTTAAGGATGGTTCTGTTCTTTTGTAAATTTATGATTCAATTAAACAGGAACTTCTAGACCTCCCGTTTCGATTGTGATAACCACCATTTGCTCAGCTGTGTTTACAGACCATTATTAATCCTACGCTAGGGATAAACAAATTAAAACCAAGCTTAAAAATCTTTGTACCCGACATTCATACAGGAATCACACCCAAGTACCTACTAATTACAATTCAACAAAGAACGCTAGCTACAAAAGTAGCTTCCTAGCAGGGGGACAGAAGTCCAAAGGGGACCACAAGACGGGGCCCCTTTTATACAATACCCATGAGCCCTATATAGCCCGTTAATTCTCCGCCCGTATTTGAGCGTCGTGTTGGTTCTGTACTCAAACGTAAGATAGGGGATGAGTTAAGTTAAGTTCATGGTAATTGTCAAATATTTTTGTCAAGGAATTTCACAGAGGACAAACAGGGGCGTTGTCCAATTAGTAAGTTAAGGAATGTAATCAAAGCTGGTTCGTGCAAACGGAACTGAGCTTGGCAAAAAGTATTTATTCTGTGAAATTCGTTTCTCATTCTTAACTGGCAACTATCCATCTTGTTGATTTCAGGGTATCAACCTGAAGCACAAATAAAATTAAATTAAAAAAGAACGTTGAATGTTATTCGAAATTCGAATTTAAATTACCAACCACCATTAAACAGGGTCTTTGATCGGTTTGTTATTGTAACGTCAACACGTGCATGGGCCGACACACGTGCCTGCCAGTACAGTACTCATCGTGTAAACAGCGGTTGCACCATAAAACACCCACCGATGCGCTGTATCAACATCATGCGCTACTAATTGAATTTAAGAATTCAAACATTCCATTTTGGTTGAATGGTTGGTCGCAAAGAGCGTGATAACTTTAAAGAGCACGTATTATCAATTATGCAGTTCCAAAATAGACCAAACTGCATACAGTAAAGGTTTATTTTTCAATGCAAGCTAATGGCAAATGTAATTTGCCAAAGTTATTTCAAATGTTGCAATTTAAATTAACTTGTGATGTTCCATATTTGAAGCGCGCGAACGGTTATTTATCGATTGCCTTTGAATATTTTATCATGAAGCGTGTTCATTGTCGTAACAGAAATATTTGCTATCATATGAATATTTTTGTTTGTGAAGCCTACGCCGATGTTCTGGGGGTGTATTCTTATATTGTTCGTCTAGGCCACCGCTATTGACCTACTTGGGTCACGATCACTTCGCAAAAGATAATCAAATGGGCTCTTACTCGAGCGATAATATGAACTTATAAGATGTGCCAGAACTATATACGCGTTATTTATGTTCGTTATTATTATAGGCAGTTCACTAAGGCGGTATCTTATAAAGATATTTTCTAATAATGACTGCTTAACTGGGTGTTGAATTTAACGCAACGGTATAAAAAGTAGTATGGAATAAAAAGATTAAATGGGACTTTTGCGTTTATTTTTAAGATCAATCAATCTATGTTGAATAATAAACTGTTATTTCTATCCAAACTGAAAGTATTAAATATCGTTTTTTGATGTGGAGTAAAATATGAAACTTTATTTTTAATGGTATATTTATTTTCATCACTAACATGTGTTGCGAACAAAAGACGACCGATAAACTGGCCGATATCGCCTGCCAATAAAATACCTAATTTAAAAATATTGCGACAATCAGAGCTGACAATAAAGAACCCAATTTATAATCACAATCACAGCGACGATGACATTGACGAGAATTGTGTCACTGAATGAATTGGATGCATTCATTCATTCAGCGATCGAGTCATTCAAATAATCTCGGGTATGACATTGTTCTCACCTCGATTATGAAAAACTCTTTTCATGTAGCATCTGCTGGGTCGACCGTTACTTTATAGAATAGAGAGTAGTCAATCATTACATGATGTAAATTTTTATGGGCTTGGCTATGATGACTTTTAGTTATTAAATGTAATGAACATGCTCTAGCCGGCGGCTTTGGCCACGTAGAACTCTTTAATCGTGCTCCAATGCCAACTTTCATTGGGAAAGACCAAATTAATAGGTAATCTTTGTTGAAGTTTCATGGTCTTATTCATAAACGTTCAACAAACCTATTTTTCACTTCTCATGCTCGAAAAGTGTGTCATATTAGGCTTAGATAGCGGGGCTAAAGTAGCACATTTAGCCCCTAGGGAAAATATGTAAACATATTTATGATTTTAAAACATTTTAATTTGACCAATCAAAGCACTTCAACGTATTAAATCCACCAATCACAACTGTTTAAAAAACCATTTTTATTTGCTATTAACTAATCAGAATACAGCTATATATTAAAATCAACCAATCAGAAAACAGATTTTATTTCAAATATTAGGCGTTTTTTATTCCCGATTTCACAAACATTAAAAAAAATAAACGCCTTTGGCCGTCTATAGCTTCGTCCAAACGTTCAAGCGGGGTGGCCTGCAAACATGACATGAGCGGGATAGACTGCTGTCTATCTCGCTTTATCTTATGCAGCGTATGCCGTCCGCCGCGCTCGGCCGTTTGGACCCGGCTATATACGGTAAGTAGCGTTTATTCGTGGTGTCAAAATTTTGTATCTGTGTCAAGTCAGTTTATTAAAAAAATCATGCCGCTAAATTGAACAATCTTTTCGCTGTGGAATTTATTATTGATTGTAGATGAATAATGTTTGTTTTCACTATTTTCTCGCAGTCTAAGTGAAAAGTAGAGTGTATAACTCTGGTCTAAAAGCCATATTACCACTCGAACAATTTTCCCTCACTTCGCTCGGGAAAATAACCATCTCGTGGTAATATGGCTTATTTTAGCCCCTTGTCATACAATCCACTATTATTGCCCTTGCCGGCGGCTTTGACCACGTAGAACTCTTTAATCGTGCTCCAATGCCAACTTTCATTGGGAAAGACCAAATTAATTAGTAATCTTTGTTGAAGTTTCGTGGTCTTATTCATAAACGTTCAACAAACCTATTTTATGTAAAATGCCGTTTCAATTCGTTTGTCTTGCGTTCACCATTTGTGTTCGTAAGAAAAGGACAAAACACGTGTATTTATCAGAGACATTTTAATTATTATGATTAATAGTAGTCAGTATTTAATTACGAAACTGCTACGGATTAAGACGTAGCGCTACAAGCGTAGCTTAGCAGTGAATGAGTTAACTCTTTCACTGCCAGGAACCCGCCTATCGGGCGCCTACGCTGTAGTCGCTTACCGTTACATACGAGGAAAACCTCGGGATCGGCTACGAGCGTAGCGCGTAGCGAATTGTGGCAGTGAATCTGTTAAGTATTCAATCAACGCGATCCAATGTATTCACTGCCAAGGATCGCTACGCGGTACGCTCGTGGCTGATCCCGGGTATATCTATCTTCCGATAGATAGCGGAAAGCTCCTACGGCGTAGGCGCCCGTCACGCGGGTTTCCGGCAGTGAAAGTGTTAACTCATGCACTGCTAAGCTACGCTTGTAGCGCTAACGTCTAAGTCCGCAGCAGTTTCGTAATGATACTGACTTCTATTAATCATAATAATTAAAATGTCTCCGATAAATAAATGTGTTTTGTCCTTTTCTTACGAACACAAATGGTGACAGAAAGAGAAACGAATTGAAATGGCATTTAACTAAAATAGGTTTGATGAACATTTATGAATAAGACCACGAGACTTCAACAAAGATTACCTATTAATTTGGTCTTTTCCAAGTGAAGTATAGTGAACATTAAAATAATCGCGCCTAATACTTTAGTCGATATCTCTATTACAACAATATTGGCCATTTAGGTCACCGAATTGACTGCTATTAATAATAACTCTCGAACGTTAGAATAGGCCCCGGCGACCTCATCGGTCATTATTCATTGCGGCAAATACCCATTGGCTATTTTCGAAAACTCTTATCAGTGTACCTCGTTCCCACGTAACATAAACCTTAGTGAACACGGAATAGCATTGACAATTGAGGTTCTACATTCATAATAAATAAGTAATAGTCGAAAGTTATTGCTCGATATTAAGGTTAGAGGACCGCAAGGACGTATGGTGTAGAAACACGTAGGGAGTAGGCATTTGATACGATATTTTGAAGTTGGAAGGAAACATAATAGCTAGTTTACACTAATATTAGTTATAAGTTTGTAAAACGGAGCGATAATTACGTTTTATTACGTTAATGTGTGTTATTTGCCGTTTCGAATAAGTAGATAATATTGATTCTTTAAATGACAGTAGGAATATAGGATATTTTACTGTATGTCGCAAAGTACCGATTCGAAAGCGGGGCTTGAAGACTTTTTTACATCTTTTTCTACGTCACTACTCCCCCATTCGTCCCTATACTTCAGATTAAACTGTCAATTCGACCCGTTGTTTTCTTCTTTTTACTGCAACGGAACCCTTCTTTACGGCTAAGTGAGCCGTAATTTAGGGTCCCGCAGCTGCCGCCCGAGTAACGCTGATTGTATTGCGCGTGGGTGCCACCCTTTGTGAGGATTACTATAGTATGTTACTTACGCACCAACTTACATTGTATACTACAGAACATCGATCGTATTCTAAAGTGTATAAGAGCTAAACAAAAGACTATCAAAGTTTGCTTTCAATCGAACTCTTTTCCACTTATCGATTAGAAATTCAAACAACGGATAATTCAAGTTCGATGTTTGAATAGTTGATAATTAATTTCGAATTTCGAACGGGAGCTCCAAATTCAAAAATAAAAGGCCGGGATCTCGATCGCCGGCTAGCAGGAGTTGATCAAACGCGCGATTTACACGTAATCGCCTCCTAACCCGTTCCGAAGATAAATTCGACTTGAGGACTCCGTTTATTTTTGTTTAGACAATTGGGAGTGGCAATTAGCAGGAGACCTGCCCGGGACTTTCATTACATTAATCCCGGGAATAAATTGCGGGAGGGATAAATTAAGTCGCGAGTTAAACCGAGCACTTAGCACCGGAATTAACCGACGCTTAATTGAAACTAGAAGAGTTTAAAAATCCGTGCGCTGAAACGGCGCTGAATCGATTTCTAAACAATCGTTTTGCTAACGGTTTGTTCTTTATTCGGAAACTCTTCATTATCAAATAATCGCAAGATTAAAATGTACCCTTTAGCTATATTTATTTGGACGACCGGTTAGCCTAGTGGGTAGTGACGTTGCCTGCGAAGCTGAAGGTCCTGAGTTCGAATCCCGGTAAGGGCAAATATTTGTGTGATGAGCATGAATATTTGTTTCTGAGTCATGGATGCTTTCTATGTATTTAATCTATTAAATATATCGTCGTCTAGTACCCATAACACAAGCCTTACTGAGCTTACTATGGGTCTAGGTCGTAATTTGTGTAAGATTGTCCCCTAATATTTATTATTTATTTATTTATTTATAATTGTCCCATCTAGGGTGGTGGTGCCGTTAGGTATGTCTCTATGATTGGAGCCAATAAGACCGAACTAAATGCTACAAATGGCTCCATTTTGTAACATTATTTCTACTAAAATTCAAACAGCTTTCAGAAACACGTGACGCTGTATTGAAGTAATTCGTGTAATAATAGCATCGATTTCACCCCGAGGGTCTCAACCCCAAGCCGAAGTTACCACGTGCGACTATTGTGTGAAAAATGTTAGTTTTCGCACGATCTGTCAATCGAGTAAACAAATACTTCGATTATAGTCACGCGCAGTATAAACACATAAATAAATGTAGATACAGGGACAATGGCATCGAAATAATGTTAAATAAATACGTTTCGAATAAGAAATATAGGTAACATATGCCTAATGTGAGAGTCGGTGTATTCGCGATGTTTTATAACGTTCATAAATTTTGTAAGGAGTTCTTCTTTTACCTAAACAATTTGCTTTAAAAACAATTTTAACCGACTTCAATTTAGTATTTCGCCACATTTTAAGAGTTCCCTCGATTAATCCAAGATCCCATCATCAGATCCTGACCTAATGCCCTTACCCTTTAAAACAAAAAAAAAACCAAATCGAGGCGTCTTCAAGTAATCGGGGAACAATTTATGTTCCCCGATTACTTGAAGACGCCTCGAAGACGCATTTATAATATTAGTAAATAGGATTTCCTACTAATATTATAAATGCGAAAGTTTAGATGTTTGGATGTTTGTTACTCAATCACGCTTAAACGGCTGAACCGATTTGAACGAAACTTTGCACGAAGATAGTTTATAGCCTGGATTAAAATATAGGATAGTTTTTATCTCGGGTCCACGCGGACGAAGTCGCGGGCGGAAGCTAGTAAAAAATAAAAGTCGAAGAATTGGGAGCCTCTTCCTTCTTTAAAGTCGGTTGAAAAACAAAACCTGACATTCACATATAAACTCAATAGTATTTCAATTGCCTATAAACGTTCAAATCGATTAAAAGTCAATGTCATTTGTTTTAAAATAACCCAGGCGGCTGGGGCATCGTCGTCCGCTAGAAAAACTACCTATACTTTACCAAATGGGAATTCTCTGTTTGTCCTCAATTTCCCGTTTAATTTAATTGTCTTTGCCATTGAAGTTCGGGCCTTGCAGCTAAGCTAGTGGTGGAACAAGGAACTTCTGTAGTACTGTATAAAGTTCTTAGTCAAGTAGACAACGCATTTAAGCGAGTAAACAAGTTTGTAGCGGAATATATATTTTTGTTCCCGAAATATCGAAACCGTTCTTTAGATTCTGTTTTGTTTTCCTAGAATGGTGCTATGTGTATCTATATTCAGTCTCATGTGTGCAGTGGGCCACAAATAATATTTTTTGTACGTGGAAAAACTCTTCAGTTTTTTTATATATATATTCTAGTTTTTTTTATATGGTATTCAGTAATGGTCCATTACAATACCATACTATAGAGTTGAGAACAAAAAAAAAACACAGAGAACAATACATATTCTATTTTGTATCCGATATCAAAAGTTACCTTATAGAAACCAATGCCCTTCAACATTTTCTAAATGGTTTTGTAACCTGTCACTTGATTAAAATTCATTGAAGTTTAACAAAAGCATGTACCCAAACATTTTTTTAATAAGGAGGTGGTTAAAATTATTTAACGTGACCGATAAAACTGTCATTGGAATTCCAATCTTCAACCTTTGACGGCTTTTTGAATGGACTATTTTATTGTTTATTGAACTCAACAAATACTTTTCCCCTCACTGCCTCGGAAAGCCGTCTTTTATCCTTTAAAACCAGTGGGCAAAAAAGCATTTTATCCACTAGTAGGGAAAGTAATTTGACCTTGGAGCGTGTTTTAGTAGCTTTAGCCAGATAACAAAACGTAAAACACTCATAATACAAAAAAATCACAGATCAATTATTTCCTTTCGCTTGCTCGTGTTTAAATTCCACACTCGCGGGTAAAATACAACTTTGCACCCTTGTATAACAAATACTTAACTTATAGGTAGAGAATGTCAAGTGCTTATAACTAACCCTGGTCTTTATTTTCAGCTGCTAGCCTAAGAGCTAAGTAGCCTAGGCACACGGAAGCCATTACCCCTTTTGCAGCCGGAATGCACTTTGTCTGCCGGCTTGTTTTTATTGCACTGTTGCGTAATAGCATACTGCATAGGTAAATAATATGCTTTATAAATCAAATCAAATGTCTTTATTCATAGACCAACTTGAATCAATCAGTGTTATTAATACTTATTTATTGGTAATCTTATACTACGATTGGTAACAGCAATTATAAGCAGCGAATTATAATACGTCACAAGTTATACATATACGTTAGTTGTTACATCTGAACTATATTGTAGCAACTATAGGGTACTAGCTTCTGCCCGCGACTCCGTCCGCGTAGAACTCGTTTATATCGTAGCACCATAAAAATGTCATCCCCAATTTCACCCCTTCCGGGGATGGTTTTCGGGATAAAAACTATCCTATGTCCTTCCCCGGGATCCAAACTATCCTCATACCAAATTTCATCTCAATCGGTTCAGCGGTTTAAGCGTGAAGAGGTAACAGACAGATAGACAGACAGACAGACGGACCAGCAGACACACTTTCGCATTTATAATATTAGTATGGATATTATGGATTCATAAACATCTCAATACGACCTTGTTGGTAAACACCAAGCATGTTTAGTTACTTTTAATAGCTCACATTTTCCGACAATATCATGACCTATGTGAAGGTACCACACGACAATAGTACCCTACGTGGGGATTTTCACTAAACCATTAATTAGTTAAATGTAGTTGGGCCATTTCACAGAAAGTTGTACACTCGACTTTTTTTAAAATTTTGTTATAATCGGGTTTTTTCTACTCAGAATCGAGAGCACTTTCGAACCTGATAGGAGAAAAAAACTGTCCAAAATGTTACATATAATTTTCGGTTTTCCGTTCCGTTACCCACCATACAAGCTTAGTATGGAAACGGTAATGGAATGGAATAAAAATCTTGGGACACTTTTTTTCTCGTGTAACATTCAAAAGTGCTCTTGATTCTGAGTAGAAAAAACCAGATTAAATCAAAATTTTAAAAAGATGCTTTTTCGAAAAAGTACATAAAAATATATTTAATCACATCAAAAAAATGGTTTTGTGACGGTCATTATAAAAAATAATGTTTTTTCGTAAAAGCATCGTTTAACTTCGCTTTTACTTCGCGATTTTATGGTTAATTCCATGGCCAACTTTATGTTCAGTATGAACACCTTCACTTTTTGAACGAAGAACGAAGTACAGCCAAGTTTATAATATATTCTCAAGACCGCCAGTTTATACTGAGGTAGCTAATAAGAGTCGTTCCCAGCCAGTTATAAAATTCACCTTCAAGAGCTCTCAGCAACCGTAACAGTCGATTCTCGAAAAGCGATTCGCGTCGATCGCACGCCGCGGTAACCAATGTCCCCGGTCTCCCCCCACGCTCAATCGGACATATGCCTCCCCCAAAGAGTGCCACAATAACCGGTCCTGCGCCACCCGCATCCTGCGGACTCCCGCGACCTTAACCAGGTCATCAGTCCTTCCGATACGTGGTCGCCACTCGAGAACCTTTCCGCCCCAACGGCCATCGTTTCTTAGTGCAATGTGCCCCGCCCACTGCCACTTAAGTTATTTACACTGCTACACGGACATTACTCTCACACGCCTGCTTAAAGAGCGAGAAGTAAGGAGTTTTTCTGAGACCATCATCCTCCTAGCGTTGATTCCTAAAGGAATCCGGGGTCCGGTTTGAGATCTAATCCCAAGATTTGGCATAGGCACTCGTTTTTACGAAAGCGACTGCCATCTGAGGGCCTACCGCGAAACGAAAACGAACTTCGTTCGTGTGTCTCCCTCTCTGTCGCACTTGCTTATCCGAGAAACAGAGACGGAGATAAACGAACGAAGTTCGTTTTCGTTTCGTGGCAGCCCCTCTGACCTTCCAACCAGAGGGAAAACTAGACCTTATTGGGATTAGACCGGTTTCCTCACGATGTTTTCCATCACCGAAAAGGTAAATATTCGTTAATTTCGAAAAACACATTGGTACGAGCCGGGATTCGAACCCACGACCGCCGCTTGACAGCCGCATGCCTGAGTCACTAGGCTACCGTAGCTTATTTTAGGAGATTTTCTGAGACGAAACGTCAACTTAGTAAGTAAGTAAGTAACTTATTTCACGAGTAGAATTACGGCTTTGTTCTAAAAGCCGGGAAACTTGGCAATAGCGATCACTGTAGCGACTCATCCTAAGTTCATTAATAGTTAGGAAGTTTACGTATTACATACTGCATCAGATTACAATATCTCTTTAAAAGGAGAGCTATCGTTAACGACCTACGACTGCGACTCCTGGTAGGTCTCTCTTAGGGATTTGTACTCTACTGTTATTCAAGCTGTCAAATCCCATACAAATTGAGGGTAAATTGTAAAATGCAAACGCGATCGTAAAGTTTTGTTTCGGTGAAACTTATACTAGAGCCTCTGAATGGGATTTTCGTCACGAGGCATACATACTTTTTTGCCTTCTTCCTTTTGGAGTAATGTAAGCAGCGTGGTCAGGATTCACTGGGGCAATTGTCTATGGCGTTCCTGATGGCTCGATGGCTTTGACACATCGATCGCAAACCTGACGAAGCTGGTCGATTACGTAACTTTTCGTACGTAAGTTACGTTCGGTGTATATGACATTTTTCACGCAATCATGCCTCTATAGTGAGTCCTAAAGCTTTGCAATTGGAACTGACTTACTTACAACCGGTTAGCCTAGTGGGTAGTGACGCTGCCTACGAAGCTGACGGTCCTGGGTTCGAATCCCGGTAAGGGCAAATATTTGTGTGATGAGCATAAATATTTGTTTCTGAGTCATGGATGTTTTTCTATGTATTTAAGTATTTATATCTATTATATATATATATCGTCGTCTAGTACCCATAACACAAGCTTTACTGAGCTTACTATGGGACTAGGTCGATTTGTGTAAGATTGTCCCCTTATATTTATTTATTTATTTATTACAACCCGAACTTGTAGTCTTTTTTGGTGCACTATAGTCCAGTCAATGAACTGACATCTTGTATGCGAAAAATGACAATTTTGGAAATAATTTATAATAGTTTTTTTATGTACTTAACGGATATATTATCAGTTAAATAGTTACCCAGCGACAGAATCCGACAAGATTTCAGACATCAAAAAATGATAAAGTAACTAGCTTCTGAAAAGTCAGAAAAATATTACTAAATATTTTTGTCTCTATTTTGGTTCATTTACATTTACTCTATAATATTCACTATAAATCATACAAAAAATGACAATGCATGCTTCATTTAAATCTATATAATTTCAATTTTAAAACTTTCAACCCGGAGTGTGTTGAAAGTTTGTCGGATTCATCAAATAAAGCATCTTAGAATAACACTTTAAATTGAAATCAAAAAAATTAAATTATAATATTTATTAAGAGCCTTAAGTGTCCCACTGCTGGGCAAAGGTCTCCCTCTTTTTCTACCACATATCCCTGTCCTGGGTAGACTCCCACCAGTCTTGGTCAAAGACGTGAAGCTCGTCTCGCCATCTCCTACTGTGGTCTACCGAGACGCCGTGTTCGGTTCTCTGGGACCCACTTGGTATTACAAATTAATGTTGTTCAAAACCGTATTTTTCCTGGAGTACTTACTAATTGTTATATGCACGAGGTCCAGTGGTACATGCGCCGAACAAAACAGCGGCTAATCAAAGCGCGGTTAGCGCGAGCAGCTGGCTAATCCGCGATTTGCGGTCTCATCGACTTCGCTCTAATGATCCCGAATTTCCAATATGATTAGCGGCTTTGAGGGATAAGGTTAAATTATATTTTACAAAATTAAATTAAATTAAATTAAATTAAATAAACGTTTATTTCAGGCCGTGGCCCATATAGTTGTTAGTAAGTACAGACTTAAATTAATTAATGTTAGTAGTGTGTACATTCAAATTATTAATGAAGGGAAAGAGAACAGGACCGGCGCATTAAACATAAAATAAAATCATACAATAAAAATAAAAAAATGATATTGAAAATAAATTATAAAAACCTTAATGTCAACAGGTAAAATATTATTAATTGCTAATTGTCAACGAATCTAAATTCTCAGAATTAAAAATTAAAACAACAACAACAACACTACTAACTAACTTCTGCCCGCGACTTGTCCGCGTGAGACGTCGTTTATATCGTACCGATCTACAAACTGTCAACCCCCATTTCACTATTTTAGGGGATGATTTCCGGGATAAAAATTATCCCGTCCTTCCCCAGGACTCCTACTAACTTACTATCTCTAATACCCAATTTTATCCAAATCGGTTCAGAAGGTTTAAGCGTGAAGTCGTAGTATGGAGAATTGAGGCTATATTTCTTAATGTATGAAATACATTTATAACATTTTTGAACTAACAAACGTCTAACAATGACATTTGTAAGTGTTTTGTGATCGTTTTGTGTACTTGTGAAATTTAACCATACGTAATTCCGTTTAAATTCTTCCAATCTAATAATCTTAGCTACGGTAATACCTAAACTAGTTCCACGCGGACGGAGTCGCGGGCAGATGCTAGTTGATAATAAATATAAAGTACCTATTACCTTCGTAGGTAGGTAAATAAATGACAATTGTGATTTCACACAAACGTTTGTCCCAGAGAAGCCTGTGTAAGCACTTTATAGAATAATACGAATAAAGTTGTATATGAACACAATGAATAATTACTACCGCTGTTCCAATGACTTCCAAGGACCTATAGAAACAATGCCAACTCAAAATGTTCCCTAATAACAACTCATAAGTATTTCAAGATCATACATACATTACAAAGTTAACCCATTCGAACGTTTTAATTAAAGTGACTTGAACACACGCCGAACATACTGAGAACCCGCTAACGGAGCGTTAATAACTTATAACGAACCCTTGCGGTACCGGCCGTAACCATGGCTTATAAATTATTATAACATACATGAAATATAATTTTACCTAGGTATTTGATTGGACCACTTTTCGTCGATATCGTTATGTAATATGCAGCCAGAAGCAGTTTTCGGTGTACAGTCAAGTGCAAAAATATGGGTGCATACAACTTACTCGTAAATATGTCCCATAGCTCTTATGTCACCGGATAAAGGTTTTGGTACGTATTTATGAGAGGATGAAATCGACACATATTTTTGCACTGGACTGTACCTTTGCCAAGGATAGTTTAGCAACAGACAAATAAGGACCTAAGGCTATGTGCAAAAGGTTTATAATCACATCGATGATGTTAAGAGCCTTTCAAACTTACACCAAAATCATTACCAGTCATAATTATCACAAATACTTACCAGATTATCGAAATTACTACTTAAATAACCAGTCCTAAAAATCATGAATTCTTTCTTTCAAGGTCGCTTTTGGCTACGAATGAATAGGAACGAAATACCTTGTGCTGTGTACATTTAAAATTCGAATTCCAAAAATTGCAGCGCCTCTCTTGTTTGGGGAACTCAAATCAAATCACCGTTAAAGATTGTTTGGATGACAAAGAAAAAATACAGGGAAATCGTTTTATTCATAATACTGGTTGAATATAATATTTCTCTGAATGGAACAGAGATTTGGCCGTTTGTGTATGAAGTAGATCAGTGTTCGTGTACGGTTTCGAGCGACAAAGGAAGCGTTTTTTTCCTGTTTAAGTCATTAACGTTGTTTTGTTATAAAAAAATTAGTTATCCTTGCGTTCTGGTTTTGCTTACTAGGGAAGTAGAATGGTGCTAACTAAGCAGTAAAGTCTGTCAAGTTATAGCTACAAACACACTAAGTTACACCCTAATAAATAGGCCTCTATAATATTAGCTTACTTAGATATTAAAAAATTAAAAAAGTTAATTATAAAATTAGCGCATACAATTTTGTCGTGTTAACTCGGAATTTTCATCAGAGTTCCAACCTACGATAGACGTAATAATGAAATGTAATATGCACACCCAATGACGTAATATAAAAAGAGGCAAGCGCTCCAAAAGTGGCACTCTAAAACTCAGTCAATTGTAGGACCTTGCCTCAGTTTCGCGTGGTCAATGACAACGTGTAAACGTGTATCGGCTGTCAGATTTGCAGCGCGAATGGCGTCGTGTGTGATGCGATTTTGCACTAATTATAATAAAAAAGCCAACAAAGCCAGGGAATAACGTATAATTCTTAAGTAATTTACTTTTTTATAATTATAATATTAATACATTTTACGTATTCAATAATTACGTGCATAAAAGATGTTTCCAGAACTTGTTGAGCGCAACAAAAATATACCCGAATAGTGAGTGCGATAGAGAAGCAATATCTTGGCCGATCAAAGAATGGTATATAAACAGAGGGGTCTTGATAAGATCGTAGGCATACGATTCGTGATTTTTGAGTGAGTTTATGGTTGTGATAACTTACTAATAAATGTTTCCCATTTATATGTACCTGCACATGTACCTATAGTGCAAATTGAGGCAACTGACTCATTCGGAGGAACAAGTTGTGATACATTCCCATTTCCCAAGCAGGGTTGTGATAACTTACTTATCCTCCTAAGACCCATCGTACAATTTTTTGTACAAATTTCATAATTGACTTCGAACTTTTACTGAATGTCAAAAAGTTCCTAATTTAACAGAACTAAAGCGTACCTTGGGTCTCAGGACGTTATAAATATTTCCCATGTATTATGTACTGCACATGTACCTATAGTCCAAATATTTGTCTTGATTAGTGTCGCCAGAACGCTCGGCTCTTCATACAAACGCAGTTTGGTTGTTATTTTAAAATGGCAATCTGGAATAGCATGATACTTTGTTTTGTATAGATAATGGTAATAATGGCATCCGCCGCTAGGTCGGACATCAGACTACGTTGCCACAAACTATGAAAGAAATATAACAAAAATTTAAAACATATCTACCTCAAGTAGCAAAAATTATAAAATACGTGTTTTTGTTTTTGTTTCATATCATTCAGTACTAAAATTTTTAGTAATTGCTGCTTAAAGTTATCCCAAAAAAACCCTACTGCGCGGGCACCTCAGCGGGTATATACACAAGTGTTGAAAATGCTATTGTCCTCTTAAACCATTTTAAACCTATTCAACATAGAATAAGGTTGAAAATTCAATATCCACGCAATGTAGTTTTAACCTTTTTTTGTAAGTAACTGGTTCGCGGTTACGAGAACAAAAGCAGATAATAAGATTGTATTTAGACACAATGCCATTGTGAATGCAGGTAAGTGAATGAGCTTAGTTTAGAAAATGTCAACTATAGTAAGGGTTAACACGGCACGCCTCCCCCTCCCCCGGCCCCGCCCCGCTCCGCGAGGCACTGAATCCCGAATAACCACGCTGTACGGATTCGGCAGTCGGGTAGCCCCGTAGTGGCGCCTACCCACAGGCCAGCCAAGACCAGCAGCTACAGCCAGCCCCTCAGGCTGCTGCAAGAGTACCATTGCAAAAAAAAAATCGCTGTGCGGATAATTCTTTTGAGATAGACAATTTATAATTTAAAAATACCTACCAGTTTTTTTTTCAATAACGGAGTCTATTAGTGATACCATTTGCCTACCTACAAAAATTTGGACACTCATTAAAAATTCACTCTGTATTACCTACATCATTGTACACACCTGTAACGTATATGTACAGTGAAATGCAAAAAATTCGTATCGATTTTATCCTCACATAAATATGTACCGAAACTTTAATTCGCCGACATAAGAGCCATTATGATACACATTTATGAGTAAGTTGTATGCACCCATATTTATACACTTGACTGTACACTAAGAAATAAAAACAATTGGTTTAAACAGTTTCGCTGAAGAAATCCTATTCCTAAGTCGCACCATAACACTATCAGTCAAAGAAGAATAGTCTGAAGTTACATACGATGCAATTCGAGTCAAATAGCTTTTTTAAACGTGTTCGACCCTTGGCGAGCTCTAGTGAAATTAAAAATGCTATATCAATGACATTTAAAAAGCTTGTTAGCACGTTACGTTACACGTTCACTTACCCAGGGCACGGCCAACTTCAATACCTACACCTTACGGCTTACATAAAAATGGCTATTTGATTGTCAACCCGTAACAACATTCCTTTTTTATCACAAATAAATTCAAGTTAAATAAATTAAGCGAGAACTGAAAAACAACGCAATTTCTGAAAATACTATCAACCAACATTCGATTTTCAAACTTACTACGATTCCACCCCGATCCAAGATTCCAATTTCAAACTACTTTTTTTATCTGCCCGAAATGCATCCTATCCGTCGCCAGCCAGTACGGAGGTGCGTTCGAAAACTTACATCAAAAGTCCATTCCAGGGCACCGATACGTCTTGGGGACTCTCAAACTGTCGGATCCCGAAGCATCTTTTGAAATTCAACGATATTTTAATGGCCACTATCGGCTTGCCTCGATTGAATTCCTTTTTTTAACTTCCGCTCTTGAGCTTTGACAGAGCCCGATATTGCCTTGCCTCGGCATTTATTTACCATCGAATCGTTCGAAGTTTACCTCCAATGAGTTCACTTTTGTTTGCTTTATATTTCGATAATATTAATTTCGTTCCAGTAAATATATTTGCAATTACACCCTGCATAACCATGGCTTTTGAATTTGCAGTTGTACTAATACAACTTCAAATTTCTGAATCCAATTTGGCTTATATAGATTAAATTAAAGCTACCTTTGGTCCACTCTGCCAGTTTATGTAAGGGACGTGTATAATTGTATAGGTATCCCAGTCTCCCTCTCATGCATATTGAACCATGTCTAAAACCTCCAAATGCGACTGAATATGTCCGACCCGTAAATAACCCACGATTTTAGTGTCGCCTAGTTTTTCGCGGGTCATTCTGCCCGGGTTTGTTTAGCGCGAACACTTCTATCACAGAGGACTATTACCTGTCACTGGCCAGCGATATCCCCGTATTTGTTAATTGAACTGACAATTCAAACTACGCAACGATTTTGTTCTATTTTCAAATCCCATTCGAAATGGAAGTGCCGGCTTTACGCGAATTTAAACTTCGAACGCGCTTTATTCGCGTTCTGTATTTGAAATTTGAAAATCATTATGGATTCCGTTTGCCATTCAGCCAGTGATAATAATTGATCGTCGAAAATATCCCTATTCAAATATAAGTATTGAGATTACTCAATCATACTATTTCAATATTTGCCATGACAATATTTACGCCATTGTGCTATGCAAATGTTGCCAATCCTTGATAAACAAAGCGATTGTCGTCTCGTTAAAGGAGGCATCCCGGATTAACTTTCCGTTAATGAAACCGTTAGCACGCTTGTAGGAGCTCATTGTGCGAGGGTATTTTATCTTGCGATCTCTATACAAAATAAATCGGCTCACCTACTGTTCTGTTAGAAAATATGGCGAGCTGGCTTAATTAAAAACTGTTCGTTACACGCCCGGCCTTGTCGCGCTTGTTTTAAAGTTGAGAATGATATAAGGAAGTACTTTGTTCGTGGAACTTGACAACTTTGGGTATTAAGAAAATGAGTTGGAGGAAAAATTTGTATTATGCCATCAGACGTCATCGCTTCTGAAATGTTTTTGAACAGCGTCCCAACTTAACTTCCTACGAGCGAAAGGCTTAAAAGGAAAAGTTTGCTCAGTTAAAACCCAAACAGCCACTTTCCTCGGAATGAGAATAAGAAAACAAAACGGGATCGGCACAATGGCCGTTTAAAAATCGAACGGGAAACAAAAATATTGTTCGATATCCAGAAGTTCGTTCGCTAACGACTCGCGAAGAGACTCGGGTCCAGTTCATTATTTTCGGAAAGGGAATGTTCGGGATTCTATTTTTCATTTTCGGCTCCCTCTTTCGCCATAAAGGCTGATGTATGATTAAAGTTTGGGCCTGCTTCGCGTGTATTGGAACGTTCCGTTTTGTTTTTTTTTCTGCTGAAACGAACCGCGCACAGGCCTCGAGCGCCTATGCTGGAATTTGTTTACCGCGCAGTCGACTGTCGCTCTCATCCCGCTATTAACTGCCAGTTGCTCCATACATTTTGAAAACTTTAATTACATTAACGGCTGCGACCTTAACGACGTCCGCACACTCATAATTCCCGGGCCATTTCTCCTCTCCCGTCAACAACGTATTCACACGTTGTATATCAAAGAAAATGAGCTCTATTACGGACGATGCCTCACCTCTAAGTTACGACGGCGGCGGCAAATAGCAATTATTTTTAGCAACGCGAACCCATAATTACCACTTGGTCCCGACTTCCCCGTGCATTAATAATAATTAGCGCTTCTCGCCCACAATAATTCAATCGTACTCGACTCTTCACAGTTACGAGAAAATTTAATTAAAATATTCGACAACGCCGTGAGATGCGACTCATTTTCGAGCACTCGAGTTAGTACCGATAACATTTCAAATTTAGAATTTGTTTTAACATGGAACGTTGGATACAGAATGTCACTTTTATATCCTCTCAATAAAGCTTTAATTGTGCGAATAGGCGGCATCCGCTAGAATTAATTTAGATTACTCAGTACCTCGAGATTTCTTTTCGCAAGAAATATCACGCCATGATAGCGGAGGCAGCATTGTGATCTATCCGAAAGGCGGGGCATTAAATTCCGTGGAAGCGTTTTAGTGCCCTCGAAGCGCTGGCGGCGTCCATAAACTAATGTTATTCGGTCTGTTATGTGCCTTGCGGGAGCCGAGGGCCGCCACGGACCCGACTCGACCCATAAATTTTTCATGAACCAGCCATTTCGCGACGAGACGCAAGAGTGGTGATTGAAAAAAGCGTTCCGCGATATTGCGTCGCCGATGCCCGGCGTCTCGAACGCCAATTGAAAATTGGAATGCGTTCGCTAAATTAAAAAAAAAACGGCCAGTGCCTTTTTTCATTTGCTTTTTTTATGCGTTGTCTTTTTTTGTCAAACACTGCAAAATATCTCTCAATAGAGCGTATTAGCTTAAAGACTTACCATACTCTAGAAGTCTGCTAAATGACTAAGTCAGTGAAGTCTAGCACTAAAAACGCATTCAAGTTACGGAATCTATAAGATCAAACTTGATGTTCTTTAATTAGTTCTGACATAGCGTGAAATCTTAAATAGCTGGTTGTAAATCGTTGTTACAACTTATCAGTTCCCGAAAACAGGCAATCTGCGAGAGGGAAGGCAAATGGAAACGGGCTTGGATAGCCCCAAGTCAGCATAATTGATCGAGCGGTCCATTAATACCCCACTCGCAGCGCTGGCAAAACAATACAGACAAATTACCAACAGATTCCCAACATCTGCTCAACATCTCTAACTATGCAAAATAATAACTTCACGTGCAGATCTCCCGTGGAGTTTTACATCAAAAATGTATAAAAATATTCCCTCTTAAAAGTCGAATGTATTTAAACTACAGAACGTCGCAACTTTTTCAATCAATTATAATTAATAAAACTTTAGGGCGGTCCTTTTTAAATTCAAATCCTTTTAAACATTCAGCGCGTTCAATCGCGACTCTTTGCTCGTAGTGATAAGGTTTACCTGGGAACTATTCTGACACTATCGAGATGAATTCTAGCGTAATAATTTCTATTAGCATTTAGTTATGAATCAATTCCGGCGTGTCCACAGTGTTGGCGATTGAATAATCAATCAGAGAGAATGCAAATAGGGTTCGCAACAGGCTTGAGGACTGTTTTTGGAGCACCCTTGCTTGCATTTGGCTCGGAGGGAAGGGAGTTTTCGCGAGTATTTTACTTGGTCGAAATACTTTTATGAAAGGCTTGGACTTTGGATATGAGTTTCCAGTATTTTACGTAATCCAGAAAAGGTAGGTACTTATCTACTCGATGGTAGCATAAATTTTCAGAAATTTTTTACCTTATTGCTGCATATCAAAGAGATAATATTATTATGAAAAGTTTAAGAGTTCATGTCATATGTAATGTTTTTTTATTCCAGTTAGGTAAATGTCCCAACGTTCGACACCTTAATGCTTATAGTTGACACCTCTAAGTGTCATGTATTAGGCCAGTGACGGGCACTGGGACAATAACCTTACATAATGAATAGGCTTTTTATGACTGAATAAACGCACGACTCCTAAACTCTATATTATTTTGTTCATTGCTGCTGCACGGTGTTCAAACGACAACACTGTTAACTGACCATCCTGTGTTTATATAGAACCTCATTACAATGCACTTAAGGTGCACCGATGGTCAGATAGCTGTGTTGTCGATAGTACAATATTCCTCTCATTTCTGAAACTGAAAACACAAAGAAAACTATTTTTCCTGGAAATGATACTAGATCCACTGTTGGTTGAATTCGTTAGAGCTGACTTCCGGAACCCGGTTACCAACAAATTAATAATAATTACATTCATGTTGCTCGTTTTTAGTAACTAGGTATAAGATATCAATTTGATATTCATTCCATCTCAATGGCAGCGCGTTACCCACAACTATGCTTTGATTAAATTGAAAAGGAAAGAATTAAGATAATGAAAACATACTGATAGGTACTTATTTATAAAAATATAATACTTCCATATAGATTAGATAGATTCCAAAATCGTATTGATGTAGGTAATGACGCTGAAATATTAGTTGTCGATTAGAATTCCAAAATATGAAACAATAAGCAAGATAGAGAAATTGGATGCCTAATTATATTTTTGTATGAAAAGAAAACCGGTAATGTCCCTGATGCCGGTTAGAAAAGAGTTTCAAACTAGTACCTACTCGATATTTAAGCACGAGTATTACTCGTAGTAAGAAATACTTGTTATCCAAGCACGCGTATTTGCGCGCCATGGTCCAAATGCGGCGAGACGGACATTTTGTGTAGATTCAGCGGCGACATGTGGCCAGGATGGAATATTAATTGGTTTAGGTCCGCTTCTTGCGCGTTTTCAGACGCCACCGCCATGTGTCGGGATATCCGGCTAATTGATGATTAATCTCATGTGGCAAATACTCTTGATCTTTTCAAACTGCGCTAATTTAATTATCTTATTGATTAAATTGATTTGCAACGGTGCATTCTATTGAATTGAAGGTGCGTTTTGTTCGTATTTTACAACGCCAAGTACCTACTCGGCGGGGCGAAATCGGTAGGTAATTTCTACTTTATCGAAAACTTAAAGAAGTCGTCTTGAAAACTTTACTTTTCGGCTTACAGTGCGAGAGGTAAACACGTTAAGGGCGCATTTACATGGTGATACAAATCGTATGATCAAATGGTGATCAAACAACGAACTTAATGCGAGAGGTAAACACGTAAGGGCGCATTTACATGGTGATACAAATCATATGATCAAATGGTGATCAAACAACGAACTTAATGCGAGAGGTAAACACGTAAGGGCGCATTTACATGGTGATACAAATCGTATGATCAAATGGTGATCAAACAACGAACTTAATGCGAGAGGTAAACACGTAAGGGCGCATTTACATGGTGATACAAATCGTATGATCAAATGGTGATCAAACAACGAACTTTATGCGAGAGGTAAACACGTAAGGGCGCATTTACATGGTGATACAAATCGTATGATCAAATGGTGATCAAACAACGAACTTAATGCGAGAGGTAAACACGTTAAGGGCGCATTTACATGGTGATACAAATCGTATGATCAAATGGTGATCAAACAACGAACTTAATGCGAGAGGTAAACACGTAAGGGCGCATTTACATGGTGATACAAATCGTATGATCAAATGGTGATCAAACAACGAACTTAATGCGAGAGGTAAACACGTAAGGGCGCATTTACATGGTGATACAAATCGTATGATCAAATGGTGATCAAACAACGAACTTAATGCGAGAGGTAAACACGTAAGGTCGCATTTACATGGTGATACAAATCGTATGATCAAATGGTGATCAAACAACGAACTTAATGCGAGAGGTAAACACGTAAGGGCGCATTTATATGGTGATACAAATCGTATGATCAAATGGTGATCAAACAACGAATTTAATGCGAGAGGTAAACACGTAAGGGCGCATTTATATGGTGATACAAATCGTATGATCAAATGGTGATCAAACAACGAATTTAATGCGAGAGGTAAACACGTAAGGGCGCATTTATATGGTGATACAAATCGTATGATCAAATGGTGATCAAACAACGAACTTAATGCGAGAGGTAAACACGTAAGGTCGCATTTATATGGTGATACAAATCGTGTGATCGAATGGTGATCAAACGACGAATTTAATCAAGCCCTGCAATGTAATTACGAGTTGTTGCACCACGCAAATGGCCCTTAAGGTTTCGAACGATCGTTAACACAATTCAACTGTTATTTTCTCATACAAAAAGTTACATATCTGACGCGCGTTCAATGCGTTACGTAATCGACCGGTACTATAACCTATGCTCGCCCATGGAACCATCTCCCTGTCAAAATTCGGCAATCTCCAAACAGGCTTGTCTTCAAAAAGTCCTTAAAAAATTTATTTGCTGGCAGAACTAAAAAATAATCTATCAGATTTGTAAGTTTCATCTATATTCATATGTATGTGTATGTATGTATTAATAGGTATATATTGTTATATCATATTATATTGTATTGTATCGTATTCTACTATATTATTATTCATCGCATCCTTAGACATGTTATAGAGTTTTTGTTTTAAATTAAGTTGCACTGCCCACATTTGATCTGCTTTGCCTTAAGGTTGACTGGTAGAGAATGCTTTATAGCATTAAGTCCGCCTTTTGTACTATAAGATATTCTTTTGTGCAATAAAGATTAAATAAATAAATAACTTTTGCGCAGCGCATATGGCGCGGACTAAAATGCCAAAATTATAAACCAAATCAACTCCTTGAAGTCATTGAAAGCGTTATTGGGTCAATCAACTTTTTTTCCATGGTTACGTCCCCTCGGTCACTCTTAAAAACTATGATCATATGGTGGTGGTCGATGGCGGGACATCTTGAGCATGCTATAGCAAAGAATAAATGCTCGATATTAATTTATAAAACTCTCACTGTTGTCTTTTGGCTCTCTGTGGGACAGAATAACAAAAATAAAAAGTTGATTGATCCTATTGATGATTTAACCAGGGATCGGAACCGGGTTTTTGCAAAAACCTCGATATAACCACATATGTCGAATTATTTTATACTTCATATGTAGGACTCAGTTGTGTTTTGAGGTAACGACTGCGTATTATTAGATTACCCAATTAGAAATGAAATAATTAACAAAGAACGAAAAAATAACTTCTTCGTTCCCATACAAAAAATACCGGTTACCGATCCCTGGAGTTAACTGCTATTTCATGTCTTGTTTAAGAGTCCGCAGTAAGCTCGGCCGAATTTCATCTTCCCGTACAAACGTAACTCTCGTTTTAAAACTACGTCTTGGGTTGTAACGAAACTTTGCATATATACAATGACATGAGGTATATCTATGTCTGTAATTACAATAGTTACAATCCAACTCGTAGTTTTAAAATTAGACTACGTTTGTATGGAGAATCGAGCTTACTGCGGACTCTTAATTCATTACTGTATAGTTAAATTGTTTTATAGATGTGTGTTAAGTCGTCATAGTCGATAAAAAAGTGGATTAAAAATGACAACGAACTTATTAAAATCTGTTTTAAAAGAAGAGACGAAAAGATTTAAACCGCCGCCATAAATATCTTAAAGCTGGTTTAAAAGCGCTTCGCGAGCTTTTCCCGGCGTTGACAGCGAAAGCTCTGCCGTGTTATTCTCTAAGGTAATTTCAACGCTGCGGTAAATCGACCAATAATTCATTTTTATTTAAAAAAATACGCACTCTTCGCCGTATTCAAATTAACATTAAAAATTCATTGCATATTTTAGACAAGGCATATATATATTTTTAAGTTTAATAGTATTATGAGTAATTACCTATACTTACTCACAATAGAGGTGTAGACTCCAAAATTATAATTACTTCAAAAGAAATGATGCAAACAAATATGCCTAATGACGAAAATCCCATTCTAATATCACAAAAAATTACGAAGCTACACTGTTTAAATGTTGCTTGTTAGAGAGAGAACACATTCATATGAAGGTGCGTTTTGCGGAAAAGGGACAGATCGGTATGATCTCTTCCTTGTCCAATCTTAAAACTTTGGATACTTATAACTTTATGATTGCGTTGCTTTTTTCTCCATTTGACTACTACTACTACTACATTTTTATTCCTATTTCGAGAAAATGCAACATTATTGATTATTTTATTTCGTGTCTACACCCCTATTGCGAAAAGTTAGCTCAAGTTTGGAGTCAATTGTGGTGCATGTTACGATAAAAAATGGTGCACGCTTTAATAATAGCCCGGTACACCTTGTATTCTTGTCTAGAAGACACTGAATGATTCAAATCTTGCAAGCACCTTGGTGTTATGTCTGGGCTATTCCATTGTTGAACACAGGAAAATCTTGCTTTGATCCTCAGAGCTCAAAACAGAAAGTTTCACGAATGGCTTGAAGTATTCTTGAACCTATATGTGTTCTAGCCCTCACATATTATATTAGACGGGAAAAGTCTCTTAATTGTGAATATGATGTCAGCACGATGAATTAGAAGTAATAGTTTTTATTCGTATATTTTTCCTATTCTGGCGCAATCTGTGAGTTGAGGCAAGTTCTATCAAACTAGAACTATTGGCTCTGTGAGCTGTGGAACTCCCGAGCGTGTTTTGTTTTTAATTTTTAAATTTCGAAAAAATGAGTGGACAAAACCTATATAATTATTGGACGTGCTCACAAAATTTCACGAGAATCGCTTGAGAAATGCAACCTGAGGGGTAACCACGTGACGCTTCGTACGCGCGTTAGGACAGTTTAACTATCATTTTTAACCCCCGACGCAAAGAGAGGGGTGTAATAAGTTTAACGTGTCTGTGTATCTGAGTAGCTGTCTGTGGTATCGTAGCTCCCAAACGGATGGACCGATTTGAATGCGGTTTTTTGTGTCATAGATAATCCCAAGTGTTCTTAGCCACGTTTCATGAAAATCTGTTCAGCCGTTTTTGAGATATTAGACTTTGAAATGAAAATGTCGGGGGTTTTTCAACTTTTCTAAGTTGTAGTTATTCCTTACAAAGAGTGACATTTGATCTACCTGACGCGCTTACAATGCGTTACGTGATCACCCCTCAGAGGCTCTAGTATAAGTTTTACCGAAACAACTTTACGATCGCGTTTGCGTTTTACCCTCACTTTGTATGGGATTTGACAGCTAAACGCGAACGCGGTCGTAACGTTTTGTTTCGGTAAAACTTATACTAGAGCCTCAGGAGAACAGCCGGACGGACGCCGAAACTCCGATCGCTTCGCGCGCTCGTTCAATAAGTGGAAATTGTATGGACTGTTCTGAGAATTTGGTCGAATTGACTCTGAAATAAATTAACAAACATGGTGCGCAACTTACGGAAACTTCATTCCTGCGACAAAGTTGCATATTACCCATTTGATTTAATTACATTCACACCCAAGGAACCTTGTTTCAGCGAGCGTGAGTTCCATTCGATTGCATTTCGATTATGAAACGAGTCGATCAGCCGAAAAACTGTTTCACGAGCGATTTGCCTTTCGATCTGGACACGCTACATCTAACCTACGAAATCCGTCATGCTCCTAGAATTTTCCCGGTTCTAACTTAAAGGAGCCCGGAACCGCCTTGGCACCCAAAGATTTCGCGTAGGTACTAGTTTTACGAAAGCGAGTGTCATCTGATCTTATACCCCAGACGGAAAACTAAACCATGTTGGGGTTAGATCGGTTTTCTCGCGATGTTTTCCTTAATCGAAAATTAACAAATACCTAATTTAAAACAAAAGCCAGTGGTACGAGCTAGAGTTCGTCTCAACCATTCGGCGTAACAGAAACATTTGGTGCATCTTTAAGGTTTTCTCATTGCTTTTGTCCAATTTTCCATGGCTTTTGAGGCGTCTAAAGCAAATACGATAAAATCCGGGTCACCTCACATTTTCCTTTTCCAAGTCAGCTAAATTGGAGCGTTGTTTTTTTTTTAACTTAACAAAAATCCTTAGTGCCAGATGCGGCAAATCTTAGAGTATATCCTCGGTAACGATTCCGATAAAAATGTTCATATAATTTCCATTTTTCCTCCGCGATTCCCGTAACAAAGCCAAGGGCCTTTTACACACTTTGATTGGAACAAGGGCTTTCCGCGGCCCTCGAATCAAAAACACTTATTATCTGTAATAAACCCACGCAAACGCGGTGACCTCTGCAATAAATTTCTCATCAAAAGCCTCGAAGGAGGGTTCTTAAAAAATAACAACACAATTCGTCTCATGAATCCATAATTCAGAGTAAATCGTCGACCGGAAACCGTGTAACCGCCGCTTCCTGACACGAACGGTTGGGCCCAAGATGGCGGGTTCCGTGCGCTCGACACTCAACACACTTTTATTTATAATTATTTCAACATTTTGATTATTATGCAAGAGCGAATCGACCACATAAAAGTTAACGCAGCAAAATGTATGAGGAGATCGTGAGACTCGTCGCCGGGTACACTGATTTCAAAAATATGTTTAGGACGACAGATCGATCATCGTTAAATATGGCGCCGGCAGCTGTCATTCTATAGAAACTTCTCAAACTTCCCATACTTTCAGATAATAACGAACACCGCTTACACGATTACACACGGTTTGGTGCAACCCACCCTTACACTTTAGCACCTTATTATTTAGTATTAAAGCTTTTCTTTGAATTTAAGAAAGAAAGAAAGAAAGAAAGAAAACATTTATTCGTGGACAAAACAATGGGTATACCAAACAAAACACAGTAAAGAAAAAGTAGCAGGGTCCACGAAAAGGCCCCGACTCAGCATGGTGCTAACCTAGGAGGCCAGCGCTGGTCTTCCGTCGGAACCTTTACATGAGTTACCTCCTGGAAGGCAACACAAAACAAATACCTACGCTAAAACGTTTCTAAGAACATATATATAATATTCATGACCATCTTAATATCTTAGAATGGAGTTGGCCGGGCGAAAGTATTTGCAGATGACGCCAGCATAGGATGAACCTGTCCGTCCTACCAAAACTGTCAAATTCTTGTTTTTTTTTTCAGAATTCTCTTGTTTAGAATCAAGCCGTTTAAGCCAAATCCCATAGAAAAAGGCTAGTGACAGGACAGATCTATGATGGCGCCAACTAGTCAAACATTTGACAGTTGCCAACCCCATTGCGCTTCTAACCTCAACAAACACTTCTCACACCACATCAACAAATACTATGTTGTAGAACAAAAGCCGTATGTGATGTCATCAGCAGGTATATGATTTGCTTTGAATATCTTCGTTTGTCCTTAAAATACTACAGTACATCAAGATTCTAGAGTTCTGGATATTCTCAGTGGAATTGTATAACAAACCGCACTTAAACTGCATTCATTAAATTGCTGTAATATTTAATGACTGATGATAACTAATTTAGTCGCTTTCTGATCAATTTAGAATGTCGAGAACAATATACTGCAAATCATGAATACTTAATGAATTCTAAATAGGTTGAGAATATTTTACACATTCTATTCAATATTAGTTAGTCAGATAAACCTTAGAACAAAACACTAGACTCTGTGGTTTCTGTGTTTTCGAACTGGTCCCACCGGATTCCTTTTCTATTTTCAAATTCAGAACACCATTTTCTCCAGCGGTTTCCCGCTTGGCAACGGTTTTAACCAAAAATGGCGGCGGATGGATAGCCGCGGGCGAATATTTCCACGACACCCTGACGCTCTTCCGGATTCCGGGTCGAAAGTATGGGACACGAGCCTTTTCATCGGAAAAGCCACCCGAGGTCTTAAATCTAGGAATAAATTTAATATACGGATAGTCAAGGTACTGCCTTGACTATCCGTATATCAAATATATTCCGAGTCTTCAAGTCTCTAAACTCGAGTTTTCAATAACTTATAGTAGAAATATTAACTTATGATTATAGAAATGTTTATTCCGCACTTTGCCTTCATCTATACTTGAAGTATAGCTTACGTCGTCTGAACGGAAAAACAAAACATTTATCAATTTCGCTATAGTTTCTGATACTTTTTTCCACTTTGTATCTGCTGTGTCGCATCTTTCGTATTTTAAAGACTGTTCATCTTAAACTGTACCATGACTTAACAGAAATAAAAACTATTATTTCAGTTCAGCAGAATAAAATGAGCGTCACTGGAAATTATTTATTCCCGTCATAAAAGTTAACTGCCGCGCTGTCTAGACTGCCATGTCCGTCTGCAGGCATGGTATCGGTTCGATTTGCATTCTTTTGTTTTATTAATGGTTTAAAATCGAGTTAGGGCCGACTAATGCATTTTATTAGGTTAATTTTAATGCTATTTTGAAAGTCATTAGCGTTTACGAAGGCACTTACACGAATTATTTACGAAGAAACTGGTATTATTGTTTAAGATCTAGAGAATAAGAAGATACAAGGGCGACCCAGAATTGATATTGTACGAGTAAGTAGATATTTTAGTTGGAAGCAACTGATTATTAGAGCTCCAAGTAATAATAGGAAAAGCCCGAAAAAAGGAAATTATTTACAAAGGTCCTTACGTTAATAGTCCAGTCAACGAACCGGCAACTGTATGGAAAACAATTAAAATTTTGGAAATAATTTTATAATAGCTTATTTTTAATGTGTAACGGATATATTATCAATTAAATATACGTATCGCGGCAAATCTTGATCTCTATGACAGCTGTCATCTCCGTACAATTTATAACTTTAAAACGTAAAATTGTACTGCGATGACAGCTGTCATAGGGATCAAGATTCGCCGAGATACGTATAGTTACCCAGCGACAGAATCCGACAAAACTTCAGACATCACAAAAATGTTAAATTAGCTAGTTTCTGAAAAGTCAGAAAAAAACTATTAATATATATTTTTGTCTTTATTCTGGTTTATTTACATTTGCTCTATAATATTCAAGATAAATCATACAAAAAAAGACAATGCATGTTACATTTAAATCTACATAATTAATTCCGGGTGGAAAATTTGTCGGATTCTTGAATAAGGCATCTTAGAATAATATTTTAAAATGAAATCAACAAAAAAACGCTATTATAAATTAATGTTTTTCATAACCGTAATTTTCCTGGAGTATAATGTCGTCCTTTACTGGCATTTTAAATTAGCGGGCACGATTTATTTACAAACCTTTATTCTAAACTTAATCTTATTCCGGTATAATCGATCTGAAACTTCTCTGAACGTAGCCTTTCAACTTCAGAGGCTCTAGTATAAGTTTTACCGAAACAAAACGTTACGACCGCGTTTGCGTTTAGCTGTCAAATCGCATACAAATTGAGGGTAAAACGCAAACGCGATCGTAACGTTTTGTTTCGGTAAAACTTATACCTCTTATACCTTAGAGCCTCAGTATTTCGAACAATGGATCATTTTAGGTCATGTTACCGGCGAGTAATCCGGTACAACACTATCCAACCCATTCAATAAGACGTATAATTTATTTATTTATTTATATAAAATAAAATTAACAGTAACAGATAAACCTTACGTGCTAATTTATATCTTGAACATTTCATTTACATTAATACTAATAATTACACATTTCATTGAATATAATAATAATACTGCTACATTGATTAAATAAGCAAATTACATAAAAATACACGTTATTGGAAACATTTTTTTATTACTATTAATCATTTTAATTAAATTAATATTAGAGACCATTGCTCACGTCATTTGGATCTTAAAACTATTGGATGGAGCTGGTGGCTACTACACTTTCCAAAAAGCGACTCGCTGACCTCATAAAAGATAGCTCGGAAGTGAAGAAAATATCCAGCTGGCTGTCGCTGTCTAGGATGTCATTAAGTAGGGTGAGAGCCGTGTACACAATCACAACATACTTATTTCCTTTTAACATTGGCACCCTCTCCAAACCTCTGCCAACTTTATTCAAATACGGCTAAACTGCGCGAGTGGACACTCGTTTTATTTATAACCAGCACCTGGTAGCACTTTTTCTGACACCGCTAGAGTGCTCTAGCTGCCGCTGACACTTTATTATTAACGGTCTCGGGAGCGGAGACTGCCCAAAGTTGCCGTGATATGTGCGCCTGCGATGGACGGTTAGAGGGTAATAATTTCTTGTAAGCGGCGAATGCGGTTGTAACTTGTTTATGTTGGATGGTTTTTGTTTCAGACTTTAATTGTTAACGACAATGTACATGGTAACGAGTGGCGCTTTCGTGGGACCAATACTATCCTTTTACAATTCCGTACATCAGAGGACGTGAAGACATTAGGTATAGGGCTGTTTATTAAGCCCGACGAAAACGTGGAGTGTTTTATGGTGTGCGCGTGCCTATCTGTGCCATCGTAGCTCCGAAACGGATTAACTGATTTGGGTGCGATTGTGATGGTTCTTAGCAAAATTTGTCCTGTCGGGGGGTTGTAAAATATGAAATTTATGTAGTTATAACACAGTATTCATGAATTTGTTTTTTGTTCCAGGTACGTACCTAATTGCAGACATTGCAGTATAATTGAACCCTGAAAGGTATCGTTAGCTAAATTTAAAAACTATATCCGCAGTGGGGACCGGAGATCAGTTACTTTTTTTAGTTATAGAAGAATTTACTTTAAAAACTATTTTTTTAACCTACTCCAATTCAGTACTCCAAGCCACATGAACATTACATTTCCTTTCCACTTTACCACACCAACTGCTTTACGAGAGCAAATGGGCTGATTATTACAGAGGCTCTAGTATAAGTTTTACCGAAACAAAACGTTACGATCGCGTTTGCGTTTACTCTCAATTTGTATGGGCTTTGACAGCTAAACGCAAACGCGGTCGTAACGTTTTGTTTCGGTAAAACTTATACTAGAGCCTCAGAAAAAAAAAACTGTAGGTATGTGGGCCGATAAACTCAGAATCACCTTAGGCACTTCATTAGTTGCTATTTCAACGGATTCGTAATCAGAATATTCTAAAATATGTACATACATTTATATAGTTTTAAATCGGTCAAAAAACGTAACGAAATAAACCGAGCCATGTTCATGCGTTCAATTCTTATAGACGCCAGAAATGATTACCATCTGTGGATTCAGACGGTATAACTGCCTAAATGACCACAGATACATTCAACCCAATATATTATCCTCTACTAATATGCCGTCCAATAAGGTTGTGGTATACCTATTACTCAAGCCAGGTGCGGCTAATCACGTCTAATTCTGAGGGCATGCATATGTATGTCATAAGTCAGTGTATGTCAACTGTATCTGATTACGGCGGTTACAGGAATGCATACATATTTATGGGTGTACGTATCTAAATAGTTTATTAGTAAACGAGGGTATTAATAACGGAATTATAGTTAATACATGCTTGGGTACACATTCGGCCGCTTGGAAATGGTGGTAAAGAAGTCAAGATGGCTGACATTTATTCACAAAAGCTGTTATTGAAAGGATTTATTTAGTATGAATTTATTCTTATTTAATTGAAGGTGTTTTCGTTTTTTTTATAAATATATTTACTCACACTCATACTCATTTATTTGTAATGCAAAAATACATTAAACGTCAAAAAGTTTATGTAAGATTCAATTTAAATTTGTATTTAATACAGTAATAATACAAACAAAGAATTTAACAAACATAAACTAAACTAAAAACGACATAACATATGTTTACAAATATTCTGGTTCAGTGATTTATTTAAACTAATGTTGAAACATGCAACTTTTATGTTGAAACATGATTTGGCTCTAGCTGATTCATTTGTTTATAGGTACCATGTAGATCATAAATTGTATTTATGTTTCCATGTTCAAATCATCATCATCATCATCATGTCAGCCGAAAGACGTCCACTGCTGGACATAGGCCTCCCCCAAAGAGTGCCACAATGACCGGTCCTGCGCCACCTGCATCCAGTGGACTCCCGCGACCTTTACCAGGTCTTCGGTCCACTTTGTGGGGGGCCTACCCACGCTCAAACGTTCAAATATTGGCATCAAATCTAACTTTACGCTATTTCAATTCTGAACCCATCTTAGAGTAGGTACTTGTGATATGTGTGTAGATAAAGTAGTGTATGGAACTGTACATAATGAGGCCTTAATACACTCGTGTGATCCTATTATGAAACGAGTGTCTCACACTCGTGCTTTAAGGCCTCTCATTATGTATCAGTTGCATAAACTACTATTATTCGTCTAGTGAACAATCCGAAAAGTGTAAAGAGCTTTATCTACACTCCTAACCAAATGTATCGTAGTCCAAAATATTTGATCACACTAACTTATAAAAAATTGACTGATGATGGCTTGGTAAAGGTCGCGGGAGTCCGCTGGATGCGGGCGCAGCAGGATCGATCACTTTGGCACTTTTTTATGTGAAGCCAATAAGCGCCTATGTCTTTCGGCTGATATATATATATACAAACAAGCGTACGGGCCGCCTGATGGTAAGCGGAAACCGCAGCCTATAGAAGCATGCACCTCCAAAGGAGTAACATGGGCGTTGCCGACCCTTGATATGTTTGAGGATTCGCCTTGTTGACGCTGAAAGAACAAATTCCCTCGCTCTGAACACAACGCATCCTCGGGAGCTCTGGCGACCTTTCTCACCTCCAGGAACACAACACTACTACGGAGCAAGTAGTAGTGTTATTATTGATGTGCTCTTCTGCAAGGCGGAGGTACTTCCCCAGTTGGGCTGCTCCACATTCGAGCAGGATGACATTTCGCTGTGCCCTACCTCACCACGCTATTATTACAGTAGAGTCGTGTTCGTTTGTAGCCGCATCGATGTAAGTTCACCTTACATATTTAATATCATCCTCATAATGATTTCCCGGTTGTGCCCCAAAGGAGCCCGAGGTCCGCTTTGACACCTAGTCCCAAGATTTGGCGTAGGCACTCGTTTTACGAACGCGACTGCCATCTGAACTTTCAACCCAGAGGGAAAACTAGACGTTATTGGGATTAGACCGATTACGATGTTTCCCTTCACCGAAAAGCTAAAAGTAAATAGCCGGGATTCGAACCCACGACCGCAGCTTGATAGCCGCATGCCTGAACCACTAGGCTATATACCGTAGCTTCTCCTTACCTATTTGATCACAACGCAAAATTCATTGTTTTGCAAACTTAAACTACAACATAACTCTTCTGTAAATAAATCACACTGTTTATTAGGATACTGATAACCGGTTTAACCCATTGTTTACCCCCGTGACCCACATCGGTGATCCCGGGCAAACAAGCCAGCGTAAATATTTGACCCACCGCTGACCCCACACCTTGCGTTCGTGTAGTTCAAGACCGGTTCTGTCCATCGGCGAAGCGATGCGGGAGTTATTGTAATGTATATAGGTGACAATTAAGAAACGTTTAGTAACTATTATTTTTTCATCCTCATTCTTGGGAACAAAACTATATAACAAAACGTCAAAAATGGCTATGGATTCTGGTGTTTGGCGAAACCCAACACAATATTAGGGGGATTGTCATTACGATACGTTCTACAATATAGCGGCAATCCGCCGTATTACATTACAGCTAGCTGTATTACAAAATAGAGGCAATCCGCCGCTTTAAATTACAGCTAGCTGTTTTACAAAACAGGGCCGTTTTGTATCGCGGCGGGTGGACGATTAGCTTGATAATCAAAACATGTTCGGTTCTGGTGCTTCGCCGGATGGTGCCGCCGGTCGCTCGCGCGCTGTAGGTTCGCTGTTTTGCCTAACACTCCGCTCGTTTCGCTCGTCGTCTTACCTAACGGAGGCCTTTGACAATCCAGCGAATTTTCATTCAGCGGTAATCAATCCGCCTGATCGTCAACCCGCCGTATTACAAAACAGCGCTCTTTTGTAAAACAACTAGCTGTAATGTAAAACAGCGGTTTATACATTTTAATTTAGCTGTATTCAATCAACCTCATCATTAACTCGCCGTATTACAAATAAGTGTTGCTTTGTGAAACAACTAGCTGTTACGTAAAATGGCGAATTATACAGTTATGCCTATGACAGTGTATTTGGCAGTGTAACTCTGTAAGGGCACTGCCAAATAAACTGTTAACATGTATATGTCGTTGTTGTACCTATGAAATAAATAAATAAACTGATAAGTACAATAAATATTATTACGTAAGTACACATGGGGAAAAACACTTAAGGTCGGTACGAAATCAAATATTCATTGATCGTTTATTGAAGCTAGGCAAGGCCGCGATGTTGTGGACATTGTCTGAATACGTCACACAATAACTGGATATTTTCGATAAAGATGTATTCAATTTATGAGAATAGCTTTAAAAGTACTTTCTTTCGCATTGAAATACAACTACCTATTGACATTGACATTATTGTAAAATCGTTTCTTACGACTTCTTACTACTAAATACTTACATAGAACTGTATGACACTATAGCGGCGAAAAACTTCAACCCTGAACTACACTACTTTAAGTTACCATGTGCCCTGCAGGTCAATCACGTAACACATTGTACGTACGTTAGGTCGATCTAAATGTCAAATTTTATATGAAGAGTTGACAGTTAAGTTGAGGGGTAACGTTTTGAAAGCGCGTTAGGAGCTTTCAAAACGTTACCCCTCTGATATACCTAAGTAATTGTACATGTTAAAAACGACAGTGCTGACTCATTCGTTTAAGATTTTTTTATTGTAATACTGAGGGGCAATCAGGTAACGGATCGAACGCGCGTCAGGACAGTCCAACTGTAATTTTTCCACATAATAATTGTCATTTAGATCTACCTAACGTACGTACAATGCGTTACGTGATCGACCTGCTTGACGGAATTGTACCCTAATTCGTACTTACAAATAAAGTAAAAAAAGGTGTCAAAGTTTAGGATATTAACCCATTCGCCGCCACTAACTTGAACTCAAGTTCGTCACTATTGTCGTCCACCTGCCAGCGACTTCATACGAAGTCCAAAAACAATAGACTTGCGTGGCGTGGGCCCACTAGATTTTTGCGAATGGGTACTTATTATACGATTGAATTTTACCTGGCGGAAACTTTGTGGAAAAAGTATTTGATTACCTCCTCTATAGCTTTATTTCCGCTAAATAACTATCGGCTATTGTAATTCCCAAATTTATAACACGAAACCAGTTACGGATCGAATTTAACATTCCAAACAAGTTGTGCCTAAGTTACCTGGCATGTCTGTAAGTTGCGGCGCGCCACTCGCCATCGAAGTCTCCGTTGATTTAGGAACACAAATTCGCGCGACGCGACTATTATGCCCAAACTTCAAAGACAGAAGTTTACCCTGTTTACGAGCCTGTACTAACTGGAACTAGGATTCCGAAACCTAACTTTTACATCCGAAGATTAAAAGTTATCGAACAAATTAGCTTGCCAAATGTTTGAATTATCTTTGGGTCTTTGAGATTTACCAAATTCTGAATTCATACTGAACGGAGAATTTATAAGATCTTTCTAAAACAGTTTTTAGTTTTCAATTTCTTTCTAACTTTCCAGGTAACTACTGGAACTCGGCTTTTACTCGTTCGGATGTCGGTGGATCGCGTAACCTGCCATTACGCGCTGCTATTTGCGCGCGGCAGCGAACGAAGGGTCATAAAGACTGAACATTCTCGAGGGTTGCCCTTACTCAAATTCGCACTAAACATCGACTTGGAAATTACGAGCGCCCGTTTTATTTATACGCCTCGTATTATTTTCGGCTGTTATTCTTGTTGCATGTTTAAATGTGTTTTGTCTGTTTAACCGACGTGTAACGATCGCTTGAATAATATCTACAGTAACTTAACTGCAGTTTGCCTCCCAGATAACCGCCTGTTGTATCTCTGTGACTTTTGAAGATGCTGTTTATGAGTTGTAAATCATCGTTACATCAGCACGTTTTACATTCAAATAATATGAGGCACAAAATCGTAACTTACCGGACAAAAGCCGACCTTTCCGAGTACTTCCCCTCGTAAAACTAACCTTCGCACATAACTCGATCATAACTCACACGGGCGTCATTTAGCGGCTATCTTAGTAGCCCCGCAGATCTTTACGATCGCCTTCTGAGCCCGATCGCGATAGGCAGGAGCCAGGATAGGCTGAAGGGGTCTCTTTAATGAGGGATCTGATGCTGAGAAGATTTTCCTGGCGATGCCACTTTGGAGCACGTAAAGCCGTATATACATGTGTGTATATACACGTTTTGATGTGGGGTTTGGAAGGGTACGTAATTTGTGGATTAAGGCAGAGGTGTGTGTTAGTATTCCTAGTACGAATTTATAGGGGAATTCCAATATCTAGATAAAAAGTCATGTTGGACAAGTCAGACATCTAATTATTATTTTTAATTCAGTAACCGCCCTGCACGGCTATCACAAGACGGCGCGCGAGCCACTATACGTCTCTTTCTAAGTTTTCTAATAAGAAAGAGACGGATAGTGCGAGAAAAATCGAGAGAGCTCGCGCGCTTGTGATAGCCGTGCTGTAATAACGCACGCAATCGACAAATATCAAGCTCTCAGCTTCGTGAACACAATTATTACGTATCCCCGCGTAAATCATTGTCTAAAGTTCGGGAAACCTTCCCGATTTATCCCGCACAGATTCCGCATCTGTCCCTATCAGCGATCGCTTAATGAAACTTAAGAGAATACTCCCTGGGTCGGGGAATCCAATATGGCCGGCGGATTTATTCGCCACCCGATACCATCGCGATACCACCGCGCGCGGCGACATACGTAATTTAAGTTCCCGAATAAGGATTTATTCCGGTATCAAAAAGAAATTATAAGAAATCCTGTACCGTGGAATCGTGGTCAGATTCTTTTAACTTAATAGAGGTTTAGATCCAAGATCTCCAGAGAAATATAGCCGCGGGTTGTGCTGATCCTTTAATGTTCTTTCCCTTCGTTCTTTACGAAAAATACATATAGACTGAAATGGTCTAAGAAAGCATGAAAAATATGAGTTGGATTTGGGAGGAATAACCTCACGAGCGGGGTAAATTGCGAAGTAATGCAAACACATTTGGGAGAATATAGAAAAATGTGTCCACCGAACAGGAAAGTAATGTGTGACAAACGTTAATAATCTAGAAAGGCTCGCTATCTCTCACACTCGTTTGGATGTTCAATGCGCTAGATCTGAAAAGTCTCTAACATTATGAATAACAAAATATCAACGTAACAAAATAGGTGCAAAAGCTAGACATTTTTGGGGCGAAAAACGCTTTAATATTAATGAGGTTTCTAAGGGTTTGATAGACACTTCATAAATATGCTAATGTGCATTTCAGAAAATAATAAATATTTCATTTTTCATGTTAGTAAAATAATCGCTTTACGTTGCCACACGCTTCAATCTGGGACAATAAGTAATCGAACACACATATATCATACTAGCGGCTCTGTGAGATGCAGAACTAGCGACGAGTCGTTTTTTACAAGCTTTTATTTAGTTTCACCTATCCCGTTGTCTGTCTGTTTGTCTGTCTGTCTGTAATCAAATCTTGCCAGTTAAATTTGATCCACTTGCCGGTTTCCGATTGAGTTGATGCACGAATATGCAAATCGCGTGATAATGCAATATTATGATGACGTGGAGCTGATCTGATGATGGAGCTGGAAGGTGGCCATAGGAACACCGTAATAAAACCACATAATCCCATCGAGTTTGAGCTCATTAGAATCGTCTCAATGAGTTGATGACGGTATACAGAAAAGTACAGTCGGCAATAAAAAACTTGTACCAATAATGACATTTTTGTCGCAAACTTATTTTCGTTTTGAAATACTGAATTGACAAAATAGTATATATGTATGTATGTATGTAAGCACTTTATTGTACACAATAAAAGGGTTAAAGAATATACATGTCACACATTAGACCAAAGTACAAAGGCGAAATTATCCTTATAAGAGATCTCTTCCAGCTAACCTTTGATATAATTATGGAACCCGCCCATAAAAACTCGCGAGAATGCGGTTGAAAAATGCGACCTGTAAAGAACAACAGCCGGACAGACTTTCGAAAGAATATTTGCTCAAGAAAAACGGAGAACTTCATTCGCTGCGCTCGCTCTTTCAATAACACCTACGTAAGTTTTGATAAGTTGCCTCACAACAATTTATGTGCTTTGTGTCACGGTTGACTGGCAAAAAATACTTTATGGCATTAAGTCCGCCTTTTGTAATAGAGATTAAGAGTCCGCAGTAAGCTCGGCCGAATTTCACCTTCCCATACAAACGTAGTTACGCTCTCATTTTTAAACTACGTGTTGGATTGTAACGAAACTTTGCATATACATTGACATGAGGCATATCTATGTCTGTAATTAGTTTATATGGTTCCAGTTTATAAAACAAACGAAATACAGCTAAAACAAGTTTTGTATGAAAACTTAAATTCGCTGTATTTTTTTACTATGGTATCTGAAGCTACATGAACTAATTACAGACATACCTCATGTCATTGGAGAATCGAGCTTACTGCGGACTCTTACATAAATAAGTGAAGTATTTTTCGAGGGATTTATGATACAATTAGTCTTCCTATCAGAAAAGTCGTATAAGAGTACGGTTCTTTGAAAAATCTTTTGAGTTTACTTGTTAGTGTACCGTTTCTTGGAGCTACGGTAGCCTAGTGGTCCATGCATGCGGAAGTCAAGCGGCGATCGTGGGCTCGAATCCCGGCTCGTACCAATGAGTTTTCGGAACTTATGTCACACATGAGGACCCCGATCTAATCCCAATAAGGTCTAGTTTTCCCTCTGGGTTGGAAGGTCAGATGACAGTGGCTTTCGTAAAACTAGTCCTATGCCAAATCTTGAGATTAGGTGTCAATGCGGAACCCGGGCTCGCTTAGGGCACAACCGGGAGTAACGCTAGACGGATGATGAGTCGACCTTTTCTTGTGCTAGTCGTGCTAGATTGAGCAATATAAACATTTACAGACATATTAAGTTATTATTAACACACTCGTTAATATAATATACGTTGGTCCGCAATCTGGCTCACCATCCGTCTCGGCTGCTGACGTTGATATATGGCCGTTGCCTAATGAAACAGCATATGAAGCCTCATTGGTGACAGGACTACTTTACCGGATTATGGGACCCTGGTAAAAATCACCTATGCTCTTGCACAGGCGAGACAGACGAAATACTGCTAGTGCAAGGGATCCACCAGCTAGCACAAATAACTTACTGCAACGGCGCGTCTAATATCAACACTAAACGACTTCTGTCTCATTCGCACTATATCAAGACGCAGCTGAGAAACCTGAATGTTGACTTATAATAATCTATGTGCACTAAAGTTCGCCAAACGATTAAATAAATAGATAGTTAAATTAATTAGAAAGAGAAGGGTAGAGTTTTCTCGTCTCACGTCGTGTCACGGCGTCAGTTGTGATGTAGCAGAATGCGAGGTTGCGAGGTGATGAGCTAGGGATTGACCAACAGGAAGCGATGCGCAACCGCGGCAAGCCACGCTATTGGTGGATTTTTTCCTTGCTTACCGCCTTGCAACCTCACACAACTCTGGTGGATCACCCTTAGGGCTAATCGCACCAACTTGCGATTACAGACCGATCAACGTTAAATAAGGCACCGACAGCTGGCATCCCATAGAAACTTGTAAAACTTTCCATACAATCAGATTTTAACGAACACCGTTTACGATTGCATACGGTTTGGTGCAACCCACCCTAATAGTACTAGATATGTTAATGTTTTTAAACCCTGCGTTTATCACGTGTTCAAAGTTTCTCAGTTGGCCGGTTATATCGACCCTTTCCACTGAAGCCTAGAAGCTATTATAAAATTCGTTGAATTTTAGTTCAAAAAACCGTATCTTGACTATGGAAAAACAACTAAAAACATTTTTTTTATTCATACAAAAGGTCGCCCATGTCACACGGAGCATAATATTGAACTGATTGATACCGCATTCATCAAAATCGGTTCAGTATCTTGAACGGTACGGTGGAACACACAAAAAAACCAACATTGGCTGCCAAAATCAAATCCTTTTCTTTCGGCTTTGCTGTAGTCACAAAAATGGCCAACGAGTCACATTTTGAGTCATGTCTACGGCATACGTAGCGCGTAGCAGAATTCCTTGCCCTCGACAATTTTTTAATTAAAAAATAAATAATAATATATAGACTTGGAAATGGTCATACGAGTACTATCCTTTTCCCAGCCTCCTCAGCCTCGGTCGGTTAAAAATAAACCTAACAGACACACGACGAACAGTCGACCGAGAAGACCGCAATAAAATGGCGGAGGTTGCTTCCGAATGTCGACGTCTACAGTCGCGACTTTAACTTCAAAACCGAATTCAGAATTCCGTTGCACGTCACATTTTTTCATCTTTAAATGCTTCACGTTGAGAGAAGTCGTAATACCGCAAAAAGAAGCTACAATCACCCAAGTTGCCTTTGTTTATCTTCGAATTAGTTTTGTAAGTACGAGAAGTTTCAGGAAACCGTCAGGCAACTAACCAAGACTTTAATACATCTGGAAGATTAATGACGCGGTTGAACTTCGGACATAAAACTAAGACAAGTACCATCCGCAATTTTACATAAACGCTCTCTCTGCCATTAAATTTCCAATCCCGACTGAAGAACGAATTCGGTCGCTGTCGCCGCATCATAAATCTAAACTTTACAATCTCAGAACTAAAGTAAACGACTCGGGAAATCCGACTCGCAATTAAATAGAGAAATCGTCTTAAGTAAAGTGCATTTTTCAGTGGTACGGTTGTTTGAGGCTGACGCGGCTCCATCGCTCATGCGTGACTTAGCCCGCAGTTTCGCGAACACAAGCCAATATTAACCCGCTGCCAGCCTATGAGCTCCTGGTACTTTTAACGAGTTTCTTTGGTTTCCCAAGCGCGCGTCTTGAAAATTATTTATGAAAACAAATGGCTACGGCTGATTTATGAAAAGTAATTGTTAAGAAATTAAGGTTTAGCCTCAAATTCTTATTTTATCTTAACGAGAAAGGCTTGTACAAAGGCCTAATTTTAATATTTATAACCGAAGGTGAACTTAATTCTAGCGCTTACGCTTTTTAGATAATAGATATGCTTACTAATTATAAATATTTTTCAAAGATATTGAAAACGTTAATGAAGTTTCTTAATGTAATTATGTGATCTATAAAATTAATTGTATGAATCGATAGAACCTTCATATTCTGCTCTTGAAAGGTCTCCCGTACAAGAACTATGATGAATGATTCCGAGAAACGGCGACATCGGATAAACATTAAACGCTAGGCTTCGTTCGGGAATACCGTATACCGAGCGCTACTTAACCGGCACGACTGAAAGGCAATTTTCTATCCTATTTCTGTCGGAAGTTGGAATTATCTGCGATCAATCGGACAAAAGAGTCGAATGAACAAACTTATTTCTCGAAAGGCCGACAATTTATCACTGGCATCATTTGTTTCGGCAGACGTCAGCTAGTATTGTTTACGGTGCGCGAAGAATGCTCAGATAGATTTGATTAAAGTCTGGAGACAAAAGAAAAGTGCGTCTGTTAGGTTCTCAGGGCGGGCTAGAGGTGGGGTGGGAGGGGGTAATGGCTGTCGAGAGGCAGGGGTCGTGAGTGACACTTCAAGTTGTAATCATCCTTGCTCCCGAGCCTTTCACTCGTGAGTCCGTATTTTTGTGGGCCTCATTAAAACTAGCGACTCCCCACCGCGCCCGGTAGTGATGGCATCAGCGGGGAATGAATTGCGGATTCGCATGCCATGTTCTGCAACTCGGATCTCTATCATTCTATAGAAATAATTATGCCGTCTGTACCGTCTATTTGTATTATTCCATTCATTTCCTCCTTAGAATGAGCAATTTGTTTTCTTCAACATACGTTTGTTTCGATGTTAATTAAATGCGGCTGTTTCTAAATGTAACAATTTATTACGGTTAATGAAAAAGCCTTATCAAATGAAATGAATTGGCGTAAAATATTACTTTCACTAATTGTATTGGGCAATTAAATGAAGTGACACTTTAGTAAACTTAATTTGGGTAAATAATTTCAGGGTGGGTCTTAAAGAGCGCCAGCGGGCTGATCTAACACTTTCAGTCCATTATGATAATAAATGCTCGCATGATTAAAATATTCTCGTTTAAACTGACAGTAAATACATAGTAGAAACTTTATAATCTATGTAATCATCAAACGTGCTCACAAAATTTCACGAGAATCGGTTAAAAAATGCGACCAGAGGGGTGATCACGTAAGTTTTCGAACGCACGTTAAAACAACGCAACTGTATTTTTCCCATAGGTACAAAAAGTGACATTTAAATCTACCTGATGCGTGTACAAAGCGTTACGTGATGGACCTGCGGAAGGGTAATCACGTAACGTTTCGAACGCGCGTTAGGACAGTTCAACTTTCATTATTCCATATAAAAATTTACATTTGGATCTACAAAACGTACGTACAATGCCTTACGTGGTCGACCTTTTGGTCTACGAGCGAGTGTATAAAACCACCCACTTCGTTATTAAAGGGATAGATAGATAAATCATTTATTTGGCATTTTGCAACAAAATAAAAATAAATACAATACAGAAGAAAAAGGAACAGAAAAAAAAACAACAACAATAAAAGAAAAAGTAAAACAATTGTGGTACGGAAATAGAATTATAAATAAAATTTAAGGCATACTTGTGCGTTGCAATAATGCCAAAAAGGTACTGGCTCAGTTTTGCTTTGCTCGTGTGAGCTAGCACTGATATTCTGCCAGTACCTCGGGTCACGATGCAGGTGAAATATTACAAGAAAAATAATAATAAATAAATAAAGCTTGCAAATAATATCGAATAAATAAAATAGATCTGTGTGATAGGTGAGTAATAAAAATGACAAAATATAAGGTATAACTATGTGTCGACAAGGAGTGTATATATTATGAAAAAACGTGTGGTGAGATGTGTGATGTCCCATAGAAGCACGCCTATATTACAAAATCTGCAACCAAATAGCCATGAGGAATTCCTGCCACTTGCTTGTCCAAGAGAAGTCTTTTAAATTTTAATTTAAAAGATTTCTTGGATGGTAATTGTCGAAGTGGCGGAGGAATGTTATTCCAGCAATTGGTTGCAAGATAACGAAAACTGCCAGTAAAGGCAACCGTCCTGTAGGGGTGTACTTCTAAGATACATCACCGTGTTGACCTAGTGCCATAATGTGAGTGAAAAGACGATGATAAAATCATCCTCTCCGACCAGATATCCAGATATTCGAACAGCTGGACAGCTGTCAACGTTGCATTGCACCGGACTGACTGTAACCGATGCAGGCGTGCAGCCCCCCTATTCTGTAACTTGTTTTAAGACCACCTCAACGCTCACCCACAAATATATCTTGACACCGTAATGCGTAGTAACTAAGCGTAGGTAGAGGTCTAGTTTCGTGACGTGTGACCGGCGCGGTGAGCCGCTTTAGCGCGTAGCGAATAACAGCCCTGTTGACATTGTACGTAGTCACGACCCTCAGCAGTGAAAACGGTGAAAAGAAGAGAGATTCTGATCCTAGGTATTTGCTTAAAATGGCTTTCTTTTACACACAATATGAAGGACATTCGTTGACTAGGATCCAACCCGTGTCATAATGGTCAGCACTCGTTCCCTTACCCGGCCCTTGAGTGTCTTTTGAGCAGTTCGTGTCAATTGCTCAAGAACTCTTATTGTCAAAAGTTAAGGAAACTATTCAAGAGTACTCATACTTTCAAATTATGCTCGGCACGAAGATTGAATTGAACTTCATAATATGCCTATGCCTTACTTTATTTAGTTAACACTGTAGGTAAAATACGTATAATATATACTGCAAAACAAAATAAGGGCCACTTACATTTTTCTTTTTTATTGCTAATTATTGGACATAAACTAATTGATGTGGCTAAATAATGATTTCCAGCATCCTTCAGAATACAACCTCTTTCATGCTGCTGTTTAAGTCTAATAGCTGAAAAAAATATATAAGTTTTACTGTTTAATATAATTTAAAGTCACAATCACCATATTTTGTGGCCCCTATTTTCTTTTTCGTAGTATATACTAGTACATAATTAATTAATATGTCCAGGTTGTAGATGATTCACGATAACATTACGGTTATTACGAGTGTAATAGTTATAATGTCAAAAGTCAGGTAGAAGACACTTTTTGATCAATATTAACAGCTTTTCATAGTATGGCTAGAATACTGCAACAGTTTAATATAAATACGTCAAATTTAAATAAAATTGACTCTGTATTTTATTTTAAGTGAGACTAACTACCTAAAATATCATAGATCAAATTAACCACAGCCTAAGCTAACGCATCTTTATTGAAAAAGTATCATAATAATGCACAGTCACATAACAAGTGCCTATATACCTTTAGGTACTAAAACGTCCGACTTTTCAACTTCCTGCACCGTAAAACTTAGGCGCATAATAAATCGCCAGTGTATTATTGTTAGCACTGAATTATTTATGAATTCGAAGCGTTTCATTACCGACCATTACGTACGAAATTAAATAATACGCGATATTAATATGCCGTATTTATATGGAGTCAATTAGGCGAGCCATATTGTTGGTTTTAAACTGCCGTTAAATATTGAGTTTGATAATGGTGTATTCTGTGTATAATAAATTATCTCGATTTCAACAATTTTACGGTGTTCAACCAAAAACAAATTCAGAAATGAAATTTGTTTTTAATCAATATTGGCCAACACAAAATTATTAAATTACATTTTCGAATTGGTAGCAAAATTGTAGTGTTTCTTGCCTTGTCAGCTCGGGTAACGCTTTTAAATTATACCTGTGTTTAGGAAAACGAAATCTCCTCTTCTTGAAGACTTGCAAGACTTCAGCTTCTTAAGCTATTCCGAATATTAAGTAAACTTGAACGTAGAGATGTGTAATCATGAAGGTATAAAGTTATATTTGATATTTCTTAACTAGTTAGGTATTTCATTCGCTGTTTGTCTTGCACCCTAACATAGTGCGTAGGTATGATAGCTGCATACAATTTCGGTACTTAACACAGTTAATTTAATAATTGTACTGTACCAAACTGTAAATAACGCTAAATATGGAGTTTAAGTCTTAAAATATAGGTTAAAATTTGAAACAACGCCAGTCACATACACTATATTGAATTTCACACATTTTTTTTGCCTAAACGGCACTTATTCGCTTTTTATATCTTTGAGGTCACTCGCAACGAAGTCCCTTTTAATAAAAATAATTATATTATTAACATCACATACACATGCAATCTTCAATGCTTCAAGGCCCACATACAACACAGTTCAAAAACAGGCCAAGTCGACAACAACAGAAACGGAATAGCGTTCCGTATAAATGAACCTCTCAGAAAATATCGAATACAAACCTTACATTTCACAATTCAAAGAGAACTGCACCGGCGATGTAGGTAACACTCGCATCGCATGTATTCCTTCATGGCAAACACTGATTTAAAGCGAGAATCGAACGCAGCGTTTCGCGACAAAGGACGCGAGGTAACGACTTCCTCGATATTCGACCGTCGATAGCTGGCGATCGAAAGTGTTCGACATTCAAAAAGTGCTCGAGTTTGAAGTTATCATTTATTCGCAGACACAGGTAGGGAACGCGATAATGAACTGAGATAGTAGAGAATAAAATGTACTAGAGTAACGCTGAAATTGTTGTACGGTTTTTGGGTGTAGCTAGTCCATAGACTACTGGTGTGAAACGTTTGGCAGTATGCCCTGAACAGTGTGATCTTAACATCAAGTGTGCAACCAGCAAATCTACGAGCCGAGCGAGTATTAACCCTTTCCCTGCCACAAATGCGGGGGCCACCCCCACGCCACGCAAGTCTTAAGTCTATTGTTTTTGGACTTCGTATGAAGTCGGTGGCAGTTGGGGGACAACGGTGACAATTTTGAGTTCAAGACAGTGGCAGCGAGTGGGTTAAGGAGAAAAAATCGGGGATGTTATTTGGAATTCAAGCAAACGAAGTCGCGGTCATACGCTTATATTAGATACTCACAATGACAATCATCGATTGATCCACATTGACGTACTTAATCAAATACTTACACAAACCACTAGATTTATATCGACTTGCTACCGTGAATCATACGCGCATTTTCCGTGAAAAATTACCCCCGTGAATGGCCGTAGCCCAGTTTCAGTCGGAAGTCACGGCACGACCTGGCGATTTCGCGCAATTTGCTAACAACTTGGCCCGTTCACTACCCACTGGCTAATAAACAACTTGGCCGGTGCTCTGCCAGGCGGAGACCGAACACTAAACACGACAATGCTGAGAAGAGCCTTCAGTTGGATTTTTACTACTATCTCTATTCTCTCTCTCTATTTTCTACTATCTGTTTTATTGTTGTAAGTACTTTTTAACCTACGAGTATCCTTGGGTGATTGATTGATTCAATTGATTGCCTCTGAATACTCTTAATATTGTTTGTCAAACATCTAAATTAGGACACAACATACGGGGAAGAGCCCTGCTTATCCTAAAGCTCATCTTATACCTGTTTAGGAAGTAGAGTCTCTAATTGCTAAGACAAAGTTTGTAAAGATTATTTATTTATTGTATCAATGGGGAATTGAGTTCAATTATGCATGAGGACGTTCAAACATTATCTGAGTTTTTATTTATCGTTACAGTTATCGTTCCAGTTTCAAACTATGCATTATTTTAAAAAACTTTACGTTGTCCCATTTTATTGAATTAGATCAGCCATTATATTGCACTGTGCAATAGAGCCACATCTCAAATGTATTTTATTCTTGAGATGTGGCTGTATTGCAGTCACTAGGCGTTATCATAACATGGTTCATTACAATACTGAAGTTTAAAACACAGTTACCGCTTCAAGTGCGCCTATAAAATTTGAAGAATTCCCTCGATTTCTCCAGGATTCCATCATCGGATCCTGACCTGATGACCATCCATGGGTCCATCTGGGAAGGATACCCTTTCAAACAAAAAAAACCAACACGGTAGGACGTCTTCGAGTAATCGGAGAGCATAGGTACATACAAAAAAGCTACCGACGAATTGATTCCTCCTTTTTAAATCGACTTTTTAATTTATAATCGTGGTAAAACATCAAGCATTTATTATACGTAACCTAATAAATGTCTGCCAGTGCCAGTTCAACATTACAAAGGGCAGAATTACCTTTGATTTAACTCCCGTATCATTATTTTATTATGATTAGAACCACTTACCCGACTAATGAACCACACCGTATTAGGACCAGTAGGCGAGCCGCCAATTTGCAGTAAATAAGAATATTGGCGGCGGCGTTAGCTTCCCTCGTAAATGAAGTAATGAGACTCCGTGCCTCGTACTGTGTGCTTTTATTTGATAAAATATCTCCTCGGATTTTAAAGCCATCTGAAGGAGTGATGATATGGACTTCTATTAAAGGTATTTTTCATATTAAACTTGCTTATAAATAAATAAAATAAATAATGATAAATATTAAGGGACAATCTTATACAAATCGACCTAGTCCCATTGTAAGCTCAATAAATTGTGTTATGGGTACTAGACGACGACATATTTAATAGAAAGTAATACTTAAATACATAGAAAACATCCAAGACTCAGAAACAAATATTCATGCTCATCACACAAATACTTGCCCTTACCAGGATTCGAACCCAGGACCTTCAGCTTCGTAGGCAGCGTCACTACCCACTAGGCTAACCGGTCGTCAAAATAGTAATTATAATAATTTTATATACCTGAGTTGATAATAAAAAATATAGTGGAACTTTGGGTAATTTCTGCTCAATCACGAAAAAACGACTTAACAGATTTGCATAAAATTAGGATCACACGTATAACCGTTAAAATAAAGGATACGTTTTATTTCTAAATGATAAATATAGCGACTTGGTAAAACATTTCATCTTTCAAGCTAATTCGTTTAATTAATAGTTTTTGCGTCTAGTTTAGGTTTTTACTGTTTATCGTTTCTGTGTATATTGAATAAAAGTGATGTCAGTTCAGTATAGAATATTGAAAATATCGTGTAGGTAATGTAAAGAATAAGCAAATTGAAAAACATGGTTCAACGCTAGCAAATCTAATACGTAAAAAACCGGCCAAGTGCGAGTCCGTTATCCGTTGAATGAAAGGTAAATTGCGGTTTACGATTTATGACGTATTAAAAAAACTACTTACTAGATCTTGTTCAAACCAATTTTCCGTGGAAGTTTGCATAGTAATGTACATCATATATTTTTTTTAGTTTTATCATTCTCTTATTTTAGGAGTTACAGGGGGGGGGGAGGGGACACATATTACCACTTTGGAAGTGTCTCTCGCGCAAACTATTCAGTTTAGAAAGAAATGATATAAGAAACTTCAATATAATTTTTGAAGACCTATAGATACCCCACACATATGGGTTTGATGAAAAAAAATTGAGTTTCAGTTCTTATTATGGGGAACCCCAGAAATTTATTGTTTTTTTTCTATTATTGTGTGAAAATCTTAATGCAGTTCACAGAATACATCTACTTACCAAGTTTGAACAGAATAGTTCTTATAGTTTCGGAAAAAAAGTGGCTGTGACATACGGACGGACAGACAGACAGACATGACGAATCCATAAGGGTTCCGTTTTTTGCCATTTGGCTACGGTACCCTAAAAACGAGTACAATAAAAAATACAGGCTCCACTATACCTGACTGTTTAAAACAGCCACCACAAATGCTACAACATATAATTGTTTCAACGCTACATTACAGAGTTTTTACAGCCAGGCCTGCCCGCGACAGGCACGTGAAAGGAAGAAATACAATTTCCGAGCGAACGTATAAAGTTAATTTACGCTTTAAATAGGGGAGTAGACACTAAATAAAATAATCAATAATAATACTATTTTCTTGAAGAAAAATTAAGAACGTGGTCAAATGGAGACAAAATCAGCGTCAGAGGTTGAATAATCACAAAGTACCCCCTCATACTTTGTGGTCCCTTTTCCACAAAACGGTCGCGGATCGTGACGCATTTTCTCTCTCTAACAATCGACATTAACACGGTTGTAGCTTCGTAATTTTTTGAGATATTTCAATGGAATTTTTTTAGGCATATTTTTGCCTTCTTTCTTTTTAAGTTATAATAAATTTTGAGTCTACTCCCCTATTCCGATTATTTAGATTCCCGCACTAAATAGAAGGCGTTGTGACCGAGACGTCACAAAGGACACGTCCGAGATGGTTCTAATTACGTCACGGACCGTTATGCAAATCGGGCGGGGTTGCTTTGTCTCTAATAAACACACGCGGGCTGCGGTCGGACGGCAAATTGCTCCGTCTATTCGCCCCTTAATAAAACCACTTGGTAGATGAATGGACGAACGGGTTGGAATTGGCCGGTTTTTGCTTTTGGGTACGGGTCGAGGGACGCTTGACTTTCAAATTTTTGTGACTATGTTCAGGGTCATTGGAGAGATCGTTAAGCAGCCCTTAAGAGTCCGCAGTAAGCTCGGCGGAATTTCACCTTCCGATAAAAACGTAGGAAACTACGTTTTTACAGACATAGAAAATGAGAGCGTAAGCTCTCATTTTAAAACTCCGTGTTGGATTGTAACGAAACTTTGCATATACAATGACATGAGGTATATCTATGTCTGTAATTCGTTTATATGATTCCAGTTTATAAAACAAACGAAATACAGCAAAAACAAGTTTTGTATGAAAAACTTAAATTCGCTGTATTTTCTTTACTATGGTATCTGAAGCTACATAAACTAAGTACAGAGATAGATATACCTGATGGCATTGTATATGCAAAGTTTCGTTACAATTCAACACCTAGTTTTAAAATGAGAGCGTAACTACGTTTGTATGGAGAATCGAGCTCACTGCGGACTCTTAAGCCAGTATCAACATGGTCTGCACTTTTGTGAAATCGTGACATTACATATGGCCCTTGCCAGCAAGCATGGCAAAATGCTAAAGCTTGCGAAAATTATTCGTTTAATGTGGACATGGCGCCTAATGGTAAATTTTATGACAGCTTTATCACAATTTTTGCTATACTTCCATCATCATCATCCTCCTAGCGTTATCCCGGTTGTGCCTTAAAGGAGCAGCTCGGGGTTCGCTTTGACACCTAATGAAAGGCTGTAATTGTTAAGTAATTCTTAACAGTTAGGCAAAAGGCCCTTATATTTCGAGCCTTCCATCCCAATGCTCTGAGCTCTGACGAGTAATGAACAACGCATCCAAGAAGTCAATCTGGTTTAAGTACATATCGCATCTCAAATTGATTTCAATGTGTAGCGACACGTCTTGACACGATAACACCGCGCGCGTAAATGTACTTAAACCTAAAAACTGTATTTTTTGTCTTGCTCGCTCGCTAATGCTAGCTTGGTATGCTGTACTCTTCGCCCCCGCACGGACTCATGCGAAAATCGATTTAAAAACAGTTGTTCAACAAAACGGTTTTATATGAGCGGCGTTTGCTTATCTTCCTGAAAGAACTGTCAAATACATACATAGTTTAGAAGCAGTAGCGAAATTGATGTTGAAAACATCCTTAAAATTTAATAATATTAAAAACATCTTTAAATTCAAGCATTAGGTACTATTTTTTTTCGCCTGCGCCTTAAAGCGGAACACATTGATTGTAAGGGCAGATAAGGATGATTTTGGTTTGCTGGGATTTTGGAATTAAATAAACGTGTGCTCTGTATGCTCCTTTATTCTTAACTAACTTTCAAATAGCTGTGGACTGTATATCTAGGTATGCACTTGCATGCATCGCAACTATGCGTAAATATCTATACTAATTTGGACATTCCGCCCACCAAGAACATAGTTCTTAAATTACACTGCAAAATATAGAAAACACTAGTAATATAAACATAACAATATACTTAACTAAGCACGAAGTAAGATATGAAAAACATCAATTATTTTTAGCAATAACACAAAGTTTACTAACTGGACGCTTGAACAATCCTGATTTACATTTAACAGTAACAACTCTAGTTATATTATCAGGTCCAGTATGTTTTTCTACAATTTTGCCTAAAATCCATTTAGCAGGAGGAATGTTGTCCTCTTTCAAAATAACAACGTTATCAATTTCGACCAATACCTCTGATTAAGATTTACTAAATATTCTTTGTACCACCGTTTCCAAAAATCTGTTACAATTTTTTGCGTTAAGCGTCATCTGTCTAAGCCAATAACATTAGTGTCACATTCATCTGCTATATTTAACAACGGCTCGCCCACCAGAAAGTGGCCTGGTGTTAAGGGGAGAGGGTCGTTTGGATCATCGCTAAGTAAAGTTAAAGGCCGCGAATTCAAACACGCTTCCACTTGCGCCAGGACTGTCGCCATCTCCTCGTAAGTAAGAGTACTATTCCCTACAACCTTACGTAAATGTCCTTTTGTACTACGGACTCCTGCTTCCCACAGACCGCCGAAATTGGGAGCGTGGGGAGGGATAAAGTGCCATGTTGTACGTTCTAACGTAAGCATGGCTGCGATTTCATCCGGTAGTGATGATTTGGCACGATTAAACATTTCTCTCATCTCTCTATCAGCACCAACGAAGTTTGTGCCATTGTCACTAAATAAATCTTGACAATGACCTCTCCGTGCTGTAAAACGCCTGAAAGCTGCAATGAAACCCTTGGCAGTTAAATCTGTAACAGCTTCGAGGTGTATTGCCCGGGTGACCATACACACAAACAGACATATATAACATTTATAAGATTTAGCTCCTCTGCCAGGTGAAAATCTTATATTTACAGGACCACAGAAATCTACACCTGTAGATTTAAATGGCTTACTTGGTTTAAGTCTCGCTTCAGGAAGAAGTCCCATTAAAGGCGTAGACTTCTTTTTCGAATATCTCAAACACGTTACACATTCTCTATAGATTTTCTTAGTGCGATCTTTAGCTTGCAGTATCCAATACTTTGTTCTCAAAAAGTTCAACATTAATTGAGGACCGCCATGCAAAGTATGATGATGAGCATCAAGAATTAAAAGCTTGGTAAAATTATGTTTACCAGGCATAATCACCGGATGTCTCGTGTCATAATTCGCGTCCGAGTGTGCAATTCGTCCACTCACTCTTAATGTCCCTTTTTCGTCCAAAAAAGGACACAGAGTGCGAAGATTACTCTTTTTTGCTACCAATCCTCGACTCTTTAACTGTTTTATCTCAGTAGCAAACTCGGTCTCTTGAATTTTGTTAATGCATGTAGTTAAAGTATTATTCATTTCTTCTAAAGTTACAAATTTTGGCATGGTTACTCTCTCACTTTTTTGCAATTTTAAGTTTAACACTCTTCTACAATATGAAATTACCTTTAACAATCTCGATAATGAAGAAAATCTCGACCAAATGGAGGGTTCTTCGTCAATTATAGATGAAACAGTTAAAGATGCGAGTCTTTCCTCCTCATGTGTATCCTCCACGTTTGTGAGGGTCATCTCTAATTCAGGCTCTGTCAGCCACTGAGGGCCATTCCACCACAATGGATGATGGAGTAATAGTTGTACTGATAATCCGCGAGACGCACAGTCCGCAGGATTAGAGTCTGTAGGTACATGACTCCATTGCTCAACATCTAAAATGTTTAGTATCGTGGACACTCGGTTACTTACAAAAGTAGTCCAACGAGCTGAGCCTCCTCTAAGCCAAGCCAGTACAATGGTGGAGTCAGTCCAGCCATATAACTTCTCTTTAGGTATCTCCATCACTTGTGCTACTTCGGATATAAGTTTAGCTCCTAAGGCGGCGCCACATAACTCTAACCTTGGAATTGATAGTTCCTTTTCTGCAGGGGTAACCTTAGTTTTCGCTGTCACCAAATGAACATTAACATTATTTAGCTCGTCTGTTACTCGAACGTAGACCGCGGCTGCAAAGGCTGATCTTGAAGCGTCTGAAAAGACATGTAGCTCGATACTCGATCTCGGTGTTGCATTTAACCATCTCGGTAACTCTAGATGCTTTAGATCAGCTAGCTCCTCTCTAAAGGTCAACCATTCACATAATAACTCCTCCTTCAAAGAGTCGTCCCACTCAAGACCAGACTTCCATAATTTCTGGATAAAGATTTTGGCCACGACTACAACTGGAGCGATCCAACCTAATGGATCATACAGTCTCGCCACATCAGAAAGTACTCGTCTCTTTGTGATTGGCTCTTTAGGATCAGTGAGGTTTATCGTATACTCAAATTTATCAGTCTCTCTGTTCCAACTCACACCAAGAACCTTAATAGCCTTATTCAATTTTAAATGTACTAACTGATGATCAATGTCATTGTTTCCTGCAATCCTCTGAAGTAGAGTTTTAGAATTACAGTTCCATTTTTGAAGTTCAAATCCACCAGATCTCATCAGCTCGTTCATTTCTTCGAATATTTTTAATGCCTCAATTTCAGTTTCAGCTCCAGTAATTAAGTCATCCATATAGAAATCTTGTTTTGTTATTTTCGCAGCTATAGGATACTTTGCTTCTTCCAACTCTGCAAGTCTTTGTAACGACTTAACTGCCAAATACGGAGCACATGCTGTACCAAACGTCAGTCTCAATAGCTTATAATGTTGTACAGGCTCCGATCCATCTGACTTAAATCGCCACACGATTCTCTGAAACTCTGTATCATCATCAGCCACACGAACCATACGATACATTTTAACGATGTCCGCAACAAGACACACCTTATGTCTTCTCCATCTCATTAAAATGTGTCTCAAATCTTGTTGTAACTTTGGACCAACAAGGAGGTCATCATTCAAGGACACGTTATTGTCTCCTTTGCTGGAAGCATTAAAAACAATTCTGACCTTCGTCGTCTCTTTGTCTTCGCGCACTACCGCATGAAAAGGAAGGTAAACTGCTTTCTTATTCTCTAACTCATTTGGCGTTACTGGTCTCATGTGATTCAAGCTCAAGTACTCTGTCATAACCTTGTTATATTCTTCTCTAAGTTTCGGCTCTCTCAGTAACTTTCTCTCTAATACCTCTAATCTCCTCCTAGCAATTTCCTTAGAATGTCCATACTGACATTTAGGGTCCTCTGTTGTGAAAGGTAGTCTTACTACTAGTCTTCCATGCTCATCTCTCACGGTAGTGGCGTCAAAGAAATCCTCACATTGCTTTTCACTTTCAGTCATCTCCTTTTGAATCAAATTAGGCTCATTCTCCATCTCCCAAAACTTTCTCAATAAATCATCTTCCTGAATATTCACATGCATACTGGTCAACTTAGCCTTTACCTCAGTCTCAGATTCTCTCATAGCTCGTCCGGACAAAATCCATCCAAAGATAGTATTCTGCGCCATTAAGCTTCCTTCCGACTGCTTGATCATCCCCTCTAATAGTATTTCGCCATACACGTCAGCACCTAAAAGGATATCAATTTTACCTGGTGTTGTATATGTTGGATCCGCTAAAGGTAAGTTTCCAATATCTGACCACTCAGGAATGCTAAGCTGGGTAGCTGGAAGCAAAGATGTTAAAGAATGTAGCACGTAAGCACATACATGAACAGAACTCGCAGGATTATGGCGTGATTCTATGCGCAGTGAAACCGTGTGTTTGGTCCTCATACGACCGTCTCCTAACCCTGACACAAACCCACTTGCTGGTTTGCGTGTAAGTCCAAGTAATTGTACAGTAGCCTCAGTAATAAAAGAAGCCATGCTACCCTGATCAAGTAAAGCTCTAATAGTTTGTTTACAACCAGTGGAATTAAATACCTTAACTCTAGCCGTCGCAAGAAGTACACTGTTAGGTTGAAGCGTACCTCTCGAAAATGCAGCTGTAATATGTGTGTCACCTCGTGATGTGCTCGGTCTCTCGTGTAGGGGTGCACTCGGTGACGACGACAACAACTCACTCGTAGCTCGCACCTCCTGGTTGATCTCCTTCATTTCTCGTTCAAAATGTAGTAGGGTGTGGTGTCTCCTCCCGCATTTTCTACAACTCGACGACTGCCGGCACTTTATTGCCGAATGAGTCGGCATCAAGCAATTGAAACACAGCCTATTGTTTTGCACATAATCTTGCCGTTCCTTGGGCGTCATGTGCCCAAATTGATTGCAGTGGTAAATATGATGGTTCTCATGGCACATAGTACACTCGACGTCATTTGTCTTAGGTTTATTCTCGATCGCCGTATGAAAAGTTTTAGCTTTCACAACAGGCTTAGCTGGTTGCGATGGACGGGATGTGTTGGTGTCAATCATCTCTAATGACCTGAATCTGTGCTCTAAATATTCTCGTAATTGCTCCCAGGTAGGTAAATCATCGCCGAGCATATTCAAATGCTGCTCCCATTGTTTCATAGATTCAGTATCCAACTTTGATACCACCAAAAACACGATAATTGCATTCCAAGAGCTCGTGCTTATGCCCATGTTTTGCAACGACTTCAAACCTGTTGACGTGGTGTCCAATAAATGCCTCACCGCGCTAGCAGACTCATTGTTTATTTTCTTGGTCGAAAATAAATTCCTCAAAACAGCATTACAGTTATATCGCTTGTTATCGTAACGTCGAACTAATTGTTTCCAAGCCTCCTCATAATTTGCCTCAGTAGTCGAAAAGTTGCTAAGTAAACTCTGCGCTTCTCCCGTTAAACTGCTCTTTAAATAATGCAATTTTTGAACCGCCGTGATATTCTTATTTTTATGAATTAACGAAGTAAACATATCATAAAACATTTGCCAATCTTCATATTTTCCGCCAAATGTAGGTAAATTTATTCGAGGCAACTGTACGTCGGAAGTACCATCATTTGTAACAACAGTCGCTCGACCGGGCGGCAATGCTTGCGTGGTTGGTTGCAAAAACGGTTCCAAAGTTTCTCGTAAAAAGGTCTTGTATTGAACATAACATTCCTCAAACTCTTCGTGCCTCTTTAGAATAAAATATGTCTCCGTTCTGTCCTTTGATGCTTTGGAAATAACTTCTTTATGTCCGTTTTCAAAGTCTCTAAATTGTTTCTCAAGTACTTCTAGTCTCGTTTCTAAATAAGGTCGCTTAATCCGTTCTCTAGGCGATTTCCTAAAGTTCTTCTCAGAATTTTTCAAATTGCTTAACAACTCCTCTTGATAGGTAATTAGTTCCTCTAACGTCGACATATTGACTCACTCGATAATCTAAGTCCCAACAAACAGTACGCGTACAAAGATAATTTAACACTGGGATGAAATGTCTCGTAAACTCGCTTAGTATTGCTCAGTTCGTTATAATAACTCACTCACAGTATATCACACAATAAAAGTTAGTGAAAAAGTCTCATAAATCACTTATAAACACTGATAGTTTTGAATGTCCAAACTCGAAGTTATTACGCGTAATTATAATTGCACTTAAAACTTGCAGTTAGCGCTCGCCCGACTCATCCTTATCTATTTCGCCGTTAGCCGCTATTGTTCTCACCGGCCGGCCGGCGGTCTCCAGGTGCGAAGTAATCCGGTTCGTTATGGACCATCTGTAAGGGCAGATAAGGATGATTTTGGTTTGCTGGGATTTTGGAATTAAATAAACGTGTGCTCTGTATGCTCCTTTATTCTTAACTAACTTTCAAATAGCTGTGGACTGTATATCTAGGTATGCACTTGCATGCATCGCAACTATGCGTAAATATCTATACTAATTTGGACATTGATATTTAATAGTAATACGATATACTTGTCTTATTGACCTTCAAGTCATCAGGATAGCCACAATCGCAATACATGTTCGAGACAGTTTTGTAATCTAAGTATATCTACACAATTGCACTTGACGTGCAATCACGGCCATCTTTGATAGGTCTTGTCAAACGCACGGGACACGGAAATAGAATATTATGGAACAAAAGATTGCAACCCTGCAATCTTAAATGCAGTATTAGTATAAATTATACTTTAATACTGAATGGACACCCCGTCCATGCAGTATCACTTATATTTTCGTGCATATGGTATTTTTCTGATAGCCAAATTAGCAACTTTATGTGAAGGTACCGTCAAAAACTCTCTTTTAAAGTATGATATTATGTGATGGGGAAATAAAAACTGGAGACGTCACGACAAATTGTGGTCAAACAGTGGTTTATACACCTTTAATATTGCAAAAATGAGTTGAGCTTGATGTTTTCCGAGTATTTTAGAAAGTTAAATACATATAGAAAACGTCAGCGAAACAAAATTTCTCATTCATCCACATTTTATTTCTGTACAAAACACAAATATATGCTCTTAAATGGATTCGAACCCGCGGCCACTACTACCATCTAACATGATACAGGACCGCTAGCTATCTGTGCTTAGTTTTTTTTATCACAAATTAATATATACTATATTCTAGCGCTTTCTCTCATGTTAGTAATAAGTTTTACAGCTGTTGGTTCTCCTTAAAATCAATAAATAAAAAATTCCTTGCCGCTCTCACCATGCACCAATATCAATCTTTTACAAATTGATCGAGACCCAAATTAAGCAAGCTTGTACTCTTATTTATACCTTTGGCACTAAACGACGACATTCATACTAATATATAGATAAATAAATACTTAAATAAAAAAATCCTCATATCCAACGACACTTCCCGTTCTCATTAAACACAGCAAGAAAACACTTGACGAAAACTTAGAAAACCAAATGAATACGAAATTCGGAACAGTCTTACTTGGGCGTCAATTAATTAATAAGAAGCTCGGAAGAATAACTTTGCTTTTGAACGTGTAACATCGTTATGAACGTAAGGGAAGTTCCTTGCCAAATCTTGCTTAATTAGCTTACGGGGTAATTGTTTATACGGAAAAGGAAGGGTGTAACTTTACATGGATTTCAAAAATGGAAATCAAATTATTTTACTCGTAATCCTACTAATATTAAAAATGCGAAAATTTGGATGTTTAGATGTTTGATACTCAATCACGCTTAAACGGCTCAACCGATTTGACTGAAATTTTACACGAAGATAGATAGTTTAAGGCTTGGATTAAAATACTTATAAGATAGTTTTTATACCGGGTCCACGCAGACGAAGTCGCGAGCGGAAGCTACTAAAGTATAAATTCAAAATATAATTAAAATCATAAAGAGATATGGACCTAAAAATGCATTTTTTTGTGTCTCAGGGTAATTTTAAAGCTATCAATAGAATCCTTACGCTTTTATAGAAACTAAATTGTATGACAATTAATTATTTAAAAAAGCAGTATCTCGCGACCATTTTGATTTTTCCATTCAACGATAAATACAAATAGCGTATTATGACGTGATACTTTTATGTCAATTAGAATGAAGCGTTTTGGGCTACAGCCAGCGAGATCAATCTTTGTCTGAAACTTTTGGGTGTGTATGTTCCTAAATTGTAGTTGCTCCCATACCAACATTTGTTCCTCTCCTGAAACTGGTTCGAATACGAATGGCATCGTAAAAAAATCCTAGTCTAGAGAATATGCTCAGAACTACCAGACGATTTCCCGTTACCATGTCGATGTTAGTGTTTTGACTAATGAGCTGTCAATCCGTCAGTCTTAATGACGCGCGCAACGACTGCGAGATCTAATTAATATTTATGATCGCGATAAGCAAGTTGCGGGATTAATTGTTGTGTGGTTGTCTTTATTAATGGCGCGTTTCTTTGCAGGACGGTGTGACGGCGCTTTCCCGGAGCATCATAGTCATGGTGAGTCAATTTATCGCCTATGTTGAACTGAGATCGAGCTTGACTGTTGTCGTGTTGAATTTTTCCGAATACAAGATCTAACAATCAATAGTAATGGGTGTAGGCACGAAATATTTTTTTTATTTTTTGAGTTATGTGAATGGGATTTTCGACACAAGGCATATATTTTTGTCTTCTTTCATTTGGAATCATAATACGAGTCTACACCCCTATTGTGAATCTGCTGGTCGAATACGTAACGTATTGTACTGTACGTGCGTCAGGTAAATCTAAATGTCTATTTTTAACCCCCGATGCAAAGAGCGGGTTGTTATAAGTTTTTATGTGGAATAATGATAGTTGAATTGCCCTAACGCGCGTTCTAAAAGTTACGTGATTAACCCTCTGATAGAAATCGTTAGAACCGCTTTAAAGAACCCCTATACAAATACATACATCTACAAAATAGCGTTCGTTTAATAGCTTATTATTTCATAGCCTTTTTCGAGGTGGGAGAGAAATAATGATGATGGAAAAGTTAAGCCATTTTTATACTTATATTGATGCTTGATTTCATAACGATCAATTAGGTGTTTTATATGACGACAAACAAGTTTACGGCCTGCCTGATGGTAAGCAGACACCGTAGCCTACGGACGACTGCCCCTCCATAAGAATGACAAGCATGTTGCCGACCCTTTATTAATTTGAGGATTCGTTGTATTGATAGCTAGAGACGAAGTCCCTCGCTCTCAACACATCTGCTAGGTTAATTATTTTCGCATTAAATTGAACAATTTTCCTTGGCGGGAGCCTACGCCGTAGCAGCTTTCGGCCACTGAGGGTGAAACAAGGGATCGGCTACGAGGCTAGCATTTCCTGGCAGTGAATGTGTTCATTATAAGCATAATACCTATAACACTTCACCAATCAAAATTAATGTATCGAAAAGATCCTATAGAAAGTAAAATCCTGTCAGGGTCGCTATGTGGAGATAGGTGCGGTCAGGTTCGAAGGAAGAACACGTCTTTATGAGTCAAGCGGTTTATTAAGACTAAACTTAGCCTAGATTTGATCTGCCCACTACAGTATATATTTCACAGCACATTCTATCTTTCGCTGTACATTCAGCAACGTAAATAGCAGTCAGAGTTGCCAAACATCGTAACACACTCTTATCCATACTGATATTATAAATGCGAAAGTGTGCCTGTCTGTCTGTCTGTCTGTCTGTCTGTCTGTCTGTTACCTCTTCACGCATAAACCGCTGAATCGATTTGGATTAAATTTGGTATAGAGATAGTTTGAGTCCTGGGGAAGAACATAGGATAGTTTTTATCCCGGAAATCAGCCCCCAAGGGGATGAAGTGGGGGGTGAAAGTTTGTATGGAGCTACGATATAAACGAGTTCCACGCGGACGGAGTCGCGGGCAGAAGCTAATTAAATTATATTTTCTAAACGATATAATTAACGTATTTACGATTAAGAGTACGCAGTAAACTTGATTCTCCATGCAAACGTAGTTAGGCTCTCATTTTAAAACTACGTGTTGGATTGTAACGAAACTTTGCATATACAATGACATTAGGTATATCTATGTCTGTAATTAGTTTATGTAGCTTCAGATAACATAGTAAAAAAATACAGCGAATTTAAGTTTTTCATTCAAACTTGTTTTTGCTGTATTTTGTTTGTTTTATACACTGGAACCATATAAACTAATTACAGGCATAGATATACCTCATGTCAATGTATATGCAAAGTTTCGCCACAATCCAGAGAGTTTTAAAATGAGAGCGTAACTACGTTTAGTATGGGAAGGTGAAATTCGGCCGAGCTTAATGGGGACTCTTAAATCCCGTTTATTAAATACTAGCTCCCGCCCGCGACTTCGTCCGCGTGGATTCGGGATAAAAACTATTCTATATTTTTATCCAGGCTATAAACTAACTTCGTGCAAAATTTCATTCAAATCGGTTCAGCCGTTTTTGCGTGATTGAGTAACAAACATCCAAACATCTAAACTTTCGCATTTAAATATTAGTAGGATAATACTCAATACTCAATCATTTATTGCAATATCACAAAAGTAGGTACAGATGTTAACTTAAAGCTACAGATCATTGTGAACCCTGTAATGTGTGAGTACCGTGAAATTTTAAATCAATACCCATCATTACACTCAGTAAGAAGTTTACCGAAATATTTGGCTAATTTGGCTGCTACGATGGTGATTGTACGTACCAATAGGGTGTACGTAAATATGTATATAGTTATGTGTGCCCGGAGGAACTTTGTACACGATCCAGTGCACCAAGTTTCCCGCTGCCACCGCCAGATGGCCGTGTCGCTAGTCCGTGTTCCGTACCCACTAGGGTTGCCAACTTTTTTTGGGGGAGATATTCGCCTAGTGTCTGCAATACGGCCACATCTCAAATTTATTTCACTTTCGAGATGTGACCGCATTGCACTGTGCAATAGAGCCACATCTCAAATGTATTTTATTCTTGAGATGTGGCTGTATTGCAGTCACTAGGCGATTATAGTATTTTGCAGAAAAAAAACGACTAAAATATAGTACACTGCTAAAAGTCCTTGGTACTTGGATGGGCAATGTTGCTATTTGGTAAAATTGAACTGAAACCTGTTTTCTTACAAGACGGCGCGCGAGCTCTCTCGATTTTTCTCGCACTATCCGTCTATCTCTTATTAGAAAACTTAGAAAGAGACGTATAGTGCGCGAAAAATCGAGATAGCTCGCGCGCCGGCTTGTGATAGCCGTGCAGGGCAATTTGAGGCACTTCGTAGTTAAGGCCCCCCAATATAATATGGTATTTTTGCGTACTATATATTTCTTCAACAATATATAATACAAGGAGTCAAAATATAGTACAATACTATAAAATATAGTACGGTTGGCAACCCTAGTTGCCACTAGTTCCAACAACTGTTTGCAACCAGTGGAAATAAAACTACTAGCATTTAAACGGATAAAATCATTAAGTTTTTTTTTGGACTGCATAAGAAGCACGTTTTATGGATGGCGCAATTGCAAATGCGCCAGATTTTTATTGAAGATACATTTCATTTTCCTATTATATTAAGATGGTTGAAATACATTTAAAGAACTAAATATAAACAACATAATTTTCATTTCTCATACTTGCAAAATCAGCCTTTGTGCTGGATGACGTCTACAAAATGCCACTTTTATGCTCTAGTGCACAAAGTTTTTATTTCTAACTATTTTTCAACACATTGTATAGCCTATATCTATCCCATGACTCTAAAGATACCTCCAATGTTAAAATACATCAAGCCATGCCCCTGTAGTCTGTGAAACAGAAATACAAAATAGGGGTGTAGACTCCAAATAAAAAAAGGATTAAAAACTTTGTCAAATGGAGAAAAACGTAAAGCAGGGGATTAAATAATCAAAAAGTTACAAGTGCCCAAAGTTTTAAGAGGGGGGTATATTCTGTCCCCTTTCCGCAAAACGCACTTTCATATGAAACAATTGTCATTTACTGCATATTTTCTATCTCTATCAAGCAATACTCAAACAGTTGTAGCTTCGTAATTCTTTAAGATATCCGAATGAGATTTTCGTCACTAGGCATATTTTTTGCCGTCTCTCTTTCTGAGTAAGAATACATTTTGGGTACCTTTCTCACCGTTTTTGTCCACATATATACGCTCGAAAAACTTAACACAATTGGATGAAAGAGACGTGTTTAGATATAATGTGTGAGCACTGTTCTCTCCGTTACAGCCATACTACGAGCGCGTCATTTGTCATGCGACATTTGTGTCAAACCGATTCCAATCCAACACATATATTCGAATAGAGCCCAGGTGTGGCATGGACTCGTTAATTGACAGACGTGTTACCGTGGGGCTGGCGACGCGTTAGCATCGCTGATTAGCTGGCTCTAATCAGCAGTCTATCTCACAAAACGCTTTCTACCCGACTCTCAGCTCTCACTCAGCCCCACAACACAATTTGACCCGTGAGTGAGTAGCAACTGTAAATAATTGGAGGTCATACGTTTAGGTGGGTGAGTTTTGTGTATTCCCCTAATCAACTTGAAAATACGTGGGCCAGCATATTAGCTGACCCAAGCCTTGCCTGCAAGAATCAAACAGCATTTAAGGCAGTCTCACTAGATATATGTGTCCGGGATAAAATAATAAATGAAACAAATGAATCTTTATTCTGCAAGTAAGTCGTAATGGCACTTTAAGAGTCCGCAGTAAGCTCGATTCTCCATACAAACGTAGTTACGCTCTCATTTTAAAACTACCTGTTGGATTGCAACGAAACTTTGCATATACAATGACATGAGGTATATCTTTGTCTGTAATTAGTTTATGTAGCTTAAGATACTATAGTAAAAAAAGCGAATTTAAGTTTTTCATACAAAACTTGTTTTTGCTGTGTTTTGTTTGTTTTATAAATTGGAACCATATAAACTAATTACAGACATAGATATACGTCATGTCATTGTATATGCAAGTTTCGTTACAACCCAACACGTAGTTTTAAAATGAAAGCGTAAATACGTTTGTACGGGAAGGTGAAATTCGGCCGAGCTTACTGCGGACTCTTAACAAGTCAATATTCTACCAGCGTTTCTGCAAAAGAAGACCGCTGTTAAGAAGAAACGCCGAAACAAACTCAACGGTCAGTCAATATCTTTCCAAAAAAAGCTTATTTACAGTCGTCTACATTTGCTTATACTTGAAGTCGTATAGTGATCGTTATAAATACAATGATAATAATTCAATAATACATAATAATAAACAATATATACAACATATACAGCTGCATTAAACTAATGTAAAAATATTGATAAACGTTGGAATTTCATTAAAAAGAGTAGAAAAATTAATAACAATAAAATATTGTACCTGACTGCAGGTAGGTACTAACCATTATATGTCACAAAAAACCTACCTACCCAAGAAGTACCTGTCATACTTAGCAAACGAAAATAAGTAATAAATGCAAACAAGTAACTATAAACATATTCAAAATAATTCAATTGGTTATTTATTTATTTAATAATTTGTTACAGTAAAGTGACTTATCCAATAAAAGGATCTATCTCTCTAAGATATCAGATGTCTCGCGTTATCGTATTGAGTACAATTAGCGACTGTAATCACAAATTGTCAAATGAACTAGAAGCACTTAACTTCGGAATCTGATTCCGAGCACTAACTTAGTTCACTTTAATAAAATAAATAGAGTTACCTCGTTATAATAGAAATTGAAGCTTGAATGAATGCTTAATGATTGGTAAGGGTCTTTAATAGTTCAATGTCTCGAAATCATCATTTAAGGAGTCCAAATAATTGAAGAATTTAAAGGATTTGACAAATTAAGGAAAAACAAATTAAATAAGTAATAAAATTACAATGCGCGTAAATGAAACGTTTCTCACGATATTTCTACTTTTGGGAAATTCTATTCGCCTGTTCTCGGTCGGGTTATTTATGATCGTAATAATTAATTTTATTCGCGCACGTGTCTAATTGATAATACATTATTTTTAAATGTCTATGCGGATCGATTCTGCATGTCAATCGCAGTTTTCCACTGACTTGTACAGGGGTATTATTAAGTAATAAATAAGGACATAAATGTCTGTACACGCCTTTATGGCATTGACGATACAGATATTGATCTCCTTATTTATGTAGGTACGTAATATTAATACCCCTTACTGTACCTCTTTATGTACACACACCAATGCAACGGCATAGCGACCAACTCATAACCTATTTCAAAAGCATGATCGCATTCTGATTTCCCGATTTCAAAAAAGGAACGAACACCAAGTTTAAACACTCAGCGCCAAACCAATGAAGTGGACTCGATTGCGCTCCGGGGCGGTCACTTGCACTCTTTGTCCTAATTGCGCCGCTATGTGCGACATCCGCACGTAACGAACTTTGCAACGGCCATTCTTTTTTCGAAGTATCCAACCTTATTTTCGAAAATGGAACGCTTTCGCGAACACTCGACGCGGAGCCAACGAGAAGTTAAATAAAAGAAACGTAATTCAAGTTTTGTTTGAAGAAAAACGCAAACGAAGAAAAATTAACGGCGAGGGCAGAGGGAATATTGAAGTGTTCACCGGCTCGCGAAACAACTCATTACTCATAATTAGCTCCCGTAAACTTAATTCACCCCCGGTAATACAGTTATACTTTTTGCAATTTACTTTTAATTACTTACCAAAACGTTTCGTTCGCAACACTATTTCAGTTTTGATCGAGAGCAAAAAATTACATTACACATTCGTAAAATAAAGTGTTCAAGAAGCTGCAACGTTTTAATTTCGCAGACAATGTTTTCATTTGCAGTAATAACTAAGTTGCAGCTCTCGGGCGAAACAGACGTGTTATTAAAGAGAAACCGTTTTAAGTAAAATTCTCTGCAAGATTTTTCGCTCTTTGATGGAAGACATAATTTGGATAAATGGCGCTCTATAACTTTCGTAAATACATCTCATCACCATCATCATCATTTTAACGACATGTCACTTTAACATATATTCACTATCAAGAATCGCCTCGCGCTACTTTCGTAGCCGATCCCGTATGTAGCGGAAGGTGCCCGCTAGGGTTCCTGGCAGTGAAAGTGTGACTACCATGTCATTTTCTGTCCCAAGATGGCCTATGCGATTCCGATTTCGGGTCGAAAACCTTTGATTTCGCGTTCGAATGTCGAAAATTCGCTAGTGCCGCGACAGTTTAATTAACGCCCCACGTCTCCCGATACGAGGCGCTGAAGGCGGCGGTAATACGAGTACGTAATGTGACAGCTAATTTCCTGAGGTCCCGCCCCTGGTTTTTATAGTCTCATTTCTAGTCCGGTCACGCGGTGCACTCATCACATGAAACTTATGAATTAAAACGTTATTAGATTGCTGCGCCGACAGGGAAAATGCACTTGGAAAGTTACAAGTCATTATTTCAGTAGGTAAGTAGTATTTAAAAGCAATTAACACCTACTATAATTATATATTATTGTCAAACCCCGGGGTTTTCGGTGCGGGAATGAATGACATTAGCTAAAGAATAGGTATTAACTTAAGAAACAGAATGTACTTACTCGTAATTCATTGAATAAAAATATACTTATTTAAAAAAAACATACGTTCATATTCGTTATCTTGTCGCACTGACGATGCTTTTCCGTAGAGCGTGAATGTTTTTTTTTATCGACCATCTCGATATCGATGTTTATATAATGCAAAAATGCGATTGAATTTTCGCCTTTTAAATCTTTGCTCAATCTCAATGAAAACTTCTTGATGAAAAATAAGTAGATAACCTCATTGGTGAAGCGATAGCCTTAGATAAATGATTATTATTATTTTATTATTATTATTATCTCGTAAGGTTTGGTAGAAATGCTAAAGTACCTACTACTTAAGTTTAAATAAAATTGTATGGTTTGTTTACAATTCGCAGGATGGTATTTATTCATTAGGCACAATATGGTATTTTGTCAGAATAACCTATCTGTTTATCTCTACTCTTTCTCAAGTTATTTCTGCACCGAAAACCCCGGGGTTTGATTATTGTATTACGAAATTTACTATCTTATAGTAACCTACCATTTGTAATATGATACTTATGCACAAAATCATAAGTGACCTGGAACTGCATTCAAGACCATAACAGGTGGGAAAAATGAATATATTTTCAGGTAGGTAGAGTAGATAATGGTATAAAAATTTTGTGCTTCAAAATTTCAAATATGTACCTGCGCTCTTTTCAGTGAGCAGTTTGGTTAAAAAAGACGTTGATAATTCGGTTAAAAATGCCAACTTTATTCAGGGTATTCGTCTGAGTCAAATAAGACAGTTCAGAGGGTAATGTAATATCCATTTCACTCAAATAACTGGAAAGTTTCAAAATCTCTGGTGATATTTCAACTGACATTGTCCGTTTCGGGACTAGGATGGAAAGTAAAATTTTTAGTTGCAGAATAGTATACAGTTTTAAAGTAATTGGTATTAATACTGATGCAGAAATGAAATATTTACTGTTATTAAGTTAAGTAGAATAATGATAATTGGGTATATCGTGTTAAGCAATCGCGAATTAGCGTAAATATGTATCTTCTGTTCATAGCTTAAATAGATTCATTTATTTCATTTTGAAAATGTACATGATCTTTTAAATAAAAATTGCATGAAATTAAAATTGTAAAGACCGTCAGTATGTACACGAACAAAAACAATAATATAAATAATAGTCAATCCAAATACAATGCAAAATTAATCAAAATAATAAAACGGCAATATCAGTAGACAATAGAGTGATATAAATAAAAAAGTTCCATTAGACTAATTTTGGTAAGGAACCATAACCAACCTAAGGTGGCATAGAGTTAACGAACGCTTGTGTAACTGGCCACTAAGTCTATTGTAAAACCGATGCAAATATCTAACCGTAAACCGACTGGTGCGCGCTTTAAGCCCACTGAACAGGCGGCCGAATTAAGATGAAATTGTTGCCGATCCGACCGACGTCAAGCTCACTGACACTTGATACAGATAAAGCCCAATTGCGGAACACAGACATACACACTCCAAGTTAGCATTGCCTTGTTGCAGTTGATTACGCACAAAGGTTTTGTGACTTTGTATGTGGCTTTTGTTATCTTTGTAAATGTCTACGTTTGATGGTATATGGACTGTATTTAAAGTAAGAGTGATTAGGCATGTTCTTACAGGTGGGTCATTGTCAGATTTAGGTTCGCATCTCTTCAGTAGACATTGCTTAAGGGCTCTGAATCCGCATAAACGGCATCGCCTCAATTCTGTGCGATAAAAACATATTATATATAAACATAAGCCATTCACTATTGAGCACAGAAAATACCGTTTTTGTTTTCTTGACTGACAATGACCCAGGTGACGGTTTGATTTTGAATTAAGGGTGATTAGGCGTTTTCTGGATGAACGCGATCCATCTTAACTTTGTACCAGGTCAGACTAAGATCAAACGCAATCCTCTTTATAATAAACAATATACAATAAAGGAGAGAATTGGAAGTGTTGAAGACACTAATGAGGTCGAAGAAAGCGTACTTGAAGACACACTTTGCAATACCTTTCGAGTGATTTTTTTTGCATCGCCCCTGTATTTAAAAACAAGAAGATTAAAGTTTTATTTTTAATATCGTGCAAAGCACAATTATCCAGCTGCAATCTTTAGTAAGTTTTCCTTTTAATGCACTAAAACGCAGGAAATCGAAAATTAAATAGTGCGCTGCGCAATATATAACCGGCAGCTAGGTTAGTGCATTGGTACTCAAATACTCAACACTAGGGGCAGAGCGTACGGCCTCGCTCGGCCCCACTCGGGCGTGGTCGGCTGCCATCGGCAACCAACTAATTGCGAGGAACGCAACCACGATCGACTTCATTAGATTATCCAACCACGTACTCGGGACGAGCACTCTTAAGTTCCCAGTGAGAAATGTTACCGGGATTCTCCCTCGCATTTTTATAGAAAATTGAACGGTTAAAACCATTTATTACCTATCTCTAAACTCGCTTCTAACAACTAGGACTCTGCAAATGCACCGTTATTTATAGTAATGCAAAAGTAATGCAAGCTTGCGCTCCAAAAACTAAATAAACAGCGAGCACTATAAATCTTTCTCTAGTTTGAAAAATCGCTCTGTAGCGATACATTTAACCTACGGTGTACGGCGATTTTACATGGAAAATCAACCAATCCAACAGCGGTAAAAGTAAATTTTGAGCACGCTCATCAATAACCATTTTGACAGCTAAGCCGCCATTTTTCATTTGGCTTGCAATGTTCCAGAGGCCGAGAATCGCGCAGTCAGAGGCCGCCAACAAAAAGCGCTGGTATAAACATCAACACCAGCGAGAATCCGTTTTAAAAGTCATTACATTGTAGGTTTAATTTCACTTTGGAATCTTTGGAGCGTAACGAACGGAGCGTTGGAAGTGTGGCGGGATTTTTCCGCGGCTAATACGGGAGCGCGGCGGTAGATCAACTTCCAAGTCATTTATTCGCAAATCGCGTTACTGCACCTCGCAGATCGCTTTACATCAAATTACATGTCTCGGCTAGCTCACTCGCAGGATTTATTATTGAACCATTACGCTTGATTGCTTGTAATATTTTAAATGCATAGCTTTGTTAACGGCCAGTACTTCGGGTCACGAGTTCTATTTGTGCTGCATAATAGCGCTTTTCTACATTTTCTAGTGACTAGTGTGTGATGTTAGGCTCGCGGATACTTAAACTTAACTTAAGATAGGTTTGAAAGAGGCATTTTGCGTATACTTAATTGGCCCTCTAAAATTTTACTTACACTAACAAAAAACATTCATTACTTTTATAACCACCTCCTTTTAAACTTTGTTAGACAATAGCATTACATAATGATATCGCATGATGACAAATTAGTTAATATCGCCCTAGGGGTAACCCCTTTGTTTAGCTATCTGTAGCAATATACTTGCCACCGTACTTAAAACTAATGAATTTAAGGGTGAATGAAGAGTTAAGTAATGACAACATTTACGTATACGTTACTAGCTGCTGCCCGCGACTCCGTCCGCATGGAACTCGTTTATATCGTAGCTCTATACAAGCTTTCCACCCTTATTTCACCCCTAGGGGATGATTTCCGGAATAAAAATTATCCATGTCCTTCCTCGGGGCTCAAACTTCCATCTAAATCGGTTCAGCGGTTAAAGCATGAATTGGTAACAGAAAGACAGACAGACACACTTTCGTATTTATAATATTAGAATGGATTTAGGTAATGTTACAACCACTTAAAAAAGTATGATACCTAACTACTTTTATTTAGCAAGCGTACTTCCTGCATATGTCACGATTTATCCAGCATTTAAACTGCCCCATTAGGGAGTTTGTTTGCTGAAATTTCACAAAGACAAATCGAGTTACAAGCGCCAAGCTGCGTTTATTTTGCTACTGTTTCGCATATCGCAAATTAAATAACGCGATGCGACGCGAATAACGAACGAAACTCGCTTCACTCCGCTCAAATGAGCGCATTAAGTAATCGTTTGAATTTTAAAATAAGAACTATTTATGACATTCGAAATTTGAATTGGAACGTTGGCAGTTAGTAATGGAATGAGCGTGGTGCGTTTAGAAATTGCACTATTTAATGCTTGGCATGATGTGAATTACAATTTCAAAATTGGAATCAGTAGTTTTTATGTTTGTTTCGGTGTATAAAATGATTTCCAGTTAACACCGTTTCTAATTATTTTCTTTAATCTCGCGTATACATACTAACATTATAAAGTTATCAGTTAGCAATGACCGGATGAATGAAATAGGCGAATGTAATAAAAATTCTGTAAAAAAAAGAAATAAACTAGCAAGACAATCGCCGGGCGGGGTCCTATTCTGGTGGCGTGCGTTATTAAATCGCGCTGTAGCGCACGCGAGCCTCCGTGACGTACTAATTGCCGGGCTCGGCTCAAGCAGCTTATTATAGGGTGTTCTCAACGAGCCGGGCGCGAGGAACATCACAATTGTTTTTAAGAGGGATCCCGGTAAACTTTAGTAGCACAGCTACTTTTATTAGAACGCGTTTTGTCAACAGAACAATGACAAGAATGAATAGAAATGCGTTACATTATTCACCTCGGGCCTCGTTTTTTTTAGTTTTTTTTTTAGTACATGAGTTAGATAGTGCAGAAATTCCTAGGTAATGTCTTTTATTAAAAACGAAGACAAAAAGTTGATCATTTACATTAAAGTTTTTTACCGACTTTGATATAACCAAAACATCATCCAAATTTCAAACCCGGTATTAGTTTTAATTAGGTAAAAATTCCCCCTCTGTCTAACTACTTCGTAAAATGTTTAATTAACAATTTTTGACAACATTCACTAATAAGGGCGCATAACAAGCAGTGTTATGCTACGGAAATAATTAGTTTACTAACTACCTTAACTTTTCGCATAAAACCCTACATTCATATACTTACTCACCGTACCGACATCCGTACAATTACATGTAGGTAGGAATTTGAGGGTAGATTTATCACGCAACTCAAATTCCGGAAAGATTGCTATCGATTCCAGAATGCCCCCTTCATTGTTAAGGAATGCGTGTGACAAACAAAATGGCCGCTCGCGTTCGTTCAGTCCGTTTGTTTGTGGACCCAACACAATACCACACTCACGTATCTAGTCCACGTTAATGTACTAGAAACTAGATTCACCCGTCAACAAGATTCGTCAAAATACCCCTCGACAAAGAGTTGTCTGGCTTATTTATTGGGGTGTCTAGAGACCTCGCGAAGCGTTATACCAAGTAGTGCTTCAATATATCTCGTACCTCTCAGATTGCCAGCTTGGTCAACAATTAACTGCGACGGAAAACATTTGCAAACCAATCGTGTACGTAGACAATCAGAGTCGTGTTCAAGTAACGCGACCAAATGACGAACGGAATTCAATTAAGTTTGTTTACATTTAATTATTTAAGCGGTTGGTATCATAACAAACCTGCTCGCGTGACGCGTTCGTCACTTATTCTTTATGACGTTATTTTTTTTATAAACAGAGCGCGCCTAGTTTCTGCTTCTATTCCATTCAGCCACGCAGGGGGAGCTACTTTCATAAATGTTTTCGTTTCACTAGTTTAGATACTATCGCGCTATTTGTTTTTCGTCAACCATCGGGCTTCGGTTTTTCGTGTGGTTTTTAGAATTTACGTTTTGGACTGCAGTCAAACTGAAAACTTTCCATTGAACAAATTCCGCGATTTTTATCTGCGTTCGGACTTTGTAGTGGAACCAGTAAAAGGCATTCTGTTTATTTGAATAACGAGAATAATTACCATAGAGCCTGCGGTCGGATTTTATTTAGTACGGTCGTTACTTTCATTTCTGACCTATCACAAAAACTTTTTTACTTTTATTAATCAAAATATAAACTTATGCTACTTGCAAAAATTCATTCTTTTATTCTTACTGAAACCTCGTTAGGCTTATTTGCAAGAATCTGAATTTAATTGTCAATTAAAAACACATATTGGGGGAACAAAGCACGACATTGACAATTAGTGCCAATTGTATTACAGCGGCCTGGATTACAACAAGCTTTATAATCGCTGCGAAAGTTGTATTATGTAACAGGACTGTCAACCTTTAAGCCAAATAAAACTTCGATCTTGTACAGTACGTCAAAACTGTAATAATAGATCATGTCAAAAATCGCAAGCAAAAAGCTACCATATCATGGGCACAAAGTCGTTATTTGCTCGCGTCCGTTTGACAGAATTAACTCTTACTGTTTCGACTTTGCTATTTAATTTGCTATCAGAAAATCGCTGCGACGTGTGTCTACTTTGTTCATTTGACGAATTATGAGAAGTTAATGCTTAATGTCTCTGGTTAAGCCAATTACGGCTGTAAAGAATTGTGCAACAATTACTCCAGAAAAATAAATTGACATCAATTCGGAGCTTATTGACAGCTTCATCGGCGGTGCACGTGCCATCTATTTCTACGCGACTCAACCCTTTTCTTGACATTGTATCATTTTATGATACACAATGTTTGATGTTCTTTTTGTATTTTTGTAACAGACAATTTTTTTGGCTCTAAATACAAGGCGCAAACGAGGGTCGAACTCACATTTTTATTTATTATTTGCCAAGAAAAGGGAGTTCTATATAAAAAAATTAACGATATTATGTTTTATCAAGGCACAGAATAATTGAAGAAGAGTTTTATTGTCAAGCCTCAGTTTCATCTCAAGGAAATTGCTAGAGAAGTCGCAACGAAGTAGTGAAGGATTCGTTGATTACTCAAAACTCCTCGTCTCTATTTAAAGTGTTCTTGAAAGAAGAATTTAACTTTAAAACTTTGAAATTTTATTATAAAATGAACTGCATGAAACGCGCTTTTTAACTGTCTTTGAAGTCAATCAGACACATTTTGTATTTCAATATGAGGGCACCCGCTTCCCCACCCGCCGCGCTAATGTAACTATCAGCACGGCAATCACAGGACGGTGTTGCGACGGCATAAACTATCCGTCTCTTTCTCAGCGTTCTAATTTAAATTAACGGATAGTCTATCTCGCAGCGACACGGGCCGTCCTATGATAGTCGTGCAGAACGAGCGCTAGAAACACATTTATATCAATTTGGAAATGTAAACCTCAGCCACAGTGTGCTCCTCGCGCAGCCGCGATGTTGCCGTCTCTGGCCACACACTGCTCTACTCACGCGATTAGCGAGACGCTCCGCACTTTACTGCTGCTCCTTTGACTTGCTCCCAAAAAACCGACAAAACAGGGAGCGGCGGGCATGTCGAGGAGCAACACGTGCGGCATGACGAGTAACGTTGCCACACTATGTATCTGCCTCCTTTGCGCGCTATTTCCCACGTCACTCGACGAGTGTGTGGCAGGTGTATCGGTGTCTGATCTGACGGCACGGCCACGACTTCGAACGTGGGAGCAAGAGATCAGAGTGCGGCGTCCTGCTCCCTCGAAGCCGTAGCGCGCCGCCGCTTCAAGTGGTGGCTGAGCCCCAAGGCCCCAAGTCTATGGGTCACAGCTCACTAGACTCACCCGGCACACGCACCGCACCGCCTCGCCATACTAACGCTCTAGTCGCTAACGTAACGTAGTATGGCGAGGCGGTGCATGTGCCGGGTGGGTCTAGTGAGCTGTGACCCTATGATCGGCACTCTGCGCGGCTAGCACAACCGAGAACACGATGCGACGCAAGACTAGAAAATCTACCCTCCTTTTCCTAAACAAACACAGTCGTTTCCGATTTCGTGACACCGCGGTCTATATTGAATCAAGACTTACCAAAGTCTACACCATCTACCGGTGACCATTAACGCAATTCGTCATTACAGCAACACCGCGCGGTAATGAATGCGCGGTTTTTATCACCGCGCGGGATTTACGAGTGTACGCGCACCTAACTGTTCCCACGGCACGATGGTTTATCGCTCTGTATACCTACTTGGCATTATTTGAGTTGGCCGCATTGCATCGAATTAGTTCATTCAAAAAGCAACTCTATAGTCCACGGTACAAGATTCCAGATCCAAAGAAGGATTTATAAAAAGTCGGCCACATTAAATACACTCCATCGTTCTCAAACGAGCACATTAATCTGATATCCAAATTAGCTTATGACGATAATAAAGTCGAATGTACTGTGTACTTGGATTTATGCATACGTAAGTTTGGATCTTGTTACTTATAGACATAAGTCGTGGAAATTTTATCCCGCGGTGGGACTACACAATTATACAGTGACATTATATAGGAGCGGGCGGAGCACGTTGCACGTAGTACCGATGGCCGTTGGGGCGGAAAGGTTTCCGAGTGGCGACCACGTACCGGAGGGCGCAGCGTGAGTAGACCCCCCACAAGGTGGACTGATTCCTGGTAAAGGTCGCGGGAGTCCGCTGGATGCGGGTGGCGACGGACCGGTCATTGTGGCACTCTTTGGGGGAGGCCTGTGTCCAGCAGTGGACGTCTTTCGGCTGATATGGTGATGATGATTACATAGGACTTTGCTGTTCAGGACTTAGATGCGTATTCTACAGTATACATACTAAAGCGGTCGTCACACTGCTCCGCATCTCCGGGCGGAGGCGCGTCGCTGCATACAAATTTCGCCGGCCGGAGATGCGGTGCAGTGTGTCGTACCACACGGAATTTATATACAAACTGAGGTGCTTGCATACAACGAGCTCCGCGTCTCGCAACGACACCACGGCAGTGTGACAGCCACCTAAGTATGTTTCCTCTGTTTATCTAGGAATGTCTTGAGTACGTACGTTGTACGTTTTAATCTATGGAATCAATTACTCAAAGAGTACATCTGAATGTCGAATTTCCATAGCGTTTTAGCGTACATATGCTACGGTACCCAGTTACCATCAGGTAAGCTTGTTTGCCACAGACTAGGAACCAAAAATAAATTGTATGTTGGTTCTCCAAATAAATAAATTTCAAAAAAACGCAGTGTCCCGCTTATAAACGGTACGGATACAAATACCTCGAATGTAATCCAATTTCTATTACAGTGATACCGAATAAGTTGATCAAATTTTCGCCCTGTGAAGGCAAAATCGACCGACCTGTAGGAATAGGAAAAGGACTCGTCTGAAAATCAGCGCTGGGTATTAAGTATACCTACATATCCAGCAAATGGCTGAGACGGGTACCCATTGCCCTTTTGTTTGTTTTTTTTTGTATTCCTTGTTTTTTTTTATTAAGTTAGGTTTAAGTCTTATTATTATTATACTTTTTATTTAAAATTCAAATGTGGCAATAAACTTTTTTTTTATTATTATTATTCGCAAATCCCTAATAAGTAAAAGATACCTAGTAACGTTAAGAATTTGTTAGAAACTAAACATTCATTAGATTATCCGACCACTATAAATGTCGATCTTTCAGTCAAATAATATATTTGCAGTTACAAGTGTTTGGCAGTCGTCCACGTCTAGATATTGCATAAAAGCCGATGCATAAAAATAAATTACGAATGCTCTTTGGAGAACGAGACCAGAGAAAATGTGCAAAAAATTGTATACACCCGAGGCAGCCGTTGATCGCCCCCTTTGCCCCTGCTCCTACTTCTAACCCTATTGCACCGTTATGCTATTATCATCACATGACGGCAATATCATACCGTGTAACCTCTAATACAGCCTATATCAAGTCATATCTCGCAAGCCTTAATGTACCGCATCGCGCGACTACATCCATACGTACCATGACATGAAAGAGCCTTATCTCTACTGATAATACGTGTCACTTACATCATTTAACAAAAGAAGAACGTATATTAAGAACATGGAATTAATACTGCATTATAATAACGTGTAAGGGATAATAAAAACACGATATAATTCTACGTCTGCGCCGGCGACTTTCGTAAAAATGAGTTTTTAATGGCCGCTCCGCGCACGTAACTGGTGATCGTTTTTCTATTATGTATAATTTCGACATGTCGAAGAGGCATGCGAGGCATGGCGTAAAAAATGAACTATTTCTTTGATGTGGCTTGATTGTTGTTCGACGCTCTGCGGTCGAGTTCGCGTTATAGTAAAATTTATTCAGAAATAAATAGTTACTTTTCATGGCCTTTGGTTGTTTATCTACACTAATATTAAAGAGGAAACGTCTGTGGAATTATAGCTCCGCCAATCCGATTTCAACAACTATTTCACCTGCGTCTAGAATGAACTTTCTGGATATCTTTATTTAAAAAAAAATACATCATTATTTAATATCTTTTTTATATCACATCATTGGTTATAGGCTATATTTTAACCCGCAGTTTTGCCTGCATTCGTTGTAATACGCGAGCCAAGTCCACGCACCTACTTTTTTTTAATAAAGAGATGTGGTAGGTAAACTGAATATTTACGTATCAAGCTAAAAAGCACATTCTCAGCAACCGGCTGCAAACAAACAGTAACCACGTACTTACATTTCGTCCTAAACTTTGGGATTGAATCGTTTGCGGCTGTTTAACGTTAGTTTATTCGATAACGTGCCAAGCATAAACTAAAACACGAATTTCAAATAAGGAACGTCTCTCGCAACGGAAACGGCCAGTGCATTTGCCCGCGAATTTAGCAAAGTTATTTGGCGAGCGAGCGGGCCGGTCACTCCGCATTGTTCCCGCTCCCCAACCACATCGCCTACGGAACCCTGTTCCGTTTCAAGCCTCATAAAGAACCCTTTATTGCCTGCGTATTCCTATGAGCACCGTCTATGAATCCTAAAGAAAACTCATTTGAACACAAAACCCAGCCATAAACACACTGTTTCACACTCGCATAATTCAAAACGTGGAGTGGCTTTTACTGTTTTTGTTGTTAGTCTATTTTAATATTAAAGCGCATGCCTGCGTTGCGGAAGTTGCGGCCATTTCGCGCGAATCTTGCTGAATTATTCGCAAAAAGGCGGCAGCGGTCACTTGTGTATCTCCCGGCATAATTAACAGGACCTAGACGAGTACGATGCAAAAACCGCTAATCGTTGTTACGCGTAAATTGCTCGTTAAACTCTCCCTACGTGTTTTGCCGCAATAAAAAGAAATGGCATTAGTTTAAAAAGCGAGACAAATTGCAGCTATAAAAGCAAATTAAAACGGAGTCGCGACATAAGACATTTACGCTACGCTGTATGATTAGTCCAATTTATTCCTGAGTATATTCCCCTTTGATAGCCCTGGCCAAGGTTGAGATCTCTCTCTGTCTCTCTGTGCTTGGAGCGCTTATTAAGTACATCTTCGACATCAGTTTGAAAAACAATAACCGTCAAAATAACCCAATAAGCCCCCGGAACACGCTAATCACTAGCCGTTGACTTTTCAATCAAGCCGCGTCTATCAGCACAACTATTAATCAACATTCACTCCGAGTCGATACTCGAGTCGACACTCGATTCGAATCTGCCCCGTCTTCCAGCTCGTTCGGTTCAATCAACGTTCTGTCTACGGCATCAATCGATTCCTCGAGTCGATATCAGTAATTCGATTAGTGAGCGTGTAGGGCTGGTAACGTGGCTAACACGGATAATAAATTAGGGTTGGTGCGGTCGTGGTTTTGTTCGGCGTTCTTGTTTGGAAGATGGGTTAGTTCTCTTTGTAGTTCCACTGGATTTTAAGGTAATAAATACGAATAAATGGGCATTTCAACACGATAACATAAAAGAAGAGATAACGGAGGCAACTGATAGTAAGTAGAAGTTATTTTCTAATTCTAATAATACTGTCAGCTTAGATTTTAATTCGTATTTTAGTGCAATATATGTTTTTAATAAAAACAAATCATTGAACATCCTATAGACTAACCGCGAAACCAATTAAAAAGCCTTTATATCTCCGCATGGAATGACCTTATATCACATTTTTTATGTAAGTACCTCTGAATAATAAAGTGTTCCTTTACAAAAAAAAATTTAATATTGATATGATATAGACAAAAGCTTTTTCACGATAATAAGGAAAATTACGTTTTTTGCCTTTTGAAGAACACATGCTGTTGAGAGAGTTGGAATGCGCTCCGTTCGTGGAAAATTCATTCATGAGTAATGTTAAATTATGAAACATTCCAAAAGTCCTTTATATTTTATACCTTACGAGTATTATTGCCTGACTACGGCAGAGACGAAAAGAAGAGATATGTGTATGTATGGCAGTCTATGTTTATGGGTCAATCAACTTTTTGTTGTATTTGTGTGTCACCACTCTTAAATATATTTTTTCTCTCAAAATATTAATATAACATATTGATTATTATATGTAATCTTTGAATTAGACTATTGAACTACAATTGAACAAAGTATGGAATAATAAATTGTACAATTTATGCAAAAAAAATTGGTTTTCTAGGAGACACATTTTCGCTTTCATACCAAAATGTGTCCCTGTACTAATATTATACGTTTCATTCCTTCTTGGTGTAAAAAAATCGCTTACTGGTAAATAAAGTTATACGTAAATTAAATACAACTCTGAATTTAGTATCTTAATACGTTGTTCTAATCCAGAATAGTTAAATCGTTTTTTTATCAGTTTAGTTTGAAAAAGTGTCCCTGTGAAAGTAAAAAATATCAAGTCACTTGACTAACCAAACTAAATGTAGGTAGTAAGTGGCTCGATACCGCATGACCTTGGCTAGACCAATAGGCAGCCGATCTGAGTAACACGTGACTCGGCCCGCCATTGCTGCGGCATTGTGTAGCATCGTTCATTTCGTCCGGAGCTCTAGCACAGGTAAGGTGTCTTTATTCCATTTCTCCTGACTGACTGCGATTATTCGTAAGCTTTCCATGATTTTATCTTAAATTAGAGTTTCGTACATGGGACGAAGGTCTAATATCCTAAAGCAACCAATTTAATTCCCACTTTTCTCTTATTTTGTGCTTTTAACTGGTTTTAACTTGAATTTGTCTCCTGGGTCACCAGTCACCTGGCTGACTTTTGCGGTGACCCAAGAGACATTTTTGGTAAGTCAAGAGACACTTACCTATTTATAAAGCAGTTACTAACTAAATGCACAAAAAGATATTAAACGATTTTAATTTTACTTTGTAAATGGATCATGAGCATAAAGATGTATAAAATTTAATTCTTTTATATTCTTGTGGTGATTGAAAATAGATATTTTGAATACATTAACACGGAGTTCTAATATAAGTACTAAAAGTGAAATATGTTTTTCGTGCTTTGACCTGGTTCTAACTATAATGCATGGTGTTACCAAATTATTAATTGTTAACTTGGGCCTATTTTGAATCATTTCTTATATGGTATACACGGGTTGCAACAAATGTGGGTTATTCGCTATATTAAAGAAAGAGGGGTTTGGAAGTTTAAAACAATATATACTTGTGTGCTTATACTAATCATCTATTCCAGTAAAATGCCGTTAACTGGAGCAGAAAAACAAAAACGTTACAAAGAGAAGTTGAAAAATGATCCAGAGAAATACGAAGAATATAAGAAGAAAAAAATTTCATTCATTAAAAATAAGGATAAGAACTATTTTCTGTTGTTGTTGATTGATACAAATAACTTGCTGTGATTATTATTAAGAATAGACATATGTAAAAGTTTTTTTATGTTTTCATTAATATATAATATTCTAAATTATACATTTCTGTTCTTATTTTATCCCCTAAGTACCGAATTAAAAATGAAGTGGTTCTTAATTTGTCAATATAATTAATGTTATTCAATAATAAAAGCTTAAATATAAAACACATACACTAAGCATCTAGTCCATTCCACTGTAAAAGTCTCTTGAGTTACCATTTTGTCTCTTGAATAACCAACTTGTCCCCAAAAAAAGTACGTAATGTTTTTAATTTTACACACAGGAGATTTACGGTATTGAGTTAGTTTTTACATAAATTGTGTTTAAATGAAAAAGAGAAGTAAAATATTGATGTACGTTTTAGTTGAATTCGTTATTGGTAATACAAGGAAAACTTTTTGTACAGTTTTTGTCACCAGTGACTCAAGAGACATAATTCGTTGTTATAACTTTTGACATATAACGTGTTTTACAATATTACAGATGCATAATAGATAAAAATGTATTTAATTACACATTGCACTGATTAGATCTTTTTTAGCGTGCTGTAGTATTGAATTATAACATGGTTACCCAGGGGACCACTTTTGTGCTTAAATTCTGGTTATGGCCATATAAAACTTATATTTACCATACAAGTCCACGGGAACGCTTGCATTTTAGAAGTATAATATATATTGTACGATAACAGCAAATAATAATATAAAATAAACTAACTGATTATTTCAATTTGTTCTTTCTCAAAAATACAAGAAAAAGTTGATTGACCCTTATACAGTCAAGGGCACCAATATGTATTCACTCAAACTCTCATAAATATGTATAGGTACTACAACCTTATTGTTGCAGAAATAAGGTCTGCCTACATATTTTTGAGACTTTGTGGTGTATACATATTGGTGCCCTTGACTGTATTTACGTGTTTTCCGCCGCAGCGTTTAAGATACCGAGCCAATTTTAATGAATGAGGTGTCAATCGGTCGGTTTTTTTTTAAGTAAAGTGTCCGTAGGGGCTTAAAGTTTTTTGTACTTTTTATGCTTTCTAAATATTTGTAGATACCGCTTGAAGGACGTCCGATTGACGATTGACATTTACTTAAAGACATTTATTTAAACGAAATTAAGAAGGCGTCTCCCAGTCAATGTTTCTATATATATATAATTTGTATACATTTTTCGAGTAGTTTTTTTATTTGAAATTTCTGTTTTGTTTTTAATATTAATAAGTAGGTACTGAAATTGTACTAAAAATTTTGTTTTTCGTTTGTGGTCACGATGGGTTTTATTCCTGTATATTTCAACTTATAGTTGGCTAATATTATAAAAAGGCAAAACCTCTGTAAGTATACTCGACCGCTATCCAAAGTTATTTGACCAGTATATAGAGTCATTGCGGCACTCTTTGGGGGAGGCCTATGTCCAGCAGTGGACGTCTTTCGGCTGATATGATGATGATGATGATGTTGATATAGCATGCACTACGTGATAGATATTGGCTAGGTTTTACTCCGCCGGCGACTAGTTTAGGATAAAACAAATCTTCGCTGAAACAAACACTACTAACTAAGAATGAAGCTATACTTGAGATTGGGTTGGCCAAATTGCATCAAAGTAGTCCATTCAAAAAGCAACTCTAACATCCTAGGTAGAATATTCCAAATGCAATAACAGTTTTATAAAAAGTCTGCCACATTATAATCTCAACATACCGCAAAACCACCGTCACGACCCCTATAGATATCTTATAATGCAATTACCACAGACCCGCGCAGCGGCTGCACTCGCCTCTGCGGCTGCTGGCGCCCTTATTAGATTGTGGTGTCTCTGCGTTTTATTACAATTAGTGCCAGCCATATTTGTGATGCCAATTTGAGTTGATATCTTTTTCATTGGAAACCGCATTGAGGCCTTTGTGATTAAAAATATGTGAACATGACTTTCTTGAACGAGCGAGCAAAGCGATCGATGTTGTCCGTTTCAGATGTCAAGTACTACTACTAATAGTTTCTTTGTCAATTCGATTTTCGAAATTTAAAAAAAAAATGGTTTTGTTAAGCTTTCTAGATATATTAGGTTGCCTAAATATTTTTGAACCTTTGGGAATGTTTAGATATTTATAACATCAAGTACACCTAGTTATAATTAATTGTACAATTTGCATAGAGTGTTCAAATTCCTCCCGTTATTCAAAATTAATCAATGTAGTGAAATCGTTATAATAATATGTTAATTCAATAGCAATAGCATAATACTAACGGAAGTAATATTAATCTTCAGTGTATTTTATAATCAAACAGTGTCGTGGCATTAACAAATGTTGAATCATCTCGAAGAACGAACGAAAATTCTTTCACACGCATTACTATGAATAGTTTAGAACTTAATTATGAAATACGAGTAACTGTTACGCAGCTTAAGCCAGAGCTGGTTCTTTCGATTTGGCGCTCTCTTTAGGGTTGAAATTCCTGTGATAACTGCATTTCCCTATCTATTATGACTTCTGTTTATAGAAAAGATTCGATGAACATTTCAGTCGAGCACCTACGTCCTTTAAAATCGAAACTCGCATAAAGTTTAAAAATCAACTTTGATGCCATACGTTAACGGTCGCATTTGCAATGACCTAATCATAAATAAAGAATAATAAAGAATACTGTGTATTTGAAAATGGGACGTTTCCTAATATCTCTATTAATATGCAATGTGGACCCGGGAGGCAGAAGATACGGATTATCCCTTTTAAAAAGCAACGTTTGAGGTCGCACGATTCTTCTACTGTTCTCGCTTTTTTTGAATTTACACACTATTTCGTTGATATTAAGGTTGAAAATCATATTGACGAAGTATGCTAAAATGCATATCCTTAAGAGTCCGCAGTAAGCTCGATTCTCCATACAAACGTAGTTACGCTCTCATTTTAAAACTACGTGTTGGATTGTAACGAAACTTTGCATATACAATGACATGAAGTATATCTATGTCTTTAATTAATTAGTTTATGTAGCTTCACATAACAAAGTAAAAAATACAGCGAATTTAAGTTTTTCATGCAAAACTGGTTTTTGCTGTATTTCGTTTGTTTTATAAACTGGAAACATATAAACTAATTACAGACATAGATATACCTCATGTCATTGTATATGCAAAGTTTCGTCACAATCCAACACGTAGTTTTAAAATGAGAGCGTAACTAGTAGTATGGGAAGGTGAAATTCGGCCGAGCTTACTCCGGACTCTTAATACCCTGTAATTTGGACGTTAGGCGTTATGTTTTAAAGCTGACTTTAGAATGTGAGTGATTTACAAATACGTTTTATATGTAGTGCATATATCGGATAGTGACCATAAATCCATTTTACGATGAGCTCCATGTCCGTCTGTCTGTTCACACGGTGTTCATTATAATGCATTAGGGCAAATAAATATTTATGGCAGATGATATAAAATTCTAAAGAGGTGATCAAAAGGTGCCCCAAAACAAAATGTAAATCCAGTATTCTTTTCACTTCGTAATCACAAATTTTAGTTTTTTTATTTATTTATCCAAAAGAAATACTTAAAACTTACATTTGCTTTTAAACAGCGAGCGAAAACCGCGTACGGGTTATCTGTCGCTCGTAGATGAAATAGCAATGGATTTTATGTTCTATATTAAAAGCTTTTATTTTTACTTTCACCTGTCCCGTTGTCTGTCAGACAGACTGTAATCAAATCTTGCAAGTTTTTGATCCACTTCCCGGTTTCCGATTGAGTTGAAATTTTACACGAATATGCAAATCGCGTGACAATGCAATATTATGATGACGTGGTGCTGATCTGATGATGGAGCTGGAAGGTGGCCATAGGAACTCCGTAATAAAACCACAGCACCCCATCGAGTTTGGGCTCGTTAGAATCGTCTCAATGAGTAGTTGATGATGATAGACAGAAAAGTACAGTCGGCAATAAAATCTTGTACCAAAAATGAAATTTTTGACAGAAACTTTTATAAATTAACAAACTGAAATAAACCTACAAAAACAATAAAACTTTATTTACTAAAGTATACATATACAAAATGATATTAAACTAATTATAATAAATTACAATTAGAAAAATGTATCAAAATTTTGCCCTTTAGGCAGGGTGCCCATCACACAGGCAGCATTCCCACGCTGAATAGCAATCGCTATTCTTTGGGCGAGAAAGCTGCCTGCCCGAGGGTCACCCGTAGCCTCCCTTAACCGCTTACTGATCTCCTTGTGGAGCTTACGCGCGTTTCTTCACCAAGGGCCGAGTGTCTCGACGCCAAATGCGACAAAATCGTATTGGGCGCCGAGACAGCTATACTTCCCGACCTTGGATCTCTCTCGGGCATCCGCCGCTGCCCCGGCTTGCTTGGACGTGCCCGGCAAGTAGGACGCTGCCAGCGTATCAGCACAGGTAGCGTCCCACACCAGTGCACGGCCCATCCGCCAGGGGATTAAAGACATCCCGTCCGGACGCTTGCCATCATCTCGTACAATGCGAGGCTCAAGAGCGCAGGGGACGCAGGCGCTGGCAAGCGCCCTTCTCAGGATGTCATTGAGCGCAGCGTGACGGGACAAGCGGCCGGCGCCCGAGGAGCAGGCGAGTCCATGGTGACCGAAGCGATCTACCGTGGCTCCACAGGAGATGCAGTTGTGGTCCACGCACACATCAACTCCGACGCGGAGAGCAACTGCAATTCGGAGTGTGCCTGGGTCAATGAAGCTACCTAAGTTAGGTGAGGGGTAGGCGTGAAGCCATTGCCCCGACTCTGGTCTGGCTGCTGCCAACAGCCTGGCTCGGTCCCGGCCAGACGAAGAGTCGATCAACGACTTTATGGTAGCGGCGGAAGCTAACGAGTCCCAAGCCCTTTGTAATTTTGGTCTTGATGGCAAAGTTGGGTTCGGTCCTGCTAGCCAGGCGTTCCTAGCATCAACCAAGCACGCGATCTCGCAGTTTGCAGTCGTTGAGACTTTAAGGATTTTACCCGCGAGATCTTGCGTGCTGTGAGTTGATGATAAGAAAGCCGGCAAAGCTACGCTCGAGATTTTTCGAGTTCCCAAACCGCCATATCTTATGGGTAGACATGCCTGAGACCAAGCCTGTTCGCTGAATTTAACATTAAGAATTGATTCTAGTATGGACTTCAATAGGGTATCAGTAGAAAGGACTAGATTGGGAAATTTCCAAATAGGGCAACAACGGAGAAGGTACGTAAATTTAGGAACGAGTAGGCAAAATTTTAGAATGAATAAGGCTGAGTGAGAGCTTATTTTGACTAAACGTTCAGTTATTTTGGAATTTTGAGATTGATTTATCTAAAACAGACGGAATAGCCTCGTCAAAAATGGGTGATCCAAGGAGGTACAGGCTGTCTTTAGACAAAATTTTAAGGTTTGGAGCTATGTTTTTAAAACCTACTATAATTTGAGAAGCCACAAAAGGATCCGTTTTTTCGGAAATGTAAAGTTCACATTTATCAAAATTTAGTGTCAGTCCAATATCATAAAATTTTTGTATAATTTTGGATAAATCTGCCAGGACGGATTGAGACTTACCGCCAAAAGTGCCATCGTCTAGGTACCATACGTTTAGGTCGGAAGAAAGACTGTGGATGATTGGGTTGATGGCGAGACTAAACAGGGCTGGACCCAGGGGATCCCCCTGCTGGCAGCCTACGGCTGAAAGGATTTCGTTGTCTTTGTGAAGTAACTTGGATGGGGCATGGTAACATTGTAATAAAAAGTTATATATTTCTGGTATATGGTTTCGTGTCTCATTCAGCAAAGTGTCCCTATTAACAGAGTTAAAAGCGTTTTTAACGTCTATTTTCAATAGAACCTCACACAGGTCAGTTTGTACAAAGGTACGCACAGCGTGAACTGCGGCCTCGCAGCCGCCTCGAGTTCCAAAACCAACCTGTGTGGGCTCGAAAAGTTTTTGTAATTTAGAACGGGTGTGTCTGTGTGTGTGGGATTAAAATGTAGTCGCGTAAGAACGCAGATTATTATCTATATCAGTTCAAAGTAGAGCTGGGCGTTTTTTCCCTTAAGCGTTTTCAAAAACAGTTTCTCGTATAGTAACGGAAACACTCCTCTTCCTCCTCCTCCTCCTCTTTTTATAAAAACGATGACGAGGAGCTACGAGTAGAAGGCGACAGTCGCACGCAACGGTTGCAATGCAAAACGTGAAAACGCAACTCGAACCGTTTCGTTTCACTTCGTTTGGCGACCGGCGCCGGCGCCGGCGGCAACGCACGGAGAAACTAGTTATTTTTGAAACTGTTTTCAAAACAGTTTTGTGATTTAAAAAAAGGTTACGTTTCGTTTCACGGAAAAGTCGAAACGACCCAGTTCTAGTTCAAAGGTATGTAAGTATCCACAAGAATCGTATGGGATTCTTCAAGAAACGAGTGTATAATTTCTGAATGGGTCGGCGACGCGCATGGGACACCCCTAGAGTGGCAAGTGTCCAAAGGCTACGGTGACCTCTTACCATCAGACAGTAACAGGTATAAAAATAAAGTCTTACAAATAGGAATAGTTTGCGAGGTTGTAAATTTGTATGTAAGGGGTAATCTCCGGAAATACATACCCATTTCTAAATGTCTTTCACCTGTGTATGTAGTGGGTATTTAAGGTAGACTAGATTCCCGCAGAACCGTCTGGGTTATCTGTGATAGCAGGGCGAAGCCACGCGGTTAGCTAGTCATAATATAATATGAAACATTGTTTCACTAAGTACGGACGAAGTACTTTAATAGTTTACTTTAAAAACAAAGTTTTAACCGACTTCAACTCACTACTTCGCCAAGCCACATGTCCTCAAAAAAAGTTCGCAAATCAAGCGTGCCTATAAAAGTTCGCAAATCGCTTCAAGTGTGCCTATAAAAGTTCGGAAATCGCTTCAAGTAGAAATTATTAATATTATATAATTTGAAAGAGTTCCCTCGATGTCTCCAGGATCTCATGGTCAGAATCTGACGTGATGACCATACCTTTTCAGAAAAAATCGGCCAAGTGCGTGTCGAGCCACGCGCAGGGTTCCGTAGTTACCTGTCTTTCTCAGTTACATCGACACGCGCGCGCCAACTAAATGGTTGCGTCGGCCGAATTTGAACGAAAGTTGACCTTTCTAAGTACACTTTAAGTTGGTCGACTATTACTCGGTAACTAGGTATGCCCACTTAGCCGTGATAATTTTCCTAAATTCATTATATGTACTACTGCCACGATTTTTAACACATTCTTAGCCGGCAGGGGGGGGGTTGGGGCACACACGAATCACTCATTTAAAAAATCAAGAAGCCCATAATATTCTTAACAAATTATCCAACGATACCCCACACGACGTTTTAACGAAACAAAAAATAAATCAAGATTTTATTCTTCTGTTTTGTCGGCGTGATTGATTTATATACCCATGCCGAATTACAGTTTTCTAGTAGTAATGGTTACTGAGCTAAGCCGAAGATGGACGGACAGGCGGACGGACGGACGGCCGGACGGCCAGACGGACGGACATAGCAAAACTATAAGGGTTCCTTGTTGACTACGGAACCCTAAAAAAAGAATTTTCCAAATCGGTCCAGGGTATCGGTCTTTGAATAATCAGGGGCGTAGGTACCTCAAAAAGAGATTCCGTCGAATTATTCCTAATTCGACGGAATCTCCTCCTCTTTTTTAAATCGGATAAAAATGAATGAGAGAGTAGAAGCACAGTTCGTTCTCTATCACTCATCACAATTTACGACGCTACAAATCTAGTTTTCCCAGCAAACTAAACATAAACCTAACCCATTTAACACCAAACCATAACTTATAACAGCGAGAGCTGTCCCCGACACAACTTACGTACAGACAGACCGTCCACAGCGCGCATAATTCCGCAATAAATTCACTCCATTTTAATTTAATTCCATAACTCCCGTCTGTATAAACAACGCTGCAGCCGGAATTAAAACGACCGATTCCAGCGTTCGTAATTTAAATGCTTTTCAAATCTTAAGCGGATGATCTTGTCATTGTGCTGGTGTGGCAATGATGGTTGATTTAAAGTTTTCTGGTTTTTAAATCTTTGGCTTAGAAGTAAGGTCTAGGGGCTGTATGGTTTTCCTCTTTTGGTTTGAAAATTGGCTAACCCAATAGGGGTGTAGAAACTAAATAAAATAATCAATAATGTCATAACATCTCAAAAAAGGATTAAAATGTAGTCAAATGGAGAAAAAAATCAATGCAAAAGGTTAAATAATCACGAAGTTATAAGTGTCCAAAGTTTTAAGAAGGGGTATGTTCTGTCCCTTTTTCGCAAAACGCAACTTCATATGAAACGATGAAGCTGGAAGATTGTGACGTCACACTAATAGACGGCAACGTGCCGCGCCCCATTGTGTTCGACGCGGCCCCCCAGCAGCATCCTGTAATGTGACGTCACACACTGTTTGCGTTTTCTCTCTCTAACAAGCAATATTAAAACGGTTGTAGCTTCGTTATTCTTTGAGATATCTGAATGGGATTTTCGTCACTAGGCATATTTTTTTGCCTTCTTTCATTTGGAGTAATAATCATTTTCAAGTCTACACCCCTATTAAGGGGCTCCCATACGCCAATGACCTTCGATCTGAATCCCTTAGTTTTCTAATGTTTTTTGTAGCTTATTATATTAACAGCAACTGCTTTAAGCAATATAGTATCCCATATTTACTTCAAAGTTCATTATTTTGAGATATTTGGCATCAAAGTTGAACAATATTAGGCCAAAAAACTGGTTTTCTGGCCATAACTTTTGTGTTAATTGGTTTAAAATGAAAACCTTAGACCAGTTTTTTAGAGACGTCACTGATGAACCCAAATATGTACTTCGTATATGTTAGATCTTTCACGTCAATAGAGATACGAAATGAGTGTTTTTTTAGACAATTTAAAAAAAGAACATACAAAAATAAGTATTCATTTGTTTCAAAATCCGCTGGACGAGAATGGAGATGAAAGATTGAAGAACCGATAGCCGTTTGATTTATAATTCTATCTGTAGTGCAAAAGTAGAATATATGATTCAAAACTTGTCAAAAATCGATGAAAACCTCGGGTAGCCCCTTAAGGCCAAAATCACGTATGAGTAATGCCGCTACGAGTGATCTTCGCTTCAAATCGAAAATATGCTGCTACGCGCTACGGCGTAGCATACGTTGCCTTACTTGGCCTCGAAAGGCACGACAATTGTAATTTACGTTGTTAAATGTTCTAGTTTCATTCGAATTACCTGCTCTTACATATGTCAATACGTGTAAGTATGAATAGGAATAGATTAAATACGAATTCGATATGTATGTTAGGCAAATAAGGCCGGCTATGTATCATATAAATGCTTTTAAACACATACTCGAAATTAAAAAAGTATTCAACTAAAATTATTGATTTTGAATCGATTTTGTGTTTGTCACGTGTGTGTAATTATCTTCATTTAAAGTAATTTAAACCGCTTGAACAAACAGAATCTGCTCACTGTATATTTTCATGATTTGAACGTATTGCTACGAACATTACTACGGCGTAGCGCTCGTAGCACGCATCTACGGACTCGTAGCCGCCACATAAAACACGTCCAACATAAAGGATTATTTACTGCCGACGAGCATAAAACAAAAGCGCCGCGCATCTCACTGGTACTTGCTGTTGTTTAAACAACCTTTTTCAGAAGTAATAAAGTTTAAATAAGGAACAGCGAGGAAGCGCGATACGAGTTTTCGTGAGCTATGGAACGTGCTAGCCGAGCAAACAGGTACATATTCAATTTCGTGCGTCCCAACACGAAACGTCAAAACACGACAAATTTAGCACTGTAGACGGGGAAAAATGAAACTACAAACAGCATACTAAAATTCACATTTCCTTAGAACTAAAGACTATTAACTGGGAATAGGGCACTATGCAATTTGTGCTTTAACACGATGTATTTAAATCCAAAATGGAGCTGCTATTGGCAACGATATGGAACCTTTTCGTTGTATAAATGTGGTATTTCCAAATGATGACAGCGCTAGTTTCACCGGGTCAGATAGGACGGGTATAGTGGGTCGTTCGTCAGGGAAAATAGGGCAGTCCTGGGACGCTATTCGACTTTGCTTCTTGATTGCTTGTGACATCACTGATCTTGTAACATTACCGTGAAGACACATGTGTTAACTTCAGTTTTCTTTATCCTAGGAATAAGTTTCTGTCAAAAAATTCATTTTTGGTACAAGCTTTTATTGCCGACTGTACTTTTCTGTATACCGTCATCAACTACTCATTGAGACGATTCTAACGAGCCCAAACTCGAAAGGTTTATGTGGTTTTATTACGGAGTTCCTATGGCCACCTTCCAGCTTCATTATCAGATCAGCTCCACGTAATCATAATATTACATTGTCACGCGATTTGCATATTCGTGCAAAATTTCAACTCAATCGGAAACCGGGAAGTGGATCAAATTTAACTTGCAAGATTTGATTACAGACAGACAGACAACGGGACAGGTGAAACTACATAAAAGCTGGTAAAATAAAGCTGAACTTTCTAATAGCACAATTTAATTTGCTGTTGACATCGCCACTATGAGCGATCAGAATTAGGAAAAGTATAATTATAAATGTTGACAGCTCGCCCCGCCATCTTACCTTTACACGTCAAGTGGTCTATGTGACTCAACCTTGGTATCATAAATACCATACACCTTGTATCATGTTTGAGATTCACAAAACTGTCCATATTGAAAACTCTTTTGAGTCTCAGTTATATTAAAATAGAATAAAACAGGTCACTCACGTCTAAAAAGCACCGGTATCGTGAGTGCTCACTAATAAGTTCCACGTATTGTTGTCCATATTGCCATGTCTATAACATAACAGAAAATCTCTATTCTCTAAATCTCTCTAAATCTTATCTAATCTGAAAATCTGAATCTTCATTCATGTAATTTTATATGATGTTTATTTTTTGTTACTCTTGATTTTACACATGTGCGAGCTGCGGTCACCTATAAGTGGCTAAGCATCTTACTTAGATTTTTTGTATTTAAGCCAAATGTGTTGTTCAGATGTGTTATCAGTTGGTGGTCTTTAAATAAATAAATAATAAATAACAGAAACGCGTTGAATCGCGTCCCAGCCCTTGTGTCCTTTTATCGCGCAAACAAATGCCGCGTTTAAGGGCCCCATGAATAACGGGGACGCTGCAGTAAATCAGCTGATCGTGGCGTCACGCGCCTTATGGAATTTGGGGCAGTGATGTGGCATCGCGCCTACGCCGTTCGAGCTACATATTAACTGTCAAAAACCCGCTTAGTGGTCGCCTATGCCGTAGGGGCTTTCCGGTACTTAGGGGGAAACCCATGGGCTCGGTTAACACATTCACTGCCAAGAATCGCTATAAAAAAGCGACTACGGCGTAGGAGCCCGCTACACGGGTTCCTGACAGTGGAAGTGTTACAGACCTTTCGTTATTCAAATTTGTCTGAAACTCAAGGGTTTACTATATAAAATTTGAGCTCAATGTAACCGAGGAAGGTCATCGGGGACGCACGAGTCTTTGTACTTGGGGCCCAGTAAATCTGTCGCTATCCTATTAAGATAACATCAGCAATTCGCTCCGGTCATAAGTAATCCGCGGGGGTTTTATGCGTTTCCCGGCCCGATCGATTGAGGATGTTAATGACCTGTGAACGAATAACATTAAAAATTGTACGAAAAAGTTGTTATTAACCCACTAAGCGAAAAACTGAGGGAAATGTCGGGCACACAACGATTTTTCCAGGTTTTAGTGTTAAGAAACCTATAAAAGTTAAGCACTTATTTAAACCATTGAACCACAACAATGAAAAGTTGAATTTTGGTGAAGGGATAAGTCGAGAGCAGAGCATCAATCTTGTCCGCGTTTTCTGGCTTTTTCCAGGATTAGCCAAAGTCACGTTGTAGACTTAATAGTTAGGGAAACAGGATTAAGGTGTCCGCGTTTTGTAGGCACGTGGGGACCCGTTGAGCATCCTCAAGTCATAAATTGCCATATGAAATATAGTGACAGATCCATGACGAATGATGATGTCACGCACCGTCAAAAACAGTGTATAATGCATGTAAAATGGCGCCCCGGCTGACGACTACGGGCAAGCATGGCGTAAAAGAAGCATTAATTTCAGCAATATTGACAAAAACACTTAAGGCACTTATGCGGAAGAAGATCGCCTCGCTGCTGAACAGGCTCAGAGGAAGCTCCAACGGCATCCTGGTTGTCATTGCTGGCAAGTACGACTGCCCTATTTTACTATACTGGGTCAGCCAAATAAAAGCGGTTGCTCAATTCAGAGTTAAGTAGATATAAGTACTAGTCTATGTACATACTAACTAACTTAGTAACATTATATGGATATTGCAATAATCCGAATTTTTTTTTTTTTTTTTTTAATAGTGACTTATTTTACTGTAATCTTCATTATAGTGTCTTTGTTTCTAAATACTATAGTCATCAATTCACCCTCATAATATTCAAATACTGTAAATTACCCGCGTTTTGACTGTTGAACAGGGCATTTAAAATTATAACAAAATGTGAAAGGCAGGACAAAATCCTAGAATAATTGTCTTCGTCTCGACTGTTATTTCATTTGATTACATTTTGCTTACAGCCTAAATGTAATCAAGCTTCCAATTAATTAAGTTCACGAGCAACTAGTTCAATTTACAAATAAAGTCCAATTATATATTTCAGAGTAGACTTGATCGCGTCATCATCGACATTGTCATCAGCACATCTATCACGCGACGGCGCGCGAGCTCTCGCGATTTTTTTCGCACTATCTGTCTCTCTTATTAGAACACTTAGAACAAAAGGTATAGTGTGAGAAAAATCGAGAGTATGTCGCGGCCGTCCCATGATAGACGTGCTGCTCGTAGACGTCCCACTGTTGGGTGCAGGTTTTCTATAATGGGCGACAGGTAAAGCTGTGCTCATGCGAGTCAGGGACTTTATACTTTTGCTTACCAAAGAGTGGTGTGTGTCATAAAAAAATTGCCGCAAATTTGAAAAAAAAAAGACCGGGAGTGCCGGCAGAAGTGAAAACTTGAATATTAACGTTGTGCATTTTTGATATTTGATGATGATGAACTGACATCATCAACTATCGATAATCGTTTGTAAAGTGAACGTGAATCGAATCATTGAATCGATTCAAATAATAACGGTAACAACCGATATGTCTCGCAACTAGGAAGACGTCAAACCGCCGACAGACAAACATGTATGAACAGCTGTTTGTTTTCAGAATCCTGGATAAATTCACATTTTGCTAATTTGTATCACGAATTAAATTTCACCCTGTATAATAGATACAACTGTTACCAAATACAATACAATAGAAATACTCATTATTGCACACCTCGATATAACACGCACATGATAAGCACAAGTAGAGGCAAACAACAGGCGGTCTTGTCGCTAAAGAGCTATCTCTTAGGCAACCTGGCAAGACAACCTTAGGCTAGCGGAGATCAAATCTAACCAGTACGAATGGTCAATATACTTATAATGATTTTGTAAAACAATAACATATATAGGTAATATAATAATATTAATTATATATATATATTTTTTTTTTACCGTTTCGCGTTTTTCACATTGTGTCTCTCACCCCGTTGTGCTTGTGTTACATTTTTAACAAATTTATTATATTAATTATTTATTTATTATGTGTATACGTTTGTATCGGCAGTATGTTGTGTTGCGTTCCGTGGGTCACGTACGGTGCTGTCTGAAACTCAGCGCTGTAGGTGTCTGTCCGACACCTCGGCATAATGCTGAGACAGCGACCGATTCACTGCCGCGAAGACACACACATTTTGTATCAATTGTATTGTATTTCTGCTCCCTTTGTCTCTGTGTGTCTTTTGTGTAGTGAATAAATGTCTTTTTTCTTTCTTCGTTCTATTATTTAGATAGCTATTTACCAATAATACGTTATTGCTCGGTAATTCCCTGGCATCGTTCCCTCGTAATTACAGTAGTTCATTGAATTGGTCACGGCTTCAACAGCTCATTTGGTTCGAGGAGTCTCGGTCTGGCAAAAGGTCACTAGTTCTAGATCAAGAATATTTATTTTCCCTTTTAATTAGAAATTAAATTCCGTTAGCAGACGGTTCTGCGTACTACAAAATTAATAATTCGCTAGTTCCTACCTTGTCCGAACTTCCCTCACTTACATCTTAAATCGATCGTTACCCCATTGTTGCAAAATTCAGCGTCCCCGCCGGCTGCGGTAATGATTATTGCCTTATGAATATCTAAACCTACTCGAAATTTGTTGCCGTGCTTGGTGCATCGAAATTTGCCTTCCTTGCTCTGTGGTGTACGAAATGGCATGGAGCTTGGAATATCTTTGATAACACTTCGAAATTGTGGAACAGTGTTGTTGAGTTCGTTTTGTGCAGGCTGTTGAATTGGAATCTGTCAGGTTTGTTTCCACTTACGGTGAGCCATCACTTACGTGGCAAATAACGAACAGAGAGAGAGAAAGAGAGAGCTAGTCTATACTCTATACTTAATATTATAAAGAGGAAAAGTCTGTGAGATTGTAGCATTCTAAGTTTGTATGTTTTGAGTAACATCCGGAACCGCTTAGCCGATTTCAAAAATTCCTTTGCCTGGATGTAGAATGGACTTTCTGGGTGGTTATAAGCTATATTTTATCTCGTAAGTTTGCCTTCGTTCTTTACAATATGCGGGCGAAGCCGCGCGGACAACTAATAAGTTTACTGAAATACACACAATACATATAATAAACCACAAATTATAGGTGCCTATATCCAAGCCTTACGCTTGGATCTATAATTGACTGATTTCGTATTTACAACCCCATTCGATAAATATAGAAAGACATTGTGAAATTACAGTGACCTTAATGTGACGAATTCGGTTTCAAATAGAAATCCAACGGATACGTTTTTGTTTTAGGTGGATTTAAATTTATTTAAGTACAGATCGACTCAATTGATATGTCGCGCGTCAAGGCGCTTAAGTAGTTGACCGAGAGGCTATTATTACTTAACTCACGCGCCTTATAAACTGGGTCTTGCTATAACGCGAATTTAGGTATCCGATACGCTTTAAAAAAATAGCCTCTTAATTATACTAAAACATTTAAAGTAAAAACAACTAGCAGTCCCATCGGGCGTTAAAAGGGATTAGTTAGTATAACCTTGAAATAGAAGCGAAACTTAAGGCTTCAGAATGCCCTAGAGTTATAAGACCGTCTGTGCGATTCCGAGCAGCTACCTATGTTTTCGCGTAAAATATCGCTTAAGGCGATGCCTTGATTTGAGTCGAACACGCCCCCTAGACAGAGACACGCTGATGCCTTCCGCGCACGAAGAAAAGAGATATAACACTCTTCGGGAATGGCTTTTTTGGACAAATTTCGATAAATACCTAACTTAGACACGTTTTATTTTCTAATAAAATTTCATAAAGTGAGATTTTAGATGAGATAAAATACGATAGTACTAACTTGATTGTGTCGTAAAATAATGTATCGTTTGAGTAGGCTGAGTAAAAAAAGGAATTGGATTTTTTTCTATCGAGGAAATTTTAAGCAATCGTGTATTGATAAAATCAGATAAACAATCATATAGTCAAGAATCATATATCTTCAGACCTTAGTTTCTTAATCTAGTCAGAACGGCGTTTCTAAGCACGCGATTATTTCCAATGCACAGCCTTAAAGCCTGCATCACACTGGCGCGGCCTGCGGTGGTGGTGATCAACAGCTGACAGCTAATTACTACTATTGACCGCCGCGGCCAGGCCGCGCCAGTCTATGAGAGGCTTTAAAGAAACCTGGGCCACGATACTTGAAAAAAGAGAACATGCCCCCACATTGATGTATGTCATTCTGATCTTGATAGACATGAAAATGGAGGCATGCACATTCTTTTCTGTCAAAGTAATCTTTTAATAGCATTTGCTGGCTTTATCACTTTCTAAGTATTTATAACTAGCTTCTGCCCGCGACTCCGTCTGCGTGGAACTCGTTTATATCGTAGCTCCATACGAACTTTCGTCCCCCATTTCACCCCCTCTAGGGGTGATTTCCGAGATAAGAACTATATACTATGTCCTTCCCCGGGATTTAAACTATCTCCGTACCAAATTACAACTCAATCGGTTCAGCGGTTTAAGCGTGAAGTGTTAAGAGATTGACAGACAGATACACTTTCGCATTTATAATAGAAGTAAGGATAATAGAATATTATCATGTACAAGTACTCTTTATTGCACACTTTAATAAATAGAGTTAATTATCTGAGAATTGAAGTAGACACTTATTTCCAACAACAATAGCCGAGAAAAACACAACGGTCTCATTTTAATATAAGAAACACAACGGTCTCATTTTAATATAAGAAACACAGAGTACTAGCATATCAACCGTCTTTTCATTTGGTACTGCTCACCATAAGGCCAAAGGACTAAAAACATTACTTTTGGTTAATCAGTCTGAGTTGTCTTTGAAGGAGTTTTTCTTAGCCCTAAAACCCAAGTTATGCACTCAATGAAATATATTTCATCTCTGTCTTGAAATGTATTTAATATTTCGTTATTAAACCTTACCCTCGGAACGAAGGTTATAAACAAAACATAAATTGTGGTACAAGACAAGAGATTCTAAAGACAATTTCATTTCTACGTCAAATGCTAAAACTATTTCTTTTTTGGGCACCACGCACCACTAAAGACAATGTCTACTTCTAATACTGCAACAATTTCTTTTTTACGGACCACCAAAGACAGCTTCAGCACTACGTCAAATACTCACTACTATCTATGAAGGTTTTACCATGAACTAAAGTTTAAAATAAGACTGTTGTGAATAAAATAAGCACTGGATTCGAAACTAGCCCCCGACTTTACTTGGTATTTTAATACGGTAATGCCTCTTGCATTCCCGCCGATGCATCCTAGGCGTCTTATCGGAGCAGGCAGGCGCTAAATCCGCATGGTTCTGGTGAACACTGGATCTGTCCGGATTTTTACTTAGTCTTCTTTAGCTGTGCCATTTTATTTATAATGCGGTTTGCTACTTCCAACTTACCCCAGGGAATCGTAATGCGTTGCAAGCCGTTCAATTTGAGTCTGTGGAATTGGTAATTCAATTTAGAGATGTGATGAAATTATTAATAGAATTTATAAGCATTGATGTGTTCATTAGTGCGTGGGTAAACGGCTTGCGCTCTTGGAGATTAATTACAATAGATAATATCGTATTATTCGTAGTATGTAGTGCGCAGAAAATGAACCTATAATATTTTGAATTTCTTTATCAAATTAAACATCAGAAATAAAGCAAAACGAATAACTTGAACTAAGTAGAATACAAACCAACAATATATCAATATGAAAATATAATTGGAGTTGAAACCTTGGGGCCTTGGGGTCCAAGTGCGCGTCGGCTTTATAAAGATTTGGCGACGCGCTTAATAGAAGCCTCGGGCGACCAGAGGGCTGGCCAGTATTTCGCACAGCGTGTTAGTATCGCTATACAGCGAGGAAATACGGCCAGCCTTCTGGGCACCATGCCCGTTGACGGCGATTTATGCCAAATTTTTTACCTATAGTTTAAGTTTTATGTTTGTTTTTTTTAATTATGGTTGCTTGAATAAATGAACATACTATCAATATGACTGAATAATCATCAGATATCTCAGAAATATCCCAAGCATGTTCCAACTAAATCTTCTCCGAATCTCAGAGCAATCGTAAAGTTTGAAAAGAAACGAGAGGATTCGTATACCGCGACGATTCCCTCAGCACAAGTTTCCTCAGACATCTGTAAACAAACCGAAGGACTCCCTTAGCAGACGCTCACTTCGCGAGCCACTCAAAAGACAAACTGAGCCCGATAAATCATTCCTCGGCCGTAAACCGTATTTATTCCTCATATTCCTTATATTCCTCACTCGAGGACGCGCGGGGATTATTACGCTGTTATCGGAAGTGGATAAATTACTTTATTACTAGCGGGGAAACCCTTTCGCTCCAGCCTTTGGAAAATGGAAATTCGTCGGGAAACGGTTTAAGGAGCCTGGATAATAAAATGGGTTTAAAAAGAGCGTAAAAAATACTTAGATGAAGCGCTCGGAGGATAAAAAAGCAGAAGAGCGGAGCGGAAATATTGGAAATAGATGCATCGCGTTTCGCTATTTATCTTTGATCTGATGAGGAGTTCCGCGCGGTTTCTTTTTATGCAAAATATTCGCTTCGAGATTATAAAATAAGCTGCAAGTAGGTTACGCACATTTATTTGTCGTTCAGAGGGGTAATCACTTAACGTTTCGTACGCGCGTTAGGATAACTCAACTGTAATTTTTCCATATACGAATTGACATTTAGATCTATCTAACGTACGTACAATGTCTTACGTGATCGACCTGCGCAATCGCAGTAACAAATTATTTAAGTACTTTAAACTTAGAATGCTTGCAAAAGGGATGTGAGTGACTTTATCGAAGTAAAACTGCTCAAACGTTTAAGATATAAATGTAACTCGTAGTTATTTATACTAAATTCTATTTAATTGCTACTAATTAATTAAAAATTAAATTAAATATGATTTATTTCGGACTCTATTATATAATATTAGATATACCTACTTGTGTAATTGGTATTAACCGTTCATGTCAAATAAATAAATAAATACTTGAAATATCTAATATTAGTAGGTAAGGTAAAGTCATAACTTAATTCGTGCGCATCACATTTTAATCATTTTAATTACTTTAACCTAAATATGAGCCGTCATGTAACGGCAACTATACAGGCCCCAATTAACGCGAACCCTTTTAGCAGTAACGCACTGGGAGTGGTCGTTTGCCTTTATAAGGCCGTCATCCACCGAGCATTCGGCGTGTCAGGTCAACCTACTAGTTTTAAAGCCTGATTTGTAATTAGTGTATTTGATGATTTACATTTGATGCCAGGAATTTTGCAGTTTTAATTAACATTTTAAAATCATATCTACTGGATAATGAAGACCCCTACATTACATAAAATGGCATCTGAAATATCATACTAAAGGTGCATGAAGAGGCTGGCAATCCCTTTTCACGCCGAGGTATTTACAGTGCTTTTCTTAAAATGCAGTGAAATTTAAAAAAATACTTATTCCAAACTGTTTTTAATGGCAGAACGCCGTGACGTCGTCTCATGAATTGATATTGAAACGAAAGAAGGACGCTTTGCAGGCCTAGGCCTCCAATTCTGTATGATATTCCATTACGTATCTCTCATCTCGCCGCGCGCGAAACGTGATACTTGGAAGTCTGTTATAAGTAACAGCAGGTCGATCACGTAACGCATTGTACGTACGTTAGGTAGATCTGAATGTCAATTTTTATATGGAAAAATGACAGTTGGATCTGAGAAAAAAGCATATTCCGTTCATTGAACACAAACTCCGTCGCGTAATGAATACTTGTAATTTTCAAAAAAAAAAATTTTTTTCTCAAATCCCTTGCCTATAAACTATTTTGTATGCCTATTTATACATTTAGTTGACTCGTTACTATAGATCACGAGTCAGCAAGCCAACTAGGTCAGCAATGAACACGCCCAACGTTTAAGGGCTACTATAATACAGGGTAGTTGGGTTCTTGTCCTTCATTAGCTCGCTAAGCCGCAACAAACAACCCTGCCCACGCCCGATAACGATATAAGGATGGTGAGCAAAATTAACCCTAAATAGCTCATTTATTTTAGGTTTGGTTTATTCGATATCACCACATTAAGTGCGCTGAGAGGATTATTTGAACGAGATAAAACATAAAACACTCGTTTGGCCGCTGTTAAAATATTTGTGGGTCTGTACTTTCCATAGTGATAGTTGCCAACTATAATCTATACTTACTAATATTCTAAGGAAGTATGTTTCGGGTTAACCCCGGAACCACTTATCCGATTTCAAAAAATGTAGAAAGGTCTTTATGGATGGACATAGGCTATATTGTATCCCGCGGGGTTGCTTATAAGCAACAAACCCCACTTACCTTTGAGTTTGATCAGTTTTAAAAGCCGCCATTTTAACCCCCTCGGTTATATATTGAATTCCATGGAACCTTCCTAATGCAAGGTTCTAAGTGTTATGTCGTCAGATACATTATGGGACCCTGTCGCATTGCCACTATTATGCTAGGTCGGTCATAACTTTCGCCTAATTGGCGGCTGTTTGCGGCCAGTATCGCGGCCGTTAGATTTTATTAAGAAAAAAAAATGCTGCTGCGTTTACTCGTTGGATGTTCCCTTTGTATTTTCAAATATGGAATAGTTGGGAATTGGGCTACCGAATTCGAATTCAGTTCATAAAATAGTTCTACTTGCGCCATCGTTCTGTTGTAGCCAATGTAGCCATACTCGTTAAACAATTTACTCTTAAATATTTAACGTGGGTTAACAGAATCATTTTTAAAGTTAATGTGAGTGAATAAAATGGGTGAACGCAATTCTGCCGTGCATAAATAACCACGCTCAATGGCCGGCGTCACAACTTGTCCGGACAATAAATTACTGGCAGATGAAACTCGCCGCCATTGCCCCGTTATAATAATAAAAAATATTTAAAATCTTTTTTGCACTTGAATTGGATACAACATACAAGGCATCTTCGCTCAGACGGACATACTTGCTGAGCGCAATTCCAGTTTTATTTTTATTTTAACCCTAATTTAAAAAGATGACAAAATCGGTCACACTCAATTTTATTGCGGCAAACGAAGATATTTATTGTCTCCCTTAACTAAAACCCCATATTAAATGAATTCATGAAAGCTTTAACGCAAATACGAAAGGTGAAAAATCAAAACATCGCCCTAACTATCAGTTACTATGTTCATAATAATATATTATATACAAGGCGCTTTGACTCGGCCTTTTACCTTAGAGATAATGTCAGAGATAAAACAAACACAGGCATCGCGACGTTTAAACTTCGGATATGCGTATAAAGAACGCTGAATTAACATAAACACGCCTTGTTAACAGCCCCGTGTCATCCTATTTGTACAAATATTTAATCTGTGGTTACATTTCCAACACTGCTATGTTTTTAATTTAAAAATGAACATGGCGTGTTTTCGGATGCATCCAATTTATAGATAATACTGGCCACATACATTTTACGTTCGTAATTTCAAGAATTTATTCCGACTGGATATAATTCGCTACTGAAATCAGGAGTACCAACATTACAGCCGAAATGCTATCGTAAATTGTCTCTCGTTTGTCGTTGTAGTGGTATTCAATTAAACAATGGTTCACGAACGTCTGAGCTACTTTTCACAGAAAATTAAATCAGCTAAGGTTAAACATAGCAACGAATTTATTATTTAAGAATTCTTGTTCGTCTCGGCTCGAACGTTAGTTAAATATTGAACTAGCTTCCTGAATAACATAAATAGTTTGAAGTGAAGAAATATAAGGAAATAATGAAAAATTCTCCAGATCAATATTAAGAAATTAAACAGTTATTAACTCAAGCAAATAGTCATAAATAGTTTGCGAATAAATACGGTTAAATAACGGCGACATAGTGTACCTATACGTAATAAATAAAAACAGGCTGTACCTATGGTTTTCTAAATGTACGCACTAAAAAGGTATCATATATAGATGTACTACCTATACGTAGTTATAGAATCCAACGCCACTAAGGGCACCAACTTATGATTACAGACCGATCAACGTTAAATATGGCGCTGACAGCTGTCACCCCATAGGAACTTGTCAAACATTCCATTGAGATTTTAACGAACACCGCTTATTACGATGACAGACTGTTTGGTGCAACCTACCCTAAGTCATAGATAAGGCTTTTACACCTAACAGGCGCTTAATGGGAGCTAATCCATCTCAGTCATGTGCACTTCCCTTTTCCTCAGATGTGGTTCGCGCTAATCGAGGAATATTTACAGCGCTAGATCACGTACCGAGCACCCGCGAACGTCTAAATGCTTCTGCATTATGTTCAAAGATATTATCTTCTATTTAACGAGAATCCATTTGACGACCGCTTTAGCCTAGTTGGTAGTGACCCTGCCTACGAAGCAAGAGGTCCTGGGTTCGAATCCCGGTAAGGGCATTTATTTGTGTGATGAGCACGATTATTTGTTCCCGAGTCATGGATGTTTTCTATGTATTTAAGTATTTATTTATCTATATAAGTATGTTTATCGTCGTCTAGTACCCATAGTGCAAGCTTTGCTTAGTTTGGGACTAGGTCGATTTGTGTAAGATCGTCCCCTAATATTTATTTTTATTTTATTTTATTTTATTTATTGAAAGCTAAAAACCATTCAAAAAGTTAAATATCCACAGCGCGGGTTCTATTTAACTGATATTAGTGATGATTATATTGAAATGATATAAGAGCGTTTCTCAAAAAAAATGCCACTACCTTTTTTCGGAGATTTTCTGCAACTTTTATGTTATTTCTACTTAAAATCACGATGTCTTTCCATCCCAATAGGAGAAAAAAAGTGTCCCAAAATTTTCATACATTTTTGAACTTTCCTATTGTGTTACCACCATACAAAGTGTATGGTAAATGGTAACACAATAGGAAAAATATCTTTGGGACAGTTTTTTGTCCTACCAGGGTCGAAAGAGCTCCTGATTCTGAGTGGAAATAGTTAAAAAAAAATCCTAGAAGTACAATTAATAATAGTGGCATTTTTTTTGAGGATCGCTCATAATATGTATAATTATAACATGCATTTATGATGCGTCGTGGCTTTGGAACACTGTGGGAAAAACAGTGATGTAATATTGCCATAACGTGGCGGTCACATCGACTAGAACACGGTAATTAACAACACCAAAAGTATTTATTGGTACGCTACAAAAATACAAAACTTAAGAAAATACTCGGCATTGCCTAGCCAGGTGTTTATTGTACCTGTAATTTCTACAAAATCACAATGAAATGATGTGCTTTCAAATAAAGTAAAAAAAACGGTGAAAATCGGTTCACGCAATAAAGAATTATCCCATAAAAATCATCTTCCATACTTTAAGCTCGAGCGCTAGTATACTTAATTTGCGCATAGATGTCGCTGTATGTCGGGTTTTAGGGTTTTGTACTTAATATGTCAACTCAATGTAACAAATAGGCCATTTTTTTAACGCTTAAATGGGGACACTTACTGTGACGGACGAAAAACTACAAAACCCTACACTGAGCGTGGCCCGACACGCTCTTGGTCGGTTTTTTTATTTTATTTAACTTGACCGTTTACGGACTAGAGCAGTTCAAAGTTCATTATTGGGTGAAGTAATCATGGACATTTCAGCACTTTCAACATTTTTTGCCAAAGTGATGTCATTATAGTCGGCAAATATCAGGGTACAGCTCATTATTGTAATTTTTAATCAGTTTTACATACATAAAAACCATAAATGGAACGCTGTTTGACCATTGAGTATTGTGACGTCACCTAGATAGCGGTTTCGACGTTTCAAATAAAGTTGCAGATTTGAAAAGCAAAGTTAAATAACGTATTAAGCCTGCAACACACTGACGTGGTCTGCGGTGGTAGTTAATAGTAAATTTGACGACCAATGACAAGTTTACTTTCGACCGCCGCCAGGGCCCCTATTTCACCAACTTGACAATATCACCACACTTACAATTCGCCATACATTGCTTGTTCTAGAAGTTAAGGTGGTTGCTAGATTACTTGTGTAACCAGCAATGTACGGAGAATTGTCGTTGTCAGGTGACAATTGTCAAGTTGGTGAAATAGGTGCCAGGCCGCGCCAGTATGTGAGAGGCCTTAACCATGAATGCTAGCTTATAATACTGGTAAATCTCGCTTGGTATCTCAGACCCAGCGGACTCCCGCGACCTTTACCAGGTCATCAGTCCACCTTGTGGGGGGCCTACCCACGCTACCCACGCTGGATGCGGGTGGCGCAGGACCGGTCATTGTGGCACTCTTTGGGGGAGGCCTATGTCCAGCAGTGGACGTCTTTCGGCTGTTATGATGATGATGATGATGATGATCTCAGGCCCACGAACCATCGCATGCACTTTGTAATTGGATATACAAGCGTAATAATTTCATATGTTGTTCATTTAGTTGTTCATAGTTCAGCATCGTAATCCTGGCAGCTAAAATCAACTGTTGTAAAAAGTAAACAAAACTTGCATTCCAAGTTCAAATGGTCTGATTGCGTTCTGTTTGAGGATAAAGGCGCGCCGCTCATTCAAGATCACTCCACATAATTAACGTCCACATCGAGCTATTTACACGCCCGCATGCGTCGGCGGAAACGGAGGCTCTAGTATAAGTTTTACCGAAACAAAACTTTACGATCGCGTTTGCGTTTTACCCTCAATTTGTATGGGATTTGACAGCTAAACGCGAACGCGGTCGTAACGTTTTGTTTCGGTAAAACTTATACTAGAGCCTCGGAACGTAAACGGCTGCTGTTTAACGTTATATACTCCTTAAATTGATAGGCATAATACCAAGGTATATGTTTGGCAGCACCAATAAACGAAATCTAAAATACAGATATTCACCTCCAACATTTTCAATTAATCAAAAACGAACGCGGTTTTTTCATGCCGCGCTCATTCCATTTAAAGCAAACACGTTACGAAATAATGTATTCTCGTCGAGTAGAGCCGGCAATGACGTGCGAAATAATTATAGCGTAAAAGCAAACACGTGCCATGCTTTATTTTCTTTCGTAAGGTTTTAATCATTGACATTTCCGTGACTGCATCACTTACCGTCGGATGCACGAAAACGAACCTATACTTAGTCGAGCTCATATTCGTTATATTTTAATGCCACCGCCATTATTTGCCTCGTAAAATTTTATTTTCATTCGCCACGTAACAATGTTAAATTGTTCACTATTCAAATAATATCTTTCAAATTTTGTGAACCGTATAAATCAATGCGATGCCTGTTCATGTTAAATGAACTAAAAGAACGATTGTTGTAGTATTCCATTGTTCAAACCATAACTTAAAGTTAAATATTATGCACCTTTTTCTATAGACGGCTCAGCACTTACGCGCCTAAGTGCTCCGTGAAAAAGTGAAGTCCGCTGACGTTTCGCGACCCCATCGATCAGCTGCGACCGCGGCAATAGCGGATACATCCTCTAACTACTGCTTAATGTACTTATTCCGCGTGATCGATCACCGTCCACGACATCCGAATCCATTAAGCCCTGTCTAATTGATCGTCGGACGAATTGAAAATGGCAAAAAGTGACCGCGCGTGGGCGGAGACGGTAAAGATATTTACCACGTAAATACACGTCAACGCAGTGAATGATATCAAATAGTGATGGGAACGAGTCGACTCGATTACGGAGTTGTCAGTCTGGGAGCGGGGAGAAAATTGAATAAGGAACGAGCGTTCGTAATTTGAAATTGGCAGACGTTCCGCGAGTAACAAACCATAGACAAACAATGTGAGCGACGTGCTTTTTCCGCACGCACGGCTGCGTTGCCAGTTGCCAGCGACCCAATCTGAGGTCTCCGCAATCTGAGGTCGCCGCGACCTCAGATTGCGGAGACCGCTGGGCGTGCATACCTGAGCGGTTCGTATTATACTGATCTAGATCTAATCTGTGCGGCGCCGTAATGTGGCCGGTAACGAGAATTGCATGCTTGCGGTATCATTAAGCTATTTATCATAAATAGAAGAACTGAAACTAAAGAACAGAATATATTTACTAACGAAATTAAAATATTAATAATTACATATTAAGGGGCTCCCATACGCCAATGACATTCGATCTGAATCCCTTAGTTTTCTAATGTTTGCTGTTTGTTGTTGCTTATTATATTAACAACAACGGCTTTAAGCAATATAGTATCCCATATTCACTTCAAAGTTCATTGTTTTCGAGATATTTGGCATCAAAGTTGAACAATTTTAGGCCAAAAAACTGGTTTTCTGGCCATAACTTTTGTGTTAATTAGTTTAAAATGAAAACCCTAGACACGTTTTTAGTGATGTCATAGACGAACCCAAATATGTAGATTTCGTATTCTATACTTTCACGTCAATAGAGAGACGAAATAAGTGTTTTTTAGACAATGTTTAAAAATCAATCAAAATTAAGTATTAATTTTTTTCAAAATCCGGTAGACAATAATCGAGATAAAAGATTGTAGAACCGATAGCCGTTTGACTTATAATTCTATCTGTAGTGCAAAAGTAGGTGATACGATTCAAAAATTCTCAAAAATTGATGAAAACCTCGGGTAGCCCCTTTAGCTAATAAGTATATTTACATAAAAAGAGATTCGTTTTCTCTCTGAAATTAACGGTGTTTCATGGTCGAAACCAATGCCAGCTTTACTCTAGTATATTAAATTTAAATAGAATAGAATTTGACTGTCCTACAGAACTTTGGCTCTAGTGTGCGTTAATTGAAACACTCACCCTAATACTTACAAAAAAATATACTCTAGCGTAAAATTCCTTGTGTGGTGTTTTAGGAAAATTGAAAACCTCAAAGTAAGATTCTTGGAATTACATTATATAACATCAATAAAACCGCTTTGAAAACTCCGCCAGCACTTCTTACATTTATGTTTTAATTTATTTTTTCCTTATGTTCATCGAATGGAACAAGAAAGTGGAATTCTTAATGGGATTATGTTTGAATAATTCCAGATTCACGTGGCACTGTATCTCTTTTAAATTAATATTCGTTAAACATAATACGTTGTACACTTTTTATAACCTATCCAAAATCCGAAACAACTGACGAAACAAGCTTTAGAATCCTAAACCCCTCTCCGATTCGAATAAATTATAAGCAACGTGTTAAAAATGGCGACACAACTTAGCTGATCACTCTGGGAACTGTGGCGCTATGTTGTGTTCGACTTGGAAATACATAGACAATGGAACACAACAGGGTTCGCAGTCAAATAGGTAGTTGAGGTCCAAGACGGTATGGCTACCAATTAAGAAACATACCTACTATTCCTGGAACCAGATAAGAAAATATCTTAGAATGTTTGCAATAGAGACGTGCCGTCCTGGGAATGTTCCCGAAAGTTCGACACAGGGGAACAATACACTGGCTTTGGATATGTATCTAGACTTTGTACAGTCTTTCTTGCGGTACAACCCTCTAATGCGTTGAGACAGGCAACAATGCTCAGTACTATCTGAACTCGAACACTTGGCCGTACGAGTATTCATAAACGTTCTACGAGCCTATTTAAATTCATTTGTTTTTATCTATCACTTTGTCATTTGTGTGCGTAAGAAAGGGATAGAGCACATTTTATTTAGCAGAGGCATTTTAAGTTTTATGAATAAGGGCGTTTGTTTCGTAATACTCGTGTTCCCGTAGCAAATCGTTCACTAACTTTACGGTAAGGCACCTTAAGATTGGTCATACAGTTCTCAAGCCACTGCGTAAAATGATTTCGAACACATAAAGTCTTTGCTGTTACATTCATAACCAGGCTCAAATCGCCGCACCACTTGACCTAGTATTGCATAGCCCCGAGTTAGTAACAGGTCAGACTTACACAAGAGTCCAGCAAAGTGATTACTAGGGCAGCTCTGAGCTGGTATTCACAACGCTTACATGTTGCGATTGCAAGTAGCTACGAATCAAGACATATAGATTGAGTTGGCCGAATTTCATCAATTCAAAAAGCACTCTACCGCGCTAGGTGGAAGATTCCAATTCCAATGACAGTTTATAAAAAAAAAGGCAACATTAAGTAATCCAAAACCATAATAGGGAGTGGTGATGTGAGTAGAAACAGCATGTGAATTAACAAATGCTACTCACAACTTTCTCACCGCTCAACCTTGTATATCTCCACGCCAAATTCATCCGGTGACTCGCGCGTTCTGATTGCTAAGACAACTCTGGGCCGGTATGCTCATATAGATTATCGCACGTCCACAAGGGGCTCCAGCGGGGCGCTAATGGGGCTCAAACCCTCCCCCATTGCATCTGAAATCTTACTAAAAACTAACCCCAGCAATCTTACCCCGTGAACCAAAATCTCGAATGCGCCACTGAGCGTCAGAGGTCTGACTGACACTGGTACCCCTGAGGTGTGGTGCTCGTGACATTGTGAACACCCCGGATCGGGTGCCGGGCGTCTTGCGGCCGGAACACAATGGCGCATGATTGCGGTGTGCACCTGCATAAATCACTCTCGGACCGGGGTCTGGGGCAGAGATGCCAGCGGAACGTATAGATCGTTCAATCTAAGCGTCCCACTTTTATCTTTTTTTTATTGTACACAGCGACGGTAAACGGTAAACGGTAAACGGTAAACTGTCGGATAGCCGGGTAAGACAACGTAGCCTAAGGACGCTTGCGACGGCTCCAGAATAGTCACAAGCGCAAGTATATAAATATGTACCCTTTTTTGATTTAAGAATTGTTTTGACAGTTAGAGAAAAATTTAGCTGTTGGTCGACTGCGTAAAGCCTCTCACAGACTGGCGCGGCCTGCGGTGGCGATCAATAGTAAAATTGACGATGGTTTTCAGGTTTAGTATTGACCGCCACCGCAGGCCGCGCCAGTGTGATTCAGGCTTAATACTTTGTACGTACGTCAGGTAGATCTAAATGTCAATTTTAATTTGGGAAAATGACAGTTGAATTGTCGTAACGCTCGTCCGAAAAGACACGTGATCACCCCTCGTATATTGTCATTTGGAACGTGCGTTAGGGACATGTCAACTATTATTTTTTGTAAGCGAAAATGACAGTTGATAATATCCCAAAGCTCTTTAGAAAAGTTATCCAACTAGTCAGACCTGGTCTCTGGTCAGAACGGTTACCACACGATTTATTCCTTCAAAAAAAGCTAACGTTAAATATTCTGTGCATAACTTCCGAAACACTCATTGGTACGAATCGGAATTCGAACCCACGACCGCCGCGTCAGCCACCACCACGACAGGCTACCGTAGCTTGTATGTAAACTGTCTACCGTAGATGTAAACCTTACCATCAGGCGGGCCGTACGCTTGTTTGCCACCGTAGTTGTATAAAGATGCGTGGAAGGAAAAACACGCTGCACAAACCCCGAATTTCTTCATTTTAACGCCCTTAGTCCACCTACGCATTCGCATGCGGTAGCGAAGCGAAACGAAAGAGATGGCCGCGGCGAGAGCGAGAATCCAATCCGGCCATCTCTTTCGTTTCGCTTCGCTACCGCATGCGAATGCGTATAGGTGGACTAAGGGCGTAAATGCTCCAAAAACAGTAAGATACCATTTCTAAGCCGATTAAGTGTTGCGGTGTTGCCGATTATCTAATCAACGAGCAATCACTCATTTGCATAACATCAATACGGAACGCAATCAATCATAATTATTGACAATTCATCGCATTACATAAAGCTTAAATTATAACTAATATTAGAGAGGACAGGTTTTTAAAGCTGTAATACCCATTGATTAACTTCCAAGTTTTTTGCTGGGTAATGCAATTTACTGCTTCATTTTTACGCATACAAAGAAAATATACAAATATTTACTACTACAAATGCAAAAACGTCTCAAAAGTAATTTACCTGTACCTCTTGTATGACTAACTATCATCAACGGAGTCACTTTTTAGGGTTCCGTAGTCAACAAGGAACCCTTATAGTTTCGCCATGTCCGTCCGTCCGTCCTCGGCTTAGCTCAGTAACCCTTACAACTAGAAAACTAAATCAATCACGCCGACATAACAGTAGAATAAAATCTTGAAAAAAAATATTTTTTAGGGTACCTACGCATAAAGTGGGGATGTAAATTTTTTTTCGCTAAACCCATGTTGCTGGTGTGAGGTATCTTAATCGTATCTTATCATAAACACCCAACATAAAGACGTGTACCGAAATATTGGCCTACTGTGGCTGCTACCCACTATATGACGCTAACTGTACCATCGCCAACACAGTTAACTCACCACCCGTGCACTTTATGTTCACGGTAACAAGGTTCTATATAAATACAGGATGGTCAGTTAACTGTGTTGGCGTTTGTATAATATACACGTTGATAGCAACGAACTACTACTATAATACGCTAGAAAGTAGCTTATTACCTATTTATTTTAATATTTTAAAACCTGTGCAGCATGCAAGAGCGACCCTAAAAGTACTTGTATAGGTGTTATTTTAATTTGACTGTTTTTTTTTCTAAAAATATAAGGCTTTTGTAGTACTTTTATAAGTTTTTTTTTTATTTGACCGTCCGATGATTATCTAGACCATAACTTGAAATCAGTGTGAAAACATTACTTTTAATACTAGGTAGGTACAAACGACAACACTATTAACTGACCATCCTGTGTTTATATAGAACCTTATTATAATGCACTTAAGGTGCACCGATGGTCAGTTAGCTGTGTTGTCGATAGTACGACAAATAGAAAAAGACATTCATTATTACGTAGTTTATCGCTTTCGCTTTCCGCTACCGCAGCGGTCCACTGCCGATGCCGGTAAGAAATCCTAGATAATGCGTAGCGCCATTTGTTGGGCTGATTGATCGCGCGTCATAACGCCGCGCCGCGACCGCCTGTCATTTGTTACGGATAAGTTATTTAAGTTCAGCGAAAAGAAAAAAATTGGGTACGCAATCTAACCTGGAAAACGGCCGTGGGCGTTTGCCATGGATTAATATTTACCAGATTCGTGCTAGCTTTTCCGTGTTGTTTTATAAATTTTCGCGTTTTATTCTTTTTTGCAACTAGGTACGAGTTTAATTTCAAAGTACCTACCTAATAACAGTATCGACAAAAAAAAACGTATCGAAAAAGGATAAGTTCATGCAAATTCACAATTTCATTAAAACCACCTTCGAATTTCTATTTTTCCTGCAAAGTACATAATTTCATACGATGATAGCATTATCAGTAACCTGAAAGAATATCTGAAGAAAAATCGTAGTCAACACACACATACACATAGTAATACACATTTTTTTTCCTAAAAAAAGACAACATTATCTATGATGCTCGAACATAAACCCGTCAAAGCGCCGCGCTATCAGCGCATTAAGCTTGCTTGTCGCGCTATCGATGCCCGCGCCTGTTATAATTAAATCGATAAAATCGACATGTAACGCACTTCCCTATGGCCCGCTAGCTTATCGACGCGGCCGGGTGGCCAGACCACCCAAGCCTCTCTTTAAAACTAAAACATAACCTCAAATAAAATGCCCATTAACATATAAATCTTTATATTATCTAGAACAATAGCTGAACATGACTCGGTACTTCACAATCGCATCTTTATCCGGGCGCAACTTTTCAATTCGGCCCATTTAATTTTTACTTATACGTTCGCAATTCAAATTGAATTTTGACGAGATGAAAATAGAATAAGTACCAATGAGGGCCGCCTTTTATGATTTGTGTTGGTGTTATTTTTTCGTGTAAAATCCAAAAGCTATGTTCATTTGCATTTTTATACATTTATTTATATAAACACTGACCTGCGATTGGATATCATGCTGGAATATCTCGTTAGGTCTGATTTTTACAAGTCACGTTTACATCTGCATATATTTGTTCAACCCAGCAGCGTACTATTTACTTAAAAACGTATTCATTTCATAAACAATAGGTAAGAAATTTTGAGAGATTTTTTCTTTTATTGAGTACAATTCGGGTCTCGGTTTCACGTCGCTGGGTTCATCTATCTTATTAATTTCAGTAATGGTTTTGTACGCAGTAGGACCACAGTTCGGTGAAAATCTCTCAGCACTCAAAATCATCTCGTCGAAACGTAATTTAACTGGAACAGTATTTAGCTACGAGAATGACTGAAAGTGTGATTTAATTAAAATAGCTTAGTAAATTTTCGGTCACTTCGCGTTGTGATGGACGTCATCCCTCTTTTTTTTCTGCGAGTATCTATTGCATCTTGCCTACCGCATTGATATCGCGTTTACGTCTGACATAGAGCATGCGTCCCTCTTGCACCTAGATACTTGCTAGCAAGGGAAACTGCTTTACTGTCGACGTGAACACAATGATGCCAGCTAGGCAGGCACATGTAGAAGATCACAATATGTATTTTAAGAAATGTTTATTATTGCGGTTTTTCTTTCGAATGAGCGGGAGGTCATTTCAACCGTCATTTTCACGTTAAAAATCCCAATTATTTTGTTCCATAGACCAGATCTTCTAATTAGAGGCATGTTTATATTATCTACTCGGATCGAAAGTTTCCCTAAAAGAACAAACTCCCTGTCTCTGAAAGTTGTATTTAATTTCCGACTGCCTCCTGTTTTTCAATACAACTCCGGATTCATGGTTTTCATTCAAAGTTTAGATAAAATAATGACTGTCGCGCGGTTCATACAAAAACTTTAATTAAGAGCCGCCATAGTCCCTTATTTCCTCCGCCAAATCTATACCTACAAACTTCTTAGTATTAAAGTTTGGTTTAGGCGTTTTGGACTATAATAGTCCATATTACCTACCTATGGTACAAATGAACTCGAAGTTATATGATGGTGTACAAGGATGTCATATAAAAAAGAGTATCTACATACGTTGTCAACGAAATTTCGTGTCTAAAAATGGCCACCAAATCTGACAGCATACGTTTCCATTGACGACGCGAAACTGAGACAAGTTGATGCAATTGACTCAGTTTTAATGTGCCACTTTTGGAGCGCTTATAACCTATCTAACTTTTTTAGAGTTCCGTACCTCAAAAGGAAAAAAACGGAACCCTTATAGGATCACTTTGTTGTCCGTCCGCCCGTCTGTCAAAACCCTTTTTCTCAGGAACGCGTGGAGTATCAAGCTAAAATTTATACCAAATACTCAGGTCTACTGTCCCTTGGAGCTGTGAAAAAATCAAACTTCTAAGCCAACGCAATCAAAAGATACAGCCGTTTATGCCGGAAATTTTCGAAACTCGCAAGGGAATCAAAACCTACAGGGTACTTCCCGTGAACTCAGAATCTTGAAATTTGGTACGAAGCAACGTCTTATAGCACAGATAAAGGAAAAATAGAGAAAACTGTAAATTTTACGGAACCCTCGGTGCGCGAGTCCGACTCGCACTTGGCCGGGTTTTTTTGATATTACATCATTGATTGTGTATTACTATTATTAGAGATGAAGTCTATGAGAGGCAAATGTAACTACAAACATAAAAAAAAAAAAAACTAAAAAGTTTTGGCAGAAATTAGCCTACTTTTAACCATAGTCGTGCTTCTGGACTATAATTTGAAGATTTTACGTTATGCAAATATTGCAAATCATTTTTCTATCATATATTAACTCAGAGTTTCGATACATGGCGACTTTGAAGCGGTACAAGCGCGCCTTTCACGATCTCGCAACATTAGCCATTATTCCCGGTTGTGGCCCTAAAGGAGGCCGGGGTCCGCTTTGACACCTAACCTAAAAACTATAGTACGGGCCAAAGGAACGTTTCGGTGAGGCCATAAATCAATAGGCCGGCCCCACCCCTTTTACTAGCTGCTTGTACGGATGCCTGATAATCAGTTATCTATTAAATACTCATTTAATAGCTCATAACACATAACTAGGTCATTACTTAATTACTCTTATTTCAAAATAATACTTAAACCGAAACATATAGCAAACGGTACTATAATAAATGCATATTTATAATACTGTTTCATCGAGCAACCGTAATTCATCGACAAGCAATGTCGACGCTAGCCGCATCATTGACAGCTCGGTTTATTAATTATTATTATTATTTCCCCATCGGAACGTTCCTTTGGCCCGTATTGTATAGCCATAGATCACCTGTCAAAGTCACGTGTATCGACACTAAATCGCGTTTGTAGCGCAGCAAAAAGCCGCCCTGCAACCGCTCGAAGCATTAAGACGCTGTCAACACCAAAATGCCCTTGAGGATTCGGGATACGGCGCACACTGTCTATTTGTATCCGAGTAAACGAGAGCGAGTTTTACTGGGCGACCAGGTCTTAGATTAATTAATGAGTAATGATATTATAAAAGTGTGCATTATTTGTGAAATGCGACTCGTTAGCGGTTTAGGTATGAATATATTGACTTCATGTTTTTAATTGCAGACCCATACGTCAAAAAAATAAAGACATATAACCGTTTAATGTTGATTTTAAGACCAATCTTTGCAATTATTTTCTATCGAGCCGATTTCGTCCAATTATGTATCGAGTCCGTCCACGGTCTTTGAAATATGATGAATATTAACTTTTTTTTGTGATGTGCTAGAACAAATAGTTTTTCTAAAAAAACTACTTAAATGACATCAATTTCAACAAAGTTAGGTCTTGTCAGCTTCTTAGGAGGGAATTATAGCTAGCCGCTCGCGACTGACAACAGGTACTTTTTATATAAAATTTCCATTTCGGGAGAAAACGTTTTCCACTAACTAAATCTTAACCACTTTGATTGTGATGTCGATCGCTTCAGCATAATAATAAATAGGTATATAGGTTTCGTTTTTTTTAAAAAAATTGCTTATAATTCTATAAACCCAGTCTTTCATTGCGTCAATAACGTACTAAAAAATCATTGAGATTGGAAATTATTTAGGAGCGGAAAAACGTTTACTATTTTTGTATGGACTAGTACGTTAGTAATCCATTAGTTTCCTCTTAACATCTCACACGGCAACGACGTTATTACCGAATGAAAGCCTCCTAAGCGGCCCTTTCACCGATCAGTTAAACGCAATCTACAATACATGAATTTGAATAACTAAATGTCGTTTGTACAGCTGCTTATGTAAGCAGCGGTAAATTGACTCCCTTTGTTTTTCACGGCTAAGATATTACTGTCAATTTATTACAACAACAAACAGAATTACCTATATATGTAACTCGACAACATGTTGTTTACTCTGCCAAATTATATGTTTATATATTGCCTCGGAACTGTTGGGTAAATACCCAACAGTCCCGAGCCAATATATATAAACATATAATTTGGCTGAATGAGATATTTTGTTGAACGATTTTTAGATGTTGTGTCGATAATCTGTTTTATATTTTTAACCCTGACTCAAACGAGGGGTGATGCAAAATTAAGTATCTGTGTGTCTGCCTGTCGCATTGTAGCTCGCTGATTAAATGATTTTAGAATATTTTTTTTTATCGAAAGGGCTGCCTGTAGGGTTGGTTCTTACACATATTTGGTGTGTCGTGGGTGTTTTAAGAATATAAATCAATATTTGTGGACAATCTAACACATATGGCCCTAGTCACAAACTAAGCAACAAGGACTCAGGAACAAATACTGAATCAGCACACACTTAAATGCCTGTACCGGGATTCAAACCCGGGACGTCTCTCTCTCGCTTCGTAGCATACCAACTACAGGCAAAGCCGGTCGTCAATTTTGAACTTATATAGGTACATATGTATAATATCAGTGTGATAACACAGTATTAATGTACTTGTTTTTGTTGTTCCAGGTACGTAATTGCAGACATTGCAGTAAATGAACCCAGAAAGGTATCGCTATCTAAAAACATTACCACTAGAGAGCGGTAGAGATCGCATTTTATTTTCCTTTTTTACTAAACCCCCCACTAAAACAGTATCGAGGTGTTCGCGACCAGCAATTTGAATCGATTACGGCATCGATGGCCGAGAATCTCCCGCATTTCCTTACGAGCCATCTTAATTGCGGCTAATTGCAAGAAAAGCCCTCCCATTAGAGTCCTCGCAAAGAGTAAACGAATTAGTAGACACGTACTTCGTAACAAAGAGGGGTAAATTCGCTTTAAAACACCCACCGGTTCAGGTGTGAAAAAGCCAGTCTTAAATAGAATAGATTAGTGTTTTAGGAGCGGCGCGCGCTTGGAGAGTTGCCGCTAATCTCGACCTGTTTTGTACCTCGTACCGCTCCACGCAAATTAATATTCTGTAACTTTTTAAAACCGACGCTGAGGAGTTTGCCGATTTCGAATTCGGAATTCCGGCGCATTTCGAATTTGAATTTCGAACTGTCTGCGTTCTGTTAGTGCTCTGCCGCGTACTTCAAAGCGGACTGATAAAATGCCAGTTAATTTACCAACTCATTAGCGGAAGCAACAGGAAGGGAAGCGGCACTTCTAAAATTAGAGATAGTTTTACGCTTTCTAGCGATTCTGTATCAAGTGAACCTTGTGTCCGTGCGTTAAGGGTGTTAGCAGCGTGTCGGTGTTTGGTCATTTATGTCGGAATGGCGGTGGCTGCGTTTGGTTTCCGCTGCCGCAAGTTCAATACCGTCATTAGTACGTACTGCAAGCAGGTGCTAGGGCAAGAGTATCCATTAAGTCGGGCCCATTAATCCATGCATACCTAAATACCTACACGTTTGCAGTAATCGTGGCCGATCAGGCTATGAATCTAGCGATCCTGTGCGAGCATTTGCAACAATTGGACGCGTTCGTGAAAGTATTAAACCTAAATGTAGTCTAGTGTGGACGCAATCCCAATAGCAATTTCGCAAATTAACTGATTAATAAACCTTCAATAATGATTTTCCGTGATTAGGTATTGTACGTTCTCGCCTCCCCCGAGGCAGCACATCCTCGGTAATGGGATTCGGGAATAACCTAACTCCGTTTATGTTCGCTGTCCTGTTTTCCATATCGTATGATGAAAATTTATTCTCCTTGTTATGGCCGGCATAAAAATTATAAGGTCACAGTTATTTGAACTCAGTATTACTTTATGGACGCACATTTCATTCTACGACCATAAAATATGCTGCTAACTTTGATGCATCTTCGTATTGGCACATTAAATAAAAATGACATATTTAAGTACCCCCCGCGGGAACTCGAATTCTAGTTTATTCTTTCTAACTTTTAATTTACTCAACGGTTATTTGAGCACAAAGCCTACAAAACTTGGAGCAGAAATAAGTCATTCCACGTAACCGTCTACACGTGTCAAAGTTTAACGTTGTGACAAATCATCCCTCGCTGAGCATTTACTTCTGAAAATCGCGAGTCTATCAAACTTGGCAGATTTTGTGAGGTCTCGTCACACTTCGGTCGATCTCGGGCGCGTAAACCACTTTTCTGTGCCATTCACCACTTACCAACAACCCAACTTAGAATAACCAGTATAAGTCTTACCGCCGATTATGCTTATTGTTAAGTCTCTTAAGTCAAGTTACACTAGTGACGATAGAGGTGAGCTGAGACTGGTTGTGAATGGCATTCCTGGAGTTTGGTCCCAGGGGTCTTATTGTGGAGGTGTAAGGCGCACAATCGTGGAAAGGTAATTTAATGTACGAGAGAGATCATTGTATAGAGTTGCCGTTTTACTATGAAAGTTGTAACATTTATAATAAAATAGGTAAACAAATATTATTATTAATATACCATCCTACCCGTATAATTGAGCAACAAATAAAATAATCTTAAATACCCGGAAAAGCCCAGTTCGGGTATACCTAATAAATAATTATTAATATTAATGAGCAACATCACAAATCAAGAAATCGAAAGATACAGTGACCAATCTATTTTTCGGTGTAATCTTAGGTATAGGTACTAGTATTAGAGCATCGCAAATATAGAAAGTTGATAAAACTTTATAGCTACTTCACTTTAATTATTTTCAAGAGCACTCAAATAGTATTTAGTAACCTAATCGTTGAAGCAACGCAGGCGAGAAATGCCAAACCAATTTTCAATAAAATACTAGGCGGTCTGCCGAACAAAACGCACACACTTTACGCGTTCTCTGGACTTTTTAATGTAGTAGATATTAAGTCTTAAGTTAACCCCAAACTTAACCCGTACCGGGACTAAACCCTTCCAATCGTTCGGAACATGAACCCGTGAAACGGAAAAGTTCGTGAATGTGATGAATTGCCGTTAATGCGACTTCGCAAATGTCGCAAATGGGCCCCTTATTCTGGTTAAAACTTTGGAACACTCGAACCGAAGGCTGTTGTTCGGATTAATTGTGCTTTGCCAAAGGCTTCGTTTTGTAAGTTACTGAGAGGTCCGAAGCAGGGATGTCGCGGATGCATTTTCTTTGACATCCGCGTATGCGGATATTTGATGGCACACATCCGCGGATGCGGATTTGGGGTCAAACACTAAAAAACGTAAATAATCAACGTCCATTGTATGATATCACGCGTCATCAAACACGTTGAGACTAAATTACTACCGTAGCTAACAAATCAGAAACGCGTCTGCTCGTGGTCACAAAATACGAAAGTATTTTTTGCGTAATGGTGAAAATATCTAAAACGCGCGTGTTAAGCGCCGCGCTCCTTTCTTGGCGTTGCACTACATACGCATCCGCAAAAACCCCATATCGATTTTTGCAGATGCGGATGTTGACATTTATGCGGAACTTCCGCGTTTGCGGATGCATGCATTTTATGGGACCCTAAGAGACTAGGGACTAGGTTGATTTGTGTAAAATTGTCCCCAAATATTTATTTATTATTTAATCATCCAGTGGGGGGTGAAAATTTGTTTGGATCTACGACATTAAACGAATACCACGCGGATAGAGTCGCGAGCAGAAGCTAATTTTTAAATGTATTCGGTCTCGATTTATATGTACTTGACAATTTTTGCGTAAAAAAACTGAACCCTCACTTGCTATTATCGTGTTCTCAAGTACAATGGGGAATAAATACTGTTCCTTCGCCATCCGTAATTTAGGCGGATAAATATGTATGCTGGGGATTAGCATTTTATCTCTTAACCGATTGATATTCATGCATGCACCGCATAGGCGTATTGCATTCATTACGGGGTACAGAGAGTGTAATTGGACTTAACGTATAAAATGTTGGATTGGTTTGGTACTAATCGCTCGTACTCGCTCTCTCCCAGGCTAGGCCTGACGTGTCAGAACGACGCGGCTTACAAAACTGATTTCAAATGGAATTTCGTGTCAATTGGTAACTGTTCTTGCGCCCTTGGATCCGTAACTTTGTTTTAGAGAATTACGCTCCTATTTAGCATGCATAGTTAGTTCAAATGCTTGTGTGTGGTCTGGCCGTATATTGTGACTTCTCCTTTATATCATGAATGGATACCATATAAATTGATTATGAAAATGTAGATTGTCCCCCATTTCGTGTGCTGTTTCTTATTGAACGAGAGATCAAAGCGAGCGAAGTCCTCTCCTTCAGCTTAGCTTGGGCCTAAATTATTAAGTTTGTCCGTTGGTCCAGCTGTTCTCCTCTACAGGTCGCATGTTTCAACTATTTCTCGAGAAATTTTGTAAGCAGGTGCAATAATCATATTCCTAGAAAATTCTTATCAATTCTTTTTTGATACATGCTCGGTAAAAGTCGCGGGAGTCCGCTGGATGCGGGTGGCGCAGGACCGGTCATTGTGGCACTCTTTGGGGGAGGCCTATGTCCAGCAGTGGACGTCTTTCGGCTGATATGATGATAATGATGATGATGACATGCTCGGTGTTCTCAGCTCACAGAGTCACCATTTATTAGTTATTTTATGTTTATAGCTAAGTGCATAGGCAAAAAGACATCGTGCATGCCATCTTAATTAAACTAAGCCGGTGCACAGTTTTGAGCGCGGTGTGGAGCACACCGTTATTAATAGTGCAGGGGCCCGCTGCGCCATCCGCGCGTTGTCGGCTTTTTAGAGCACAACTTTAATTATGTTGCTTATGATAATTTGTACAAGTTAATTCGTGGAACAGCGCAGTTAACTTTAACGCGGGTTAAAATGGTAATGAGGTTTGTTTGTAGTGGCTATGAATGCTTTTGTATCATTGATTAATTCTTGCGCAAAACTAGATTACACTAACTGTGATCCACTTTTCATTGTACCAATTATGCTGTAACTTAGTTTTATGAGTTGTTTAGCTTCGGATATTTTTAACCCCCATGCAAAAAGAGGGGTGTTATGAGTTTGACGTGTCTGTGTATCGGTGTGTCTGTGTGTCTGTCTGTGGCATTGTAATGAGCTTTTTTCATCCTAAAGCTGACGTGAAAATGTCGGGGGCTTTTGAACTTTGTAATTAATCTATTTAGCCTATCGAAATATTTAAATAAATCTTGCTCTTGATTATTGAAGTCCGTTGGTACGTCATTTACGTATTTTATCGTTTTTATGTCTGAATTTTCTCTTCCTCTGTTTATCATCTATTCAGACGTCATTACAGCCGAGCCAAGTAAGCCACGTTACACAAACTAATACTGTAAGCGACCGACTGCCACAAAGCGTTCACGCAGACAAACCAAGCTATTAAGACATTAATATAATCAACAATGCGCTGTTTGCATCCCCGGACTGATTGAGTTAATAGACAGACAGCGACTGACGGTGCACTGTTAAAGTTGGAGTAAATTGCGTCTGGATCCCGGACTCGCATTTAGTTCGGGTGTTTATTCGGCTCCTTACTAATATAATATGTACCTACCAGTATTCGTTTGTTTATCTCTTCGTTAGGATTTCTTTAGTGGTTGAACGTCGTGGTATGGATAAATTTACTATAATAAAATTAGAGGCTGCAAATTCTCATATTAATAATTGAGATGTCTCTAAACCCTATTCCAGAAATATCGTTCGGTAATCGTCATGCGATTTCAAGGAATTCCATTTTGAAACGCAACAACTTTAGTTTGGATTATCCGATGTTTATGCCATTATTGTTTCTTCCTATTCGCGATTCTGCACAATATGAATTCTACACAGCCGACTTTTATCACATGCGTTATTCTTCACAGTCATTAATTCTTCACAATTTTTTATCAAGCACGTAACTAATGATCAAAATAAGTGAAACTAGTACAATATTTCCCTTTGATATCCTAGATAAACGAAGAACGTAGACAAATTTGTACTTTTTTAAAAGTTATCTGCAATGATAGTGCTGTGACCCGCGCCATTAAAAGTACTATGACATCCTAAAGTCCCCTTTTACGACAGCCAGGGTAGACCGTCCTATTCTTGACCGGGTCTAGACGGTTTAGGTCAAATGCCCTGTTACTTCTAGTCTGTACTGTACAATCACAATGGTTGCCCGGCGACGCGAGATTAATTGTGTTTGGACACTAACCTGGCTAAACCTGCGATTGCAATGCTAACACACTAAATTGTATTACCAGCAGCCACTTGTTGCTGGTTACTGTTTAAAGGACGGTAAACGAATCGTTGCGTCGCTACAAAAACGGCAATGTCGAGATAAAATTATGACATAAATGATTTTTGACACCTGTGGCCAGAGGGTCGATCACGTAACTTATTGTACGTGCGTCAGGTAGATCTAAATGTCACTTTTTATATGGAAAGATGACAGTTAAATCGTCGTCATGCGCGTTCGGAACTTTACGTGATTACCCCTCTGATAGTTGACATGTTCATCTCAATCATTGTTCAAATCTGTTGACAAGAATTCAGACTGAGATAAATATTAGAAATAAAAATTGAGAAAATCTCGAGTATACTCGATATACCAATAAATTGGGCCAGCGTCAATCAGTGGGACGATCACCTTAGTTCGTATTTCGTATGCGTCATGCATATACATATAAACTTTTAAGTGAAATTACAAGCGGGAATACACTTCTGCTACCTCCTTCTACTTTTTTAATTACTGAGCTCTCGTACGTAGATGCACTCCCAAGCGTCGCGCTTTGCAATGGTCCTAACCTCGATTTTAGACTTCACTTGTTATTAGCGCGTCCTCTCAAACCAGTACCTACACTACAGCTAATCCCAGCCAGAAACTTCCATACAAACTTGAACCATTTAAATGATTGCGTCATCATGGAGACAATTTGGTAAATGTATCGCACAATCCTCTGGATTACATGCCAAGACATTTTAGGGGTGAAACGTCTGATGTGCATTCGAGTGGCTAAGTGAAAGGGCTTTTTGGTTTCCTACGGTATAAGAGCTCGGCTTTTTGTCGTCATGCGAAATGTAATTATTTCCTCGCGCCGTCACAGGCGATAAAATGGGCCGCTATGTGAGTGTATGAAGATTTCGACGGGAAATATTTATACAGACGTCTAGTGTTTGTTCGGTAATTCGGCGTTCCGGTGCGAATTGAAGGCATAAGTGAGAAGGTGCGAAGTTGAAAGCAATCTTGTAAGTAAGACATGAGTAGGTACGTATGCATGTTTCACCTCATTGCACTGAAGTACGGAGAAAAAGTGTAAACATTATCTTTCGTGATATTTATGAACTAGAAGAGGGCTTGTGTGGTGTGTGTGGAAGACATCTGTTGTTCTTTCCTTTATGATTGTCACCGAAACTTGACTAAACTTTTAACACTCAGGTCAGGTATATCCGGTATCCAAACAATATATTATGGGTGCATAGGTAATTTTACGGGTGTGTCTACGTGTCACTCTAAAAGCTACAGAGTGACGGTTTACATCATACTCCACTCAGACATAAAGACTCAACGCTAAACAGAATCCCAAGAGCTAATGATACATTCAAATGCGAACCAGAACGCCTAACAACAAAAGACCGCGCAATTTTCACCGGGCTTTCAAAACTGGGGCGAAATCGAACTCCGTGAAACAAGTGTTGAGTGCTGCCTCAATGAGGCGAGCCCAGCAAAAGCGCCCAGGGAACAAAACATCGGCATCAAACAAAAAAGGCGGGATCCCCACGTGCCTTTACACACCTTACGCTTTTTTGCGGAGAACGTGTTAATTGCAAATTGATTCGTCGAGTTTTTGCTGGAAATGAATGTTGATAGAGGCTGATGACAGTATTTATTTGGTCGATGGGAATGTTAGAATTTTACGATTACCTTTTTTTTAATGGGAGGAAAATCCTTTTTGTAAACTCCGCGCTACGGGGATAGACTAGTCTACGAGATTTGGGACTGGTCTTTTGACAGTTCCAATATGACGTAAATAGTGATGTGGCTAGAGTAAATCGATTGTGATAATATCCGATTACGATTGATGGTGGCTAATTAAAGGAATCGATTGGTTACTATGTAATAATTAATTTAGGAAATCAAATAGAGAGCCTATACACAGTCGTCTCCTAACAAAAGTGTCCTGTAAAGGCGTTACAAATGCAAAGACCTCTAGATTCTTTAGAATACGAGTACGTGTTTGGATCTACATGCAACATTAATTTGATATATTCCTAAGTAATTTTCATAAAATATGTCGGTTTCGATCGATTCGTGGATCCACGTGATGTTATTTCGTATTATCGTGTCATTAAATTAAATAATACATTGTTATTTTTTCTATTCACAATTATTTGATTCATACCGATTTATTTCTAAATTGACAGACTCCAATCGATTAAAGCAGTGTAATACTAAATAAAATAAAAAAGTCGTAGGACGTAATTGTCCGCATACCGAGTTTTCAATGCTAATTTATGCACAAATAGGCACTGGTCCCACCGCCGGCTAGTAAGCTAGAAAAGTTTGGCGAGTAGCATTACATTGCGGATCTGTAAAGGTCGATTGATCACACTGTGCCTGGTCAGCACGCAATGAACCGTTACTCGCCCAACTTTTCTAGCTTACTAGCCGGCGCTGGGACCAGTGCCATAAGCTGTAAAAAAATATTACAATCATTTTATAAGTGCTAAAAAGAGCGTGCATGAAGATTGAACGTTGTTTCGTAACTCATAAGCTATTGAAACTTTTTATTATTATTTCGATGAGCAGTGCCAATTTACGTTATATAGGTGTCGCGATGTGTCAAAAGGCCAGTCCCAAATCTCGTAGACCATAAAAACCCCCGATGGTCTTCCTCGACCCATTTCGGATGGCACGAGTATTACCTAAGTGCAGATTTTAGCTGCGCTTGGAAGTATTGGTTAGTATTGTAATGGCCTTGGAAAAAGGTCGTATGTGGATGAACTAGTTTTTTACTAGCTGTAACAATATAATGATGAAACAATCAACTTATACTTAAGCCTTTAGCGGTCTTTAGACCTTGCTACATGCCAGGAGCTGCACGACTCACTGATTAGAGCGAGAAAGTTTATCTTCCCTCCCCCAGTTAGTGCACTGCATTTAGCAAGGTCTAAAGGCCGCTTTAACTATTCTGTGAATATGGCTGTGTCTAAACACCTAATCAAAAAATGAAATCCAAACAAATTAGACGAAATGTTAAGCATTACATTGATGGCAAGCTATCAGCAGCAGCAGTTTGTTTAGTAAGCAAACTTACTAAACCAAATTTCGACATAAGCCCCTGTGTCGAAACTTTGCAAACTGATACATCGTAATCTCGAACTTAACCGATAGGTGAAGCATTAGTGCTAGATGACAAATAGGGGTGCCCTAAGGGTGTTACCCACCTAATGGGTAGCTTAGTGCCAACCCTGAGATTATTCCTGTTTTGAGCCCACCGGGCCTACTAACCGCGGACTAATCCACGTGGCGCATGGACCTCGCTGGCAAAAAGGTGAGGGTGTTAGAAATGGCAAATAGTAAAAGGTTTGCGGATTTGTCGTTGGGATTTAAATATCAATTGAACGAATGATGATTCAATTGTGCATTCAAAAAGATCAACAGCGCGGATGATCTTCATTTAAGGAATGTAGCGTGTATCATACATATACACAGTATATGAAAGTGGTAGACCACTTTTCGACTTCAACTGGCTCACTGTACCATTGACACTATTGCATTGTACTGATCTGTTGAATTCGCCAATGTTGGACCACTTGAAAAATTCGGCAAAAAAATTAAGCGTCTCTATTTTGAAGATCATTTAAAAGTTTGCCTGTGTCCGAGTTGAGTATATTAATTTATTTATTTTAACTTTATTGCACAACCAGTCAACCATTGCGCTAAACAGAAACATTTGGTGTCTACAATTTAAATATAATTTAAATGCGTGCACCAAATAAATTGTATTTTTTTTTCTTTTTTCATTCATGCCAAACGTATTTTGTACCTACCAGGAGATCATATCCAAGAGGAAATATTCTCGACGGACTCACTGGCATTAGCGAGCTCTGTTGTTCCAACTAGCGCCGTAAAACTGAACTGTTTGTAACGGACCAACTTGCATTGTAAATTTGAACGGGCAATAAAAAGACGGCTAACAATCATTGCCCACTCCGAGAAAACAAATAGGTACAAACTGAAATGTGATTTAATGCGAGACGGGTTCTTTATTATGTTCCTAGAATTTGACATCATAAAACTTGGACACGAGTTTAATTTTACAACGAATTTCCTAGCTAATTACAATGTTATATACCGCTGCTCGGAACCATGATGAAAAGGTACATATGAACTATCGTAAGAACTTTTGTTTTTATCAAAACCAACAACTCTTGCAGCAGCAAATACCGCCTATAATAAGCATATCTAACGGAACGTACCAAGGAAATTTGTAGAATAATAAGCACACTAACTTTCGGCTCACGCGTCCGCCGTGCACTTACCAAGTTTCCCGTGCGGCATCAACATGCCTTATTACGAGGCACTAAACATTAATATCCCTTGTTCGAGCGCCTCTTGCCTGCATGCTGCAGCTTTGCAGACTGATTTCCCAGAGGCGTGTCAAGTGTTTTTAAAAATCCACCGCATAACAAGGAGCGTGGAAATTTCGCTCTTCCGCCATTTCCTTATTCTTTTACATAAGCAGGGCTGTGCGCTGACATAACCGAAATCTTGGGAACTCTTTGCAGGTTTTTACAATATAAGTGTTTCCCGATTCCATATCATCTCCGCGGCTTCGTGTGTCAAAAAGGAACATTGTATTGCACAAATATGAAAAACCGGATGTCTTCGATAACCATAATTTCATTTGCCATATCGCTAGTGTTTGCCATAATCGGCACTTGCCATAAAAGTGATTTTCTCTGAAAGCGTATCTTTTCCAGGACAACTATATATACCTACTTTGTATATAACCCTGAGTAACTCACCTGACCTAACGGTTGTGTTGGTTAAACAACTGAAAATATGATTGTGTATACGTGTATGACAGCTGGCTCTCACCATAACAAAGGATTCAGTCGTAATGACAGTAAACTGTTTCTGCTAAGCACTTGTTAGGTTAAAGCGTGTAATTAGCTAAGCCTGTGTAAGTTATGAAAACTACACGCTCTGCTCTACACGCGACTCGACCAAGAGACGTAAAGACGTTGATACTGCCAATATTAATATGCTCTTTTGTCTTTGTATGATAAACTGCCTTTAAACACGCAATCCTAATTTATTCAGTCCATGGAGCACCTTTTACCTACTCGTATGTATAATGATTAAGTACCAAAATAAATTTGTATCAGCGATAAGTGTGTTCGGGGTAATTATGAAGGGCGATATGGCATATACTATGTCCCCACAGAAATATTTCGTGCCTTGCTATACAACAAACAAAATAGGGTTCACTTGTTTAAGTCAAATACAAATTGAATATTTACTTATATCTGGCTGCCGTTGCAAATGTTTTACGTCGTATTTAGGGGATTTCCGTGTTTAAGAAAACATTTAAACTGACATGCAAATTAGTGACTAAGATAGATTAATGTCTAAAAGGTGTTTTTAAATACTGAAGCAATCAACGGAATGAAATTACTGCGAGAATAATTTGTTAAAATAAATCCACAATAATTCAATTTCTTCACGCCATTGGACAGTGATGAATTCTGCAGACTTAAATTGTTCAATGAACTTTTTTGGTGCTTTAGGGACTGCGAACTGAACTTTTGAATTAAAATTGGTATAAAAACTAGTGCACACTTTTGTTCATTTTATATGTCAGTCCTAGGGTTGCCAACCGTACTATATTTTATAGTATTGTACTATATTTTGACTCTTTGTACTATATATTGTTGAAGAAATATATAGTACGCAAAAATACTATATATTGGGAGGGCCTTAACTACGAAGTGCTTCAAATTGCCCTGCACGGCTATCACAAAACAGCGCGCGAGCTCTCTCGATTTTTCTCGCACTATACGTCTCTTTCTAGGTTTTCTAATAAGAGAGAGACGGATAGTGCGGGAAAAATCGAGAGAGCTCGCGCGCCGTCTTGTGATAGCCGTGCAGGTTTCAGTTCAATTTTACCAAATAGTAACATTGCCCAGCCAAGTACCAATTACTTTTAACGGTGTACTATATTTTAGTCGTTTTTCTCTGGAAAATACTATATCTCCCCAAAAAAAGTTGGCAACCCTAGTCAGTCCTCACATCTGTGAGAGGAAGGCCGTCCCCAGCATTTGGAAAATGATGATGAAGATGGTATTTGATGGTATTTTGGTAATACTAGATTAACACGAAAAACTTGGATCAAATCAAATTAGATTTTAGGGTTCCGTAGCCAAATGGCAAAAAACGGAACCCTTATGGATTCGTCATGTCTGTCTGTCTGTCTGTCCGTCCGTATGTCACAGCCACTTTTTCCGAAACTATAAGAACTGTACTGTTGAAACTTGGTAAGTAGATGTATTCTGTGAACCGCATTAAGATTTTCACACAAAAAAAAAATAAAGCAATAAATTTTGGGGGTTACATTTTCCTATAACCACGCGGGCGAAGCCGCGGGCATCAGCTACAGCTAAATCGTAAACCGCATTTACCTCTCATGCAACGGATAATGGTACGGAACCCTTTGTGCGCGAGTCCGACTCGCGCTTGGCCGCTTTTTTTAACAGCCGTCATCCCGGACCCCGTTACAATAAACTTCAATGATGACATAAATTGTACTGGGAGGACAGCAGTCAAAAATTTGGATGGAAGGGCATTTTCACTGTTATAGTGGCTCTAAGCTGTAGAACGCGCGAGCCTGTTTTTTTTTATTTATAGTGTAATCGATCAAAGAAAGCTATATGAATTTGCTCAAAAAAAATCACAAGATACGATTGAGAAATGCGAAGACCTGTTCAGAACAGTTCGTTCGCCTCGCTCGCTCGTACAATAAGCCACGCCAGTAATAGATTCTAAAATGGCAACATTTCTTGCGCCATTTTGCCATTACACCCGGATCGAATGTTTGAGTGGAGACTCAACAATACAAAGTGTACCTATTATAATCAGGGTTGTAGCTACACTGGGTTAATAAGTGAATACTTGACGACACGGGAGCCCTTTGAAGGCAGGCTAAACACGATTAATATTGTAACCAATTTGATCCGCGCGGGCCTGCGCCCGGAACTAATCATTAGTTCGGAATTTAATTTTACTCAGATTCAAGGTGGATATTTTCCATGAACCTATAACAAAATATAAAGTTATATGAACTCTTGAAAACGGTCAGCAATATTAACGTAGTTTATTTAAAGAATTGTAAGCACTAACGCTAAACTATCCTCCTCTTGCGGGAAAGACCATGGTTCCGTTCCACGCTGTATATCTTGAGGGGTCAGAAGCTGGTGCACAGTAGGTGCACAATAATAGTTACTGTACCAAACTCACGAGCTCTTGGAACGCTTGTGAGCTATAGAAGCATCATTATGTGGAACTCTGAAAGTAAAGATAAGAGGTGTATGTCGAGACTTGCATTTCTTACTCTGTGTGTTTGAATTCTTACCTAGTCGATGAGAACACTTACAGTTATCGTATATTTTCTATGCAAAATATATATACCAGTTGGATTTCATACTAGTGTCACCATTAGGTACGAATTGAGAAGTAGGCCAATGAAAAGGTGGATAGACTGCGTGAGAAACTATACTGTGCAGCACATCTGTCACAGGATGGCCCTCGAGCTGTGTCGCGGCGAGATACACTATCCGTCTCTTTTTAATTAGAACGAGAAAGAGGGATAGTCTATGTCGCCGCGACACAGCCCGCAGGCCGTCCTTATGAGAGTTATGAGTGACGAAATGTCGGGCGATAGAGAGGTATCGAAAGAAAACACAATACATACTTCGCCGAGCCCTAATACATTTTTTTTTTTTTTTTATTACTAAATAGGTTACATAATATAAATTTAACCTTATCTGCCAAACTGCATAACAGTTTGTTGGCAGAAAACATGAACCCTCAATTATTACACTACGAAGATGTTTATTTACCTTATAATATAAATCGTATAAACTAATTAGGTATATTGAGATAATATCTACTTAATGCATACTCGGTCGACACGGAAAGGTAGCTGCCGCCTCACGCCCGGCTTGCTCCAGTGGTAGGTACTTATTTATTTATACCCTGGGAAATGGGATAGAGGGATGATTTTCACCACTTTCGTTTCAACCTTTTGAATGAAAATTAACATCAATCAATGTAGCATGACTCCAAAGCTCCAAAACACGGTCATTTATGAGCGCCTATTCTGTAAACGTGACATAAAACCGATTCCAATTGCAATTAACAGATTTAAGCGATAATCGCCGCGCTCGGCCCGGCTGTGGACGCTAAATTCAACCATAAACACTCATTTGCCGCATGATATTTACTTACAAATGCTGCAATTGTTTGCAGGTATTGATTTAAACGTGCATCCGTAGCAATTCGTGCGATGCAACGATTTGTATATTTAGACTGTATTGAGTTCAGACTTAACATTAGCGCGATGTATGCACATAAATATTCTCAGTTATGGTACTGAATCGAAATAGAATATTGCGGAATACTTATTATTAAATCTGCAACACGAATTATATTTTGTATCTGGAGCAATTCGTAATGCTAAGTATATATTTATGCGGGTTGCATCAATTATATTCTACGGACCGGTTGACGTATTAAATATGGTGCCGCTGTTATCCAATAAAGAACTGTCAAACTTTATGGAAAGTTGACATTTTCACGGACATTTTACCGGCCCACCGGCGACCGGCTCTAGCAGCAACAAAAGAAGAGTGATAGCACTAATTTTAAGGTCAAAATCAAGCGCTACTAGACTAAAGCTTCAACAATATTGACACTAGGGCTTCAATTTAAACTTCGAAATGGCTGTTCTCTAACTTCACATACGCAACGCACGAACGTAAAACGTAACTCGTAAGTGCCTCAACTTTCTCATTTTTCAAGCGCAAAAACGATTCGAGACCAAAGGGTGCTTTTTCACGGCAGTCCTTCCCGAAGGTTCTTTATGAACGGATTTCTTCGAGTAGCCATTATCGCCGGCTGCCGTACGGCATTTGTCACAATTACAGGGCTGCTGTTCACAAAGCTATAATATTCTGTAAGCTGACCACTGTAACCCTGAACTCCGATTAGGCATGCTTTTAAAGAATGTAGTGGTCGAATTATACTAGGGATAGCTGACTGGTGAGTAAGAAACGGTTTGTGAATAGAGGGTAGGACTGGCCAGGGACTGGCCGATTAATTTATAACGCCAGTTCTACGGATTAGGCGGCCCTAACTTTTGACTCGAGCGAGGAGCGGGGCTCAGTAAGCTAAGTTTACGCGTTCTTCTTCGTTGTCATTACGGTTTCAAGCGCGGGATGTGAGAAATTCCTATAAGCAACATGCTGGAGTACTCGTGAGTATGATTGCGTTCATGAAATGTGATGCTGCCCATAAAACATCCCTTAGATTTTATCGAGTACCTAATCTGTAATCACTTATTGAAACTTCTGATGTTTCTTAGTTACAAGCATGCTGGGACAAAATGACCTTTGCGTTGGCAATCCACTGATTTTTAGTAGAAAAAATGTTTCTTCAATTTTTATACGGAAAGGCATTATCAATTTAGGGGAGTGGGTATCATTATTCATTATGGTATTTTTTAAGGAGGAGACTTCATACTTCTAACCCAAAGCCTTAGTTACCTAGGTACCTTACAAATATTAAAACGACTTATTAATGATTAAACATTACACCGCTAACGGATAGTTTTTACACGACATTTATTTGCATGTAATAAAAAACTTGGTAATGCTCGGAGACTTTATTTTTGTTGAGACGAGGGTCAACTCGACAATATGAAAGGTCGGTCTGTCCTCCGGCCTACAGTCTCTTGTATTAAATAGAAACACAAAAAGTTGGCAGAACATTCAAACCACAATCCACGAAAAAAATATAAACTATGCTTAATCTTCTTTGTCCAAATTATAATTCAACGAGCATGTAGATGAGAAAATAAATGTCACTATTTATATTCAAAGTTTAACTTTACGAGTTGTTCAACGATTTGAGACTTTTTCAACATTCTGGCACACTGCATATGCAAATGTACCTACGCCTATGACACTTTCCACTTTTACTTTCACTTCGGTATCAGCCTGAGCAGTTATGTTAATACACACACTTGAACCTGGCGCACTCGGCCCATGCAAGAAAAGTGGAGCTGTTTTTTAAAACCCGGTTTATTTTCTCGGTTCAACGAGATCGCGTCACTTCAGCGTGCTCAAAATGGAAATGACCCTCTCAAGAGCCTCGAGACCACTCGCACTGCCCTAAGCCCTCTCGCCTACCCCCAAAAAGGTGACAAATACTCGAAGGGACTACAATTACGCAAAAACTTTGCGAAAATTCTTTGACAATTAGAACGCTCGTTCAAACGGTGAGAAATAAAATTATAAGTTTCGAACTTTCGACATTAATACGAGCTTAAGCGTAGTTCAGCGTTCGGACGTTCGTCAGGTCGGTTTACTTAATTCTCTATTGAAGCTTCAGCAACTTAGATTACTTCGAGATTGCGTCATAATAAGGTCAATTGTTTCTTTGTGTTCTTTTGTCTTTGATTCGTTAACTTGATGAAGAAATATTTAAACTGTTTAGATGAGTTTTAAGCTCCGTGATTGAATTAAGTGGATCAACTTTTTTAATAATTTAGTTTCGTAACACTTTTGCTTCTATTTCAATATTTGTATTTGAAGCTTTTACAACCTCAAATATTTTACTTTAGCTACGTGTATTTTTCTATCGCTCCAGTAAAGTTACTTAGCGAATTCTATTTCGCAGTGGAACTGAACGGGTCGCTAGATGACCGTCGGCGGGTCAAATCCAGTCACTTGATACTCCCCAGAGCACTGGCTGTCTGGCTAGTCACTTGAGCCAGTGACTTAACTTAAACACTGTTGCCAATCGAGGATAACAGTTTTCAAGATACTGATCGCATTCCCCCGAACGGCCCCGGTTCGGGTTTTCTCGGAACGGTTCGTTTCCCGCCGTTCGTGATTGGAAAGAGTTATGAAAATTCTATTTTCAAAGATTTTTCCGTTTGGTATTCTGACGGCGCGCCGAGATTTGAATAGGTTCTTATAGGGTTGTCCAATTTGTACTCGAAGCTTGTTTTTGCAATGATTTTTCATGTTAATTTTCGTGCTGATTTTTATACCCTATTCCATGTAAGATTAGAAAAGTGTGCGTTAATCGTCATCGGCGATTTCAAGGAAAACTATTTTGAGACGCAAAAGATTTAGTGGTATTAAGTTTGATAAGCAATTACGAGTACTTAATGATCGAATTACGTAAAACTAGTACAATATTTCCCATTGACATCCTAGACAAATGAAGAAACGTTGACGAATTTGTCAGTTAAAATTCTGAAGTAATTTTTTTATTTAGTCGACTTTGAGTACAGTGATCATCGTCATACCAAGTGGAAATCGCTTTGAACTTAACTTCAGTATAAAGGCTATACGCAAAAGTTATCCTTTACTTTACACCGTGGTTGACCTCGTGGCGTGTTAGCGTTAATAAGTTTCGCGGTATTCCAGTACAAATTAGAGCGCGCGTTATTCATTCGTATTTGGAACAATATCGGTATACTCACGAAGTTGCTTTAACAAGCAGACTTCGCCAATAAATTAACTGTTGGATACTACGCCTCACGCGCCTGATTGGATATCGGCTGGGACTGCCAGGATCAAAAACACGTAATCGCAAACTTTGCCTACCAACATACGCTCTTTTGTGATAGTTGTATCAGATATGTTCCTTGTTAAAAATTCTCGTTACCATATTCGGGAGGTCACGTTAGGGCTATACAGAAGTGCGATATTTTGAGTTCGTTATTCCCTAATACCACATAATAAATAATAGTACTACGTAGAGGTTCTCAGTTAAAAGCACGTGGTCGAATGCGGAAAGTGATCCTGCGGCGCCCTTCCCTTAAGACGGAGCTGGCACTCGTTGGATTTTTAGATCTTGCCTCCTCCCCGTGGTGGGCGGGAAGCGTAAAAGCATTTCCCCAACGAAAAAAAAAGGTTCTCTGTTAATAAATTCCTTGTTTAGGTACGCCGAGCCTAAAAGTGGCCATCGCCTTTTACGCATGCAACGCGCTGCTACAGAATGCGTACGTGCCGTAGCAGCGCTAACATACCGGCTGGGCATACTGTACTTATGGTCAGGAAGCGTTCGTTTAAATGTAGGCGCGCAGTAATGAATCTGTAACGATTGGACTGTCAGGTGACATTGTTCAGCTTACTGATACCTTACCGACCACCACCAAATGTGGAAGTGACCTTAGGTTCAAATGCAATGGCCACATAACACTTTTTTTTCGGAAATCGTTCCCTAAGAGATTAACGTATTCGGACGACGGTACAAGTAGGTACCTAGTTCAGTACGACGGACAATTCATATGCGAAGGAAGCCGTGAACACAGCAGTATAGTTACCTCAATTCATCTTCGTCTCGAAACCAGTCCACAAAGTTATGTCTTCCGGGTCACTTACACTGGACACGACATAGTTTCAAGCGTATCTTCCAGAACATTCCAGTTCTGTGTGAACTAAACAAAAGCGCTACGAAACACTGGCATTGAAATTTGCAGAGTTTACGCTCCTCAACTGCGACGCAATATGCGCAAACGCACGCTTGTTTAAGAGCTAAGCTTTTGAACAAAAGGACGCTGTAATTCATACATTACCAGTTTCGTGGTACAAGTTAAAGACTTTGTGAGACTATTTCAGGGTGACGATTTGACTCGAAATCCGACACTCCAATGTAACCTCTTGTTTTGAAACGTTAACTCAGCGCTCGTAGAAGCTATGTTATTTAATCGGATTTTACGCATGGCACACGGTGACTTGAAAAGAAAAAGAAAATTACTAAAAATCATAATTATAATCAATAATGGCCGATAAACATTGTCAATGTTTGGTGCATGAGCTATTATTATTAACATAATGCATGAAAAATTTCGCGCTATATAGGAATTCTATTACAGGAGTCAGCGCCACCTATCGCGCAATCTAAAGACTACTCAAGTACGCCAAAATATGTTTAAGCAAAGTGTTTCTTTCCAAGTTTAAAATGTAAATGGAACGCCGGCGCTCGCTGCCGAAGCATCGCAATTCCCCGCTCCTTATCTCTGCTAGCCTGGTAGCGGTGGCGTGACACGACGTTATTTACGCCCCACCCCTAATCCTCTATTTATTCCCGAGATGTATCTGAAAATTAGGGATCACCTCGGCTCCCCGAGGGTTAATTTCCCGCGAGTGTCGTAGTAAAACTCTGATATTGATACGTCACGGAATATTGCGATTATGCGTACGCTTTGTCTCGCTGTTGTTTCAGCTATGCAATGCCTTTCTTTACTGTACGCTGCCTAATACAAAGGGGACTTTTTAATAGAAAACCGCGTCGGTTGCTTCCTTTTGCGAGGCAGATGCGGCACTGCGCTTTTATGGAGCCCATTTCTGAAATATATTTCCTCGGCTATAGTACCATTACACATTTACCCGACTTACCTACTTCTTTCGTATAGTTGTTCTATTACCTAAGAGAAGGCGCTAAAATCTGATTCTTCGTATAGATACGAAACGGTAAGTATATAAGCTTCGATTTTTTAAATACACTGGACTTAATTAAACACTCCAAGAGCATTGACCAACCCTCTGGCCACCAAGACGCATCAACCCTTGTACTCCAGACCTTTTTCGTTTCAACATATCCATTCTCCGCGAATGGGCGTTTTAAAACACTTTTCCGTGTGTTTAGGTCGAGGAACGAAGGGTATCGAACGATGAAAGGAAACTACTCGAATATCTTTCTGTAAACCTTTTAACGGTCATATGTTTGAATTTGGAATGTTATAACGGTCTTGCTTTTAATTTATCAGAAAGCTTTTCCGGGTCGACATTTCGAAGTAACCAGCCAGTTACATGACTGCGCATTTTCAACATATCAGCCATTAGTTTTAATATTTTCTTTTTAACTGGCAACATTTCAGGCTTTGCATGATAAATAGCTCGCAACCACAGCTTGCAAACAATTTAGCCAGTTATTAACAGATGAACAGCATAAGTACCTTGTGCACTCATAAAAGCTAATTAATTAAGCTTTCTCGTTTATCGCACAATTGTCCAGTACAATGGCCACAGATCTGATTGTTCGTTTGATTCTACAGAACTCACGAGTATCCCATTATTGGTTTTCGCTGTACTTTTTGCGAAAATCGCTGGTCCATTTGGTTTTAACGCTAGCGCGGAAATACAGTACGATGTTTTCCCGTTTGGCCCTTAGTTCGGTTATGTTCGCGCGCAAATAAAACGCACAAGAAGATTAGACGACGTATAGTGCGCCATTAATCCTTAAATGCATTTTCTGTTTCGAGCTTCGAACGCGCGCAAATTGTTAAAATCGCTACATCGCATCGGCCTTGACGAGCTGTATTCAGCCGTATTTGTTTTGGAACATTCCCGGAAAGTTGTTAAGTTGAAACTTTTTAGCCGGCATTGGTTTGTTTGCACGGTCATTACAAGAATGAGTGGGCGAAAACACTACAGTAATTTGCCATGTCACTAGCGGCCGTCGAAAAGGCGTTTTTACAAATGCAAAACGAAGCAGTAATGATGTTGCTAGTTTCGGCAATATTCGCTTTTGAACGAAAAAACTCCTTTGGAACGCTAAGTGAGGAGTCGTTTTGTTTTTGTTATTTATTCAAAACGAAGTTGGACCGCGTCCGATGTTTCAGCTTTTTTTCACGTATTGTTGTGGAAACTCTTCCAAGGACTTCTCAAACTTGTTATTTCGTTTATTTTACTTAAGACCAGTGTTACTCACTTAAAAATAATCACAAGTTTGACTTAACACCCTAGAAGAGCAAAGGCTAGCAGTTAATCGCAAAGTGGACTTGATATTTACGTCTACTTTCCATCTATCCAGCTCTACCCATCAAGCAATCCTTTCGAGGAGCAAAGTTGTTTACCAATTGTCCCTCTATCCGTGTATCCTTCCCGAGGTAAACAAAAGTCGATCCTCTTAGTTCACCTAACAGGCAATGGTACAATCACGACCCCTTCAGCTTCTTAAAAGCTTTATACTCTTATTCGCAGAAAATGCAATCTTTTAGTAGTGTCGGTGGAGGGCTTTGTGATCCGCTGTTATACGTATTGGCTCTTTTGGAGTCGGGCTCAAATCTTTTGGGGGGTTTAAATCAAGCTCACTAGCTTGATGCTAGCGTGATTTAGAAATAGGGGTGGAAGAAGAAGCGTTGAATGAAACAATGCATTTTTCTCAAACATGCAATGAAATATTGACGTTGTGTTCTACATAATGGGCTTCGAAGTGTCACGTTTCGGCGGGGCGAGACGAGAGACCCGTAATGGCATTTCATACAAAATTGGAGGCCTTGGCCTGCAAAATGGTCTTTTTTAATTTCCATTCCACAATTTGTGGCACAGGATCATGGCGTTCAGCCATGAAAATTAAAGTTTGATTTCTTGTAGTTTATTTATTTATTTCATTGCATGTTTGAGAAAAGCACTATACATACCTCGGCGTGACGGGTTGCCGGCCTCATAATTATCCGACCTCGCTACGCACGGCCGTCTATATGTACTCGGCCGGCAACCCCTTAGTTCCCGGCACAGAACACCTCCAGGAGGTGTTCTGTGGTTCCCGGCCACCTCACAATTTTTAGTCAAGTTTAGGTAACCAAAGAACTCATCAAAAATTCAGCACCTGATATAAACCCTCCATTGTGGGAAAATTCGTGAAAAATTAAAAAGTTTACCGAAGAAAGCAGACTCGTACAATTAGGTTGCAGTCAACCTGCCGTGTTCATAAATAGCCTGTATTGCCATTAAATATTAAGTGGCTGATATAACATTCTACGGAAACCGAGCGCAAAGCCTAGGTCTTGGAATTAGCTATGACATCAATTATTTTATACTGGCAACACAGTTGAACTACCAGCCTTTATTAAAACTTTTACCAGCATAGTAATTGCAGTAGAGTAGGATCCCACTAACAAATAAAAATATTTACATAAATATCAATAAGCGATTAAAATATAGTTGTAACTAACAGATCTCAGTTTAGTTACCAATTCTATACTCTCAGGTTGGTTCAGGCCTAGGCGAAAATGCGTTTTTTCGTGAAACCTCCCACTAATGAATTAGGAATTCAAACAATGACCACTTAAAAAAATGGCACTGGCTTCTCACAACATGCTATAAAAAAGGGTTAACAATAGGGGTGTAGACTCGAAAATTATTATTACTCCAAAAGAAGGAAGGCAAAAAATATGCCTAGTGACGAAAATCCCATTGAGATATCTTAAAGAATTACGAAGCTACAATCGTTTTAATATTGCTTGTTAGAGAGAGAAAACAGTCACATTACACGAGGCTGCCGGGGAGCCGCGTCGACGGCGGCGCCGCACACGCAGGGGCGCGACACATTGTCGTCTATAGGGACGTCACAATCTACAAGCGTCATCGTTTCATATGAAGTTGCGTTTTGCAAAAAAGGGACAGAACATACCCCTTCTTAAAACTTTGGACACTTATAACTTCGTGATTATTTAACCTTTTGCGTTGAATTTTTCTCCATTTGACTACATTTTTAATCCTTTTTCGAGAAAATATGATATTATTGATTATTTTATTTAGTGTCTACACCTCTATTATCCTCCGATCCAATTTTGCAAACAAATTAAGCCTGAATTATAAATATGAAAAGAGGCACAGGTTTATCTTTGCTCAGCATTTCCTAGCAATTGCTCGAACTAATTTAATGTTATAATAAACGGTCCAGAAATGAAATGACATAATCGCGGGTTCGGTGGGAGCGCGCATGTGTGCGGATTGTGGGTATTCAGCCAGCTGCGTGGAAAAATACATTTCTTGTCTGTGGAAATTAAGTTATTTTTAGGGTTCCGTAGTCAACAAGGAACCCTTATAGTTTCGCCGTGTCCGTCTGGCCGTCCGTCCGTCCGTCTGTCCGTCCGGCCGTCCGTCCATCTTCGGCTTAGCTCAGTAACCATTACTACTAGAAAACTGTAATTCGGCATGGGTATATAAATCAATCACGCCGACAAAACAAAAAATAAAATATTGAAAAAAAAAAATTCGGGTAGGTACCTCCCCTGCACCTAAAGTGGGGATGTAATTTGTTTTCTCGTTAAACCCATAGTGTGTGTATCATTGGACGGCTTGTTCAAAAATATTATGGGTTGCCTAAAACGGTTTTTCAGATTCAGATTCAGATTTATTTATTGGTAAAAATGTTTTTACAGGTCAATAGGTACACAATTTCAAATATACATTTGATACATACAACCTATGTTACTTAGGTTGAAATAAAGTTAGTCAGCAAATTATGGATAACATACCATAAAAATTTAAATAACAATTACAATGATTCATTTGAAAAATTACGGACAATAATCATAACATAAGAAAATAATTAATTAGTATTTACAGCGTAAAACACTTTGTCAGGTAGGTCCTTGGAGAAACTCATCAACACTGTAGCATGCTTGCTGTTCAAGGAATGCTTTCAATTTTTTGTTGAATACAATATCATTCTCAACTGACTTTATTTCAAGTGGGATCTTATTATAGATCTTAGGCCCTATGACACTCGGCTGGAACGATCAGCAAAGGTTGCCTACGACTCTCAGCTCCTCGCCTACAGTTTGTATTGTATTTAGACAGATTGCATCTGACGTGTCTACATGCGGACAATATAAAAACTGCAGGGAGCGTCAGTATTTTATATTTCCTAAAAAGTTCCTTGGCCGGATGGTCGTTTCAAATTAGTGATTCATTTGCGAGATATTGGGTTTACAGCCCAAATTTGTGTCCGAGTCATGTGTCCCCAAACCCCTGCCGGCTAAATGGCTGGTACTGGGAATGTGAAAAAAAATCGTGGTAGTAGTACATATAATAAATTAAAAAGGAAAACTATCACGGCTAAGTAGGCATAACTATAGTTACCGAGTAATATTCGACCGACTTAAAATGTACTTAGAAAGGCCAACTTTCATACGAATTCGGCAGCCATGTAGTTGGCGCTCGCGCGTCGATGTAACTAAGAAAGACAGGCAACTACGGAACCCTACACTGCGCGTGGCCCGACACGCACTTGGCCGATTTTTAATGTTGTGAGTTCACTGGGGCCATTGGTTATATGTTACTATTCATGTTATATGTTACTATTCCATAGCTGAATTTATGGAAGTTACATGTTTAGGTATGATATGTTTGCCGTCATATTTTTTTTAATAAATATCAATAGGTACCAATTAGTTAGTTAAAAATAAATTATATGTACATAGTATAAGTTACCTGATTGTTGCTACACCCTTCCAGCGTCTACTTGGTTGCAAATAAATCTTATCTTATCTTATCTTATTTGTAGTGGAATATTTGTTATTGTGGTATTCCGAAGAGCGGAGCCCGGATTCCGAACCAACAGCTAAATAAGCAACCGAGATTACTGCTCATATGAGCTAGTCTATAATTTCCTCGCCGCCTAATAAAATTACTACCGTAGTCCAATGGTCGGTCCAAAATCGTGTCCAAATAACGATCCAAGATTTTTTCGAAAGGAAATGGTCATTTTGGTCAAAAGCCGAGTGTACTTTGAGAGTAGAATGCCATTTAGGTACCTACTAATAAGACACGTATTCCTTACTCTAGTAGGTACCTATATTATAGCACAAAATGAATAGCCAGCGACCCCCGTTTTGACGTGGAATCGCCAATACAATTACGAGGCATGTAATTACCCGCGGGCACCTATTTGAGTGCGGCCGGCGATGGCAGTGTCTGTAATTTGCAAAATGGATGCGCCTGCGTTGGTATTTGAATAATAAAACGTATTTTATACTGTTTGACAATGCAGTTTAAAGTAGCGAGTGGAGCATGTGAAGTCAGCCCGGTGTAAATTTCCTATCTGCCGGCACAGTATATGAACAGTAGATAAACTTCGAACAAAGGTACATCGCACGGCTGCACTCATGCGCGCGTGTTCGGTACGCACACACACATAGCCTTCGGGAATGATGGAGAATGCTTCAATCGGGGCCGCGCCGTTGCGGTGTTCGCTCGTTATCACTCGCTACGTCAAAGGAAGCCGCCTCGTAGGTATGAAGACAGCGAGCCGCCAGTGCCACGATATTAAAAGGAGCCGAATAGGCTTGTAACTAAGCACCTACCAACCTAGTGCAGTTTAGCAACTATTATACTTACTAGGAAATATTTTAGGCATAGTATAGTGGTATTAAAATATTCCATGAAGTGGGAAACTAAAAACACATACCCAACTATCTATAACATTATTACTTTGTGTATACAATATTGTCTATTAAACTGTAACAGAAATACTTTGCATACTTAAAAGCAAAATTAGTATTATAGGTATGTCAAGCCACAAACTTGACACAGCCCTGCGCATCTAGCGAAAGTAGGTAACGAACGCTCCTAAACGGCCTCAGTTTACCTACTGTATTATTCTTCTATACTGTGCTGCCGGTTAGGCGTTAAAACTAACTGTAGACAAATATGTTTTCAGTCAACTGCTCGAAGGTTCGATGCACTCGGTCGCTATTTATAAGTAGTTTGAGTCTTTAGACTGATGTTTTTTAAACATATATTTCTCAATCGAACATATCTGTAGAGGTGCTTAGTAACACCTCCTCTCCGAAGCACTATATAATGTAGTTGATATTTGTAAAATGATTTGTTACCCGAAATTGGAAATGTAATTACAACAAAATCTTTTTAGATTGGCTTCTACTTATTTCGAAGCCCCCTCCTTTACCATTTTACCATTTTAAATTTAATCAGGGTTGCATTTGTTGCGATTTTAAAGCAAAACAAACTCTACTTTATATTTGAATCCATTGCCAATGTTTCTTGAATGGTGTGGCGGCTAGAGGAAAAATGACAGTGTCCGAAACTCTATGCTGAGCTCAAAAACCCGCCTTGCCGACCGCCTAACTGAAATGGGAACGGGCTGGCCACGTCTGCCGCATGCATCCACAGAGGTGGGCGAAAATAGCCATGGAGTAGGTGCCAGTGCCACAGGATGGGCGGCGGCGACGTGGCAGGCCGAGACGGTGATGGCGAGACGACCTGGACGCATTTTGTAACGATTGGCCAGATATTGCTCAAATCCGGGATGAGTGGAAGTCGAGAGGGGAGGCCTTTGCCCAGCAGTGGGACACTCTATAAAAAATACAGTACTTATTATCCTTAGTAATTTGAATTGTATGTTTGTTTCAGGCGGCAGCGTGGCAGGTCAGCCGGCGGGTGGCCAACGTGCTTACTTCCAACGCATTTATTGTAAGTATTTCATTACAAGTGCACTTAATGCACCTAGTGCACCTAATGTGCTATTTTTTTTCTGTATCTGTCACGAATAAATGTTTGTGTTTGAATTAAACAAATTAATTGTTCTATTCAAGTCATAGGCTTTAACTTTAAGTGGCATTAGTGGTTCAAATCGTCGAAAAGAAATTCAATAATTGACCACTCCACCCCCATCATGCTTATCATTATCGTTATCTATCATCATCAATCATAAACCGTCCACTATCAAACGTATACCTACCATTTCATACTGCCTCATAGTACTCGAACTTGGACTTCCCCTATCCAGGCAGTTCTGTAATACCAGTATGTTTTTAGATGCTGATATGTACAACAAATATACCTACTAAAAGCATCAATATCCATGAGAAATTAATAATGGCTGAAATCTGAAATACTAGCTTCCGCTATTATTTTAATCCAGGCTATAAACTATCTCCGTGCAAAATTTCATCCAAATCTACTGAAAATGAAATTTTGATACTTCAAACATCTAAACATCCAAACTTTCGTTTATAATTAGTAGGATTATCTCATGCATTATATTTAATTATATATATATATATATAGCCATACTACAAAAGCTTCACCAAATATAGTCTGCATCAATATTCCTCAGTAAAAATATGTGTTGCGAATATTGCGATATATTTGGCTACTTTGGCTTTTACTATCTGTATTCTATAGTATGCTACGCGTAATTAGGTACCTACACCTACATACCGCATTCAATACAAAATAGAACACTAATTTAGGAAGTAACCTGTTTAACATGCTACAATGCAGAATAGCTAGAACTACCAGAAGAGCAAAGAAGATTATTACCTGCTATGCTATTCAGACGCACTAACGACTTCACCAGATTCACCACTAACTATTGCATATCTTGATTCCGAGATCCGTAACAAGTACGAGTAATGGCAGGGTTAGTTTACACTGGCTCGTTTCAGGCGTTGTATAAGCATTGTGAATACCACCCGCGCTTTGCTATTCACTACGTGTTCCCCCTCACCTCGCCTCTAACCCCTAGTATATCTTGAAGCCAGTCAGTAGAGTCATAACTAGAGGCTCTGTGAGCTGTACACCATTTTTTTTTTTTTTAATTGCATTTGAAGGTGACGACAAGAAAAATCTATATAATTAACGAACCTGCTCACAAAATTTCACGAGAATCTGTTGAGAAATGCGACCACAGCGGGACACAAACTATTTTCGGGCCAAGCTGAAGCATATAGGAACTTTGCTCACACGTCCGACAAGAAATCGCAATAGGAGGTCATACTTAAACTGCCTCTCGTCAAACGAGCTAAGGTGTTGTGACTAGCCGTGCTACCGCGAATAACAATAGGAATGCATCTTGAATCCAGAGCCAGACTAATTAATTTGAACGTTATAATTAACTGTGAACTTATCTTTGTGTTGTATCTCTGGCGCACTGGTAGCTGTGTGCATTTCGTGTTTTGAATATAAGCGTCCCATACGTCATAAGAGCTAACCTTAGGGCATGTCCAAATGACTTAGAATGAGTTTGTGCTTCGCGGTTAATTTCCACGGTTAGACTGACCACTGACTGGTAAGCTACTGTCGCTACTGAATAGTTTCACAGATTAAAGAGTTTATAGGTAAATAATTTACTTTAAAAGCAAAGTTTTAACCGACTTCAATTTAGTACTCCGCCAAGCCACGAGAACATTTATTTTCCAATTTACCTCATGAACTGATTTCCGAGAGCAAATGCGTTGATTATTATAGAAAAAAAACCCAATCGCTGTATGTGACCCGATAATATTTGAGGACTTCGGTCAATTCCACAAGGATCACCCTTGGCACTTCATTAGTTGCTATTTCAACGGAATCTTATCAGAATCTGTGATATACTTTTGTACTTTTAAGTATATAATTGAGGAATTCCATAAGTCATCTGTGGTCTTCATCATCAATTCCACTCCACCAATTTATGATTTCCGGATGTAAATACACGAGTTATAATAGAAAATACCAAAATCACTACACGCGTGCCTAATATAATTGAGGAGTTCCCTCAATTCCTCATGGATCCCATCATCCAATTGAATTTTCAAAAAAATGGGACCCACCTGGAAGCATATACTTACAAACAAAAAAAATGTATGAATCGGCTCATCAATGACGGAGTTCTGAGGTAACAAACATTGAAAAAAATAAAAAAAATACAACCGAATTGAGAACCTCCTCCTTTTCTTTGAAGTCGGTTAAAAATGTGTGAAATTCCGTGTATAAAAGCACCATTCCTTGAATACCATGTTCGTCGTTTATTTTTTTAGAACGATCAGTACTAAGTATATCATCTGAAATGTTCAAATGAGGCGGTTTTTAAATTCACTTATGCTTCTAAACTAAATGGTGTTTTGACAGTTATTTCTGCATAAGAATCAAAATATGGTCTAAACCACGTTTTTCACTTTTTTTGCTAATGCAGGTACCGATTCTTGCAAGTTTCCGCGCGCGGGCGAAGAGTAAGGCATTCTGAGCTATTAACGAGCGAGTGAGACACAATCTTGAGGGTGAACCTTCTGTACTTTAAACTACTATTCTAAGCTTCCATCGGTTTCTCCGTCTAGCAAAACTTACATGTCGGGATATAACTTGTGAAATATCCCGCAATGATAATCACATTAGTAGTTCGCCGGCTCCTATTATCATAAATGCATATTCATTGAAGTTTCCACCCCGACTGTAAAAGACTAGCGCCCTCTAATGGATTTTACACAAAGCGCTACTTACAGGTTATGTTATGTTGGTCAACTTTCAGCGGTTAACTTCGAAAAGTAGCTTGTAATAGTTGTAATAACCAAGTTTAGACGCATAAACTATGTTGTCTCATAACAGCGGCACCTCGGTCATAAACTGACTAACCAACAACTAACTACATAACAGCGGCACCTCGGTCATAAACTGACTAACCAACAACTAACTACATAACAGCGGCACCTCGGTCATAAACTGACTAACCAACAACTAACTACATAACAGCGGCACCTCGGTCATAAACTGACTAACCAACAACTAACTACTACTCGTATTTATAGGTATAAATACAGGTTGAAGACTAAATACAAGTCTTAAGAGGAAATACGGTCTGGCGCGGTCCATACAACATAGATTAACGAAGAGTTTTACTATGCTTTCAATAAGTAGCACTCAGCGACAACTATAGGTTACTAGAACATTTTTTTACACTTCATTGGTTCCTCTTTCGGTTTGCTCTTTTGATTATTTTACGCGTGATCAATTTTAAAAGTAACATGATTCAATTGGTTTAAATGGTTTGCCATAAATGTTTTCTGCCCATCGCAATGTTAGATGTCAATGTCAATGGAATTCAATCATTAATTTCATCCGTTATTTAGCCGCTTCGACTATACGGAAGCAAATGAGGACAGGTATAGTGAAAAATCCGGCCAAGTGCGAGTCGGACTCGCGTTGCAAGGGTTCCGTACATCACAAGATTTTAAACTTTTTTTTTACTAACGGAGCGTTTTTGACGTTTCATGAAAATAAGCTATTTGATTTTTGACAAATACCGTAATAAGTCCGACTCACGCTTGACTCCACATTTCTAATAGGTTTTCCTGTCATCTGTGGGTAAAGAACTATTTTGTGTATTTTTTACAAAATTTTTGACTCAGTAGTGGAATGACTCAGGTGGTCATTTTTTGGCTATTTTATTAAATAATTTCTAAAATAACTATTTTAAAATTACAAAAAAAAATATTTTAGATGCACACAATGAGCTTCATTTGATATGTAACACGATAGTATATGCAAAACTTTATTTTTTAATTTTCTCCCCCCAAAAGTGGCCCCCATGTTTAAAATTCATTTGTTTGCGTTACATGTTCCTCTTTGGGGCACAAACTTACATATGTGTACCAAATTTCAACGTAATTGGTTCAGTAGTTTCGGAGAAAATAGGCTGTGAAGGACGGACATACAGACGCACGAGTCATCCTATAAGGGTTCCGTTTTTTCCTTTTGAGGTACGGAACCCTAAAAAACAATTTGCCAGGTGAAATTCTGTCTTATGTCAATGGTATGAAGACTAAGAGAGGGGCAATTTTTTTCAATTTATATAAGTAGCACTCAGCGACAACTATAGGTTGAAATGGTTTGCCATAATTGTTTTCTTACCATCGCAATGTTAGATGTCAATGTCAATGGAATTCAATCATTAATTTCATCCGTTATTTAGCCGCTTCGACTATACAGAAGCAAATGAGGACAGGTATAGTGAAAAAACCGGCCAAGTGCAAGTCGGACTCGCGTTGCAAGGGTTCCGTACATCACAAGATTTTAAACAATTTTTTTTACTAACGGAGCGTTTTTGACGTTTCATGAAAATAAGCTATTTGATTTTTGACAAATACCGTAATAAGTCCGACTCACGCTTGACTCCACATTTCTAATAGGTTTTCCTGTCATCTGTGGGTAAAGAACTATTTTGTGTATTTTTTTCAAAATTTTTGACTCAGTAGTGGAATGACTCAGGTGGTCATTTTTTGGCTATTTTATTAAATAATTTCTAAAATAATTATTTTAAAGTTACAAAAAAAATTATTTTAGATGCACACAATGAGCTTCATTTGATATGTAACACGATAGTATATGCAAAACTTTATTTTTTAATTTTCTCCCCCCCCAAAAGTGGCCCCCATGTTTAAAATTCATTTGTTTGCGTTACATGTTCCTCTTTGGGGCACAAACTTACATATGTGTACCAAATTTCAACGTAATTGGTTCAGTAGTTTCGGAGAAAATAGGCTGTGAAGGACGGACATACAGACGCACGAGTCATCCTATAAGGGTTCCGTTTTTTCCTTTTGAGGTACGGAACCCTAAAAAACAATTTGCCAGGTGAAATTCTGTTTTATGTCAATGGTATGAAGACTAAGAGAGGGGCAATTTTTTTCAGTTTATATGTATTGGCATAAATATTGGGTTCCATTATCTGATTTGCGGGGGTAGTGTAACAACATATTGAGTAGGTGATGTAACAAAGGCATGATCGCTTCAGGGTCCATTTTAGCTACCTAAAGAGTTATTAAATAGCCTTATACATTACACCTGACTAATGTTTTCACCTTCATCTTTATATACTAACTTAGCATTTGCCCGCCTTTTTAACTCTCGTATCAACTTCCATCCCCATTCATTCCTTTTGGGGATGAATTCGGGATAAAAATTACCATATATAAGTATCATATCAATCTAAGTTATTAGCTTCTCTTTGCCTCTCATCTAAATCCGTTCTGCCGTGTCTGCATGATCTAGTAACATACACCAAAAATGTTACATGAATAATAAGTACGAGTAAGAATTGTTACAAAAATGTACCGATGTGCTTAAAAAAGGACATCGGTACAGGTCACTGGGCAATAGTTTATCCCACAGGCAACATCACAGTCTATAGACTACGCAATTATTTTAGACGCCGAAAGAGCCCCCCTGTTCGATAACTACTTACTACAAATATATCTTGACGCCGCGATTCTTAGTAAGTAAGCGTAGGTAGAGGTCTAGTTTCGTAGGTGTGAGGGGTGAGTTGAGGCGCATTAGCACGTTCCTAATAACAGCGCAGTACCTATACAACACCCGCCAATTTACCAATTACCCGCGCGGCAATAAATCTAGATGAATATATCGATAACAATAATGATTTACGTATCGCGCCGAACGAATTACGCGGGCAAACAACGCAAGCAAACCAATGCATTCCTAATTAATTGAATCGGTGTAATGCATGGCCTTAAATATGTTATATTTATGATGTTAAAAAAGATACAATAAAAATCAAAAATATGTAGGTACAACTAAAACAATATTAATTAAAAAAAAATGTTAAACTGAAGTTATTGACATAATTATTAATTGAATACTTAAGTTCAAGAACAGAAGGCCGGAAGCAAATACAATGTTCTATATTTAGAAATAATAGTTTTTTATTTTTATTTATCGCTCAAATTCGAAATAGCCCAAATGAGTAAAAACCGACTGTAATCGTAAGCGCGGTGTTCGTTAATATCTGATTGTATGGAAAGTTTGACTAGTTTATATGGGATGACAGCTGTCGGCGCCCCTATTTAACGTTGATCGGTCTGTAATCGTACATATTACGTTCCTGGTAGCGAGCCGGGTCACCAGAGCTCCTGAGGCTGCGTTGTGTTAAAGGAGAGGGTCAGCCGAGGGTTAACACAGCTAATCCTCAAGAACCTTTTATTTAAAGACCAGGCCCCGTATCATTGTCGGCCTTATCACGATATGTGACAATATAGAGCGTCCGTCACTGGCTGACACCGTTCGACAGAACGAGACTGTCGCTCTATCTTGTCACTTATCGCGTAAGGCCGACCATGATACGGAGCCTGACGGTCAGAAGTTACAAGAAAATAAAGACTAAGAGCTAAACTTAGTTGCACCATCGTAAAACTCATTGTTTTTACCACATCCACTTATTCCCGGTTGTGCCCTAAAGGAGCCCGGGCTCCGCTTTGACACCTCATCCCAAGATTTGGCATAGGCACTAGTTTTACGAAAGCGACTGCCACCTGACCTTCCAACCCAGAGGGAAAACTAGACCTTATTGGGATTAGACCGGTTTCCTCACGATGTTTTCCTTCACCGAAAAGCTAACGGTAAATATTCCGTTCATAAGTTCCGAAAAACTCATTGGTACGAGCCGGGATTAGAAACCGAGACCGCAGTTTGTCAGCCGCGTGCCTGAACCACTAGGCTACCGTAGACCACCTCCAAAGATACGGGATTAAAATTTCAACACACGAACGCTCAGTCAATAACGAATTACCAGTCATTTATCAATCTTTAATTCTTTCCCATCCACCGTAATTCCGTATAGTCCATTACACCGGCTGCATTGAGCCGGCAGCCGCCTGGCACGGATGCGTCCAGATACAGAAATCTGCATAATCATTTTGCTCGCTGCCTACTCATTTCGTCCACTGTTAACGACAAATCAAGCGAGACGCTTTAAATATTCAGTTGGCTCGATGGTGCGTGTTTTATTCACGTTATGTTGGCAACAGGTCGCGCACCAACCTTTTAGTTATAAATGTGACAAATTCTAAATAAAAAGCCAGCTACGCGAAGCCAGTCTTTTTAAACGGCGCACAGACTACGACACTTTATAAATACAAGGGGACAACAATTTACGATACAAAAGTTGAATGCAAACGCGGCAGAATTTACAATTTAAAGGACAGGGGGCGCCCCTGTCATGATACTTCCTCTTCCAAATTTAAATCCGTTATCCCGTCCCGAACATAGTTTTAATAAAATTACAATGATATTCCAAAGCTTGACCCAATTTCGGAAACATTTGTAATTCAGTCGTCTGTTCGTAAAGTGGCTGTCTTCGTTCCTCGCATTTTTAATCAACAAACCCGTTGAATTTGCGTGCTAATTTGAATAGGGCAGAAGGGTTCCGGGCCCTTCAACAAGGTGGGTACTGTGTTAAGCGGGAGTTCCAATGCGGGAAGTATTAGGTTATGTTTGTTCACAGTATACTTTCCCCACTTATCCGTGACCCGACATTAATAATTCGCGATTGAATAATCGTCTTTGATTAATTGAGAGGCCCGCATCCGCCGGACAAATGTTTCCACATTTATTTTAGCTGCGTGTTTCCGTAACATATTTTTCGCTGGTACTGGTTTTAAATTGCCAACGAGTGAAATACTGCACTCAAGTTCGACTTAGCACGATCGATAATACATGTCCATTTTGTATATCAATATGTCTGTCATATTACATATCCATTTACAGTAGAGTGTTTAAATCGAGTGAAATTACCCATTTCACCCTCGAAATAAATATCACGGGTGAAATGGGTCACTTTCAACCCTTGTTAACAATCTACTATTCATGGACTCTGCTTACCTCTCCTGGAAATAAAGAAATCTGTCTTTTTATAACCATAATCAAGGCAATTATTTATAACTCTACCTAGCGAGCATGCAGATCGCGTGTGTCTTGGGCATAGAGCCGTCTCGCTCGCACGTATGCACTTGCTAGTAGGGAACGAATAATTTATGTCAGACATACTTTAGATCATTTGAGTTGGCCGAGTAGCTGCAAAGTGATCCATTCAAAAAGCAACTACTGTCCATGGTAGAGGATTCAAATTTCAATGACAGTTTTATAAAAAGTCGGCCACATTAGATAATCTCAACCATAAACGCCATCTAGGCTGCTGCAATTTTTTGCATGAGGAAATGACAGTTGAGTTGTCCTAACACTCTTTCGAAAAGTTACACAATATAACCATCAATATCCATCTCTAGTTATCAGACTTGCACTTACTTGCAAATTGGAATTGGATCCCGGATATACGAACACCATGCGTCTATTTAATTAAATAAGACTGCAGTATCGTGCTACCTCGCACAGATGAATTTATAACAATATCTATGAAACGTGCGGTATTAATTTCCATTTGATCTGCCCCTGGAGGCCAGTCTCTGGGGAGAGTTTAATTGAAACGAATTATTGGATAGTTCAGTAGGTACTGACACGGGGAAATGAACCTTCGTGGCGTGGTATGATTTAAAAATACTGCAGTGCTTTAAAGGGAGGGAAGTAGAAAAAAATACAGACCGTTTGGTCCATTTTGCCGTGATTCACGCTAGTTTTGACAGATGTGGAACTGGAATAGCAGAAATGAACCATGAACTTAATTAATAGTTCCGAAAAGCTAAAAATGTTACTAGGTACTTTGATTTATATTTCTTATTAAACCTAAGACTAAAACCTGATCTCTTACATCCTAGTTTCTAACGAGATCCCAAAAAACGTACCTCTATTCGATAGTTTTCTTCAATAGATAGCCTATTTAAGCGATATCATACCCGATAAACTGCGTAGTAGACGATCGGCCAAACGCGATTTGGACGAAGAGTGTATTAGCCTAACAACTAACAAATCATTGAAACTACCAACATTTTTTATGAATTTGTATTCTGGTTTAATTATATTTAATTAAAACTCTTATATTATTATAGATACTTCTTAAATTGAAAACTTGAGTTGTTTTTACGGTTCCGTAGCCAAATGGCAAAAAACGGAACCCTTATGGATTCGTCATGTCTGTCTGTCTGTCTGTCTGTCCGTCCGTATGTATCATGAAAACTATAAGGTGTATTTGAATAAAAATTTGAGGATAGGTGTATTTTGTTAGCCGCTACAGTTTTGTAATTAAGTTACTAAAAAATATTTTTTAGGGGTCCCATACATAAAACTGAAAGTCAAAAAATAATTTTCATTGCAAGCGCACGTGTGGCACATCAATCGAAAGGCCTTTCAAAATAAATACAAGGTTTCTCAGCATTTTTTTTGATTAAGTCAATAGAGTCGGAGATAATTACTCCGAAAGTCACTAAAATTGTGCCCCCCCCCTCTAATTTGTGAACCATGTATTTTAAAAATATGGAAAAAATCATGGACGGCTTATTAAATTCTTTCAGTGAAAATTGTTTTGAACAAAATCGGTTCAAAGGTTTTCGAGATATTGCTAAAAAACTGCCTTCCTTAAAGAAAAGGACGTAAGTGCCATAAGATTTCAGTAACGATACGACCTTTTTAATAGGCACGGAACCCTTCCTTGTGCGTGGTCCGACACGCAGTTGGCCGCTTTTTTTTTAATTTGTTATCACTTTCTAAATTAAGTAGTTATCATAATATCATACCAAATCCTACAGCCATGTTGCATTGTATAATGTTGTTAGGAAACAATAAAGCAACGCATTAAACATAAGCACTCAATTTATTTCAGCCGTTAGACGTAGGTATATTCGTGCCGTCCTTTATTTAAACATGAACCAGCAAAGCACGCATTTTTGCCGCGGCTATAGGGTCACCACATGCGCGAAAAAGTGAATATCTACCAGAAATGTGCAAAGCTATGCCACTAAGGGTGGATTGCGGCAAACCATCTTTGATCGTAAGCAATGTTCGTTATCTGAATGTATGGACAGTTTGACAAGCTTCTATGGAATGTCAGCTACCGGCGCCATATTTAACGCTGATGAGCGTTTCTCAAAAAAAATGCCACTACATTTTTTCGGGGATTTTCTGCAACTTTTATGTTATTTCTACTCAAAATCACGATGTCTTTCCATCCCAATAGTAGAAAAAAAGTGTCCCAAAATGTTCATACATTTTTGAACTTTCCTATTGTGTTACCACCATACAAAGTGTATGGTAAATGGTAACACAATAGGCAAAATATCTTTGGGACAGTTTTTTGTCCTACCAGGGTCGAAAGAGCTCCTGATTCTGAGTGGAAATAGTTAACATAAAATTCCTATAAGTACAATTAATAATAGTGGCATTTTTTTGAGAAACGCTCTGATCAGTCTGCCCGCCCTAAGCCGGCAAGCATGCGAGCTGTCAGACACATAATAACACATCTTCGCACTTCACCCTAAACCACCAGCCCAGCTAGTTTCACTAGCAAGTGTCATGCATTCATTTCAAAACCAGATTATTCACATACAAACACGCCTATTCCCAGCACCGTTATCACAAGCATGTAACACAGAAAGCGGCATATAATAATTAGAACACTTTAGAAAGAGACAGGTAGTCTATCTCGCCGCGACACAGCTCGTACGCCGTCTTGTAATAAAAGGTTCGCCGACAAAAGCCCCTCTGACCGAGCGATCTTGCTCCGGACCGACTGTGTAGACAGTTGTTGCCGAATTTCACCTTCCCATACAAACGGAGTTTCGTTCTCATTTTGAAACTACGTGTTGGATTATGACGAAACTGCATATACAATGACATGAGGTATATCTATGTCTGTAATTAGTTTATATGGTTTCAGTTTATAAAACAAACAAAATACAGCAAAAACAAGTTTTGTATGAAAAACTTAAATTCGCTGTATTTTTTTACTATGGTATTTGGAGCGGGTACACTACATAAATACGAAAAACTAAATTCCGATAGTCGGAATCACGACTTTCATAATACCGATTTTCATAATTCCGAATGTTTTAAAACTCCTAATATAAGTATTCCGATTCTTCATAAATCCGATTTTTATAAATCCGGAATTTCAAAAGGTTTCGAAATTCTAATATCCCGAATAATAAGAAGTCCGACTGAATAATAATCCGAAATATCAAAAATACGAATTCCGATTATTAAAATACCGATTTTCAAAAATCCGAATAATCAGAACGACGAATTCTTTTTAAAAACTAGGTATTAAATGAATCATGAAAACAACCCCCAACGTCTAAGATCCCTACCGCAGCTAACAAACACGAATTCAGTAACTAAGATCCGCATTTTTAACGCCTGGAGAAACTGAATAGCAAATCACATGAATACACAATTAATCGACTTAATTCATATGGAACAAGTTAACTATTTATAAGAAGATGGGGTAGATGGAAAACTGACAAGCATTTCCTATACAGGAGCCAGGGACACACGCCAATTATTTTAACCTAACCTAAACCTAACCTAACCGCCAGCGTGTCGACTTCACCCCGCTTCGCGGGGTGCCTATTTCCGCTCTAAGGGACACAAGAGAACCCTAACCTAATCTACTAATAATATCATTGTTACGATTGTCTGGTGTTTTTGTTACTGCGGGAGGCTCCGCCCCCCGAGCCCCCCTCGTCTTTCGGACAGTCAAAGTTATGCCAAATAGAGGGAACTTTTTCAAAAATGCGAATTTCGTAATTCCGTAGAATTAAAATTCCGATTATTTTTCAATAACACGAAGTTCATTATCCCGAATATCAGATTTCCGAATTAGCAATGAAATTTCGGAAAATTGACAATCGGAATACTGTTTTTCGGCCAATGACTTCGCGCTTTTGATTGTTCGGAGTTATAAAAATCGGAAAACAAACTATCGAACTTTAGTAATTCGGTAAATTAAAATTCGAGTTTTTTATGAATCGAAATTATAAGTCTTAGGAATTATGAAATTCGGAGTTTTGAAAATCGGAATTACCAAATTCGGATTAAAATATTTCGGAGTATCTGGGTGTTCCCATCTGGAGCTACATAAACTAATTAGAGACCTGTATATACCTCATGACATTGTACATGCAAAATAATGTTACAATCCAACACGTAGTTTTAAATTGAGAGCTTAACTACGTTTGTAAGGAGAATCGAGCTTACTGCGAACTCTTAGCCGTAGCACGTGGACAAAGCACATGCAATTTTATGTTCAGTTCTAATATGACATAATATCTCAGTGCATGGAGAAATGCAAAAAAAAATGTATTACCGTAACCAATTTCTCGCAATCTTCGTATCTAACTTTTTGGCACAACCTAAAATCTCCATCCATCTATCCGTATCCATTTTATAAACCTAGTTTTTCATTGCACTTAATTAGGTAGGTACGACAGTTCAAAAAGGGTATTGATTCGGGAAAGGAATTATTTTTGTGTTGTGGATGAAAATTTGGGGAGCACAATCAACGTAGGTACCTACTCGTACTAGTATTTTCTGAGAAAACGATTAGACAAAGGCTATGGATATTAACATAGACGCGATTCATGAATAAATAAGGACACTTGAACTTTTCGGATGTGAAAAGAATTAATTCCGATTTAGTATCATGAAAAATGGAGTAACGGGACTTTTTTCATAAAATACGGGCTGTCCGTATTTTTCTGCTACCGGCCTGGCAACCCTACGCCGACCGCAATTACGGCATTTGCATATCTCACGCCCTCGACTCTTTACGGCATTTTTGTATGCCTACCCGAAGATAATTTACGCTTTTGTGTACACCCTGTATAATACACTCGTGGAAAACAAGAAAGGGTAAAAAACCATTTTGAATATGTAGACGAGCTCCAATTTAGCCAGGTTTTATTTGAACTAAAGAAAATACTGCACTACTTTATCCTGTCAATTAAAATTGACTACGGAAATGTGCTGTTTCCGCCTTGTTTGCTTTTATTGGCGCAAAGACTTTTATATTTCGTTAGCGCTCATGAAATGTTGCCAGTAATAAAAGAAGGTAAAGATTGTAACATCGTTCGTAAACTAGGTCAATAGTTATCTTTCCTATACGTTACTGTCTCATTCTCGCTAACGGTTCAGATAGAGCGCGGGTGACGGACTTAACATTATTGCCACCATTTAGACGCCCGCATGCTTCGCAAAAACTTCCTAGAAATTCTCAGTGTTGCCAACCTGGAAAGTAATTTATTTTACCAAATCCCGCACCGAGCACCATATCGTGTCAAGCTTAAATAATCTAACAGGAGCCACTGCACGTCACGCTGTAAACCTGGACTTTGTAGAATTCTAGGAAGCTAGGGCTTAAATAAGATAGTTTCTAAGAAAATGTCTTTCGAAGAATACCTTTTATTATGGTCAACAATGTTGTGTTAAATCTCACAACATTTGTGCGTACTATGTTCTGTTTTATCGAGTAATAGAGTAAGAACTCGGTTCACGGTCTCGGACGAGGTACAATGTTGCTTGTTAATAAAATACGGCTTCATGTGAGATCCTGTCGTTTTAGGCAGCTTTTAGAAAATCAGCGTCGTTTTGTTATGGCAGTAAGCCCGTAAATACTAAACGACCAGGCCTAGGTACTAGTCAAACAAATGTATCTGCCTATAGCTTTTCTTCCGAGTCAGTTGCCTACTTCGTTTATCCGGGCTTATCTATAGGTGATTGTCTAGGAACTCTCGGAGATAGTTTACTTATAAATCATAGCTAGCATCGTTCGAATAAAGTTTGTCTAAGACTAAGTATTTAGAGATATAAATCTGAGCCCTAAGTTTTGGTTTAATTAAAAGTTGCTTGTTACTTTATAGAAATCAAGTCTGGTACAGACCTGCAAATATAATCGACTGTACTATTGTCCTCATAGTATCACTCCAAAAGCGACAATATGAACTGTTCAGATATTTGAGTACCTAATGTCAGAAGCATAAGTAAAACTAATCTCAAAAAAAATACAACCGAATTGAGAACCTCCTCCTTTTTTTGAAGTCGGTTAATGAACGCCCCTCCACTAGTCAACAAGTTTCAATGTGTGACAAATAATATAGACAACAATACCTATTATTGCAACACTTTAGAATAAAATTATAAACACTCTAAAGTATTGCGATAAATATTTTCTCTCAAACATACACCCTAGTGTGTTAAATAAATATTTGTCCCCACACATTTCAGGGGCGCTCATTTTAAGATTAGTTTTACTCTAAATATTTTACGTGATTTTAAACAGACGGTTTGGTTTATATTCCTGTGTGGGTAGCATATGTGCCAACATTAACACTTAAACACCATTTTAACCTCACCCAACCTCTTAACCACAAGCTAGAGTACAACCAACATTGTAGCACAAAGTATGAGTAGGCGGCCATGCCTGCTTTATTACCCTGCTAATGCATCCGCTCGTAAAATAACTTCATTTTACATTGTAAACGCCAGTTTTTACGCTCAGCGTTCATTGGCGAATCTTACGAAGCACTTTAAATTTATGAGTGGAAGAATATTAATTAGGTACGTTGGTGCTGGGTGCCAGGCATCAATCACAGCGCATTTTCCTCTGCGGATTCGACATTTACTCCTTTCTTAATGAGAGTAGGTACCTAAGCAATGTTATGACCTTGGAGACCAGATGGAGAAGTGTACAATATCATCATCATTATCATCATATCAGCCGAAAGACGTCCACTGCTGGACAGGGGTCTCTCCCAAAGAGTGCCACAATTACCGGTCCTGCGCCACCCGCATCCAGCGGACTCCCGCGACCTTTACCAGGTCATCAGTCCACCTTGTGGGGGGCCTACCCACGCTGCGCCTTCCGGTACGTGGTCGCCACTCGAGAACCTTTCCGCCCCAACGGCCATTGGTTCTACGTGCAATGTGCCCCGCCCACTGCCACTTAAGTTTAGCGATTCGGAGGGCTATATCGGTTACCTTAGTTCTGCTGCGGATAGCGTCATTTCTGATGCGATCGCGCAGAGAAACTCCCAACATAGCCGTTGGTTGTACAATATGCGCGCAGAAAAAAAATAAGGGAAGAAATAGCCATTGTTACCTAGTTAGTCCCCTTCGGCCGCGTACGCAACCAGACTTTCGTAACCAGTTGCGATCGAATACTTTTTCGGTCTTGTACGTAACTGGTTGCGATCAAAAACTATTTTGTTCTTTTTCGTAACCAGTTACGAACGAACACTTTTCATTGTTGTACGAAACCTTTCGACCGTTGATAAACTATAAACTTGATAAAGTCAGCTAAGATTATATTTTATACACCTTGTTATACAGTATAAGTACTGTACACGTTATATATCCAGTCAAAAATCAGAACACAAAATTTGTACCATCTGATAATATTCAAATACTTTGTTGGCAAATACAATATTATAACCTTGTTCCTTAAAAGACACTGGCTTAAGAGACATGAAGCACTGACATTCCTTGACAGTAATCGCGTAGACTTTGTTAGCTAAACTCTTACTGGCAAGTGGCAATCCAGCAACAAATACTAATCTATTACGGTCTATAACAGAATTTTAGCCATGACGCCGATTATATGAGATGAGCTTTTGGTGTTGCAAATTCCTTGACAACATCTTAGTTCAGTATATAAATTTGCAGAAAGTTGAAACAAGGTTTGCTTTTTTTAATTTAAAGACAGTAGTGTAAATTTAAATCTACTATAATGAAAGCATCCATTAGCATTAGAAAGCGAAGCGAGCCAGCGTATTTTTTCTGGCGCTTCGCCAGCCGCTGCCGCGGCACGCTCGCTTCGCTCGCTTGGCTCGCGCGCTGTGAGGTCGCAGTTCTTCCTAACACTCCTCGCTTCGCTCGTCGTCGAACCTAACCAGCATTAGGGTGGAATAATAAGTGGTTGAACAAAATTAGGCTTACATTCACTATGATGTTCTCTCTCTTTTACTATTTCATTTCTATCGTTTAATGTTACACTTCCCTTGCATCCATTTTCATTGTTGTAGTAGCACCACCAGAACGAACCTTTACGATAAAATTTCTTGCGATGATATCTTCGTCCTGCTAACAACATCGAACGCCCTCCTCTTCTTGTCGTAATAAAATCAATTGCAGCGTTTATATCATTCATTTTTATTACGTACATACATTATTTGCAGATATGCAAATAATAACTAATGACAGCTAACAATATAATGACATTGTCTAGAGTAATCAGATTAGAACTCACCTGAAGTACTATTTAAGTGGCCAGTGATTTGTTATATTACCTACTGTAAAGGTTTCATATAAAATCTAAATATGTTATATTGAGTTTTGAAAAAACCTATAGCTAGACTAGCTAGATGGCCCAGACATTGGTTTCGTATAAGAACGAGAAGTGTTCGATCGTAACTGGTTACGGGTAAGACGGAATTAGTTTTTGATCGCAACCGGTTTCGTACAAGACAGAAATAGTTTTCGATCGCATCTGGTTACGAACCTCTGGTTGCGTACGCGGCCGAAGGGAGTTAGTCAAAAAATATCAGTTATTTTTGTCAATTGTTTTAGTCAGCCTCGAACTTGTTCAGTTAACAAAAAATGCCTACCATTCAACCTATCCATTTTTAAACCCCTGACGTTGTAATAAGATATAAATATGTATACATGTTTTAATAGTGGACTGTGTAAAGAGCGTCCAAATCACTCGCGTTCGGAAACATACCGCGTTATTGGATTTTAACGCAAATTCACCAGCCCGGCTCCAAAACGAACAACGCACCTTGCTGTTTGCGAATAACCTTGCATATCGTATTTTGAGTCTGATTTGCACCGGCCGGCGCACCGACTCGTTAAATGGGACAACAGATACGCGGAAATGGAATGCAAAACGTTGCACAATAGTGACTATTTCGAATTTACGCGTTCGCGTATTCGAATTTTGAAATTGAAAATAGAAATTAATCGCCCGGATGGTTTTAAATCAATCAAACCGGCGGATAACGCAATAGGTGTGTTGTTCTTTATTTCATCCAATACAACGTTTTGGTTCAATTGAAATTGAAGTTTCCGATTCTGAATACTAGATATACTTAGGTAGGTACTAAAACAATATTAATTGGCGGCATATCCTTCGTCTAGATAACTAGAAAGTTCTCAGAACATGTACCAAAGATTACAAAAGATAAATCATCCTTACTGGAAGTAGGTAGATGTACGGCCCGTATATAGCTTTGCGATTGTTTGGCGGATATTTCCGTTAGCAATGTTCGAGGATAACAGACTAGCAAAACTCGCCGTTCAACAAAACACCCCCGACTCAAGACGAGTACGTAATAAGACGAGATATTTTGTTCCAATAATTGACTTAGTTGGTTGCAAGCAGCAAACAACTTGGGACTATCTATCTCGAATACCCAATCCAATTGTCATACAGCGGAGTCGAGTCCGTCTGGGACGGAGAGCTAATAAACTTATTTACTTATCCTCTTTTGAGAGATTCGGTGCAGCGTCAGTCAGCAATCAAGGCGTAACAGAATTTAAAGTCTACGTTGTAATTCTAGAGGCGGATCCGCTCCACTCGCTGGATCTCGCTCCTAATTGTTGAAAAGAGGAAAAGTAATAAAAGTGCTAGTCTTTGAAGCAAAGACGCTGCCCCGAGCGCCTCGCCGTAGCGCATTTTAATAAATTAAAACTGTGCAAAATTCCCATTCCAATATCATTTTATTTCCCTTTTTGCGAAGCTACCGGAACTCGCTTCCCTTACACTGATTCGGTTTAATTTATCATGGGCGAGGCAATCAATTTTATGTATTACTTTATCATTATTAAACAAAACATTTAATTCACAAACGGGCCCGGGTAATTTCGGGTAGCTATCAAAGGGTGTATTGATGAAAGCATTTTATTTCCCGGTCGATGAAACGTTTCGGATTTCGGAAGTCTGCATTTGAATTACTGCTGCCGTTTGCTAGGATCTTAAAGCAGTTCTAACTATTGAATTTATTTTTCCAGGTGGCGCTTATATCGCTGGAGCTGCTGGCGTGGGGCAGCGGGGCGGCGGCGCTGGCCAACTGCCCGCCGGGCTGCATCTGCAACGACGACACGCTGGTCGTGGTCTGCGAGGAGAGCCGCCTCGACGTGCTGCCCATCGCGCTCAACCCCTCCATCCAGCGGCTCATCATCCGGAACAACAAGATCAAGACCATTGACAGCTCCATGCAGTTCTACGCGGAGCTCCAGCACCTCGACCTATCCCAGAACCACCTCGTCAATATCCCCCCCAAGAGCTTTTTCTACCAACGAAAACTACAAGAGCTTCATTTAAACCATAACAAGATATCATTCGTGAATGACACGACTTTCCAGGGTTTGAATTCGCTGACAGTCCTCAACTTGAAGCGGAATTTCCTAGAAGAGCTGATGAATAGCGCGTTCTCAACTCTGCCGAGATTAGAGGAACTAAACCTTGGGCAGAATAGAATATCGAGGATCGATCCGAAAGCCTTTGCAGGGCTCACGGCACTGAGGATTCTGTACTTAGACGATAATCAGTTGAGTTCCGTTCCGACGATGTCTTTTAGTCTACTGGGCAGCCTGGCCGAACTGCACGTGGGACTCAACGCCTTCTCGAACCTACCCGATGATACCTTCGCAGGCCTGAACCGCCTGGATGGGCTCGATTTGAATGGAGCTGGACTCTTCAACATAAGCGAGTATGCATTCAGAGGTCTTCCAGGTCTTAGAAGTCTTAATCTTTTCGGGAATAGGTTAAGTGTAGTACCCACGCAGCAAATAGGTGGACTTACTAGATTGGAAGAGCTGTACATAGGTCAAAACGATTTCGTAGCTCTAGAAAGCCACTCGTTTAAAGGTTTAAAGAACCTCAAACTCCTCGACATCACTGGTGCTGCCCAGTTGGAGAAAGTCGAGAAGGCAGCTTTGGAGGACAATATTAATTTGGAAACCGTCATACTGGCTAATAATAAGAAATTAGCAGTGGTAGAAGAAGGTACGTTATTCAACTTGGCTAAGCTAAAGCACGTAACGCTTAGGGACAACGCCATAGCGACGATCAGTGCAGCAGTGTTCGAGGGGAAGAAGTTAAGACAGCTAGACATCACCGACAACCCCATCACGTGCGATTGCCGGCTGAAGTGGCTGCACGACCTGCTGAACGAGAAGAGCAACTTCACGCAGATCCAATGCGCGGCGCCCGAGCACCTGAAGGGCAAGTACCTGCGCGCCGTGACGGTGGACGAGCTCGGCTGCGCGGTGCACGAAACGCGGCAGCAGACCATCATCGGCGTGGTCGTCGTCGTCTGCGTGGCCACGCTGTTTTCGCTCGGGCTCCTGCTCTACCGCTACCGCAAGAGCATGCGCGAGAAGCTGAAGGACTACAAGTGGAACAAGCGCGCGATGCGCAAGGACCTCGAGTACCACAAGCCCATCTCCACGGAGGAGGACTGCATCGTGCGCGGCATCCACCCCGCGCAGTACCCCGCGCCGCACGCGCCCGGGCTGCGGCCGATCCCGGTGACGGAACTGTAGCTAGAGCTTTACGCCTCCCCCAGCGTGTTCTTCATGTCGGGCCCGCAGCAGGGCTCGGCGCGGCGGCCGCGGGGAGGCGCGGCGGGCTCGCTGCCCGCGCACGGCTTCACGTACATCGGCGGCGCCGAGCGCGCGCCGCCGCCGCCGCCGCCGCCGCTCACGCTCAACAACGGCGCGCCGGCGCTGCTCAACAACGGCTCCCTGCGCTCGCTGCCCGACAAGAAGAACAACCGCAACGGCTTCGTGTGCCACGAGAACTTCCCGCGAGCGGAACGCTACTCGCGCAAGCAGGAGAACGGGTACCTTCGCAACTCGGAGACCATCATCGGGTTCCCGCGTGCGCGCGACTTCGAGGACTACAGCGAGCCCGAGTACTCTGTGATCGCGGAGGCCGAGCGCGACTACCGCGCCTGCGCACACTCTAACACCTTCAACTGTTGAGCCGGGGATGCGTGAACTTTCAATCGTTTGTGATCTTGTAATTCTAGCAATAAATCTTCATTCCATTAAGTTTTTCTATATGGAGGACTTTGTGATGGACGTAGTGCTCTAGAGCGGTTATAGTGACGTTTAGTACTTCGGGATCGGTGTACGTGCGACCAGTGAGGACTACCCGTGTCGTATTCGGTTTAAGAGAGTACATTATTTGTAAATTATATATTTAAGTAGTAATGGATCTATTTTTCGATGGGTCGGTTGGGCGTTTGAAAGTGTAACTTTCAGCGGAGACGCTCGGCTATACAGCTAGTCGCGGCACGCGGCGTTCGCCGCTGCCACGTAAGTGATCGTTCGCATTACCGTCCGGCTTGGGTTTCAGAAGTGATGCGAGCGTGACGGCGCTATTAATGTATAACTCTGTCCCTCTATGTGGGATCCCACAAAAAAAGCGCCATCGGACGGTAGTGGGAACGGTGGTAATACATCATCAACTATTTGTGATCGTAACTTTCCTACCCGCGCGGTAGACTTTGTATTTGTTTTGTACAAAAACCATTCCATGAGAAAATCTTTTTAACGTCTAATTTTTTATTTATAACGAATAAATTAAGTGTGCGTTAAATAAGACACCAATATGATAGGTAACCTATTATAGAATTAAGGAATGTAAATATATTTATACTATATTGAGATATTTATAAAATTTAATACGATCTTATTCTTCTTAAATTTTTCATAAAGTTATTTCTGTGCTTCACCTACATTTTTATGACTAGTATTATTTGGTCTTGACTGGTATCCTATTGCGAGTTTTTCTCCTTAGTCACTATAGAGTTAATACGCTGTATTATTATGTAGGTACGGCTGCTGCAGTCTGCACCCGTATGTCAAACTTATCGCTCAAATCACAGAAACGCATATGACCTACCTATATTTCAGTAAAATTATACATATGTTTATCTTGACGCAACGATTATTTGTTAGGTACTGTTTACGTATAATTTTCAGACATTGCCATCGCAGAATAGTTATGTTATAAGAAAATATGTTATATTTAAGAGATGTTGATATTTAAATCAGCTACAATAAGTGTGCTACTGAAAGCAATACATAATATTAAAACTGTTATATAGATACTATTTCGCAAACGTATAGAGGTTAGAATTAATAAATTGAAAACTTACAAACGTGAAAACTAACGAAAACAAAATTCCAACAATGACCTATTCCTTTATTTATTTTGTCTAAAGAAACAAATCTCGAGACTGAAATTCATAAATGTACCTACATAAATACTAAAGAGTGTTTCAAAACAAAGTTTTCTCATTTATTAGTACTAACCTAAACATAGTCTGATAATTTTAAAGCACTTAGAAATATTCTGTTATACTGTGCGCTAGATTCCCTGCCACTTTACATCACATTAGGTACGCGAGGAATACTGCATTTTAGTTCTAGATTAAATTATTTTCAGTAGGTACCTATGCAAAACCTGGAAGTTCAGAAAAATAAAAATCCATAAATATTTGCAACGCAGTTCACGAAGGATCTGACTATTGTGAAGTTCTCCGGTCGAACGAATTTATGCTGCGCGAGTTCGTAATCCATAGAGCTCCTGGCTGATGGAGCTATTTTTTAGATTTCGAATGAGTGCCTATGATATGCTTTGCATAAGTAAAGGGAAAACACCTTCACAGTTAAGGACTTAAAACCGTCTACAATTTAGATGATTTCATGCAATGATGTACTTAATCTAAAAAAAGCGCTCCAAAAGTGGCACACTATATAAAACTGAGTCTATTGCACGAACTTGCCTCAGTTTCGCGTCGTCAATGGACGTGTCTCAGCTGTCAGATGTGGTGGTCATTTTTAAACACGGAATTTCGTATAGACAACGTACTTATCTACCTGTTTTTTTTATATTACATCATTGGTTTCATGTGTGTAACGTAATTTACTAATGACTAGGTAATTTCCGTAACACTAGGGAAGCAATTAAATTAAAGACGAATTAAGTCCTTAGAAACAATGTACTTTTTTCATCTGTCCAGTTTCCACCACAACTTAGTAGTTTATTGTAGAAACCATCTTCATCTAAAATTTAAGCAACCACGAAATCTGCTGTCCTATTTGCAAAACAAGGTTGAAAAAGGCATTATAGAGCCAAAATCAGTTTGTATGCTCAACAAATGCTTCGGTTTTTCGTGCTTGCTCAAATTCAGTCCATCAAATGGTCACCATCTTGTTTTCAACTTCGAAAATAGATGTACTTAACTTTTTTTAACTTCCTATCTAAACATTGAAACTTGATCTTATGGTGGCGTATGTTCATACTTCATGTAAATATGGAGAAAATAAAGACTAAGTAAGGAGGGCATGCGTTCGTGCCTCGTGGATGCCCAGTGATGTATACTATATGAATACATATGAAAATTGTGATTAGTGTACATAACATTATCTACACAGCGTTGTAATAGAATCATCGGTCATTTTCTGTATTTTATTGTAGTTATTACCTACATACAAACTCGATAATATAACATACCTCAAATTTATAAGTGTGTTTTATTGTTTTGACTTTATTCTAATAAAAAAGCATATACAGGGTGACTCGGGAAACGTGATCCGTCACAACATTTAGAAAGAGAGGTATAGTGCGAGAAAAATCGAGAGTATGTCGCGGCCGCCTTATGATAGACGTGCTGCTTTTGTCAAAACTGATAGAGTGGCCATGATTTGAGCTCAAATCATGGCCACTCTGACCATAAATCAAAGCATTACAGTCAGTTGAAACTTTTGTCATGCAGTGTTTTGTATTAAAAGATAAATCTCGCAATCTCGCGAGTTCTTGTATGAAATATGTACGAGACTGAGTCTTGTAAAATATGGACCAGATCTAGGGAGATCGAGATTGCATTCCCTAGTAGTCCCCGATCTGTAGGAGCACGCTAGTACCGCCATCTAGTAACAAGAAGGCGCACTACGACGTACGCTGAGGGTAAGGCCGTTATTTCTTGTTCCTCATTAAGCAGTTTAAATCGTCTACATTTTAATCACTTTCCGTGTGTTACGCCAATTAGCCATAAATGGATTACTAATATTCGTAACACACTGGAAGTGATTAAAAAGTAGACGATTTAAACTGCTTAATCAGGAACAAGAAATAACGGCCTTACCCCTGAACTCAATAGGTACCTATCTCGCTTTGAACTCTGTTAGGTGGATGTCACACAGCGCCGCATCTCCGGACGGAGGTGCGGACCTGCATACAAATTTCGACGGACAGAGGTGCGGTGCAGTGTGTCGTACCACACGGAATTTATATACAAACTGAGGTACTTGCATACAACGAGCTCCGCATCTCCGTCCGGAGATGCGGCGCAGTGTGACATCTACCTTAGAGATTGGCCAAGTGGTACGACCACAGGGTACGCCGCTGAACGTGACCCGTGAGACACAGATGGTTATAGGTTTGCCGCTAGATGGCAGTTATCGAGCTGGGTTCTATTAGCTTACCTCAAAAATATTGCTGAAGTAAATGTATTGAAGTCTGATTAAAGTTCATAAATTAATCACGAATCAAAACCTATAAGCGTATTAAGGCGTTGTATTACAGATTTTATTCCCCGTGTCGTACAGGGAACTTATTAACTTTATTAAAGACAAAATATAGATACTGCTTCAATTTTAGGGTTAGGTGCAAAGTTATCCGAATTTCGTAGACTGAAAGCTAGGTCGAATTATATACCATTAGGATTCCTGTACGGTACCTAGTTTTGTTTGTCCGTGGTTCATCCCTAATGTCAGTAGGTGTCATATAGTTGCCTAAGTTTTGACTTGTCATTTTTTTTAATAAACAAATCAAAGCACTACGACACTGAATAAAATAATATTTTATTCAGTGTCGTGTGTATATTGCAAATGATTTGTACAAAATATCGTGGTGTGGTATTCCACTTGTCCAAGATCTTTGTCCAATGTGCATCGCGTCTCACTCAATCTTTAAGCAAAATGTGAGATGCAAATACACATTGGAAAAAGATCTTGGACAAGTGGAATACCGCTCGTAATAGTGAAGTTCCTTTCATTTCTACGCCATACAATTCTATGATTAATTTTGGTGTCACAACGTTACTTTTTAACTACTACCGATTAACCAGGCTAACTACTGGAAAAGAATTTGGTCCTCACCCATTTATTATTTGAAATTAGTAAAAACGTTTCAGTAGCTATTATTTTCCGAACAACCGCCTATCGGCGGCTAGACACGCGCGAGCTGCTCGCGCACAGCGCGTACGAATTAAAGCAACCCGAGGCTGCTCAAATTCGTACGCAGCTAACGTTAGTGACAACCAAAACTCACTGAGCAGAAAAATAATTTCAGAAATGTTGATGTAGTAATAAGATTAAGTTTTCCTATTACATGTACCTAGTCGGTCCCAAAGTTCTGTCACAAATGAAAATAATGATAAAAACAAAAGTAGCAATAATTTTTTAATAAATTATATACCGATTTAAAGTACATTTAATAAAGAATTAAAATTACTCAAAATTATTCAAAATTACCTCCTTTGTTTTTAATACAGGCCCTTAATCGGTGTGGCCAGTCGTCTATCGCAGCACGCACCATTTTCATATCTATCTCAGTGACTGCTTTTCTTAAAGATGACTTTAGGCTCTCCAAATTTTTATGTGGTTTAGCACAGACCTTCCCCTCTAAGACCTGCCAAATTTTATAGTCCAAAGGATTAAGGTCCGGACTAGAGGAAGGCCAATCTTCGTGTCTTATAAAGTCGATTTTTTGACGGTCAAACCAGGCTTGAGTGGTCTTGGCTTTGTGTGCTGGCGCAGAATCCTGCTGGAACACAAAATTATGTCCCGAAAATAGCGTGTTGGGCAGATCTTTGACAACCTTATCCAAAACTGTCTCTTGGTATACTTTCGTACTGATTTTGACACCTTTTTCGCAAAAATGAACCTCAGTTGGCCCGTAATAAGATACACCCAACCAGACCATCACTGATGATGGATGATGCCCATGTTGCACCCGCGGAACTCTTTTTCCTGCTTCTTCAGAGCTCCTAGCGTACACTCTATCATTCTGTTTATTGTACTTCTCTTCAATATCGAAAATCTTTTCGTCTGTAAAGAGGATATCACGGTGTCGATTTTTCGCGTACCGCTTTAACAACTTCCGGGATCTTTTAAGCCTTATTGTTTTTAGACGGGCATTAAGTAAGTGCCCACGCTTTTTTTTGTATGCTCGTAGACTAAGATCTTCGTTTAAAACCTTTTTGACGGTTTTTCTACTGACACCCATCTGCAAAGCCATCAATTTCTGTTTTCGGACAGGATTTATTGCTATGCGCGCCTTGATCGCTTTGATCACTGCTGGTGTTCGTACGGAGCGAGGCCGGCCAATTATTTTCTTGTCCTCAACACTGGAGACTTCATTGTACCTATCAATAGTACGGTACACAAACCTAAGCGTTATTTTTAAATTTTTGAGCAACTTGAAAATCGTACTTGGCGAGTGCCCACAGCGGTGCGATGCTAAAACAGCTATTCGGTTTTCTTTCTATGTCCACTCCATCGTGAGAAATTGCAACGAATGACTGTTTTTTGTTTTAAAATAATTGTCAAACATTCAAAAATGGAATGCAATAAAATTTTCTTAAAATCATCTTCTAAATTTAAAAATAATATGCCAGTGACAGAACTTTGGGACCGACTACGTATTGTATATACAAACAATTAACTGACCATCCTGTATTTATATTGAACCTTATTGCAATACACATAAAGAGCATGGATGGTCAGTTAACAGTGTTGGCGATGGTACAGTGTAATTTGTTAGATTTGGTTGTCATTGTCACCGACGATAGTTCCAAGACTTTCAGAAATAAAAGAAAAAAACTGCTGTTCATTAATTTATTTAAATTATGTAACATTCATTAACATTACAAATTGTTCAGCTTTGTGATGGGAGAAGCCGGCTCCGGGTATGGACATGGTTTGTAAATAAATACAAAAGATGAGTTAGGCATGACATGTGGAATAGAATGAGTATAGGTACAATTATGCTGTTCAGAACTTCTCTTCCTCAAGTCCATGTTTGAAGAACATCAAGATGGGTACTTGAGCGCCATCAATGTCTCTGTACTCGCACATGGCCACCATACCGTCGCAGTCCATGGACTCACCGGTGAAAAACTGCAGCTCCTTAAACCTGCCGAGGATGTCCTTCATCACTTTGTTCATGTTGGTCTTGAAAATGTCCACTTGGTCTGGCGCCTTCTCATTTAATTTCTCGACTAATCTGTAACAACGAGAAATCTTGTGTAAATACCAGGTTAAGCCAGAGCTCCCCCGAGAGCTGGGTACCTGGTTACAGGTTTTGACCATGAAAAAAAAAGGCTAATAACACTTGAAAGGGAACGCTCAGGCTGCGTTAGCACATTTCTTTCTTCATTATTCAAATAGTTCACTGTAATAGACGTGCAGTATTCCAATTTTCATTATCTTCAAAATAGATCTTGAACTATGGGATGAGTTTTCAAATGATTTTTATTCATAATAAAACTGCAAGCAGCTGCTAAGCAGGATTCAAACCTGTCAGACAGGTTTTGCTGATTTTTCACTACTTAAAACACTGTTAGAACTGTCATGCAAGTTATACTATATTCATACTAATATTATAAATGCGAAAGTAAATGTCTGTTTGGTATAGATGGTTTTAGTAGTATAGGCTGAAGTAGGACATAGGATAGTTTTTATCCCAGAAAACATCCCCTGAGGTGAAATGATGGGTGAAAGTTTGTATGGAGCTATGATATAAATAAGTTGCATGTGGAAAGTCAGAGGCAGAAGCTAGTTTTAAATAAAACATTTGTTAACTCCATGATATGCACAAACACATAATGGTTGTCCATGGATAGAAGTTAATTAATATAGCATCATAAGCTCCATAGGAAGGCATTGGAATCCCACCTCTGGTATTAGATGATGCCATGATGTAAACAAACTGATGATTGTGAAAAAATTTGGTGGACTCAGACTATGCCATTGGACCTTTCAAATCTTGTGGCTCCCAAAGGCAGGTTTTAAGACTTAAAATAAAAATAAATCGGCCTTAAATATGTCTCACTGCTGGGCACAGCTCCTCTCATGTTTTAACTTATTTCTGTCCAAATTGAGTAGTATTTTTATATGGACTAGTGGCTACATGGGCAGCCACTGGATATCAAAAGGATAGTAGTATAGTGCGAGAGTGACAGCGCCAGTTTTATAGGCATGAGATTGAGCTCTTATCTCCCAAAAATACATCCCTCCTGCACCGTGCAGCGACCCAAGTGATCAACTCAGTGAAACGGTAGCTAAGATTACTTATAAGCCTGTACATTGTTTGAGACACATATGCGATCTTGATCTCTTTATCTTGACTGATAAGGCATGACCTTCACCACAAAACCACAACACAAGATAACACTCGCAGCATCTTACTGTTGCTCTTGCTGAACTATTAAGGGCGTTCTAAAACCATAACCTAAAATACTGACGGAGTTCATTCCTCTCATGACTCATTTGACAGTTAGACCAATGAAGCTATTGTTAGGATTGCGACGTTCAGAGACAGTGAAAAATGTGTAAGGGGCATTAAGATAGATAACACACTGCAAATGCACTCGACACATGTAAGATGCGTGCAAAAAACAAAAGTCACTCGCCTTCCAGATTTCAGGTTATGTTACTAGACGTAAACTTGAAATGATAAATGAAAACAAAGCATTTTAGCCCAAACCTCAATGGCGGTTCATCGCTGCTATCACAATCACTCACTTTTTCATGTAGTCTTTGAGGTACAGTGTGTACGATTTTTTGTCACCGAAGGCGAATGTCTCCACAAGCCTGTGGTTAAGAACTACGTCTACTCCGCTCTCCACGGCAGAATCAGTGCCCTCATCAGCTTCCTCAGCCGAGGGGTTGAAGCCCTCGATCTGGATGTCGCCGTGAGCTCTCGTCACTAGTTTACCGGTCACTTCGTAAATTACTTCATCGACCAGCTTCATTCTGTAAGTGTCCGAGAACATCTCGTCACCTGAAAAGCACAATCACATCCTGTTATTTTAATTCCCAAGCCACAGAAAGCCATCTGGAATGTCGATGTGGCATTAAATATCCAAAATGATGAGACATCACTGTCAAGGGGCACAATGAAACGTCAAAGTAACTGATATCAAAGTTGCACATATTTAACAAATATTCACAAATATCACTTCAGTATAACACGACAAACGTAATTACCAGTAATAATATCTTTATAGATTCTCATTTTGTTGGATTACGGACGATATAAATAATAAAAACCGAAACAACGGCCTCTAGCCCCAAGAACTAAACCGGAAAGGGCTTTCATAAAAGATTCGAGGGGCTATTACAGTGTTGCCACGAGTACAACATGAGATAATGTAAAACGCTTCATGTTATTGTTATTCAGAAAGGTTATAGTAGCACAAAAATATTTAAAAAATGTGTCGCATATTTTTTTATTCTGTTTCATATAATTTTTAAACAAATCTCCTTGTTTTGTAAGAGAAAAAATAAGTTTCTTAAAACACCTCTAAAATGTCATAGTGTCCTTGTACTTGTATTAGTTTGGTTATGTTGGCAGACCATAAGGAAGTAGATGGCGATTAAAAAAAATCTTCTCAGTGGAAGATGGAAGTCTTTCTGTATAATTCTACCGTTTGTAGATTATGCGGAGAAGAAAATGACAACGGAACATTGTTATATTCTTCTGAGGAAAATAGTCAGAACTTAAGCGAAATTATTAATTCGTATTTACCAATCAAGGTAAGGAATTTTTTACATAATTCGTGGTTGTTTTGACTCCATTAAGAAACCAAGATGGAGGTCGGTGGACCAATGATGTTATCATTTTTCTATCTTTAATCTGAATAAATTCATTATATTTTAGTAGAAATGTATTCATTAATAACTCTGTATTTTTCTATAATGTATATATAAACTTTAAACACTTCTTATCTCATCTAATTATAGTAACTATTGCGCGCCACTATTTGACATTTTCGCAGCTGATTGACTAAAAAGAGGGGCTTAATTTATTTTATAATATTTTCATATTTTTCTTTCATTGTAATAAAATGTGACGCACATAAACATTCTCGGGTACATGTTTTATTTTAGTATCTTATTCTAAATAACCTTAAAGTAAGAGGTTTTCATGAAAAATCGTTTTAATGAATGAATAATTTTTAACTTTTTTGGCCTCATAGTTTCTTTGTATCACACTATTATTTACAGGTATCGGATGATGGGCAATTGCCGCGAACAATTTGTCCTGGGTGCACTATACAGATAGAAGCCACAGTGGAATTTATAACCTTAATTATAAATGGACAGGTTTGTATTTTTTCTCCTTTTTAAAAAACCTCAAATACCAAATCTGTAACTTAGTATGTACCTAATTATTTATTTTTGTAACAATATCAAATCATGCATGTTGATTAAGTACCATCAACTCCTCAATGGGCATTAATGAAAAATTGAATGTGCATGAATTGACAATAATATTATAAGATAAGATATCACACATTCTGACAGGTTTCATAGGTAGAATTTCATACCATAGGAGCTTTTCCTGAAATCTTTTGAAATGACAAGGAATATGAAAAATGCATTAATTAATTTTTAATTATACTATCTTCTGCCTGTGACTCTGTCCATGTGGAACTTGTTTCTATTGTAGTGCCATACAAACTATCATTTCATTTTATCATCCCCATTTCACACCCTTAGGGGATGATTTCCGGTATAAAAAATACCCTATGTCCGTCCCCGGGACTTAAAAACTAGCTCTAAACCGAATTCCATCTTAATTGATACAGCAATTTAAGTGTGAAGAGGTAACAGACAGACACTTTGGCATTTATAATATTAGTAAGGATTCAAGAAACACTTTTGTTGTGAAATATTTTGGTTTGATGTTCATTCATATTCATGTAAAGCAAGTTTTTTTTTCAGAAAATAATTAGAGAGCTACATCAGAGGGAGAGGGAATATAAGAAGACATTGTTGAACAATGCCACAGCTAGTGAGCCGGAAATTATCACTGAGAAGATTGTATATGAGAGTATGTGTCACTTTATATCTAGCTTTACTTACATAATAGAAGACATAAACAGATCTAGTGCCAAAGTAGACTTTATTTGCTAGGCAGGATAGTGTCCACTACCTAAGTAAAGCCAGCTCTACACATTGGGCCATCGTTGGCGCGTGAGCAGGAGACAACGTTAGAGGGAGAGGGGTATAATTCGATCCCATTCGTTTACATAGCTGCATCCAGCTCACGCGCCAACGTTGGCCCAATGGGGGAGCAGAGTGGGAGTGTGGACTACACCCCAGGGGGGTTTATCGAAGTCCACACAGAGAGACTCTAAAGTACTGTCTATACAATAGTTCTTTATTCATCTACTCTCACTGATTATATACGAGTAGCAACACGTAAAATCATTCGCTCATCACGCGCGCGCTTAATCTATGACTTATCCTTACACATTTTATACAATATCTAATCGCTACTATAGAATGTGCCTTGCATACTTTCGTTTTTTTTTAAAATTATGTTTAAGTCAAGCTTTCCTTGACATAGGCATCCTCCAGACTGCCCCACTCTTCCATATTCTTCGAGCCTTCTCCAGTGTTTTGGGAAGTTGTCTTCCCATCTTTTGTCCAGTCTAATTTTCTTGTCCCGTGGGTACTCTGTGACTTCTCTGGTCCTTTTTTCCTTACTTGACCGCATCTTATGTCCATTCCATCTTCATTGGAGGGTCCTCACTTTCTTTGTAACATAGATGTTACAAAAAAGACTAGGTACATGTACTTATCTGCAAAAATATACAGCAAGGTGCTCAACAATTGATGCTCGCACCCAAGGGGGGGGGTCTCATCTCATCTAACCTTAGTTTAGGGAGAGGGGGGGGTTCTGCAAATATTGCTTAATTATTTTTCCAAAATGTACGGTAAACAAAACGGTATTGTTTGTGCAGAATTGTTACCCGAGGATGTACCTTTTTTGCTCTTGAGTGATTCAGATTACACTAGAAACTCACATTTAGAAAAATCTCACGTAAGATTGGGGCTGGGGGAGGGGGGGATGAGCCAAATCTCACAACATCTCACTATTCAGAAAATTTCTAAAAATGCCCCACGTAATTAACGGACGCCCCCTATCTCCGTACCTAAGTGCATTTAAAGCGGTTTAAGCATGATAAGGTAACAGACAAAGAGAATTACTTTCGCATTTATAATATTTGTTATGGATAGTATAGATAGATACACTCTATTTTTTTTCGTCTCTTTCCAGTCAACACCAGCGATGGAGTATACCAAGTGGAGCACCCAATCGCCTTGCAAGTTGCCGGCTTGGAGAAGCCCAAACGCAAGCGTGGCAGGCCTCCCAAGAAGCCCAAGAGTCCCGAAGAGCTGGCACAGGAGGCCTCTGCGAGACAGCAGGTCGAGGAGGCCAAGACCACCCAGAAGGAGGGAGAAGAAGTGCCTGGGAAACGGAGGAGGAAAACACCCACGAGGTTTAAGGAAGCAGTTCAGGTATATGATAAGATAAGACTCGCCTCCTGTCAAAAACTGTGTACAAATAGGTCATATCACACAGAGAGAGACCGAAACGTGTTCGCTTACTATGAGCCTCATAAGAAGGCTCAAAGTCACCCAAAGGACAATGAAGAGGGCTGTGCTGGGAGTTTCTCTGCGTTATCGCACCAGAAATGAGGCTATCCGCAGCAGAACCAAGGTAACCGATATAGCCCTCCGAATCGCTACACTTAACGCGTTCGCTGACAGTATGTCGACAGGCGGGCCATGTGTAGGCTTAACAACGCTTAATTGACGGTACTATCAACGAACGAACGTAGAACGTCGTTAAGGCGGAAAGGCTCGAGTGGCGACCCAGTACCGGAAGGCGCAGCGTGGATAGACCCCCTCAAAGGTGGACTGATGACCTGGTAAAGGTCGCGGCAGTCCGCTGGATGAGGGTGGCGCAGGACCGGTCATTGTGGCACTCTTTGGGGGAGGCCTATGTCCAGCAGTGGACGTCTTTCGGCTGATATGGTGATGATGATAACACAGACAGAGAGAGGTGAGAGGTATACATCTGTTAATCTATGAATCCCGATGTTGATGGAATCAATATTAAATACTATATGGGTGAAACAACTTTTTTCTGTTGCTATTTGCCATGTTTATGCCTCCTGGATCACTTTTAAAATTGTAAGGGTTAAATCCACCAAATGCATTCTTCTTGTCATTTTTACTCCATTTTTATGGGCCATCTACTAATCATGTTGGAATCTTTTTTGTAAGAATCTGTCATATTGTTTCCTGGTCAGAAAAACAACAAGAAATACTTGATTGACTACAAAGAGCGCTTGCTGAGCAGTGGGATGAAAATAGGCCTGACATATGCAAAAAGTGCTCCTTTACCTTCCAGGGGAAAGAGCTAGAGCGGATATTCAAAGAAGAAGGCGTGACAGACGGCGACGAGAGCGACAGCGAGGCGAAGCTGGACTCGGGCGACAAGCCGCCCGTGTCGAAGGAGCCCGAGGTGATCGGGCACATGGAGGCCTCGGGGGAGCTCGTTGTTGTGGTCAAGGGCAAAGGCCGAGGGAGGCCGAAAGGTATGTTAAACAAGCTTCTGTCAAATTTTTTTGGTACAAGCTTTTATTGCCGACTGTACTTTCCTGTATACCATCATTAACTACTCATTGAGACGATTCTAACGAGCCCAAATTCAACGGGGTTATGTCGGTTAAGTACTGAATTCCCATGCCCACCTTCTGTCTCCATCATCGGATCAGCTCGATGGTACCATAATATTGAATTATCATCCAAACTATACTTAAACCCAAAATTTCAGCTCAATCAGTCACCGGGAAGTGGGTCAAATTTAATTTGCAAGATTTGATTACACACAGACAGACAACGGGACAGACCGTAGTGTATTACCTGACTGCATGGTTTTTTTTTGTCCAGGCCGCATGCGACCGACCCGCGAGCAGTGCGCCATCTGCGGCATGGAATTCTCGTGCGTCGGGCGCTACATGTCGCACGTAGCGGCTCACGGGCCCGTGCAGTACCGCTGCGGCTGCGGACAGACCTTCCCCACGCGGCTCACCTTCACCGCGCACCAGCGCAGCGCCAGGCACGAGGGCCAGACCGTGCTGCCCGTCGACCAGGTGAGAGCAGACCTGCGGCTGCGGACAGACCTTCCCCACGCGGCTCACCTTCACCGCGCACCAGCGCCAGCGCCAGGCACGAGGGCCAGACCGTGCTGCCCGTCGACCAGGTGAGAGCAGACCTGCGGCTGCGGACAGACCTTCCCCACGCGGCTCACCTTCACCGCGCACCAGCGCCAGCGCCAGGCACGAGGGCCAGACCGTGCTGCCCGTCGACCAGGTGAGAGCAGACCTGCGGCTGCGGACAGACCTTCCCCACGCGGCTCACCTTCACCGCGCACCAGCGCAGCGCCAGGCACGAGGGCCAGACCGTGCTGCCCGTCGACCAGGTGAGAGCAGACCTGCGGCTGCGGACAGACCTTCCCCACGCGGCTCACCTTCACCGCGCACCAGCGCCAGCGCCAGGCACGAGGGCCAGACCGTGCTGCCCGTCGACCAGGTGAGAGCAGACCTGCGGCTGCGGACGGACCTTCCCCACGCGGCTCACCTTCACCGCGCACCAGCGCAGCGCCAGGCACGAGGGCCAGACCGTGCTGCCCGTCGACCAGGTGAGAGCAGACCTGCGGCTGCGGACAGACCTTCCCCACGCGGCTCACCTTCACCGCGCACCAGCGCAGCGCCAGGCACGAGGGCCAGACCGTGCTGCCCGTCGACCAGGTGAGAGCAGACCTGCGGCTGCGGACAGACCTTCCCCACGCGGCTCACCTTCACCGCGCACCAGCGCAGCGCCAGGCACGAGGGCCAGACCGTGCTGCCCGTCGACCAGGTGAGAGCAGACCTGCGGCTGCGGACAGACCTTCCCTACGCGGCTCACCTTCACCGCGCACCAGCGCAGCGCCAGGCACGAGGGCCAGACCGTGCTGCCCGTCGACCAGGTGAGAGCAGACCTGCGGCTGCGGACAGACCTTCCCCACGCGGCTCACCTTCACCGCGCACCAGCGCAGCGCCAGGCACGAGGGCCAGACCGTGCTGCCCGTCGACCAGGTGAGAGCAGACCTGCGGCTGCGGACAGACCTTCCCCACGAGGCTCACCTTCACCGCGCACCAGCGCAGCGCCAGGCACGAGGGCCAGACCGTGCTGCCCGTCGACCAGGTGAGAGCAGACCTGCGGCTGCGGACAGACCTTCCCCACGCGGCTCACCTTCACCGCGCGGCTCAACTTTACTGCACACTGCCTTTTTTTTATTTTACTGTTTTTTTTTGTATAAAATTTAGTTTATGTAACTTGCTTGTTTTATGTAACTTTATTGTAATTTTGTGTACTTATTGTGTTTTTTCTAGCAATAAAATTATTTTCTTTCTTTCTTTACAAAACAAAAAGTACAAAAGGCGGATTTAATTAATGCCCGAAAGCATTCTCTACCAGTCGACTATAGGGCCAAACAGACTTTCAAACGAGTCGAGTCGTTTGTTTGAGTTCATCTTCCCATCTTTTCGAATATTTGTTCCTGAGTCATGGATGTTTTCTATGTATTTTAGTATTTATTTATCTATACAAGTATGTAAATCTTCGTCTAGTACCCATAGTACAAGCTTGGCTTAGTTTAAGACTAAGTCAATTTGAGTAGATTTGAGTAGTAGATTGACTACAAATATTTATTGTATTTTAATAAATATTTGGTTTCCCTTTTTTCCTTTTTCCATCTCTTGGATACCATGTTGTATCTTTGGACCCCTTTGGTTTGTTGTCTTTCCATAGCTAGCCGTGTGTAATGTAAGACTTAACTGTCGAACAAACTACGTGTCAATGAGAGTCGATGCGGTTAGGGCGGGTTGTTTGAAACCGTCAGTAATCACTAGTTTACGTTCGTTAAAATCAGATTGTATGGGAAGGTTTACATTTTTCTATGGGATGACAGATGCCGGAGCCATATTTCACGTTACCCAGTCTGTAAATAAAATGCGTTTGATGCAATCAGTCCTTAGAGCCAGGAATACAAACATACAAACGCATAGTAAGCGAAAATTCACAAGTTTATAGCAACAATCATCATCATCATCATATCAGCCGAAAGACGTCCACTGCTGGACATAGGCCTCCCCCAAAGAGTGCCACAATGACCGGTCCTGCGCCACCCGCATCCAGCGGACTCCCGCGACCTTTACCAGGTCATCAGTCCACCTTGTGGGGGGCCTACCCACTCTGCGCCTTCCGGTACGTGGTCGCCACTCGAGAACCTTTCCGCACCAACGGCCATCGGTTCTACGTGCAATGTGCCCCGCCCACTGCCACTTAAGTTTAGCGATTCGGAGGGCTATATCGGTTACCTTGGTTCTGCTGCGGATAGCCTCATTTCTGATGCGATCGCGCAGAGAAACTCCCAACATAGCGCTCTCCATAGCCCTGCAACAATAGTTTGTAAGTATGTCATGTCACCCTTTATTGTTACGATAGCGTGTTGATAACCCCAAGTTTTCTGGAGCGTACCCTTCCATGAGCTACACATACTTTTTAGGGTTCCGTAGCCAAATGCCAAAAAACGGAACCCTTATGGATTCGTCATGTCTGTCTGTCTGTCTGTCCGTATGTCACAGGCATTTTACTCGAAAACTATAAGGTGTATTTGAATAAAATTTTGAGGAAAGGTGCCGCTACATATTTTTGTAATTAAATTACTAAAGAATTTTTTTTAGGGGTGCACTCCATACATAAAACTGAAAGTATTTTTTTTTATTGCAAGCCCACGTGTGGCACATCAATCGATAGGCCTTTCAAAATAAATATAAGGTTTTTCAGCAATTTTTTTGATTAAGTGAATAGAGTCGGAGATAATCGCCCCGAAAGTCACTAAAATTGTGTGTGTGTGTGTCCCTCTAATTTTTGAACCGCGTATTTTAAAAATATGAAAAAAATCATGAACATAAGGCTTTTTAAATTCTTTCAGTGAAAATTGTTTTGAACAAGATTGGTTCAAAGGTTTTTGAGATATTTATAAAAAACTGCCTTCCTCTAAAACCTTCCTCAAAGAAAAGGACGTAAGTGCCATACAATTTCAGTAACGATACGACCTTTTTAATAGGCACGGAACCCTTCGTTGTGCGTGGTCCGACACGCACTTGACCGCTTTTTTTTTAATTCAGAAACCGCAAAATCCCAAAACGCCGCCAATTAAAACGGAAACTCCACCAGAGCATGAGCAATCCGAAGAACTACCAACAGTTGAGAAGCTGGTCAGCAACGTTCAGGACGCCACGCTGCCGGCCGCCGTGCCGGACGCCGAGAAAGACGCCAGACAGCCGGAAGAAAAACCGGGTAAGCCACGATGTACTAGAGGAACAGGATAGTGACAGAGGTAGGTCTGATTGATTAGACGGCGCGAAGAAAACTAGGCTAGACTATAGACCTATCAGGGAAACAGGATAGGAACAGTGGTATCAGACAAGTTTCCAGATTAGCGTTGAAAATGTCGGAAAAAAATCAGGTTTTCTTTTCGGTAATTTATGAAATTTTCGGTTTTTTCCGTTTTTTTCGGATTTTTAACGAAAAAAACCAATAGTTTATTGTGACAACTGAACTGAACTGACACGGATGTCAATGGCAAAGTAAGTCTATAATCATTCACCTCCCCACCAGTATTAAGAAAAATAACCGATTGAAACCTGTTTAAATCGAATTTTTCGTTTTTTTCGGAAAAATTCAACTGGAAAAACACATGGTTCTTTTCCGTAAAAATCCGAAAAAAACGAGCCGTTTGGAAAGAAACGGGATTTTTTCCGGAAAATTTCAACGCTATTCCAGATAAATTATTAAAAAAGCTAGAACAGCTATGATTAGACGGCGTGAGGAAACTTTGAAAGCTAGGCCTATATACACACTAGAGGGACAGGATTGGCTCATTTCAAAGCAACACTCGTCAATAAGCCAGTCGTTATTAATCAGGCCATTGTGGCCATCAGTGAACTTTAGTGTTGTATTTTCGATTAATTCTTTTGAATTAATTATTATCGCTTTATTCCCCAGAAATACCGGCAGAAACGCCAGTGGAGGCTGAAACGGAAACGGAACCGGAAACGGTCGTGCTTAGCCCTTCCGGGAAGCCGAAGATGAAATGTTCGCAGTGCGACAAAATGTTCAGCAATAAGCAAAGCCGCTCGCTTCACATTAAGGTAAATATTTCTGCTGTTGACAGGTTTCTGGACCCCTGTGTTTTGTTTCGTTTTTAGGGTTCCGTAGTTAACAAGGAACCCTTATAGTTTCGCCATGTTCGTCCGTCTGTCTGTCCGTCTTCGGCTTAGCTCAGTAACCATTACTACTAGAAAACTGTGATTCGGCATAGATATATGAATCAATCACGCCGACAAAACAGTACAATACAATTTGGAAAAAGATTACTTTAAAGTACCTCCCCTACACCTAAAGCGGAGGTGTATTTTTTTTAATAAACAAATGTAAAAGTGACGGTTAAGCCAAACGTATTTCTAATGTATTTATTAATAACTAGCTTCTGCCTTCGACTCCGTCCGCGTGGAACTGGTTTATATCGTAGCTCCATACAAACTTTCATTTCCCATTTCACCCCCCCAGGGAATGATTTCCGTGATAAAAAACTATCCTATTTCCTTCCCCTTTGGGACTCAAACTATCTCTATACCACATTTCATCTGAATCGGTTCAGCGGTTTAAGCGTGAAGATGTACCAGACAGACAGACAGTTTGGATGCCGTAAAGAATCGACTACACCGCAGCTTAACGCTGCGTATACGCGATAAAACGGCTCGCGCATCACGATTTATTGTTTTCAACACATTTACTCGTAGCATACCTATTATTAGGTCGATTTTAGGCTCATAATCCTATTAAACACGCGTGTTTTATAACATTACGGCACTCGTGTTGTATGGATATATGCCGATTAAGACACGTTGGCACCTTGCAGCAAGGTGTATGCATGAACACGATGCATTCTTAAATTAACCGGGTTGTACAGAATGTACAGCTTTTTTTAAATTCTCGGCAAATGTATTCTTACTCGGCTAAACAAATTAAATCCTTTTTGTTAATTGTTATTGATATTGATATTTATTTATTTTCATTTATCGTCAAGGGGATTAATTGACTATTTATTTTTGGATACGGTATAGAAACGTTTAATTCAGTAAACGTATTCACTTTTGATAACATTTTACATTAATTATTAAAGATAACATTTAAAAAAATCTAAGAAAAAATAATCTTAGACAAAATATACCGCAGCTAGCTATATGTTCAAGCAACCTAAGTTTGTTAATGTGCACGGTAAAAGATACGTTACATATCTACTTTCTTATATAATAAATCAACTAATAAGTCAAAGCCTAAAGTAAATACCTAAAGAACTCCAGCATAGATATTTAAACAGCTACAAGTCGATACCGTCCATTAAAAGATATCTCACGTTAGCCGAACCGAACACGAGTGTATTGTAATTGTAACTAGTTAAGTAAATTTTATATATAGTAGTTAAGCGAACTACTCATCAGCATATAAACCCCCTGAGGTTTCCGCTGGTGTAAAATGTTGTACCACTACTATGTTTTTAATATTCTGGCCAATAAATTAAAAAAATATATATATATTTTATTTTGTATGGGCTGTGTACGATCCAAGCATCGCACATTTCACGTGTCAGCATTAAATATAATGTCGTTATATTAATAGCTGTATCGGCGATTACGCCACTTATGAATCAGTCTACGTTTATACGTGCTCCTAGCTAGTACCTATACATTTACCTTGGTTATCAATAAAATCATTCAACGACATCAGTGTTTCTATCAAGTCTACAATCAACAATCAACAATCAAATCATCACAGGTGTACAACCCGTACATCTTATGGTCCTTCGAACCGGATTATAAGTGACAGAGTAACAGGAATTTTCGTCCAAACGGCCTCCCACAAGTGCGTGCGGATTGAAAAGGCGCAGTAAGTCACACCCAATCCAATCACATTCTTATCAGAAGAGGACATCATCAGTTCCACAACAAGATATCAAGAGACGTGTACAAAATCAATTCAGAGGAGACTTCCTGGCAATCGGAGCTCCTCATTGGCATCAGCTGCAGCGACAATTATCATCAATTTTAAATCAAAAGACCAAGGGTAATCAAAATCAAACATCAATATCAGCGATATCAATCAATATCACAGGTATATCAATCAATTTCATCAATTATATTAATTAAGATAATTATCTACTTACCAATCAATAACTCAAGATGAGTTTGAACGAGGAAATAGAGATGATTATCAATGAACAAAATCAGCTTATGTCAAACATGAACAGGCTGTATGATAATTACAAAAAAGATGGGCAAAGTCGTCGAACCGTGTCGAATATCAATAATAAGCTGAGAGGCCTCGACGGATTCTGGCATGAATATCAAATCAATCATGAAAAGTTAGTGGCATACAAAAATAAGGATAACACTTATTTTGCCGAAGAAAGCTATGCCAAAACCAAAGTCTTTTTCGAATCAGCTCGGTCCGTTTTGGAGACTCATTTGGAGATAGCAAAACGGGGTCCTTCATCATCAGATGTAATGCCCAACTGGGCAACGGAATCGACCGAAGACCCGAAAAATCAAGAGGAGCAACCTGAAACTTCAACTCATAGGAAAATAGAGGTTAGTAGACCGAGCCATTTGACCCATCAAGAAAACGAAAGTGACCCTAAAGCCGAATCTCAAGACAATCATGAGAAAATCGACCGGCGGGTTCCTATTAATCCCGGGTTTGCAATTCCACCGATCTTCAATAAAATGAATAAATCCAGCGTGGATACTAACAAATTATCAGACAAAATGAGAAAACAACAAAGTAACTTCAAGGCCTTTGCACGCACCATACATTACATCGATCTCTCAGTCATTAATGAGAAATGGGAGTTGGAAGATTTACTCAAGTCGGTTCAATCTCGTTGGACAACTATCGACGCTCTTCACTGCGACATCGACAGTGAACTCCTTGAAGACGATGAAGTTTATAATCAAACTTTCTACAAATATGAGAAGAAATTCCAGGATACCAAAATATGGTCTATGACTCATCGGGAAAAATCAACCCCGGTCATGGATATACCGCCGTTTAGTAGAAACAATCAACAATGGACTTCCTTTAAAGATTTATTTAATGAAGCCATCCATTATAACCATTCGATGTCAAAAGCACAGAAGATGCAATTTTTGAAGAACAAGGTCAGAGGTGAAGCTGAAAAGCTAATTCAACATCTCAACATCAGCTCCGAAAACTTTGAAACCTGTTAGGAAATTTTGAACCACAGGTACAATAACACAAAACTCATTTTCACAGCCCACCTCAATAACCTCTTTTCGCTACCATCAATGCAACAACAATCATACCCACAAATCAAGCGTCTACATGATACCACCAACGAGTGTTTGAATGCCATCAGGAACCTCGGCGTGGACATCAAGTCATGGGACCCACTCATTGTCCATATTTTATCACAAAAAATGGATGCCGAGAGTCACCGCTACATCACTGTATTCCGTTTATCAGTTTGATGCCAACCTGTATGTCATGAACACACTGATAAATCTTCTGCCGAACAAGACGTTCTCTAAGCCTGAATGGTCTTACCTGGAAGGCGTTCGACTTGCAGACCCCGAATTCCACGTTAAGCGCCCGATCGATCTACTATTAGGAGCCGACGTCTACGCCAAAATCATTCAAGATGGTATTATCAATGTAAGCGAAGCCCTGCCACTTGCACAAAAGACGCACCTTGGGTGGATACTTTGTGGAAACGTGCCTTCATATCAATGCAACATTGTCCTCAACAACATGGAAGATCTTGCGCGCTTCTGGAACATAGAAGATATCAATGACTCTTCGAGCTTGTCCTCAGAAGATCAATACTGCTTGGACTTTTATCATGAAACTACATTTCGCCAGAAGGATGGAAGATATGTCGTACGCCTACCGTTCAAGCCTGAGATGGAAGACTCTTTGGGATACTCAAAAAATATAGCCATTGCTCAATTCAAACAACTCGAAAACCAGTTTAAAAAGAACGAAAGCATCGCAAGGGCTTACAAAAACTTCATACAAGAGTACATCGATTTGGGTCACATGCGTGAATGCTCAGACGAATCAGATAGTCAATGCAATTCAACACGAGAATGCTTTTTAGCTCATCACTGTATCAAGCGACCAGACTCAACAACCACTTCTCTTAGAGTAGTCTTCAATGCTGCTGCCAAGACCTCAAATGGGATCAGTCTTAACGACACCATGTACACCGGACCGAATTTACAAAAGGACCTGATGTCACTCATTATCAAGTGGCGATAGTATAAAGTTGGAATGATATCAGATATCGAAAAAATGTTTAGGCAAATCTTGGTGAATAATCAAGACCAAGTATATCAAAAAATCATTTGGATAGATGACCCCCATCAACCGCTACGTGAATATGCACTAAATACAATAAGTTATGGTACCCGGGCCGCTCCGTTTCTGGCGGTGATGACGCTAAAGAAGCTAGCAAGTGATGAATGCAACAACTATCCCGAAGCTGCCAGCGTCATAAAAGAGAGTTTTTACATGGACGACCTCTTACACGGCAGTCACGACATTGAAACAGCTAAGAAATTGCAGGCAGATCTTATCAACTTACTGAAATCAGGGGGCTTCAACCTTCGTAAGTGGGCATCAAATAGGCCAGAGCTACTACAAGAAGTCAACAAGTCTCAAAAATGACATCAGCCTTTCGAGTTCAAAGATCAGGAAACTACGAAAACATTGGGACTACGCTGGCACCCAGGGGATGATCATTTTACTTTCCAACTTAAGATTGAACCACCATCCATAAGTAAGACAATGACACTATGACAATGACCTAGGAGACCCAAAAGGTAAGCTAAACTCTATTATTGACATAGAATTCGAAGCGGACAAAATAGTACAAGCCGTATACACGGCCTTCACTAATAACTGCCCGGAAAAGAAAACCCTGGCTAAAAAGTTACAATGGTGGACCCCAGAGATAGTCAAGGTCAGGAGGGAAACCAGGGCAATATTTAATGACGCAAAGTCATCCAATGACTTCGGGTACTATGCACAAAAACTCACAAAACTCAGCAAGGCTGTGAGGAAAGCCAAAAGGAGAGCGTGGAGGAATCACTGCGATCAGATTGAGTCAATACCGGAAGGAATGAGACTAACAAAGGCATTAGCAACCACAAAGTCGGTACCGCTCACATCCATCAGGGACAATGACGGTAGAATGACGAAAACGGGGCTGGAGACCCTTAAGATAATGTGTAACACACACTTCCCAGGCTCAGTAATACACGACAGCGTAACAGACGACGGTGCAATTAGTGCGTTGGAACAAACCACAAGTACAACGAGACACAATTGGGACACGTCTAAAAAGGTAGTAGATCATAAAAAGATAAAGTGGGCACTTTCAACATTTCAACCTTTCAAAGCCCTGGGGCCAGATGGAATCTACCCCATTCTACTACAAGAAGGCGCTAATGTACTAATCCCGCACCTTAGCAGATTGTACAGGGCGTACTTGGCCTTCGCACACGTACCGCGTGTGTGGAGGATGGTAAAAGTAACCTATCTACCCAAACCAGGTAAGGCGGATTACAGTGAAGCCAAATCGTATAGGCCGATAAGTTTATCGTCGTTTTTCCTCAAAACACTGGAGAAATTGGTAGATAGACACATAAGGGATGGCCCATTAAGGAGACATCCGCTGCACGAACTGCAATGTGCATACCAGCCAGGGAAGTCAACGGAAACCGCACTTCACCTGGTAACAACCAAGGCTGAACAGGCTATAGAGAAAAAAGAACTATGTCTGGCAGCTTTCTTAGACGTGGAGGGAGCGTTTGATCGCACCACGTATAAAGCTATCAGCGAAGCAGCTGCAAAACATGGTGTAGAGCCAACCATTTGTAAATGGATAGGCAACATGCTAAATGGCTACTAATAAAGTCATCTCTCTTGGGGGATGAGATAACGGCCACGGCCACAAAGGGATGTCTGCAAGGTGGGGTACTCTCACCAACTCTCTGGAGTTTGGTGGTGAACTCACTCCTGGTGGAACTCAATAAAGGTCCCACCCACACGGTAGGATATGCTGATGATTTAGTAATACTGGTGAGTGGGAAGTTCCCAGGCACGGTATCAGAAATCATGAAAAAGGCACTGCAGACAGTGGAGAGATGGTGCGACCGGCACCAATTATCCATTAATCCAGGCAAAACTGTAGTAATACCCTTTACTAGGAAAAGGACCCTTCGCGGCGTACAGCAGTTAAAACTGTACGGGAGGGTACTAGAACTGTCCAATGATGTGAAATATCTAGGTGTCACTCTGGATAAGGAACTGAATTGGAAGAAGCATACAGATCTCACCATTACAAAGGCACTCAGGGTATTTGGAATGTGTAGATCAGCGTATGGCAAAACATGGGGACTGAACCCAAAGGTACTGAAGTGGATCAACACCATGATGGTGAGGCCCATATTATTGTACGGTAGCCTGGTATGGTGGCCAAGGACTAACGTCCTCTGCTTCCTACATGTGCATGGGCATCTCTGCATGTGCTCATTAACATGAGCACATGCAGAGATGCCCTGACGAAGGTACAGAGATCGGCATGCATGGCTATAACAGGGGCGTTTCGAACCACGCCTACAGCGGCGCTAGAAGTCCTACTGGACCTACCGCCACTTCACATGGTGATTAAGTCAGAGGCGCGCAAATCGCTCTACAGACTAAGAACTCTTGGACTGTGGAGCGACAGCAAGCCAAAGACTAAGCACACAAACATGGAGACCGACAGTCTCTTAGACAGAATAACAAACATGGGATGTGACAAAATGCTACCCAAGTATGTATTCCATAGGAACTACACAACAAAAGTTCCATCCAGGGCCGAATGGGCCAAAGGTCTAGAACCACCGAGGTCTGGTGTCGAAGACAGTATATGGTACACGGACGGATCTAAAATGGGATCCGGTACGGGAGCAGGCATTTATGCGATTGACTACAGTAGTAGTGTAAGCATGGGTAGTTTGGCAACCGTCTTCCAGGCGGAGACATACGCCATAATTGCCTGTGCACAGGAGAATATAGACAGGCAAACCAGAGGGCAGACCATCTATATCCTCAGCGACAGTCAAGCGGCCCTTAAAGCGCTTACGGCGCCGAAAGTGGATTCTAGACTAGTCTATAATGGCGTCCAGGCACTGAACAAGCTTGGGAAGCACAATAAGGTGCAACTAGTTTGGATACCGGGGCACGAGGGCTACATCGGCAACGAAAGAGCGGATGAGCTTGCAAGAGGGGGGTCTACAAATCACTTTGTAGGTCCAGAACCATTTGTGGGACTCTCGCAGAGAACCATAACTTCGGCCTTCAAAGCCTACGCCAAAACCAAACACCAACACGAGTGGAGGAATGAGGCGGGCTTAAGGCACTCTAAGCTCTTCATAGATGGAGTGGACTCGGGCTGGACTAACAAGCTCTGGAAATCCAGTAGGAAGCAACTCAGAATCATATCTGGGGTGTTCACAGGTCACTTCGGGGTCAAGGATCTCTTGGCCAAGATGGGACTGTCGGACCGTTTAGACTGTAGAATGTGTGGCGAGGAGGATGAGACCATGGAACACTTACTGTGTGAATGTCATGCCCTTGCCAGACAAAGAATGAATTACTTTGGTAGCGACTATCCGCAACCAAGGGAGTTCAAGGTGCTCCCGCTGAGCTGCATCATCCGCTTTGTGGAAATGATGGAGCGAGCTTGGGAGTAGGCATAAAGGAGAGGGCAAATGCACAAAAGATCCCGCTGGGTCGAAGTGCATCCGAAAGGGCCCTCATCTAGATAAGATAAAAAAAGACAATGACAAAAAGGGAGCTGCTGTCGAATATAGCGAAGGTATTCGACCCACTTGGGTGGCTGTCACCTCTTACAACAAAGCTAAAACTACTGTTTCAAAACGTCGTATCAAATGACATCGGATGGAACGATCAAGTGCCAGACAAAACCAAAAAGAATGGGACACAATCTATCAAGATTTACAACATATCAAAGATATCAAGGTACCACGATGGTTAAATACCGGTAAAAATCAAAATATTGAACTTCATGGGTACTTGACGCATCCACGAAAGCGTATGCATGCGTTATTTATTGTCGAGTCTTTATTGTTGACCCTAGGGGTCAATGACATTACATCTTTGCCACCGCCGGTATTGGTAGCAGCTAGAACAAGACTCTTGCCTACGAAGAAGGATGTCAGTTTGCCGAGGCTTGAACTCTGCGCAGCTCAACTTTTATATACATTGATGAAGAAGGTGACGCAGTCGTTATCAGATAACAACATAAAAGTTATCTGCTGGTCCCACTCTACCGCAGTTTTAGGTTGGCTAAACGGGGAACCTAGCAAATGGAAACCCTTCGTAGCCAATCGAGTTGCCAAGACCACCAAAATCATACCACCAAACTGCTGGAATTACAACAAATCAGAAGAAAACCCAGCAGATTGCGCGAGTCGCGGAATCACGGCTCAACATTTATTGAAACATCCACTGTGGTGGAATGGACCCAAATGGCTCCCATCGTACAGAACAAATCAAGAGAAACCAACTTTCACTGCAGATCAAGAAATAAAATCATCAAAACAATGTCACCTGGTAACGTCTAATCAGACAAACGACGTTATCAATGAAATAATGTGCAAGCATAGCAACATGACACGCTGCACGCGAATACTCGCGTGGATACTACGCCTCGCCTCGCGTGGCCAACTACGCTCAAATTATTTAACAGCCGACGAGTTAAGTAGAGCTAAAAATAAAATCATTAAGTACATACAAGAAAGAGAATTCTCAAATAAAATCACAGATTTGAAATCAAACCAATCAGTGGACTCGAAAAGTAGCATATTGAGGTTAACACCTTTCCTAGATCAAAATGGAATGTTACGAGTTCGCGGCCGACTTCATAACGCGCATATCAGCTGGGAAAGTAAGCATCCACTCATTGTCCCTCACAACAGTCGCCTCACCGTTCTGCTCATCGACCAGGGCCACGAAGCTGTTCTACACGGGAGTGTGAAACTCACTCACTCCAGGCTACGAGAATCATACTGGATTGTGGGAGGAAACAGAGCTGTCAAAAAACGCCTACGACGTTGCATAACCTCTAAAGCTAAATCAAATAATGGGCGACTTACCTGAAGCAAGGTCAAATCCATCAAGAGCGTTCTACAATACGGGAGTCGACTATACCGGCTACGTCACTGTAAAAGCTAACAAGGGTCGCGGCGTCAAGACTACAAAGGGCTACGTAGCTGTTTTTGTCTGCATGGCAACAAAGGCAGTCCACTTGGAGCTAGTTTCAGATCTAAGCTCAGAAGCATTCCTTGCAGCTCTTCGAAGAATGGCTGCCAGACGTGGAGCTCCCCGTCACATCTTCAGCGACAATGGTACAAACTTCACCTGTGCCAATAAAGCCATCAAAAGAGAGTACGGGGAGATCAAGGCCACGTTAGATGAACCATTTTTTAACGCCATCAGCGACATCGATATCAGCTGGCTGGTTGTGGGAAGCCGCCGAGAAAAGTCTCAAATATCATCTCCGCAGAGTATTAGGCGATCAACATCTCACATTCGAAGAATTCTCAACGCTATTGACACAGATAGAGGGTTGTTTAAACGCACGTCCATTGTGCGCGCTGACCGAGGACCCTTACGACGTGGACTACCTTACTCCATCACATTTTTTGGGAAGCGGTCCAACATTACAAATTGTTGATACAGAAAGGGACGAAAGAACACGCTGGCGCTTAACACAGAAAATATTCCAGGATATCTGGAAAAGATGGCAAGCCGAGTACTTAGCTCAACTGCAATCACGTTGCAAATGGACGCAACCTAAATCAAACATCAAGGTCGACGACGTTGTGATTATTCATGACGCAAACTTGCCTGCCGGCAAGTGGGCCCTTGGCAGGGTATCAGATGTTCACCCGGGAAAGGACGGTTTCGTACGCGTCGCATCAGTTAAGACAAAAAACGGAGTCATCAAAAGACCCATTATCAAACTATCCGTCCTACCTGTAACAGAAAACGACGAACCCCCCAAAAATCAAGCAGGAGAACAGAAGAAGGATTCGAAGGTCACATGCCACAAGGTCACAAGTCAGAGAACACCTTCAAAGAGCAAAACCTTTAATTTCATGACTATGGCCTTCATGCTATTTATGTTATTTATATCACCTGCGCAATGCGCTCACAACATATCAAGTTTCAAAGACGGACAAGGCATTTACTTCGACAAAATAACAAACATGAAACTCGCCCGGGATGAATGGAAACTCGTGGTTTACTACGACATCAATCCCTAATGGGAAGGATCGGAACTGTTTTCAAAATACATCAATCATTTGGAAACTATATGTCACGCTATAGGAAACCAGCAACAATGTAATATAGTATTGACACAGCTACGTCACGCCTTCTCGGAATTAAAATACGACGACAGTATGTTACTCGGTCAACGCTCCGAACAACTTAGAAAAAGAAGAGGCCTTATCAATGGCATCGGTAACATTGCTCACAGCCTATTCGGTGTACTGGACGAAAATTTCGCAGAACAATATCAAAAGGACATTGAATTGACAAGAATCAATGAGAAACACTTGGCTCAATTATGGAGAAATCAAACTTCAGTCATAGAGGCCGAGTACAACCTACTCAAAATAGTCGAGCACTCAGTACAACATCAACATAAAACCTTCAATCAACACATAAACAACATCGAAAAAAGCATAAACAAACAGGGTAGCCAAATTCAAGAAACAACACAGATAAATGAATTTACTGTGTCCTCGATTATCGCAAACAGTATACTAGTCAACCTAAAAGGAATTCAAGATACTTTATTGGACACTATCACTAACGTCATTTACGATACAACGTGCATCTATTGACACCACAACAACTGAAAGATGAGCTGAATATCATATCCGGGCAACTGCCAAATGACTTAACCCTTCCATGCGAAAATATCAAAACGATATACACAAGTTATGTCATTTAATGAAGGTGCGAACCAGAATGGCCCGTCAGTACCTACTCTTTGAGATCCGAATACCCTTAGTATTTCGCGACGGCTACGAACTCTTCAGATTGATACTAATCCCAGTGCAAAACGGAAAAAATATGATCAAAATACGACCCATAGCAAATCAAGTGGCTATAAATATCAAAAAGGAATCTTTTATACCCATGCTGGATGAAACAGTTCAAAAATGTACTCACTACGACTCTAAGACAGTTATTTGCACGCTACAAGGTCCAATTTATCAATTGAAGTCTCAGTCTCAGTCACTCACCTGTGTATAGCGGATCAAGTTACAAATAAGTGTTCAGTGCACTCTGACACATGCCGGAACATATGGACGGAACTAAGCGCTACGAATACATACCTTTACTTTTGTTGTGACGTATGTACAGCAAGAATCATATGCGAACAGGACGTAACGGCAGAGTATATCAATAAGGCCGGGATCATAACCTTACAAACAGACTGCGTACTAAACGGAGATGTTTTACTTTCTTTCCTCAAAAGAAACCTTCCAGCGAGATCAAGACTCAAGCAGACGTCGTTAGGTTCAGCGTACCATCTATAAATAATGTTTTGATAACATCTCCCTCTCCTCTTTGAAGGATTGGTATCGTGAGGTTGACCTCACGATACCAATCCTTCAAAGAGAATCGAGAGACCCAGCAGAGAACAACAAATCTCTGAAGAGTATCAAGGACCAGATCGATCACATGAAAAACAAGGGCTCATTATCAGATGGAATCAACTATCACGACGTTCATCACTACACGGCGATCTACGCGATCATGGCCGTAGTAGCCAGCGCTGTACGTCCGCCGCTGCATCCGGCGACGAAAACTCATGGTGCGACTCACCCCTCCGCTAGTGGCTCCCGCGGCCCGCGGACGTAGGCCTACTGAGATGTCAATCACATCGCGCAGCTCAATTCCATCGGCAGACCAGCAGGGCAACGACGGACAACAACAGGAGAGACAAAATCACCGCGCCGCTGCAACTGCCCTCAACAATATAACTACTTCAACAATGTTCAGAGGATTTACCTCCATCCAATAAGTTTGTAGTTGTCGGGTACTGGCTCAGACGTAGGCATGAATTAAACGTCCGAATGATCCAACAATCACTTTTAATTTGCACAAACACGGTACAAAGATAGAAGGAGAAAGTTTATAATTTTGCCATAGAATATCCGAAAGCACATAGAAGAAAGTCACAAGCAGTACAAGCACAAAGCACAAGAATTAAATGCTAATATGAGCGCAAGCGTATAGCGAGAGCGAGTACGATAATTTGCATACGAGCGGCGTGCGCACAGCGGCGAAGCGACATAAGTACTGGCGCGGGCACGCGACCGGCCACCGGCCGCCGTCGTCCGCGCAGATAACGGGTCGCCGCATCTAATATGAAAACTAGGTATACATTTACCTTGGTTATCAATAAAATCATTCAACGACATCAGTGTTTCTATCAAGTCTACAATCAACAATCAACAATCAAATCATCTCAGGTGTACAATCCGTACAGGCTGTTTAGAGATTTCATCTAAGTCTGGCTTTAAGACCTGCGCGCGCACTGCGCAAAGTTCACGAAAAAAACCCGTTGCGCGCCATTATAGGTTTCAGAAATATTTGTAAACATTGTTAATGCGTGTTTGGTTATTATCAAAAATGTTGACTCGTGTTGCCAGTTGCCATCAATAACTAAAGAAAATAACTCGGGAAGCCTTTAAAATTTTCATCTTATGAAAAGGTTTTTTCCTCGCAATTCTGTTGAAAAACGTCGTATGAAACGATGAGCTTTGATAATTACATCCTCGGCCTTTTTATCACGCTCCCCTGCGGCTCGCGTGAACAATCCTGCCTCTAATGTTATTATCAACATAGCTCACTTGTATCACAATGTACGAGGGGTGGCTGGAAAGTAATCTCCTTTGTCTGTTACAATTAGAAAGTCACACTGGCCACTATGTTTTCCAAATGTCTGTTTATTCCTTTTTTAAATTTACCGCCATTCATTTGTTTATTACATTTTGCTTTGAATTGGCAGCATTAATTGGTGAATATGTCGGAAGAAAAAAGTAAAATGGTAAAAATTGAGCAACGTGCGGTTATTCAGTTCCTCACTCGGGAGGGTAATACTCCATCGCACATCCGAGAACGGATGTTGGCGGTGTTCGGTAACTCATGTCCTTCCGAATTTGTCGTAAAGTTTTGGTCGAAACAATTTAAAAATGGCCGCGAGAGCCTTGAAGACGATCATCGCTGCGGAAGGCCTGTTTCAGCGGTTACTGGTGAAAATGTGGCCGGTGTCAAAAAACTCATTATGGAATACCGCCGTATTAAGCAGTGGGAGATTGCACGAGATATTGGCATTAGTAAAGAACGGGTGCACCAAATTATTCACGAACATTTGGGAATGTCCAAGGTCAGTGCTCGATGGGTGCCCAGAATGCTGACTCCGTTTGATAAAGTGCGACGTGTCGAGTGCTGCAACGCGTTTTTAGAAATGAGCAAAGGTATGGAGGAAGAAATTGTTTCTTAAATAGTGACTTGTGACGAAACCTGGATTCGCCAATGGGATCCTGAAAGTAAACAGGAGTCCATGCAATGGATATTTAAGGGTGAGAAGCCTCCTCGCAAGTTTAAGGTCCGTCCGTCAGCAGGCAAACTGATGGCGACAATTTTTTGGGATGCCGAGGGGATTTTATTAATAGATTATCTACCAAAAAATACTACGATGAATGGTACATATTATGCAAACTTATTATATCAGCTCCGAGAAAAAATAAAACAGACACGACGAGGCAAACTTGCCAAAGGAATTCTTATATTGCACGACAACGCCCCCGTGCACACCGCTCAAGTTGTGAAGGCAGCTATGAAAGCAAACGGCTACGACCAGCTGGATCACCCACCTTATAGCCCAGGTTTAGCCCCCTGCGACTACTTTTTGTTCAGGCTTTTAAAAAAAGACCTAAGAGGGCGGCGATTTTTGACCGATGAAGACATGAAGTCTGCAGTAAACGAGCATTTTGACAGCAAAACAAAAGAATATTATTTTAACGGTCTAATGTCACTTTATGACAAATGCAATAAGTGCATTTCTCTTACAGGAGACTATATAGAAAAATAAAAAAAAACTAGCCACGACAGTTTTTTACTTCATACTTAGGTAGATTACTTTCCAGCCACCCCTCGTACTACTATGCAACTGTAACCGGGATCAAAATAAGCGTATTTTAATTGTTGGTGTGGGCGATCTTTCTCTAAAATATTTGATGCCATTCGAACCTGTTTTTAGAGAGGAATAAATGTGTGTACGGGATCAACTACAACTAGTGGGTATGTGAGCTGTAGAAATCGCGAGCATACTGTATATTTTTATATATTTTTAGGTTTTGAAAAAGTATCTCGACAAAAAAACTATTTAATTAATGAACCAGCCCACACAATTTCACGAGATTCGGTTGAAAAATGTGACCTGTAAAAGAGAACAGCGAAACAGACACCGCACAGACGAACGATTTTCGGCCCAAGCTGAAGCATAGAACTTCGTTCGCTTCGCTCGCCCGTTCAATTATGTTGATAATTTCTAACGTACACTTCATTGCAATAATTTGATGGTTTATCAATGTTCACATAAGGAAACTACCCTATTGTTTGCAGGCAGTCCACGAGGGCTCGCGGCCATACTCGTGCGCAGAGTGCGGCGCGTCGTTCGCGTACCCGCGCTCGCTCGCGCTGCACGCGCACTCGCACCGGCGCGCGCAGCCGCGCGGGTTCGCCTGCGACCTCTGCGGGAAGGTATGTCGCGAGCTATGGTCGCCTGGTACTCGCGGAGTAACGCGTCGTTCGCGTGCCCGCGCTCGCTCGCGCTGCACGCGCACTCGCACCGGCGCGCGCAGCCGCGCGGGTTCGCCTGCGACCTCTGCGGGAAGGTATGTCGCGAGCTATGGTCGCCTGGTACTCGCGGAGTAACGCGTCGTTCGCGTGCCTGCTCTCGCTCGCGCTGCACGCGCACTCGCACCGGCGCGCGCAGCCGCGCGGGTTCGCCTGCGACCTCTGCGGGAAGGTATGTCGCGAGCTATGGTCGCCTGGTACTCGCGGAGTAACGCGTCGTTCGCGTGCCTGCTCTCGCTCGCGCTGCACGCGCACTCGCACCGGCGCGCGCAGCCGCGCGGGTTCGCCTGCGACCTCTGCGGGAAGGTATGTCGCGAGCTATGGTCGCCTGGTACTCGCGGAGTAACGCGTCGTTCGCGTGCCCGCGCTCGCTCGCGCTGCACGCGCACTCGCACCGGCGCGCGCAGCCGCGCGGGTTCGCCTGCGACCTCTGCGGGAAGGTATGTCGCGAGCTATGGTCGCCTGGTACTCGCGGAGTAACGCGTCGTTCGCGTGCCTGCTCTCGCTCGCGCTGCACGCGCACTCGCACCGGCGCGCGCAGCCGCGCGGGTTCGCCTGCGACCTCTGCGGGAAGGTATGTCGCGAGCTATGGTCGCCTGGTACTCGCGGAGTAACGCGTCGTTCGCGTGCCCGCGCTCGCTCGCGCTGCACGCGCACTCGCACCGGCGCGCGCAGCCGCGCGGGTTCGCCTGCGACCTCTGCGGGAAGGTATGTCGCGAGCTATGGTCGCCTGGTACTCGCGGAGTAACGCGTCGTTCGCGTGCCCGCGCTCGCTCGCGCTGCACGCGCACTCGCACCGGCGCGCGCAGCCGCGCGGGTTCGCCTGCGACCTCTGCGGGAAGGTATGTCGCGAGCTATGGTCGCCTGGTACTCGCGGAGTAACGCGTCGTTCGCGTGCCCGCGCTCGCTCGCGCTGCACGCGCACTCGCACCGGCGCGCGCAGCCGCGCGGGTTCGCCTGCGACCTCTGCGGGAAGGTATGTCGCGAGCTATGGTCGCCTGGTACTCGCGGAGTAACGCGTCGTTCGCGTGCCCGCGCTCGCTTGCGCTGCACGCGCACTCGCACCGGCGCGCGCAGCCGCGCGGGTTCGCCTGCGACCTCTGCGGGAAGGTATGTCGCGAGCTATGGTCGCCTGGTACTCGCGGAGTAACGCGTCGTTCGCGTGCCCGCGCTCGCTCGCGCTGCACGCGCACTCGCACCGGCGCGCGCAGCCGCGCGGGTTCGCCTGCGACCTCTGCGGGAAGGTATGTCGCGAGCTATGGTCGCCTGGTACTCGCGGAGTAACGCGTCGTTCGCGTACCCGCGCTCGCTCGCGCTGCACGCGCACTCGCACCGGCGCGCGCAGCCGCGCGGGTTCGCCTGCGACCTCTGCGGGAAGGTATGTCGCGAGCTATGGTCGCCTGGTACTCGCGGAGTAACGCGTCGTTCGCGTACCCGCGCTCGCTCGCGCTGCACGCGCACTCGCACCGGCGCGCGCAGCCGCGCGGGTTCGCCTGCGACCTCTGCGGGAAGGTATGTCGCGAGCTATGGTCGCCTGGTACTCGCGGAGTAACGCGTCGTTCGCGTGCCCGCGCTCGCTCGCGCTGCACGCGCACTCGCACCGGCGCGCGCAGCCGCGCGGGTTCGCCTGCGACCTCTGCGGGAAGGTATGTCGCGAGCTATGGTCGCCTGGTACTCGCGGAGTAACGCGTCGTTCGCGTGCCCGCGCTCGCTCGCGCTGCACGCGCACTCGCACCGGCGCGCGCAGCCGCGCGGGTTCGCCTGCGACCTCTGCGGGAAGGTATGTCGCGAGCTATGGTCGCCTGGTACTCGCGGAGTAACGCGTCGTTCGCGTGCCCGCGCTCGCTCGCGCTGCACGCGCACTCGCACCGGCGCGCGCAGCCGCGCGGGTTCGCCTGCGACCTCTGCGGGAAGGTATGTCGCGAGCTATGGTCGCCTGGTACTCGCGGAGTAACGCGTCGTTCGCGTGCCTGCTCTCGCTCGCGCTGCACGCGCACTCGCACCGGCGCGCGCAGGCGTAGGCGTGCGGGTTCGCCTGTATGTCGCGAGCTATGCTGGTACCGACCATCACGCTGGACCAAAACATTGACAGATGGCCACTACAGGCAAAGGAAGTGTTAGTAGTCCAGCTGGTAAACGAAACGAAACTTCGAATTATACCTACACTTTGCGCGCCGCTAGCGGCGATTCAGCTAATCGGTTGGCACACGCGCTCACGGCTGGACGCTGCTTACGCGCACAATAAAAGTTGTGACCAAATATTTAAAAAATACTTCATCGTGAATTCTTTCCGTTCCAATATTACTTACTGAAATTATTCATCAGATTCAAAATGCTTACCACTCTTAAATTGAATAAGCGAACATTCAACGAAGGAAACAAAATATTCAACACTACATTAAGGTAAAGCAGCAATTATAATAAAAAATATATTAAGATTATTTCCAAAAATAAACTTTTTTTATTTCACTCAACTAGTAGTAATTATAAAATCATTTCTGAGCGGTGTCAACCCTAGCGTCGATTGGCCGGCACGAGCGGGCAACGACCCACGCGTTCAAGGTCGCTCCAGTGTTAAATTTTGTAGGGATGAAAACGGTATAGTCTACGAGATTTGGGACTGGTCTTTTGACAAATCGCGACACCCATATAACGTAAATTGGCACTGCTCATCGAAATTATAAAAAAAAGTTTCAATAGCTTACGAGTTACGAAACAAAGTTCAATCTCCATGCAAGCTCTTTTTAGCACTTATAAAATGATTGTAATATTTTTTTACGGCTTATTTGTGCATAAATTAGCATTGAAAACTCGGTATGCGAACAATTACGTCCTACGACTTTTTTTTAAATTTAGTGTTTTACTGCTTCAATCGATTGGAGTCGGTCAATTTAGAAATAACTCGGAATGAACCAAATAATTGTGAATATAGGAAAATAACAATGTATTATTTAATTACTGTCACGACTGTGTATAGGCTCTCTATTTGATTTCCTAAAAATAATTATTACACAGTAATCAATCGATTTGTTTTATTAGCCATCAATCGTAATCGGATATTATGACAATCGATTTACTCTAGCCACATCACTCTTTACGTCATATTGGAACTGTCAAAAGACCAGTCTCATTTCTCGTAGACTATAGGTATATGTTTTTTTATTAAGACTTGACGATTTGGCGATTACTGGCTGATAATGATGATGTGTATCTTCCCTATCTATGGACTCCTGGTACTTTCTGAGCATGCAATGCAATATGAACTCGACTCCCTTTCCCTTTTTTCCATAACAGCACTATCAGCTTCTTAAGGAAAAACAGTGTTATCTTTCCACACTCTACGAAGAACGTGTACAGTGAGACAAAATTCCTAAGTCATGAAAACAATATTCCTTTGCTATTCCGCTTAAAAAACGTGCAAGGTATTTTGGCATGCCAAACCACCACCATAATGATAAGGACAAAACGTCGACACGTGTTTCGCCTCTCTACGAGGCATCATAAGGAGTTGTTGCTTGCGCCATGTCCACTGAGCAAATGAGACGTCCGGAACCGTCGGCCGTATTTATATTCTTACCCCCCATACAACCATGCATGCGTGTAAGAGATGGAAGAACACGTAACAACGGTGATGACGCAACATCCAACTGACCGTCAATAATTGATTATTACCTCTATTGTTTAATATCTAAATAATCCTGCCTCCGCAGGTCCTAAACCACCCGTCGTCAGTGGTCTACCACAAGGAGGCCGAGCACGCGGGCCAGCGCTACGTGTGCGGGAAGTGCGGGAAGCTGTTCAAGCACAAGCAGCTGCTGCAGCGACACCAGCTGGTGCACTCGCAGGCGCGCCCTTACAGCTGCAAGGTGATCTCTTTAGTCGAAAACTCTTGTTTATACCCAATTGATGGCAAATAAGTTTCCATAAAAAAAAACTTTTGGTACAAGCTTTTATTGCCGACTGTACTTTTCTGTATACCATCATCAACTACTCATTGAGGCGATTCTAACGAGCCCACTGAATTCCGATGGCCACCTTCTGTCTTCATCTTTAGATCAGCTCGACGGTACCATAACATGAAATCGTCATCCAAACTATACTTATACCCAAAAATTCAGCTAAATTTTTTCAGGTTAACCGGTTCAAAATTCAGTTCCAAGATTTGTCTCACACTAACAAACGAACAGTTCAAGCAAATAAAAGCTTGTAAAAAGCATACCAGGCTTGTACTTCCGGTCCACTCCTTGAAGAATCCCTTTCCGTAGACCTTCGAGAAAACCTTCTGTGTGAAGCTCTTTTGCCCGAATATTTCGATTGCAAAGTGTGAATATGAATGATGACGACAGCGAGCGGTGAGGTTGTAGGGAACAGCAGAATGCATCGAACATTTCTTTACAGCAGAAAATACACATTATATGATTGCTGTTCCGAAGGTTTGAAATATATTGATTGATTAATTCATTATTGATCCCGTCACGACGACAATCTTCTTCTTCGTCGCTTCACTCTTGACAGAGTGGTCGTGGTCATCATTTCAAGTGTTGGTAGCAAGCTTCACAACACACCGCCATTCCTCTCTGACAGTCTCCTTCCTTATGCTTACATCTACTCTGCGTTACTATGCGAGTACATCTACTGCAGCTTTTATCTGGTCTGTCTGTCTCATTGGTGACCCGCCTCGCGGTCTGGTGCCCTCGACATTTCCCTGGATCACGAGTCGCTCGATAGCCACGTCACCTTGACGACATACGTGCCCGAAAAACGTTAGGATGCGAGACTGCACTACGGATGATAGACGCTGTTTGATGCCGAGTTCCTTCAGCATGGACTCGACGATAACGCCCCGTGTAAATGTTCACCTGTTTCCCCAGATCTGCAGCACGTCGTTCAAGACGAAGGCGAACTTGCTGAACCACGCGTTGCTTCACTCGGGCGTGAAGCGTTTCGCCTGTGAATTGTGCAAGCACCGCTTCGCGCACAAAACCAGCCTGACCCTACACATGCGGTGGCACTCCGGTACTTATATAATTACTAGCTTCTGCCCGCGACTCTTTCCGTCTATATCGTAGCTCCATACAAACTCACCCCTTTAGGGTATGATTTCCGGGATAATAACTATTCTATGTCCTTCCTCGGGACTCAAACTATCTCTATACCCATCTAAATTTTTTAAGCGTGAAGACAGATAAACTTAATCATCTATAATATTAAGTATGGATAGCTAAATATCCTTTAGCCTCTCGTATGTCGACACATGTTTTATTCTAAAAAAATCCTCGTTTGCGTTCATCTATCATCATCATATCAGCCGAAAGACGTCCACTGCTGGACACAGGCTTCCCCAAAGAGTGTCAACAAAACAAAACTGCATTTATCATTTTCAATTTAAAGCTATATATTCTCGTTCTATCCGTGAAACGTAGCAGTTCAAATTAACCCTACCTCACTCCCGCAGGCCTAAAACCCTTCACCTGCAAAACGTGCGGCAAAAGCTTCAGCCAGAAAGGCAACCTGTCCGAACACGAGCGCATTCACACCGGCGAGAAGCCGTACCAGTGCACGCAATGTCCTCGTCGCTTCACCACGAGCAGTCAGCACCGACTACACGCGAGGCGACACCAGGCGGATACAGATAGACCACACGTCTGCAATCACTGCGGGAAACGGTAAATAACGGCCGCCATTTTGAACTTTTTAGTCATTTGAAAATCAATCGAAGAGCCCTACAGTGCTCTCAGTGTCCCCTTCGCTTCACCACGAGCATTCAGCACCGACTACACGCGAGGCGACACCAGGCGGATACTGAGAGACCACACGTCTGCAATCACTGAGGGAAACGGTAACGGTCGCCATTTTGAACTTTTTAGTCACTTGAAAATTATTTAATTTTGGAATCTGCGGCTTCTGATAGGAACACTATCAATGCGCGCAAAGTCCTCGTCGTTTTAAAACGTGTAGTCAACACTGACTATATTCGAGGAGACATCGGATACTGAGAGACCACACGTCTGCAATCACTGCGGGAAACGGTAACGGCCGCCATTTTGAACTTTTTAGTCACTTTAAGTATTTTTTTTTAAATCTGCGGCTTCTGATAGACACTACCAGTGCTCCCAGTCTTCCGGTCGCTTCACAACGAGCAGCCAGCACCGACTACACGCGAGGCGACACCAGGCGGATACAGAAGGCCACACGTCTGCAATCACTGTTGGGTGCTAAAACACGTTTTGAACTTCTTAGCAGAGGCGGCTCGTGACAACATTGTATGGGTGTTCACTTGAAATAAAACAATGAAAATACATAGCGTTAGCAGATTCCGTGATTCAGGGATTCCGAAGACTCATCGTGCACAATCTATTAACCTTCGTAAAATATGCCTGTTTTCGTCAACACGGTCATTGAACTCGCGTATAGACTTTCGGTACTTACGCGGAATCTAGTGCCTTGCGAATATCTTGTCGTCCGATAGACGCTATAATAACTGCAGTTCATGTAACAATAAATGGTAAGTACCTACCGAGATTGTGAATGTTATTTTCATCTTGATTGAAACATGAGCTAGGTCGTTAACGCCCGTTTCAGCCCAAGCAGAAAGACACGGAAAACAAAATAGTTTGTTACTCTCATCACCGCCACAGAACTACGGTGTTTTCACATTTTTCACATATTATTCTGATTTAAACACACGCGTATATGTTTTGGTTTTCGTCGTACATGTTTGCGTAAGGTCAAGTTCAGGCCGTCGCGGTCCCTTTTTGCCTTCAATTCAAGCCGAATTTGTAACGTTTTTTCACATTTTTTATAAACGCCACATTATAATTGTCCATTTTAACACTCACAAGTAATAACTGATAAGTACAGGCTATTTCAACACGTATTCAATGATTATTAATTAGAAAATACCCGAATTTGCATTCGCGCGCATGCATTTAAGTTGACTAGTGTTTGTTTATATAGGAGTGGCAACGTCCCACGCAATCGCTGTCGCGCGTTCGGGCGGTAAAATTAACCGGCAACGTCGCGTGAGCGGCGCTCCGAATTTGGCTATTTTTTCATAGAAAATCTTCTGTTTCACGCGCAGGACTGTGGCGAAATTTCTCTTTCACTCTTATTGGATTTCGTATTAGGCAATGTACTGAATCTTGTTTCATAGGAGCGCAATCGTGAGCGCTCCGCCTCGCGCGTTACCTATGAAATGATACAGGTGTATGGGATGATGGTATATGGTATGGTCTTGTAATGTGTAAAGGTAATTATTTTATTGGTACAGTCGTTTTTTAAGATACATTTTAGATAGTAATATTAATAATGAGTATAATTTTGTTATAATTATTTATGGGAGTTCACTGCACCAGCGCTCCTTAGGGCAAGCCGCCTCTGCTTCTTAGTCAGCACTCAAGCACGTCAGCAAAAAAGGCCCGCCATTTTTAACTTTTCAGTCATCGGGCCGATAAAGCAGGACGGCGCATTCCCATTATTAGCCTTCGTGAAATACGAGGGCTGCACTGAAAGTATCGGGAATCTAATACTTAAGAACTTATTTTTGGCACATATTATACCTTTTTATAATCTCTGAAGCTTCACACACTGACCACATGGAAAAAAAACAATGGTTCGGTTTCAATTGTTTTTTCAACTCGTTGAGTCGCTGCTGAAGATGGAATTGGGCCGTGAAAATTTAAGAGCAATGATTTATTACGACTTTAAAAGTGGATTAACACAAAAACAATGTGGAGACTGGATGATGCTGCCTTTAGTCATGAAGCACCTTCAAGGACGACAATATACAGGTGGTATTCAGAATTCCAACGTGGCCGAGCATCCCTCACGGTCGACGCGCGTGAAGGGCGACCAAAATCGACAGTTACGCAAGAAAACGTCCACCTTGTGCGTCAGCTGATACAAGAAGATCGGCATGTGACAAATAGGAAAATTCAGGAGTCTTTGGGGATTGGAATGAGTCAGCTACAAATTATTTTACAGGAAGAATTAGGCGTGCGAAAGTTGTATTCCCGTTGGGTGCACACATAGTATAGGTTTATGTGTACCCTTGTACAGTCGAGGGCACCACAGTCTCAAAAATATGTACACAAACCTTATTTCTGCAGCAATAAGGTTGTAGTATACATATTTATGACACTTTGAGTACCTAGTTACTATACCTATTTATACTAAAAATCAATGGACTTTGCTAAGTATGTAAACAAACCGCCATATTGAAATTGTCTCTGAATGATTAATTTCTTAGTGATGGGGAAGACTTACTGTACTCTTTTATGTCAAAACATATCGAAAGTAAAAAACAGGTAGGTTTTTTTTTTACCCACTGATAAAACAACCGCGATGCATGGCAGATACATAGCGTGACTTGGGTAGTGTGTAGCGGCTTTACAATATCACCAACTTTAGTCACAACAATACCCATCATAGACAATTGTAGAATTTAAAAGAAACAAAAATGTCATTCCATCATGTCATACTAACCTAACTTATGAAACAATTTTAAACTTTTAATGTAATATCCAAGATTCAGTTTTGTATTTTACGGTAACGACCGGTTCAATATTTTTATTTTTATTGGGTTTATTTATAGATCTATCGAAAGCCTTTGACTGCGATTCGCACAAAATATTGTTAAATCAGTTTGAACACGTTGGGATTCGGGACCCAGCATTGAAACTACTTCAGAGCTATCTTTCAAACAGAAGTCAAGCCATAGTATTAGACACATATGATACAGCAACAAAAACTATAACAAGAATACAATCCAATTACGAGCACATTCATCAAGGGGTGCCACAAGGCAGCGTTCTGGGATCATTATTGTTTTTGGTATATGTAAACGAGTTTCCCGTAGTAATCGACCACTTATGTGTTATATTCGCCGATGATGCTACCATATTCATATCTGACAGAAATTTAAGTGGCTCAAGTATTATTAATGAAATATATAGTACACTAAAAAAAGTAATAAACTGGTTATCATCTATAAATTTGAGGAGAAAACAAACACAACAACAAATATCATTCTTTGTTAACAAAAATCGAATCATCTTACAAATAAATGAACATAAAGGACTAACCCAATAACTTATCTCGATCTTGCAACGCCGCACAGCACGCTTCACACCTCACGATTCATGACAAATGCGATGCTGCCGGTGCGTTACATTTACTGATAATATAAATTTATATTTGACGTTATGGAAGGAACCGGGAAAACCGGGACTCGGTGCTCGGTGCTCGGTAACGGTTCTTTGGATTCCAAATAAATCCCGGGATTTCCCGGGAAATTGAGAACCGGTATTTCCCGGGAGGACGCCCTAGCTACGGAAAGAAGAAAGAAAGAAAGAAAAACATTTATTCATGACAAGTATCGTGCCTCAGCATAATGCCGACTCAAGAGCCGGCGCTGATCTTCCGGCGGAACCTGAAGTGTGTCACGGTGTCTGCAGTACGCACGGTTTAAGCTGAACGCGACCAGTTTGACAGCGCTGTCTAGCGACGGCGACCCGAACTACCGTAGTGTCAAAGTCACGTGCAAAACCTCTGCCGTGAGTACTACAGACAGACAGAGTACAATAGGCCGACAATAAACTATAAAATAACTAAATAATAAAAACAAACAAGTACAGATAACACAGATAAGGATATGGTAAAAAATTAAGCTACGGCACATCTTTTCATCCAATATTCCGCATTGTCTCAAGACGAGAGTCTTTGACGAGTGTGTGTTGCCAGTGATGACATATGCCACTAAAACGTGGTCGCTACTCCTCATAAGAACCCTCAAAGTCACCCAAAGGGCTATGGAGACAGCTATGTTGGGAGTTTCTCTGCGTGATCGCATCAGAAATGAGGCTATCCGCAGCAGAACCAAGGTAACCGATATAGCCTTCCGAATCGCTAAACTTAAGTGGCAGTGGGCGGGGCACATAACACGTAGAACTGATGGCCGTTGGGGCGGAAAGGTTCTTGAGTGGCAACCACGAACCGGAAGGAGCGGCGTGGGTAGGCCACCCCACAAGGTGGACTGATGACCTGTTAAAAGTTGCTGGAGTCCGCTGGATGCGGGTGGCGCAAGACCGGTCACTTTGGCACTCTTTGGGGGAGGCCTATGTCCAGCAGTGGACGTCTTTCGGCTGATATGATGATGATGATGATGGCTCCTTTTTTGAAGAACCCCATACTGTTCGTAGTTCCTCGGGAAGACCTCGGCAGGGAAATCATTCCACAACCGGAGCGTCCGGGGGAGAAAATTTATCTGAAGCCGTGCGGTACGCGACCATTTAGGTTCTAGGGTGTGAGGATGGATGCCGTGCCGACGGCATCATGTCGAACAGTTCTTCGGAGCACAACTCGTTATGCAAGCGATAGAAAACGTACAATGAGGAGAAGTCTCTCCTTAGACTCAACGGTTCGTTGTCGCTTGTAAGTTTGGGATCATCCACGATTCGCACAGCGCGTCCTTGAAGCGAGTCGAAAGGCCCAAGGTGGTATCCAGGTGCTCCCGCCCAGAGATGACAGCAATACTCCAAGTGAGGGAGAAGTAACGCTTTGCTCTGTTAAGCACACCGAGCTTTTGAATGCCAGCTTGGCCTTGCCCTCTAAGTGTTTTCGAAACTGGACGTCGCTTGAAATGTCAACACCAAGGATCCCAATACTCTTTGAAATCGAAAGAGGAGTGCCTTCGAACTGTGGGGCTACAGAAAAGGGGGTTGTCTTGGCGCTGAACGCTCATACTGGCGTCTTCGTGGGGTTGAATTGGACCAAATCATCCCTCCCCCACTCAGAGACTCTGGATAGAGTACTCTCTATTTTGGACACAAGTTGTTCGTGACTCTCTACCACAGCAGAACGAGGGATGTTTGTGCGGCCCGTGTAATTCGCATCCCCAGTACTGTCGTCCGCATAACAATGAATTACATCAATGGACAGCATATAGGTTATAGGTGTACGCGGGCTGGGTTTCCGCAACTCGACGTCATATCTGCACCTATTTTGCGTGTGGGTATTGGCACTACTATTATTCGTGCCATCCCAGTTCCACCAGGATGCCTAGCAGACCCTTTGTGTTGCCGACGGCCTCCGGTAGTAACCCCGGTTTTCCGAGGTGCTTTGCCCGGTATACTGCCACCCTAGGGCACGTCAGGATGACGTGGGCGGCTGTCTCTTCCTCTTCCATGCAGGCTCTGCAGAGAGGACTGTCTGTAATACCTAAGGTGAAAAGGTGTTTGTTTAATAGTGCATGACCAGTTATGGCGCCTATATCAATTGGCGTTGGAGACAGTACGGAGCCTTGTGGAACACCAGTATTTATGTCCATGCTTTCGGAGCAACTGCCGTCTACAACGGCGCGTATGCATCTGCCGGACAGAAAGCTAATGGCACAAACTCGGGAAGTTCGTAAGATGGCAATTTCGATAGAAGACATCGATGCCAGACCCGATCGAACGCCTTCGCTATGTCCAGGCTGACAGTCCGATGATTAGTTTGATTTCAAACAAAATAATGCTGCTTCACTACGAGTAAACCTATAGTATGAACTGGATTTTTTAAATATCGATATTAAAAGCACTAGCAAAACTGTGGCAACATTCGTGTGCAATGGACTGTCACGTTAGTTCGCCTAATCATGAATCCGATGCCAAGTACGTATGCGCGATTCCAAAACCATTCACCTGCGAAATCTGCGGCTACATCAAGACGAGATTAATATCAGCCTCGCGATGCGATGCTGGTTTTGCTAATGATATCAAGCAAGTGCAACACATATTTCAAATCCATTATCCCCAATAAGTAGTACAAATAAAAATAAATAAATGGATGAATGTTCCAGTTTTGTGTGCCGGTCGTCGTGGCTGGCGCACATGCGGCGCGAGACACGTGGCGCAGCGCGGCACCGTTGCGGCGCGTGCGGCCGTGCCTTCGCCGAGCGCTGGGCGCTGCTCAAGCACGCGCGCAGACACACCGGCGAGCGGCCCTTCCGCTGCCCGCTCTGCCCGCGCGCCTTCGCGGACTGCTCCAACCTCAACAAGCACAAGAAGGTACTGTGAGCCTTCGCCGAGCGCTGGGCGCTGCTCAAGCACGCGCGCAGACACACCGGCGAGCGGCCCTTCCGCTGCCCGCTCTGCCCGCGCGCCTTCGCGGACTGCTCCAACCTCAACAAGCACAAGAAGGTACTGTGAGCCTTCGCCGAGCGCTGGGCGCTGCTCAAGCACGCGCGCAGACACACCGGCGAGCGGCCCTTCCGCTGCCCGCTCTGCCCGCGCGCCTTCGCGGACTGCTCCAACCTCAACAAGCACAAGAAGGTACTGTGAGCCTTCGCCGAGCGCTGGGCGCTGCTCAAGCACGCGCGCAGACACACCGGCGAGCGGCCCTTCCGCTGCCCGCTCTGCCCGCGCGCCTTCGCGGACTGCTCCAACCTCAACAAGCACAAGAAGGTACTGTGAGCCTTCGCCGAGCGCTGGGCGCTGCTCAAGCACGCGCGCAGACACACCGGCGAGCGGCCCTTCCGCTGCCCGCTCTGCCCGCGCGCCTTCGCGGACTGCTCCAACCTCAACAAGCACAAGAAGGTACTGTGAGCCTTCGCCGAGCGCTGGGCGCTGCTCAAGCACGCGCGCAGACACACCGGCGAGCGGCCCTTCCGCTGCCCGCTCTGCCCGCGCGCCTTCGCGGACTGCTCCAACCTCAACAAGCACAAGAAGGTACTGTGAGCCTTCGCCGAGCGCTGGGCGCTGCTCAAGCACGCGCGCAGACACACCGGCGAGCGGCCCTTCCGCTGCCCGCTCTGCCCGCGCGCCTTCGCGGACTGCTCCAACCTCAACAAGCACAAGAAGGTACTGTGAGCCTTCGCCGAGCGCTGGGCGCTGCTCAAGCACGCGCGCAGACACACCGGCGAGCGGCCCTTCCGCTGCCCGCTCTGCCCGCGCGCCTTCGCGGACTGCTCCAACCTCAACAAGCACAAGAAGGTACTGTGAGCCTTCGCCGAGCGCTGGGCGCTGCTCAAGCACGCGCGCAGACACACCGGCGAGCGGCCCTTCCGCTGCCCGCTCTGCCCGCGCGCCTTCGCGGACTGCTCCAACCTCAACAAGCACAAGAAGGTACTGTGAGCCTTCGCCGAGCGCTGGGCGCTGCTCAAGCACGCGCGCAGACACACCGGCGAGCGGCCCTTCCGCTGCCCGCTCTGCCCGCGCGCCTTCGCGGACTGCTCCAACCTCAACAAGCACAAGAAGGTACTGTGAGCCTTCGCCGAGCGCTGGGCGCTGCTCAAGCACGCGCGCAGACACACCGGCGAGCGGCCCTTCCGCTGCCCGCTCTGCCCGCGCGCCTTCGCGGACTGCTCCAACCTCAACAAGCACAAGAAGGTACTGTGAGCCTTCGCCGAGCGCTGGGCGCTGCTCAAGCACGCGCGCAGACACACCGGCGAGCGGCCCTTCCGCTGCCCGCTCTGCCCGCGCGCCTTCGCGGACTGCTCCAACCTCAACAAGCACAAGAAGGTACTGTGAGCCTTCGCCGAGCGCTGGGCGCTGCTCAAGCACGCGCGCAGACACACCGGCGAGCGGCCCTTCCGCTGCCCGCTCTGCCCGCGCGCCTTCGCGGACTGCTCCAACCTCAACAAGCACAAGAAGGTACTGTGAGCCTTCGCCGAGCGCTGGGCGCTGCTCAAGCACGCGCGCAGACACACCGGCGAGCGGCCCTTCCGCTGCCCGCTCTGCCCGCGCGCCTTCGCGGACTGCTCCAACCTCAACAAGCACAAGAAGGTACTGTGAGCCTTCGCCGAGCGCTGGGCGCTGCTCAAGCACGCGCGCAGACACACCGGCGAGCGGCCCTTCCGCTGCCCGCTCTGCCCGCGCGCCTTCGCGGACTGCTCCAACCTCAACAAGCACAAGAAGGTACTGTGAGCCTTCGCCGAGCGCTGGGCGCTGCTCAAGCACGCGCGCAGACACACCGGCGAGCGGCCCTTCCGCTGCCCGCTCTGCCCGCGCGCCTTCGCGGACTGCTCCAACCTCAACAAGCACAAGAAGGTACTGTGAGCCTTCGCCGAGCGCTGGGCGCTGCTCAAGCACGCGCGCAGACACACCGGCGAGCGGCCCTTCCGCTGCCCGCTCTGCCCGCGCGCCTTCGCGGACTGCTCCAACCTCAACAAGCACAAGAAGGTACTGTGAGCCTTCGCCGAGCGCTGGGCGCTGCTCAAGCACGCGCGCAGACACACCGGCGAGCGGCCCTTCCGCTGCCCGCTCTGCCCGCGCGCCTTCGCGGACTGCTCCAACCTCAACAAGCACAAGAAGGTACTGTGAGCCTTCGCCGAGCGCTGGGCGCTGCTCAAGCACGCGCGCAGACACACCGGCGAGCGGCCCTTCCGCTGCCCGCTCTGCCCGCGCGCCTTCGCGGACTGCTCCAACCTCAACAAGCACAAGAAGGTACTGTGAGCCTTCGCCGAGCGCTGGGCGCTGCTCAAGCACGCGCGCAGACACACCGGCGAGCGGCCCTTCCGCTGCCCGCTCTGCCCGCGCGCCTTCGCGGACTGCTCCAACCTCAACAAGCACAAGAAGGTACTGTGAGCCTTCGCCGAGCGCTGGGCGCTGCTCAAGCACGCGCGCAGACACACCGGCGAGCGGCCCTTCCGCTGCCCGCTCTGCCCGCGCGCCTTCGCGGACTGCTCCAACCTCAACAAGCACAAGAAGGTACTGTGAGCCTTCGCCGAGCGCTGGGCGCTGCTCAAGCACGCGCGCAGACACACCGGCGAGCGGCCCTTCCGCTGCCCGCTCTGCCCGCGCGCCTTCGCGGACTGCTCCAACCTCAACAAGCACAAGAAGGTACTGTGAGCCTTCGCCGAGCGCTGGGCGCTGCTCAAGCACGCGCGCAGACACACCGGCGAGCGGCCCTTCCGCTGCCCGCTCTGCCCGCGCGCCTTCGCGGACTGCTCCAACCTCAACAAGCACAAGAAGGTACTGTGAGCCTTCGCCGAGCGCTGGGCGCTGCTCAAGCACGCGCGCAGACACACCGGCGAGCGGCCCTTCCGCTGCCCGCTCTGCCCGCGCGCCTTCGCGGACTGCTCCAACCTCAACAAGCACAAGAAGGTACTGTGAGCCTTCGCCGAGCGCTGGGCGCTGCTCAAGCACGCGCGCAGACACACCGGCGAGCGGCCCTTCCGCTGCCCGCTCTGCCCGCGCGCCTTCGCGGACTGCTCCAACCTCAACAAGCACAAGAAGGTACTGTGAGCCTTCGCCGAGCGCTGGGCGCTGCTCAAGCACGCGCGCAGACACACCGGCGAGCGGCCCTTCCGCTGCCCGCTCTGCCCGCGCGCCTTCGCGGACTGCTCCAACCTCAACAAGCACAAGAAGGTACTGTGAGCCTTCGCCGAGCGCTGGGCGCTGCTCAAGCACGCGCGCAGACACACCGGCGAGCGGCCCTTCCGCTGCCCGCTCTGCCCGCGCGCCTTCGCGGACTGCTCCAACCTCAACAAGCACAAGAAGGTACTGTGAGCCTTCGCCGAGCGCTGGGCGCTGCTCAAGCACGCGCGCAGACACACCGGCGAGCGGCCCTTCCGCTGCCCGCTCTGCCCGCGCGCCTTCGCGGACTGCTCCAACCTCAACAAGCACAAGAAGGTACTGTGAGCCTTCGCCGAGCGCTGGGCGCTGCTCAAGCACGCGCGCAGACACACCGGCGAGCGGCCCTTCCGCTGCCCGCTCTGCCCGCGCGCCTTCGCGGACTGCTCCAACCTCAACAAGCACAAGAAGGTACTGTGAGCCTTCGCCGAGCGCTGGGCGCTGCTCAAGCACGCGCGCAGACACACCGGCGAGCGGCCCTTCCGCTGCCCGCTCTGCCCGCGCGCCTTCGCGGACTGCTCCAACCTCAACAAGCACAAGAAGGTACTGTGAGCCTTCGCCGAGCGCTGGGCGCTGCTCAAGCACGCGCGCAGACACACCGGCGAGCGGCCCTTCCGCTGCCCGCTCTGCCCGCGCGCCTTCGCGGACTGCTCCAACCTCAACAAGCACAAGAAGGTACTGTGAGCCTTCGCCGAGCGCTGGGCGCTGCTCAAGCACGCGCGCAGACACACCGGCGAGCGGCCCTTCCGCTGCCCGCTCTGCCCGCGCGCCTTCGCGGACTGCTCCAACCTCAACAAGCACAAGAAGGTACTGTGAGCCTTCGCCGAGCGCTGGGCGCTGCTCAAGCACGCGCGCAGACACACCGGCGAGCGGCCCTTCCGCTGCCCGCTCTGCCCGCGCGCCTTCGCGGACTGCTCCAACCTCAACAAGCACAAGAAGGTACTGTGAGCCTTCGCCGAGCGCTGGGCGCTGCTCAAGCACGCGCGCAGACACACCGGCGAGCGGCCCTTCCGCTGCCCGCTCTGCCCGCGCGCCTTCGCGGACTGCTCCAACCTCAACAAGCACAAGAAGGTACTGTGAGCCTTCGCCGAGCGCTGGGCGCTGCTCAAGCACGCGCGCAGACACACCGGCGAGCGGCCCTTCCGCTGCCCGCTCTGCCCGCGCGCCTTCGCGGACTGCTCCAACCTCAACAAGCACAAGAAGGTACTGTGAGCCTTCGCCGAGCGCTGGGCGCTGCTCAAGCACGCGCGCAGACACACCGGCGAGCGGCCCTTCCGCTGCCCGCTCTGCCCGCGCGCCTTCGCGGACTGCTCCAACCTCAACAAGCACAAGAAGGTACTGTGAGCCTTCGCCGAGCGCTGGGCGCTGCTCAAGCACGCGCGCAGACACACCGGCGAGCGGCCCTTCCGCTGCCCGCTCTGCCCGCGCGCCTTCGCGGACTGCTCCAACCTCAACAAGCACAAGAAGGTACTGTGAGCCTTCGCCGAGCGCTGGGCGCTGCTCAAGCACGCGCGCAGACACACCGGCGAGCGGCCCTTCCGCTGCCCGCTCTGCCCGCGCGCCTTCGCGGACTGCTCCAACCTCAACAAGCACAAGAAGGTACTGTGAGCCTTCGCCGAGCGCTGGGCGCTGCTCAAGCACGCGCGCAGACACACCGGCGAGCGGCCCTTCCGCTGCCCGCTCTGCCCGCGCGCCTTCGCGGACTGCTCCAACCTCAACAAGCACAAGAAGGTACTGTGAGCCTTCGCCGAGCGCTGGGCGCTGCTCAAGCACGCGCGCAGACACACCGGCGAGCGGCCCTTCCGCTGCCCGCTCTGCCCGCGCGCCTTCGCGGACTGCTCCAACCTCAACAAGCACAAGAAGGTACTGTGAGCCTTCGCCGAGCTACAGTAAATATAGTAAAGCAGCTGCTAAGGCAGTATCTTTAAGTAGAATCGCTAAGATCTGTTTACACCTGCCCTCTATGTCATATCCGTTTTGCGCTCTTAGGCGAGGAGCACACGGAGCTCTCGGCGGCTTACCTACATCGTGATACAAAATTTCACCGCGTACCGGCGCGAGCAGCGGTACCACACCGCATCGAGAGTTCCGCGCCTAAATCTTTAAAAAAATGAAATTTATACCGCTTGAAGTGTCATCATGGTTGTGGCATGGAATGGTTAACCAGTTATAGTGATCACGATCTATGTACGTGATCAAAGTTATATCATTGTTCAATTCCGCAGGGTTCAAAATCCATGACTCATAATTAAAAGTAAGAACTATTGTGACGACTTTTTAGGTTCCCAGATTCCAAAAACGTATGATAAAAAATAGAAGAGGACTTTTATGTAACAATTATAAGGTTACACATGCTGTTTAGTATGCTGGTTTGAGGATTCTCAAATATTATGTATGCAAATAGCCTGCTACTTACTAGCAACTTCCCAGGTACACGTGCTATTTGCTCTAAATTAGCATGCTTCCGTGCCACTAAACAGCATGTGTAAAGCCTGGTTTCCACTTTGATTAGTGCGAGTGCAGGTGATTAGTGCGAGTGCAGGTGTGTAGTGCGAGTAGTGTCCAATTCACTGCGAGTGTTTAGTGGCAGGCACGCTGCGAGTGAGGGGGAAGGGAGGGCGCGCAGGACGTGGCTACTCGCAGTCCACTCGCAAAAAAATAGAACACGCTTCTATTCACTTTACTACACAGCCAACTAATCACTTGCACTAATCAGTCGCTGTCCACACCTAGTCACTAATCACCTGCACTAATCACCTGCACTAATCACCTGCACTCGCACTAATCAAAGTGGAAACCAGGCTTAACAGTACCTTTGTACTTGTACAGCAAGTGCACAAGCAAGTGAGCCTGCTGGTGGACAAGAACCCGCCGGCGGTCGCGGCGACCGCGGCGGCAGGAGCGGGGGCGGGAGCAGAGGCGGGAGCGGACGCGGAGGCGGAGCGGGTCATCTACGTGGCGTACGACGCAGACGCGCCGCAGGCCTTCCACATCGTCGACCCAGAACAGGTACCATCGCTACTTACGAAATAATACACACGTATGCAGCCCTTTTCCAATACCATGAAATGCTAATGCATGTCAAAGAAATCTTCACCCCCGTCGCAAAAAGAGGGGTGTTATTTTTTTAAGCTGCTCAACAACGAAATTATAGATTTAAATTAAAGGAAAAATTTAAAAATTTAATGATCCAAACCGGATTGGAACCGTTGACCACACGCATTCGTGGCCCGTCGCTACCAACCAACTGAGCTATCGGAACAATCTGTTTCGGCCACGGAATAAAGAATACATTGGAAGTGGCATTCAACCGATTTTCATAGAGAACCACTGTCGCCGCACGCACACAACCACACTTCAATCATCACGAACACACAATTGCAATACGCTTTCGATTTGTTAAAACCTACTGTGACAATATGTTGTTAACGGTAGCAAATTTTATATGCAAAATCTACTTTAACTAGTACTATTTACGGTCTCATTTAGAGTGTCAAGTAAATATTTCTTACGTCCGTTACCATATGCGTTGCAAGACTTGCAAGAGACGTGGTCGTTCGGCTACTAGACGCAAGATGGCGGTGTTTTCAAAACTATGGAGATGCGACCGCTTGAAAACAAAAAGTCGCATGTACTGCAAAATGTGTATGATGATTTGATGATACGACTATTTGGCTATAACGGAATAGTGATGTGGGTATTATCCATCCTGCAATTACCATGTAGAATATAAATTGGTTCATATTTGAAAAAAAATGGTGTGTGTACCTAGAGCCAAACTTGTTATACAGAATGATTGCATTTTTTTACAAGAATTTAAATGATTAGGAGGGTCATAATTTTTTAACATATAGCCTTTAGTCTCATTAATATTTGTACAAAATTTAAAATTCGTAACTTTCATAGTTTAGGAAAAAATAAATAAAACAGTTTTGGGGTTAATAGAGTTTTTTCACCCCCAAGGGGTAACAGAGGGATGAAACTTTGTGCAGGGTATTACCTCCCCAAAAGGCATCGTTTGATTATAGTTTCGACCCAAAAACGCTGGGGGCAATTTTTCTTAGGTTACCCTGCCATGCCCTTTGTTAATTGTGCGGGATAACAGGAAACTAAATGTCAGTAGTTCGCCGTGCGTATTGCGAATTGAATCAATTGTTCGTACTTACGCTACATACAATACTCTAAATATAAGATTATAATAGTTATTTTATTGTGTATGACATAATATTCACATACATATTACCAGAGCCCGGAATTCTCGTAGCTCTTTTGAGCTGTCATAGGGACTTCTCGTTTATCGACTTCCGATTATACATACACTCACCAAATTAGAAAAATGCATTTAATTATTTAAAACATTATTAAATCTATTTAATTTATAGTTTGAAATCACGAAAAGTTTTCGAGCCAAATTTTCTGCCGGTCAGTATATGTAAGTATATCGATAATTACAGAATACAATATGTAAAATATGATTACGAGTAGAAGTAACAACACGCAGTCTTATCGCGAATGAGCGATTTCTTCGAGATAACCTTTGGATACCAACTTTTAGGAAATTATAAATAGAAATTAAAATAATAATATTTTATTCTTTCTTATAAATAATAAGGAGGGTCTTTGTCCTGATTAAAAGGACCTGATTGTAAGCAATCCATAAATTATAATAAGCAATAAACAATAAAATATTATTATTTTAATTTCTATTTATAATACTATGTACAATACTTCCGATTATACAATAATATATATGTATAAACGGAAGTCAATAAACGAGAAGTCCCTACGACAGCTCAAAAGTGGTAGGTACGCGAATTTCGTGCTCTGCATATTACTCATAAAAATATAATCTTTTTCATTTTGGTTTATCGATAACAAATATCGACCTTAGCCACAGCATTTGAGTAGCGAACCTTCTGGAAATTTGCCGTGCATTCACGTTCTGAGTAGCGAAATAATACACAGGATTATGAACTTTATTGTTAGAGAAATAGAATTGATATGTCCTTGACTACAGACACAAATTGTGTAAGAAATTGAAAATTAAATATTTTTTTATACGTATTCTAAAATAAGTAATATTTTAGTATACGATGATAGGAAATACCTCCACGAGACAAGTTGTTTATGTGCTGTTATTGGAGCAGCTTTCAATAACGCAATACGGCATTTTCCTAAAATAAACAAATATTCACTCATGTCATACGCCGCGTGTGGTCGCTAGGTGACTGACTATAATCTGTGCAAGAAGTATGCTTATTATTGCTCATGTTCGGCGACACGGGAACACCCACTCACCACTTCCAATGGATTCTTTATTTCGTCGTCCCGGCCACCAAATCTTTCAATCAGTTCCTTCTTACAACGCCTTAGGGAAGCGTGTAGCGACATCTACCAGAAGACTTAGGCTTCTTAACGGCACCAAAGTCTCAAATTATAACGAGAATATGTCAGTAACATACTAAAGGAGCTGAAGGAACTGATTGAAAGATTTGGTGGCCAAGACAGATTGTTCCGATAGCTCAGTTAGTTAGTAGCGACGGGCCATGAATGCCTTTGTTAGCCGGTTCAAACCCGGCTCGGAGCATTAAATTTTTCGATGTTTGATTTTTTTTATTTATATTTAGTTTGGATCTTTTAGACATACTGAAAGTCTAGAGAAATCTAAGTGACATTAGGTATTATGATTTTTTTAAGTTTTTTTTTTTCGTGGAGAAAACCTGCGAACCATGTCCCCAATCACCGGGGGATGGCTGGGTTATGTGGTGTTTCTATCCACTAAAAACTCCACGGTGCCCTGCATCTGCGCTCTCATGCAGGGGACTCCAGGATCTCATGCTGAACGCACTGGAGCCCCCCTTGCGCCCCGCCACATTTGCCTCGTCCTAGGGCAAAGAACGCTTACTATGGGCCTCATAAGAAGGCTCAAAGTCACCCAAAGGGCTATGGAGAGGGCTACGTTGGGAGTTTCTCTGCGTGATCGCATCAGAAATGAGGCTATCCGCAGCAGAACCAAGGTAACCGATATAGCCCTCCGAATCGCTAAACTTAAGTGGCAGTGGGCGGGGCACATAGCGCGTAGAACCGATGACCGTTGGGGCGGAAAGGTTCTCGAGTGGCGACCACGAACTGGAAGGCGCGGCGTGGGTAGGCCCCCCGCAAGGTGGACTGATGACCTGGTAAAGATTGCTGGCGTCCGCTGGATGCGGGTGGCGCAGGACCGGTCACTTTGGCACTCTTTGGGGGAGGCCTATGTCCAGCAGTGGACGTCTTTCGGCTGATATGATGAGGGCAAAGAACATTGTCACCTTCCCTGAAGATTTACCTAGACTTTTAGTATGTCAAAGAAACAAAGAACTAAAAAATCTAACCCCGTCTCTGTGGGATTTATTATGACCCCAGACATCTCATCTCCTCTACTACTATCTCCCTCTCTTTATGCGTGGGTTGAATGGAGACAAATATAATGTGGACGCGGTTGCTTTCGCTGCCAAGAATCTACGCGCTACGCTCGTAGCCGATCCCGTGGTTTTCCTAGTATGTAGCGTAAAGCGACTACGGCGTAGGCGCCCGCTAGACGGGTTCCTGGCAGCGAAAGTGTTAAAATGTATATCATCTTTTTGCCGTCGGGGGTATATTAGGGATCCGCTTACTGAACAACCCTCACACCTCCCAACAGATGGCGGCACTCGACAGCGACAAGGTCCTCGCAGACTGCGAGCTGTACACCGGCTCCTCGCTGCTGATCCGGCGGCCGGAGTCCGTCGAGCCCCGCCTGGAACAGGTGCCCGTGGAACAGCTGGAACAGGTGCAGATGGAACACGTGGAGGAGGCGCAGGTGGAGATGGAGCTGGCTGAGCCAATAGTGTTGGAGGAGAGTGAACATATGCCGGTGAGTTGAATAGATGACTTTTTATACGACTATAAAGAGTACATGGGAGGTCATAAATATTTCTTTCAGAGCTCGCGAGGATGCGTTGTTTTGAGAGCGAGGGAATTTGTTCCTTCAGCTGTCAACACGGCGAATCCTCAGACATATTAAGGGTCGACAACGCGAATCCTCTGGAGTTGCGTGCGTCTATAGGCTGCGGTTTCCGCTTACCATCAGGCAGGCCGTACGCTTGCTTGCCACCGTCGTTGTATAAAAAAATAAAAACATCCTCAAAAAGTCGTGCTCACATCTTTTTGATTACTCTCATCATCCGTCTAGCGTTATTCCCGGTTGCGCCCTAAACGAACCCGGAGTCCAATTTGACACCTAATCCCAAGATTTGGCATAGGCCCTAGTTTTAAGAGAGCGACTGATATCTGACCTTCCAACCCAGAGGGAAAACTAGACCGGTAAATATTTCATACGTAAGTTCCGTAAAACTCATTGGTACGAGCCGGGATTCGAACCCACGACCGCCGCTTGACAGCCGCACGCCTGAACCACTAGGCTACCGTCTCTTATCTTTTTGATTACTGTCCGTGGACATATTGTCGAATTCGGCACTAATTTTTGTATTTTCATAAAATCAATGTCCCGGGACTACTTATGACTTATTATGTTACTAGCTTCCGCCCGCGACTTCGTCTGCGCGGACTCGGTATAAAAACTATCCTATATTTTAATCCAGGCTATAAACTATCTTCGTGCAAAATTTCATTCAAATCGGTTCAGCCGTTAAAGCGTGATTGAGTAACAAACTTCCAAACATCTAAACTTTCGCATTTATAATATTAGTAGGATTTTGTAGTACCAAGGGCTGGACAAATTTATAAGGAAAGAAGGAAAAAGTGTGACGTAGTTATAAACTGTTAGATTACATTAAACATCCCGTTCTGTAAGTAAAAGCATGACACAAAATGTTGAATACCCGGAGTTCAAGTTTTTTTTTTTTCTATCCGGTTAATTTATATTATGTCCTCTTGCGAAGAATAGGTATTTTGGCTCACCTTATTCCGATCATTAGTTATCGGCTACAAGCATTACGTTAGCTACGACGGTTTCGTAGCTAACGTAATGCACTGTTGGCACTGAATAAAAATAATAAAAAAATAAAAAACATTTTTGTTACAAGTTTTTATTGCCTCATTGAGACGATTCTAACGAGCCCAAGCTCGATACCCAACCAAACTACACCTTAACCCGAAATTTCAGCTCAATCGGTCTCCGGGAAGTGGGTCAAATATAACTCGCAAGATTTGCCCCTCACTAACAAAATGACGAACAAACGAACAGGTCGAGTTCCAAAGCTTGCAATAACAAGATTCATTTCATTAATTGACGACGTATGGCACTGAAACGTGGTCGCTTACTATGGGCCGCATAAGAAGGCTCGAAGTCACCCAAAGGGCAATGGAGAGGGCTATGTTGGGAGTTTCTCTGCGCGATCGCATCAGAAATGAGGCTATCCGCAGCAGAACCAAGGTAACCGATATAGCCCTCCGAATCGCTAAACTTAAGTGGCAGTGGGCGGGGCAAATTGCACGTAGAAGCGATACCCGTTGGGGCGGAAATGTTCTCGAGTGGCGACCACGTACCGGAAGGCGCAGCGTGGGTGGTCAAGGTGGACTGATGACCTGGTGAAGGTCGCGGGAGTCCGCTGGATGCGGGCGCAGAACCGGTCACTGTGGCACTCTTTGGGGGAGGCCTATGTCCAGCAGTCCACTGCTGCACTGCTAACGTCCACGTCTCTCGGCTGATATGATGACGATGAAGAATAACAAGTGTGTGTGTGTGTGTGTTGCAGGTGACGGACGAGCAAGGCAACCCGCTGCACTTCACCATGCAGGACGGCACGCGGCTCGCGATCACCTCCGCAGACGGCAAGTCCTTGCAGGTGAGCGGAAAAGTTTCCTAACATTTATTTATTTTTTACAACCAAAATGATGGCTTAGTCTACGACATTTGGGACTGGTCTTTTGACACATCGCGACACCCATATAACGTAAATTGGCACTGCTCATCGAAATAATAATAAAAAGTTTCAATAGCTCACGAGTTACGAAACAAAGTTCAATCTCCATGCACGCTGTTTTTAGCACTTATAAAATGATTGTAATATTTTTTACGGCTTATTTGTGCATAAATTAGCATTGAAAACTCGGTATGCGAACAATTACGTCCTACGACGTTTTTTTAAAAATTTAGTGTTTCACTGCTTCAATCTATTGGAGTCTGTCAATTTAGAAATAAATCGGTATGAATCAAATAATTGTGAATATGAGAAAATAACAATGTATTATTTAATTACTATCACGACTGTGTATAGGCTCTCTATTTGATTTGCTAAAAATAATTATTACACAGAGTAATCAATCGATTTCTTTTATTAGCCACCGCCAATCGTAATCGGATATTATGACAATCGATTTAATCTAGCTAGCCACATCACTCTTTACGTCATATTGGAACTGTCAAAAGACCAGTCGCATTTCTCGTAGACTGTAGTAGTTTATGTTAAAACTTATTTATTTATTTAAATATATTTACAAAGCATTACAGATTACTTAAGTCTAATACACCGTGAAACGAAACATCAATTTAAATAAATGAATTTTAATCTGCAAGTAGGCCGTAATGGCACTTTTACAAGTCAAATTTCTGAAACCAGCGTTCCGAAAAGGAAGACCACTGTTAAAAAGAAACGCCGAAACAAACTCAACTGTTGGTCATTTTTTGCCAAAAATAGCTTACTACAATGATAGTTCTTAACCTACTTAAAATAAGTCAAACTGAATATGAATACAAAGAAATAAAACATCATAATGCGTTGTTCTACAATTTAAAGGAACAAAGCCATAATAATAATCAAATACGTACACTAGAAAGCCTATCATCCCTCATCTCACAATACTTCAGAGGCTCTAGTATAAGTTTTACCGAAACAAAACTTTACGATCGCGTTTGCGTTTTACCCTCACTTTGTATGGGATTTGACAGCTAAACGCGAACGCGGTCGTAACGTTTTGTTTCGGTAAAACTTATACTAGAGCCTCAGACACTCCCTACACGCAGTTGTCCATCGCCACGCAAGCAGAGACTCTAGTGTAAGTTTTACCGAAGCAAAACGTTACGACCGCGTTCGCGTTTAGCTGTCAAATCCCATACAAAGTGAGGGTAAAACGCAAACACGATCGTAAAGTTTTGTTTGTCATGTTTCAATTACGTATAATGATATGATGCGTACTATTTTTAACTAATTAAGATATATGCAACGTAGCTTAAAAGTTTTCTATATTCCTAGCAAAATTTTGTCTGGTTTGAATTTGACATTGATGAATAATCAGCAAAATTCAATGTATGAAAAATAAATTAACCAAATATAATAGACTGTAGGGCATTTTCAATAAAACGTGTACCCAATTAGCGTGAGTTGTTTAATAAAAATTAACTGTGTCCGTTTTGTGACGAGAATTAAGCATTCAGTTTGTAAAAATATTCACTTTTTCTGTTTAATTTATAAATGATATGCATATACACGTTAATTAAATGTGATAAAAGTTCATTTTCACATCATTTGTATGCTTAATTGTCGTCACAAAACTGACACTGAATTAATTTTTATTTAACAACTCACGCTAATTGGGTACACGTTTTATTGAAAATGCCCTGTAATCGACTGCTCATCGAAATCGGAACAGATCTTACGGTACTGGCACTATACGGATTCAGGTGGCTCCTTTAGAAATATCATCAGTTTTACTGAGTCTCTAGATGAAAATATTAGAAAACTTTCATCCTTTAAAAGTATAGTACTTATAGAAGGCATAAGCATGAATATTCTTCCTGAGAGCGTCGACTCGTCGATTTATTATTATTATTTACTACTTATTTATTTCCCCGTGTCGGGTTAGAATAGGACCTCCCCCTTTCTTCCTGTGGGCGTCGTAAAATTAGACTAAGGGAACAGGGCTGAAGTGTGTTGTGGGCGATGGGCTAGCAACCTATCACTGCGATATCACATTTTATCGATCTTTTATGCTAAAAGTGGTACTGGAACACAAGTTCCATGTGCTCTGCCTACCCCTTTTAGGGCTAAAGGCGTGAATGTATGTATGTTATTTATTTATTTTACAAGTCTGTCTTTATGTAACACTTTTAGAATACGTCAAGATTAAGAAAATAAATGTTTTATGTTTTATTGGAAAACCAACAGCTCACAAAACAGATGTAAAAACAGGAGGCCAATTATAGGTATTTAAGAGTCCGCAGTAAGCTCGGCCGAATTTCACCTTCCCATACAAACGTAGTTACGCTCTCATTTTAAAACTACGTTTTGGATTGTGACGAAACTTTGCATATACAATGACATGAGGTATATCTATGACTGTAATTAGTTTATATGATTCCAGTTTATAAAACAAACGAAATACAGCAAAAACAAGTTTTGTATGAAAAACTTAAATTCGCTGTATTTTTTTTAATATGGTATCTGAAGCTACATAAGCTAATTACAGACATAGATATACCTCATGTCATTGTATATGCAAAGTTTCGTTACAATCCAACACGTAGTTTTAAAATGAGAGCGTAACTACGTTTGTATGGAGAATCGAGCTTACTGCGGACTCTTAAAATAAACTGCCCGCGTCTCCACCCGCGTGTATCACAGAACAAAGTCAAAGTGACAAAGCCGAATTATTATTTTTATAGGCATGGAAAATCCCCATATATATGGTATTATATGTATATTCATTTCGGTAGGTACTCTAATGTACCGCTGGGACTATGTAAAAATATATTTTATGATTATACATACATACATATACAACGTGTAACAAAAATTACGCAAAACCGTTGAAGGGCATATCAGGTATCGTGTTCTGATAAGAAAAACTAAGAGAAATTTAATTTTGCCACAATTTTATTTTACATTTGTATGGTGCAGGTCGCCCCAGTCGGCCAACGCTTCATACAAATGGACAAAAAAATCGCGTCACAAGAAAAATCTCTTAGTTTTTTCTTATCAGAACACAATGCCTGTTACACCGAAGGGTGTAACGGTTTTGCGTTATTTTTGTTACACGTTGTATAGATTATAAGATTACAGTAGTACTTAGAAAAGTACAAAAGCCCCCGATATTTTCATTCAATATCGCAAAACCGGCTGAACCGATTTTGTTGAAACGTAGCTAAGAACCATCTCGATCACGTCAGCTTTCTAACTAACAAAACCGCATTAAAATCGGTCCTTTCTTTTAGGAGCAACGATGCCAGAGACAGACACACAGACATGTTAAACCTATAACCCCTCTTTTTACACCGGGAGTTAAAAACAAAACTTATTATAATAAAGCGAAGTTTCCCCAACCCCCTCAACACACCCCAACGTTGCCCGGTAGGTTAGCTGGATTATTATAATAAAGCGAAGTTTCCCCAACCCCCTCAACACACCCCAACGTTGCCCAGTAGGTAAGCTGGATTATTATAATAAAGCGAAGTTTCCCCAACCCCCTCAACACACCCCAACGTTGCCCGGTAGGTTAGCTGGATTATTATAATAAAGCCAAGTTTCCCCAACCCCCTCAACACACCCCAAAGTTGCCCGGTAGGTTAGCTGGATTATTATAATAAAGCGAAGTTTCCCCAACACCCTCAACACACCCCAACGTTGCCCGGTAGGTTAGCTGGATTATTATAATAAAGCGAAGTTTCCCCAACCCCCCAACACACCCCAACGTTGCCCCGTAGGTTAGCTGGATTATTATAATAAAGCGAAGTTTCCCCAACACCCTCAACACACCCCAACGTTGCCCGGTAGGTTAGCTGGATTATTATAATAAAGCGAAGTTTCCCCAACCCCCCAACACACCCCAACGTTGCCCCGTAGGTTAGCTGGATTATTATAATAAAGCGAAGTTTCCCCAAACCCTTCAACACACCCCAACGTTGCCCGGTAGGTTAGCTGGATTATTATAATAAAGCGAAGTTTCCCCAACCCCCTCAACCCCCAACGTTGCCCGGTAGGTTAGCTGGATTATTATAATAAAGCGAAGTTTCCCCAACACCCTCAACACACCCCAACGTTGCCCGGTAGGTTAGCTGGATTATTATATTTTTCACTCGTCAACTAATGTCATACGTTAGCGCAGTATGAGTCTCTTTTGCTTAAATCTGTCTGTAACGCCATAATTGAACCGAGTTCAAATCCCGACGAACGTACTTCTTTTTCGTTATTTTTTTTTGGACTTCTAAACCAATATGACCGTCTCAAGTAACTTAGATTTACTTGTAATAATCAAAAAACATTTTACATGTTAAAAATTTCTTGACAAGCATGTTTGTATCTAGATTTTCCAACAAAAAAACCCCTATATGTTTGGCTGACCTATTCTTACATGGTACATACTACATCCATACTAATATTATAAATGGGAAAGTGTATGTGTGTGTTTGTTTGTCCGACGGAAACCAAACGGAGCGACGAATTGACGTGATTTTTTAAGTGGAGATAGTTGAAGGGATGGAGAGTGATATAGGCTACTTTTTGTCTCTTTCTAACCCCCCACGTCCCTAAAATGATGAAATGATGGATAAAAAATGGTTATTGTGAGTTATCCCTACGAGATAGACATATACCATCGCGGACTGGTTGGTTTCAACCAGCGTTTGCATTGGAAGCGCAAATAAATGTGTTTATTTACGGCATCACATTAGATACCTCTAAAATGATAAGTGTTTCTCTTCTATATTATGCACGTATTATACATATAAACTTTCCTCTTGAATCAATCTATCTATTAAAAAAAACCGCATCAAAACCCGTTGCGAAGTTTTAAAGATCGAGGCATACATAGGGACAGACAGAGCAGGACGCGACTTTGTTTTAAGTAAGTATAGTATGTGATGATCTTTCACTGGTGATGGATGAATGAACTTATTGGGTGGACATACTAAGGCATAGTATACATTTTATACGCAAAAAAAGAACTCAGATTTTTTTACAGATTTGACCGTGTACTAAATTAAATGCAGTTTTTATTCTTTCTAAAATCGGTCTGGTGACTCCTAAGAGCCCGTGTCTTATAGTGTCGGACTGAATGTCACTGTGTAATCATCGAATCAGCTCACAACATTTCAGGAGAATCGGTTGAGAAATACGACATGTAGAGGAGAAGTCTAGACAGCCGGACATACGAAAGAATATTTTCCCAAGCTGAAATGAAAAACTTCGTTCGTCTCGCTCGCTCGTTCAATTAAGTATATGGATATTGTTATCGATTCAGTTTTTAACAATTAGCCAACAATTTTTTTTTTAAAGGCAGACTCACGAGCATGTACTGATTTCGGTTACGGTTATACCGGTATGGGTCCGGATTCCATTACGATAGCGTTATATTGTAAAGATTAGCCGCGCCACCAACATAACGGTTCCGGTTCCGGAACCGTGTAGAAATGCATATTCGTTACCGGTATTTTTTTTAATTATACTGATTCTTTTATAATTCCTTTTCCAAACCGGTATAATTATGATACCGTTATTTTTTTCTTAGGCTTTTAGTACCAGCATTGGAACGTAATATAGGCTGATTTATTGTAATGCCCATTTACATGAAGTCATTATTATAATCGTCAAAAACGAAATAGATATAATACTTATGTATAAGGACTTCCTCTGCCTCTCTTGCCTTCAATTTTACCCTCCAGGATGTTTAGGAAGAAACTGTCGTGCCGTATCAGGTGGCCCACCATCTTGCCTCTCCGATTTCTAATACATCCTAGCAAACATCTTTTCTCATCTACAATCCTTAAAACCTCTTCGTTCGTCTTCCTCTTCTTTTCTTTAGGCCTAGGCTAACATATTTTAGCCAAATAAACGTTAAAGCTGATGTCGCCTCGTATGAGGAAGCCAAGAGGCTGGCAATGGACAGAGACGAGTGGCGGTTACTCCACCGACAAGAGCAAGGCTTTTAAGTAATTATGATGATGATAAGGCCTTCAATATCAGATGATCCTCAATAATGGTATTAAAATGTGACATTGGATAATATAAATACCGGTATTACCGGGATTTCGATTTAATACCTATCTAAATTTGGTTGCACATTAAAATTCACTTTTTCTTGTAAAATAAGTTTGAAATTAAAAGTGTAAACAATACATTTGGGTAATTCACCAATTAGATAACACTAAACAGTAACAATTTCATTTAAATAATAATTTGTTTTTTTTTACGTATTCGCAAAATTTTGGTTCATCTGCATTACTTGGATTTACATTATTGGAAGTTTTGCAGCGTTAGTTTGTTTGTCAAAAAGTACATTAGTATTGGTATAATATAAAATTAAACACTCAAATCCAAAAGCAAAACCAACCTTTTTACTTAAAAAAGCTATGGGGCTGTTTGCGACTACTGCATTTATCTGTTCAGGGAGTCATGGTGTACTTGGAAACTACACTTGTCTATACAATAGAATTAGTGCGTATGTGAAACCCAAATACACCTTCCCTCCCTGAACCGATAGTAGTAAGAGTAAATGAATAATATTTTTTTAACAATACTGTTAAAAACCAAAAGTTTAGTAAGGTTTTGTCATTAAAAGTTTTTGTAATCGGTTAACAACCCTAAAAACTACGTTTTTTTGTGAAAAAAAGAACGAACATACCAGTAAAAAATCAACAAATTTATTATTAACTACATTCCCCATTTACAGTGTTCTGTGTTCATTCATAGAAGTTACCCATTTTAGCGGAAGCCTATTTTACCTTCTAACAGGTCAAACCGTGCTCCTACCACCAGCATCATTAGAGTGGAAATGTGATTATCCTTCAGTAGAAAAATTATGTAGGACAGACAACAACAACTAAACTGATTCAAATAAATGTAAACTTAACTAGATTATGCGTTTATTTTTTTACAAATGCATGAAAATTTAATATTTTTTATTAAAAACCAGCATCCGCCCGCGATTTCGTCTGCATGGACCCGGGATAATAACTATCCTTTATTTTAACCTAGGCTCCTCCTAAGGCCCAGCATACAATACAAAATGGCATTGAAATTAGAAATTCAGCTCTATTCCAGTTGAATATAATTAATTCCTTTGACAGCATAAGTCCTATCAAGCGCATGGGCCTTAGGCAGTTAAACTGTCTTCCTGCAAAATTTCATCCAAGTCAGTTGAGCCGTTTAAGCCTGATTGAGTTACAAACATCTAAACATTCAAACATCTATATATATAAACATTCAAACTTTTGCATTTATAATATTTGTAGGATTAATGTTTATTTAAATACCGGTAATCCAGTATTTCAATACTGGTCCTTTTCAATTCCGGTATTAGAATAACGGAAAAACCGGTCCTGTATTCCAGGATGGCGGTTTGCATTCCCTATACAGGGTGTAACAAAAATGTGGTATCAACCGATCAAGGGCTTAACAGGTATCGTGTTCTGATAAGAAAAAACAGAAAAAAAAATTTTTTTGACGCGATTTTTTTTTACCTTAGTATGGAGCGTTGGTCGACTGGGGCGACAAGCTCCATAGAAATGTTAACAAAAAAATCGCGTCAAATTTTTTTTTTCTCCTTTTTCTTATAAGAACACTATACCTGTTAAGCCCTTGATCGGTTCATACCCCATTTTTGTTACACCTTGTATGTACGTCAATAAAATTAAAATAAATTAAATACATATGTCGGTTTTCTCCGGACCATTTCGATACCTGCTGCATATTTGACTACCATAAAACAACGGTTGCGGTTATTTTTTTCCGGTACCGTAAACGCTTTCATAAAAGTTGTAAAAGTAACCGATATTTCGCCTTCGGCGAGGAGCGAACTAGACCCGCTTAAGAACAAAAAAATCAGTATCGAAATAATACCTGTTTGGAACCGGTATTCAAAGGTATCACTTGTCATTAAACAAGCTTCTCTCAAAAATGACATTTTAGGTACAAGCTTTTATTGCCGACTGTACTTTTTTTGTATACCATCATCAACTTCTCATTGAGACGATTCTAACGAGCCCAAACTCAACGGGGTTACGTCGGTTAAGTACTGAATTCACCTTCTGTCTCCACCATCAGATCAGCTCGATGGTACCATAATATTGAATTGTCATCCAAATTATACTTATACCCAAAATTTCAGCTCAATCGGTCACCGAGAAGTGGGTCAAATTTAACTTGCAAGATTTGATTACAGACAGACAAACAGACAACGGACAGGTGAAAGTAAATAAAAGCTTGTAAAAATACCGGTAATCGATATTTATAACTGGTCACGGGGAACCGTTGCGTTGTCGCGGCGCGGCTAAACTTTACAATATGTATAACAGTACCGTACCCAATAAATGGAATACCGGTTTCGTACCTGCCTAGCCACCGGCCGTAACTGACATCAGTCCCTGCACCGAAGAATGCCTACGAGTATATAATTCTACCCTCACAACATTTTAGAGAAGACAATTTGTGACTTCAGTTCATTTACATGCCCGGTAATCTAATCTCCGGTAGTTGAACAGTCGATTCCTAAATAGGCTGCAATTTTACTGTCAATAGATGTGTAGTCGACTAAAGCGAATATTTAAATTTAACAGGTTCATCCTAAATGCATAATTGTCCGTTACATTTAATGCTACATTAAGTAACATTCACTCAATCGAAACTTATAAACCCAAGTTACAAATTCATTTGATCAAATCCTATATGCAGGTATACGGTCGGTGGCACAGATTACGTTTCCATATTGTATCTTACTCCTATCTAATAAGACGCAAAATGTATGTATAATTATAGTTGCGTGGACTAGGTTATTGTTCATGGAAATCATAATAAATCACGAATAAAGAGCAAAGCATTGAACTTCATACATTGTTGTTTGAAATTCGTTCTATCAAAAGACAAATGACATGTCTCTGACGTCATTACCAAAATGAGCAGCGTAGCAAGATAAAATGAATGCTGTCTCTTTCAGCAGACAATTAAAATGTTTACACGATGGTGTCACCGTCTGGTGAGTATAATTACTACTATTCACTCCGCTGTCTAACTAATCTTCATTTGATATCAAAGACATCTTTTGAAGGTTTTAGGCAAAGAGCTGTCATGTGCCGCAGCCATTTTCTTTACACGGACAGTTTAAAACTCACGCACACATACAAGGCTCGGAGTAAAATTTGATGAATTTTAAATGGCTATATATTGAATATTACTGGTTTTTACGTGTACTTATTCAAACTGAGGGAGAAGAGGGTCATATATTATCTAAATATTAAAATTTCAAGTTCCTGACATCAATAGATTAGACGTCTAGTCCGAACGAAAATTGTATGGAATTCGCCAGAATTGTTACACCTTAAAGGGCTACCCGAGGTTTTCAACGATTTTTGACAAGTTTTGAATCGTTTCTCCTACTTTTGCGCTACATATAGAATTATAAGTCAAACGGCTATCGGTTCTTCAATCTTTTATCTCAATTTTGTCTACCGGATTTTGAGAGAAATGAAAAGTTAATTTTGTATGATTTTTTTAAACATTGTCTAAAAAACACTTATTTCGTATCTCTATTGACGTGAAAGATCTAACATATCACATACGAAATCTACATATTTGGCTTCGTCTTTGACGTCTCTAAAAACGTGTCTAGGGTTTTCATTTTAAATAAATATTTTAACATCTTAATTATTATGTACATGTCTATAAAATTATTAAATATACAAATATACGTGATGTATGAGATCTCATATAAAAAAATTATTTTATACAGGTCATAACTCAAGATGGCCAAACGATACCTGTGGAAATCAACGGATTCACTGATGAAGAAGTAAGTTTCACATTAACATTGATAAACGGGTCGCGTACGCGTCATAGCCTCGCAAGGATTACTGGAAGGACTTAAAGCCCGTGTCTCTCTTAAAATGCCCGCGTCTTATGACATCACGATAGAATTCATGGCACACGGTCGAACTTCCTTGGCACCGTCTATCACATGACTTTGATATACCCTTAAAATTCTGACCGAAAGAGAAGGGTTTTCTCAAACTTCATACCTAAATGGTCTTAGGTTATAGAGTGTAAAAGTCCTCGTATTCAGCATGCAAGCAAGCATACAAATATTATATTTAAATGAGCTAAAATAACATGTCAATTATTAATTCAACCTATTAATTCAATATTGTAATAATTTCGTGTCAAACATCTTATAATTTAAATAGTCCTTGACACTGTAAAAACATTTTTCTAGTAAACATTTGGTCATTTTTCGTTTGAAAATTTGTCCCGACAGTGCTGTGGGCGCCGGTTCGAATCCGGCTCGGAGCATTGCGTTTTTCAATCTTACAAGTTTTTTATCAATTTGCAATGTATGTATGTCATGTAACTATGTTTGTTCGGGTGGAATCTTGCAACCCAATTTTGAAGCAGATATCTTCAACCGCTTGAGCTGAAATTTTGGATTTAAGTAGCTATAGTTTGGATGACAATTCGATATTATGGTACCATCGAGCTGATCTGATGATGGACACAGAAGGTGGCCATGGGAATTCAGGACTTAACAGACGTACCCCGTTAGAATCGTCTCAACGAGTAGTTGATGACGGTGTACAGAAAAGTACAGTTGGCCATAAAGGCTTGCCCAAAATTGAAATTTTTGACAGGAACTTATTTAGTACTTGTCTTAGCCAGCCATATCGCAGAGCTTATAATAAGGTTTATGGTTGCGTGTTTGCTTAGTTATCAGTACATAATGTTTCCCTCGGGTCTATTTTTTACCACGATCATTATTGGTAATTAGTTGAGGGGCCCAACTTAGGAAGCTATGAGGAAAAAAAAGCTCACAATAGGGCAAATCTATATCCATTACATACTATATCTACGGCTTACTATTATTTAAATCTAGCTTCTGACCGCGACTCCGTCCGCGTGGAACACGTTTATCTCGTAACTCCATACAATCTTTCACCCCCATTTCACCCCCGTAGGGGATGATTTCCGGGATAAAATCTATCCTATGTCCTTCTTCGGGACTCGATACCAAATTTCGTCTGAATCGGTTCAGCTGTTTAAGCGTGAAGAGGTAACAGAATGACACACTTTCGCATCAGTATGGATCTAAAGTAAAATTAAATAAAATCCAATGTTTTTCAGGAGATAGAAAACCCAGACACCATAGTGCATCAACTGAACCTTCAAAAAACCGTCGACACCAGCGGGGCGTCCCACGTGGCGCACTACTTCACCATAGTCTAACCCTTATTACCAAAGCATAAGGGTCATAATGCCAAATTATGTACAATCTTTATGATTTTGATTATATAATCTGACACTTCACAAGTTACAACTATTAAGAGAATGGACACAATATATAGAAAAAAAGTTAAGTCCTAATTTTCCTTTTTTACCTCAGTCAACTCGAACATACATTATTTTAACCTATATATTCCAATAAAATTACGGTATTATCCTCTTTGAGTATTTATAGATTTTTACCTACTTATTTATTTTTATCAAATAAACTCGCCATCTGCGAATGAATTCGGACGTTATACGTGTCGCGGCAAACCTTATCTCTATGACAAAGTAAAATAAACATAAAAAACCAGTGACAATTAAAAAAAAACAACGGAAAATAATAATTAATAACTAAAAAAAATACAAGCAAACAACGAAATCACATTACAAGTAAAAATATGCTGCACCGTCAGTGGGAGCCTTTATTTTGTGCGACAGCTGATATCTCCGTACAATGTATAACCTTAAAATGTAAAATTGTGCTGAGATGACAGCTGTCATAGGGATAAGGTTCGCCGCATAAACCTAGAATACTCTGGACAGGTTGTGGTAATAATAATACCACGTGCGAGCGAGCTGATAGCATACAAATCTCGATAAGTGTGACAGAAAGGGAAATGTCATTCATTGTCCTTGTCATAGTTCCACTTTTTTTTATTTGCCACAACTGATTTAGTATGAAGTTGTGGCACATAAACCATTACCCGCCCAAATTAAATAGGTTTTTTATGGCAAGTCATCAGCCATTTTAAGACCAGTTCTTAATTTAGCTGCATAGGAGCCTTACCGTCCCTCACTGTGGCATCACGTACAGCCTGTCCAGAGTATTCTAGGTTCATGGTTCGCCGCGATACGTATCAGTAAGTAAAGCCCGACCAGGAAAATAAAAAAAACCTGCTCTATAGGCGCTAAATTAGCAATAATTATGGCAACACTAAAAAATGACTGTATGATGTACCTACCAGTCATGTTGACAACATGGTCGGTGATGTTATTTAGAGGAATAGTCTTAATCCTTCAGACTTTCTCTCCTAGAAATACTTCGTCATATTGCAAATCACTTTTCTTAAGCCGCATTTAATCGTTTTCGGCATTTTAGCGCAATACAACACGTACCAACGACACCTCACTTTGACAGCAATTGACAGATGGCATTAATGACGTCTTCAAAGTTACTGTTGCCAGTCGAAGAAATTAGTTCCAATCGTTTTCCGCAATATGGCGAACTTTTTTATTTTCATGGTCGGGCTTTAATACAATCTGTATTTCACACAACTGTCAGTTTTGTGATTCGATTTGGAAACACAAGTTGACACAATACTTATTCTCAATGATCTCAACTCGCACAACTCTTAGTGCAATGTACAAATTGTACGCCAGACTTTAATGTCATTAATATTTTTTAAATTATTAATAATTTGCAACATTCGTATTTATTAAGACTGCATGCTTTTATTTAATGTAAGCTATAACATGATTTGTATTTTAACATTTTATTTGATTTGGTTTTAACATTTTAAGCTGTACTTGGAATATTGTTAATTTATTTTCTGAATCGGTATGGAAGTATTTGGTTATGTTAATGATGGATAATTAATAAATGTTGATTTCACGAATGTTGTTTCATAGTTTCTGTGTTTAACTACACACATGCGTAAATCATTTTAGCAGCGGCAGTAGGAGCTCTGCGCGGGCGCAATGCTCAAAATGATCCAGTCAATCAAGTCCTTATTGTCTTATAAAAAAACCGGCCAAGTGCGAGTCGGACTCGCGCACGAAGGGCTCAGTACCATTATCTATAAAAACGGCAAAAAGAACACGTTTGTTGTATGGGAGCCCCCTTAAATATTTATTTTATTCTGTTACTCTTTGTTGTTATAGCGGCAACAGGAATACATCATCTGTGATCATTTGAACTGTCTAACTATCTCGGTTCATGAGATACAGCCTGGTGACAGATGGACAGATGGACGGACGGACAGCGGACTCTTAGAACCCGGTCCCGTTTTTACCCTTTGGGTACGGAACCCTAAAAATGTACTATCCTTTTTTATACCCTAAAAAGTTCCTGCTAGGAGTCTTGGGTTTTAATTCTCTTAAAACGAGGCGTAACTACGTAGGTACTACTAACGGATGGCTTTAAGACTTACGCGGTGTGTCTGACAGCCCCGAGCTGGGCACCGTATTCGTGGTCGCCTTTAGCGCATTTTGCAGAATTTAATGTAAATTTTAATAGATTTTTACGGGCGTCTGGCCACGTTGAATAAATTATTAAGCAAATTCAGTGACGGTGTCTCGACCAACGGCGCCCCAAATGTATATTATGTACTGGATGATTTCGAAAGGCCGAGCAGGATTCGAAGTTTGATATCCTGCTCAAGAGTACACATTTTTGTCCTTTAATTTAGAATGTTACTTTTTTCAGAATATAGGACTAACCTAAACTATTTATGTATTCTAGGGATTTTCATTGGAAAAATAAATTACCCTTTTAGATGGCGCGCGCGTGGCGACTTAACAAAGACCGACAGGCAACTACGGAACCATACACCGCGCGGGCGCGATACGCACTTGGTCGATTTATTTACTTCCTACCCCAACCACTAAATCAATTAATACTTTGAATTACCAACTGATCTCTACAATCAAAATGCTGTAAGTTCATAATAGTCATCATATATTATTGATAATTTAAATATGTTGGACATTTTTAATCTGTTGAAGCCATCAAACTGATTCAGGGCAGTGTATGCGGTTTCGGCGCAGGCCACTCGCCGCAACGTCAACTCAGTCATTGAACTAAAAAGAGCATTATTGCAGCCAAGTGCGCCTTCAAACACTTCTTCTTCACTCCGCACAATCCGAGACCAAGCGACGCTGCGCGTGCTACGCCGTAGCATAGCAGTAAGCCACTCCGCACATTCGGGACCAAGCGACGCCGCGCGTGCTACGCCGTAGCATAGCAGCATTTTACTGCTTTGTAGCGGAAATCGTTCGTGGACGCAGTAGCTTTGAATGGATAAGAAATCGTACTTAGTGTTTTGAGAGTGCGCGTTGTCGAAATGCAACTTATAACGAGTAATGGAACTGGGATCACAGAACCCTTGTACTCATTTTAATTGCGGTCTCGCGCGGACTGAGGTGGCGGTCAATAGTAAACTTGACGATAAGCTGTCTTTACTACTGACCGCCACTGCAAGCCGCGCCAGTGTGTTTCCGGCTTAAAACGTCGTACCTACCACATTTACTTATAACTTATGAACAATTGATATCAAGAAACTATATGTACATAGAGGGTAGGATTCAGCAGGACATGGTTGTTACACTTTCCATACATTCAGATGTGGCACGACTTTCCGTCGACGGGCATAGCCGACTGTGGCTATCAAAAGGCTAACTAAAAGCGCTTACTACGATTACGCACGGTTTGGTGCAGCCCACCCTTATTCTTCTGATATCACTCAATAAAACACAAAAAGGGGAGCAAATACAAACATTGTCGAAATATTGTTTTTAATATTTAATTATAAACATATCGCTAGTTGTGTCACACATCAGTAATATAACTTGTTTTTTACCTGCTAGCCCAACCACAAAAGCGATAAATATTTACTTCACAATCAAAATGCTGTAAGTTCATATAAGTAATGTCAAACAAAATCCACCTTTTTATTACTACTGGACATTTTCAGTCAGATGAAACAACCAAATTGATACGCCAGTGTTTGCGGTTTCTCCACCATCCCGTTTCCTCTCACGCAACACCGAACTCGTGCGAGCGGGACGACTGTACCTAGTCCCCACATATTAGTATTAATAACAAGAGTTTTCTTATAGGAAAATATAATTTGATTCTCAATCTGCCGCTGCGTTCGGTAGACACACGACGGCTGTTTCTCTGAAGTTGGATAATTTAACATTGCGAGTCACAACTATGGGGATAGTAACCGTACTCGCGATAGTGTGCGCGGGCTGGTGCAGCGCCGAGCTGCTGTCGACGCCGGAGTACATGGTGCTGGGGAAGGGGCTGTGGGGTGTGAGCGGAGAAATATGGCGTTGCCCGTTGGAAGCCCCGACCGCGTGCGAGCTGATCAACAAAGGCTCTTCTCATATAGTAACGGACACGCTTGTGCATGGCGAACACCTGTACGCCTCGCATAGCAATGGACTTATTCTGAAGTGTAATTGGTACGGAGAGCCCCAGTGTGAAGAGTTCCACCGGGCCGGTGCGTGGGTGACTTCATTGGCTGCGGCGGACGGGTTCCTGTATGCTGGGGACGAGGATGGTAACATTTTGCGTTGTCAGTTTAATCAGCCAGGCAGTTTAGTCTATAAATTTGAGTCTGAAGTTGTAATTATGTATACATATGATAACTACATTTACGCAGTTACAAATGATTATCTTTCAAAAGGTTCAATAGGAATGCAAGTGAATTGTACACAATTAGGAAAGCTAGAAGGCCGAAGACATATAGCGGTTTTCGGCTGGGGAAACACCGTTATTACATTTTCAGATGGGGGCGAGTTGTGGGCGTACAGGTCTAACAAATATACAAAACTCAACCATCCGGTAGTTCCGAGATATGTGTACAACGATATGGCAATTTTCAAAGGGAACTTGTATTTGCTTTATATGCCAGGTGTTATAGTGAGGTGCCAATGGGACATAGACACTCCTAATAACTGCACGGTATTTGCCAGACATAGCGACGTAAGCAGTATCTCGTTCGTGTACAGAAGTCACGCACAGAGCGCCCCACTAGCACTAGAGTGCGGCGCGCGCAGCTCGCGCTCGGTGTTCGACTACGCGGAGCAGCACCGAGCGCGGCTGGAGGTGCGCGTGGTGGCCGGCGCGCTGCACGACGCGCGCGGCGCGCTGGACACGCGGGCGGCGGACGCGGGCCGCTCGGGCCGCGCCGCCGTGTTCGCCATGGCGCCGGACGGGCGGCTGCTCGTGTCGGCCGCGCACGGCTCCGGCCTGGTGGACGCCACGAGCCTGTTCGCCGGCGCGCCCGTGGCCGGCGCCGGCGAGATGCACGTCGAGGCCGGCGTCGTGACGAGGATCGTGGCCTGCTCGGAGCAGTACCGCGCGACCGTCGCCCTCAACCGGCAGGTTGTGCACGAGCTGCACTCGAGGGGGTACACGAGGGAAATCCGCTTGGAGGAGTGCGTCTATGCGTGCGATAGGGACTGACTGACTGGCGTCATTATTCATATTCATATTCTTATGCGGGTCTGAGCGATGCGACGCTAAACAGACCTGCTGTGGATTAAAATCATATTTTGTGAAAACGACTAGGTACTTAAGTAATTGCATATGTAACTTGTGCATGTCGAAACGGCATAGCATTCCTGTGCAAATACTAATGCCTGCAAAGCACTTTGACTCACTACCTTGTAATCTTATCTTTGGTATGTATTCTTGCAAATAAACATTAAAAAGTACATAGTTTAAAATTTTAACTTAACATATGTATTTTCGATCACGAAAGAAACAGGAAACAGGCTGGACACAAGCTGTATTTAGGAAGTGTAATGATAACTTGTCTGCAAATAAGTAGGTACCTGTTTGTTGCGTCCCGCTAGTTACGTTAGTTATTTGTTTTATTTTGATTAAGCCTCGTCTTTAAGTTAAATTTTGTATGGCCCGGCCATGTGTCACTTGTTTCCTTGTTTGTGTAGTTTTTAGTTGCATCATTTCCGCCTACGTCACTGGTGCCTGTATAGCCTTAATAATCATTTTCTTTTTTACTTTTTGTGTCATTTTAAGTTTCTATACCTTATATTGTGTTTTGTCTTCTCTTCTCTCGTGTGTATAAATAAATGCTTATTATGTTTCTAAAAATATTAGTTTCCTTCTACTTTCGCGCGGTCAGGTCCTGTAATACATAAGGATTTTCATGCAAACCAATATCTAGTTCTGAAAGTTGTGGATACCTATATTTGAACAGAAATAACGGTTGCATTTAAAATCCCATGCCCGTAAATATCTATAAAGTATAGTTGGTGGAGGATAAGGCTGTTGCATGCTGGGCAGCATGCCCGCGGCAGCCTGCAGGGCTCCGCTGGCCATGTGAATGGTCTTGGGCCGCGCGCGCGTCTTGCAAGCTCCTACAATTGAAATAAATTTAGATTAGCAGAATTACCAATTTTGCTTGTTGAAAAGAATGGCAGAAAGACATTGAACCAATGAAATGCTAAATCTTCTTGAGAAGAAAGATGGCAATTCGTCTTAACGATATTAGTTCGGGTATTATGATTATGCAATAAGATGTTATGTCGTATGAAAAGACTATATTAATAAAAAAAGACTATATTAATTAACAGAGCCCGGAATTTTCACGGCAAAACAAAAGACTGTCGCAACCTTACTAGTGCTAGTAACATTTTTTTTATCGATATCGGTAGTTGTGTAATAGAAGAAAAAACGGTCCACAAAATTACGTGAGGTTGTCTAACATTACATAGAAACATATGCAATTTCTTCTTCGAAATCCACGTCAGTACACACAGCAGCACATGTCATTTTATTTCTGATAGTAATAAGAATACATAATCATTAATTTCTCAACATTCTCTGGGAGTAAACAGACAGTTTCGTTTATCACTATAAAGCCATTTATATATACTAAATGATCGTTGGTGTAAATTTGAAAGGATTAATAGGGATTACCTCGTGTGCTGCTGCGATGAATACCTGATGTGCTGGTTCGGTTGAGATTCTTCGGCAATCCAATCACTAAATTTTTACTTGCAAGATTTATTAGATTATTTTGAGAGATATTTTGAGGTTTATTATTGTTTAAAGTATTATTGGGATTTTTCATAGAGATGCGCGCGCGCGGTGATTTTGAGTTTTTTGTGCAACAAAATGGCGACTGGACGTGACGTCACAGGCACTTGGTATATACCGGAAGTGTTACTGCCAACTTCAGCAGAGGTAAGGGAAAGGATGCGTTCGGAAACTAATGGAATAAGGATGGATGATATTTTTTTTAATGTGTGTGTGGTGTGATGTAAAATGTTTTTTATTGAATTCGGCCAAACCATACTCCCCCGCATTGGAGTGTACTCCAACATTAAAATTAAGAATAAGATTGACATATTAAATTAAATATAAACTTCTTTCACTTATGTCGCGAATCATGCCTATGGTTCGCGATGACAACAATGTACATCTGGCAACCCAAGTGGAAGTAGGGGCTGTCTATGGTGAGTGAACTATAATATCTATGTTAACCACGCCCTTCTGTCAGACGACGGGCGCCGGTTTAAATTGGCGCCCTCCACGTGATATGTATATATTTGTGGTTATATTGTGGTTCGTGATGAGAACACCGACGGCCCGGCCTTAGGGATTGAGAGCTAAGTGGAACCCCTTTTATCTTCTATATTATGCACGTATTATACATATAAACTTTCCTCTTGAATCAATCTATCTATTAAAAAAAACCGCATCAAAACCCGTTGCGTAGTTTTAAAGATCGAGGCATACATAGGGACAGACAGACAGCAGGACGCGACTTTGTTTTAAGTAAGTATATGTGATGATATTTCACTGGTGATGGATGAATGAACTTATTGGGTGGACATACTAAGGCATAGTATACATTTTATACGCAAAAAACGAACTCAGATTTTTTTACAGATTTGACCGTGTACTAAATTAAATGCAGTTTTTATTCTTTCTAAAATCGGTCTGGTGACTCCTAAGAGCCCGTGTCTTATAGTTTCGGACGGAATGTCACTGTATAACCATCGAATCAGCTCACAACATTTCAGGAGAATCGGTTGAGAAATACGACATGTAGAGGAGAAGTCTAGACAGCCGGACATACGAAATAATATTTTCCCAAGCTGAAATGAAAAACTTCGTTCGTCTCGCTCGCTCGTTCAATTAAGTATATGGATATTGTTATCGATTCAGTTTTTAACAATTAGCCAACAATTTTTTTTTTAAAGGCAGACTCACGAGCATGAACTGATTTCGGTTACGGTTATACCGGTATGGGTCCGGATTCCATTACGATAGCGTTATATTGTAAAGATTAGCCGCGCCACCAACATAACGGTTCCGGTTCCGGAACCGTGTAGAGATGCATATTCGTTACTTTTTTTTTTTAATTATACTGATTCTTTTATAATTCCTTTTCCAAACCGGTATAATTATGATACCGTTATTTTTTTCTTAGGCTTTTCTTCTCGTCCATGAGAGGAGGTCTGTGCCCAGCATTGGAACGTAATATAGGCTGATTTATTGTAATGCCCATTTACATGAAGTCATTATTATAATCGTCAAAAACGAAATAGATATAATACTTATGTATAAGGACTTCCTCTGCCTCTCTTGCCTTCAATTTTACCCTCCTGGATGTTTAGGAAGAAACTGTCGTGCCGTATCAGGTGGCCCACCATCTTGCCTCTCCGATTTCTAATACATCCTAGCAAACATCTTTTCTCATCTACAATCCTTAAAACCTCTTCGTTCGTCTTCCTCTTCTTTTCTTTAGGCCTAGGCTAACATATTTTAGCCAAATAAACGTTAAAGCTGATGTCGCGTCGTATGAGGAAGCCAAGAGGCTGGCAATGGACAGAGACGAGTGGCGGTTACTCCACCGACAAGAGCAAGGCTTTTAAGTAATTGTGATGATGATAAGGCCTTCAATATCAGATGCTCCTCAATAATGGTATTGAAATGTGACATTGGATAATATAAATACCGGTATTACCGGGATTTCGATTTAATACCTATCTAAATTTGGTTGCACATTTAAATTCACTTTTTCTTGTAAAATAAGTTTAAATTAAAAGTGTAAACAATACATTTGGGTAATTCACCAATTAGATAACACTAAACAGTAACAATTTAATTTAAATAATAATTTGTTTTTTTTTACGTATTCGCAAAATTTTGGTTCATCTCCTGCATTACTTGGATTTACATTATTGGAAGTTTTGCAGCGTTAGTTTGTTTGTCAAAAAGTACATTAGTATTGGTATAATATAAAATTAAACACTCAAATCCAAAAGCAAAACCAACCTTTTTACTTAAAAAAGCTATGGGGCTGTTTGCGACTACTGCATTTATCTGTTCAGGGAGTCATGGTGTACTTGGAAACTGTCTATACAATAGAATTAGTGCGTATGTGAAACCCAAATACACCTTCCCTCCCTGAACCGATAGTAGTAAGAGTAAATGAATAATATTTTTTTAATAATACTGTTAAAAACCAAAAGTTTAGTAAGGTTTTGTCATTAAAAGTTTTTGTAATCGGTTAACAACCCTAAAAACTACGTTTTTTTGTGAAAAAAAGAACGAACATACCAGTAAAAAATCAACAAATTTATTATTAACTACATTCCCCATTTACAGTGTTCTGTGTTCATTCATAGAAGTTACCCATTTTAGCGGAAGCCTATTTTACCTTCTAACAGGTCAAACCGTGCTCCTACCACCAGCATCATTAGAGTGGAAATGTGATTATCCTTCAGTAGAAAAATTATGTAGGACAGACAACAACAACTAAACTGATTCAAATAAATGTAAACTTAACTAGATTATGCGTTTATTTTTTTACAAATGCATGAAAATTTAATATTTTTTATTAAAAACCAGCATCCGCCCGCGATTTCGTCTGCATGGACCCGGGATAATAACTATCCTTTATTTTAACCTAGGCTCCTCCTAAGGCCCAGCATACAATACAAAATGGCATTGAAATTAGAAATTCAGCTCTATTCCAGTTGAATATAATTAATTCCTTTGACAGCATAAGTCCTATCAAGCGCATGGGCCTTAGGCAGTTAAACTGTCTTCCTGCAAAATTTCATCCAAGTCAGTTGAGCCGTTTAAGCCTGATTGAGTTACAAACATCTAAACATTCAAACATCTATATATATAAACATTCAAACTTTTGCATTTATAATATTTGTAGGATTAATGTTTATTTAAATACCGGTAATCCAGTATTTCAATACTGGTCCTTTTCAATTCCGGTATTAGAATAACGGAAAAACCGGTCCTGTATTCCAGGATGGCGGTTTGCATTCCCTATACAGGGTGTAACAAAAATGTGGTATCAACCGATCAAGGGCTTAACAGGTATCGTGTTCTGATAAGAAAAAACAGAAAAAAAAAATTTTTTGACGCGATTTTTTTTTACCTTAGTATGGAGCGTTGGTCGACTGGGGCGACAAGCTCCATAGAAATGTTAACAAAAAAATCGCGTCAAATTTTTTTTTTCTCGTTTTTCTTATAAGAACACTATACCTGTTAAGCCCTTGATCGGTTCATACCCCATTTTTGTTACACCTTGTATGTACGTTAATAAAATTAAAATAAATTAAATACATATGTCGGTTTTCTCCGGACCATTTCGATACCTGCTGCATATTTGACTACCATAAAACAACGGTTGCGGTTATTTTTTTCCGGTACCGTAAACGCTTTCATAAAAGTTGTAAAAGTAACCGATATTTCGCCTTCGGCGAGGAGCGAACTAGACCCGCTTAAGAACAAAAAAATCAGTATCGAAATAATACCTGTTTGGAACCGGTATTCAAAGGTATCACTTGTCATTAAACAAGCTTCTCTCAAAAATGACATTTTAGGTACAAGCTTTTATTGCCGACTGTACTTTTTTTGTATACCATCATCAACTTCTCATTGAGACGATTCTAACGAGCCCAAACTCAACGGGGTTACGTCGGTTAAGTACTGAATTCACCTTCTGTCTCCACCATCAGATCAGCTCGATGGTACCATAATATTGAATTGTCATCCAAATTATACTTATACCCAAAATTTCAGCTCAATCGGTCACCGAGAAGTGGGTCAAATTTAACTTGCAAGATTTGATTACAGACAGACAAACAGACAACGGACAGGTGAAAGTAAATAAAAGCTTGTAAAAATACCGGTAATCGATATTTATAACTGGTCACGGGGAACCGTTGCGTTGTCGCGGCGCGGCTAAACTTTACAATATGTATAACAGTACCGTACCCAATAAATGGAATACCGGTTTCGTACCTGCCTAGCCACCGGCCGTAACTGACATCAGTCCCTGCACCGAAGAATGCCTACGAGTATATAATTCTACCCTCACAACATTTTAGAGAAGACAATTTGTGACTTCAGTTCATTTACATGCCCGGTAATCTAATCTCCGGTAGTTGAACAGTCGATTCCTAAATAGGCTGCAATTTTACTGTCAATAGATGTGTAGTCGACTAAAGCGAATATTTAAATTTAACAGGTTCATCCTAAATGCATAATTGTCCGTTACATTTAATGCTACATTAAGTAACATTCACTCAATCGAAACTTATAAACCCAAGTTACAAATTCATTTGATCAAATCCTATATGCAGGTATACGGTCGGTGGCACAGATTACGTTTCCATATTGTATCTTACTCCTATCTAATAAGACGCAAAATGTATGTATAATTATAGTTGCGTGGACTAGGTTATTGTTCATGGAAATCATAATAAATCACGAATAAAGAGCAAAGCATTGAACTTCATACATTGTTGTTTGAAATTCGTTCTATCAAAAGACAAATGACATGTCTCTGACGTCATTACCAAAATGAGCAGCGTAGCAAGATAAAATGAATGCTGTCTCTTTCAGCAGACAATTAAAATGTTTACACGATGGTGTCACCGTCTGGTGAGTATAATTACTACTATTCACTCCGCTGTCTAACTAATCTTCATTTGATATCAAAGACATCTTTTGAAGGTTTTAGGCAACGAGCTGTCATGTGCCGCAGCCATTTTCTTTACACGGACAGTTTAAAACTCACGCACACATACAAGGCTCGGAGTAAAATTTGATGAATTTTAAATGGCTATATATTGAATATTACTGGTTTTTACGTGTACTTATTCAAACTGAGGGAGAAGAGGGTCATATATTATCTAAATATTAAAATTTCAAGTTCCTGACATCAATAGATTAGACGTCTAGTCCGAACGAAAATTGTATGGAATTCGCCAGAATTGTTACACCTTAAAGGGCTACCCGAGGTTTTCAACGATTTTTGACAAGTTTTGAATCGTTTCTCCTACTTTTGCGCTACATATAGAATTATAAGTCAAACGGCTATCGGTTCTTCAATCTTTTATCTCAATTTTGTCTACCGGATTTTGAGAGAAATGAAAAGTTAATTTTGTATGATTTTTTTAAACATTGTCTAAAAAACACTTATTTCGTATCTCTATTGACGTGAAAGATCTAACATATCACATACGAAATCTACATATTTGGCTTCGTCTTTGACGTCTCTAAAAACGTGTCTAGGGTTTTCATTTTAAATAAATATTTTAACATCTTAATTATTATGTACATGTCTATAAAATTATTAAATATACAAATATACGTGATGTATGAGATCTCATATAAAAAATTTATTTTATACAGGTCATAACTCAAGATGGCCAAACGATACCTGTGGAAATCAACGGATTCACTGATGAAGAAGTAAGTTTCACATTAACATTGATAAACGGGTCGCGTACGCGTCATAGCCTCGCAAGGATTACTGGAAGGACTTAAAGCCCGTGTCTCTCTTAAAATGCCCGCGTCTTATGACATCACGATAGAATTCATGGCACACGGTCGAACTTCCTTGGCACCGTCTATCACATGACTGATATACCCTTAAAATTCTGACCGAAAGAGAAGGGTTTTCTCAAACTTCATACCTAAATGGTCTTAGGTTATAGAGTGTAAAAGTCCTCGTATTCAGCATGCAAGCAAGCATACAAATATTATATTTAAATGAGCTAAAATAACATGTCAATTATTAATTCAACCTATTAATTCAATATTGTAATAATTTCGTGTCAAACATCTTATAATTTAAATAGTCCTTGACACTGTAAAAACATTTTTCTAGTAAACATTTGGTCATTTTTCGTTTGAAAATTTGTCCCGACAGTGCTGTGGGCGCCGGTTCGAATCCGGCTCGGAGCATTGCGTTTTTCAATCTTACAAGTTTTTTATCAATTTGCAATGTATGTATGTCATGTAACTATGTTTGTTCGGGTGGAATCTTGCAACCCAATTTTGAAGCAGATATCTTCAACCGCTTGAGCTGAAATTTTGGATTTAAGTAGCTATAGTTTGGATGACAATTCGATATTATGGTACCATCGAGCTGATCTGATGATGGACACAGAAGGTGGCCATGGGAATTCAGGACTTAACAGACGTACCCCGTTAGAATCGTCTCAACGAGTAGTTGATGACGGTGTACAGAAAAGTACAGTTGGCCATAAAGGCTTGCCCAAAATTGAAATTTTTGACAGGAACTTATTTAGTACTTGTCTTAGCCAGCCATATCGCAGAGCTTATAATAAGGTTTATGGTTGCGTGTTTGCTTAGTTATCAGTACATAATGTTTCCCTCGGGTCTATTTTTTACCACGATCATTATTGGTAATTAGTTGAGGGGCCCAACTTAGGAAGCTATGAGGAAAAAAAAGCTCACAATAGGGCAAATCTATATCCATTACATACTATATCTACGGCTTACTATTATTTAAATCTAGCTTCTGACCGCGACTCCGTCCGCGTGGAACACGTTTATCTCGTAACTCCATACAATCTTTCACCCCCATTTCACCCCCGTAGGGGATGATTTCCGGGATAAAATCTATCCTATGTCCTTCTTCGGGACTCGATACCAAATTTCGTCTGAATCGGTTCAGCTGTTTAAGCGTGAAGAGGTAACAGAATGACACACTTTCGCATCAGTATGGATCTAAAGTAAAATTAAATAAAATCCAATGTTTTTCAGGAGATAGAAAACCCAGACACCATAGTGCATCAACTGAACCTTCAAAAAACCGTCGACACCAGCGGGGCGTCCCACGTGGCGCACTACTTCACCATAGTCTAACCCTTATTACCAAAGCATAAGGGTCATAATGCCAAATTATGTACAATCTTTATGATTTTGATTATATAATCTGACACTTCACAAGTTACAACTATTAAGAGAATGGACACAATATATAGAAAAAAAGTTAAGTCCTAATTTTCCTTTTTTACCTCAGTCAACTCGAACATACATTATTTTAACCTATATATTCCAATAAAATTACGGTATTATCCTCTTTGAGTATTTATAGATTTTTACCTACTTATTTATTTTTATCAAATAAACTCGCCATCTGCGAATGAATTCGGACGTTATACGTGTCGCGGCAAACCTTATCTCTATGACAAAGTAAAATAAACATAAAAAACCAGTGACAATTAAAAAAAAACAACGGAAAATAATAATTAATAACTAAAAAAAATACAAGCAAACAACGAAATCACATTACAAGTAAAAATATGCTGCACCGTCAGTGGGAGCCTTTATTTTGTGCGACAGCTGATATCTCCGTACAATGTATAACCTTAAAATGTAAAATTGTGCTGAGATGACAGCTGTCATAGGGATAAGGTTCGCCGCATAAACCTAGAATACTCTGGACAGGTTGTGGTAATAATAATACCACGTGCGAGCGAGCTGATAGCATACAAATCTCGATAAGTGTGACAGAAAGGGAAATGTCATTCATTGTCCTTGTCATAGTTCCACTTTTTTTTATTTGCCACAACTGATTTAGTATGAAGTTGTGGCACATAAACCATTACCCGCCCAAATTAAATAGGTTGTTTATGGCAAGTCATCAGCCATTTTAAGACCAGTTCTTAATTTAGCTGCATAGGAGCCTTACCGTCCCTCACTGTGGCATCACGTACAGCCTGTCCAGAGTATTCTAGGTTCATGGTTCGCCGCGATACGTATCAGTAAGTAAAGCCCGACCAGGAAAATAAAAAAAACCTGCTCTATAGGCGCTAAATTAGCAATAATTATGGCAACACTAAAAAATGACTGTATGATGTACCTACCAGTCATGTTGACAACATGGTCGGTGATGTTATTTAGAGGAATAGTCTTAATCCTTCAGACTTTCTCTCCTAGAAATACTTCGTCATATTGCAAATCACTTTTCTTAAGCCGCATTTAATCGTTTTCGGCATTTTAGCGCAATACAACACGTACCAACGACACCTCACTTTGACAGCAATTGACAGATGGCATTAATGACGTCTTCAAAGTTACTGTTGCCAGTCGAAGAAATTAGTTCCAATCGTTTTCCGCAATATGGCGAACTTTTTTATTTTCATGGTCGGGCTTTAATACAATCTGTATTTCACACAACTGTCAGTTTTGTGATTCGATTTGGAAACACAAGTTGACACAATACTTATTCTCAATGATCTCAACTCGCACAACTCTTAGTGCAATGTACAAATTGTACGCCAGACTTTAATGTCATTAATATTTTTTAAATTATTAATAATTTGCAACATTCGTATTTATTAAGACTGCATGCTTTTATTTAATGTAAGCTATAACATGATTTGTATTTTAACATTTTATTTGATTTGGTTTTAACATTTTAAGCTGTACTTGGAATATTGTTAATTTATTTTCTGAATCGGTATGGAAGTATTTGGTTATGTTAATGATGGATAATTAATAAATGTTGATTTCACGAATGTTGTTTCATAGTTTCTGTGTTTAACTACACACATGCGTAAATCATTTTAGCAGCGGCAGTAGGAGCTCTGCGCGGGCGCAATGCTCAAAATGATCCAGTCAATCAAGTCCTTATTGTCTTATAAAAAAACCGGCCAAGTGCGAGTCGGACTCGCGCACGAAGGGCTCAGTACCATTATCTATAAAAACGGCAAAAAGAACACGTTTGTTGTATGGGAGCCCCCTTAAATATTTATTTTATTCTGTTACTCTTTGTTGTTATAGCGGCAACAGGAATACATCATCTGTGATCATTTGAACTGTCTAACTATCTCGGTTCATGAGATACAGCCTGGTGACAGATGGACAGATGGACGGACGGACAGCGGACTCTTAGAACCCGGTCCCGTTTTTACCCTTTGGGTACGGAACCCTAAAAATGTACTATCCTTTTTTATACCCTAAAAAGTTCCTGCTAGGAGTCTTGGGTTTTAATTCTCTTAAAACGAGGCGTAACTACGTAGGTACTACTAACGGATGGCTTTAAGACTTACGCGGTGTGTCTGACAGCCCCGAGCTGGGCACCGTATTCGTGGTCGCCTTTAGCGCATTTTGCAGAATTTAATGTAAATTTTAATAGATTTTTACGGGCGTCTGGCCACGTTGAATAAATTATTAAGCAAATTCAGTGACGGTGTCTCGACCAACGGCGCCCCAAATGTATATTATGTACTGGATGATTTCGAAAGGCCGAGCAGGATTCGAAGTTTGATATCCTGCTCAAGAGTACACATTTTTGTCCTTTAATTTAGAATGTTACTTTTTTCAGAATATAGGACTAACCTAAACTATTTATGTATTCTAGGGATTTTCATTGGAAAAATAAATTACCCTTTTAGATGGCGCGCGCGTGGCGACTTAACAAAGACCGACAGGCAACTACGGAACCATACACCGCGCGGGCGCGATACGCACTTGGTCGATTTATTTACTTCCTACCCCAACCACTAAATCAATTAATACTTTGAATTACCAACTGATCTCTACAATCAAAATGCTGTAAGTTCATAATAGTCATCATATATTATTGACAATTTAAATATGTTGGACATTTTTAATCTGTTGAAGCCATCAAACTGATTCAGGGCAGTGTATGCGGTTTCGGCGCAGGCCACTCGCCGCAACGTCAACTCAGTCATTGAACTAAAAAGAGCATTATTGCAGCCAAGTGCGCCTTCAAACACTTCTTCTTCACTCCGCACAATCCGAGACCAAGCGACGCTGCGCGTGCTACGCCGTAGCATAGCAGTAAGCCACTCCGCACATTCGGGACCAAGCGACGCCGCGCGTGCTACGCCGTAGCATAGCAGCATTTTACTGCTTTGTAGCGGAAATCGTTCGTGGACGCAGTAGCTTTGAATGGATAAGAAATCGTACTTAGTGTTTTGAGAGTGCGCGTTGTCGAAATGCAACTTATAACGAGTAATGGAACTGGGATCACAGAACCCTTGTACTCATTTTAATTGCGGTCTCGCGCGGACTGAGGTGGCGGTCAATAGTAAACTTGACGATAAGCTGTCTTTACTACTGACCGCCACTGCAAGCCGCGCCAGTGTGTTTCCGGCTTAAAACGTCGTACCTACCACATTTACTTATAACTTATGAACAATTGATATCAAGAAACTATATGTACATAGAGGGTAGGATTCAGCAGGACATGGTTGTTACACTTTCCATACATTCAGATGTGGCACGACTTTCCGTCGACGGGCATAGCCGACTGTGGCTATCAAAAGGCTAACTAAAAGCGCTTACTACGATTACGCACGGTTTGGTGCAGCCCACCCTTATTCTTCTGATATCACTCAATAAAACACAAAAAGGGGAGCAAATACAAACATTGTCGAAATATTGTTTTTAATATTTAATTATAAACATATCGCTAGTTGTGTCACACATCAGTAATATAACTTGTTTTTTACCTGCTAGCCCAACCACAAAAGCGATAAATATTTACTTCACAATCAAAATGCTGTAAGTTCATATAAGTAATGTCAAACAAAATCCACCTTTTTATTACTACTGGACATTTTCAGTCAGATGAAACAACCAAATTGATACGCCAGTGTTTGCGGTTTCTCCACCATCCCGTTTCCTCTCACGCAACACCGAACTCGTGCGAGCGGGACGACTGTACCTAGTCCCCACATATTAGTATTAATAACAAGAGTTTTCTTATAGGAAAATATAATTTGATTCTCAATCTGCCGCTGCGTTCGGTAGACACACGACGGCTGTTTCTCTGAAGTTGGATAATTTAACATTGCGAGTCACAACTATGGGGATAGTAACCGTACTCGCGATAGTGTGCGCGGGCTGGTGCAGCGCCGAGCTGCTGTCGACGCCGGAGTACATGGTGCTGGGGAAGGGGCTGTGGGGTGTGAGCGGAGAAATATGGCGTTGCCCGTTGGAAGCCCCGACCGCGTGCGAGCTGATCAACAAAGGCTCTTCTCATATAGTAACGGACACGCTTGTGCATGGCGAACACCTGTACGCCTCGCATAGCAATGGACTTATTCTGAAGTGTAATTGGTACGGAGAGCCCCAGTGTGAAGAGTTCCACCGGGCCGGTGCGTGGGTGACTTCATTGGCTGCGGCGGACGGGTTCCTGTATGCTGGGGACGAGGATGGTAACATTTTGCGTTGTCAGTTTAATCAGCCAGGCAGTTTAGTCTATAAATTTGAGTCTGAAGTTGTAATTATGTATACATATGATAACTACATTTACGCAGTTACAAATGATTATCTTTCAAAAGGTTCAATAGGAATGCAAGTGAATTGTACACAATTAGGAAAGCTAGAAGGCCGAAGACATATAGCGGTTTTCGGCTGGGGAAACACCGTTATTACATTTTCAGATGGGGGCGAGTTGTGGGCGTACAGGTCTAACAAATATACAAAACTCAACCATCCGGTAGTTCCGAGATATGTGTACAACGATATGGCAATTTTCAAAGGGAACTTGTATTTGCTTTATATGCCAGGTGTTATAGTGAGGTGCCAATGGGACATAGACACTCCTAATAACTGCACGGTATTTGCCAGACATAGCGACGTAAGCAGTATCTCGTTCGTGTACAGAAGTCACGCACAGAGCGCCCCACTAGCACTAGAGTGCGGCGCGCGCAGCTCGCGCTCGGTGTTCGACTACGCGGAGCAGCACCGAGCGCGGCTGGAGGTGCGCGTGGTGGCCGGCGCGCTGCACGACGCGCGCGGCGCGCTGGACACGCGGGCGGCGGACGCGGGCCGCTCGGGCCGCGCCGCCGTGTTCGCCATGGCGCCGGACGGGCGGCTGCTCGTGTCGGCCGCGCACGGCTCCGGCCTGGTGGACGCCACGAGCCTGTTCGCCGGCGCGCCCGTGGCCGGCGCCGGCGAGATGCACGTCGAGGCCGGCGTCGTGACGAGGATCGTGGCCTGCTCGGAGCAGTACCGCGCGACCGTCGCCCTCAACCGGCAGGTTGTGCACGAGCTGCACTCGAGGGGGTACACGAGGGAAATCCGCTTGGAGGAGTGCGTCTATGCGTGCGATAGGGACTGACTGACTGGCGTCATTATTCATATTCATATTCTTATGCGGGTCTGAGCGATGCGACGCTAAACAGACCTGCTGTGGATTAAAATCATATTTTGTGAAAACGACTAGGTACTTAAGTAATTGCATATGTAACTTGTGCATGTCGAAACGGCATAGCATTCCTGTGCAAATACTAATGCCTGCAAAGCACTTCGACTCACTACCTTGTAATCTTATCTTTGGTATGTATTCTTGCAAATAAACATTAAAAAGTACATAGTTTAAAATTTTAACTTAACATATGTATTTTCGATCACGAAAGAAACAGGAAACAGGCTGGACACAAGCTGTATTTAGGAAGTGTAATGATAACTTGTCTGCAAATAAGTAGGTACCTGTTTGTTGCGTCCCGCTAGTTACGTTAGTTATTTGTTTTATTTTGATTACGCCTCGTCTTTAAGTTAAATTTTGTATGGCCCGGCCATGTGTCACTTGTTTCCTTGTTTGTGTAGTTTTTAGTTGCATCATTTCCGCCTACGTCACTGGTGCCTGTATAGCCTTAATAATCATTTTCTTTTTTACTTTTTGTGTCATTTTAAGTTTCTATACCTTATATTGTGTTTTGTCTTCTCTTCTCTCGTGTGTATAAATAAATGCTTATTATGTTTCTAAAAATATTAGTTTCCTTCTACTTTCGCGCGGTCAGGTCCTGTAATACATAAGGATTTTCATGCAAACCAATATCTAGTTCTGAAAGTTGTGGATACCTATATTTGAACAGAAATAACGGTTGCATTTAAAATCCCATGCCCGTAAATATCTATAAAGTATAGTTGGTGGAGGATAAGGCTGTTGCATGCTGGGCAGCATGCCCGCGGCAGCCTGCAGGGCTCCGCTGGCCATGTGAATGGTCTTGGGCCGCGCGCGCGTCTTGCAAGCTCCTACAATTGAAATAAATTTAGATTAGCAGAATTACCAATTTTGCTTGTTGAAAAGAATGGCAGAAAGACATTGAACCAATGAAATGCTAAATCTTCTTGAGAAGAAAGATGGCAATTCGTCTTAACGATATTAGTTCGGGTATTATGATTATGCAATAAGATGTTATGTCGTATGAAAAGACTATATTAATAAAAAAAGACTATATTAATTAACAGAGCCCGGAATTTTCACGGCAAAACAAAAGACTGTCGCAACCTTACTAGTGCTAGTAACATTTTTTTTATCGATATCGGTAGTTGTGTAATAGAAGAAAAAACGGTCCACAAAATTACGTGAGGTTGTCTAACATTACATAGAAACATATGCAATTTCTTCTTCGAAATCCACGTCAGTACACACAGCAGCACATGTCATTTTATTTCTGATAGTAATAAGAATACATAATCATTAATTTCTCAACATTCTCTGGGAGTAAACAGACAGTTTCGTTTATCACTATAAAGCCATTTATATATACTAAATGATCGTTGGTGTAAATTTGAAAGGATTAATAGGGATTACCTCGTGTGCTGCTGCGATGAATACCTGATGTGCTGGTTCGGTTGAGATTCTTCGGCAATCCAATCACTAAATTTTTACTTGCAAGATTTATTAGATTATTTTGAGAGATATTTTGAGGTTTATTATTGTTTAAAGTATTATTGGGATTTTTCATAGAGATGCGCGCGCGCGGTGATTTTGAGTTTTTTGTGCAACAAAATGGCGACTGGACGTGACGTCACAGGCACTTGGTATATACCGGAAGTGTTACTGCCAACTTCAGCAGAGGTAAGGGAAAGGATGCGTTCGGAAACTAATGGAATAAGGATGGATGATATTTTTTTTAATGTGTGTGTGGTGTGATGTAAAATGTTTTTTATTGAATTCGGCCAAACCATACTCCCCCGCATTGGAGTGTACTCCAACATTAAAATTAAGAATAAGATTGACATATTAAATTAAATATAAACTTCTTTCACTTATGTCGCGAATCATGCCTATGGTTCGCGATGACAACAATGTACATCTGGCAACCCAAGTGGAAGTAGGGGCTGTCTATGGTGAGTGAACTATAATATCTATGTTAACCACGCCCTTCTGTCAGACGACGGGCGCCGGTTTAAATTGGCGCCCTCCACGTGATATGTATATATTTGTGGTTATATTGTGGTTCGTGATGAGAACACCGACGGCCCGGCCTTAGGGATTGAGAGCTAAGTGGAACCCCTTTTATCTTCTATATTATGCACGTATTATACATATAAACTTTCCTCTTGAATCAATCTATCTATTAAAAAAAACCGCATCAAAACCCGTTGCGTAGTTTTAAAGATCGAGGCATACATAGGGACAGACAGACAGCAGGACGCGACTTTGTTTTAAGTAAGTATATGTGATGATATTTCACTGGTGATGGATGAATGAACTTATTGGGTGGACATACTAAGGCATAGTATACATTTTATACGCAAAAAACGAACTCAGATTTTTTTACAGATTTGACCGTGTACTAAATTAAATGCAGTTTTTATTCTTTCTAAAATCGGTCTGGTGACTCCTAAGAGCCCGTGTCTTATAGTTTCGGACGGAATGTCACTGTATAACCATCGAATCAGCTCACAACATTTCAGGAGAATCGGTTGAGAAATACGACATGTAGAGGAGAAGTCTAGACAGCCGGACATACGAAATAATATTTTCCCAAGCTGAAATGAAAAACTTCGTTCGTCTCGCTCGCTCGTTCAATTAAGTATATGGATATTGTTATCGATTCAGTTTTTAACAATTAGCCAACAATTTTTTTTTTAAAGGCAGACTCACGAGCATGAACTGATTTCGGTTACGGTTATACCGGTATGGGTCCGGATTCCATTACGATAGCGTTATATTGTAAAGATTAGCCGCGCCACCAACATAACGGTTCCGGTTCCGGAACCGTGTAGAGATGCATATTCGTTACTTTTTTTTTTTAATTATACTGATTCTTTTATAATTCCTTTTCCAAACCGGTATAATTATGATACCGTTATTTTTTTCTTAGGCTTTTCTTCTCGTCCATGAGAGGAGGTCTGTGCCCAGCATTGGAACGTAATATAGGCTGATTTATTGTAATGCCCATTTACATGAAGTCATTATTATAATCGTCAAAAACGAAATAGATATAATACTTATGTATAAGGACTTCCTCTGCCTCTCTTGCCTTCAATTTTACCCTCCTGGATGTTTAGGAAGAAACTGTCGTGCCGTATCAGGTGGCCCACCATCTTGCCTCTCCGATTTCTAATACATCCTAGCAAACATCTTTTCTCATCTACAATCCTTAAAACCTCTTCGTTCGTCTTCCTCTTCTTTTCTTTAGGCCTAGGCTAACATATTTTAGCCAAATAAACGTTAAAGCTGATGTCGCGTCGTATGAGGAAGCCAAGAGGCTGGCAATGGACAGAGACGAGTGGCGGTTACTCCACCGACAAGAGCAAGGCTTTTAAGTAATTGTGATGATGATAAGGCCTTCAATATCAGATGCTCCTCAATAATGGTATTGAAATGTGACATTGGATAATATAAATACCGGTATTACCGGGATTTCGATTTAATACCTATCTAAATTTGGTTGCACATTTAAATTCACTTTTTCTTGTAAAATAAGTTTAAATTAAAAGTGTAAACAATACATTTGGGTAATTCACCAATTAGATAACACTAAACAGTAACAATTTAATTTAAATAATAATTTGTTTTTTTTTACGTATTCGCAAAATTTTGGTTCATCTCCTGCATTACTTGGATTTACATTATTGGAAGTTTTGCAGCGTTAGTTTGTTTGTCAAAAAGTACATTAGTATTGGTATAATATAAAATTAAACACTCAAATCCAAAAGCAAAACCAACCTTTTTACTTAAAAAAGCTATGGGGCTGTTTGCGACTACTGCATTTATCTGTTCAGGGAGTCATGGTGTACTTGGAAACTACACTTGTCTATACAATAGAATTAGTGCGTATGTGAAACCCAAATACACCTTCCCTCCCTGAACCGATAGTAGTAAGAGTAAATGAATAATATTTTTTTAATAATACTGTTAAAAACCAAAAGTTTAGTAAGGTTTTGTCATTAAAAGTTTTTGTAATCGGTTAACAACCCTAAAAACTACGTTTTTTTGTGAAAAAAAGAACGAACATACCAGTAAAAAATCAACAAATTTATTATTAACTACATTCCCCATTTACAGTGTTCTGTGTTCATTCATAGAAGTTACCCATTTTAGCGGAAGCCTATTTTACCTTCTAACAGGTCAAACCGTGCTCCTACCACCAGCATCATTAGAGTGGAAATGTGATTATCCTTCAGTAGAAAAATTATGTAGGACAGACAACAACAACTAAACTGATTCAAATAAATGTAAACTTAACTAGATTATGCGTTTATTTTTTTACAAATGCATGAAAATTTAATATTTTTTATTAAAAACCAGCATCCGCCCGCGATTTCGTCTGCATGGACCCGGGATAATAACTATCCTTTATTTTAACCTAGGCTCCTCCTAAGGCCCAGCATACAATACAAAATGGCATTGAAATTAGAAATTCAGCTCTATTCCAGTTGAATATAATTAATTCCTTTGACAGCATAAGTCCTATCAAGCGCATGGGCCTTAGGCAGTTAAACTGTCTTCCTGCAAAATTTCATCCAAGTCAGTTGAGCCGTTTAAGCCTGATTGAGTTACAAACATCTAAACATTCAAACATCTATATATATAAACATTCAAACTTTTGCATTTATAATATTTGTAGGATTAATGTTTATTTAAATACCGGTAATCCAGTATTTCAATACTGGTCCTTTTCAATTCCGGTATTAGAATAACGGAAAAACCGGTCCTGTATTCCAGGATGGCGGTTTGCATTCCCTATACAGGGTGTAACAAAAATGTGGTATCAACCGATCAAGGGCTTAACAGGTATCGTGTTCTGATAAGAAAAAACAGAAAAAAAAAAATTTTTGACGCGATTTTTTTTTACCTTAGTATGGAGCGTTGGTCGACTGGGGCGACAAGCTCCATAGAAATGTTAACAAAAAAATCGCGTCAAATTTTTTTTTTCTCGTTTTTCTTATAAGAACACTATACCTGTTAAGCCCTTGATCGGTTCATACCCCATTTTTGTTACACCTTGTATGTACGTTAATAAAATTAAAATAAATTAAATACATATGTCGGTTTTCTCCGGACCATTTCGATACCTGCTGCATATTTGACTACCATAAAACAACGGTTGCGGTTATTTTTTTCCGGTACCGTAAACGCTTTCATAAAAGTTGTAAAAGTAACCGATATTTCGCCTTCGGCGAGGAGCGAACTAGACCCGCTTAAGAACAAAAAAATCAGTATCGAAATAATACCTGTTTGGAACCGGTATTCAAAGGTATCACTTGTCATTAAACAAGCTTCTCTCAAAAATGACATTTTAGGTACAAGCTTTTATTGCCGACTGTACTTTTTTTGTATACCATCATCAACTTCTCATTGAGACGATTCTAACGAGCCCAAACTCAACGGGGTTACGTCGGTTAAGTACTGAATTCACCTTCTGTCTCCACCATCAGATCAGCTCGATGGTACCATAATATTGAATTGTCATCCAAATTATACTTATACCCAAAATTTCAGCTCAATCGGTCACCGAGAAGTGGGTCAAATTTAACTTGCAAGATTTGATTACAGACAGACAAACAGACAACGGACAGGTGAAAGTAAATAAAAGCTTGTAAAAATACCGGTAATCGATATTTATAACTGGTCACGGGGAACCGTTGCGTTGTCGCGGCGCGGCTAAACTTTACAATATGTATAACAGTACCGTACCCAATAAATGGAATACCGGTTTCGTACCTGCCTAGCCACCGGCCGTAACTGACATCAGTCCCTGCACCGAAGAATGCCTACGAGTATATAATTCTACCCTCACAACATTTTAGAGAAGACAATTTGTGACTTCAGTTCATTTACATGCCCGGTAATCTAATCTCCGGTAGTTGAACAGTCGATTCCTAAATAGGCTGCAATTTTACTGTCAATAGATGTGTAGTCGACTAAAGCGAATATTTAAATTTAACAGGTTCATCCTAAATGCATAATTGTCCGTTACATTTAATGCTACATTAAGTAACATTCACTCAATCGAAACTTATAAACCCAAGTTACAAATTCATTTGATCAAATCCTATATGCAGGTATACGGTCGGTGGCACAGATTACGTTTCCATATTGTATCTTACTCCTATCTAATAAGACGCAAAATGTATGTATAATTATAGTTGCGTGGACTAGGTTATTGTTCATGGAAATCATAATAAATCACGAATAAAGAGCAAAGCATTGAACTTCATACATTGTTGTTTGAAATTCGTTCTATCAAAAGACAAATGACATGTCTCTGACGTCATTACCAAAATGAGCAGCGTAGCAAGATAAAATGAATGCTGTCTCTTTCAGCAGACAATTAAAATGTTTACACGATGGTGTCACCGTCTGGTGAGTATAATTACTACTATTCACTCCGCTGTCTAACTAATCTTCATTTGATATCAAAGACATCTTTTGAAGGTTTTAGGCAACGAGCTGTCATGTGCCGCAGCCATTTTCTTTACACGGACAGTTTAAAACTCACGCACACATACAAGGCTCGGAGTAAAATTTGATGAATTTTAAATGGCTATATATTGAATATTACTGGTTTTTACGTGTACTTATTCAAACTGAGGGAGAAGAGGGTCATATATTATCTAAATATTAAAATTTCAAGTTCCTGACATCAATAGATTAGACGTCTAGTCCGAACGAAAATTGTATGGAATTCGCCAGAATTGTTACACCTTAAAGGGCTACCCGAGGTTTTCAACGATTTTTGACAAGTTTTGAATCGTTTCTCCTACTTTTGCGCTACATATAGAATTATAAGTCAAACGGCTATCGGTTCTTCAATCTTTTATCTCAATTTTGTCTACCGGATTTTGAGAGAAATGAAAAGTTAATTTTGTATGATTTTTTTAAACATTGTCTAAAAAACACTTATTTCGTATCTCTATTGACGTGAAAGATCTAACATATCACATACGAAATCTACATATTTGGCTTCGTCTTTGACGTCTCTAAAAACGTGTCTAGGGTTTTCATTTTAAATAAATATTTTAACATCTTAATTATTATGTACATGTCTATAAAATTATTAAATATACAAATATACGTGATGTATGAGATCTCATATAAAAAATTTATTTTATACAGGTCATAACTCAAGATGGCCAAACGATACCTGTGGAAATCAACGGATTCACTGATGAAGAAGTAAGTTTCACATTAACATTGATAAACGGGTCGCGTACGCGTCATAGCCTCGCAAGGATTACTGGAAGGACTTAAAGCCCGTGTCTCTCTTAAAATGCCCGCGTCTTATGACATCACGATAGAATTCATGGCACACGGTCGAACTTCCTTGGCACCGTCTATCACATGACTTTGATATACCCTTAAAATTCTGACCGAAAGAGAAGGGTTTTCTCAAACTTCATACCTAAATGGTCTTAGGTTATAGAGTGTAAAAGTCCTCGTATTCAGCATGCAAGCAAGCATACAAATATTATATTTAAATGAGCTAAAATAACATGTCAATTATTAATTCAACCTATTAATTCAATATTGTAATAATTTCGTGTCAAACATCTTATAATTTAAATAGTCCTTGACACTGTAAAAACATTTTTCTAGTAAACATTTGGTCATTTTTCGTTTGAAAATTTGTCCCGACAGTGCTGTGGGCGCCGGTTCGAATCCGGCTCGGAGCATTGCGTTTTTCAATCTTACAAGTTTTTTATCAATTTGCAATGTATGTATGTCATGTAACTATGTTTGTTCGGGTGGAATCTTGCAACCCAATTTTGAAGCAGATATCTTCAACCGCTTGAGCTGAAATTTTGGATTTAAGTAGCTATAGTTTGGATGACAATTCGATATTATGGTACCATCGAGCTGATCTGATGATGGACACAGAAGGTGGCCATGGGAATTCAGGACTTAACAGACGTACCCCGTTAGAATCGTCTCAACGAGTAGTTGATGACGGTGTACAGAAAAGTACAGTTGGCCATAAAGGCTTGCCCAAAATTGAAATTTTTGACAGGAACTTATTTAGTACTTGTCTTAGCCAGCCATATCGCAGAGCTTATAATAAGGTTTATGGTTGCGTGTTTGCTTAGTTATCAGTACATAATGTTTCCCTCGGGTCTATTTTTTACCACGATCATTATTGGTAATTAGTTGAGGGGCCCAACTTAGGAAGCTATGAGGAAAAAAAAGCTCACAATAGGGCAAATCTATATCCATTACATACTATATCTACGGCTTACTATTATTTAAATCTAGCTTCTGACCGCGACTCCGTCCGCGTGGAACACGTTTATCTCGTAACTCCATACAATCTTTCACCCCCATTTCACCCCCGTAGGGGATGATTTCCGGGATAAAATCTATCCTATGTCCTTCTTCGGGACTCGATACCAAATTTCGTCTGAATCGGTTCAGCTGTTTAAGCGTGAAGAGGTAACAGAATGACACACTTTCGCATCAGTATGGATCTAAAGTAAAATTAAATAAAATCCAATGTTTTTCAGGAGATAGAAAACCCAGACACCATAGTGCATCAACTGAACCTTCAAAAAACCGTCGACACCAGCGGGGCGTCCCACGTGGCGCACTACTTCACCATAGTCTAACCCTTATTACCAAAGCATAAGGGTCATAATGCCAAATTATGTACAATCTTTATGATTTTGATTATATAATCTGACACTTCACAAGTTACAACTATTAAGAGAATGGACACAATATATAGAAAAAAAGTTAAGTCCTAATTTTCCTTTTTTACCTCAGTCAACTCGAACATACATTATTTTAACCTATATATTCCAATAAAATTACGGTATTATCCTCTTTGAGTATTTATAGATTTTTACCTACTTATTTATTTTTATCAAATAAACTCGCCATCTGCGAATGAATTCGGACGTTATACGTGTCGCGGCAAACCTTATCTCTATGACAAAGTAAAATAAACATAAAAAACCAGTGACAATTAAAAAAAAACAACGGAAAATAATAATTAAGAACTAAAAAAAATACAAGCAAACAACGAAATCACATTACAAGTAAAAATATGCTGCACCGTCAGTGGGAGCCTTTATTTTGTGCGACAGCTGATATCTCCGTACAATGTATAACCTTAAAATGTAAAATTGTGCTGAGATGACAGCTGTCATAGGGATAAGGTTCGCCGCATAAACCTAGAATACTCTGGACAGGTTGTGGTAATAATAATACCACGTGCGAGCGAGCTGATAGCATACAAATCTCGATAAGTGTGACAGAAAGGGAAATGTCATTCATTGTCCTTGTCATAGTTCCACTTTTTTTTATTTGCCACAACTGATTTAGTATGAAGTTGTGGCACATAAACCATTACCCGCCCAAATTAAATAGGTTGTTTATGGCAAGTCATCAGCCATTTTAAGACCAGTTCTTAATTTAGCTGCATAGGAGCCTTACCGTCCCTCACTGTGGCATCACGTACAGCCTGTCCAGAGTATTCTAGGTTCATGGTTCGCCGCGATACGTATCAGTAAGTAAAGCCCGACCAGGAAAATAAAAAAAACCTGCTCTATAGGCGCTAAATTAGCAATAATTATGGCAACACTAAAAAATGACTGTATGATGTACCTACCAGTCATGTTGACAACATGGTCGGTGATGTTATTTAGAGGAATAGTCTTAATCCTTCAGACTTTCTCTCCTAGAAATACTTCGTCATATTGCAAATCACTTTTCTTAAGCCGCATTTAATCGTTTTCGGCATTTTAGCGCAATACAACACGTACCAACGACACCTCACTTTGACAGCAATTGACAGATGGCATTAATGACGTCTTCAAAGTTACTGTTGCCAGTCGAAGAAATTAGTTCCAATCGTTTTCCGCAATATGGCGAACTTTTTTATTTTCATGGTCGGGCTTTAATACAATCTGTATTTCACACAACTGTCAGTTTTGTGATTCGATTTGGAAACACAAGTTGACACAATACTTATTCTCAATGATCTCAACTCGCACAACTCTTAGTGCAATGTACAAATTGTACGCCAGACTTTAATGTCATTAATATTTTTTAAATTATTAATAATTTGCAACATTCGTATTTATTAAGACTGCATGCTTTTATTTAATGTAAGCTATAACATGATTTGTATTTTAACATTTTATTTGATTTGGTTTTAACATTTTAAGCTGTACTTGGAATATTGTTAATTTATTTTCTGAATCGGTATGGAAGTATTTGGTTATGTTAATGATGGATAATTAATAAATGTTGATTTCACGAATGTTGTTTCATAGTTTCTGTGTTTAACTACACACATGCGTAAATCATTTTAGCAGCGGCAGTAGGAGCTCTGCGCGGGCGCAATGCTCAAAATGATCCAGTCAATCAAGTCCTTATTGTCTTATAAAAAAACCGGCCAAGTGCGAGTCGGACTCGCGCACGAAGGGCTCAGTACCATTATCTATAAAAACGGCAAAAAGAACACGTTTGTTGTATGGGAGCCCCCTTAAATATTTATTTTATTCTGTTACTCTTTGTTGTTATAGCGGCAACAGAAATACATCATCTGTGATAATTTGAACTGTCTAACTATCTCGGTTCATGAGATACAGCCTGGTGACAGATGGACAGATGGACGGACGGACAGCGGACTCTTAGTACCCGGTCCCGTTTTTACCCTTTGGGTACGGAACCCTAAAAATGTACTATCCTTTTTTATACCCTAAAAAGTTCCTGCTAGGAGTCTTGGGTTTTAATTCTCTTGAAACGAGGCGTAACTACGTAGGTACTACTAACGGATGGCTTTAAGACTTACGCGGTGTGTCTGACAGCCCCGAGCTGGGCACCGTATTCGTGGTCGCCTTTAGCGCATTTTACAAAATTTAATGTAAATTTTAATAGATTTTACGAGCGTCTGGCCACGTTGAATAAATTATTAAGCAAATTCAGTGACGGTGTTTCGACCAAAGGCGCCCCAAATGTATATTATGTACTGGATGATTTCGAAAGGCCGAGCAGGATTCGAAGTTTGATATCCTGCTCAAGAGTACACATTTTTGTCCTTTAATGTAGAATGTTACTTTTTTCAGAATATAGGACTAGCCTAAACTATTTATGTATTCTAGGGATTTTCATTGGAAAATTAAATTACCCTTTTAGATGGCGCGCGCGTGGCGACTTAACAAAGACCGACAGGCAACTACGGAACCATACACCGCGCGGGCGCGATACGCACTTGGTCGATTTATTTACTTCCTACCCCAACCACTAAATCAATTAATACTTTGAATTACCAACTGATCTCTACAATCAAAATGCTGTAAGTTCATAATAGTCATCATATGTTATTGACAATTTAAATATGTTGGACATTTTTAATCTGTTGAAGCCATCAAACTGATTCAGGGCAGTGTATGCGGTTTCGGCGCAGGCCACTCGCCGCAACGTCAACTCAGTCATTGAACTAAAAAGAGCATTATTGCAGTCAAGTGCGCCTTCAAACACTTCTTCTTCACTCCGCACATTCCGAGACCAAGCGCCGTAGGATAGCAGTAAGCCACTCCGCACATTCGGGACCAAGCGACGCCGCGCGTGCTACGCCGTAGCATAGCAGCAAGCCAGTCCGCACATTCGGGACCAAGCGACGCCGCGCGTGCTACGCCGTAGCATAGCAGCAAGCCAGTCCGCACATTCGGGACCAAGCGACGCCGCGCGTGCTACGCCGTAGCATAGCAGCAAGCCACTCCGCACATTCGGGACCAAGCGACGCCGTGCGTGCTACGCCGTAGCATAGCAGCATTTTACTGCTTTGTAGCGGAAATCGTTCGTGGACGCAGTAGCTTTGAATGGATGAAAAATCGTACTTAGTGTTTTGAGAGTGCGCGTTGTCGAAATGCAACTTATAACGATTAATGGAACTGGGATCACAGAACCCTTGTACTCATTTTACTTGCGGACTGGCGCGGACTGAGGTGGCGGTCAATAGTAAACTTGACGATAAGCTGTCTTTACTACTGACCGCCACTGCAAGCCGCGCCAGTGTGTTTCCGGCTTAAAACGTCGTACCTACCACATTTACTTATAACTTATGAACAATTGATATCAAGAAACTATATGTACATAGAGGGTAGGATTCAGCAGGACATGGTTGTTACACTTTCCATACATTCAGATGTGGCACGAGTTTCCGTCGACGGGCATAGCCGACTGTGGCTGTCAAAAGGCTAACTAAAAGCGCTTACTACGATTACGCACGGTTTGGTGCAGCCCACCCTTATTCTTCTGATATCACTCAATAAAACACAAAAAGGGGAGCAAATACAAACATTGTCGAAATATTGTTTTTAATATTTAATTATAAACATATCGCTATTTGTGTCACACATCAGTAATATAACTTGTTTTTTACCTGCTAGCCCAACCACAAAAGCGATAAATATTTACTTCACAATCAAAATGCTGTAAGTTCATATAAGTAATGTCAAACAAAATCCACCTTTTTATTACTACTGGACATTTTCAGTCAGATGAAACAACCAAATTGATACGCCAGTGTTTGCGGTTTCTCCACCATCCCGTTTCCTCTCACGCAACACCGAACTCGTGCGAGCGGGACGATTGTACCTAGTCCCCACATATTAGTATTAATAACAAGAGTTTTCTTATAGGAAAATATAATTTGATTCTCAATCTGCCGCTGCGTTCGGTAGACACACGACGGCTGTTTCTCTGAAGTTGGATAATTTAACATTGCGAGTCACAACTATGGGGATAGTAACCGTACTCGCGATAGTGTGCGCGGGCTGGTGCAGCGCCGAGCTGCTGTCGACGCCGGAGTACATGGTGCTGGGGAAGGGGCTGTGGGGTGTGAGCGGAGAAATATGGCGTTGCCCGTTGGAAGCCCCGACCGCGTGCGAGCTGATCAACAAAGTCTCTTCTTATATGGTAACGGACACGCTTGTGCATGGCGAACACCTGTACGCCTCGCATAGCAATGGACTTATTCTGAAGTGTAATTGGTACGGAGAGCCCCAGTGTGAAGAGTTCCACCGGGCCGGTGCGTGGGTGACTTCATTGGCTGCGGCGGACGGGTTCCTGTATGCTGGGGACGAGTATGGTAACATTTTGCGTTGTCAGTTTAATCAGCCAGGCAGTTTAGTCTATAAATTTGAGTCTGAAGTTGTAAGTATGTATACATATGATAACTACATTTACGCAGTTACAAATGATTATCTTTCAAAATGTTCAATAGGAATGCAAGTGAATTGTACACAATTAGGAAAGCTAGAAGGCCGAAGCCATATAGCGGTTTTCGGCTGGGGAAACACCGTTATTACATTTTCAGATGGGGGCGAGTTGTGGGCGTACAGGTCTAACAAATATACAAAACTCAACCATCCGGTAGTTCCGAGATATGTGTACAACGATATGGCAATTTTCAAAGGGAACTTGTATTTGCTTTATATGCCAGGTGTTATAGTGAGGTGCCAATGGGACATAGACACTCCTAATAACTGCACGGTATTTGCCAGACATAGCGACGTAAGGAGTATCTCGTTCGTGTACAGAAGTCACGCACAGAGCGCCCCACTAGCACTAGAGTGCGGCGCGCGCAGCTCGCGCTCGGTGTTCGACTACGCGGAGCAGCACCGAGCGCGGCTGGAGGTGCGCGTGGTGGCCGGCGCGCTGCACGACGCGCGCGGCGCGCTGGACACGCGGGCGGCGGACGCGGGCCGCTCGGGCCGCGCCGCCGTGTTCGCCATGGCGCCGGACGGGCGGCTGCTCGTGTCGGCCGCGCACGGCTCCGGCCTGGTGGACGCCACGAGCCTGTTCGCCGGCGCGCCCGTGGCCGGCGCCGGCGAGATGCACGTCGAGGCCGGCGTCGTGACGAGGATCGTGGCCTGCTCGGAGCAGTACCGCGCGACCGTCGCCCTCAACCGGCAGGTCGTGCACGAGCTGTACTCGAGGGGGTACACGAGGGAGATCCGCTTGGAGGAGTGCGTCTATGCGTGCGATAGGGACTGACTGACTGGCGTTATTATTCATATTCATATTCTTATGCGAGTCTGAGCGATGCGACGCTAAACAGACCTGCTGTGGATTAAAATCATATTTTGTGAAAACTAGACTAGGTACTTAAATAATTGCATATGTAACTCGTGCATGTCGAAACGGCATAGCATTCCTGTGCAAATACTAATGCCTGCAAAGCGCTTCGACTCACTACCTTGTAATCTTATCTTTGGTATGTATTCTTGCAAATAAACATTAAAAAGTACATAGTTTAAAATTTTAACTTAACATTTGTATTTTTGATCACGAAAGAAACAGGAAACAGGCTGGACACAAGCTGTATCTAGGAATTGTAATGATAACTTGTCTGCAAATAAGTAGGTACCTGTTTGTTGCGTCCCGCTAGTTACGTTAGTTATTTGTTTTATTTTGAGTTAGCCTCGTCTTTAAGTTAAATTTTGTATTATTATTATTATTAATCATTTATTCATGAAGGACACATTTATGTTTACAAACTATAGTATACTGCCAAACTGCATGACAGTTTGTTGGCAGTGCATTAATTACTCTTGATTACATAGTTGTGTCAAAAACATATGGCTAAGTTATATTCATGCTATTATATTTAAAAACCTACAAATACTTACTAACCTGCAAGTTTTACATTATAAATATTAAGTTAATGTTATTCAACCAGGGCCCATAACCCATAAGGATGGGTAAGTACATTCTCATTGATCCTGACTATAATTATCTAACATTATCTTACTGACACTTTTCTTAAACATCTTCGCTTTAACTTTTTCCACAAACAACTTTTCGGGCAATGAGTTACATATTTTAGGGATTAGATATTCAAATGTACGTTCTCCGTAATAATTAACAGGGCTAAACATTTCGGCAAATAATTTTGGTTTTCTCCTAGTGGTTGTGTTTTTGTCTATTTCATATACAAAGGGGTCGGTATTGTATTTGTGAAAGGCTATCAGTAACTTAAATTTTTCATTAACTGGTAATACATTACAAATATTAAACAATTTTTCATAATTCTTATTACACGACTGTTTCTGTTTATGGCTCACTAATAGCTTTAGGTATCTTATTTGTAACATTTTGATCATATCCAATTGTGTTTTAAATGTACGCCCATATGCTATTAAACCATATTCTATATGCGATTCTACTAGGGCGCAGTACAGAGTACGTAAAGTTTTGCGGTTGACATATTTTTTAAGTTGTAAAAAGGTTACGTAGATATATCTCAATTTACTACACAATGCCTGTATATGCAATTTCCAGTTAAATGTTCTGTCTATAGTCACGCCTAGGTACTTAAAAGAGTCAACAAATTGTATTTTACTACAGTTACAGTCCTGTTTCAATTTGTGTAGGCATTCATATGTGTGACCTACAATACAACAGGGCTTACATTTTTTTACGTTATGTGGGGACGACAAGTGCATGCCCTTTGTTTTTGACATATTAATAATGATGCCATTGTCGTGTGACCACTTAATTATATTCTCTAAATCTGATTGTATACTTTCATCGATTTTATGTTGATCCTTGTCCGCGTATAGTATACACATGTCGTCTGCGTACATAAACATATTACAGTTCTTAATAACGTTACATATACTATTTACGTGCATTATATATCCTATAGGTCCATATACAGAACCGGTTGGTACGCCACTCGTTATCATTGCTTCGTCTCCTCGCACTTTTGTAATTTCTGTGATCATCTTTCGATTAATTAAGTATTGTTTAAACCATTCGTTAATTAATCCGCGTATGCCACATTCATGCATTGCCTTTAAAAGCACGTCATGTTCAAGCGTGTCGAAAGCTTTTTTGAAATCAATAAAAATTGCTACTACGTGTTTCCTATCATTTAATTTGTGACATACGTCGTTTGAGAACTGCGCCAGGGCGGTAGCTGTGCTTTTATGTTTCCTAAATCCGTGTTGGTTGTTTGAGAGTATATTGTATTGTTCTAGATAATTCGTTATTTGGTGTAATATGGCTTTTTCTGCAATTTTATTAATAACGGATAGGATGGCTATTGGCCTATAGTTAGAGTAAGTTTTGTGGCAACCGGTTTTGTATATAGGCCTAATAATCGAGTATTTCAAGGCAGCCGGGTACGATGCATTCTCAATACACATGTTAATAAATTTTGCTAATATTGGACTAACATTTTCTTTGACTAATTTTATATCTTGTAATCTGATTTCATCATCATATGGCCCGGCCATGTGTCACTTGTTTCCTTGTTTGTGTAGTTTTTAGTTGCATCATTTCCGCCTACGTCACTGGTGCCTGTATAGCCTTAATAATCATTTTCTTTTTTACTTTTTGTGTAATAGGTACTGCTCATTTTAAGTTTCTATACCTTATATTGTGTTTTTTTCTTCTCTTCTCTCGTGTGTATAAATAAATGCTTATTATATTTCTAAAAATATTAGTTTCCTTCTACTTTCGTGCGGTCAGGTCCTGTAATACATAAGGATTTTCATGCAAACCAATATCTAGTTCTGAAAGTTGTGGATACCTATATTTGAACAGAAATGACGGTTGCATTTAAAATCCCATGCCCGTAAATATCTATAAAGTATAGTTGGTGGAGGATAAGGCTGTTGCATGCTGGGCAGCATGCCCGCGGCAGCCTGCAGGGCTCCGCTGGCCATGTGAATGGTCTTGGGCCGCGCGCGCGTCTTGCAAGCTCCTACAATTGAAATAAATTTAGATTAGCAGAATTACCAATTTTGCTTGTTGAAAAGGATGGCAGAAAGACATTGAACCAATGAAATGCTAAATCTTCTTGAGAAGAAAGACGGCAATTCGTCTTAACGATATTAGTTCGGGTATTATGATTATGCAATAAGAAGATGTTATGTCGTATGAAAAGACTATATTAATTAAAAAAGACTATATTAATTAACAGAGCCCGGAATTTTCACGGCAAAACAAAAGACTGTCGCAACCTTACTAGTGCTAGTAACATTTTTTTTATCGATATCGGTAGTTGTGTAATAGAAGAAAAAAAACGGTCCACAAAATTACGTGAGGTTGTATAAGATTACATAGAAACAGATGCAATTTCTTCTTCGAAATCCACGTCAGTACACACAGCAGCACATGACATTTTATTTCTGATAGTAATAAGAGTACATAATCATTAATTTCTCAACATTCTCTGGGAGTAGACAGACAGTTTCGTTTATCACTATAAAGCCATTTATATATACTAAATGATCGTTCAACTTCACTCGACGCCAAGGAATTTAGAAAATTCATTGTAATTGGTATGTTGTTCAGGTTGAATATTTCTCGTATATTATTTTAAATTAACCGTCGCGAAGTATTTTAAAATATTCGATAATAATACTCGATATCGATACAAAAATGTTTCTATCACTAGTAAGATTGCCACAGTCTTTTGTTTTGCCGTGAAAATTCCGGGCTCTGTTAATTAAGCTACATGTATTTGATAATATATGACGTTATAAAAATTTCTTGGTTTTCTTTCTCCTCTTTTTGAATGCCAGTGTCACTTTATTGGTCACCCCATAGTCTTCAATGCTGCTGTGGTCATTGTCCAGCACAAGTGAGTCAAAGCACAGGTTGTAGGTCTTCCAGATGTATTTCCATGATATCTTTACTTTACTACCAGTCCTCTGTTGGTAGATTTCAAAGTGTCTCGCAACAGCCCTTTTCAGGTCCCTTACTGAAGCATTCTGTGGTATCTGAAACAGGATGATTCCATGTGTAATAACAATGAAAATCAGGTTGTGGAATGAGCGTGTTGAGGTTTTACTGAGAGACTACAGTAAAGATAAAGATAAAATCATTTATTTGTCCAACATAGGTTACAGGATGTTGCAGAATTATGGTTAGTTTCACTATGTGGCGCCTTACGGCTTACAAATTGTTGAGCATGCATGTCAAAGTCACTATCATTTATATATACATTTATGGTATAATAACTTCTATGAGCTAGAACATTTTTTAAGGCTTTTTTAAATATATGTAGTTGATCTATTGACATTAAACACTTCGGTAGTTTATTAAATATCTTCGGTGCCATTCCAACTACATTTTTTTGGAATAACATTGTTTTGGGTATCATTGGGTATTTTATTTTATGTTGTAAACGAGTGCTCTTAAAGTTTAGGTACAAATGGGAGTTACATTTCACGAAAACACACATTTCATAGATATACAAACTAGGAAGAGTTAGGATCTTATGTCTTTGAAAATGGGGCTGACAAGATTCCAAAGAACTGATACCACATAAAGATCTTAGACACTTTTTCTGCGCTCGAAACGCAATTTCTCGATCTGTCGAGTTCCCCCAGAATATTATACCGTATCTCAAAGTTGAAGTCACAAATGCATGGTATGCGGTAAGCACTGCAGCCAGATTAACTTTTTTCTTAGATTATATAATGCATAGGAGAATTGATTTAATTTCTTACATATAGAGTCAATTTGATATTTCCATGTCAACTTATCATCTACATTTAATCCTAAAAACTTTGCTATGTCAGTGTCTTCAATTTTTTGTCCTTTATAAGCTATTGCAAAGATTATTGAGAAGTATAGATCGCTATCTCCATACATTGCTACATGGCACGCGTAAATCTTTTTATCGTCGCCGGTACCTCGTAGTTCATCTTTTTATATCAGATGGCGTTGTTTCAAGTTATAAATCTTAAACCGCTGGTTCAAATTGAATGAAATTTGAAATATATCGTGTTTATACAATGCGTGCTTGGTTAATGAAAATGCAGGCTTCTAGTTTTATCCGCAACGAAGTCATAGGGGGTCGAAAATGGCCTGAACTGCTTCGAGGAAAGGATGGTACCGAATAGCAGAATAGCAGAATAGGTAACTATTAAAACATGGAATCAATTTTCTCATACATTTTGTATGGCGATACGAAGTTCCCGGGGTCAGTTAGTAGCCTAGTAGGTATTAAAAATTAATGTTTTTTGCGCACCCTTTCTGACACGTCACATTTTAAAAGCGTAGGTATTCACATTATTCAATACGATATCGGTGTATGGTTCGGCAACGTTAACGTTAGGGCCTGCAACGATATCGTAGGTAGGTATCGTGCAATGTGAATGGAGAGCATGCTTACCTACCTTCTTGCTTGCCTTTACTTTTTTATATTAACTTGACTTGTTCGTATGTACGTATAAAAGTATGTAAGTAAGTTGTCCGTCAAATCTTGCAAGTTAAATTTGACCCACTTCCCGGTGACCGATTGAACTGAAATTTTGGGTATAAGTATAGTTTGGATGACAATTCAATATTATGGTACCATCGAGCTGATCTGATGATGGAGACAGAAGGTGGCCATAGGAACTTCGTAATAAAACCACTTAACCCCATCGAGTTTGGGCTCGCAATGAGCAGTTGATGATGGTATACAGAAAAGTACAGTCGGCAATAAAAGCTTGTACCAAAAATTAAATTTTTGACAGAAACATATTACATACATACATACATACATTCGAGCCTTTATTCCCAAAAGGGGTAGGCAGAGCACATACAATAATTTGGAGCGCTTTTGGCCTTGACCTCCCTTGACCGCCACGTTGAATGCCGTATTAGCTTTCTGTGATTTGATTATCGAACGAGCGAGTGAAGCGAACGAAGTTCTATGCATCAGCTCGCATGCAGCTTGGGTCGAAAATCATTCGTATGTCCGGTGTCTGTCACGAAGTCCGGTGTTCCGCTATCCGGCTGTTCTCCTCTACAGGTCGCATTTCTCAACCGATTCTCGTGAAATTTTGTGAGCATTTTTTGTCGTCACTTTTCCGAAATTAAAAAAGTTTTTTTTTATAAGAAAACACGCTAGCCTGTTTAGTTACTAGTTAGAGAAAGACGGATAGTCTTATCTCACCGCGACACAGCTCGGCCGTCCTGTGATAGCCGCGCTCACAGCACGTCTAGCACACGACACGGCCGCGACATACTCTCGACTTTTATCGCACTATACCTCTTCTTCTAAGTGTTCTAATAAGAGAGAGACGGATAGTGCGAGAAAAATCGAGAGAGCTCGCGCGCCGTCGCGTGCTAGCCGTGCAGGTTTGTTAATTATATCGTGTACCTAGTGAGATTGTACGTTCCGGAGGTTTCTCGCATGAGCTTGAGGCCGCGGGCGCGCCCGCTGTTGGCCGTGCCGACGCACGGCGCGCACGGTATCACACAAGCCCCCCTATTCTGTATCCTATTTTATTATATATGTAGTATATGATGGACTGGTTCAAGACTAGAGGAAGATGCTTGCTTTGTTTACATTAATTAATTTTTCGGTTCATTTTTTTTATTTATTTAATCTTTATTGCACTTAAGAACAACTTATCGTACAAAAGGCGGACTTAATGCCGTAAGCATTCTCTACCAGTCAACCTTTGCGCAAAGTAGACAGATTGTGGGCGTGTTGTAATTAAATTGTAATAGACCAAAATCCGTTAAAATTGCAAAATAGAGAGATTTATACCCTTACCTGTTTTTGATTTTTATTATGCCCAATATTACATGTTAGATAATATACAGGGTGAAAAAATCTATGGACCCTGAAGGGAAACCCTTGACAGCTCATTCTCTCGCTCTCATTTTCAAGAAATAATCACCATGTAAAATTTAAATTTACCTAGCTTTAGCCCTAATTACATGATTTAACGTACTTTAACCGAGAATTGAATAAACTTAAACAGTAAAAAATAGATACATATTTACAACACTATTTTTTTTTACTAATCGATAGGATCAATATTAAGGATAACGATTCGTCCAGTTCAGGTAAGCTTTACCTTAGACTTAATTCTATTTTAAAGGCTAACGGCCGTATTCATAAACGTACTACAAGCCCGTTTTAACTAAAATGGCGCTAAAATTCGTTTCTCCTTATCTGTCACTTTGACATTTGTGTTCGTAAGAAAGGGACAAAGCACATTTTATTTAGCAGAGGCATTTTAAGTTTTATGAATAAGGGGGTAAATGTTTATTGGATAGATGTTATCCTTAATATTGATTTTATGTTTTAGTAGAATTAAATAGTGCAGTGAATATTTCAGTTCAGTCAGTTCGGGTAAGCTTTTCACAAAATCAGTGAATGCAGTTTTATTCATTATAATTTAGCCTTAGGCTACATGCGATCACGGTTAATTTTTTCTTTGTATATGTTATGTGTACCAAATGATTTTGCAGGTTACTCTATCAGTTAGAGAAATTACAAGTATATTTCCTCTGTGTCAATTGAGCTAATCTTAATCAGTGGCGCAGCTTTTAGATAGGGTAGACAGAAATTTTGAGATAGGTATTATTTATTATCTTACCTAAACTTTCCTTTTGTCAGTTTGACCTTGCTTTTATCAGCGAACTAAGGAAACATTCAACATGGCTACGTTCTATATTCTGCTTATATTGTAATCCATAACGTTTTTTATCCTATTTTTGTATTCCATCCATACCGCTGTCTGCCATAACGATCATTTGTCTTAACGTTTTTAGGAGGCAAGGACCCTATTTATGATTCGCTTCATTTATTTTGGATGAAATTTGATTGCCCTACTGTGTTATCCCTAATATTATTTGTCATAATAAGTATGTACCCTCATGGCCATTGGTCCTAAACCTAAGTATCCTACGTATGGATACTACGGATGTAAGTATTTGTAAAAAAATCGCTTCTGGCGGTTCTCGCTCGGCTCGCGCGCTGTAAGGTCGCAGTTAAACATACGCTTCTCCTGGTTTGCCTGAATAATGTTTGACAGCTCTACGAAATATCTCACAACTTTTTACTGTGGACGAGTTATGAAACTTGGCCTATTTTTAACCCCCGACGCAAAAAGAGGGGTGTTATAAGTTTAACGTGTATGTGTGTCTGTGTATCTGTGTATCTGTCTGTGGTATCGTAGCTCCCAAACGGATGGACCGATTTGAATGCGGTTTTTCTTATTCGAAAGCTGTTGTGAGCTTTCTAAGTTGTAATTATTACATGGAGTTTTTTTTGGGATGTCACTTCGTTTTGTAGGTTATTGTATTATCAATAAATACAAATTTATGAATGTAACTGGAAATAATATTTTTTCATAGACTTGTATGGAAATGTTATTTTACCAACCACAAATAACATTCGTATAGTTTTCTAGTGTATTGTACACCTAACACTAACCGCATGCAAATACATCGTATAGTGCATTGTACCTACCTTGTCATTACTATTTGCAGAAACTACAAAAGTAACTTTGCAATCGCATGTATTTGTAAACTAACTTATTAAATTTGTAAATCTGAAACGTGAATCTGAAATTGCAGTATTTTTAAGTTTTTATGAATTATCCACTCATAAAAACCTTTAAACTATATTATGCCCCAGGGTTCTGGCTTTAGCCTGTGGCTTTAGGCTGTGCTTGGTATTCCACGTACGAGCGAGCTGGTATGCTAGCATACAAATCTCGATAATTGTGACAGAAAGGGAAATATCACTAATTGTCAGTGTCATAGTTCCCCGTGTTAATTACCCGTCCAAATTGAGTAGGTTGTTTATGGCAAGTCATCAGCCATTTTAAGACCGGTTCTTAATTTAGCTGCATAGGAGGCTTTCCGTCCCTCGCTATGGCAAACCGTATAGCCTGTCCTGAGTATTATAGGTCCATGATTAGATTAGATTATATTAGATGACGTAGCGTGAGATGGCTTAAATTAAAACCATTTTTTTTTTAAATTGACTAATACAAATATGATGAATACACGTGATCTGGAAAGGGGGGTCAAAAGTAGGCAAAATATGATCACATGATTTCTGGACAAGCCCATACGTGTTATTTTGAATAAAAAAATGAATATTTTTAAATTACAAAAGTTGTTAATAAGGCTTTTAAGATATCATGAAAAAAAAAAACAGCTCCAAAATGTAACTTTTTGAAAAAGTCCAATCGAAATAGCCCACCAATTTTGGGTATATACGGTTATTTACCGGGTGCATTTACCCGGTAATTACCCACCCTTACACGTCTCTAGCCGTGCCTCTTTCTTTTGCTCGACACTTTGGGTGGGTGAGCCATTGAAGATAGATAGATAAAATAGATTAATTGTGATTGTAAATAAAATAAAAAATCACAGATTTGGGTAGGGTAGACAGTCATTCGGACTTTCTTTATGTAGAGCACGCCACTAATGTTAAGGATTTAAGTTGATTTTCTTTCAGGGCCATAGATTTTTCCACCCTGTATAGTATAGTGTTAGCTTAGCAGTATTTTAGCAGCGTTTTCTTTCTTAACCATACCAATAATAAAGTACAAACGACAACACTGTTAACTGACCATCCTGTGTTTATTTAGAACCTTATTACAATGCACTTAAGGTGCACCGATATGGTCAGTTAGCTGTGTTGTCGATAGTACCTACCTACTTCCGTTACTACAATGATTTGCAGATGGATCTCGAATTACAAACTAGGTACTTAGTCTGCTAAACTGACACTAAACTACTTTAAGTAGGAAATCACCTGTTAAATTGGTCGTCTGTGTTTTATAATGATGACATATATCATTAAATAATTATGAAGCATTGAGACATCAAACATAGAAATGTACTAAATTCTTGGCATGTTTTTACTAAAATATGTTTATTTTATTAATTGTTAGCGCTTTTTTCCGCTTACGCCATTATTACACCGTGAATAGTCGCATTTTCCTACTAGTACGTCGTCGGAGACGATATAAATATTACAAATAATCTGCGTAGGTAGGTAATGTGTGCGACCTTGAATGCGAACTGCAAACCACTCGAGGCGTGCCTTTGCAGTTCTTTATTTGAGCGAATGTGATCGTTAATACACGCGGAAAGAGTTCAAGTTCAATTGCAGAATTAAACAGGATTATTTTGTAAATGTGTATTATGCTTTACATAAACCTTTTTTCTGTAGGATTCATGTACTACTTTAATAATATATGTATAGTTGAATTAAATTCAGACACAATTTGGTTCTATAATAGTACATTACGTACCTAGGGCGGTGAATTCGTGAATGACCCAGATCGCACGTGTTTGTGGCCCGAACCGAAGGTGAGAGCCATAAATATGCGATCTGGGGCTTTACGAATTACCGCCCGTGGTAAGTACACAATTTTACGTCTTCATCTGGCCACAATGCGAGTTTTACCGTACGCGCAGCGTACAAGCCTCACCTTCGGTTTGGGCCACAAACACCAGCGATCTGGGCCATTCACGAATTCACCGCCATAGGTACGTAATGTACTATTACGTCACACCTGGCCATAAGCATAATGTGAGTCTCGCGCGTCGTGAGGGCGTAAAATTGTGTACTCAACTCACCATGGGCAGTAAAAAAGAAACCCCGAAAAAAATCGCATATTTACAACCCTCGCCTGTTTACAGCCCTTAGTAATGTACTTTACGTCACTCCGGGCGGTAAGTGAGATTTACCGCCCACGGGTGCAGCGGCAAATCTCACTTCACACTTTTACACCCAGGACTCCCACGAGAAGACGTAAAATTGTGTACGCACCACGGGCGGTAATAAAGAAGGCCTCAGATCGCTTGTTTATGGCCCTTACCTTCGGTTCGGGCCACAAAAGCCCGTGATCTGAGCCGTACTTAATTTTACCGCCCTAGGTACATATAATGTACTTTACGTCACTCCGGGCGGTAAGTGAGATTTACCGCCCACGGGTGCAGCGGCAAATCTCACTTCACACTTTCGCACCAAGGAGAAGAAGTAAAATTGTGTACGCACCAAGGGCGGTAATAAAAAGCCTCGGATCGCTTTTTTTATGGCCGTTACCTTCGGTTTGGGCCACAAAAGCCCGCGATCTGAGCCGTTCTTAATTTTACCGCCCTAGGTACGTATAATGTACTTTACGTCACCCCAGGCGGTAAGTGAGATTTACCGCCCACGGGTGCAGTGGCAATCTCACTTCACACTTTCGCACCAAGAGGAAGACGTAAAATTGTGTATGTACGCACCAAGGGCGGTAGTAAAAAAAGCCTCGGATCGCTTTTTTATAGCCGTTACCTTCGGTTTGGGCCACAGATATCCGCCATCTGAGCTGTTCTTAATTTTACCGCCCTAGGTACGTATTTACGTCACTCCGGGTGGTAAGTGAGATTTACCGCCCACGGGTGCAGCGGCAAACCTCACTTCACACTTTCGCACCAAGGAGAAGACGTAAAATTGTGTACGCACCAAGGCCGGTAATAAAAAAAGCCTCGGATCGCTTTTTTTTTATGGCCCTTACCGAAGTTCAGGACACAGATGTCCGCGATATGAGCTGTTCTTAATTTTACCGCCCTAGGTACGTAATGTACTTACGTCACACCTGGCCATAATGCGAGGTTTACCGCACGCTACCCGTACGGTAAAACTAGCATTATGGCCAGGTGAAAACGTAAAATTGTGTAATCAGCACGGCAGTGAACAAGAAAGCCCGAAATCGCATATTAATACCTGCACGCCTAGCACTAGACGGCTGCGACATACTCTGGATTTTTCTCGCACTATCCGTCTCTCTCTTATTAGAACATTTAGTAAGAGAGGTATAGTGAAAGAAAAATCGACAGTATGTCGCAGCCGTCTCGTGCTAGCCGTGCTGCGATTTCGGCCTTTCTCTCTTTTACAGCCCTTGGTAAGTATTAGTAATGTAATATACTAATATTCAATTATTAATCGGTAATGCTACGTTGCCACACCGCGCTACCGATAGACGCGCGCGCGCTCACCGCGCGGCGCTGGTTGATTGGCGTTGTTGCCATTTCGTACACTGGACGTGAACTGGCTATCGAATCGACTGAGCGTGAAGAGAGAGCGTATACCTATTACCTACAATACCTACCCTACAAATCCTAACCTGTAGTAATACATTTCATTTCAATTCGCTTCACTATCTAGTTGTATGCGGGCGGATTTGCGTTGTGCCGGTTGTGCGATTATTGTGAGGTAACACACAGTTTGTGACTCGTGTCTTGTCTTGTGCCTTGTGCTTGTGATAGTTGTGAACTTGTGATTTATTTAACATGGGCCGTAAAAAAATGCGGTGTACAGGGTTTACGACCTTCACAACGATCGTACGGCAACTTGCATCATAGGCGAATGTAAAAAGCTTTTGAAAGGTTAGTAATCATTGTTTATTTTGTCAAAAATAGGGACCTTGTTCCGAGTAGTGCTGGTGGTTGCATTGTATTATTGTGACTATATTAACTACGACTAAAGGTGGTTGCCCACCGGAGGGGCGAGACGAGACGAGGCGAGGCGAGATTTGAAATCGTATGGGAGTTACTACCTATTTCCACCGCGCGCGCGCGAGTAAGTCCCATATAAGTTTCAATTCTCGTCTCGCCTCGTCTCGTCTCGCCCCTCCGATGGAAAACCACCTTGGTAGGTATCTATTATTAATACTGTATCGATAACAATAAGAAAACGGTCAAGTGGTTGTCGGAACAAGCACAAATTTAGGGTTCCGTACCGTACTCTTAAAGGGTTTTTCCACATGCATCTATGTTGCGAATTTTTGACTTACCGTATACCTAGGTTTTTTAAGAACAGTAGGTATGGATATACGGAATGCAATCTCGATATATATATCGAATATACCGCTAATCATTCGGTTTTGTACATCAAAATCCAACCTAGGGTTCGTATTAAGAGGCCCCTCGGACGCTCAGATATCGATTTTGAACGAAATCGGTCCGTATTTAACGAATTTAAAGATGGCGGTCACTTTTCGAAAATCCAACCTCGAATTCGTTTTAAGAGGCCCCTCGGACCCACAGGTATCGATTTTAAGCAAAATCGGCCCGTATTAAAATAATTTCAAGATGGCGGCCACTTTTCGAAAATCCAACCTCGGATTCGTATTAAGAGGCCCCTCGGACGCTCTGATATCGATTTTAAGCGAAATCGGACCGTATTAAAATAATTTAGAGATGGTGGCCACTTTTCGAAAATCCAACCTAGGATTCGTATTAAGAGGCCCCTCGGGCCCTCAGATATCGAATTTAAGCGAAATCGGACTGTATTAAAATAATTTCAAGATGGTGGCCACTTTTCGAAAATCCAACCTAGGATTCGTATTAAGAGGCCCCTCGGGCCCTCAGATATCGAATTTAAGCGAAATCGGACTGTATTAAAATAATTTCAAGATGGCGGCCACTTTTCAAAACCCAATCTAGGATTCGTATTAAGAGGCCCCAAGGACCCTCAGATATCGATTTTGAGAGAAAACGGACCGTATATAAAGAGTTTCAAGATGGTGGCCTTTTTTCGAAAATCGAACCTCGGATTCGTATTAAGAGGCCTCTCGGACCCTCAGATATCGATTTTGAACGAAATCAAGCCGTATTTAAGGAATTTCAAGTTGGCCGACTTTTTTTAAAATCCAAGCTCGGTTTCGTGTTAAGAGGTCCCTCGGACCCCCCGGTATCGATTTTGAACGAATTCGGACCGTATTTAAAGAATTTCAAAATGGCGGTCACTGAAAATCCAACCTCGGATTCGTAATTCGTATTAAATGATTTAAGAATAATAAAAATGGCCGCCAAGTAAAGTAGCTTGTTACATACTAAGTCCCTGGGCGACCGCGCTCAGCTCGGGTGAAAATAGGGAAAATACGGAGAAAACTAATTTTCCCGGACGTGAGACCTAGCTAGATCGATTTTTCGCCTCCGTAAACCCGTATATTCCAAATTTCATCGAAATCGTTAGAGCCGTTTCCGAGAACCTGATTGAAATATATATATATACAAATATTGCTCGTTTAATAGCATAGGATAGGATAGGAATAGGTACTGCACTTACCCATTTCTGGCAATCCATTCATGTTGAAAAATAAACTCCTGGTACTAATATAAATTCCGCACTCGGCGACGCATGCACGTGAATGAACACTGGCACTGGCTCTATTACTAACGATGGAATCAAAAGTTAAATAAGCTGCTATTAACGTTACCTACTAACGTTAAAAACAGTTAAAGATACCTTTGACTTAACGTTAGCTCAATGCAGGTAGGTGTTAGGTAACGTTACCATTTCTTTACCGGTAAAAAGTAGTATAGGTAACGATACTTGGTTTAACGTTAGTTACCAGTTAACGTTAAATCTGTCTGACAGTGGTAACGATACCAACTTTTTAACGTTATTTAAAGCCCTGAGAGCAACGTCGATATTTTAATCAACTGACAATTTATTTATAGGAAGATTCGCAATAATATGTATACCAAAAAATAATAAGTACAATTTCGTATTCATTAACACTATATGGTATTTTTTATATTATCTTATCTTAATAAATCCGTATTAACAAATATTGTTCCATTTTCTCCCCAAATCACCCTATTGTGAAATCAGTGCCACAACAATCCGGGGTCTAGTAATAACAATACCGATCCTACGCCTCAACCTCTAAATTTTAGCAGGTTAGTATTATTATTATTATTTTTACCCAACAAATCCATACAGAATAACCACGCACAGACATACCTCACCCCACCCCCGGGCTCCGCACGTGCCCGACCGAAACATCGTTGCGCACACAGTGTACGGTACAGGCCCCTATACCACGAAACTTTACAAGTCTACAATTCGACGAAATTGTACAATTTTCCATAGAAAAAGTTGTCAATTTTGTCAAATTGTACGCTTGTAAAGTTTTGTGGTATAGGCACCAGGTGTAGTCGAGCGCAAATATGCGCACCGAAAATCGAAACCTATTTTTTGCATAGCGTCGCCGCCGTTAGGAGTTGTCTGTAGTAGTGTACGCCTCATAACATAATGCAGTATCAAATATCTTTATTTCACCGTTTACCTTTGCGTGATGGATGTAAATATAATCTAACTTTTTTCCTTTCAGAAATTCGAGTCAGAGTACTCCGTCCTCGACACCATCATTACAAGTAGAATTTGATGATGGTAACAATGAGGAAGTCATACCTGAACTTACTGGTCGACGAATCTTCAATGTTGAATACTTATTTGAACAAATGAAGGCTGTGGATCATAGTCCTTTTAATTGCAGTTTTTAAGATATGGATTTTGTGAAGGAGTTGAGATCCGGATTCCAGTCAACTTTTCTGTTCATATGCAAAATGTGTGGCAAAAAAGAAGCATTTAAAAATGAAAAACTAGAGTCAAAAATTAATACAAATGTTGTTCAAGCAGTCGTATGTTCAGGTAGTGGCTTTTCCCAATTAGATGAGCTTTGCGCTCATTTAGATATACCATGTATGGCGGAGAAATCATTTTGGAAAGAGAATATGTTGCTAGGAGATGTTTTAAAAGATCTCTTTAAACAGCATGTATGAGGCAGGACTCGAAGAAAAACAGATGGCAATTAAAAAAGGAAACGTAGATGCTGATGGCGTTCCTAGCATCACTGTTGTAGCGGACGCATCATGGGGCAAGAGATCGTATCGTACCAGCAATTATAATTCTTTATCCGGGGTAGCGTGCATTATTGGGTATGAAACTAAAAAGGTTTTCTTTTTGGGAATACGGAACTCCTATTGTTCTGTATACGCTGCTGCTAGTAACAAAAACGTAGAGGTCAAGAAACATAGAAATAGTGGCCAGCCCTCTAGTCGCCCGAGGCTTCTATTAAGCGCGTCGCCAAATCTTTATAAAGCCGACGCGCACTTGGCCCCATGGCCCCAAGGTTTCAACGCCAAACGCCGCAAACATGTAGCTGTTTCCTAGGACGGCATATTTGCGGCGCTTGAGGCTTTCGGCCGAGGATGCCGCAGCGCCAGCGGTGGCACTGGTGCTTGGAACATGGGACGGTGCCAGGGTATCAACGCAAGTAGAATCCCAAACTAGCGGCTGACCCATGCTCCAAGGCACCAGCGTCATTCCGTCAGGTCTCTTGCCGTCGTCCCTGGCCAGCCCGCTGGGTTCGAGGACTGCCGGCACTAAATAAATAATACGAAATACGGCAATGAGAATGAGCCCATCGCTCTAAAAGAGACTGAAGCTGCACTCGGAGTGCAAGTATCACCTTGTGGGTTATACATCCTCGAGGAACACCAGTATTTAGGCGCGAGTCCCGACGGAGTCATAGACAATGAAACAATTGTGGAAATCAAATGCCCAGCTTCGGCAGCTAATATGACGCCAACAGAAGCAATTTTAAAGAAAAAAAATACTTTCTGTGTGATGGACGAAAGTGATCTTCAGAAGATAAAATTGAAGCGAAACCATAACTACTTTTATCAAGTCCAAGGTCAATTAAATATTTCAAAAAAAAGATACTGTATCTTCGTGGTGTGGACTCCAAAGGGAATATTATTCGAAAAAATTAAAAAGGATACAGGATTCTGGGACAGCATATTTAATAAAATGAGAAATTTTTATTGGAATGCATATTACCTGAAATTATAGATCCACGTCTACCTAGAAAGTTACCGACACGTGAGAGTTCTTCACAATAAGCGCATTTTTATACTTTCATTAAAAATAAAAACACAACATTGTATGATTCAGTTTTATTTTATCCAATACACCCAATTTTCAACCTATCAAGTCTATGTTTATATGATCATCATTTTGATATCTGGTGGAACATACCCTTATTTGTCACCGAAGTAGTATATAAAATAAAACAACGGGATATCGATTTTAAAAGTAATCGGACCACGCCAAATTAAATTTACCGCCATTTTGGCCACCTATGACCGCTTGTCAGTATGGCCAAGTGACAGTTGATGCTATAAAATTGATTTGACAGAGGTGACATAAAAAGTATCAATTTAAAAATGTTCGGTTGTATCTTTACACAAAACCGACTTATTTATTTTCACGAAAAAATTGGACGCTGACTGACTGGCTTATTAAAAGCACAAAAGATGCCGCTGGGTCGAAGTGCATCCGAAAGGGCACTCATCTAGATAAGATAAGATAAGATAAGACTGGCTTATTCGCAGATTAAAGGTATCTAAGCCTAAATTAGGGTTTTTTTCAATAACCATAGCCTTATGGAACAATAATTAAAGGAACCGAAAATTCATCAGTAATAGTAGGTATCAGAAACACAGTCGACGTAACTAGGTCGTTAAAAGTTACAAAATTGTTGTAACTACTCATTTTGTTGGCAAATCAAAACTTATAGCCTATACATATTATACTTTACGCCACACCTGCCAAAATGTGAGTTGTACCGCCCTCTACGCGTACGGTAATATGGTAATAATGTTTATATAATCTTGGTATGGAGATGTTCTACTGTTATATTTTACTTACCGCAAAAATTTAGCCGTTGTATGAAGATATTTTACTGCGATATTTTTACTGTGACGTCTCTAGCTAGCTCCGCCTCCCCGCTAGCGCGCTCTTGCTTTATTTATAGCGCCCTGTCTCATTTTAGGTGAAACAACAACATTTTAAACCGTTCGTTAGCGCGTGGTCTCAACTCGGAGTTGAGCGCTGCTTACTGCGGACTCTTGAGCGTTATTTTTAAATATGCGCCATCTAGCGGACGGCAATACACGTGCGTAGCCATTCAGCTTAGATAAACTTGCAATGAATGGAACTAGTGACTGACTTAAAATTGCTTTGTTTGATTTTGCTATTTTCGTGTTATGTTGTTGCAACGATGTATTTTATGCCTTCAAATTGATTAATATGATGATTTAGGACACTAAAATGCAACATTTTGACGAATTCAACGATACTTTTTTCATTGCGAGCCTAGTAGCGCCATCGCGAAATGCTTTCTGAACTACTACGATGTTTCCAAAGAGATATCGATCTATATTGGTCTATGATCTTTGGCTATTGTAAGATTAGGCACATAATTCGTTCTTTGCTGAAATGTCATGAGTTTTGTTTTACTTAAATTAATGTTCAAATTATTTTTTGTTAACCATTCTATAATTGTATTTAATGTCTTGTTAATATCAGCTTCATAAGATTGCAAATTTTTCCCAGAGAAGATTACTGTACTATCGTCGGCAAAGAGAACCATGGGGTGGTCAATTGTGTTAGGCATGTCATTTATATAAATGAGAAATAGCAGAGGTCCTAAAACACTCCCCTGTGGTACGCTATAACGGATTTCTCGTACATCCGATGAGTAGATCTGTTCCGTTTTTGTCTTGAAGGATATTTTACTTATTTGAGTTGTTTGTTTTCTGTTGCTTAAATAAGATTGAATTAAAGCATGGATATTACCACGTATTCCGTAGCGATATAGCTTGTCTAAAAGTATTCTATGGTCAACATAGTCAAACGCCTTTGACATGTCCATATATAACGCAGATACTGGGATCCTTTTATCCATATTCTTTAGAACCGTTTCTATTAAGTCAAAGATAGCCATGTTACGATTAACATGGCATGTTTTTACGGAAACCTTTTTGCTCATTTACAAACAAATTATTGTGTTCAAAGTAGCCAGATACACTATTATAAATATACTTTTCTATAATTTTGGAGAAAATAGGAATAAGCGCTATGGGTCTGTAATTATTCATGTCTTCTTTGCTATGTTTTTTGTGTAGAGGTTTTATAATTGTTAATTTCAATTTTTCTGGAAAGCTTCCACATTTAATGCACAAATTTACGATACGACTAAGTAGAGGTGAAATTATATGAGATACTTTTTTTACTATATATGTACTTACACCATCGAACCCAGTGCTGTTTGTATTCCTCAAGCCATTTATTATTTTTAGAATGTCATCAGAACTAGAAGGTTGCATGAAAATAGAATTAAGAGAATTAAATGTCAAATTGTTAGTTAAATAGATATTAGAATTATCAGAATTGGAATTATTATTTACTATATTAATTGGTTGAATTTGGTCAATAAAATGGTTGTTGAATTCTTGCGCAATATTTTTTGGATTAGTAGTTTGTATATTATTATGTGAAAATATTTCTAAAATATAATGTCTTGGTTGATTTGACTTAGAACTGTTAATTATTTGCCATGTCGCTTTAGACTTATTTTGCGCATTCTTAATGAGATAATTGTTTTGAGATTTTTGAGTTAGATTAATAATTTAATTGAGTCGTTTCGAGTATTTTCTGAAGTATTCTTTATCTCCTTGTTCAGGAGATAAACGACACTTCCATAGTAAATATCTCTTACGCCTGCAGCACTGTTTAATACCTTTTGAGATCCATACAGGTTTTTTAATGGAGGATATTTTGCATCTTTGGTATGGGAAGCATAGATCATAAAATAATTCGAAAAGGTCCGAGAATTCATCGTAGGCTTCATTAGAATCAACAGATAAGTAAACTTCATTAAAATTTAGATTTTGCAGGCACTCAATGAACTTGTCAATATTTCCTTGGCTGAGATCTCTTTTTCTTACGTACCAGTGAGTCAGAACATTTGTTCTCTTAACTGGACATGTTAAAACTTGTGCTGTGTGATCGGAGAGTGCTAATTCGATAACTTCAGCTTTGCTTCCTCTAATGTTATGTATGATATTGTCTATGCATGTTTTGCTACATAATCGGGTCGGCTCTATTATGCTTAGTCTTAAGTTATAACTATGGTGCTCCTCAAGAAAGGAGTGTATAATGTATTGAAAGTTGGAGTTGCAAGTGCATAATTATAACAACAGGAAAAATGATAATAATAATAATTACGACAATATGATTAATGGAATTCTAGAATTATTAATTTAATGGTTAGAACAACAGAATTTAAGAATAAATGTGGACAAAACTAATGCCATACAATTTGGCATGAAAAAAAATTTGAATACAATTCATAATAAATTAAATTTAGAGTACAATGACAAAGCTGGTAATGAAATGGATAAAGTTACATTTCTAGGTTTAAAATTGGTCTCCTATCTAAATTGGGAAACCCAAATCGAAAGTGTATGTAACAAGATTAATAGGTTTGTATATGTACTAAAAATACTTAGACGCACTACCACCCTACAAGCTACCTTAACCGCGTATCACGGTTACGTAAGTTCTCAATTAATATACGGACTGGTCTTATGAGGAAACTGTTCAAATTTTAAAAGGGTTTTCATAGCCCAGAAGAAATGCTTAAGAGCGATATGTGGTGTAAATCAATATAAGTCATGCAAGCCTATATTTAAGAAATTAAAATTACTACCATAGGGAGAGATTTAAAGGTCTGTATATTTGTTAAAAAAACACCCTGACTTGTTTAAAACAGCAAGAGATGTATATCAGCGTAATACAAGAAATACAGGGTGACTGGAACACGATCGCATCCCGCGAACATCATTTTATGCAAAACAATGTTATTGCATGTGCATAAAGTTATTTAATAAGTTACCGCCAGATATACAACAATTGCCTTTCAATATGTTTCGAAGGAGCATAATAAAACTATTGCAAGAAAAACAATACTACCTATATTATTGTTTTGTTATACTTATAGCAGAATTATGTTCTCCAGTAACATTTATCATCTCTTTGTATATAACTTTTCTATGCAAATAAAGAAGTTTGAAGTTTGCCTATCGGCTATGGTGACCACTTACCATCAGGTGGGTCATAAACTTGTTTGCCACTGACATAAAAAAAAAACAAAGTAACCTACTTCTTATATTTTCCCAATTACCTACCATTTTGTCTCATGAAAACCCAGAGAATAGACAAAATCGAAAGAGATAGTTACCAGTTTTTTTTTACCCCTATGGTGGTTAAGAATCATACAGCCTGCCTAGAGGAAAGTGGACACCATAGCCTATGTCATTTGCAAATCCAGAGGAGTTATAAGCATGTTGCCCACCTCATATTGGCCCTTCAATGTCTCACTTAGGTACATTACATATCTCGCAAAGAATCAGTTAAATGTTAATACTTACAATAACATTTAGTGTTGGTTCATCTTCTCTTGATATGTAAATTGTTATTGACTGGCCGTGTTCCACTGCAATCTGTTGAGACACATTCATATGACTATTATAATTCTATTATAACATAAATAAAAATAGCCTTTATTGCTGAGGTTCACAATTTGAAAAAACTTATACTCCTTAAAACTTTTATTTATCTCTATCGACAACCTCAACTTGTCCTCTGACAAAGGCCTCTTCTAAAGCTTTCCACACCCTGCGATGTGACCCGCAGCCACGCGCCACCTCTATTACCATTACCATAACTCTTTTACTTAAGAAAAAAAAGTGTAGTATAGTATGTGTACTTCATAACTGTATTGTATGTATGTTAGTCTTTAAGGTATTTGTAACTATGGGCCTTAGATGCCTGAAATAAATGGTTCATGATTATAACTAAGTTTGAACTTCCATATCGTCAGGGATAGTGCAATACCGCGTAACTAACACTTGTAGATAAAGTTAAAATCTCAATAAAGTACTTGGAATTCTTTTGAATATGGAATCTTATCTACATGTGTTATTTACGCGGTATTGCACTATCCCCGACGATATATCCAAAATTGACCTCAAATTTTTCAGGATGTAAACTTTCGAGACAAATTTTATTTATAATACTAGCAGCTCATGTGGCTCCGTGTGCTTTTAACTATGTACACCCTGAAGGCCCACTCTATGAGCGGTGATAGAATTTTTCAAATTGGATGAGCAGTTTCAGATTACTCCCTGCATAAAAACTTACAACCTCACAGAATTGTCCTGTTTACAACACTTGTAAATGAGTAGGATATGCAAGACTACGGGTTTACCTTTCTTTTACCAACAAACATTTCATTAAATTAATGTTTCACCAAATTTTCATTACATCTAAAACATTTTTTTTCAGAAACGGTAAACTTTCCTTTTTATTACAAAACAAACCTATTAGATTAGGTTTTGGGTTCTACACATTTACCTTTTAGCGTTACCTAAAAAGTTAACGGCTTCTGAGAAGAAAAGTTTGATGAAACAAAGCATTCGGTGAAACATTTGTCGGTAACATGAGGGAATCCTAAGAATAAGTAATGATTTATGAATTTAACCTGAGCAAGAACTTCTTCTAAGATAATATCAGTCGGCAAATCCGAAAGCAAAGGATCGCAGCTGAGCAAAGTGCACACAGAAGACTTGGTCACTTCGAGTAACTCATCGTGGGATAAAGTACTGGTTACATCCTCAACTTCGGCGGTACTTTCCATTTTAAGACATATCTAATTCTTTGACCAAAAACATGAAATGAAAATCCGGCCACAACCATACCAATACCATAACAAATAAACGTCATAAGTGACACTGATATTTTTAATTCGTCCATACGGACAGGCTAAGACCATGGGCCCATACTGCCTCCAACTGACACTGACATTTGAGATGTCAACAGCATGATTTTAGTGAACACTCCAAAACTAGTAATAACGAGATTTACGCAGAACTTAAGAAGACGCTACACGGCCCGATATCGGCAGGACTGCATGCAGCCCCCCTAGCACACTAGGTTTTATGTCCGACGTAAAGCATTCGTCCCTCTTGCACTCACATATTTGCCAGAATGAGACGAATGCTTTATGTCCGACATAAAACTTAGCGTACTAGCCCCCCCAGGCTGCCGCATGATTCGGCCCGTGTGGATACGTGTCGGGATTGAAATGCTAAAAAATTGTTCATTCCAAAATTGGAAATGTCCTCCTACTTCAAAAATCTATAAAAAATAAGTTTTGAAGTAACATGTATTCCAGATGTGAAATCACGTAGTCTTGTTCATTTCATAGTTTAATAGGATTTGTAGTTTTATATTGTAACTGATAAAAATATGAAAAAAATGCATTAATGAAAAAATGAATTTTTGATCCCATACAAATTTTATCTGTCTTTTGTGTAACACACAGTAATCAAAAAATCATAACTTTTATTTAAACAGCTCTGGCTAAGGAATGTGCTTGTGGTCTGCTTAACACCATGTAAAACTGCAGGACATGGTTTTTCAGGTCTCTAGAACAAATATTTTACATCAACATCTTATATCAAAGTTCGGGGAAAGATTTCGTTCCTTTGTGTTACGTCAGCTGTGTAACGCTACACTTTGCGCTTTATTGCAGATAAGACTGCAACCGTAACATTTTTATGTAGGGCAACAATTAAGCTACAACCAACAGAAGCGCATACTGTCGATAGCCATATTCGTTTTTATATTGTGGCACGAAAATTGAAAAAGTATGTTTAAAACCCAATATTGTATTATGTCTTAAATAGGTAATTTTTTTGTTTTTTACTGCTGTTTTTACATAGTTGGGTGGTGAAATAAATAGGTAATCGGCTGGGCATATTCGAATTTTAAAATACCTTTCGGTTTTTTTTTATTTGCTTCCCAACGCCAATTTTGCTTCGTTTGTGTGACTTTTTGTGTCATTTGTGTAACGTGTAGGTATTACAAAAAAAACCATACAAATTACCAAATTTGTGTAACATTTTTGTGAAAATTTCGTTCGTGTTACGTACAATATTTTTGCAATAGTATAGGGGGACGCACGCACGCATACACACATGAGTGACAACGGTGTGTGCATAGACAATACCACAAGTAGGCGTTCCTACTCTCTCCGTTCCTAATCTCGTTAGATACAATGTCAAATCTCCTGTCTAGGTATGAAAGGGGTTGACTTAGTAGTAGTAGTAGACCGTTATTGCCACTGCTGTTCCATGGTGAACATATCCTGGGAAGTTTAGTCAGTTAAGTAACCCTTTGTATGAATGTATTATTATTAATTATGTGCTTGTGATATTGGTATATATTCCAACTGCATTATGTACTTAAATTATCATTGATGCTTCGATTATTAGTCGCATTATAAGTGGATTAATTGGCTTTTGGATACTTTAATGATAAATAAAAATAGTTAAAATGCTTTTACTGGTATATTGCCCCATAAAAGAGTTGTTATATTAATTCAATGATTTTTATTACAAATATAGTATATTTCCCTTGTCTATTCAACACACTAGTAACGAACTGTCTATTAAAGAGGGTACACGAATAATAGATTACTGGGGTGTAAGTGAATACTACAGTATTTTGACTTTTTATTCTCAATCCTTAATCACGTGATAAATGATAATAAATAATACAATTAGTATGTCAATACGTGATTACTATATTCTGCTTTTATTTAAATTTCTGTCACGGGCATACAATTCCTTTTTGATTTTGGGTATGAAAAGTTTCTTTTAAGTTGCCGGTCATACAAGCGGGTAGCATCTCCTGTATAGATAAATTAACGAGAGCAGTTAGTATTGTATGTTTACAGGCATTCTACATTTGAATTTTCTATTTTCTCGTACAACCACTACAAATGCAATTCCATGTTCTCGATAATTCATCTATACTGAAAGTCAACTGCCTAAGAAAACGACTTTTAGGAGATGGTTACACGAGAGAAATCGGCTGGAATGCCAAGTAAACAAATACTCACCAAATAAAAGTTGATCATACCTGCGTAAGAAAGAACATTATTCTATTCCAGTAAAACGCATAGTATTCGATGCAATTTATCACAACTAGATTTGAACCATATCTGTGTCTCTGTCGAATGTAGTGATAAATTTCATCGCTACATAAAGCCTAACTCGACTCGCTATTTAAGTTAGTGTGTTAGTGTGCTTTGGAACGGTCACTAATATTGTAGTGGCAACACAAAAAGTGGGTCCGTATTGCACCAACATACTTGATTAAATTAAATTATTTGTTTTACTCCCTATGTATGTGATATATATTTACTAATTTATACATTAATTATTTTTGATCATGATGACAATGTGATGACAAGATTTAGAAATATTCAAAAAGGACTTCAGACTCCCTAGCATACTAAGTTTTATGTCGGACATAAAGCATTCGTCCCTCTCGCACTCGCTTATTTGCCAGAAAGGGACGAATGCTTTATGTCCGACATAAAACTTAGTGTGCTAGGGGGTCAGGGATTTGTATTACCGTATTACCCATGTATTGCCAGAAGAAATTGAATATTCTCCTCACCGCCTAGCCGGTTTATTTGTTAGTTAACAGTAATAAACCGCATTAAATTGTATTATTTTTTAAAGATATTTTCAATATTCGGCATATATAACAGTATATATTAATTTTATACTTTTATAAAGTCCAGCTATAGGATCAAAAAAAGTCAATCAATCATTTTATAATCTGCCCTCCCTAGATCCGAAAATTTTAAGGTTACCTAACTGTCACACATAATAAATTCGAAAGAATTATTTGATTTCGAAAAAAAATCCTCAAATTATCAAAATGGACAGCTTATCATCGGGTTCGCTTTCTGGAACGCAAAAGGAAGAGCTGATGGATCAAGTAAAACAGCAGATTGCCATCGCTAATGCACAGGAACTTCTGACGAAAATGTCCGAGAAATGTTTTAAGAAGTGCATAAACAAACCGGGCACGGCTCTGGACAATTCTGAACAGAAGTGCATCGCCATGTGCATGGATAGGTACATGGACGCCTGGAACCTGGTGTCGCGGACCTACAGCAGTCGTATCCAGCGTGAGCGGAACAACATGTGAAAACGACTGTACCTTACGGGTATCACTGATACACGCCTGCGTTACTGTAAATATAGACGAAAATTGTAGTCCCACAGCATGTTACAAATTGTGAGTTGCAACTGCCAGTTGTTATGATATAATATGTTCTAATAAAATATTCTAGGTTAACTTGTGGCTGTTATTTGAATTACTGAAATCCATGTTTGAGACCGGTATGAGTTCTGTAGTTTATTGTTACATAAGGAAGACACGAGTCAAATGTGTCAGAACTTGAATTGACTTAATCTCAGATAGAGCATCACAATTGTATTGATTAATTTTGATATATACTAGCTAGTTCAAATTGATGCAATCTGCCTAGATAGCATGATTTGAACATTTAAGTTGGATATGAGTGAAATACATGCATATGTCCCTCTCACTCTAACATACTTGCTAGTAAGGGTTAAGGGATGAATGCTTATGTCCAACATAAACGTGGGCATGCATGCTAAGCTGATGCAATAAAATAAAAAGTTAGTTGATAGCTGAATAACTTTATTAGATTTCTCCGCGCAACATTCTCTTCCTGTACTGGTAGAGCTTCTTTATCCACATCTCTCTCAACTCTTCTTCACAGGGGATTTCCTAAAACATTAAATAAAGTATAATTGCACTTGAAGGATATACTAGGATTACTAGGTAAGGTATCTAAGGAATACTCTTTGTCAAATTCTACTTATTGTAATGTTTAAATTTCTAAGATGAGTAATTGTATAAGACCTAGGTCATCTTGAAACTAAAAACGTAAAAAAAATAACTTAAACTCCTCCCCATATAATTTAATAATATTTCCTAGTGGGGCAGATTGCTGGAACAAATTGTCGTAAATGTCGACATGCCGGACCAAAGCACCAATTTAGGTGCATAGCTTTATCATAGGAACTAACTCCTCTGTCAGACATCTTTATCATCAATATCTCGAGTTCTAAATCACTTAGAATCACAAACTTGGTGTCTAAATCTACATATTTGGGGTAGTAGGAAATTATAATAAGTGATTTAGAACTAAGATATGGATAATGAATTTAAATGCCTGCACCAAATGTTTCTGCTTTGGTTGACTGGTAGACAATGCCTTATGGCATTAAGTTCGCCATTTGTACTTTATCTTGTATTGTGCAATAAAGTAAAAAAAAGAAAGAAATAAATATACCCATAATTCAAAATGACCACCATAAAAAAAAAGATGGCCAGAGGAGTTTGTTCCTATCAAAAACTTAAAGCTAAAAAAACATTGGTGTTTTTGTCTAGCGTGTCCACATTATCACTTGAAACTGCCCCACTATACCTACCCTCAATTCTAATTGGTTTTACTCAGCTTTTGAACTTTCTGTAGCCAATCATTGTGAGGAAACCTACATCAGAATTGTCATTCATGTCAAGTTCCTAACCCAATCGAAGCCATTCTTGGAACTGGCAGTCAAAATAGATTGCCCCTTGTCCATGTGAGACGGTGTTTGATGATGTATGTGGGAACAATCAATTCAATTTCAAAAATACTTTCAAGCACTGCATTTAGTAAATAACATCTGCATCTTAACATGTTTGCGGACAGTAGTGCAAATAGGTAGTAAGTCCCATACTAATTTCAATTCTCGCCCATCCACGCCCCGCCTCGCCTCGCCGGTGGAAAACCACCTTCAGTGACAGTGCATGTCATAGAAAAACATGTCTTGAATTGTAGAGCAATTGCGCCCGTGAATGTGTTAAGCCGTTGTGTGCACTAACTTACTATAGTATGACGTAACTAACTATAGATGTTGAACATAAGCCTCAACTATGCTTAATAGAGGTACCTCACATTAATGGGTTAACTATAAATAATATAAATATGTAGAATACCTGTCATACTTACATCCAAGTTCAGAATAGTGTCATCATATTTGTTAACTTTTATGTCAGAGGTGGGTACTTTAACAGTTTCTGAATCCAGGTCAATTACAATATTCTGGTTCTGTTTCTTATTTTTTGATGATGTGAAGGGTCTCTGGACAAATGAGTCACTGTTCAACTCTGCAAGCAAGTTTCTGTCATGTATTGTGGGCATGTCCTCCTTGACTTCGACTTCCGGGTATTCGTAAGTAGGTATCTTAGTCATAGTCAGTCCAGCAGCCTCTGCAGCCTTAATAGCCTGCTCCACTTTGGTTTCTGTGTCATCTAGCCGAACGGATTTGAAGCCTGATGCTGGTTCTGAAAATGGTAGAAATATCAGGGAAATAACTTTAGTTTGAGAGTTCTCTTTCTTTTATAATGAAATGTTAGCAAAGAGCATGGCTGATCTGTGCTAAACACATACCATAGTTTATGTCGATTTTTAATACCATGTTTTCTATATGTATGACAAATTGAAATATAATTTTTATTGTATAGAAAATGTTTACTCAAAAATCTTTAACTTTCAATAAGTTGAAGATTTTCGAGTAAACATTTTCTATATGTATGTGGAATTGGAATATAACTTATTGTATAGAAAATGTTTACTCGAAAATCTTTTATCTTATTGAGGACTGTTATAAAATTAACCTAACCTATGCCCAAAACCTTTAAAAAAAACCATCTGAAATGTAATTTCACAGATAAATCATGTACAAAATGAAAATTCTGTGAAATAAACATTGTATGGAATAGAAGAACTTCGAACTAAAGTGTTTGGCTTTGGTGCTAAATAATCAACAAAATGATTACCTATATCAAAAGAACTAGAGTGGCTGCTAGTAGAGCGAGAGCGTGACTTCCTGCGGGACTTCTTGCTGGTTTTACTGTGCTTCGCGCGATTGCGGGACGGGCTGCGCGACACCGACCGCCGCGCGCGCTTCGACCGGGGCCGAGAATTCGAGCGCCTCCGCGACCTACTCTCATACCGATCTCGGGACACGCTTCTAGAATAACTCCTCCTTCTGTGCCTGTGGGAACTAGACTTGCTCTTATGGCTGCTAGCTACAGATCTATCTCTTGAACGAGATCGTCTCTTGTGCTTGCTTTTAGACTTTTTCCTTTCGTACGACGATTCGGAGCTGTAGGATGAACTTCTCCTGTCGCGATGGGATGATTTTTCACGAGGCATAATTTGAATTTATATGATGAGTCATTGAAATTAAATCGTAATAAATATACACATTGTTCACTACAACAAGTAACATCAATTCATTTTATTCATTTATTTGATTATAATTGACACTGACAGACACACACACTATTGACTTGACAGCAAATTGACATTAATGACGTCATCGTGTCACATAGCGTTTTATTCGGTTCTGTGGTAAATGTTATATTCTGAATGGTTGCTATTTTTTTATCGTATATTAAGACACTTGCTGTGCTCGCTATTTCATTATTTTGTAAGCTTAAGCTTGTATGTTATTTATACAAAATATTTAGAAAAATGGCTTTCTTTATTACTTCCCATAGGTTCAAATATAAAATACAAGATGGCGCTACTACAAGTACTAAAACGGATTCTCGATTGTTCCGTTTCACGCTTTGATGAAAACTAAAATAACAGAATGAAACATGTATTCGATAGTTTTTAGAAACTGTTTACCTTCTGCATAAACAAATTAACATATGTTAAGTTATTGAATTATTTGTATTGAAGCAAAACTTCAGCTTCAGCAATAAATACATGGGTTGCATAGTACGATATAAAATAATAATTTGCGTCAACTGAAATGCTGCTTAGGGCAGCGACCAGTCAGTCGGCCTCGATGACGGAATGTGTGAAATTTTAAGATGGTGATGAACAGTGTTTTTGATATTTTAGCGAAAAAATCCACTACAAGTTCTCTGTTTCTTCACTGAAATAAGCAGAATGTGTGTAATTTTGTGATTACGCGACCGTAATGTTTTTTTCTTCAGTGTAGTGGACCTGAAGTGTCTAACGTGAGCTGTCTGATCATTGACATTGTTTCGTGAAAAAATTAGAGTCCATCGCGATTGTTATGTTTATATTCATATCGAGTGCATTTATAGTGGTTAGCAAATGGTTTAAGCAATTCTGATGTTTTCGAAGTCATGGAGAGGCAGGAGCGAACACATGCCAACATGGAGGCTACGGACTCGGTGGACACAAAACAGGTGAGCGCTGCGGTTGTAATTGCCGGTTGTTAACAGTTTTCACTCAGCCGTGTTCATGTTGCCTTGGTACTTGTGCTCGTGCTAGCATGTCTTTATCAATGCTCATTATCAGTTCATCAGTCGAGGAATGTTAAATACATCTTGATGTTTTTACCAAGGCAGCATGTTCTTGAGGATCTGCATTCCTACATATTCATGAAATTACGAATTTGATCTTGAATTGCATGTTAGTTAGAAATGAGTGCCAAAGTGACCATGTATCCTTATAAATCTAATAAAACCAACCAAGGTTTGTCTGTGGGCGAACTGAGCTGCCCACACTCCTGATGAATAAATTATAGCCATGGCACATTGTTATGTTCCTTATGTGTCAGTCTAGATGCTTTATGACATGCCCCTTTTGTTCTTGACCTTTTTATAATGAGAACATGTTGTGAAATTTAATTAGTGAGCTTTTATTGACATAGTAAATTGTTTTTTGTATTAGCCATAAGATACCTAACTGCACAATCTTACTAACAAATAAATTAAATGCATCATTGTAATACCTAATTAGGAATGACCTTCAAGTATTCAAATATCAATGTTAAATAAAAAACTATTTTGAAAATTCGTTTTTATAATGTTAACATTCATTAGTGAAACACTATTATCTTACAGTTTTAATGGCTTACATCATAACTTTCTTCCGACATGACATAGTGATAATCAATTAAGTAGTAGAATTTTACTGTGGGTTTGCTTAAAGTACAAAGTTGATCACCTTAGCCTTATATTGTTTATGCATACTTAAAGCAAAACCTGTTTATTTCAAATGTTAATTGCTAGTCATTGGGCTGGCGGCTTTCCTTGCATTACTTTTCACAAGCGGTGACTTTTTAACCACTGGACTGTAACTTTGCTAACATGTAGTTAAGCATAGTGATCTTTGCCATAGTATTTATAATTAAAGTATGAATTTAAGTTTATGCTGAAACAGTACACTGCTATCTTGATTGTTATTTTTGCATCATTTATTCTCATTTAATTACAATCCATGTTGGGTTTAGAAAGATGCACCTGTTTAAGGTATACAAGCTCTTGCTGTTGAGTGCATAATTGGCGCACCTTACGTACTATTCAAGTCAGTAAAAATTATAGTCTATTTGAATCCTTATGGCATTAGCAGCTTACTGACAAACATACCTTGTGCATTTGCCTACGAATGGCACATATGATTCATCATTAGAGCAACCTCCGGCCCATATTTTTTAAATATTTCTATTACTAGCTTCCGTCTGCGTCTTCATCTGCGTGGTCCCGGGATGAAAATCATCCTATATGTTAAGCAAGGCTATAAACTATGTTGTTGTAAAATTTCATCCAAATCGGTTGAGCAATTTCAGGGTGATTGAGTAACAAACATCTATACATCTAAACACCCAAACATCCAAACTGTCGCATTTATAATACTAGTAGGACTTGAAGGTCTTCAAGGATCATTCGATAAACTTATTGTATAGCTCCAAATAACTTTGACATTTGGGCCAGTTTTAGTAAACTAGGTGGGTGGGAGATTGCTGCTCTGAGGAGTCACCATAGGTATCTGAATAGGTCTGCAAATATTTATACTGTAATAAAGTCATTCTTTAATGTATTATAGTATCAATCTGCATATTATCTTATCATTATTCTATTTGTATCTGCTATTGCTGTATGGATGGATATTTAACTGAAATAAAGTAATTGAAATTGAATTGAATATAGCGGTAATAATACATCATCTTAATGTGTGCTGAATGAAAATATATTAACATCATTCAAATCTGTTCTCCTCATGGATTTTTGTTTTGATCATTCCTTCAATACATTAATTTTAATACAAAAGATGGATTGATTATTCAATCCATCTTTTTTTTCTCATGTATTAACACAACAAGCATTTGAATTCTGATGTTAATGATATTGAATTTATGAATTGTAAGTTATTGCTACATTACTTTATTATTTTCTTGAAACACTTAGCCTTGACTGTGACATAAAAAATTAAGTAAAATCTTCCACCAACTAATTCGTAATATGTGATAAGGTTAATAAAATTCTTCATAGTTAACCTAGTAATTGAATGAGCCTTATTTCAGTTTATTCACTCCAAGTCCTTCAATTATACCTGTTTGGATTCGATTAATTTCTCTGATGAAATTTCCATGAAAGCCTTTTATTATTCAAAATCCAGCTACTCCCACTATAATTAGTCATAGCTTGAAGGCTGCCGCTAAAACTAGCATATGTCTCAGGATGTTGCTAAACGCATCGGAAATACAAATTATAGGCGCAGTTATCTAAGTTTGTCGCTAAACAAACTATTAGAGCGTCTTAGCGGTGGGGGGAGGTCTGCCGGCAGGCAGTAGAACCGAGACGCGCGAGCGACGTGCGCGCGCGACGCGAGTGTGATGCCACGGTTGTGAGTGTGTGAACTGTGAACTATGGTGGCCATGGTCGCCTCAGCCTCAGGATACGGCACCCTCCGCCGCTTCTTCAGCGCCCCCGAAGGCCAGGAGATGGCTTCCGTCGTCCCTGGCGCCTCTATCGCCGTCTCGGTAAGCCCCGATAACGTGCGACACGTTGAGGTGTGTCCGCAATCGGCGATTTATGTGCTCGATAACTGCAGCGTTGAGATAACGCGACGCAAATAATGCTCAAGGAATGTACTGATTGCTATCGGAGCGGCGGACAATAAAATTCTATCGCTATCTTCGGACGCGAGAGCTTTAGAAAGTTTCAATAGGAAATTGCCCCAAGTTACGCGAACTTAGTGGAACATGTTCGGTGACTCGTAAAATGACTTACGTTACCCCTGACTTGGACGTGGCTACAAGAATAGCCCAGTTGTCGGAACTTGTAAATCTGAATGAATCCATTTCGGCCAGTTGCGACACCATGGAGGTCGTTAACCGGACTTTCCTTTTTAATATTCAGCTCTATTAGCATCGATCGAAATTGTGGCCTTGGCCGGGCACACGGGTGTATTCGGTGGTGATGTCATGCCGGGATAGACGGGATGCCCAAGGTTGTGCCCGTCGACCGTGGCTGTGTCTTGGATCATGCCTCGTTAACCGTCGCTGGAAAGGAGCAAGCGGTTACCGGCCTAGATCTCGCCGGTGCTTACTCGCTTTTTACCCTCCTAAATTAATGCAGGCCGTATAACTTACACCGCAAATTAAATCGAAACTTATGTTCCATTTGCTCAGCGATACGTGTTGTCGAAAACACCTTCCGTATTTCACTATGGTAGCCAAGTATTTGAAGTATCTCTTCAGGCTAACCGTTTTGTCCTTCAATCGGTGGTCGCCTCTGATTTGTGTGTTCAATGGGAGCGATTACGTACGCGTAAGTACAATACAGCCACGATTGATACTTAAACAGTAATGTCATATTGTAGTTGAGGTAGCGGCCAGAAAATTATCTGGTATCTGAAGTCGACAGTGCGTAGAGAAAATGTACTTTTCAACTGGAAAGGGGACTAATAGTATGGGTTTCACATACAGTTCCCCCCTTTTCCACTGAATGGCAGAAGTGGTGGTCTGATGGCGTGGTGGTAATAGTGTGCCATCGGAATCGAGAATTCAGACCGATTGTTCAGCCCAGTTTCCTTTCCCACCGGCTAGCTTTTTTATTAAAACAATCCCAATTTGAATATACCGTTAAATCGATGTTTCACTTTCGCAACGCGTCACCGAGGTTACTGAGTAAGAACTAATAATAGTGGTAATTTTATCCGTTACTTCAGTTATAAGTCTTAAAATATCTCGATTGGTAAATTCCTCGTCCAAAAGCGGTCAAACCACGGTGTGTCGTAGTATCGGAATGCTAGTTTAATAACATAAGCTCGGTAGTGGGACGACAACAGGTTTAATCGTTGAATTTATATGTAACATGTTAGAGAATTCAAGGATAACTTCATCTCAATGACAAACTTAAGTAATTTTGTCATTTTAATGTTTTTAGCGAGAGTCTGTAGCGTAACTTATTAATCTAATTGTGAAGAAAATGTGTCTACATTTCAATTTTGTTACTTAGAAATTAAGTTGCGTTTTACGCGCTCCTTTAAGCGTCTGGATATTAATGTTTTCCCAAGCGGTCATCAGCGTTAGTTTACTTTCGATCTCCGAGTAAAAACGTCGGTCCTTGTTTTGGCTATTCGTGTTTCAACAGTGTTTTATTGTCTCATTTTGTCGGCACACGCTTCCTCCCACGAGCGTCCTATAAGGCACAGGCCTTGTTACTCTTGTAACACGTAGGCATCTTTAGTTTTGCAACGAATCTTGGGCATCACCTCGCTGGAAGGTTGTTCGTGTTAAATTCACCGCATCTCCCGTTCTGTGAGGGTCCAAACAGTCTTATAGACGTCGGAGACAGACGTCTATACAACTATAAGCCTTTATAGTTAGAGTTGTGCTGATTGTTTGATGTGTTTTTGATTTGTAAAGCCTTGGTTGCCTTTTAACTTCACAATGCAAATCTGGGAAGATTCTCGATTAGTATAAATATATAATCTATACGTATACTAATGGATAATGTAATTTATACTACTATCCAACTTTTCGTAATCTATTATCATTACGACCAGATGGTTGACTAAGCAAACTACCGATATTTTAAGCTTCTCGCTGAATCCAGCTAAATGCTGTTAAAGATATGGATCAGCTGATGCAACAGCCCTAAACAATGTAGCTTGCGTAATACCGAAGCCCTTTGAATGAATTAAACGATCCATTTCTAATCAGAAGCCTTTGATGCCGTTTCGACACCGTGCCGAAGACTTTCAAATATTTTTATTAATAACACTTTACCATGTGTTTGATTTATGTTACGGACGCTGTGTATGACTTTTATGAGATATCGAGAAAGCATTTCTTTGTAATTTATGCACTGTCTATCTTAATATGTATAATTGCAATATCATTGTGGGATTTCGTTTAGAACGCATTTAATAAAGTTGCTTAGCAATACGATTTCACTTCAATACTCGTGGATTTAATTGAATGATTCAAACTTGACTCAATTAACTAACACAAGAGTGTCAAACAAAAAGGATTTTTTAAATATTATGCAAAAAGTTAATCGTTTTCTACACCCATACAGCAAACGAACATCTATTTTCATTGATGACATATTGACATCCTTGTCAAGTGCCATCTGCTGCCGTGCAATTATAAAGAGACGTACATACATACGTCTTTAACATCGTATGAATGGGTATTTTGCTTTGTTTAACGGCTTTAAATTCTACAACTTTAGAGTTCAATTTCCCATATCACGTCATACCTTTTTAACATATGCCCACGCGATCACCTCGGAAATTGTTTGCAATCAATTAATTTCGCTGCCAGCTTCCGAGGTATTTCCCTCCTATTACGATAAACAAATTGGCTGCGAGAACAACTGTCTAAACGGTTGGACGAATATGAAAATAGCCCACATTTTTTAACGGTTTTCTCACTGACAGCGAATGGATGACAATTTTTGATACAGCCAAGTTACTCGCTATGTTTTTCTACTTTCTTAGTATAATTTGTTTACATTTTGGAAACTGAATAACCTCTAGCGCTAAAAGCGCTGTTAGCGGAACGTTGTTATTAAATTTATTTAAATAATAAATAAATTTCATTCATGTTAGCATTGCTTTCAGATGTGTATAGTCTGTAGTTACGTCTGCTGATAGGCCAGCGCGGGTAATAAACATCGTGTGGTGTTATTTGATGGAGTCCAGAGAAAGTAATAACCGACTTCTCTGCGGTTGCTTTCATGCAGCATTTACATGACGAATGGATAGGAATTGCCTTCAGATCCAGACTAATTACCTTTGACGTATACCTTTGTTGTTTCTATAGTTACATCTTAAAGGTTGCATGTTTGTGGTTAGGTACGAGCTAAGATTATATTTGTGGGCAATATCAGAATGCCAAAGGTTTTCAGCTCGAATTGTACGATATACCTACGTTTTAGAATTGTTAAAAAGTTTTAAGGAATTCGATAATACACGTGTATTGATCGAGTACCTCGCACATGAATACGCACTTATATCTTATTCCATATAAGATTAGAAAAACCGTGTGATTTCAAGAATAAACAATCTTGAAACGCTAAAATAGCTAAAATATAGCAGTGTAAGGTTTGAAAAGTATTGAATGGTTTTATTAGTAAAACCAAGTACATTATTATTACATTATTTTAGGTGGACTGATGACCTGGTAAAGGTCGCGGGAGTCCCTTGGACGCGGGTGGCGCGGGACCGGACATTGTGGCACTCTTTGGGGGAGGCCTATGTCCAGCAGTGTGGACGTTTTTCGGCTGGCATGATGATGATTATGATGATGAAGTACATTATTTATCTTTGACTTTGCCCAACAATGGGACACTATACCTATATGCTCACAGTAAAATCTTATATAACCGAACCGAAAAAACGTGTCTAGATTACTTGTCGGCGATCCTGTATCTGATCCTGTTTTGACTTGTAAAAGTGCCGTTACGGCCTACTTGCAGAATAAAATTCATTTATTGCAGTTTTTCGGAACTTATGTACGGAATATTTACCGTTAGCTTTTCGGTGAAGGAAAACATGGTGAGTTTTATCGTGGGGAAACCGGTCCAATTCCAATAAGGTCGAGTTTTCCCTCTGGGTTGGAAGGTCGGATGGCAATCGCTTTCGTAGAACTAGTGTCTATGCCAAATCTTGGGATTAGGTGTCAAAGCGGACCCCGGGCTCGCTTAGGCCACAACCGGGAACAAGGCTAGGAGGATGACTGATGAGAAGGACGCAGCAATACTTAGGATTAAGAAGGGCGTAGAGCATCTTGCTTCGTTCCTCTCATCAGTAACTAAATTATGAAAGTGCAAAGAAAACAAGTTTCTGTCAAAAATTTCATTTTTGGTACAAGCTTTTATTGCCGACTGTACTTTTCTGTATACCATCATCAACTACTCATTGAGACGATTGTAACGAGCCCAAACTCGATGGGGTTATTTATTTTATTAGAAAACCAACAGCTTTAACATTATATTGATATTCTTACAATTAAGATACAACTGCTTAGCCAATAACAGGTCTCCCTAGATTATACAGAAATATTAACGGAGATGCTTAACTTATAACTAACTATCCTTTACAGTTACGTGTGTTACGTTATGTAGTTTTATTACGGAGTTCCTATGGCCACCTTCCAGCTCCATCATCAGATCAGCTCCATGTCATCATAATATTGCATTGTCACGCGATTTGCATATTCGTGCAAAATTTCAACTCAATCGGAAACCGGGAAGTGGATCAAATTTAACTTGCAAGATTTGATTACAGACAGACAGACAGACAGACAGACAACGGGACAGTTGAAAGTAAATAAAAGCTTGTAAAAAAGTACCTCAGGCTTGAATTTAGTATTAAGATATTTTTGACTGTTTTGTACCGTATATATTAACTGTCAATTTTACTTATTGGTTTTTTAGCAGCATGAAGACATGTTGGTTCATGTCACCTTTTGAAAGTGTTCGGTAGATTGCGAAAAGTGAAATTAAGTTCCGGAAGGCATACATTGCAATAGCTCTATGATTTATCACATCATACGAAATTGCAACTAGTTTCACAGTTAAAATATTATTACCCTTATATCCATTTCATACGAATATCTTTCTTATGCATAACTTCGAGTCCGTCGCCCTAGCACCTGTATATTAAGAAGAATGTCCTTTTCTCCGATACTCCGAATCCCTGTATATTAAGAAGAATGTCCTTTTCTCCGATACTCCGAATCATTACAGTTTGTTACTACCCATAGCATAGCATAGGTATTTGTAATATGGGCCTTGTTGCCTGATTTAAATAAATAAAATAAATCTAGATATTTGGCGTGAAGTAACACGACTTGTTACTTTCAAAATATCCATTTGTTTTTGACGCATGCTTTTTTGGTACTAGTCTTGCACACATGCATTACAAGCCCTGCCATAGGCTAGATGGAAATTCTCAAAATGTACGAGTATATTTAAATGCAGTGAGGAAAATCCCAATAAGGTATAGTTTTCCCTCTGGATTGGAAGGTCAGATGGCAGTCCCTTTCGTATACTGGTTGTAGTAGATGTATCGTGGAATAGCATTGAGCGCATGAATGGGCCTGCACTCTCTTCATTCACCTGTGACGGCTTTGTCAATGGAATATTCGAGCGTAGAATTAGTCTCGCAAATTTATAAACGTGAGGCAATAAATATTTAGTTTGTGTTTTAAGATATATTTTTTTGTTTATCATTTAGAAGAATTGTTGTCGATAGTAATGATAAAGTAGTAATTATACTCAGATAAAACATTTGGGTTGAGACTAAAATGTTAATCATCTTTTCAATTCATTAAGCCAGCGTTTTTCCCGTTGCCCTAAACGAGCCCGGGTTCCGATTTGGCGCCTAATTCCAAAATTTGGCGTAGGCCCTAGTATTACGAAAGCTAGTCATCTTAATTATATCTCAATTATAAATTGAATGAAAGTGTTTCGTTGTGTGACTGAAATTAGCAGTATGGCTAAAAAGGATGGTTAGTTTTTGTCGCACAAGAGAAGTTCTTTTCTAAATTTTGAAGCAGATATCTCTAACCGATTCAGCTAAAATTTTGGTTTTAAGTATAGTTTGTATGAAAATTCAATATTATGGTACCATCGAGCTGATCTGATGCTGGAGACAGAAGGTGGAAGGAATTCAGGACTTAACAGACGTAGCCCCGTTGAGTTTGCTGCTCGTGGAAATCGTGACCGTATACAGAAAAGTACAGTTGGCAATAAAATCTTGTACCAAAAATGAATTTTTTGATAGAAACCTATTCTGTTGTTAACTATCATCTCTAACGTAACTATTTCATTCCTCAGAAAAACGTCACATTATAAATCTAAAGTTTTTATTGTCGATTAAATGTAATTGCATAGTGGAAACTGTTAATTACAGTTTACAGTTGTCAATCCGAAGAACGAAAACAAGATGTTAAATAAACCAACTACTTCCATCGTAAGTCTTCGTGGTAATTAAATCGTCAATGTGGAATGGTTGAATAGGCTAATCGCTTCAACTTCAATCGCCAGCGACTCGGTTTCGTAGAAAAACTTGCACAAATTAAGCGTTACATATGTTTCATTTTGCAGTTTATAGCTTTTTATGGATAGACCTGCCGAGAAAAGCCCAAAAAGGGAGCGTTATTTAGAAACTGACACAACTTAAGCTAATTAGCGAATAAATATACTTTAGCTGACGGACGAAATTAAATTGGAGAGCAACTGGCGGTTATCATTATATTACAATAGGTACGAAGACACTAAATAAAATAATCAACAATGCTGTATTTTCTTAAAAAAAGGATTAAAAGTGTAGTCAAGTGGAGAAAAAATCAACGCAATAGGTTAAATAATCACAAAGTTATTAGCAGTGATCGTAATTTTTGTGTAATTTTTGGTGCAGCGTAGTGTTGTTAACGGAATTGGTATAAAGAACTTCAATCCTAATGCTTAATTAGCGTAAATAACGTTAATATTAACCTTAATTAACAATTTTGATTGATACTGTCTATACCAATTCCGTTAACAACACTACGCCGCACCAAAAATGCTACAAAAGTTACGACCACTGGTTATAAACTTATAATATAAGTGGCCAAAGTTTTAAGAAGGGGTATATTCTGTCTCTTTTCCACAAAAGGCACCTTCATATGAAATGATTGTCATTTACTATGACCCTCGCAGATAGTGGCGGCACTATCTGCGAGAGTTTTCTCTCTATAACGAGCAACATTCAAACGGTGGTAGCTTAGTAATTGTTTGAGAAATCTGAATGGGATTTTCGTCAATAGGCATATTTTTTGCCTTCTTTCTTTTGAATTAATAATAAATTTTGAGTATACGTATTACATTATTTGGAATTATTGATATAGCATACCTAATTTCATGCATCAGCATAAACTATTATTGATTTTCCGCACCAGCTATGATTATTTTCGGTTTGCTCTAAAGGTTGACTGGTAGAAAGTGAGTTATGGCATTAAGATCGCCTTTTGTATTTGTGACTTGTTGCTGTGCAATACAGTTATAGTACATTACTTACCAAGGGCTGTAAAAGAAAGAAAGGCCGAAATCGCAGGTATTTAGTGACCCGAGCCGCAGGCGAGGGTTGTAAATATACACTTACTTACTTACTTAGCAGTACTTACGTACACAATTTTACGACTCCATCTGGCCACAATGCGAGTTTTACCGTACGGCCAGGTGTGACGTAAAAATAAATAAATTGTTGTCACTCGTCGAACAAGACCATTATAATAAATTCTTGGATCACTCAGACAATTTAAAAGCTATACACACCTGTTTACCGGGTGTCCAACCTTTTACCTTCAATACAATGAGGGCTAAAATTAGCTCACAGTTGGCGAAGCCGTTTGACTAATGTCGAAAACGGGTCTGCATTCGCCGAACAGGTTTCTGCATTTGACAGCATGAACTGTGTTAATCTGGGTTAGGAATAGTCGTTGGTGATGGTATAGAGTCGTCATTTCGTTGCGTTGTTGTGTTGTTGTGTTGCGTCCCGTGGGTCACGTACGGTGCTGTCTGGAAATCAGCGCTGTAGGTGTCTGTCTGACACCTTGGCATAATGCTGAGACAGCGACCGATTCACTGCCGCGAAGACACACACATTATGTGTCAATTGTATTGTATCTGTACTCCCTTTGTCTCTGTGTGTCTTTTGTGTAGTGAATAAATGTCTTCTTTCTTTCTTTCTATTTCTTCCCATAGTATATCGTAATACTCAACCTGCTGCAAATGAATAGGCAGATATGTTTATTAGCGCTAATTCGCCATCAAGAGTTGAGTGTTTTATTTCACGGTTTGTCAATAAAATCTCGGTCTTAAATACACGAGGAATGCTTTGTTTATGAATAGCCTGTCAGTGTTTGTTACAGCTAAGTAACATAAACAAATACGGCGTGTCATTTACGTACAGCAAGAATGAATCAAGCATTACAAATACCTATAATACGGCATACAAAGATTGGCATCGATCCAACTCGTATAAAATGTGAATTTTACACGGTCAAGATCAAGGTTTCTCCGTAGTCCGAGATCTGGCTGATAACAGTGCTTGTTTGTCATCGTCATTCCATTGGAATAGAAACTCCCTAATGCATTTATAAAAGCACCGAGATTGAGATTAATTGCGTCTAGTCGACTGTAAAATACCTACTCCGCCCTGCTTACACGAATGGGTGTAACTTATTAGAAAATTCTCGATAGGTCCATGTCGCACGAAAGGCAATTATAGATCAAATCGCACGAGGTATCATCTGGAGTTGCTTGCGCCACGTCCACTGAGAAAAAAAAAAATGTTTGCTCAGTGGACGTGGCGCAAGCAACATCTCCTGCCAGCATATCCTGATGATGCCTCGTAGAGAGGCGAAACACGTGTCGAGGTTTTGTCATTATGGTGGTGGTTTGCTGTAATTTTTTGCATGTTTATACGCAAATAGTTGCATCTTATCTTCACTGATAGACGTTTTTTAGCGGAATAGCCAAGGGATATTGTTCTTGTAACATATCATGGACTTCCGCAAAGTAACGCCTGATTCAATAAATTAAGTAATAAATTTTCTGTTGTTAATATGCAGTTGAATAGAAAGAAACTTAAATATAAGCTCAAGTAATAAATTGTGAACCTTGACAAGAGAAAAAGAGTAGCTTAAAGTAAAAAAAAAAAGTCTTTCCCGTCGTATGGCTCCCGCCCAAACAATTATACTGTTTACTTAAAAAATCTCGCAAGAAAGTGTCGTTTCACGCATCCTCAACTGAGATGTCGAGATTCTTGCGTAATTCTCTCTAGACCCAGATTCCGTAGGAAGAGGGAATGTCGGCCGACACTGCAAACTATTCAGCCTTCCTGTTCCTAAAGGGTCTATGTCTTCTTTTATGCAAAGAGCATGTTGGTTTTTGACTTTATAGGCCAGTATATAGCTTCGTTTCATGGGAATTGTCTGTGGTAGCATAAATAGCGACAATTCATTTACATTAGCCGCGTCCTATATGAGTTTCCTAAGAACGTTGATTACATTGTCTGCATCCAGTCATTCTCAGAATGGCTATTACGCAACTGAATGACACCTTCACTTTCTTCCGTAGGTAATGCCTAGCTTTAATTTAATGCGGACAAAAAGAGCTCTATTCATTATTTTTTTCAGCATTCTCCATTGACGAGTAACTTTCGGATTCAATCGGAACTCGTGAATAGTTTTTTTAACACTAACAAGATTTCTTGTGATCTTGAATTGTGAAGCGTGGTGCAAATTTAGCATCATCCAACTATACAAGTTTATCAGTTCTAATATGTTTAGCATTCAGATAAGGATTGTATTCAGCCGACGTTTGCGAGCGGGATCAATTCAGGTTTCAATTCGAATCCCCGGCTTTGCAGCTTATTCTCTTTTCCATAATGATATTTTGATTCCATCCCCTTCGAGGTCGCTCTAATGTATGACGTATATACACAGTAACCCTCCACTCCCTCGCGCCACGTTAACCAGGTAATACACCCATACAGTGCTCAAATGGTTGCCTTAGTAAGTTTCGGGGCTAGACAATACGCTGTGTTCGCTCTTTGATGATGATTGATGTCTATATAGCTAACATGATTGGAATCTCTTGCTCCGCTAGTTTTATAAAGGGGAATTCATGTCGATCAGAAACGCGTGTGGTATGTCTTACACACATTATTGTGTCTAGTACTGCTTTCTCGTAACTGCAGTCTATTTCGATTCTGGGCCACATATTTTTTGTATCGTTGCGTGTGAGCAAGCTAGTTAAAAAGCTCGACAGATGTCGCATGCCGGACGACGCCTACCATTGTTCGACTTATACGTGTATTTACCTAACATACGAACGGCATACCAAAAGTGGCTCCCGGCGGCCGTGCCACGAATTTTAATACCATGTAATCAAGACTCATTTTGCCGTCGTTCTCTCGTAACTGGCTAAGACTGTGAAATGAAGCGACAGTTTAGTCCTGCAGCTATTCAAGTTACCGGCGAGGGAGTACTTTAAGCTTCAACACAACTCTAAATCCTAATGTGGAAGTGTTGTAATGGTGGACCATTACAGAACTATTTACAAGCTTTTATTACTCGTATTCTCGCACTGTTCGTACGCAAGCGTGTAAGTTGTCTTTTAAAATTGGCAAACCAATTTCAGCCACTTATCGGTGTCCGATTGAGCTTTAAAATTGGCAAACCAATTTCAGCCACTTATCGGTGTCCGATTGAGCTGAAATCTGGAATTCTTATGTAAATCGGTGACAACGCAATATTATGGCACCACCGAGCTGATCTGATGATGGAGACCGAAGGTGACTATGGCAACTCCTAAACTATACCAGATAAAGCCGTCGGATTTGGGCTCATTGAAACTTTCTCAACGAAGAAAAGCTTGCAGCATAAACAAATTTACTCGCTGTGCGTTGAAATTGGGTTTGCTGCAACTGTTGTAAACCTTTTAATAGTCGGTGTAAACTGCTGTTTTATGACAGAACATTCTCCAAATGTTGGTCACTTGGCAACATTTCCGCCTCGCTTCCTGGCCAGACAACTTTCAGCCATTCCACAGTTTCTAATCACACATTTGACAGCATGCTGCAGTCGAACATGATGTAATCGTCTATGTAATAAGCAATATCCGTTGTAAAGTTTAGTTAGGCGTATCGAACCGACTTAGCAGGTCGGCGACATTCCATAGTAGCTGAACTACGCAACGAGTTTGGTTAAGTTTGGATGTTTGAATAGCATGGGCCCATTATTGTAGCCAAGGCTATTAAAATGGAAGCGAGTGGAGCAACGACTCAGTGTTTAGGCATTTATGACTATTCTAAACACTGGTAACACTTCTAACTCACCTAAAACACGCAATATAAATGGACTAAAGACAAGTTCAGATTATGATATGATACTTCACCTGCTGGCCGGCGATTCACTGAATGGGCGATTACACTCGGATGCGTCGTCGGCATAATTCTCCTCGCCTCTAGCTGGAATCATTCATATCTATACTAATATTGTAAAGAGGAAAAGTTTGCGAGCTGAGTAATCTCCAGAACCACTTATCGGATTCCAATTTATTTTACACCGTGTATAAAATTAACTTTCTGGATGAATGGGTTATCTGTAATTCGCGGGCGAAACCTAACGGGCAAGTCAGTTTTATAAAGGCCCCTATTATGACATTACAGGGCCGAATTGGACTTTTCACGCAATTTATGTACGATTAAACATCCATCTTTCGTATTGGAACGACTACTTACGGTTACGAAATGTTTATGTTAGTCGTCTTCCCTTGCACATCTCACACTTTCACCGCCACCGCCTAGTCCGCGCCCAACTGGGTCACACGATGGATCGCGGATTATCCGAAACGGAATGTATACAGCTACCATAAAGAAAACCGCGTTAGTGGAACTGTATTGTACAGACTAAACACACTTAAGAAAAGTGACTGTTATTAGGCACACGTTATCTTGTTGCAATAAGGCCTATAAAAAATAACTGTTTATTGCATAAAAAAAGCTTAATTCTACGTTACATATATAGTTGCAATCTTTTACATTTAAGATTTTATAAACTATGATGTGAAGGGGGAAGCCCCCCCCATAGGATAAGACTATGTTTTTATATGTTCTATATTTATATACTATGTTAAGTAAAAGGACTGTTAAAAATAGAATTGTACTGTTAAATCTACGGACGATATGTATAAATATACTTACATACATAGATTCACGCCAGCATTCCCAAAAGGGATAAGCAGAACACATGCAACTTATGTTCCAGTGACACTTTTAGCATATAGATGTACAAAAGATCGACAAAATGTGATATCGCATTGATAGGTGGCTAGCACATCGCCCACAATACACTTCAACCCTGCTCCCTCAGTCGACTTTTAACCCACGGAAAGAAAGGGGGTGGCGAAATTCTAACCCGGCACCACACGGTACAGTCTGTACTGCTATTTTATACAAAGTGCACCCGAAACTTTTGCTCTCGAGTGCAGAACACTCGTCCTAAAGAAGAACTTCTAGAGGGTTCGAAGCACAAACAAGTCCAAGTATAAGTTATGTATTATGGCATATAACATGCAGCTATGAATGCATGTATTCCGTAGTGACCATTTAATAACTAACTATGCCGTGGCCGGAACCTGAATCGGTATATGTAGTTGTGGGCATGGGCCCTGATAAATAAATAAATAAATTTTATTCTGCAAGTACGCAGCGTTTCTGAATAAGGACACCACTGTTAAGAAGAAACGCCGAAACAAACTCAACAGTCATTTTTTGCCAAAAAAAGCTTATTACACCATTGTAGAACTACCATTAGTTCTTAACCTACTTATATATATGATTTGCGAAGCCAAGAAAAACCTAAACTCTGACTATATAGTTAAAGTTCAATGTGTCTTTGTTGTCAATAGGGTCCTGATTTTGAGTGGACGTATTACTTTTGTATCAACTTGTGTATTGCATATTGTACAGTTAAAATATACTAAAGATGTTTTTTATTAAAATTCTGATATCTAAGCTAATGAATTAATTATATTCAAGAACTGTTGCCTGAAATTATCCTTTGTTACACAACCGTATTAGAATTGTCTCTCATGTCTCGGAGAAAGTACTGGGAGATCGATCGGTATACAAGCTGATAACTTATCGTGCGTCTTTTGTTTTTTTATCTCAGCTGACAAAGTGGCTAAGCTGGTTAAATATCGCTCAAAATGATATTCCTCGTAAATGTCGTGATACACTCGGATGAAGATTGCTTTGTTTTAAACTACGATACATCCTGAATTAGAGGCAGATCAAGCTGAACCTTGACAGTGCTCGCTGTTATAAGCGTAGGCTCTGAGGCCGATACAATTTTCATAAACGACGTTGCGCGAATTGCGGCGCAGCAAGCGTTGTATCTGTTCATTGCGCGGGCGAGACGCGGAAAGCACTGTGGTTAGTTGGGATCACACGCAATGAATAAGAAAAACCGCTGCCGCTGCCGGCGCCGCCCAATGTCATGGCGCCGGGCCGATAGACCGCAGTCAGCTTGGCCTGTGGTCATCGCGTTTGTCAATTGAATTTAATCCTTGTTCTAATTAGTTGAAGACGTTTTTTGAATGTACCTGGCTGGCGTAATGATAATGATGCATCATATACTTCTCAACTAACAGTCCATATACTTAATTGCTGTAGCGTATGAAATAATTGTTGCCCTGGTATTTATTTTATCCTTGTCGGGATCATTACAATTTGTTCTATTGGACGGTGCGTCAATTTGTGGTTTTTGCGAAGTAATTTGTTGTGTATTGGAAGTTTGTTTCGTTTTATTTTTTTAATTTATTTAGAAACACAAACAGTCGCTTAAACAAATATATAAGGGGTACACATAGAGTACCAACAGACATATTGCTAAAGACCTGGAGGTTCATTAATATTTGATAATGTGTTAACAAAAAAAAACTAAAAATGAATGTAGACATTTTTCAGTTAGAATACAAGATCTGAAGAGTAACATTTACATTAGGTAATTATAACACTTCCGGAAGAACTAAGAAAATAACTTACATTTTACTAACAATTTGAGACTTAACAATGATTGATGAAAAGGATCAATATCGATCAATATTGTAAAGTTTTGCGTGCCATAAAGTTAATGCGGTTCCGAGGATATCGTGGGCTCGGTATTTATAGTTGTCATTATGTTATGTATGAGTTATGACTTCATTGGCTGTTCTGTTAACTTTGTTCAAATCGTCTCGTAAAAAACGTATAGATATAGGTATAAATATTAGAGGATAATTTTAACGTAAGCTCAATAAGGTTTGTGTTATGGGTACAGTCGCGTCTCTATTGCCTCGACAATAGACGTCTATTACGATACGACGACGTATTGTCGAGGCATTACAGACTTGTTCAGATATTTGTGAGCACTTTGGCCGCTCTGATATACCTAATGGCGACTGTACTAGACGACGGTATATTTAATCGTTGATGGATATAAATACTGCAGAGAAAACATCCATGACTCGGAAACAAGTATTCATGCTCATCACACAAATATTTATTTGCCCTTACCGGGATTCAAACCCAGGACCGCCAGCTTTGTAGGCAGGGTCACTACCTAACTAAACTAAACTAACTATTATCAAACATCATTAATTATGGGAAGGGGACACCTCTGTTGCGCTCTCTGTCTCACCAATTATGGCAGGTAAGTGCATCAGTAGAGAGCGCAAGAGATTTCCCGACATTTTCTGACATTTAATGGCACGCAGCTAACTGCGTGCGTTTGATAATAGTATAGTCTATTTTTTTCTCGGATAAAATTTTCATGGAAATTACTGACTAAGCAACAGTCAGGTGGATCGACAAATGCAATCTAAGGCATGAGTCAGGGATCTAATTGTTTATCGCTTCCTGTACCTCAGAGCTAATTGTCTGTGTCATTAGTTCCAACTGGCCGCGAAAGCTGGCTAATGCTACGATTCGCTACGTTTTCGGAGTGCCCTTGAAACTTGGTTTTTATGAGGAGTTATCAGGTGCAACGTTTATTGACTTTGATGACACCGCTCGAAAATGTAGCAGAGTCGTCAGGAAACAGAAGTGATATAGTTAGTAAAGGCAATGGAATGTTCACTGTTAGTGTACGTTACAAATATAGGAATGCATATTTGTAGCAAATGTGTATGGTCGAGATTATTTAACATGGCCGACTTTTTATAAAACTGTCATTGGAATTGGAGTCTTCTACCTTTGACTGTAGAGTTGCCTTTTGAATGGGCTATTTTGATGCAATTCGGCCAACTCAAATATAACGTCAAGTATAAGTGTGATTTTGTGCAATAAATTAAATCTGGCCACTAGTGTTTCTGTATCGCGAAGAAATTGCGAGTGCCTGTGGAAAAAATCTCGTAGGTTTTGGTGCTTTATAAAACAACGTTTTCTTCATACATGTCTGCGTCCATGGAGATTCATCAGAATATTGATTTTGTTTTGTCAAGGTCTAATAAACTTAAGATTGATGTCATGTTGTTACTGGTTCTTGAGGTATTATAGTGTACAGGTATAGTTGTTTCCTGTTTACGAGTATGGGCCTCGTTAAATGGATTCCATTGGCCGCTTTGCACCGTGCCACAGTGATCCTAACATATGGTTAGAATTAGCTGCGTTCGTATGCCCATGTAGAGTGCATCTGATGAATTATGTATTTATGTATGTATAACTATGTAGTGACGGACGCGAAGAATTCTTTTCAATCCGCCGCCAGGTTGATTTGTTCCTGATATGGTGGTAGCCGTAATCGTGAATCATTTCTTGTTCCGTTGTTGCCAAACTTATGGTGAATGCACCTTTGGCTTTGTTCCTTTATTGAGAACTCGTGAGCGATTCTTTGATGTTGTCAATGTCATCTCTATTTATCAAGTGGAAATTACCATGATAACGTGTTTACGACAGGAAGTGCTTAAACAGATATATATTAAATTACTTCATTCGCAGAACAAATAGGAGAGCAATTATGAGAGTTTAATGGTGAAACGTAAACGGTAATCGCACCTGGAAGGGCAGATGGCAAGAAACCTGCGGCATCTGGTAGGTAGTACAGTCGACGTCAATAAGATGTGTACATTCGCCGTATTACTAAAGAACAAGGTCCAACAGTGTACACATCTTCAGAGTCGACCGTACCTACACAGCAAATTTATTAAAATTCCGGAGTGCACCCGACCACACCGCGCCATATGCTGTTAATTAATAATCATTCGACACGCGACGCGAAATGCTATCATTTGCGGTCGTCTGCGCATAATCTTTGCGCCGTGAAATGTTATCTCACGATCATGTAACTTTCCGCTTCTGTGAGCACGCGAATTAAGTTTTCTGAACATCCCAAACACCAGCAACAATGGTGAACAATTTACTATGTGGGTGTCGGCAATAAGCCATAATCCATTAGCCAACAATGATTTGAAGTTCAAAATTGCTGTACTGATCGATGGATTAGGAGCACAAAAATCAAGCACGGAGTGGATACCCAAGACTGGCGTGGAGGCGTCGCGTGGGCGCTCGACCTCAGAGCGAGCGTGGGTGCAGGTGCCAACGCACCTTTCCAGTTTCCACCGAGTGCTCCCAAGCTCCGATCCGAACGGACGATCGGCAGTCGGCTCTTAATTGTTTCGCAATATGCACTCTCGACCTCTTACATCCAACCCGTATTTGAATTTACTATTCCTGCGAACCATTCTCTGCCGTCTAATTACGAAGACAATGCAACATACATCTCTCCGTATTTGTCAGCGGTATCACTTTGCCTTTATGCGACTGCATTCAATGCAAACTAATAAGGGCTGGTTATCTGATATCTTGGTTAGCGACTTGCTGCGCTCTTTTGTTGCATCGGTGCGAGGTTCCCTAGCTTTTGTTCGTGGCCTATTGTTGTTAATTAAAAAGTAAGCATATTAACTCTCACAATTTAATTATAGACGCGACAGTTTTCCACCTTTATAAAGAATTCGATTACATCAGTATGATACGGTAGATTTCAGCGACGGCTCGCTGTAGAAAATTTGGCAAGAATTTGGCCATCACCATGGCTAAACTTAACTTTGCTGAACTAATCGTTTATCCGTATTGCCTTCTACGTCTCGTCAAGATTTACGACTGTGTAGATAGATAGAGCAAAAATAGCATATCAATGACATGACCTTTTAAGGGCTGTTCGCGCCATTTATCTATGGCTGGTTAGTCGATTGGCGCGCAGAGCGGAAGTGTTCCTTCCGCTTCTAATTGTCGTGTACGGTAATGAAGACGTATTCAACTACGGGAGAGAGTGAAGCATTCGGCGGCGATGCCGTTAATTGCACAGCAATTAACTAGTACGAATTCAGTGTAGAGAGAAGGCTGCCCGCTCTACTTGCCATATGTTATAGTCATGAAAGTATTTAACTGGCGGTTTACAGGCGAAACGCGGCTTAATATAAAATGCAAATTACTTAGTTTATGATGGATTTTTTAATAGAATTGTCAGCAAAAGCATGTGGACTAGTTTTAATTTACATCTACGAGCGATGCATATTATCCCTGATGCGCTGTCGGTACTGCACCCTGCGTGATGCAACATGTGTTTATTCAAACGGTATTGTTTCAATCATTCCAGCATTCTACAGTGTTATGGATATTAGAATTGTAATGTTTTGCTCCGCGCTTATGAATATTTAAACGTTCTCGAAGTAAAGCCAATAACAATGGACAATCCGTGAGATCAATCCATAATTGATCATCAATCATGCGGTTCAAAATTCCGATTTCAACTTTCCACGTTCAAAATAGCCGTGGTTTACAGATCCGTAGATATCAAAGAGCACTTTGATATGGCGCCGTCTGTGATTGGGAGCGAATAGCTTCCTATTCGGGAGTGTCTCTGGTGCCTATTTTTAACCGGCGGTATGCATCGTCACGCCCGACCACTTCAGCGTTATGATTTGGCTGTGGGCTTCTACTAACAAACAAAACTAAACTCTCCACTGTCTCAAATATATGTCGTGCATTTCCCTTTGCTTAAAGCTTTCTTTTCCCTTGGGACCTTTGACGCAGAATCCTAGACGTTATTGATATTGTGGTTTTCCGCAGTCTATCATGTCTCTGGTTACAAATGGGCTTACGGCTGTTATGGATTAGCCTTTATTGCCGAGGGAAGGCTGTAGGAACGTAGGGGTTTTCGTAGCGATTACTAAATCACTTTGATCTGGTAATTTCATCACATATCTTTAGCTTATTATTAAGTTATTTATTAAGACGTAATTGTGATTGATGAGCGATACCTCACAGTCCTCTAGTGGACATTATATTCTACTCTGGATGTTCATTTACACACTTGATGGATACCTACTTAATCCTACTTATTTGCTAATTAGGTACAAACTACTGTAAACCCATGTAAATTTAGCTCAGATATAACGCGTTAACAGTCAAATATGCCATGGGTGGGATAATAATTTACTATGGAATCGCATGATCACGACTAGATGAAAGTGATCTCAGTGAATGCCTTCGCGAGTTTCACACTTGAATAAGAGCTGTAAAATAAAGTACTGTCTTAATGGCTCGGTCATTATCAGCAATGGCTTTATAAGGTGATCTAATGGACCTTGGCATTGATTGGAGACTATAGTATAGTAAGCTCAGCTTAGTTGCACTTTAATGGCACAATACAAGAACGCTCGCTCAGAATGTCTGTTGTTGTTGCGATATCGGATAACTGTTAACCAACTTCCAGTGGCATAGTGCCAAGAGTACCTATGTTGCCCCTATGCCGCCTTGCTAGGGAGGTTATGCCGGATGCCACAACATTTACACGGTCCAAATGAATGAAAAAATATAAACTAATCACAGGATGCAAAGATGACAAATGAATGTGTAAATCACTGACGAAAAGATACCATTCTTTATCGCACAATTCGGCAAGATAAGCTCAACAAACTCATATCAAAGGACCTCCACTAAATCCGTCTTACAGGAAGTTTCGTTTCCCCACGTCAATTGAATGGTTAATTTTACCCCAACTATAATATATGCATTCTTGCTAACTTTATGATAATGAAGTGAGACTATGCATTAACTACCCGATGACCTTTACGGCAGCGATCGGTCGTTAATGGTTTGTTTACGTTAGTCTATTAAGCACTAGCGCAATACGAGTATAACCACCGTTTTGAAGTATAGGTTGATTTATCTACGAAGAAATTCCTACGTGGTGAGAAGACGTGGGTTTCCTTTCAGTGAGAGTGGTGCTGTTTTGCCCGTCTCGTTACTTTAGGTTCTTTCTCCTTTATTTACGTTCGGTAACCCTATCCACTGACCTCTGAAGGTCGCTATTATGGCTTACGTTTAATAAATCTCTCTCGCACTTACTAATACGTACGCTACGTCTTTCTGTAACAGATTCGCTTCAGGCGGCATGTTATGCCCAACGCGGATAACGATTAAAACTCGCTCGGTATATTTCTCACTAGCTTCCGCCCGCGACTTCGTCCGCCGCGTGGACCCGGGATAAAAACTATCCTATATTTTAATCCAGGCTATAAACTATCTTCGTGCAAAATTTCATTCAAATCGGTTCAGCCGTTTAAGCGTGATTGAGTAACAAACATCCAAACATCTAAACTTTCGCATTTATAATATTAGTAGGATTTGTCATATGAAAGTGTAACTTTCAAGAGGTACTAGAATAAATACTCTTCACTCTACTTCCATACACTGTCATAAGTTAACTAGAAAAGTTTGTAATTATTGAATTGTTATTGATCGCTATTCAAGTGGGTACCGCCCGAAAATTAGCACAAGGCCTGGCCACTTACCGATTAATGCGTCCACTATAAGCGGACGTTGCCATAACACAGCGGTTGACAATAATTGTCCTATTCGACAATTGCGTGTCTGAATTGCTTGTTCAATGCGTACCGGGTTGTAATACGGGTTGTCCATAAAGTATCAACAATTACTATCAATGACCAGCATCATGACATGAGACGTCCCTTTATATCTTAGGTAAGCATATTTTTCATTAAGCTGGGCATTTAAGGGTCCGCAGTAAGCTCGATTCTCCATACAAACGTAGTTACGCTCTCATTTTAAAACTACGTCTTGGATTGTAACGAAACTTTGCATGTACAATGACATGAGGTATATCTATGTCTGTAATTAGTTTATGTACCTTCAGATACCATAGTAAAAAATTACAGCGAATTTAAGTTTTTCATACAAAACTTGTTTTTGCTGTATTTCGTTTGTTTTATGAACTGGAACCATATAAACTAATTACAGACATAGATATACCTCATGTCATTGTGTATGCAAAGTTTCGTTAAAATCCAACACGTAGTTTTAAAATGAGAGCGTAACTAGACGTGTGCGCCAATTAAAAAATGATCGGCGGCGGCGTTTGCCAAAAAATCGGCGGCGGCGGCGTGTTTTCGGCGTAAAATCGGCGTGAATGTTTCTTAAATAAAAATGTAAATTAATTCGTATTATTTATTAAAATCGAGATCAATGTAAATAAAACCTAAAGCATTAAATTACTTTTGCTTCAATTACACACTTTTCTGCCTAAAATTAAACATAGAATAATAAGTAAATATAAAACCAAAGTTCAAGTTCAAGCTTTATATTAATAAAGCTCAAACAGTGTATAAATCCAATTACAAACCTTATGTAACATTTTAATTACAATGTTTTCTTTAATAACAATGTTTTAAACATCAAATTATATATTTAAATTTAAGACGAATCAACAATCAAATGAACGATTGTACTAAATAATAAGACTATCAGTACCTATGTATCCAAAAAAAACTATATATTTAAATCTAAATCGAATCAACAATCAAATGAACGATTATACTAAATGATTAGATTAGACTATCAGTATGTATCCAAAAAAAACTAGATATTCAAATTTAAAACAAATCAATAATCAAATGCACGATTCAATTAAATGATTGGAATATCAGTATTTCTATTTTTTTAATTAAGAGAATTCAGTGTAAATTTACTCCAAATTAGATCAATAGTTAAATAAATGTTCCAATGCAACAAATATAAATTACAAAGTAAACCACATGTTACCGAAATGCAAATAATGTTAAACATAGAAATTTTTCACCACAGCCACACACTCGATGACATCGTTCATCATAACTTGATCCCTATGACTTTTTTACTTCTAGTTAATTGTTTTTATACAACAGATTTTCTGCCTTATGAAAATAATTTGTAACAATCGTGAGAGGTTTAAATCAGTTTTCTCGTTTTGTAATATAAAATCAATTATTCTAATTCAGTACCTATGTCGTTTAAGAATTAAGAAAATCAAACGAAGTGTGTTCCTTTACGCGTTGGGAAGATCAGCCTGTATTTTTTAACCGATTTCAAAAAAAGGAGGAGGTTCTCATTTCGGTTGTATTTTTTTTTCAATGTTTGTTACCTCAGAACTCCGTCACTGATGAGCCAATTAGTTTTTTTTTTGTTTCTAAGTATATGCTTCCAGGTGGGTCCCATTTTTTTCAAAAAATCAATTGGATGATGGAATCCATGAGGAATTGAGGGAACTCTTCAATTATATTAGGCACGCGTGTAGTGATTTTGGTATTTTCTATTTTAAGTCGTGTATTTACACCCGGAATCATAAATTTGGTGGAGTGAAATTGATGATGAAGACCACAGATGACTTATGGAATTCCTCAATTATGTACTTAAAAGTACAAATGTACGTTACAGATTCTGATAAGATTCCGTTGAAATAGCAACTAATGAAGTGCCAAAGGTAATCCTTGTGGAATCGACGGTAGTCCTCAAATATTATCGGGTCACATACAGCGATTGGGTTTTTTTCTCCAATAATCAACGCGTTTGCTCTCGGAAATCAGTTGATGTGGTAAATTGGAAAAGAAATGTGGAAATGTTCTCGTGGCTTAGTGGAGTACTAAATTGAAGTCGGTTAAGTGAATTATTTTAATTTTAAAGTGATTTGGAGAAAATTAACTACTTAATAAGAAGGTAAAAACCAACGCCCGTGTCGTACCACGTGTATGAAGTATCTTCATGCTATACAAGAAATCACGTCTTTTTATTAGTCGTGAGAAAGGAAGTTATATGAAGAAAAATAAAAAACAGCCTAATCGATTCCTTTCAAAATAATTTTCGATAGATACTACATAAAGCAATAAAGTTTTGTGTATGAGCATAAACAAAAATGTTCATTATTCTCTTCTATCTGATAAAAATAATCTTTGGCATTCAGTCAAGGCTACGCCGATTTCACGCCGATCATTTGTCGGCGGCGGCGGCGTGGCAAAAATGGCCGGCGGCGGCGGCGCGTAACTACGTGTGTATGGGAAGGTGAAATTCGGCCGAGCTTACTGCGGACTCTTAGCAGCGTGCGTAGACCCCCACAAGGTGGACTGAGGACCTGGTAAAGGTCGCGAGAATCCGCTAGATGCGGGTGGCGCAGTAGCACCGGTCATTGTGGCACTCTTTGGGGGAGGCCTATGTCCAGCAGTGGACGTCTTTCGGCTGATATAATGATGAAGCTAGGCATTCTTTTAGGCGCCGCGTCGCGCCATATGTCTCGGCGCCAAATAGATGCATTAGATTGGGATATCCAAACAGCCCGCTCCAACTATCATTAAACGCTACAGTTTTGACATTAATGGACCGATTTTGGTGGTATGCTTCATTTGGATTGTTGAAGAGTTCGTGACGTGAATACCGGCTTTATGCTTATTATAATATATATTCTTGATGTTGTCAGCTCTCTCAGAATTCGAACGATGACTTATGCAATGCTTTCTTTTGTTACAGTCGAAGCAGCGCGCATCGATTAAATGGCTGCTGTCCAAGGCGTTCAACAACAGGGTCCCGGATAACCTGCAAGAGCCCTTCTACAGGGATCATGAGGTAACAATCTTTACGTCACTCTGGGCGGCAAGTGAGATTTACCGCTCACGGGCGCAGCGGCAAATCTCACGTACACACCCAGGAGAAGGCGTAAAATTATGTACGCACCACGGGCGGTAATTCGTAAAGCCCCAGATCGCATATTTATGGCCCTCACCTTCGGTTCGGGCCACAAACACCAGCGGTCTGGGGCGTTCACGAATTCACCGCCCTAAGGTACGTAATGTAATATCACACAGTTTCAGTAATAAAGATAAAATAACATATCAATTAGACACCACATAACATCGACAGACTTCTTAGAGATTAATAACAAAGCGAGCTCAAGAAAAAATGTAAAAAAATACGTAGTGCCTACAGCCGTAAGGATGTCATAATATATGTCTATATGCAAGGTCGTTTTTGCGTATCTTTAATATCTTCTGGCCATTGTACAATCGGCTTAGAAAGCGGTCTACCTCTTTTAAACCTTAACATACAGAAAATAGAGTCAAAAAATGGTATACCACTTTCTTGGCATATTAAAGTCAGGTTGATTAGTATGGATGGAGTAGTCAACCTGACTTTAATATGCCATTCGTTTGCGAAATGTGTATTTACCATATCATATGCCCTAAGGGCCCCTGGCCAGCTGTTCATTCCACGTATCCACCCACACGCCTCACCAATATCTGTGTCTTGTCTAGTTGTGGCATATTATAACATGACCAGGCAAGCGTTATGGTTCAATCGGTATTTAAAACGATTTGACCAAACTGAGTAGTGAAACTGTGTGACCCGACGTTGATTAATCTTAAAATACGCTCTATTTTAGGTTAGGCTAGGTAGCAATACTAATTTCGCGGAAGTGTGCGCAAGCGTTCCCGTGTCTCACCGTGCACCGCGGGATTTTAGACGTGAGTCCGTCATACCCGTCCTGGATCCCCAGCCAGGCGAGATGCGTAAACGCATTTCCAATCGAAAAAACAAAGGTAGCAGCAGTACGGCACACAAAGTATACTTGAACGATATAACGAGATAGTATAGCTTGTCAGATCTGATGCTCTCGAACCCTCGAATGTGGATGGAAACATTCGTTGCGGGAGCAGCCCAGGATGGGCCAGATTTAAACATCTTTGCTCAACTAAATCAGTAAATGTAGTTTCTGCCGAAGTTTCTTCTCTGTAGGTATACACAGCTGAAAGACTTGTTCTGTTTTTTTATACCACGTCAGTGGCAAATAAGTGGTCACTGCAGCCTATTGCCGCAAATCCAGATCCGTCACATGCGCGGTGCCGACCCTTTAAAATATAAATATGGATACACTCCTTTCTTGAAGAACCCCATATACTGTAGTGCCACGGGAAAACCTCGGAAGCTCATTCCACTAGTTATCTTGCTATACTCCCATCATGCATCAGGTTTTGACTTTTTTAGATCAACACTCATGTTATCTAAAGAATTCTCATTAAACTTAATCCTGCTAGCGTTCATTTCAATTTAATGCACCTGAAGTGCTATCCTCTTATCCGTAATTGCATCATCAATTCATCATAGACCGCGTGCTAAGCGATCGTGGTCCGAAGACAGTTAAGTTTCACTATATCACGGTACTGATACTCCGGCTTAGATAACAGGTCTTTGACCCCTTGGTACTCACAAAAGTCGTCAATGCCTGTCCACTTCTCACGTTTGCTTTTCACTGCTATTGTTATAGAGCTGCCTTATTTGTTTGCGTTAAGAAAACCGCGCTCGATTTGAATTAAAATGGCCACTTTACTGCTTAAGCAGTTATATGGGACAGTTTATTGCTCCTGTCGTAAATATTTTCTTTAAAAATAAACGTCAGATTTTCCCGTCCTGTGACAGCTATGTTTGTTATAGAGGGATATGTTTTAAAAAACTAAATGTAGCTTCAATTTTTATTGTAATAAAAGCATGTTTAATTTCATGGCTGTTTTTTATTATGTTACTTTGAAACAATGAACAAAAAATGTTCTTCGTCGGCTCGAGCTTTCATTGGACTTACGCAATCAAGAATTTCTTCCAGGCCAAGTTGTCGGTTATATAAAATGGCTACGTATTTGCGGGGCTGGTTTCAAGAGTGCGTGTTTCGGCCCCCGAAGACGAACTAATCTATTCTCACTACCCCCGCTCTCGTTTCATTATTTATTTACGTTACATAACTATCAGGTTGAGTAACAAGTTTCGTTATCTCAAGCATTTCGTTTGCTGTGTGTTAGTGATTTCTGTAGATAAAGCCATTAAATGTTTTAAATATTTACTCAACGCAAGCAGACGAGATTCTTGAAATACTTGGATAGTAGCTATGAAGACTTCAAGTGTTGTTGTTTAGTGGTGTAGGTTAGGTTAGGTTAGGTGTATGTTGAAAATACTACCTACTCAGAATAATTTAATTACTTACATTAAATTATTCTGAGTAGGTATTTTCAACATAGTCCACTACTCAGCTTTTAACACTAAACATTTAACAAAAACGACGATTCTTCTGTATTTTAGTGTTACGCCTAGGGGCTGTCCATATATTTTACGTCATATCAAAATAGGGGGCGTCTGACCATTGGATGACGGTAGTAATTTTAATAGGCGGCGCCCATGCCGGGGCCAAAAATCATCGAAAAACGATAATGCCGTGATATATGGAGAAGCCCCTAGTGAGATATTTGCTTAATTTTATGCACCCGTATTGCTTCGAAGAAGCGATCTCATAAACGGTCCATTTATAGGGCCCTTTATTATTTACTGTCCCTAAGAAGCAACAGGCAGGTGACCGATATACAAAAGGTGTACTGTACTGTATCCTAAGTTGTGTTGAGACCCTTTCCCTGTTTACGTAGCCAACAGGGAAAGGGTCTCAACACAACTTAGGATACAGTCTTACGCTCAACCAGTTGTCTACAATAGTAAACCTGGGCAATTCGGTTACAAATACCGTCCTTGAGCACGTCTATTTCTGCCAAGAAACGAAGGTAAGCACGATATTGATCGTAGCATCAGTATTCAGCAACATGGAGTTGCGAGCGTCACGCGAGCCGGCTCAGTACATTGGTGCATGCTCGCTGGGAGTGCCAGCTAAATGGCCCATTCCCGTGATTAGTGGCTTGTGTATTAACCAAATTATATGTGACGTGAGAGCTTTCGAATTATCTTTTGTGTGTTCGCTTTTGGATTCAATTAACGCGTCTGTTACTGGTCGTGACCGAATTACAAGTTAATAAAATAAGTTAGTAGGCTTAGTAACGTTCGTGGTATCCGAAACTGAGGCGCCTAACTTTTCCGCCCTTGTTGGTTTTGCGGTTTAGGATTCGCATAGAATACTAAGAAGCTTCATTATCTTCTCTCGCCGGATGTCCATTAACAATTGTTATTGCGAAGATTCAAGGGCCGCTTCGGAAATGTCTGCGAGCTGGGGTGTGAATTCCCTGGAAGCGCTAATTCTCAGACAGACAATTCAATATAACAGTCGCTAATGTTTAGAGTAACTGCAGTTCCAGACAAGTTATTTTGGAATTGCAGTCGCATCGTTATTCGATTCCATGAAGCTTCCATTGACGAAATAATGCGGGGTACGATTTTGGGAGATCTTATCCACCTTAATGCGATTCGGAGTTCGTTCACACAGCTGAAGCGTGCTCGATCATGAAAAACGGTATAAAATGTAGGTCGCAATTACGTGTCTACTTACCCGCGACATATTAACATTTATCGGATTTTTCTAAGTAAGTCTGCGCATGAAACTTGAACTCTAGCAAAGGTCGCGTTCGTACTTCGTCTAAGCGGGGTCAATAAACTATAAAAATGTTGTCGCTATTGCTGAAAACCTTAATAAAAGGCATTGTAAATCCGCATAACGCGACAGAAATTCACTTCGAACGAATACCTTCAAGTAAACTGCTAATTAATGCCCTATAAGTCCGACAGTCAATGACATGTGTTCCGACATGAATTTACACTCCACCCACGCTTGTGTCACTTGGGATGCCGACGTTCAGGAGTTCATATTTACCGAAATATAAATATGAATGTGTCCCTTTGAAATTCTAACCTGCAGTTCTGCTTTAACGACAACGTCCCGAACAGTTTTTCACGATGGAAATAACCTCTAATGAATGCAAGTTTGTAGAGACGTCACACCAGCTTTACTTTGCCTTTACTTCTTAACGTTATCAAAAACTGGTGCCTTATGTGTTTAGTCATAAGGGTGTTTTTATCATGATCTTGTTAGCATAAAGAGCAGTGCTATCCGTGTTCCGTAAAAATAGTCAGCGCCATTTCCGCCATCGGGAAACTGGTGATCTTTTGTTCTTTTCACCGTTGACCGGTGACTCGGCTGGTTTTGTCGCATACAAAAATATGTTTCCTCATTTATTTTTAGTATCACGATTTTTCCCAGTGGTATAATAATGGTGGATTGTGTCATCTGTGCATAAAATAGGTTTTATACACGAGTTATACTTTACCTGTCAATTAAAGGGTACAAATACTACCTATAGATTTGTGAGTCAGCTCAAAGGCTACTTTGTTCTACCACATTTCACAATGACTCAACTTTTGCAGAGATTGTAATTTGTTTCGGTCCTTATGATTCATCCCGCACACTTTTATACTTAATTCAGCAACTAAAGTATAAGAAAAATATGTAACTGTCAATATTGATAACTGATATTTGACCTAAAATGTTTAGTAACTGATCTCTGAGCTTATCAAAATGCATCTGTATAATTACACAATTAGTTGAAAATGTACGACTGCTTTTAAGTTGAGTATCCATTAAACGATTTCAATCCTGTTTAAGTTTCTATTTTAAATCTTCAAGGAGGCTGCAATCTACGTTTTTAATAACGCAAATCAAGTGCTTTCCCAGCACCGCTATTCTGTAACATGTTTTTACCTCACCGCACCGTTCACCCACAAATATAACTTGACGCCGCGATTGGTAGTAACTGAGCGTAGTTATAGAGGTCTAGTTTCGTTAGGGGTTACGGGTGAGGTGAGGCGTATTCGCGCATTCCGAATGACAGCTCTGGCTCTATCTAAATACCTACTTAGTAATATGCAGCGTGGCTATACAAGCATTATTGACGATATTGCTTTTGCGTTCATAAAACCAATCACGAATGTGAAACCGCAAGTTTTATCGTGTTTACACACCGCTTTCATACGGACCCTGGGAAATTCTGTTAGAACCCTTTCGCCTTCAACTAAGGCACTGTTTGTAGTTATAGGTATCTAGACTGCAGACAGATGTGCAAAACGAGTTTATGTTGGCTCGTTTTGTCACTCGCGCTGAAATTTTTTGTTTTGTGCCTACTGTCGAGCAATTTGAATAGGTCACAACGAACTTTGTCATAGTAACGTGTTGTTTATATGGCAACATAGATAGATATTAATGGCAACTTAGATTATTAATGGTAACTTAGATTATTAATGACAATGTAATAAGGCTGCCAATTGGTTCTGCTGTGAACTACTAATTAATTTATTTTACTCTGGAGACTCCTGAGGAGCAAAGAAACTATGTGTATGGCTGTCTTTAGATTCCGCACATTAGGGAAAGGCTGACGATCGCGGATTAAAACAGATAAGTTTATCCATCTCCGTTATTTTATATTGACAGGATATAATGAATCAGTTGAAAACTGTTAAACAGTTGGTCCTTGATGTTCGCAGAATAAATAACGAGATACATTTCATTTAGCAAATCAGTATAAATCTGGTCTCGATTAAGCAGAGTTTGTTACCAATCTAGAGGGAAGATGGCCCAAGGCACATTTTGAATTGATAGACAGTGCAGATCGCAAAAAACAATTGAGAAAGTGATTTAACTTATTTTCTCTATAAGTACCCTATTCCATATAAGATTAGAATAATTTACTTTAAAAACAAAGTTTTAACCGACTTCAATTCAGTACTCCGCGAAGCCACATGAACATTTCCACATTTCCTTTCCACTTTACCACAAGAACATTGATTATTACAGAAAAAATAGTTATTTGTTATGCAAGGCTGCAAAGGTGGTGTTTGGCGCAAGTGCTTGTATTGAAAGCCAAGCTAGCGAAGGATTGTAATATTAAAAGGATTGTAAGAGTAAAGTAGGTTCAAAAGTACAATCCTGAGCATAGCGAGGCTTTCAAGGCACGAGACGCCAAACAACTATGCTGCCGAGCGGAACACACAACTTTTCACCTCACCACCGCGAGGAAAATTTTAAATGTAAGGGAAGTAATTTGGACCTTATACTCATTTTCAAAGAAGGTTTGTTTACATCTCATCAAGATCTAGCATTTTATAATTATTAAATGTAACATAAACATTTTTGCATCTTTAAACAACACGCTTACCTACATTAAAAAAGTCAAAGTATTGTTGGGTACTCACGGGTAAACTAAGGCTCAAATACGCTTATTTCACTTTTTCCGCTAACTTAGCAGGCATTCAAATTCATATTACGTATATCTTGTGCGCTAAAATCTATAAATGACCACCATTATTTTGGTTTTACTGTGGCTTTAGAATAAAACCAAATTTTCTTAAATTAACTTTTCACACGGTGCGTTCCAAATTTGGAAGAAGCGAAAATTTTTGAAAAATAAAAGTACATTGTAAAATTATATATTCGTATCGTATCCTTATAAGTCAGTCTAAATATTGATATTTCGTATGTAATTAAGAAATAATAAGTATTATTAATTTAATTTTATCAAAATAATAACAATTAATTATTGGCATAACACCATAAGTTTTATAACGCAGGATAATCTCTCATTCTGTATAGAAAAAAGTTGGGTCTTGCGATTGACCGTCACGTTCCAAATTCAAAATCTCTTTCCACGGTAGCGGATATAATGGGCTTTTGGGCGCAGATTTTGAGCGATAAAGCGAGGCGATTCTGAGACCTTTGGCACTTCATTAGTTACTATTTCGTTTCAACGGAATCATATCAGAATCAGTGACGTAGGTACATACATTTATAGTTTTAAGTACATCATTGGGGAGTTCTAGGAGACATCTGTGGTCTTCATTATGAGTTCCACTTAACCACATTTGTGATCTCCGGGTGTAAATACACGAGTTATAATGTAATAGATTATACCGAAATTACTACATGCGAGCCTAATATATTTGAGGAGTTCCCTCAATTCCTCATGGATCCCATCATCCCACTGGATTTTTGAAAAGAATGGGACCAATCTGAAAGCAAGTACTTACAAAAAAAAATTGTACGAATCGGCTCATAATTGGCGGAGTTCTGAGGTAACAAACATTAAAAAAAAATACAACCGAATTGAGAACCTCTTCCTTTTTGAAGTCGGTTAAAAGTCGATGCGATTTCAAGGAAAACCATTTTGAAACGCAAAGCTTTAGTTTTTTATTATTATGTTTGAAAAGCACTTATTGATCGAATTATGAGTAACGCTACTTAGTACAATATTTTCCTTTGATATCTTAGAAAATATTTAGATAAACGAAGAAACATACGAATTTATCCGTTAAAATTCTAATGATATCTGGCATGAGGTTAAGAAGGATTGATACTAAAGATGACCTATTAGCATATTTTTTTGTAAATTGATAGACGCAGCCGACGATGAGTGCCGATCGCAAAAAAACAATTGAGAAAGTGTACCTTATTTTCACTAACTAACAATAGCCCCGAGTATATACTATGTTCTCAATTGTACGGTACTGTCACAGGTTGCACGATCAAAATCGTGACGGCGCATCGAAGGCGGTCGTAATCGGCGGAAACACGCGAGTGCTTTCGTCTCGATCTCGTTTTGAGACCGCACCGTTACCGGGAACCTGAAGGTCGCGCGGGCCATGTGCATATCGACAAACCGGTAGCGGATGCCCCCTTATTCCCAGTGAATACTAGACTATCGGCCTCGATGTCTGATCGAGATTCCGTCGTGACACTGTCTGCGTATGATCTGCGGGGCTTACCATTGTTAGGTTAGTTTAGGCGTGTAGCGAGTCGCGCGATACAGTTATCGTCCGTATTTCTGGCACTGCAAAATAGAAAAGTCGGCAAAATGCGTGTCGGGCCATGCGCAGTGTAGGGTTCCGTAGTTGCCTGTCTGTCTTTTTTACATCGACGCGCGCGCGCCAACTAAATGGTGCGGTTGCGTCGGCCGAATTTGTACGAAAGTTGGCCATTGTAAGTACATTTTAAGTTGGTCGACTATTACTCGGCTGTGTGGCGAGGAGGATGAGACCATGGAACACTTACTGTGTGAATGTCATGCCCTTCCCAGACAAAGAATGAATTACTTTGGTAGCGACTATCCGCAACCAAAGGAATCCAAGGTGCTCCCGCTGAGCTGCATCATCCGCTTTGTGGAAATGATGGAGCGAGCTTGGGAGTAGGCATAAAGGAGAGGGCAAATGCACAAATGATCCCGCTGGGTCGAAGTGCATCCGAAAGGGCCCTCATCTAGATAAGATAAGATAAGATTACTCGGCAACTTTTCTCATGATAGTTTTTCCTTTTAAATTCATTATATGTACTACTGCCACGAATTTTTTCACATCCCCAGTATTAGTAGCCATTTAGCTGGCGGGGATGGGGGCGACATAAGACTCGAATAAAAATTAGGGCTTTAAATCCCAATATCTCGCAAACGAATCACTGAGTTGAAAAATAGTTTTAAAAACCCACAATATTTTTGAGCAAGCTATCGAACGATATTCCACACTATAGGTTTATCGAGAATAAAGTTGTACATCCCCACTACGTGTAGGGGAGGTACCCTAAAAAAATGTATTCAACATGTATTCTTTTGTTTTGTCGGCGTGATTTATTTATATTTCCATGGCGAATTACAGTTTTCTAGTTGCAAGGGTTACTGAGCAAAGCCGAAGGCGGACAGACGGACGGACATGGTGAAACTATAAGGGTTCCTTGTTGACTACGGAACCCTAAAAAGCATAAGACGGCGCGCGAGATATACTATCCGTCCCTTTCTAGCTGTTATTAGAAGTTAGTGTAATTAGAAAGAGATGGATTGTCTGTCGCCGCGAGAGAGCTCGCGCGCCGTCGTATGCTAACCGTTTAGGAATCACTTGTCACTGATGCTTCTTCTTCTAGATGGCCCTCACGGCTGGGCATTGGTTCTTCACTTCTCCCTTTCGGCTGCATTATAGAACGCATCGCTTGATAGCATATTTATTTCAATAGTCTCTCCAAAAAATTAAAAAGAAAACGAAATTCCTCATCATCATCAAGTTTTTGTGTCGTCATATGTTTAGATTATCTCACGTAGTGTTAATGACGCGACAAGTTACCTATTATGGCCAATTGTTTTCATGCTTCGGCCTTTCATGTTAGAGATGTATCTCGAACAACATTAAAATTGGTTTCCTATATTGCGATAGGAAGCGTAAATCATTGTTGACAGTTCGTGCTGCTTTCACTGGCGCGTATGTCTTAATAAGATAAACTTTCTCAACGCTTGCTTTTAATCAGATTCCATTAATTGCATCTGTTTTCAAATTGTCTTCTGTATACTCTATAAATATGTCCATGTTTCTGTTCTCATTTCCCTGGCGCGAACACAAAGTTACATACAACCAGCTGAATAGCTTTCAAACGGATTAAAACTTTATTGTGGTATAACACCTTCTGCCCTTCAGCTGCCGGCGAGGCCTAGTTATGAATTCATTGCACTGCTGTTTTGATCTACACCGATACTGATTCGTTTCCAGTGCTGGGCAAAGGCCTCCCTCTTTTCTTCCACGTATCCCTGTCCTGGGCAGTCTCCCGCCAGTCTTGGTCAAAGGCGTCAATCGCATCTCGCCATATCCGTCGAGAGACTCAATAAATATGACCGCAAAAATGTTTATAAAATAACCATGTTGTAATATTATCAGTTTACCTTATTATGCTTGCCCTTCCGTTACAATGTTCCTCCTTCGTTGAACACCTAAAATCATAGTAACACATCATTTACGGCAATTTAACTTTAACAATGTGCCAGTTTCTGAGGAGCTACCGCGAAACGAAAACGAACTTCGTTCGTGTAACTCCTTCTCTGTCACTCGAACTTGCAAGTGCGACAGAGACAGAGATACACGGACGAAGTTCGTTTTCGTTTCGCGGTAGGCCCTCTGTTCTTTTGTGGCTGACATCCGTGACATCTCTTTTATGAGGTCAAGGCTTAAAGCTATGCTAAGCTCTGTGTCAACTGTCAAGTTGTCTACATGCATTTTTAGCTTATTATTGTAATAATAATTTATTTATTTATTTATTTATTTATTGATACATGGAAAATCAACAGCGCAACATATTTATAATGTTGGGAAATGCAATCTATTATTGTCAGAATAATAAATACCACCTAAAAATCAATCGGGGTTGATCGAAGGGGCGACTGAGTTTCGCATGAAGTAAACTCCAGATATTTTCCTGTGCCACCTCGAACAAAAAAAAACAGAAATTATGTCATATTGAGATTATGATATGACAGTTTATTTATTTTATTTGAATGAATGATATGTCCGTGGTGAAATGATGCATCGTCATGCAAATTTTGGCTTACATATTCAGATACCGTGTCCCGAGGCTCCGATCCAAACGTATAAGATGTATTCTACGGCCGATGGCGAGGCCAAGGTTGGGTCGCTGTGACGTGGACTGGATCTTTCTATTCAGCATGCGGGTAAATCTGATTGAATAAACATGGTATTTTACAGCCTGTTGCTTCAGTTCTATCGATCGCGAAGTGTAGACTGTAATGTAATGTGAACATAAAAAGTTCTCATCATTAATGTGAGGTCATCGTTGTATTATGTTATGAAATATGATGTTAATTTATTACTACATAATACTGCTGTTCACCCTAGAATGTTATGAACACAAGCAATGTAAGAAAAACGGGGTCCTGTCTCTTGACCAAACAACTTTTAGCCAAATGTATCATTTGACCTAATGCATTTTTCGTCAAAACAGTGGTATTTTCGGGTATTCTTTGAATATCATCAAATAGAAGTCATTAGGTTAGGTTAGGTTTGTTTTATAATAATCCTATAAAGCTATCTATTTAAGAAAAAAATGCATTAGGTCAAATAAAACTTTTGTCAAATGAAACATTTGGCCAAAAGTTGTTTGGTCTAACATTAGTGACCCAAAAAAAACACAAACTTTAATAAAAACAAAAACAAACGCATTTTTGGATTCGCAATACGCTACCGAACATGGCCTTGATCTGTTTACACCCTATTTTTGTTACAACCTGTATACACGAACACTAAGAAGCATTTGCTTGAGCGCAATATGTGATTGTTTTGCGCGATGTTTAGGAGAACAACACCTGCGGGGCTAACACAACTGACACCGCGACGCGACGCGTGACGACAAAATCCACCCTCTTCTTTCTTATATGCGCGCTTGCTTTGCAGCAAGTTATGCTAGACCACCTGACATTTGACTGATTCTTTCATAATGTACTTGCGAAGACGAAAATGGATGAAAGTATTGGGGTTCAATTTGGGGGCCTGATTTGAAATCGCATATTACTATTGTAGGTATTTTAAATCCATACTATCCAATACTAATAATGCGAGTGTCTGTCTGTCTATTGGTTACCGCTTCACGCTTAAACAGCGGAAACGATTTAGACGAAATTTGGTATAGAGATAGTTTGAGTCCCGGGTCACTCCCGGGGAAGGACATAGGATAGTTTTTAATCTCGAAGATCTAAGGTGGTGAAAAACTGTATGGAGCTACGACTTAAACCAGTTCCACGCGGACGGAGTCGTCGCGGGCAAAATCTAGTAAACTATATAATAAATATCAAGTGTATATTAGGATTAAGGCGATGCCTTTATTTGAGTCGAACACGCCCCCTAGACAGAGACACGCTGATGCCTTCCGCGCACGAGGAAAAGAGATGTAACACTCTTCGGGAATGGCTTTTTGGACAAATTTCGATAAATACCTAAGTTAGAGACGTTTTATTTAAATTTCATAAAGTGAGATTTTAGATGATATAAAATACTATAGTATTAACTTGATTGTGTCGTATAATAATGTATCGTGTGAGTAGGCTGAGTAAAAAAAGGAAAATACAGACCCAACTTTGTTTTTTTTTTCTATCGAGGAAATTTTAAGCAATCATGTATCGATAAAATCAGATAAACAATCATATAGTCAAGAATCATATATCTGAAAATCAGACCTTATTGTTTCTTAATCTAGTCAGAACGGCGTTTCAAAACACGCGATAATTTCCAATGCACAGCCTTAATTACGTGACGAGGTCTGTTCCGAAAGAATCAATCATCAATTTCACACATTCGGTTTCGTTCACGCTTCTAATAACACACTAAATTCGTCTCCCGTATCGATATACCAACCGGTTTCTTATTTACTTTGCGGCCTACGAAGGAGCGGCATCGTCTGTCACTCGCGAGTTGCGACATAGAACATAGTACAGTACGATTACTGTTAGTTAAGACCTGACAGATGGATTGCCTTCATTTAATTTTCAACTTTAATCTTATACAGATAAAATAGTTATTACTAAATCGGTAGATGTGGGTAACAGTATTCTGAAAGATGCCTTATCTATATGAAATTAAAGTTGAAAATTAAATGAAGGCAATCCATCTGTCATGTCTTAACTAACAGTAATCGTACTGTAAACGAGACACTAGTATTGATACCAAGCGTGAAAATCGTGTGATTGTTTGTAAAGGGTGTCCCAAAAAGAACGCAAGATTTTCCATACATTATGTATGCAAAATCTTGCGTTCTTTTTGGGACACCCTATATAACAACTTGAGAACAAATTGCATATGTGCATTTTGCATAAAAATTGCGTGACGTGTAGTTACTTCAACTTGTGTAAGTGCATTTGTACAAAAAAATAATAATTGATACACAACATTTTGAATGATTGTGAATCATGCTATTGTTCGTTATACTTTTACTTGGTTTTAAACATTAAGCATACAAAAATATTTATACGGCTTCTTTTTTTAATATACACATTACATTTCGAATGTGTATTGTGAACGAAACTCATGAATGTTTATGCCTGTTGGACAATATTCACGAAAATCACGCTGGTAGATATCTACATATTTCTCAGCAACAAATAGCTTTTTAATGCATATTTGGGCTGCCCACACTCCTATAACAGTTTTTAAAGCGGTCAAACTTCTGCAGTATTAAATTTCTGTGAACATATATCTCAATATAGTGACGTAATGTGACTCTGAAGTCTAAATTTAAAACGGGGCTATGTTGACGTTGACCACTGAATCGTTTGTACATATTAAACATTACGTCGCCATTTATGGAAGCTTGTCATTGGTTACATCATGGTGTTTTGGTTTCGACTCAACACGTTTCTTAAGCTAAATAAGTAAATTAAATGTATTTTTCCTGCATATTCGGAATGCAGTATGTCACCCGCTGTCCAGCTAGCACGATAGGTTTTATCGGTAACGTACTGAAACTTTTACGGCAGAAATGTACTGAAACGTTACCTAAAACAAAACGATAACCGTATCATGCTACTCTAGGCCTGGTAGCACTGCAGTTGAATGATTGGTGAGTGCTCTAAGTGTCAAAATCAAAACTCATCAGAACTGTGCTAGGCAGCGGAGCGGTGAGCGCGGAAAATCCGGAGCATTGCTAGCCTCGCTTGCGCACCCCTAATTGTTCTTTTTTATCCCGCTGTCTCGCACAGCTCTCGTGGATACTCACCCTTATCATCGATCCCATTTCAACGTCCTCCGGTTAGCCCAGCTAGATGATTTAGTGGGCTCCCTGCATGCGAAGCTGCATGACGTGACGGTTCTGGGTATAAATATTAATTTGATGAACACGAATATTTTGTTCCTGAGTTCTTTCTATATCAAAGACTTACTGTGGCATTAGGTCGATTGGTGTGTTAGATTAACAACTACTCTTCATAGTTATGAATTAGTAGTTTATTTCCTTAGTTATCATCCCCTTAGTCGTCAAGACCAGCCCTTAAGGGTCCGCAGTAAGCTCGGCCGAAATTCACTTTCCCATACAAACGCGAGTTTCGTTCTCATTTTAAAACTACGTGTTGGATTGTGACGAAACTTTGCATATACAATGACATGAGGTATTTATATGTCTGTAATTAGTTTACATGGTTCCATTTTATAAAACAAACAAAATACAACAAAAACCAGTTTTGTATGAAAAACTTAAATTCGCTGTATTTTTTTTACCCATCTGTATCTGAAGCTACATAAACTAATTACAGACCTGGATATACCTCATGTCATTGTACATGCAACGTTTCGTTACAATCCAACACGTAGTTTTAAAATGAGAGCGTAACTACGTTTGTATGGAGAAACGAGCTTACTGCGGACTCTTAACCCTTTCAGTCCGGTGGACGAATATACACGTTTTACATTTTTTAACACTACATCCTGGAGTAGGGCATCAAATCTGTTAACTTAACTAACTTAGCTCGCCTACAGGACTGAGGAGCAGATATTATTTCACTAAACCTGGCATACTGGGTAGATTTTGTCTCGTACACTTTGCCGAAACGAAAAGGTTAATAAACTTAAGAGTGTTATAATTGCCGATAACTGCATTGTCAGTTTCAATGATATATTGAGCCGTCAGTTTTCCGTGGGAGGGAAATTCTGTAGCACAACACCACGGCGTATGAATCGGCATTCGGGTTAATGTGCAAAAACTGAGCCAAGATCGTGCGACACGCAATTATGTCTTGCGTAATGTCGCCTTAATCCTCTCGATTAGATATAATAGCCGTAAACGACACATATATGCGCCCATATGCGTTTGGAAGATGAATATCCTTGGATTGTCGTTTCGGTAGGACTTGTTTCTGTGCCGCGGGAGTCCACTGGACGCGGGTGGCGCAGAACCGGTTACTTTGGCACTCTTTGGAGGAGGCCTATGTCCAGCAATGGACACTTTCGGCTGATATTATTATGATGATGAGATTCGTTGAACTATGAACTACTCTTTTCTCCTATTTATACATAAAAAAGGCCTTGTGGAAAGCTTACCTCACTGAGCGTGTTTATTTATACGTGTTATTATATGGCCATTAAAATCGAGCTTTTAAGTGTGACGTCATAATGGCGTCTAGGCCGTCTAGCCGACCGCGCCCGTTCCAACAAGGTTATGTTGTCACCCCGCATTACTGACGTCATACTCCACCCTTGAATCTTGCAAAACGAATTACACAGTTATTAAAGCCAATATGGGGAATTTTTGAGCATTAGGATTAGGCAGGTATACCATTGCATTTCACGAAGGCGAATTTTGCTTACCGGCAGGCGCGGCGTGGGTAGACGCGCCACAAGGTGAACAGATGACCTGGTAAAGGTCGTGGGAGTCCGCTGGATGCGGGTGGCGCAGGACCGCGCCATCGTGGCACTGGGGATGCCTATTCCAGCAGTTGACGTCTTTCGGCTGATATGATGAGTGGATTTGACGAAACTAGACTTTAACGTCATAATAATAGGAACGCGCCCACGCGTCTTCGTGAAATGCAGCAACTGTAAGCAAGTATGCCGTTGCAAATGATTCAAGCGAGATTAGGATAACGAGAACAAGGTTAATCTTATCTTGAACTCCAGGCACAGCACACACTGTTGTCCCTATTGTATTAATACTTACTCAACGATCACGGAAAACATGAACAAACAATCCTTTCTGGATACAATTTTGGTGTAGGACACAAATGATGTAATATAAAAATGGCCCCCAAATCTGATAGCATACTCTGCCACTGACGATTCGAAACTGAGGCCACTTATGGAACGCTTATATAACCTATTATTTACCACCTTTTTATATTAAGTACATCATTGTAGGACACATTGTATGTTTTATAGGGATGCCTTGATTCTTGTAAACCACGATACCTTGGACGAGACACGTTTATTACTTCGGCGCGATAGAAAAAGTATATAGTCAAGTCAGTGTCCTAGTTCAATCAATACAACTATTAAAAAAATCTAAATATGTCCATGAAATTCGGCACACTTTGCAGTCACACACAGACAAATATCTTCGGTCACTTTGTGATTCGGTTCTTCCATTAGACAGAACCTAATAAATAAATGTCAGATAAAGGTAAAGAATGCCTGAAATGTGTACCGCTTAGTAATCTGTCTCCGGCTAAAAACCGGAACGTGACCGAACATTGATCTACATTTTATCTCCAGTCTCCGCATTGCCTATAGGTAATACTTACTGTCTTAATGGCGTGACCGTTTAAAGAAACCATCTTTTATACGCTCTTTCGGAACTGACTAAGCTAGTTTCAGTTCCAGGCAATAACAGTTTCGTACACGTATAAAATTTACGGCACCTCATAAAAAAAAATTCGTATTTTTATAAAAGCCTAGCTGCCAGCGCGGCTTCACCCGTATTTTACAAAGAACGCATGCGGTGTATAGCCTAGTCCATTCCGAAAGTCCATTTTTGTAATCGAACGAGTAGTTCAGAAGCTTATCCGTACAGGCAAACTCGCAAAGAATAGAATAGAATATAATAGAAAAATGTTTATCATATAAAGCACACATTACAGAACAAAAAAGTTAAAACTACACAGCTACAAACACACAAGTCTACACATTCACAAACTTAACTCTTATAATATAATAGGTTATAGGTATTCGCGGGTTGGGTTTCCGCCAACCCGACGTCATAATTGCCTATTTTGCGTATAAACTTAACTGTAAATCATATTTTACACACTATAGTAGTCTAGCTAGATGAATCTTCGCAAACGAATCCCTTCGCAACTTTGCAAAATTGGAAATTGAATTGAGACAATTTTCTCGAGTAAGGAGCGTGAAGTTGAGTGGGTATCAGATGATCTGCGATTGACCTCGACGTACCTTTTCAAGCTGTGCTATTCACAACCTACCTTGAATCATTTCGCCACTCATCCCTAGTATAACATGATCCTGGGACTCGTAACTATGCGTAGTCAAAGGTCAGCTTTACACTGGTCCGACTGGTGACGTTAGAAACTGTTGTAAAATACCAGCCCAACTCTATATTGTAGCGGTCGAAATGTTAAGGTTCAGACGATTTCTGTGATGTTTCTTTAATGTAATGTAGCTGGGTAGGTGTTTGTAGCCTTGTCTAAAATGGGAGTAATAAGAAATTGGCTCAATGCCAATGAAGAAATAACAAAGAAAATGATCTTAAGAGTCCGCAGTAAGCTCGGCCGAATTTCACCTTCCCATACAAACGTAGTTACGCTCTCATTTTAAAACTAGGTACGTGTTTGATTGTGACGAAACTTTGCATATACATTGACACGAGGGATATCTATGTCTGTAATTAGTTTATAATACGTTAAAGAAAAGGACATTTTATAAGTACAACCAAGCGTACACATAGATATTTAGGGAGTATGGTTGAGATTATTGAATGTGGCCGACTTTTTATAAAACTGTCATTGAAATTACAATCTTCCACCTTGGATGTTGGAGTTGCTTTTCGAATGGAATACTTAGACGCAATACGGCCAACTCAAATGATCTCAAGTACTCACATTGATTTTCTGAGGGCAAGCAACATACTGCGTGGAACGGAACGATAGACTTTCCCGCAAGAGGGGGATTATTGAGAGCTAATACTTCACATTTTCAAGATAAACTATTTTTTTGACGCGATTTTTTGTTTACATTTGTATGGAGCTCGTCGCTCCAGTCAGCCAACGCTCCATACAAAGGTACTAGTGCTCAATAATCCCTCACTTGCGGGAAAGTCCATCGTTCCGTTCCACGCAGTATAGATGGTACTCTGTTACACACTGTCGGTGTTTTTTTTTGTTTGTTTTGTTGCAGTCAGCTAATTGTTTTCTCAATTTATTTCAACTGAGCTGTAAAACGTCGAGTTTGAAATTTAACATTGTAAGTCCAAGTTTCAGTTTGCAAAACTTGTGTTTTTGTTTACCGTAGGTACGATGCTGGCAACTTATTGAAATGGCAAACTTAGTCTCAAGTCGTCATGTCTAAATGAATTCAGCTAACGTGGGAGGAAATTTCGGAGCAATGGCATTTGATTCTTTACTTAATAACAATATCAATATATTTCTAAGTAAAGCTAACCTAGGGTACAGGGTGGATTCTTATCGGAGATATGCGGGGTCAAAGCTGACCTACAAAACTAGGCCGGCAGTATCGAGGTAAAATGTGATATGAAGATGCAGTCCAGTTCGTATTAGCAGCGGCGGCCATCTTTAGTTCACAATCACATGACTCCATATTAAAAACAGTTTTGTCGAACCTGTTTCTACCAAAGAACCTATATACCTTTGAAAATCTTTATTGATGTATTTTATACCCATCTTGAGCAGCTTTGATAGAAAAGGAACCTAGTTATAAATCCTAACATCCTTACTAATATTATAAATGCGAAAGTGTTTGTGTGTGTTTGTCCTTCTTTCACGTCGCAACGGAGCGTCGTATTGATGTGATTTTTTGTATGGAGATAGTTTAGAAGCTGGAGAGTGACATAGGCTACGTTTTTCATCGGGAAAACATCGAATTCCCACGGGAAAATTCAATATGTTACTTTTCCTATAACCACACGGGCGAAGCCGCGGGCATCAGCTAGTAATATAATAAATGCGTAAGTTTGGATGGGTGGATGTTCTTGTTACTTAAATCACGCTTAAACGGCTTAACCGATTTGGATGAAATTTTGCAGTAGGATAGGAAAGTTTGTATCCGGAGTCCACGCGGACGAAATTGCGAGCGGAAGCTAGTAAATCATAATAAATCGTCTATGTTCATAAGTTTAGTATGCTAAGTAGTGATATCTACATTAAGTTTAGGCTATAAACATTACGGCTTAATGTTTGTTCTGCATAAACAGTTCAACACAGATTCATCTCAGCTAAATCGCCCGTTTTATCGTTTAAATAAAAATGCTGTTCAGAACCTGAACTAAAGGTAGGTCATTCCTACACTAAGTAGGTTCTGGGGTTATGTAAAGCCGGTGCATAGCCGTCCAAAAAATGGACAATAGCATCTTTTATTTATGACCTAAGTCAGCTTTGATTCATGGAAATCCAGCACTTTAGTATGTGTCCCGCGGGCGTAATGTAATTACCATTTTATCACTTATCGTTGTGGATAAGACATCCATCACTCTCTCATTCGCATACTCGTCAGAAAGTGACAGATGTCTTATTCACAGCGATAAGTGTTATGGCAACCATTTTACGACCACTGGATAGAAACCAGAATTACAATACCTGAGTGAAAATTCAGCGATTTAAGGCTTACAAATAAACCTCATTGCTCAATAAGCAGTCATTGTCATCGATAGCAAATGCTATTAAAAGAGTCGAATATCAGAGTCCACTTTTGATGGAGACGCAGGCCAATACCGGTACTGAGCCTTTTTTGATTAAAGTTTCCGCGGTATGTTTTATCTCTGCGGAAATAATCGTGAGCCTACGTTAGAACGTTACGAACGTTAGGAGATTCGCCCACCCACTCAATCTTAATCCTTTCCTTACATGTCTCAAACTTCGTTCTAAATAAACCATCTCTTCTTTTTCAGGACCAAGAGCACCTCAAGCCACCTATAGTCGGGGGTCTCGCCAACGCAGAGATCTACTGCCTGGCGTTAGCGAACATGTACTCCGACCCCAACTACCACAGTCTCAACCACTGGAACATCCTGCAGACCCTCGCGCGGAAGGGCGTCCACGTCCCGGACCCGCCTGACTGCGCGCTCACCGAGACCGTGCTACTTCAGAACAATCCGCTCAAAATGGTGAGCCTTTGGTTACACTGGTCACTCTTGCTCTAATATTGCTGTACGCTTGGGAGCTGCAGCCACAGCTTAACCGCTGTAGACCCTCGCGAGTAAAGGCATCCATGTTGCGGACCCGTTTGACTGCGCGCTCATCGTGCTACGTCATAACAATCCGCTCAAGACGGTGATGGCTCTGGTTATACTGTTCACTGTTGCTCCCGTAATGAATTCCACTGTACCTACGCTGGGAACTTCAGCTGTGAACCACTTGAACATCCTGCAGACCCTCGCGCGCTTACGTCCTGTTTCCACAGACAGGCACGCACAGGACCGAGACTTTGCAAAAAAAAAATGAGAGGCTTTGGAGATACGGCGTGCAATGGAGCTGGCTATCACCGTAAGGTAAAATATGTGTGAAGGTAAGGTATAAGATGTTCGTGAACAATTCTTCCGCTGCGGCCATTACAATCCGCTCAAAATGGTCGGCCAATAGTAATATTCATGTGTAACCAATGCCAGGAAGAGAAAGGATGATTTATTTTCCATCTGATAAGCCCACTATACAGAGCTACAGAACAATCTTGCTTCGGTAACTCAAACCGATAATAGTCAAAAAGGATTACACCTTAGTAAATTAGGATTCTGTCTTAGTAACGGTATTAAAGCGAGAGTGGTCTGAATTTGTCATATAAGGCTACGACAAGATACTAAACATTTCATCTACTTCCGAATTAGATCGAACGCTGGGAGCTACGAAACTACGATATTATGTAACTTGTCGAACTTGTACCGCCTTTGGTCATGAAACTTGAATCTGAATTTCCTTTTCGCCGCGACAAACTCCGACCCTTTTAACAAACTTATAATCACCTCATGTAAAACGAAAACTTCTATACCATCAGCTAAGGGAGGATAATTTTATTACCATGAGTTTTGAAACGAAGTAAAAACTGCGTTAAACCTTCACTGACTAGTATTAAACGGCATGTTTGGAACACTCATAAATAACATAACTGGCATCTGACCGTTCTCCGTAATTGGTTGGCATATTACCCAACGCCAAGATACCACTAGACCCGAGACTACTAAATGCTTATGAAACAAGGAACAGTTCTCAACGATACATATCTATAGTTCCATCCTTTGCCCATTGCATTGTGGTTTCTACAATATTACTTAGCATATTAGAAACGATGACAGTTCGATTAGCACAACACGACAGTGGGTAAAGATCTCTTACTGTGATAATTTACCTAACTCTACATGTGCGCTTTCCATCATGTCCCCGGCTTAGCCAATCGCACTGTATCGACTGTGAAGAATGGCCTGCCGAATAAAGCTACTCTATCTAATAAATAATTCATAACGACCCTGTGCCCGAAAACGTTTTTGTTTCGGTGATAAATATTATCAAACTAAACATATGAAATATGCGGACCCCAACGGGTTGATGGAATAACACGTTTATTGTAAACTCATTCGTTGAAGTGTTGTTGACGAATTTATATTAAAGGTGTGGTTATGCTGCTGAGAGTCATAATAGAATAATAATCATCGAAGGAGCTTATAAATATGAAACAGACGAAAGTAATTACTAGAACAATCCGTAGGTAACATGTTCTTTATTTTTCTAAGCCTGTAAAGTGTCTCGCTGCTGGGCAAAGGCCTTTGACTTCCATTCATCCCGGTCTAGAGCAATTTCAACAAGTTCCTACTTAGTTCTTATTATTTTAAAATGTTATCTAATCCAAAGTAAAGTGTTATGGTGTAAAAATGAGCTGAATGCTGCGGAATCCATAGCGCTGGTCTACCAGAACCTTTAAAAATAAAACCAAATGTTGGTCCGAACCGTGCTTTATTCTGTTACTCTTATTTCCAGACTGCACACATGTCGGTGATAGAAGCTTTAATGGTGCTGTACGCGCGAGAAGTGGTGACGCTGGACCGAGTGTCTGCGGCGGCGCAGCGGTTCGGGACGAGTCAGCCCCCCGCTGGATCAAACATTCCGCACGAAGACGGGCTAGTATGCTGGATCAACGCGGCCTGCGCGGCGCTCAACAAGGCAGAGGTATGTGGAGATGTGCTGTGCGACGCATAAGAGGGGACGCTGGACCGAGTGCTCGCGGCGTTGCAACGCTTAGGGATGAGTCAGCCTCTCGCTGGATCGAACATTCCGCACGAAGACGGGCTAGTATGCTCGGTCAACGCGGCCTGGACGGCGCTCAACAAGGCAGAGGTGTGTGAGTATGTGTTGTACGACGTAGATCATAGATATGTCAGGGTTTCGACGGACTTCTTGGAGAGTTACGGAAATGTTCTTACGGTTGGGGACGAATCAGCCTTCTGCTGGATCCAACATTCCGCAAAAGGACGGGTTGGTATGCTGGATCAACGCGGTCTGGGCAGTGCTCAACAAGACAGAGGTATGAGGGGATGTTGAGTGCGACTTAGGCCATAGACGTAGAGGACTATGTAGGGGTTTAGACGGACTTCATGGGGAGTTACGGAAGTGTTCATATGGATGCGGTACTTTCAACCTATAAAACTACGAGACTCCTCCATATTTTTTCTTTATACATCTTCTTAGGCATTGTAACTTGGATGCTTTTTAAGCGACCGTCTACGAGTATATACTGTGTATGTGTTGTGTTGCGTTCCGTGGGTCACGTACGGTGCTGTCTGAAAATCAGCGCTGTAGGTGTCTGTCTGACACCTCCGCATAATGCTGAGACAGCAACCGATTCACTGCCGCGGAGACACACACATTATGTGTCAATTGTACTGTATTTCTACTCCCTTTATCTCTGTGTGTCTTTTGTGTAGTGAATAAATGTCTTATTTCTTTCTTCTTTCTTTTCTATAATAACTTTAATAACCTTTCCTCGCAGGGCATTAGTCTCCACTAAAACCACTCTTTTTATTTCGAACTTCACCTTTGCGTAATAATGATAATTTTGGCGACTGGTTTAGCCTACTCGGTAGTGACCCTGCTTACGATGCTGACGGTCTTGGGTTCGAATCCCGGAAACGGCAAATATATGTGCGATGAGCGTGAACATTGGTTTCTTAATCTATGTATTTACGGTATATCTATTAAATATACCGTCGTCTAGTACCTATACCACAAGGCTTATTTATTGAGGTTAGATTGGGGTTAGTTCGGTTTATGTAAGATTATTCCCTATAAGTTTTTAATTTCTGTTTGACATTAGATAAATATTAAATTATGTCCTATTTAACTTGTCCAGCACCGGAATCTGTGGTCTCGGTCAATTACACGGTTATTCAGTATATTTGTTTTGTAATACAATCGGCCAACTAAATCTAATTGAGCAAGAGCGGTGGAGAAATTATAATTGCCGTCACGTGCCAATTTGTGCTTTGTTATCGTGATTATTTAGAATTAAATCGGATCCAGTTAACTGAGGATTAGTTCGTTAAACAAACACGGAATGGAACTCCGTTAACTTTTTTTGCTGTTAAAACTTGATCTTGTTTCTACGTCGACGACGTCTTGTTGATTATGAATATTATGATCGATATTTGACAGTTCTCTAGTTAAATGATATGATACAAGGAACAAATATTAAATATATATATATATATATATATAAATGTGCGTTCTTTATTGCCGGTACAGAGGGCACTAGTTCGAGTCTTGTCCTAGGCTTCAGACGAAGATGGTTTATTTTTCCACTATATTTGTTCTCTGTATCGTTTAAAATTGAATGGTGGTAACTTCCACGTTAAATTGACACGAAACAAAAAATATTTAATGTAACAATTTGTTTCGTTTAGACGAGTAGTTCTCTTTTTGTTTGAATGTCTCAAACTGTTTAAAGTTAAGTCTAACCGGATTTTTGACAGGAGTCACCTTACCTCACTCTTGGCCTTGCTAGCTTATTGTAATTCAAATTAACTCTCTGTAAAGAAAGCCGACTTCTTCCTTAAAGAAAATACTTGCATAGTTATGAATGTCACGGTAGGCCTTCTCTCTTCTTAGTTCGTTCATTAAACATGTCGAGAAGAAATCTTACCTTAACTGCGGGAGTTCGTTAGAGTGATCGTGGCCAACATGTTGTGCTTTATCTTATTACCTTTCCTCTGGCATGGTGAAGGTAAAGGTCGCGGGAGTCCACTGGATGCGGGTGCCGCAGGACCGGTAATTGTGGCACTCTTTGGGGGAGGCCTATGTTCAGTGGACGTCGTTGGGCTGATATGATGATGACCTTTCCTCTACACACCTGACGTTTCAATATTATTATTTAACGTGTTCGCTTCATTGGACTGTGCTGATATTTATATATATACTGCCTTGTTACAGGAAGACACGTCATCGCAAGTCCCAATGGTGAAGAACCTTCAAGAGCTCTGCGACGGCACGGCGCTAGCAGCCCTCATCTCCTTCTACTGCCCCGACGCGTTACCCCGCGCCTCGGTGCGCGTGGGCCGCATGGCCTCCATACAAGACTGCTTGCACAACCTGATGCTGGTGTACGACTTCTGCCAGACGTGTCTTCCGCACAACGTGTTCCACATGCTGCCCGAGGACGTGACGTATATGCGCGGGTGAGTGTGGGGTGACAGCCCTCGTCTCCTACTGCCCCGGCCGCACAGCCTCCATACAAGACTGCTTGCACAACCTGATGCTGGTGTACGACTTCTGCCAGACGTGTCTTCCGCACAACGTGTTCCACATGCTGCCCGAGGACGTGACGTATATGCGCGGGTGAGTGTGGGGTGACAGCCCTCGTCTCCTACTGTCCCGGCCGCACGGCCTCCATACAAGACTGCTTGCACAACCTGATGCTGGTGTACGACTTCTGCCAGACGTGTCTTCCGCACAACGTGTTCCACATGCTGCCCGAGGACGTGACGTATATGCGCGGGTGAGTGTGGGGTGACAGCCCTCGTCTCCTACTGCCCCGGCCGCACAGCCTCCATACAAGACTGCTTGCACAACCTGATGCTGGTGTACGACTTCTGCCAGACGTGTCTTCCGCACAACGTGTTCCACATGCTGCCCGAGGACGTGACGTATATGCGCGGGTGAGTGTGGGGTGACAGCCCTCGTCTCCTACTGTCCCGGCCGCACAGCCTCCATACAAGACTGCTTGCACAACCTGATGCTGGTGTACGACTTCTGCCAGACGTGTTTTCCGCACAACGTGTTCCACATGCTGCCCGAGGACGTGACGTATATGCGCGGGTGAGTGTGGGGTGACAGCCCTCGTCTCCTACTGTCCCGGCCGCACGGCCTCCATACAAGACTGCTTGCACAACCTGATGCTGGTGTACGACTTCTGCCAGACGTGTCTTCCGCACAACGTGTTCCACATGCTGCCCGAGGACGTGACGTATATGCGCGGGTGAGTGTGGGGTGACAGCCCTCGTCTCCTACTGTCCCGGCCGCACAGCCTCCATACAAGACTGCTTGCACAACCTGATGCTGGTGTACGACTTCTGCCAGACGTGTCTTCCGCACAACGTGTTCCATATGCTGCCCGAGGACGTGACGTATATGCGCGGGTGAGTGTGGGGTGACAGCCCTCGTCTCCTACTGTCCCGGCCGCACGGCCTCCATACAAGACTGCTTGCACAACCTGATGCTGGTGTACGACTTCTGCCAGACGTGTCTTCCGCACAACGTGTTCCACATGCTGCCCGAGGACGTGACGTATATGCGCGGGTGAGTGTGGGGTGACAGCCCTCGTCTCCTACTGTCCCGGCCGCACGGCCTCCATACAAGACTGCTTGCACAACCTGATGCTGGTGTACGACTTCTGCCAGACGTGTCTTCCGCACAACGTGTTCCACATGCTGCCCGAGGACGTGACGTATATGCGCGGGTGAGTGTGGGGTGACAGCCCTCGTCTTCTACTGTCCCGGCCGCACGGCCTCCATACAAGACTGCTTGCACAACCTGATGCTGGTGTACGACTTCTGCCAGACGTGTCTCCCGCACAACGTGTTCCACATGCTGCCCGAGGACGTGACGTATATGCGCGGGTGAGTGTGGGGTGACAGCCCTCGTCTCCTACTGTCCCGGCCGCACGGCCTCCATACAAGACTGCTTGCACAACCTGGTGCTGGTGTACGACTTCTGCCAGACGTGTCTCCCGCACAACGTGTTCCACATGCTGCCCGAGGACGTGACGTATATGCGCGGGTGAGTGTGGGGTGACAGCCCTCGTCTCCTACTCTCCCGGCCGCACGGCCTCCATACAAGACTGCTTGCACAACCTGATGCTGGTGTACGACTTCTGCCAGACGTGTCTTCCGCACAACGTGTTCCACATGCTGCCCGAGGACGTGACGTATATGCGCGGGTGAGTGTGGGGTGACAGCCCTCGTCTCCTACTGTCCCGGCCGCACGGCCTCCATACAAGACTGCTTGCACAACCTGATGCTGGTGTACGACTTCTGCCAGACGTGTCTCCCGCACAACGTGTTCCACATGCTGCCCGAGGACGTGACGTTTATGCGCGGGTGAGTGTGGGGTGACAGCCCTCGTCTCCTACTGTCCCGGCCGCATGGCCTCCATACAAGACTGCTTGCACAACCTGATGCTGGTGTACGACTTCTGCCAGACGTGTCTCCCGCACAACGTATTCCACATGCTGCCCGAGGACGTGACGTATATGCGCGGGTGAGTGTGGGGTGACAGCCCTCGTCTCCTACTGTCCCGGCCGCACGGCCTCCATACAAGACTGCTTGCACAACCTGATGCTGGTGTACGACTTCTGCCAGACGTGTCTCCCGCACAACGTGTTTCACATGCTGCCCGAGGACGTGACGTATATGCGCGGGTGAGTGTGGGGTGACAGCCCTCGTCTCCTACTGTCCCGGCCGCACGGCCTCCATACAAGACTGCTTGCACAACCTGATGCTGGTGTACGACTTCTGCCAGACGTGTCTCCCGCACAACGTGTTCCACATGCTGCCCGAGGACGTGACGTATATGCGCGGGTGAGTGTGGGGTGACAGCCCTCGTCTCCTACTGTCCCGGCCGCACGGCCTCCATACAAGACTGCTTGCACAACCTGATGCTGGTGTACGACTTCTGCCAGACGTGTCTTCCGCACAACGTGTTCCACATGCTGCCCGAGGACGTGACGTATATGCGCGGGTGAGTGTGGGGTGACAGCCCTCGTCTCCTACTGTCCCGGCCGCACGGCCTCCATACAAGACTGCTTGCACAACCTGATGCTGGTGTACGACTTCTGCCAGACGTGTCTCCCGCACAACGTGTTCCACATGCTGCCCGAGGACGTGACGTTTATGCGCGGGTGAGTGTGGGGTGACAGCCCTCGTCTCCTACTGTCCCGGCCGCATGGCCTCCATACAAGACTGCTTGCACAACCTGATGCTGGTGTACGACTTCTGCCAGACGTGTCTCCCGCACAACGTGTTCCACATGCTGCCCGAGGACGTGACGTATATGCGCGGGTGAGTGTGAGGACTGTGAGGTGTGAGCTGTGTCCTTTACTTGTGTTGTGAGTTAGAGCTCGGCCAAGAAATGTTTCGAGCCGTCAGTACTGAGTAAAGCAAGTCTTAGCTAACGGCTCGAATCAAGACTCGGTCACAACACTAAGCTTTAATATTTTAAATACAATTTAATCGAACGAGGGAGCGAAGCCAACGAGGTTATAGAACCTCGTTGGCTTTACGATTAACGATTTAACGATTTTCAGCCCAAGCTAAAGCATAGGCTGAAAATCGTTTGTCGGCCCGGTGTCCGATGTCTGTCCCGCTGTTCTCCTCTATAGGTCGCATTTCTCATACGATTGTCGTGGTTCGTTAATTATATAGTGTTTTTGTCGAGTCATCACATATCAATTTTTTTTGTTTTTTTTAAAAGACAGTCTCGCGATTTCCACAGCTCACAGAGCCACCAGTTCTATTGATACTTGTGAATAGTGCAATCGGGCCTATCCGCACTTAAGCCCTTTGGAGTTTGTACCCTAGAGATCGATCTAGTTAATTAAGTTCAGTGATTCTATGAAGTTTAAGTATAAGTTAATTACATTAGACCCATAGGTTGTCTGTAAACTTCTACAACTTTTATCTTTGTTCGAGTTTAATGGTTGTTGGACCATTAATGGCAGCATATCCATTTCTAACAAACCTGTTATTTGTTTTTATATAAATCGCTCAACTTAAACCCATGCAGCGCGTGTATGAAAGAGTAGTTTAGCTCTAGTACAGTCATAAATATCTGTACGTTCTCAAAGGTTCAAAAATATCTGAGCAACCCTATGCCGTTGACAATAAAGTCGTGTTCAGATCTTATTGATCATTTTTCCGTGCACACGTTGGAAAAAATGACTGTACAAAATAAGCCAACTATTTATTTGTTTTTTTTTTTATTCTTGCGAGCTATATCCGCCTCAAATGACCTATTATAATTGAACTACGAATACTTAATTGAACATAACACGTTTAAAGCGGGTACGTGTACTGTCCCACCTTGTAGTAACCTACTGCCAGGCATTGAACGCACAAAGCAGTAATAACTTAGCTAGCTCCCTAGCGACCGGTGTAGTGTTACCCGCCTGGCGGGGCGCCTGACGTATATAATGTACAGTCGGCGAATATACAGGCGTGTGTACGCCTTCTGTTGAGATACGGTTGAATCATGTCCACATATTCTGTCGCTGACTGTACAGTCAGTTAGCTTTTTATTTCTCCTTTTGACAAACTAATTATATAGTCATCTACAACACCCTATGAAGCGTCATAGCAATCAGCATACAACAGGTATGCAAAAAATCGGTACTCAATATCCTACCAAAACAGTATAATTAGCTGTCCTATGTAAAGGACATCAGACTTATTTATTTACCTTTATTTAAAATCAATTATTAATTATGTAATATTTTTTTCAATTTCAGATCAATGCGACAAAATTTAATAGCAATGCTAGCGGATCTCTTCAACCTGCTAGAAGTACACCCTGTCAAATCCGTCAAATACCCCGGCGCCGGTGAGTACCCACCTGCCCTGTATCGCATGCTAAATAGATCTCAAATGGGAGTATGTGGTCATAATGTCAAAGATTCTACGCCTACTAATCGTTTACAAACTTTAAACCAACGCGGAGGCGGTATATTGATGCTTTCATTATATTCATTAGCCAATTCAAAGGCGAATATCAATTATTTCTGTTATTTTATATATTGTAAAAACACGTTCTTCTTACACAATTTTTCTAGATGTGTTTGGAGGTAAGTTGGTTTCAATTATGTGACAGAATTTGCTTTGCTCAGTAACGTTTCTTCCTAATGTTTGTCACCCTGTCTTGCTTATGCTTCTCGGAGCAAACGGAGCCTTATGGTAACGGTTATTTATATGCATAATCAATATATTTTCATACATATTTAGGTCAAAGTCTTTTTATATATCCAGCACATTGTTTTATGGTATTTACAGCGATCAAAAATGTATAAACGTGCTGTTCATCAGGTCTTAAAAAGTAATATCATGGTTTCAAACACTGGTAAGTCAAGACAGGGTGACCCGCACGTGCGTGCGACTAAACGCATGCGTACAAGCATACGTGTAACGCTTCACACAACTCGTACCAACGATCGGATCTAATTTCAATCGCAGGACTAACCAACCTAACGGCATTCGATTCTTTTCTCAGGTTGTATGACTGAATAATGTTTTTTATCAGCTCTCGTGTCGAAAGTAAAGCGTAAGAACGTTACCCATCTGACAGCAGGATTATAATTTGGAAAGTTATACGCCTTAACAAAAATAAGGCGCTTGTCCTTTAGAAAGGACATATTGAATGAGAGGTAATGAGAGTATTAAGAGTGACACTAATAAATATTTTGATCGTCGGTTTGGTTACATATGTGATATCACCATTCGTTGCAAAGCCACCTCCATCCGCTCCCGATCGCATCGGTAGCTATAAAGGTCCGAGTTGTGCGTCGACGTGTGTTGAGGCTGTTGGTGTTGGCAGCGCGCTCGGACGGCAACGCGCACGGCGTGCGGCACAAGCGCTGCCTGCCGCCGCCGCCGCCCGCGCCCATACCGGACCTGCGCGGCGACCAGCAGGCGAACACGCAGAACACGTTCACAGGTACCGCGAGTCGAGCTGTGCTGTTTGGATGTACTTTTATTAATACATTGTTACATTACTTGTTTTAGAACTTTGATTGTAAAACCTTGTTTTTCCGTTAATAGTATACACTCAAAACAAAGGTTGTAACGAAAATGGGGTGTGAACCCATCAAAACTAAGTTCGGTAGCGTATTGCGAATCCAAAAATACATTTGTTTATTTTCAAGTTATTTGTTTCGTTTTTGTTTACATTGAAATATTGTTTTTAGGTTTTCTTTAAAATATTTATTTGTTTTTGTTTACATTGCTTGAGTGTGACAACAAACAAGTAAAACCTGTCACCTGCGTATTAAAAAACACACACAAAACATTTGTTTTCATAACACAGCTGTGCGCGAGGCGGTTGAAAATGAAATAAACCCTTCACGCTCGCGGGTGAATTTTGTCATTCATTTATTTTTATTTTTTTGCTTTTGTTTACATTACAGTCTTCGATTTTGTTGACATTGCTTCAACAAAATCGAAGATTGTAATGTAAACAAAAGCAAAAAAATAAAAATAAATGAATATTTCGAATCGTAATGCGCTACCGAATATGCCCTTGATCGGTTCACATCTTATTTTTGGTACACCCTGTGTTCATGTCGATTTCTCAATATTATTATACAATTTTATTTATTATAGACGTTGCTACATTGATCATATCAAAGAACGACCAGATAATCATTGTCAAATCTTTTATTATATTCCGACTATGTAATAACTTTTAATTCTATATCTGATAAGTTACATAGTGTCCTTTGAAAAGTACTTACTTTGATTACAATCCAAATGGCACCGCTAGCAATATCTGTGTTGTGATTGTGTTCGCTTCACGTACATCTCATTTTGGTAATGTGGGTGCACCCGGCACCTGGAATGGCCTCTAATCTTATCATGTCATCTGACATACTTGTTTTGATGATTGTGAAGTTGCTGATATATCAAACGGATTTATTTATGGCCATTTTTTTAGATCTAAGATTTATCAAAACAAGTCAATCAATGGTCAATGATGGAGTTAAAAAACTTCTTGAAATTGATGTCCCATAGAAAGGATGTGGCATTAGTTTTACTAAGTAATTATATTTTTGGTAATTTAAGAATAGTTTAAAAACAAAGTGAGTTACTTTAGCGGTTATAGAACTTTTTTTTACATTTATCCTTTTTTTTTTACAAATTTGTTACATCTTGACTATAGGTAACGTGTGCGAGTGTGTGTTACTTTTTATTTAAGTTGTGTAACGTTTGAATATGTACAATTGTACATACATTTGTAAATATTGAGTTTTATATTTTTCAAGCTAATTTCCTTATATCTGGTTATGGTTTCGCTTTCCGTTTATTATTTTGCGCTTCTGCATGAACGGAGCTTTCGCTTCCTGCACAGCGGAGTCGTTGAAGTTATGCCCTCAGGGCTCCCAGCTTAGCGAGTTGGTAGATTAGTGACGTCATAGGTAAAACAAATGGTTTGTTGCACATGCGTTGTTCCAGGGCGAAATATGCTGGTCTCATTTGCCCCCAGTTCACGTACCGTTTCTATTCAAAAAACAAATGAGCGCGCGATAGTTAATTTGAAGGGTGTCCATCTAGTCGCATAATGACTCTCGTCATAATTTCGAAAGCCATACAACTTTACGCATAAAGTTGTTGCGCATAGAAGTCTTTTGTCATTAATAATTCTGCGCATAATACTTTCATTGTTATAACTGAACTATGTCATATTTGGTTTAACCAGTTGATCAGCATACAAGTTTTAGTCATTATGTTGAAATCATAAATTATGCCCATACACATTTATGCGCGGTGAGTGATGCTTAGAAAATGAACACAATATGTATTTATTTTATTTTTGATTAGCAAAAAAAAACCAGCTACTAAATTAGTTGTCAAGAATTTAATTTGGTAAGGGCAGCTACAAAGGGGGGGGAGGGGGGGCTCAGTAAAAACCCATCGTAACAACCTTACTATTGCTAGGTTAGGCTAGGATTCACTTGTGTCCCTTAGAACGGAAATACTGGCGGTTTAAAATGTTTGTCTTAAATGACTAGAAAACGTTATGCGCAAACGTATTATGGCGCTGATAATTATGCACAATAAATTTATGACATTTGCTATTTTTATGCTCTCAAATATTATGGCAAAAAAATGTATGCGAACTAATTTATGCGTAATGATGATTATGACACAAGTAGTTATGCCTATCGGCCTTATGGCTACAAATATTATGCAAACCGATATGGACCCTAGTTTGAGTATAGTGAACTCTCTGCCATTGGCATACAGTTCACTGGCGATCACGTGGCGGGGATAAATAGCTATTTCCATTTGTATGTTGTCAATACGGTCGATTTTTAATTGCATAGTTTTGCGAACATCGCCTTATTAACGATCGACAAAGCGATGCATTTATTTATTTACATGTATGACGCACCGCTGCTCTAAGAAGATATATTTCAAGCGCTTTTCCTGCCCAAAATATAAAAACAGACACTTGAATCAAACGGATTCTTTGTTACTCAAGTTGGTCTGTCTTACTTTAATACCCAATTAAACGTAATGGAAACTCATCGTTTGACTTTAATCGTTTGTTTTTATTCTAATATACATGACGTCATCATACATTGACTTCTTTAGTAAGCTACGTTAAGAATATCCGTTTGAACTGAAAGTAGGTCTACTGTATTTGTAATCTTTGTCTTGATAGTCTTTTGTTGTTTTACCATTTACTTTGCGTTGTTTTTCGTGTCATTGTCAATGTAGGCTAGTGTCATAGTTTATGAGACGAACATAAAATGGTTTTTAGACAATGTAGAACAGTCCGTCATATGTAACAACAAAACTACATAAGTTAAAAACACAAAGTTAAAAAAAAAGTTAAAGTTAATCGGAGTTAACTCTTTTCGATATTGTTGCACTCTTTGTCAATAAAACGCCAACTTTATCTTCTTTTTTCGACGTTCCACATTCCATAACCCCGGGTGCCCATACGGCCTTTTTAGCTCAGTTTGTAGGTCTTTGATCCTTGTCAATCAAAACCCAACTCTATCTGCTCTAACCGACGTCCCACATTACAGTGCCGCGATCTCCTTCAGCTTGTGTTCGGCGGCCGACGGGCCGCTCGGCTTGTTCGACGCCCGAGCGGCGCAGCTGCAGCCCGCAGCGCGACGAGTTCGTCGTGCACCGCGGGAGAGGCGTCACCACGCTGTCCAGTGTCGCGAGGAGGGAGGACGACACTGGTGAGTGTACTCCTTCAGCTTGTGCTCGGCGGCCGACGGGCCGCTCGGCTTGTTCGACGCCCGAGCGGCGCAGCTGCAGCCCGCAGCGCGACGAGTTCGTCGTGCACCGCGGGAGAGGCGTCACCACGCTGTCCAGTGTCGCGAGGAGGGAGGACGACACTGGTGAGTGTACTCCTTCAGCTTGTGTTCGGCGGCCGACGGGCCGCTCGGCTTGTTCGACGCCCGAGCGGCGCAGCTGCAGCAGAGGACGACAGAGAGAGAGACAGGGAGAGTTGGTGAGTACAGCATTTAGGAAGGGTTGCACCAACTTACGATTACAGGTCTGTTATTCGGATCGCACTCATGCGTCTGTCACCGGTCACGCCTTACGAAACTAGACCTCTGATTACGCTTAGTTACTACGAATTGCGACGTCTAGGTATACTTGTGGGTGAACGGTGGGTTTCAAACAAAACAAACTCATCGTATGCCGATGTCAAAATTGTTTAGTCAAATGATGACTTGGAGTTGTGAAACAACGGGTTCAAATGCTTGGCACGAATCCGTCGCGACGCGCTACGCTCGTAGCCGATCCCGTGCTTTTTACCGCATGTAGCAGAAATCGAATACGGCTTAGGCGCCCGCTAGACGGGTTCCCGACAGTGAAGGTGTCAACTAACGTTCTGTGCTATCCCCCGACAGTCGTGGACCCCAACCTGACCGCCGCCGGCCGTCCGTCCCACTACCAGACGCAGAACTCGTTCGCCGGCCGCCGCTCGAGGCGCTCGTCCATCACAGACGACAGCCAGCTCACCGTGGAGAACTTCGGCGGCTCGCAGGACCGCCTGCACTTCGCGGGGAGGAATCCGGAGAAGGAGCTCGCCACTGTGGCCAATGTTAGGAAGATATCCGCCCCTGCTGGTGAGTTCTACTTTAGAGTCCCCGGGAAGCACGACTCTCCATACAAACGTAGTTACGCTCTCATTTTAAAACTACGTTTTGGATTGTAACGAAACTTTGCATGTACAATGACATGAGGTATATCCAGGTCTGTAATTAGTGTATGCAGCTTCAGATACCATAGTAAAAAAATACAGCGAGTTTAACTTTTTCATACAAAACTGGTTTTTTCTGTATTTAGTTTGTTTTATAAACTGGAACCATATAAAATAATTACAGACAGAGATATACCTCATATCATTGTATATGCAAAGTTTCGTCACAATCCAACACGTAGTTTTAAAATGCGAACGCAACTCCGTTTGTATGGGAAGGTGAAATTCGACCGAGCTTACTGCGGACTCTTAAGAGTCCCCGGGAAGCACGACTCTCCATCCAAACGTAGTTTGGTTTTCATTTTAAAACGGCATCCTGGCATAACATGAAACTGTGTACACAATGAGATCCGCCATATCCAGAGGCTCTAGTATAAGTTTTACCAAAACAAAACGTTGCGAACGCGTTTGCGTTTAGCTGTCAAATCCCATACAAATTGGGGATAAAACGCAAACGCGATCGTAACGTTTTGTTTCGGTAAAACTTATACTAGAGCCTCAGATCGGAAAATAGTTTCTTTTGCTAGGAGTTTGTTAGGAATTTTTCTTCGTCGCATCCTTATGACTGAGGGCCGTGCTACACGAGGTCGTTGCTTTGCGCATTAATGCTCTCCAGGCCAATCGGTTTTCGGCCAGGTGTTGGACTAGTCTAACCCAAAAGCAAAGTTCACTCAGATTGATGAATTAGGTTATCATTGGAACGGTTCTGGCGCTTTGTATACTTGTGTGTGCAATGTGCAACAATAGGGGTGTAGACACTAAATAAAATAATCAATAATGTCTTATTTTCTCGAAAAAGGATTAAAGATCTAATTAAATTATCACGAAGTTATAAGTGTCCTAAGTTTTAAGAAGGTATGTTATGTTAAACGCAACTTCATATGAAACGATGATGCTGGAAGATTGTGACGTCACTAATAGACGGCGACGTGCCGCGCCCCGTCGTGGTCGGCGCCGCCGTCGACGCGGCCCCCCTGGCAGCATCCTGTAATGTGACGTCACACACTGTTTGCGGTTTCTCTCTCTAACAAGTAATATTAAAACGGTTGTAACTTCGTAATTCTTTGAGATATCTGAATGGGATTTTCGTCACTAGGCATATTTATGTGCCTTCTCTCTTTGGGAGTAATAATCATTTTCGAGTCTACACCCCTATTTAAACCGTATCCTTTCCCCAGGTCCCTTGGACAGCTACAACCCGCCCGTCCGGTCCTCGCGGCAGGACATCCGCGGTTCCTTTAACCTGTTCCACGGCGACTACAACGGAGACGACCGGCCTAAAGTGGACAGACAGCATTCGCACAACTCCGAACAGGAACACACGCCCATGAAGCGGCAGCTCAGCTCGGACACCATCACGCTCAACCACTTTGCCAACAAAGGTGAGACACAACAGGTCTCCAACCTGTTCCACGGCGACTACAACGGAGACGACCGGCCTAAAGTGGACAGGCAGCACTCGCACAACTCCGAACAGGAACACACGCCCATGAAGCGGCAGCTCAGCTCGGACACCATCACGCTCAACCACTTTGCCAACAAAGGTGAGACACAACAGGTCTCCAACCTGTTCCACGGCGACTACAACGGAGACGACCGGCCTAAAGTGGACAGGCAGCACTCTCACAACTCCGAACAGGAACACACGCCCATGAAGCGGCAGCTCAGCTCGGACACCATCACGCTCAACCACTTTGCCAACAAAGGTGAGACACAACAGGTCTCCAACCTGTTCCACGGCGACTACAACGGAGACGACCGGCCTAAAGTGGACAGGCAGCACTCGCACAACTCCGAACAGGAACACACGCCCATGAAGCGGCAGCTCAGCTCGGACACCATCACGCTCAACCACTTTGCCAACAAAGGTGAGACACAACAGGTCTCCAACCTGTTCCACGGCGACTACAACGGAGACGACCGGCCTAAAGTGGACAGGCAGCACTCGCACAACTCCGAACAGGAACACACGCCCATGAAGCGGCAGCTCAGCTCGGACACCATCACGCTCAACCACTTTGCCAACAAAGGTGAGACACAACAGGTCTCCAACCTGTTCCACGGCGACTACAACGGAGACGACCGGCCTAAAGTGGACAGGCAGCACTCGCACAACTCCGAACAGGAACACACGCCCATGAAGCGGCAGCTCAGCTCGGACACCATCACGCTCAACCACTTTGCCAACAAAGGTGAGACACAACAGGTCTCCAACCTGTTCCACGGCGACTACAACGGAGACGACCGGCCTAAAGTGGACAGGCAGCACTCGCACAACTCCGAACAGGAACACACGCCCATGAAGCGGCAGCTCAGCTCGGACACCATCACGCTCAACCACTTTGCCAACAAAGGTGAGACACAACAGGTCTCCAACCTGTTCCACGGCGACTACAACGGAGACGACCGGCCTAAAGTGGACAGGCAGCACTCGCACAACTCCGAACAGGAACACACGCCCATGAAGCGGCAGCTCAGCTCGGACACCATCACGCTCAACCACTTTGCCAACAAAGGTGAGACACAACAGGTCTCCAACCTGTTCCACGGCGACTACAACGGAGACGACCGGCCTAAAGTGGACAGGCAGCACTCGCACAACTCCGAACAGGAACACACGCCCATGAAGCGGCAGCTCAGCTCGGACACCATCACGCTCAACCACTTTGCCAACAAAGGTGAGACACAACAGGTCTCCAACCTGTTCCACGGCGACTACAACGGAGACGACCGGCCTAAAGTGGACAGGCAGCACTCGCACAACTCCGAACAGGAACACACGCCCATGAAGCGGCAGCTCAGCTCGGACACCATCACGCTCAATCACTGCGCCAACAAAGGTGAGACACAACATGTCTCCAACAACTGCTCCCGTATATACTATTAATGTTAACTATGGTAACAGACACTTGAAAGATCGTCCTTGCGGATTACAGTTGATAAATTACTGTTTAATTACAACGGAGTAGAACCACGTCTGGAGTGAAATGAAAGTCATTGTAAGTATGTCTCCATCCAAAGTCATCCAAAAAAAGGAAGCAGGAAAGCGCGTACCTCCCCTGCTGCTAATGTTTGTATGTATGCCAATTTCATTACTCCACCAAAAAAACCAAATGTCTTGACTAATTGAGACGTAGCGATTCTTAATTTCGATCAAAGTGGAAAATTTAAATATGTATCGCCACGAGCGGGATTTGTACCCGCGACCCCTGGAATCCGTCCATCGCTCTTGCCAACTGAGCTACCGTGGGTCCGCTAGCGGCGACGAATCTTTCACTCCCTTCCACTCTTCTAACCGATTTGAATGCGGTTTTTTTTGTGTCATAGATAATTTTATCCCGAGGCTTCTTAGCCATGTTTCATGAAAATCTGTTCAACCGTTTTTGAGATATTGGACTTTGAAAAGAAAATGTCGGGGGGGTTTTCAACTCTTCTAAGTTGTAGTTATCGTTATATTGGTTCTCTGTATCGAATGATCTCACGTTACTGTTCAAGGTGGAGGTGACGGCTTCTACCTAAATCGGGACTCCACCGACGGCGACGTGACGAGGACGAACTTTGCGGACCTGAAGCACAGGAACGGCGATCAAGGTATGTGCTTGCTTGTCTGCGCTTTCTCTGTGCTATCATTGGGCCACATATTCCCATTACTAACGGGATCCGTTGATCGAAGCTTCTAGATTTCGATAACAAGAACTGTCCGAAAACTCGCAATGTTTTCAACGTGTTACTTCTGAATTTAATATGAATTTCGCCAAGGCAGCTGCGAGAACTTGTGAAGTCGGTAGCGGGCAAAGTGTAGTATGGGCCTTCTTTTTAACTGGGTCGGGTGGGGCGTAGCTAGGTGACCAAGGGATCTGGGAAAAAAATGGGGCCCCTATACTGTTTATTCCGAAGGTGGGAGAATGTTTCGTTAAAGTCCGACCAGGAAAATAAAAACCTGCTCTGGGGGCGCTAAATTAGCAATAATTATAGCAACACTAATTTATGTCATGTTGACAACAAGGGCGGTGATTTATTTAGAGAAAAAGAGCAATCCTTCAAACTTTCTCTCTGACAAATACTTCGTCATATTTTATATCACTTTTCTTAAGTCACTTTTAATCGTTTTCTGGTATTTTAACGCACATACACCGTGGGCTGTTTAAACCCGACCGATTTCAACCACATATTCCTGACGAGATTTCAAGTAAAAAATGTTATATGAACATATGTCCAATTACGAGTTTATATTTTTTTAATTTTTGAAACAAAGTAAATCAATTAGGCATCGCAGTTCACTGTGAACGAATCTTTAATTGAGAGTGTGAATAATAATTTTAGACATTGACGTTATTGACATTATTTAAGTTCAATTTACCGGCCAGTTCTATTATCGTAATGTACTATGTAGGTATAATAGGTTGCACTCTAGTGATAATTGATAAAATGCAGAATCTAAACATAAGTCTAGTTTAGCGATAAACGTGTATGTGATAAAGAAAAGATAATAATTTGATACATAATACGAGTACTAACTACACTGGCACTCAGCGGTAAATGGCGTGTTCGTTATACGTAAAATTACATTCCGTAATAAAACCTTTCTGTAATTGAACACCAAACTTAGGAACAAGATACTGGCCAATAATGATTTTTGTGATTCTGCGTAGAAAAAATTAAGTGCAAATAATTACGTCACATTCTTAGGGTGCGTTATACTTGAGATTATTCAATTTGTTAAATACTTAAAATTGCGATTTTCTAAAAAACTATGCATTTTCGGACTACATGTTGTACGACTTTTTTTACTCTATTTTAGCTAAGGAACCTATGGTTAAAATCGGTCGGGCTTAAACAGCCCACGGTGTATACGTTGTGTGTATACAGGGTGTCCCATAAGTGGCACGTCACAGTGACACCGGAGGTAGGTCAGCTAAAGAGGGACCTAACCAGCCTAACATGACCCCAGTAAAAGTTGCATGGTTTTCGAGTTATTACCAAATTCCGTTTTTTAGTGAATTTTCACCTTTTTTAACATTGTCAGTGTCAGAATTCTGCTGGAAAGCTCTAGAAGCTTATTTTTTTTGTTGTAATGGAATCTTAAATAGTTATTTAAGATGAAATGAGTATGATTCTGTCAAAAAGTTATGTGGATTTCCGTAAAATAATGGATAAATCTTGATTTCAATTGCTAGCAAAACGAGAACTTCGACTTTGGACACCTGCTGTGAAAAAAAATCCTTGAAACAAAACGAGTTTGCTAATCAGGTTTTTGGGGCCTCCCGAGCTTGGGGCGCCTAGCCCTTTGGAAGCTATTACGCTAGTGTGTGGAGGGGTGTGTTTACTAGTTTAGCTAGCGCTGTCATCCCACTCGCAACCAAGAGCTGTTGCAGGAAAAGACTCAATAGGGTATTTGACAACAATGAAAATATATTGTTTTTTCATTAGCAACAGAGAAACATTATTAAAATACTCAGAAAGTATAAATCATTAATTTATGTTTGCTATTTTAAGAATTTAAAATTCATTAAAACTGACAATATGGACGTTTGATTGTGACGTCACAAGCAAGTAATCCCTACAAACTCCATACTAACGGAGCGTATTTGACGTTTCACAAACTGATTTGACTTTTGTCAAATACCGTATTAAACGGTATGCCTATAACTTCACATTTTCTAAGTCCTCACTAGTCATGCCGCAGTGAAAATTCGAATCGAAAACAATTCACAAATAACTCAGCATCTCATTTTTTTCTTTCTATGGTTCTGACGGTATCTGACAGTGACAACCCGCTCATCCGTAAACCTAACCATACCGGTACCATCACGGTTCCCAAACTGTTAACACTGAAAAAAAAACACGAACAATATCAAATCCAGAAGGTTCGATCCGCACTAACAGCTGGCACCTGGTTAATAGTCGGGAGTTCCCCAGGCTCGGAGCAGGAGTCCCACAAGGCGGCCGCGTTCAGCTCGCCGCCCGCCACCACCACCTGGCAGCAGCAGTGCCTGGCGCAGGACCCGCAGCCCAGTCAGTCTGGAGTTTGGTTTCTCTTAAGCTAGGTTTAGACCAAGCCAGTGCTTTACATACAATAACAAGCCAGCACTGGCTTCGTCTAAACCTAGCTTTACACCTGGAGGCCGTTTTGTGCACTGCTCAAAAATGCCACTCGTTGGTCGAAGTCTTCGAGTTCCCATAGTCTAACGGATAGAGACACGATTGGCACTCATCTGTTTTATGGATGTAAAGTATTTTATATAGAATTTAGTACAATAAAGAATATTTCGCCGATGGATTGCCTAAATAAAATCTTGGCAAGACAAAAAATCAATACTGACTTTTTCACAATTGTCTACGATCAAATTGTATACTAATCGAAAAAAGTATGAAGTCTATATACTATAGCTGGGTTGCCTATTTTTTCCTGGCCTAACTATTGGAACGTTAATATTTTTTAATGTACTAAATTCAATATAAAATACTCTTCATACATTAAACAGACGGGTGCAAATTGTAGCCTAGTCTCCTACTGCTTTATCTTCTAAAATTGTAATGTGTAGCTTTATAAAATGTTCCCCAGTGGCAGCTACCAGTGACAATTTGCAAGATCAACTGGTAACACTGAGTCTCTTTGGCCAATGCCGAGTGGCCTTTATGACCAGCATTGTCGGTTTCAATTTGTAGTAACTTGTGGTATACAATGGTCACCTGAACGAGGTTTATACAGAAGAGACGATAAACATGCGTCGAGCATATGTTAATCGTTGTATTATATACATATACATCACAGAATAATATGTGTTTACGACGCATTGATACTCGTATTGCAAGTCTCTTTTGTATAAACTTTAACTTACATTCAGTTTGGTCTTGGGTTTTCTTTGTTCTCATGTCATAATCGGGAAAGGTTTATGTTTGTTTTGGTTCTTTGGTTTCATTTAGACATAAGCCCAGGTTCAATTGAATAATGCATTCTTTCTTAGTTATATTTAAAATACCGTACAGGGAAACTAAATTTTAAATTTAAATATATTTTGAACACATACTCCCAAGAGATCAAAATGAGAATCGATTGAGCATATTGCCTTAAAATTAGACAATAATAGTGTATTTCGCACCGGTATTGGCCACTAGGAAGCTTTAACCTTTTGATTGTTACAATTACCATCTCAGTACACTTCGTAGCGAATGATCGATAATGAACCTTATTCGAAAGCACTTAGATTACACGCAAGCCAATGTACCGATAGCGTTGAAAGCACGTCATCACACGTTCAAAAGGGTAGATCCTTCTACCAATCAGGCGATGTTTTCATTCTATAATTGTAGAGATAAATGTGTAATTTTCAAGCTTCGGTCCCGCGATGGCGGCGTCAATAAGCGCCATTTCCATAACGGCGCAATTAGAAATCGTCCTTATTGGTATATATAAAGGGTTACATCTTGCTTGAGAATTACACAAATAAGTTAAGGTAAGCTATATGCAGTGCACTAACTGTGCACTGCATTTAGCCAGGTCTACAGGCCGCTTTACTCAAACGCCAATTCCATCAGACGGCGACGACCAATCGGATGACGGGTCGCCGAGCGGCGGGCAAGCCATGGCCGCGCAATTAAACAACATACGACTAAAGTTAGAAGAGAAGCGACGCAGGATAGAGCAGGACAAGCGACGGATGGAGGTCGCCGTCAGTCGGCAGCGGCAACAGTTGGGCCAGCAGGCGTTTCTGCAGGCCGTTACTAGGGTAAGTTGGGTGCGGTTGGGTCGGTGAGCTTTGGGCAATCACTCGGTATACAATATACAATGCTATAGAATAACGTGAGACAAAGCAGGCAGTTAATGAGAAACTTAGAAAATAGAAGAGGAAAGGTGGTAGGGCTGCTCATACAACATGACAAGTTCATACTCAATGTAATTGAAGGAAATGTAGTGGGGAAGCGAGGAAGAGGAAGACCTAGAATAAGCGTCGCAGTAAGATCAGCCTAGCGTTATTACGTATCATCATCCATGCTATATCCATACTAATATTATAAATGCGGAAGTGTGTCTTTCTGTCTGTCTGTTACCACTTCACGCTTAAACCGCTGAACCGATTTGGATGAAATTTGGTATAGAGATAGTTTGAGTCCTGGAGAAGGACATAGGATAGTTTTATCCCGGAAATCATCCCCCAAGGGGATGAAGTGCGGGTGTAAGTTTGTATGGAGCTACGATATAAACGAGTTCCACACGGACGGAGTCGCGGGCAGAAGCTAGTAAGATTATAAATGCGAAAGTGTGTCTGTCTGTTACATCTACACGCTTAAACCGCTGAACCGATCGAGATGAAATGTGGTATGGAGATTATTTTAATCCCGGGGAAGGACATAGGGTAGTTTTTATCCCGGTTATCATCCCCTAAGGAGGTAAAATGGGAGGTGAAAGTTTGTATGGAGCTACGATATAAACGAGTTACGCGGACGGAGTCGCGGGCAGCAGCTAATAAGCCTATATACGGTCCACTACAGGCACAGGCCTCGAGCATGAGAGAGAATGGGCAACAGTCTCCACGCCGGCCTTCCAATTTAAGTCTGACACAAGGCATTCCTCGCTTACTAGCAAGTGCGAGCGGGACGGGTGCTTTATGTACGGCAGAAACGCAGTCATGCTAGGCAGGTCATTGGATATATATATCCATGTAGGCTCTTAACGTTGTAAAGGTCATGTATCTCGTCATTGACCCTATAAGTGATCCATCTCGTCTGCCAACAAACTGTCCTGCAGAATCAAGGGTGGTTTATGGGAATCATTTAAAAAAATATATATATATATATCTGACTGTACTGTCATTCACTATTGGTTGAATACCGAGTGCGTTTGCCGAGAGCTTACCGAGCCGTGTGGTGATTGAATATGTGACAGTGGGTGTTGTGTCTGTGAAAAAGTTGAATGTGTGTTTCTATTGGATATGGTTTGGTGTAGGCGAACCGCGGTAATGGCACGAATCGATTTCTCTCAGGATACCTAACTTTTTACAGATCGTCGTTAGTGACCTATCCGTGGCTCGTGAATATTATTGGTGTGTAAAAGTGACAAATTTATAAAATAACAAACTATATATGGTAAATCGCCAATAACTGGCCACCGTTCAATAACTGGCCCCACACATACTAAAATTAACTCTGTTCCCCTACAAACAGAATTCTATGTAGTTTAACGTGGCCAGTTATTGAAGGGTGGCCAGTAATTAACAGCTTATACTAAAAATGAATTCTATTGTAGGTGAATAGAGTTCGTTTTTAGTATGAGGTGGCCATTTATTGAACGGAGGCCAGTTATTGGCGATTAACCTTAGCTAGTATTTCATAAAGTAAATACTTTCATTATGTTCAAACATGAATTAGTATTTGTAAGCCAGTAAAATGTGAGTGTCACTTCTGTACGCTAATCTTGGTTAACCCTTTCACTGCCAGGAATCCGCTTAGTGGGCGCCTACGCCGTAGGTGTTTTCCGCGACTTAGCGGGAAAACCACAGGATCGGCTACGAGCCTTGCGATTCTTGGCAGTGAACGTGTTATTATGTACAGTCAGGGGCACCAATATGTATTCACTCAAAGTTTCATAAATATGTATACTATAACCTTATTGTTGCACAAATAAGGTCTGCCTACATATTTTTGAGTGGCGTATACAGATGTGCAAGTTGCGGAAAGTATCTATAAAATCCTATAAATTCTCGGAAAATTCATGAAACTCACTAGAAATATAGGAAATTTAAACTTAAAAATGGAAAGTTTCAATTCCCATACAAAAATTTAAGAAATTTTCCGAAATTTTCCTACGTTAAATTTCCGAAACATTTCGCAATTTTGGAAAGTTTCCTCAGGCACATCAGTAGTGGTGTATACATATTGGTGCCTTTGACTGTACTTGTTGGGGGCGAATGTGGGTTTTTGTGGGATAATTGTTATAAACTGTAGGTTGAGTGTGATAATAGACCCGTTGTAGTTTATGGAGACAATGTTTATAGATAATTATGTTTGGGTGTGTTAGTTCTGGAGTGTGTGACTCGATAAAATAGTTGTGTGGAATATACTAAGTGGGAATTTATCGGCGTAGATAAAATTGTACAAGATTCGATGAGGTTTCTCAGGTGACTTTTAACATTGTGTTATTGAATGTGTATTAATATATAATGAAAACGGGTCACTCACGTATTTAAGGTCTATAATCGCTCGACAACGCGTGTGTTCATGTCTATTAGGAACCGCGAATCGGTTCGAAATATGTCGAGCGATTTTCGACCTTGCGTGAGTTACCTGTTTTTATTATATTTTAATATGTCTGATTCTCACGGGAGTTTTCTATAAAGAACTAAATGTGGATTAACAGACTCGACACGTGGTTTGGTAGCACTTACTAATATCCCTGAATGTAGGATTAATTACTACAGAACATAATATTGCTAATAATTACACGGTTCAACTCACGTATTAAATGTCACTACGGGCGACATGTTTCGAACTCTTCGGGAGTTCTTCTTCAGGAGTCGTGTTTTCGCGGCGGTGCCGCTTGAAACACTGCCCGCGTGCGCTCCGCCCGCCGCGCGGCCCGTGACACACACACATACACACGCGAGGGGGCAGTCTTGCGCGGGAGTTGTTGTGCGTAGGGGATGTCGCCCGTAGTGACATTCAATACGTTAGTTGAACCATGTAATTATAAGCATTATTTCAACATGTCTTGCGAAAGTTTAAATTCGAGAACATAATACGTTTTTCTATTTTATTAGGATACATATTTGCAATACCAGCTGGCCTCCTTGGTGAGTGGCTGGTTACGAAACTATCTCGTTTTTATTTAGTTTAGTTTTTGCATTCACTTTGTTATGTCACTTTGGGATCATTTCTTCCAGAATACTGTACAGAATTCGATTTAGTTTCACACGCGCTTTTATGCCTTTCATCTCGAGTTTAACAATTTGAAGTATAGTAGTTTATCTGCAGATTATTACACCATTTTTAGATTCCGAATCTTTCATATAAGATAGGCGCAGAACTCACAGGGAGTATTGGCACGTGAGTTCTGCGCTTTACGCTTTTGAATTTGATAGCTTAAGCCTACCTGCTGATATACATAAAGGAAAGCTTTTTATTTTAAACCATTATTACTATATTCCATTCTGTATTCACGAGTATTTTGCGCAATCGCTACGTCCCAAGTCCAACATCAAGCCATTTTGAACCGTATTAGACAGTTGTTAAAGTACATTTCACACAGTCACGAGTTGAGCACAAATGAAGTTTGTATAGGAATAACCCACTCCCATTCCACGATATTGAGAAGCATGAATTTGTTTATCCGAGTATAAGATCCTTTAAAAGCGACCCTGAATAGGAGAGGCATTAAGATCAATTCGGTAATCATTAAATATTGTTTTCAAAGATTTATGGGATTTTTAAATTTACCATAATAGTTATGTAATACATGTAGCTATAGAAACACTACCAATGAGTTTAATACAATTGTGCCAATGGTAGGGTAAATGGGCATTATTTTCTGTGGCGTGTATACAATTATTAACAATAAATATCAAAACTAATATTGTAAATTATTAATGCCGAAGTGTATCTATCTGTCTGTTAACTCTTCACGTTTAAATCGCTGGACCGATTTAGATGAAATTTGGTATGGAGATAATTTGAATCCCAGGGAAGGACGTAGGATAGTTTTCCTCCCGGAAATCATCCCCTGAGGAGATGAAATGGGGGGGTGAAAGTTTGTATGGTACGATATAAACGAGTTCCACGCGGACAGAGTCGCGGGTAGAAGCTAGTGCTTTCATACAAGTGCCACGATTCAAGGCGTAATAATGGCCAAGGCGCGAACAACAATAAGGTACCTTTTCTCTGAGAATGACACGTATCATCTCCATCTTATTTTGTCATTTTTACATCACGGCAACAGGTTTTGTGTACCATGAAATCACAGATTTTTTAATCATCGAAGTATAGGGGTTCTTTTACAACCTTTTAATTCGTTTCACCTGTCTGTAATGAAATCTTGCAAGTTAAATTTGACCCACTTCCCGGTGAGCGATTGTGTTGAAATTTTAGGTTTAAGTATAGTTTGTATGACAATTCGTTGAGTTTGGGCTCGTTAGAATCGTCTCAATGAGGACTTGATGGTGGTATACAGAAAAGTCAATTCGGCAACAAAAGCTTGTTCAGTCAGCGTCATATAGTTAGCAGCAGCCAAGGTAGCCAAATATTTCGGTGCACGTCTTTATTACTGTGAAAATAAGGGTGTGTTACGAAATATTTGAATACTCTGGCTGCTACTAACTATATGACGCTGACTGTACTACCAACAATGATTTATTTTACAGAAACTTATTTTATTTGTTTCTAAAATTATGGAACATGCAATTCTCATAAAGAAAAACCTTCGCACAATCTAAGCCGAATAACCGGTAAAACACCAAAAAACTAGTAATTGTTTTTATAAATCCACACATCGCGAATTGATCTTAATGCCGTGCACAGCGTCAGACCGCTACGAGTATAGTGATCGTGTTGGCGTGCATGTGACGGTGGAGGTGTTGCAGGGCAAGGGGGCGCGCGCGCCGGCCGGCGGCCAGCGGCCCGACGACCAGCCGCAGGTGCGTACACACATACGCCCACACGCACACACACACACACACACACACACACACACACACACACACACACACACACACACACACACACACACACACATACACATACACACACACACACACACACACACGCGCCCATTCCACATACAGGGTGTATCAAAAATGGGATGCCGTAGCGTATTGCGATTCCAGTGTCTAAATTCATACAATATTTATATTGAACCTTATTACAATGCACATCAAGTGCACGGATGGTCGTTAACTGTGTTGGCGAAGGTACACGCCTATTCCACATACATAAACTCATGCCAGCACGGTTAGCACAAGACGGCGCGCGAGCTCTCTCGCACTATCCGTCTCTTTCTAAGTTTTCTAATAAGAGAGACGGATAGTGCCAGAGAGCTCTAGAGGTCGCCCGCCGTCACGTGCTAACCGTGCTGAATACCCGAAGGGGTAGGCAGGCACTTTCATCAATCGTCGGTTGAATGAGAAACAATGGGATATCCCTGTGACAGAAACATTTATCCACAAGACAAGGGCGTTCTACTTATATAAACTCACGCATGTTTTCCCAATAGGGGTAGGCAGGCACTTTTACCAATCGTCGGTTGAACGAGAAACAATGAGATATCCCAGTGACAGAAACACGTACCCGCAAGATACCCGCCAAGCATACGAGGTGTCAAATATAACCATGAAACCACATCTTCGCGCATCTACGCTGGACATTCACCCTTATGTGCACTAAACTGGTTTACTAAAACATGCATGATTTTGTTCAATTGCATGGAATAAACCGATCCGTAAAATAACTTGTCTCATTTAACTCGACATTCAAGAATGGAACACATTAAATGCCATCAGAACTCGTACCTAAGAGATTGATGCTTTGCTATATTTAAATGCTTATTCCCTTATTTATAAAATATGTATTTTATTAATATATATCTGAATCTGAATCTGAATCATAAAACTTAACAAGCCTCTGTTAACTAAAATGTTTTGTCCATAAACACGCATTTCGAAGTTACAGACTAACGGATTTTAACGGTATTTTAGCTTAAATAGGTTTAATGAACGTTAATGAATAAGATCATTAACGTCATCAGTAAAATCGTAATTAATAAATTAAAGCTTTGCTATATTAATACGATATAAATGTCAATATAGTGCATGAGACGTTCATCAGCTCTTCAGGTTTGGTAACTTCAGGCTCTGTGAGTGTTCGTATTTTGTCACCGATCAGGATCACACGCGTTGTGTAATTTGGAAATGCAAAATACGGTATTTGACCAAAGTCAAATCAGCTTCTTTTTATGAAACGCCAAAAACGCTCCGTTAGTATGGAATTTTTAGGGTTAGGCTTGTGAAGTCACAATCAAACAACGCCCTTATTGTTAGTTTTTATGAATTAAAAATCTTAAAGCAGCAAACACAAATGAAACATTGATACTGTCCGAGTATTATCGTAATGTTTATCTGTCGCTAATGAAAAAGCAATTTATTTTCACTATTGTCGAATACCCTATTGGAAGGGTGAAGCCATTCCATGAACCTCAAAGACCTTTTAACACATTCAGTGCCAGTGACCCGCTAGGTGGACGCTCTGCTGTAGGCGCTTTCCTCTACAAACGGTAACTCGCATGTTATCGGTCACGAGCGATCGAAAGGACCATAGAACGCGAGGTCCTCACAAATTTCTACCCCCGCGTAATGGCAATGATACCCATGCTGTGGGGCCATTTTGCGGCGCTATTTAGACATCTATGGTTATTTCGGTCGCTGGTATTAACACATTCGCTTCCAAGAATCGCTTCGCGCTACGCCCGTGGCAGATTCCGCGGGTTTCCGGTGGGTTAGGCGTGTTCCTGGCAGTGACAGTGTTAACAGGTTATACGTAGCAATTGCACTTTTAACACACGAATATTCTCTAGGATATGGACGCGCCCAGTGAGACAGTGGACACCGTAGCGTTAGAGCAGTACCAGCAGTCAATAGCCAAGTAAGTAAATTCATGTACTGTCAGCGGCAAAATAGGGTACTCGGGTCAAATGATCGAAATGATATAAACACGTCTCGAATGTCGAGTGCTGTGTAGATTATTTTGAGGGTCTTATAGTTCTGCTGCTGACTATATAACATTTTATTGTAGTTTTATCATGTAGTCGCTGTAGACCAAGTTATCGTCAGCTTGGAAAAAGAATTCGAAAAACGAAAAGATTATAAAAGAGAAAGAGAAATCAACCGAAACTGAAGTAGATTTATTTTAGTTTTTGTTTTATATACATGTTTCACTCTCCTTTACCGTACACATAGACGTATTCACCTGAACACACCTGATGCACCTGCATATCTGATTTCTTAGCAGTGATATGTGTTGTTTATGTTTTTCGTTAGTATAACAAAAATATATGTGTATATGTACATGATTTGGAGTTAAACCGTAGTCTCGAGCTGCACCGTTCAAAATTCAAATCAATGTCCGAATCTCGATTCACTGCCCAATAATTGCAGAATGAACTCCAGCCTGCAGGACATACAGACCGACATTGCGCGGCTCGCCACGCAGCAGAACCAAATACAGCAGCAACAGCAGCAGCAGCAGACGCAGCAGTTGCAGCAGCAGCAGCAGCAGCTACAGCAGCAGCTGCAGCAGCAACTGCAGCAACAGCAGCAGCAACAGTTGCAGCAGCAGCAGCAGCAGGCGAAGCAGTTGTTTCAGCCGGCGCCGCCGCAGTCTCCGTTCCAGCAGTATCCGCCTAACATTCCACAGCTGGTAAGTTTGTAAAGGATCGTTGAGAATAAAGCACTAAGTTGTGGGTACACTTATACATTTTAGAACAGGCAGCATTACTGGCGGACTGTCCTTTATAGAAAGAGAGGGGAAATATTTTGTAAAGAGAGGTTTCGTTCGTTGTCAGTTGTGTTACCCGTCCCTAATCTTATTTGAAGAGTGCATTGAAAAAGGAATGAAAGACCTAATTTTAAAGTCTCTTTTTATGTCCACTTTTTAACACGACTCAACAAAGGTATGGCTTTATTCCGTGGACACTTCAAGCTGTGTTCTTAGAAGATGTGTATGTGTACGCATAGCTTTATACACCAGCTTTTGGGATTGTACCATGCCTGAAGCAAATGGTCTCGGTGCTAATACTTTAACATAACTTAATAAACACTTTAAAATCAAATAGACATAAGAATGAACCTTGTACACTTTTGCAACTGTTAAGTATAAGTAAGTTATTTGATCTTATACAATAGTAATATACAGAATGCTATGCCTAAATACGGACAATATCCTCGTAATAGTAAGTGTCTCACACTGTATATTTGTAAAATCTCCAATAGCATTCAATCTTTTATCCTGTGTAGCGTAAGAAGTACTTCAATTTAAAATGTGTTATCCAAGATTACTAACCTAAAACAAAATGGCTTCGCTATAGCATTCAACGCCATTACGTTATACAGGGTGTTTGAGATAATGAAGTAGGAACTTAAGAAGCTGATAGACTGGACTACTAGGAAGAAATTGAACCTTACATGTCTTAGTCCAATCAGTGATAGTTTTTTATTGAATCAAGTTTTTCAAAAATATATAAATTTGTACCAAAATTAACATGAAAAATTTAATTTTAAACAAAGTATGAAATCAATCAAATTTATTGTGTTCAATTAATATCGCAATGAATTGATTAACCAATAAAATATACAACCTTCCCACTTGCTACACAAGTTTTTTTAAAATCGTTTTTGTAGGTCATGAGTTATTTCTGCCAAAAAAACAAACTTCATCATTCAACTCGATTTAAAAATTAAACCATCAATGATTAGACTAAGACATGTAGGGTTACCTTATGTTATCTTATCTAGATGAGGGCCCTTTCGGATACACATCGACCCAGTGGGATCTTTTGTGCATTTGCCCCCTCCTTTATGCCTACTCCCAAGCTCGCTCCATCATTTCCACAAAACGGATGATGCTGTCCAGCGGGAGCACCTTGAATTCCCTTGGGAGCGGATAGCCATTACCAAAGTAATTCATTCTTTGTCCGGCAAGGGCAGTCCACCACCTTAAGTTCCTACATCGTCCCTAACACCCTGTATAAAGCGGTGGCTTCGCACCGCAATAACCTCACGCGCCGCTTCCACAGCACAGCCAATTCAGCTCACAGCACAACGTGTCCCGGCCCGCGCTGAACGCGTTCGGCTCCACGCCGCACCTCCCGCGGGAGCTGTACCCGCAGCCCTTCGAGCAGTTCGACTACCCGCACCAGAACCAGTACAGGGACATGGAGGACTTTGGACGGTTCTACTTGCACGAGAGCCCGCCGCAGCCGCAGCCGCAGCGGCGCACGTGGGCGCAGCACGCGCAGCTGCAGCAGGACAGCGAGCTGCGGGGCTGGCAGGTTGGTACCACTCATTGCCTAGACATAGACGGCCGCTTTAGCCTAGTTGGTAGTGACCCTGCCTACGAAGCAAGAGGTCCCGGGTTCGAATCCCGGTAAGGGCATTCATTTGTGTGATAAGCACGAATATTTGCTCCTGAGTCATGGATGTTTTCAATGTATTAAGTATTTATTTATCTGCATAAGTATGTTTATCGTCGTGTATATGGGTACTAGCCCATAGTACAAGCTTTGCTTAGTTTGAGACTTGGTCTATGTGTGTAAGATTAAAAATTAATAAATATTAGGGGACAATCTTACACAAATCGAGCTAGCATACATCACATGCATCGACATAGTAAGCTCAATAAGGCTTGTGTTACGGGTACTAGACGACGATATATTTAATAGACATAAATACTTAAATACATAGAAAACATCCAAGACTCAAAAACAAATAATCATGCTCATCACACAAATATTTGCCCCTACCGGGATTCGAACCCAGGACCTTCAGCTTTGTAGGCAGCGTCACTACCCACTAGGCTAACCGGTCGTCTAAAGATTGCCCCCGAATATTTATTATTTATTATTATTTATATGACTTATAAGAAGAGTTAGGAGTAGGTTTTTGTACGTGGCAAGTTTCATGCATATTAAGTACTATGTACTACGCGTAAGGAAACTGACTATATACTTATTAACAGAATATTGGTCGATTTTTGAAACTAACGTGACGTAAGCACCTACTTATAACAAAAATATATGAAATAGTTAACGACACGGGCTAGGGGAGTAGTAGGGTAAATATATATCCCATAAAAATCATTCCATGTAAAAAAGAGGCCAAGTCTCGAAACTCTTCCACCGCAAAAAGTTGTGAGATATTTGGTAGTACCAAGTCTCAGGCATTCTTACTATTCTTTATTTGCTAGCTAAATAAAATTCTGCAACTTGGCATTCACACAACTTACTGCATTTATGGATTAACTATTTAGTAATTATTGTGTGATTGCCAAGTCACAAAATTTTATTTAGCTAGCAAATAAAGAATAATAAGAATGCCTGAGACTTGGTAGTACCAAATATCTCACAACTTTTTGCGGTGGAAGAGTTTCGAGACTTGGCCTCTTTTTTACATGTAATGTTTTTTATGGGATCTCACTTCTTTTTGTAGGTTATTGCGTCAATATCCCATTCTTGATTTTTGGAGCCATTTACTGAAAATATAACTTATATGTTTATATGGGATTCCAAAGTTATTTATGCAGTTTATTTTTTGCCCCATTCACTGCAAATATAACTTTGTAATCAAATAAAGATACTTCAGACCTTCGATTTTTGACATCAAATGAAGCGGCCCACCAAGTTGAATATTTTTTGTAAACGCGGTATAGATATATCTCTAATAGTTTGGTTGGGCTCTTGTGTTTTCTAATCAGGGTCACCAGGCACTCCAGATCTTCGATTATCCTAGTTTTTATAGTTTTCCCTTTATGTGGCCATTAAACCCTAACTCTGTACCAAATTTCAGTGAGTTTATGGGAAGTACTAGTTCTATTTTGATGATCATGAGTGAGTGAGTGAGTGAGTGAGTGTCATAAATGCGAAACTTTGCTTTCGCTTAACTTCGGAACTAAATAACCTACAGACTTAAAATTTTGGATATTAAGTATGTGATTATAGCTTACTGGATGACGAAAATTTCTGCGTTCTGGTCTGATCCAGTGGTTCTCAAATAGGGGCCTGAAAATGCGGCGAAATGGTTCCAGTAAAGGATGGTACGGCAGTGTTTGCTTCGCGCTCGACTTGGCGGGGGCACTGCCGTGCCCCCAGATTTTTTGAAGTGGAGCTTAAAAGTGTTTAGAGTTACAGAATGACGAATAGGCGGAGGGATGTTGTTCCAGCATTTCATTGGAGTAATTACATAGCAGGCCCTGTGTAAATGTGCCCTGTGAAACGACGGATTATTGAAAGGCGGGAGGGACTGTTTCGTTATAAACAGTCCCTCCCGCCTTTCAATAATCCGTCGTTTCATAGACTGTTGCAACATTTTAAACGTGGACCTATAAGTATGTGATTTGTATATTTTAAGGAAACACTATTATTAAATTGACCGCACGGATCAACTTCTGGGACGCAAATACACGCTTTATGAGACACTTTCATATCATTAAAAGAAAACGCGTCCATGGGCAAACGTTTACGCATTATTAAGGGGAGCACGATCGCGTACGTCCGACATAAATCGTACGTCACCCTCGCACTCGCTAACTCGGTAATGAAGGACGAATTAATTTATCTTATGATAATCGAGATATCCTACCATCGCGATTTCATGTTTCATATACAATTTGTTCCGAATGCTCAAGTCCGACATAAATGCGAATGTGCTATTCGTTAGCACGTTTTAACCATCCAAAAACAACTTATGCAGATATGGATATACACTAGATAACTTAAAAATCTCAATCTGTATGAAAACCGACGGTGTCACTTTTTTGTACCTACTGCGCCGTCACACAGGCGAATTAGTGATGTTAATTCCCCGTTGTCCACGCAAAATCGATTCTGCAATAAGGCATTTTCTTAATGTTCACGGACAACCGGCTACCATAACAGACGCGCGCGGAATGTCAGCCGGAGTGCCAACTCGGAGACCGAATTCGGACACGCGAAGTACATGCATTTGCGTGAACTATATCTGTGGAATTATCTTATCTTATCTTATCTAGATGAGGGCCCTTTCGGATGCACTTCGACCCAGGGGGTCTTTTGTGCATTTGCCCTCTCCTTTATGCCTACTCCCAAGCTCGCTCCATCGTTTCCACAAAGCGGATGATGCAGCTCAGCGGGAGCACCTTGAACTCCCTTGGTTGCGGATAGTCGCTACCAAAGTAATTCATTCTTTGTCTGGCAAGGGCATGACATTCACACAGTAAGTGTTCCATGGTCTCATCCTCCTCGCCACACATTCTACAGACTAAGCTGTCCGACAGTCCCATCTTGGCCAAGAGATCCTTGACTCCGAAGTGACCTGGAACACCCCAGATATGATTCTGAGTTGCTTCCTGCTGGATTTCCAGAGCTTGTTAGTCCAGCCCGAGTCCACTCCTTCTATGAAGAGCTTAGAGTGCCTTAAGCCCGCCTCATTCCTCCACTCGTGTTGGTGTTTGGTTTTGGCGTAGGCTTTAAAGGCCGAAGTTATGGTTCTCTGCGAGAGTCCCACAAATGGTTCTGGACCTACAAAGTGATTTGTAGACCCCCCTCTTGCAAGCTCATCCGCTCTTTCGTTGCCGATGTAGCCCTCGTGCCCCGGTATCCAAACTAGTTGCACCTTATTGTGCTTCCCAAGCTTGTTCAGTGCCTGGACGCCATTATAGACTAGTCTAGAATCCACTTTCGGCGCCGTAAGCGCTTTAAGGGCCGCTTGACTGTCGCTGAGGATATAGATGGTCTGCCCTCTGGTTTGCCTGTCTATATTCTCCTGTGCACAGGCAATTATGGCGTATGTCTCCGCCTGGAAGACGGTTGCCAAACTACCCATGCTTACACTACTACTGTAGTCAATCGCATAAATGCCTGCTCCCGTACCGGATCCCATTTTAGATCCGTCCGTGTACCATATACTGTCTTCGACACCAGACCTCGGTGGTTCTAGACCTTCGGCCCATTCGGCCCTGGATGGAACTTTTGTTGTGTAGTTCCTATGGAATACATACTTGGGTAGCATTTTGTCACATCCCATGTTTGTTATTCTGTCTAAGAGACTGTCAGTCTCCATGTTTGTGTGCTTAGTCTTTGGCTTGCTGTCGCTCCACAGTCCAAGAGTTCTTAGTCTATAGAGCGATTTGCGCGCCTCTGACTTAATCACCATGTGAAGTGGCGGTAGGTCCAGTAGGACTTCTAGCGCCGCTGTAGGCGTGGTTCGAAACGCCCCTGTTATAGCCATGCATGCCGATCTCTGTACTTTGGTCAGGGCATCTCTGCATGTGCTCATTAAAGTCCTTGGCCACCACACCAGGCTACCGTACAATAATATGGGCCTCACCATCATGGTATAGATCCACTTCAGTACCTTTGGGTTCAGTCCCCATGTTTTGCCATACGCTGATCTACACATTCCAAATACCCTGAGTGCCTTTGTAATGGTGAGATCTGTATGCTTCTTCCAATTCAGTTCCTTATCCAGAGTGACACCTAGATATTTCACATCGTTGGACAGTTCTAGTACCCTCCCGTACAGTTTTAACTGCTGTACGCCGCGAAGGGTCCTTTTCCTAGTAAAGGGTATTACTACAGTTTTGCCTGGATTAATGGATAATTGGTGCCGGTCGCACCATCTCTCCACTGTCTTCAGTGCCTTGTTCATGATTTCTGATACCGTGCCTGGGAACTTCCCACTCACCAGTATTACTAAATCATCAGCATATCCTACCGTGTGGGTGGGACCTTTATTGAGTTCCACCAGGAGTGAGTTCACCACCAAACTCCAGAGAGTTGGTGAGAGTACCCCACCTTGCGGACATCCCTTTGTGGCCGTGGCCGTTATCTCATCCCCCAAGAGAGATGACTTTATTAGTCTGCCATTTAGCATGTTGCCTATCCATTTACAAATGGTCGGCTCTACACCATGTTTTGCAGCTGCTTCGCTGATAGCTTTATACGTGGTGCGATCAAACGCTCCCTCCACGTCTAAGAAAGCTGCCAGACATAGTTCTTTATTCTCTATAGCCTGCTCAGCCTTGGTTGTTACCAGGTGGAGTGCGGTTTCCGTTGACTTCCCTGGCTGGTATGCACATTGCAGTTCGTGCAGCGGATGTCTCCTTAATGGGCCATCCCTTATGTGTCTATCTACCAATTTCTCCAGTGTTTTGAGGAAAAACGACGATAGACTTATCGGCCTATACGATTTGGCTTCACTGTAATCCGCCTTACCTGGTTTGGGTAGATAGGTTACTTTTACCATCCTCCACACACGCGGTACGTGTGCGAAGGCCAAGCACGCCCTGTACAATCTGCTAAGGTGCGGGATTAGTACATTAGCGCCTTCTTGTAGTAGAATGGGGTAGATTCCATCTGGCCCCGGGGCTTTGAAAGGTTGAAATGTTGAAAGTGCCCACTTTATCTTTTTATGATCTACCTTTACTACCTTTTTAGACGTGTCCCAATTGTGTCTCGTTGTACTTGTGGTTTGTTCCAACGCACTAATTGCACCGTCGTCTGTTACGCTGTCGTGTATTACTGAGCCTGGGAAGTGTGTGTTACACATTATCTTAAGGGTCTCCAGCCCCGTTTTCGTCATTCTACCGTCATTGTCCCTGATGGATGTGAGCGGTACCGACTTTGTGGTTGCTAATGCCTTTGTTAGTCTCATTCCTTCCGGTATTGACTCAATCTGATCGCAGTGATTCCTCCATGCTCTCCTTTTGGCTTTCCTCACAGCCTTGCTGAGTTCTGTGAGTTTTTGTGCATAGTACCCGAAGTCATTGGATGACTTTGCGTCATTAAATATTGCCCTGGTTTCCCTCCTGAGCTTGACTATCTCTGGGGTCCACCATGGTAACTTTTTAGCCAGGGTTTTCTTTTCCGGGCAGTTATTAGTGAAGGCCGTGTATACGGCTTGTACTATTTTGTCCGCTTCGAATTCTATGTCAATAATAGAGTTTAGCTTACCTTTTGGGTCTCCTAGGTCCACTTTGAGATCATTTCTAAAGGCCGACCAGTCCGTGTTCCTAGGATTCCGTTTACGTACCGTATTCGTTTTTATTTTAGTTTGGTACCTAAAGCAAATGTATCTGTGGTCCGAAAGGGATATGTCATCAGATACGTGCCATGAGTTGATTTTGTTGCTAGTGTTGTTAGTAGCCAACGTTAAATCAATAACCTCCCTCCGCCTAGAGTTGACGAAGGTAGGTTCATTGCCTTTATTCAGTATTTGTAGAGAAGAGCTTACCAGGAAATCCAGTACCTTCTCTCCTCTCCTGTTGACATCTGAGCTACCCCAGATGACATGGTGAGCGTTCGCGTCGCAGCCGATGATCAGGTTGGTGTTCGCCCGGCTGCCGTATGCAACGAGATCCCGCAGTTGTTGTGTGATGGGATCCGTTGCCTCGTAGGGGAGGTAGGCTGATGATAGTATAAGCTCCTTACCCTCCCCCTTGTTTAGGATCATCACCGTGGTGAGATCCCTGCAACAGAAATCATGTAAAGGCATAGCGTTGATGCCATTTTTGACATATATACATGTCCTCATATTATTGTTATTATCTGGACACAGGTGAACAATTGTTCCTCCCGTTCCGCCTAAACCTCTTATTTCACTTTTATATATATATGGTTCTTGAATAAGAGCAATATCGAATTTATCGCATTTTAGCTGCCTTGCCAGAAGGGCAGTGGCCGCCTTGTTGTGTTGTAAATTAATTTGTACACACCTTAGACCCGCCATTGGCGCTTTTATAATTTGGGCTTGCTGAGGTCGGCAGCCTCCTCCTGGACAGCCTCGTCACAGGACATGGGAGACATGGAGGCCCCCAGGTACAGCTCCGCCAATCCCCGCAAGTCCTCTGAGCCGATCACCGATAACGGTGATGACTCTCGGGCCCTGCGGGATTCAGCAAGTCCGTACCCGGAGCCCGCCCTGTTCCCGTCCTCCACCTCTGACTGCCCCTCCCCCTTGGCTACCTCAGCCCCCTCAGCCTCCCCGTTGGTGCCAGGCACATTGCCTACCGGAGGTGTGCCCTCCTCGGCCTCCCGAGATTGCGGAACCCCCGCGCCCTCCCCCGGCGTCGGACCCCCCGCGCCCGTCCCCGCACGAGTGCCTTCCCCAGCCCCCTCAAGCGCCCTCTCCTCCGCGTCCTCTAGGAGCTTGAAGGAGCTCAGGTCGACACCCGTGTGTAGGTGGTAGCCCGCGGCCTTGATAACGTCGGCCGACACCCGGTCCATCAATATGATGCGCCTGGTGTTCGCGTCCGATGTCAAGGTGTCTACCACCTTCCACTCCTCCGTGTGTAGCGCAGGATTGTACCTCTGCAACACACGGAGAAGCAACTTAACGTCATGGCCGCCAACTATCTTCGTTTTCCATGCCATTTTGACAGGTTTGGGAAGATCCTTGGCGTCCATGACCCTCAGGCGCAGGCCAGCAATCTCCTCGCTTCCGATTGCTGACCTGAGCCATGTGACGGACTCTCTCCCTTGGCAATTGACGTGGAGAGCGCCCGCCACTACGTTGCCGAGAGTGACTCGGGGTAGGGGATCCGGAGCGTCAACCAAAAGCTCCAGAATGAGCCCCTGGATGGCGCCCAGATGCCCCAACCCGATCTTCTCGGCCGGAAAGGCCTCCGGGACGGGAGATATCTGTGGAATTACATTTCTTCGTCGAATAAGTTTGTAATCAATTGTGTGTTAGTTTTAACTAATTACTAACTAGTCGCCTTCATCATCATATATTTAAGAGCTTGGCTCTTGTCGGTGGAGTAATTTCCATTCTGTTCTATTCTCTGCATTTTCCTTCAACTCTCTATACGATTCAACTTCAATATTTTCCTTTATCTGCTCCATGTAAGCTCTTCGTGGTCTGCCTCTTTTTCTTCTTCCTTCTATCTTTCCCTCTATTATAACTTTAAAGTCATCGTGACGAAGTAGGTGTCCTTTCATTTTTCCTCTTCTGTTTTCAATAACTTTTAATAAACTTCTGTTTTCATTGACTATACAGTCGCCTTGGAATGTAATAATAAAAAAAAACCATTGTAGACCATTTTTCTTGCCTGACATTTTACAACTTCTTTACTTTGTGGTGATTCTTTTCGTAATTTAACTCGACAACATCTCTATAAATAACTCTGACAAGAAAGTCAATGAATCATTATTACAGCAAACTAATCGCTTACCATCAGACGACTGGTACGCTTGTTTGCTACCAATGTCGTATGTAAATTAAAATCACTTTATCACTGGCTGAAAGAGTACTAAGACGACAGCGGGACGTGGAGTGTGTGCGGGACGCAAACGTCACCCGATCTACCAATCAGGCGCTCGTCACGGCACCCCCCGCTGTCGCACCTCACCGCCTCCTCCCGCGGACACCTAAAATTCGCTTATGCGCAGCCAAGGTCATGTTCAAGTTAGCCGTCTACCGTACTTATATAAGTGAATGTCTGTAAACCCTCCAGCTGCACCAACAGCAGCAGCAGAACCACCAGCAGTTCGAGCCGCACACCCCGCCCCGCGCGTGGCGGTCCCCGTCCCCCGCGCCCCCGGAGCGCGCCTGGGCGCCGCAGGGCTTCGTGCTGCACGAGCGCGGCGCCCCCGCCCCCGCGCCCGCCCCCGCCCCCGCGCCCGCGCCCGCGCAGCCCTTCCCGGTGCACTACAACAACGACCGGTACCAGAACGGCACCGAGCAGAACCACCTCAGGTCTGTACTAGGGTACCCACTACGTACAGTCACTTAGTTTTAAATGTTCGTTCACATTGTGTACAGTATAGCTGGCCCTGGTCATCCTCCTAGCGTTAGTATCCGTGGTTGGAGCCCGGGGTCCGCTTTGACACCTAATCCCAAGATTTGGCATAGGCACCGAGCAGAACCACCTCAGGCCCTGGGGGCCGATTTTTGACTTTCGAGCGCTCGAAAATTAAATAAAAGTAAATGCTATTGTAGTGTCATAATCACAGGCACTTACTTTCTACCGATAGAATTGAATACGAGTGGTCAATACTGCATGTTTTTAAATTTTCTATCGTAATAAAAAATTTGCATTTCATAATATTTGTCAATTTTCGAGTGAAAGAGTCGAGCGCTCGAAAGTCAAAAATCGGTCCCCTGGTCATTATAAGTGTATAGGATGTATAGGATGGTTTGGGTCGAGTCTTCCGTAAATGGCGCCTTTGGTCAAGGTGTTCAAGTCGAGTTACTTCAAAAGAAGCTACGCCTTTTCTGGATTTAATACGCCATTCCGGTCTCACAGACGCGACCTCCTCCCAGCCCTCAGCAGATATATTGCAGTCCTCGTAACGGGAGGCGATGCCCGGCGCGTGCACGCCGCGCGCTCGTCCGCTACACCGTCCGCGGGCAAGCGTCGAGGACCGAGTGAACCGCGAGGACTTTAGTAGCGTCGCAGAAGTGTCAGAGGTGTTATACGGGTGCGCGGGAGGCGACTTGAGGCTGACTTTAAAGGCGTAAATTTATGTGGCGCGCGTTGTGATGCCCGTACTCGACATTTCTGGTTGCCATTTTAATCATCCGAAAATGACCAGGGTTATGAATCGCGTTCTACAGTTCTACACGTTTCCAGTTAACAGATTACTTCGGTTTAGGTATCCGAGATACTTGGACCGACGTTTAAACGCGAGTGGAATTTGTCCTGACTTACATAACATTGGATCATTGCTAATGCTGAGTTGAGATCCTTTTTAGCGTCTTTTGTATTCCCTTCCTTCAAAGATGACATCGATCCAATGTTGATTCGTTCTAGCTACACTGTGATACCCAACAACCAGTACTCCCAATCGCCGCCGCTAGCGGCCAGTCCGCGCCGCTCGAAGACGCCCCAGCGCCAGGGCTCGCTCCCCGAGGTCCAGAGGCCCTCGCCGGTCAGCCTACAGCAGCTGCGCAGCCCCGCCGACGACATGGAGCCCCAGAACATCTCCTTCATCGGCAACGCCGAGGACGACGCCCTGCGCCAGGGCATCAACCGGCTCAACATCACCTCCGGGACCCGCACCTACCGCATCCCGTCCCCGACCCGCCCGTCGCTGCGCAACTCGTTCCAGCAGGAGGACGACAACGAGAAGGGCTTCTACATATCGTTCGACAACGAGCCGCCGAAGCGGCCGAAGCCCCCGCTGCGGGCGAAGAAGATGTCACCGAAGAAGGAGCGCACGGAGAGCCCGGAGCGGGGCAGTCCCGACGAAGCGTGGGAGCCGCAGGAGTTCCCCGTCCACCGCGCCGGGGACACGGCGCACCGGGACACGAGGGACACGAGGGACACGAGGGACGCGGCCGGCTCCGGCGTCTCCGCGCGACGGGAGACGCCGCGAGACGGGCCGCTGCGGCCCGGCGCCGAGCCCGCCGCGCTCGTCATCGGCGAAATGAATCCCGACCCGGTACTGGCATTTATTTTATTATTTATTTATTAGTACATTTTATTTATACTAAAAATTAAAACATAGCCCCACAAAAATGTAGTAACAGTTTGACTGTGGGAACGGGAGTCTCTAGGTTGGACATACATGCATGCTTGTGTTCATTCTATTCTTAATAAAACACGTTTCCTGCCATGGTTTTAAATTAAGTTAAGGAAGAATAGATTCCGAATGATACTGTTAAATGAGCAATATTTGTATATAAAATCACGGTCTCGAAAACGGCACTATCGATTTCCGTGCGTTTGGATTTCGGGGGTTTACGGGGGCGAAAAATCGATCTAGGTAAGTCTTATATCTGGGAAAATTAGTTTACTCGTTTTTTTCCCTATTTTTGTCCGATCAGAGCTCGGTCGCCCGGGGCCTCTTCTATTTAAGTGACGTGTCCAGAGAGTTACGTATCCTGTATGAGATGAGCGTTATTCCTCAGAACTCGGCGGAGGAGATGGAGCGCAAGAAGGAGCGCATCATGCTGCTGTCGCTGCAGCGCCGGCAGCGCGCCGACGAGGCCCGCGCGCGCGCCGAGCAGGCCGCGGCCGCGCGCCGCGCGCAGCACGACCAGGTCGCCGCCACCGCCACCGCCACCGCCACCGCCACCGCGCGTCGCCACCATACCAACCAACCATACCATACCATTCCATGCGCACTCCTTACTCATTTCTACCCAAACACGTACAGTCAGCACCAGAAGTTGCTAAGCTCAAAATGATCTACACACGAACTATGTCAAGGGAATAAGGATCTGTGTAGGTCATTTTGAGCGTGTTATTATGCTTAGCTACTTCTAATGCTGACTGTACCTAAAACCCGGTATGCGCATGCTCGATCTAAACGGCTGCCTGGCATCTTGGCACCCCTTCCCCAACCCCGCATAATGGCGATGGCACCCATTCTGTGTGGCCACTTCGCGGCGCTACCTAGACTTCTATGGTTTTTCGTTCGCTGCCTCCGCCATTCTACCTCGACGCCAAAGCCGATGAAGGATACGATTCCAATTTTCAATATAACGTATGCGGAATGAAATTTGCACAAAGCTTTTATATAAAATTTGAAAAGTAAATTATTCGATATTTAAAAGTCGATATTATCTTTTGTTTTCTGTATTATCTGTCAGTGTCGCACAAATCATTCGCTTGTAGGATTTATGTAAAAAAATATGGCAAATCTCGAAGAAATGCGTCGTAAAAAGTGTGTGATTTTTCGCGACACACATCCAGATTGGCCGAAGTCGAGGACTGTTAAACATTTTACAGAAATGGGGGAGAGCCGAAGGACGTTTTATAATATATTATCGTCCTTATTCCCTTCGACATACGACTACTAGAAAACCAGGTTCAAGCAAAGTGTGTTCTTTAAGCCGATCTTTATAAAGAAGCCAACTGAAAAAAATTACGGCAGGTCGGGTAGCTAAATCCTACAGAAAACTCGGTTTTTTTTTACTGTGATGGCAAAACAGGGCAAAAGTATCGACATAATATGAGCATTGCGAAACGAGCAAGAAAAGTAAAACCCACCGTGTCCGAAAACTAAAAACTTACCCGAAGAAGAGACTTACTACTTTGCTCAAAAACATATTCTATGCAAAAAACGACGTAGAGTGCATTATGGACGTTGAAAAACCGGTGTTTTTTGAATCTGGATTAGCAGTCAATGCTAAACGATACATGCAGGGTTGTTTGCCGATTGGACGTGATTTTATGAAAACACATCACAGAGGAAATTATTGTTGTGTTTTGGCCCAATCTAGCATCCAGCCATTATTCAAGAAAGATTCGCCCAATCGAAGATTTTCGGGCCAATCTAAAAAGGCGTGTTTATGCCAGAAAAATATACAGGCTCTAATTCGAAAAATTAAATTCGAACTAAACAAAATGCCAACATCGACTTACACAAGTGACGGCAAATTGTCGAAAAACAGCACGCATGGGGCCAAATTACTTTTTACATTATTAATAGTTTGTTTATAAAACTTTATCGTTATATTAACCATTTTTTATATTTTATAAATTTACAAACATTGTGCAAATTTCATTCCGCATACGTTACCAAGTAGGCAAGATCTTATACATTAAAAAAAATGTCGTGTCTCCAACCTCAATTTGGGACCGGTTTACTGTCCCCGAGTAAATCCCGTAGAGAGATAAAACCGGACAATAATGACAGCCAAAAGGCCTATTTAGCAGAATAAATTGATTTTGATGTTTTTGAAAGCAGCCTCTAATTAATTAGGTAATTGTCGGGATTTGAGAACGACAGGCGTTTAAATTACGAATAACCGAGATTAAACATCCAAGACAAAATGACAGCGGTTGACAGACTTCCACAGGAATCAGACAGCTTAACTAGTTTCAATAGACAGTTCCATGGATTTATCAAATTGTACAATTCATTGTACAGTGAAGTGCAAAAATATGTATCGATAAAACCCTCTCAAAAATAAGTACCAAAACCTTAATCCGCTGAGATAAGAGTTATGGGACATATTTATGAGTAGGTTGTATGCACCCATATTTTTACACTTGACTGTAATCCAAATATGACAGGTGGCGGAACAGCGCGCGCAGAGGAAAGAGGAGCAGGCGAAGCGGCGTGAGGCCATCCTGCATCAGTACAAGCTCAAAAAGGCCATTGAGGAGGCCGAACGGGAGGTGAGGCCCACTAGAACTTTTAACTAACATCCATGGTACAGATATGTTCACTCACGAAGTCGCGCCCCTCCACAGCACATTGCACACTGCACATTGGTAATTAGTTGCGGAGGGGCGCGACTTCGTGACTAAAGAGATCTGTAATGGTAGTTTTTTTTTCTTTAAGCAGGTTCTTATATTTATGATTTATATTAAAATGATTCACTATTTCCTGGCAATAGGCGTGAAAAGCACTGTAATTTTTTGATCACAAGTACAATAGATAGTCTCGTCGCCTTGGAGGTGGATCTCGCTTTTCCATTGCGTACTTTCTAGCCTCTACAACAATATGCTATTATTACCTACCTCAATAAAGGAACCGGGTACAGAAATAAATCAATATAAGTAGAGGCGGGTTTTATCGGCAGAGAGCGATAATAGTACGAATTTGTAAAATCAATCGGAGCCTCTTATTTCCAGGGCAAGGTCCTAGACAGGTCTGAGTTTGCGGAGCTGCAGCGGCCCGCGGCGGCTCCGCGCCTGCGCGGCAAGCAGCCGGCGCGGGCGCGGCCCAAGACCATCCACGTGGACAGCGGAGCCCTGCAGGCCGCCGAGGGCATGCTGGCCGGCAAGCAGCCCTCGTCCACCAACCTCACCGGTACGTCACCACCACGGAAACATTTTTTTAAAATCTCGCATACTCTTTTGGAGATTCCGCCACCCTGTACGCATGGACGGGGGAAACCACGGAAACAGACATTCCGAAGAGTTTTATTTCCGAAATTCCAAACTTGGAACGCCATTTTCCGCTAAACGGAAATTTCGACGCAGATGATTTAATAGAATATGTAAATAGCTTAGGTTTTAGGTTAGTGTTATATCCTGAAAAATCGAAAATTCCTTCAGCGGAACATGGTTTTCGGAATAGGGGTGTAGACACTAACTAAAACTTCTAATTATTTATTTTATTTCTATTTATTAAATTCTCTCGAAAAAGGATTAAAAATGTAGTCAAATGCAGAAAAAATCAACGCAAGAGGTTAAATAATCACGAAGTTATGTGTCTAAAGTTTTAAGAAGGGGTCGTTCTGTCCCTTTTTCGCAAAACGCAACTTCATATGAAACGATTGACGCTCGCAGTTAGTGACTTCACTAGGAGACGGCAACGTGCCACGCCCTATCGTGTTCGGCGCCGCCATTGACGCGGCCCGCCGCGCGCGCTGATTTTGACGTCACAAACTGTTTGCGTTTTCTCTCTTTAACAAGCAATATTAAAACGGTTGTAGCTTCGTAAATATTTGTGATATCTGAATGGTATTTTCGTCAGTAGGCATGTCTTTTGCCTTCCTTCTTTTGGAGTGATAATAATTTTCGAGTCTACACCCATATTATTAAATTTGGAAAAAATATGCTTTCGAACAAAAGACTTCGGAAATTGTGTAGCTATCCCATCGTGAAGCTCTCTTGGTCCAGCACCTGCATCGCACATGGCGGCTTCGAGTGATTCCATCTGTTTCTCTGATGTCATCAGAATAAACTAAGGGTGGTTTGCACCAAACTGTCTGTGATCGTGAGCGGCGCTCGTAGAAATCTGAATGTTTGGACAGTTTGACAAGTTTCTATGCATTGACAGCTGCCGGCGCCATCGGTCGGTCTGTGATCGTAATTTGGTGCAACCCGCTCTAATCCTATTCACTCTTGCCCTATACTAAATAGAAAGGGGCGGATGATATTTTTTGTGCAACCGAGTCGAACGGTACGTTGTCTTGTCCCTACTGAGTTGTACAAACGACAACACTGTTAACTGACCATCCTGTGTTTATATAGAACCTTATTACAATGCACTTAAGGTGCACCGATGGTACACACCGATGGGACACAGCTTCACGAATTGTAACATAAATAAATAAATATTAGGGGACAATCTTACACAAATCGACCTAGTCCCAAACTAAGCAAAGCTTGTACTATATAGGTACTAGACGACGATATACATACTTATATATACTGCTCAAAACAAAATAAGGGCCACTTACATTTTTCTATTTTATTGTTAATTATTGGACATAAACTAAATGATAAGTGGCTAATTAATGATGTCCCGCATCCTTCAGAATACAACCTCTTTCATACTGGTGTTTAAGTCTAATAGCTGGAAAAATGATATATTAATGTTTAATAAAATTCACGTAACGATCACCTTACTTGTGGCCCCTATTTTCTTTTGAGTAGTATAGATAAATAAATACTTAAATACATTGAAAACATCCATGACTCAGGAACAAATATTCGTGCTCATCACACAAATAAATGCCCTTATACCGGGATTCGAACCCAGGACCTCTTGCTTCGTAGGCAGGGTCACTACCAACTAGGCTAAGGCGGTCGTCATGAAGACTTGACTGCAAAAATGCTCTTTTTAGTTCAATAACTTGTTATGTGCGCAACTTTTTTATTTGTACCCCCTTGTTTACTAGTGGCATACGTCTGAGAACGCTTGCCTCCCGTGTGACCCGTTTTCTTACCTTAGTGTCCGCAAACTAATAACTTAATGGCCGAATTGATAACGCTATCTCACTCTTCCACGATATTACGGGGTGTGTCGTATTTCATGTCACCGGCCGGTTTGCCGACACTAATGTTGACACATCTTTAATTGTTGTTTTACTGTACGGTCAACACCAGATATATCTATGCTCGAAGAGCTCATACCAATTATGATACTTAGAGATTGTGTAGAAGTTTTTGAGTGCTTCGAACATTATATATATCTGTATCTGGCTGTTACTACGTAGCGTGCATGTGAAATTATTTCATGGATTGATATAATTATTATAATCCATAAGCATTACCGAGAATAAAAGTTTACGGCAGTACTCCACGCCAAAAAATGATCTTTTTTTACCTGCTATATTCCGTAGTGCTAATACGATCAAAGTTAAATCGTACATTTCACGAAAATGATCTTTAATAACGTGTTTGTCTAAAACCTATATTTACATTGGCCGTATTCAGCACAAAAGTCCATGTTTCGTATACGTCCTTGTTGTTCGTTTTCCCCCTAGCTGTTGAACATTGCCCAGCACGGCATACCTACGCGTGATGTCCCGGCCGCTGACCAAAATATCACTGGATTTGAATTCTTAAACACGCCTGGAAATACGTTGCATATTTTCTTGGTGGTCAAGTAAACACACAAATTTCAAAGAGTAATTCGTCTGAAAACATCATTATTCCGAAATTAAAATTTCCAGTGATTTACAGAGTATAAGTATAAATAGTTAGGTTAGGTACAGACCTAACCACCAGTAATGTTAGTACCTACTATAAAAATGTAGGTTAAATTCTAAATTACAAATGAAAGGGAAACGTTTATGATTATTTTATTACTCATACATACAACAAATACATGTATTGTTTCCCTTTATTTTTACATTTATAATTTTCGTTAGTTGTTCCTGGTTTCAAAATCAAATAAAAAATCCTCTAGCGAACCATAGTTTTCTAAATGATTTAGTACCTATACCCACCGCGAAGTGTCGCATTTAGTGCGGCGTTAGTTGAGACGCCAACGATGATGAATTTCCTTATAATGTATTCAACGTGGCCGGACGCCCGTAAAATTGATTACAATTTACATTCAATTCTATAAAATGCGCTTAAGGCGACCCCGAATACATATCGTATGAATAAATCAAGTGATAGTTTGGTCTTGTGTGCATTGTATCCAGCTAATTGTTATGTTTTTCTTAGCACGAGTCATTCGTCACATTTCTCCGATTATATATTTTTATCTCTTTCGTTTCCCATGTAAAACTGACCTGAATCCTACAAACCAAAATGAATCATACAAGGTGTAACAAAAATGTGGTATGAACCGATCAAGGGCTTAACAGGTATCGTGTTCTGATAAGAAAAAACAGAAAAAAAAAATTTTTGTCGCGATTTTTTTTTTACATTTCTATGGAGCTTGTCGTCCCAGTCGGCCAACGCTCCATACTAAGGTGAAAAAAATTGCGTCAATTTTATTTTTTTCTGTTTTTTCTTGTCAGAACACGATACCTGTTAAGCCCTTGATCGGTTCATACCACATTTTTGTTCCACCCTGTATATGCCTTATAGATAAAGTTCAAATTCTTCTAAATCTCGTTGACTCGTGCTACGAACCGACCCCCGCCTTTACCGTAGAACCACGAAAACGATGCGCCCTCTGACGTCTTTATTCGAAACGCGTAGGGTTTATTATCACTTGGCCTACGCTTTCGTGGTTCTCGTACTAGTTCTGTGTGCACTGCCAGGCACGATGCGGCGCGACTACTACCGCGGCTCCCAGGACAGCCTCGCCGAGCGGGCCGGCCTCTACAGAGGTAAGTGCACCTTGTTGCATGTTAATAGAGTCCACTTTGCTATAACCGCTTCAAGTGTAAAGCACGTTTTGTTTTGTGAATGACTATAAAATATATTTTTCTGGCCTATTTTTACAATACTACTGTTACAAATGCATGTTCAAAAAATCAACGACTGGGGATCGTTTTCTTTATTGAAAAAAAAAAACAATTATAGTTTCTTCACGTACCTCGTCAGTCGACGTTTGTGCCGACAAAAATACTCTCCCTAGAGCCCTATTTTACCAAGTTGTCAATTGTCACCTGACAATTGACAAGTTCGATGTACAGTCCGCCGCTGAAAAAACGTGGCCCCCCCTGTATAGAAATTAGTATGCAGGGGAAGGGGTCACGTCTCTCAGAGGCCGACTGTAAATTGCTTTAAAAAAAAATAGGCCGACCAGCAAAGGTGATTGCCGGACGGCTTCATTACTTGTCGACCGAGAAATATGCGGCGAATTGTCTTTGTCAGGTAACAATTGTCGATTTGATGAAATAGGGGCCAGATGTAATAGCACTGACAGCCATAGACAGCCGGTCGCTATCAAGGAGCTAGTACTGCTCTGCCAATGGAGAAGGAGTGTGTAATGTAAACGAAACGCGGCCTTTGTTACCCGGAGGAAAATAACTGTTTTTGTGTCGGGCTCAATTATTATAATTAAATAATATATTAGTCATACAGAGTACAAAATCCAAAGCCGTTTTCCTGTGGTCAATACCTAGTTTACGGTTTATGTGCATATGTAAAATGTTTTTATTCTATGAAATTATGCAAGAGAAGACGCGGATTAAAGCTGATTTTCCACCGGAGGGGCGAGACGAGAATTGAAATTTGTATGGCACTTACTATTTCCACCGAGCGCGCACGAGGAGAGAATTGAAAATTTGCCATACGAATTTCAATTCTCGCCTCGCCTCGTCTCGTCTCGCCCCTCCGGTGGAAAATCAGCTTAAGACTCCAACGAAAGATTAAGCTTCATAGCCCTTAATTTTGGCGATGTCCGCAGAAAAGACGCGGACCTAACTATCTGTATGACCCATATGCTCAGGGGAGCTACTCTATTCTTTAGGTTGCCCCCTATTCAAAATGCCGCCCACTTCATAACCTATTAGAGCTATCTAACAGAGCACATCTCAATCATAAGCATAATACATGTGACTCCACTGCTGCGAATTATGAATGGAATGCCGTTGGATGATCACCACTGTTACAGGGTGGAAAGTTTGTTGGGCCAGTAAGAGTAGCTACTGGATCTCTTGACGCAATGGCAAAGATCTAAGGAGAATATAACAAAATCGTAACGATTATACTACAATTTAGAAAAGTTGAGAAACCCCCGATATTTTCATTTCAAAGTCCAATATCTCAAAAACGGCTGAACAGATTTTCATGAAACATGGCTAAGAACACTGGGGATAAAATTATCTATGACACAAAAAAAAACTAAACGAAAATCGGTTCATCCGTTTGGGAGCTACGATACCACAGACAGATACCCAGATACACAGACAGACTTAAACGTTAAACTTATAACACCCCTCTCCTTCCGTCGGGGGTGTTAAAGTATCCACCCTGCACTCGTGCACCCGCGCTAACCGCTCGCCCCCGGGCCCCGCAGACTCGCCCGTGGAGGAGCGCGGCGCCATGTCGCCCGGCGGCGCCGGCGGCCCGCTCGGCCGCCGCGGCAGCTGCAAGACCTCGCGAGGTGAGCTACTAACGCTGTTCTGTGCTCCTGCCCACCTACCTGCACGGCTGGCGTGACGCGACAGGCGAGAAAAGCCGCGACAAGGAACGATAAACTGTCCATTTGCTCTGGAGGGTAACCCACTTATTACCTCTTAACAAACCTCTGTTAACTGAAATGTACCTGCCTCACAAATACAAATGTGACAGAGGCAAACTACTTTAGCCAAAATGGTTTGATTCATTAACGTTTATGAATACGATGTTGGATGTCCTCACTAAGAACCAAACTGGACGGTAAAAACCGATATTAAAATGGCGATTATACTTGAATTACTACCACTTAGGCCTGATTTTATAAATATAGTTGTTTTTTAGTCGACCAATTTACATTCCAGAGCAAAGTCGGAGTGTTTGACTATACTGAAATGTTTCATTGTCGCGCCTTTTTAGCGTTGCGCTTTTACTAGCCGTGTTGATCCACCCGGCCGTGCTACTAACGCTGTTCAGTGTTATCCTGGTGAAAACGGGTCAATCGCTGCATGACTCATCAGCGTCCACTCCGATTCGGAGACAATGAAGTAACCGTCCGAATCCGGGCTCGCTTATGCGGTGATTCAGAAAAAATACAAATTACTTAGTCGGCCCACGCTAAGTCTGCGTGGAAATAATATGACAACACCATACAATACACTTATTTTATAAGGAAATGTGACAATTAAACTGCTTTTAACGATACCAAATATAGCTACAGCTATTCAGTCCTTTGTGTATGCCGTGACAATAAATATTAAATTCTTAATACATGGTGATTTGGGTTTTGGTAATTTAAGGAAATGTTCAATTAAAAATTGCTAAGATTATATCGTATTTTGGTAATCCGAATAAAGTTATTGTATTGTTTTTCTTTTTAACTGCTTTGTTTGTGTGAGGTGTGCAATAAAGAGTATTTGTATTGTATTGTATTGTTATGGACCGCATTTGCGTCGAATTTTGCGCGAATCAAGTCGGACGCGCGTTGTTAGGCAATTGACCTGTTTTCACCACGAAGCCGAAGCTGCTGTCTTGCCGTCTCTTTCCCTTGATTGCTGTTTGGAGAGCTCGAGAGATATAACACGATTTTGTTTCCGAGTGTTTCGATATCTCTTTGCTCGACGGATCCTGAAAAGGGCTTCATTTAATGCTTATTAGAACATACAACCGGTGCTCGCGAGGAATCCAAAAGGTTTTGACCACGCATTCCTGATCATTAAGATTAAAAAATGTTAAGTACATTATTATGAACCCCAGTCAAATTCAACAAAAGATATAATTTGTTGTTTTTTGTAAATTAAATGTGGATAACTATTGCTTCTCTATGAAAATTATCCCATTAGGACTTACCTATTGGGATAATTAATGGTAACGATTATATTTCCAAAAAAGGATTAATTTAGTGAGTGGTAGCGGTCACTTTGATGTCTGTCAATAGCAACGCGAAACTTGACAACATAGGTGGCAACGTCGCGGTCTATAGAGCTTTCAATGCACTTAGTACACATTTACATGCAAATTGATAATATCTTCAAAACTAAGCCGGATTTGACTGGGGTTCATTTAACATTTTTTGCTCCTAATGACCTAAGGAATGCGTGGTTCAAATCTTTTCAATCTCGCGAACACCGTTATGTAGAACATACATCCCTTGCACTAAAGATTAACGAATTATTCCGAGCAGATAGTTCTATTATATTTGGAGCTGTTTTCGGAATTCGTTCAGAAAATAATAACTGTCTCTTCTGATATTAGTGTCAGTTATTATTTTCAATTGAATTGCTTATATCTTGCAACCTAAGGCAATGCGTTGCTTTTTTTAACATTTTCTTAGTGCATTGACCTTGTGTCATTAAATACAAAAGTACGAGTTTATAACAAATAATTTAAAGTACCAATTGGATTGAATCCATGGACGCAATGAGTGGCTTCTTCGATGATGTTGTTTCTGCCTGATGACGATGAGCGACGTTGCGTGCTAAGTCCAACCGTTTCCAAACAAGTTTGAACTTTAAGGGGCTGCCTCGATTATCTTAAATCCGAATATGATGAAATCAATTATTTTTGTTTCCTGGATCGGGCATTATAGTTAAAGCAATGACGCGTAATTTAATGTCGGAGAGGCTCCCGGATGGCTCGCGGTATTTGAGCTCCCGAAGTGTTGTGGAACCGCCCTGTGCAACCGGAACTGAGCCAACAGTGACTGGTTCAGGAAAAAAGTCGCATGCGATACCATTCAAAACGGAATAAATAAAATTTAATTTTCATGGTCTTCCTTCTGTTTTAAATGCTGTGTTGTTCAAGAAAAAATTATCCTTATGAGTAATCCGTTTCGATCGGCATCGTAAAATTTTTTTTTTTTTTTTCATATTGGGTGGGTTCAGTACTTGGCAAATGATTTTTCAAAAATGTTTGAATGCAGTTCCAATGCCTTTTTTAAATAAAATGAAGTCTTCTTTCAGTAACATTTCCTATCAACATTTAAGGTACTTTCAATCCGTGTGGCAAAGTTTTGGGACAACCTGTATAAATATGTGTGAAGGCGTAAATACTGGTGAATTGTACAGCAACTAGAGACCCCGCACCGTGCCTCCCACGCGAACATTGTCCGTGGCAATGGCAATTGATTGCAAAACCTTTTATTGCGGGGATATTTGACGAATTTCGCGTTTGTAAGGGTGGCCACAGCGGGATGAAATTTCATGGGAGAGGGATGGCATTTGTGCATATAATTTATCACATCATACAAGACTCGAAATACAAATGCCATCCGATTTCAATGATTTTATGTGTATTTTTCCTAAATTCTCGTCCAACACCATTTTTTCCGGCTTCTAACTCTGACGGCTCGATAACCGACCGGCCGGGACGGATGGCATTTTTTTACAGTGTCTATAGCCCTTTCAGACCCGTAAAACAAGGCCCTGCCAACGCAAAATGAAGTATATTGACATATATGTTTTTGATTTGACAATTAAATGTAATCAACCCGCACGATTGTATTGGCCGGGTCTGAAAGGGGTATGTGATGAAGAACAAGCATGCCAATTTTCAAACGGTTACCTGTCATTTTTTTTTCTTGGCTCGCTTACTCGGCTCCGGTCGCGCTAGGAGGGATGGCATAAAAATTTCATTATATAAACAGCATACACACTTTCAGGCTACCGCGTTTCAATCGGTTGCCTCGCGACTTTTATTTTTTTTACCACCCCCCTCCTATTCCCGAACCAGTCACAATTGGCTCAGTTCGGCTTGCACAGGGCGGTTCCACAACACTTCGGGAGCTCAAATACCGCGAGCCATCCGGTTGCCTCTCGGACATTGAATTACGCGTCATTGCTCTGGATATTACGCCTTTGATAAATGTTTTAATTTTCCAGTGTAGCCCCTTAAGGGCATATGCAGACTGCGTTTTTTTCACGCGCCGTCGACGCACGTTCCCCGTGCGTCGACGGCGCGTGAAAAAAACGCAGTCTGCATAGGCCCTAATAAGTGACTTTGTGAGAGGTTTGTATGGAAGCGACATACCTATGTCAAATCTATTGTGTCAGAAATATTTGAACACAGCAAGAGTGATAAGGTAACCGATTCAAATATATTGCACACAATTTTAAGAAACAAACTACGTGTGCTCTTAATGTTAAGACAGCTTGTTTAATTTATTTCGTAGATAGCTTGTATTTTATTTGGAGCCAAATTATTCCCTAAATATGTGTATTAAAACGCAGTAGCAATGTATAGAGTCACAAAATTATGCTTTTGTATTTATATTTCGGCCTTGTATGTAGTTTGGAACCAGCTATGATTTTGTGTGAGGTTTTTTGCGCTTGTTTTTCCACTCGACGTTCCTAGACCTTCCGCGCATTAAAATTGGTTCCCTATAAATTAATATATGCTCAAGTCATGTGTCCGATGCGCGATATAGTATTAATTTTGTTTGCCATGTATTTGAAGATGATGGCCCGGCCTGGCCCGCTTGCGCGTGGCTGCATGCATGGTTTGCGCGGGCCGGACTCTGCATGAGTTTGCGTGATGACATGTATAGGAAACATTTCAGAGCGCGTGAATGAGGAACCACAGTCGGCACGTGGAAGGTCTAAATATTCCACTTACCAGAATAACTTTAAGGCGGGACGGAAGTCTAGCTCTCTAATGAACTTGTGCGGTAAGACACGTTTCTGTACGCCGTCACAGCACGGTGCGATCTTCGCTTTTGTTTGTGGTGCGTTTGGGTTTATTTTTGTTTGCGCGTGTTCCGAGGCGCTGGGTGCGGCGAAGGTTCCCTTGCTGTTTTGTCTATAGTGACATTGGCAGTCCTTTATGCAGGTCCTTGCCGGCTGTTCAGAAGGACGCATAGCTACCTAATAGAACGAGAAAGTGATATTTTTCGTTGTTAGATAGACGTGTCGCTTTCGACAGCCGTTGCGGTGGTTAGCTTGCAAGGCTGTAAATTGGTCTCAAAATCTGCGTTCTATAAAATGTACATACATGCAGCCTAATTTAAATTGTTTTTTTTTTAAATCTTTCAATACAAAATTTACTTCATTGTAGAGTCATAACTATTCTGTAAGATATTTCTTCTCAATTTGGTCACTCAAAAGCACTCTTTTTATTAAGATCTGAAAGCAAAGCAGTGACAGAACCATTCGCCGACGCTGCGAGGCCTCTCGAACGCGTCTCTTTGCACATTTCGTTTCCTTGGGTCATTGGCAATATTTACGTATTGAATTTATAGAGGTTATGGATTTTATTTTCGCGATATATAGTACTTAGGGTCGGTGTTAGAGCATGCTCATTATACGTCCCTGGTGTTGGTGTGACATCGTTCGACATATACGTATATCCGCTTATATAAATCAGGTATATAAATTTACGTTAAACAATTATATGGTGTATTATGTAATTTTGCGTAAAATACGAAATGTTTTGTGGCTTCTTTTGTTAAGTTTCGCATATGTAGTGTAGATTAGCTTTGTACCCACCGTCTCTAGATAGTGTCGAACACATTAAGTATTTTACGCTTCATAATTATGTTATTAATTATCATTAATACTTTCTTCTTTTATTAATTTAGGTACCTACTATATTTAATAATCCTTAACTAACGTTAATTTTATGCTAGTCAGAATAATCGAACAATTCGTTATTAACAACGTTAACAGGAAACTCGCCTAAATGTCAAATGAATTTATCTAATGTGGTCCTTACTCTTTGGTCTCTCCTTTTTATTGGTTCGTATACATTGTTTTCGAGGGCTTCGTAATAATAACGTCTGATTTAAAAAAATGTTGGGTAACGGTAGTTTTATACCTGTTTGATTACTCTGGGAATAATTTTTGAAAATAAGTTTTCAATTAAGGTTTGCTGTTACTTATTTACAAAAATGGATAATATTTTATTGTTAACCGTTTTGATTATCATTATTCCACTTAATTAAACGATTTATGTTGCCCTTACAACAAAGGAAACTTAAACCGTCTCATTGTAACGGGGAATTTATAATAGTTTTGTTCTTAAAGAAATAACCATTTTAAATGGTGGTAGTTATCATACGAGACCATCTCAGTGTTGTGTTTGAGGGTAGTGCCGTAAACGGTGGCGAAGCGTCGATATACGGGACACCTCACCATCAGTAGGTACTAGGAGCGCAGAACTAGGCGACAGGTACCATGTCCGTGAGACGCTTCGCCACTGGTACCTACGGGGCGCGCACACTCGGGCAGCAGTGACACGCACGGTTTGCAGACTCGGGGCTGGGGCGCGCCACGCCGCCGCGGCGCGCGGCCTCGCCCGGCCTGCGCGCGCTGGGCTCGCCCGCCTCGGGCCCGGGCTCGCTGCCCGGCGCCATCGGCAAGCGGCGCCAGCACGCCGACGATGCCTCCGACGTCTCCTCCACGCATTCCTCCATCATGGACTACTCTGGTGAGTTACATGCGAGGTTATACTTCACGCTTCGCGCGGCCTCGCCCGGCCTGCGCGCGCTGGGCTCGCCCGCCTCGGGCCCGGGCTCGCTGCCCGGCGCCATCGGCAAGCGGCGCCAGCACGCCGACGATGCCTCCGACGTCTCCTCCACGCATTCCTCCATCATGGACTACTCTGGTGAGTTACATGCGAGGTTATACTTCACGCTTCGCGCGGCCTCGCCCGGCCTGCGCGCGCTGGGCTCGCCCGCCTCGGGCCCGGGCTCGCTGCCCGGCGCCATCGGCAAGCGGCGCCAGCACGCCGACGATGCCTCCGACGTCTCCTCCACGCATTCCTCCATCATGGACTACTCTGGTGAGTTACATGCGAGGTTATACTTCACGCTTCGCGCGGCCTCGCCCGGCCTGCGCGCGCTGGGCTCGCCCGCCTCGGGCCCGGGCTCGCTGCCCGGCGCCATCGGCAAGCGGCGCCAGCACGCCGACGATGCCTCCGACGTCTCCTCCACGCATTCCTCCATCATGGACTACTCTGGTGAGTTACATGCGAGGTTATACTTCACGCTTCGCGCGGCCTCGCCCGGCCTGCGCGCGCTGGGCTCGCCCGCCTCGGGCCCGGGCTCGCTGCCCGGCGCCATCGGCAAGCGGCGCCAGCACGCCGACGATGCCTCCGACGTCTCCTCCACGCATTCCTCCATCATGGACTACTCTGGTGAGTTACATGCGAGGTTATACTTCACGCTTCGCGCGGCCTCGCCCGGCCTGCGCGCGCTGGGCTCGCCCGCCTCGGGCCCGGGCTCGCTGCCCGGCGCCATCGGCAAGCGGCGCCAGCACGCCGACGATGCCTCCGACGTCTCCTCCACGCATTCCTCCATCATGGACTACTCTGGTGAGTTACATGCGAGGTTATACTTCACGCTTCGCGCGGCCTCGCCCGGCCTGCGCGCGCTGGGCTCGCCCGCCTCGGGCCCGGGCTCGCTGCCCGGCGCCATCGGCAAGCGGCGCCAGCACGCCGACGATGCCTCCGACGTCTCCTCCACGCATTCCTCCATCATGGACTACTCTGGTGAGTTACATGCGAGGTTATACTTCACGCTTCGCGCGGCCTCGCCCGGCCTGCGCGCGCTGGGCTCGCCCGCCTCGGGCCCGGGCTCGCTGCCCGGCGCCATCGGCAAGCGGCGCCAGCACGCCGACGATGCCTCCGACGTCTCCTCCACGCATTCCTCCATCATGGACTACTCTGGTGAGTTACATGCGAGGTTATACTTCACGCTTCGCGCGGCCTCGCCCGGCCTGCGCGCGCTGGGCTCGCCCGCCTCGGGCCCGGGCTCGCTGCCCGGCGCCATCGGCAAGCGGCGCCAGCACGCCGACGATGCCTCCGACGTCTCCTCCACGCATTCCTCCATCATGGACTACTCTGGTGAGTTACATGCGAGGTTATACTTCACGCTTCGCGCGGCCTCGCCCGGCCTGCGCGCGCTGGGCTCGCCCGCCTCGGGCCCGGGCTCGCTGCCCGGCGCCATCGGCAAGCGGCGCCAGCACGCCGACGATGCCTCCGACGTCTCCTCCACGCATTCCTCCATCATGGACTACTCTGGTGAGTTACATGCGAGGTTATACTTCACGCTTCGCGCGGCCTCGCCCGGCCTGCGCGCGCTGGGCTCGCCCGCCTCGGGCCCGGGCTCGCTGCCCGGCGCCATCGGCAAGCGGCGCCAGCACGCCGACGATGCCTCCGACGTCTCCTCCACGCATTCCTCCATCATGGACTACTCTGGTGAGTTACATGCGAGGTTATACTTCACGCTTCGCGCGGCCTCGCCCGGCCTGCGCGCGCTGGGCTCGCCCGCCTCGGGCCCGGGCTCGCTGCCCGGCGCCATCGGCAAGCGGCGCCAGCACGCCGACGATGCCTCCGACGTCTCCTCCACGCATTCCTCCATCATGGACTACTCTGGTGAGTTACATGCGAGGTTATACTTCACGCTTCGCGCGGCCTCGCCCGGCCTGCGCGCGCTGGGCTCGCCCGCCTCGGGCCCGGGCTCGCTGCCCGGCGCCATCGGCAAGCGGCGCCAGCACGCCGACGATGCCTCCGACGTCTCCTCCACGCATTCCTCCATCATGGACTACTCTGGTGAGTTACATGCGAGGTTATACTTCACGCTTCCCCTGATATGGGAGTTCCTATGATTCCTGATGATATAGTAACCATTTCCAGTAAGACCTAATTTCGAGACATAGAAATAATTTGGACTTTCTGATGTTTACCTTCAAAATTGGATAGACTAATCTTGGACCAAACTATATGATTGCTGGTCGAATTAATGTTGGTTAATCGTCGATAAATTACTGAATAATTTGTAAATTTTACAGTAAGGTAATTGACAGACTGTTGGAGTATCTTCTTTTAAATAGTTCGGTCTCACGCTCAAGCTAGCGTTGTGTTCTAAATGTCGAACACTGAAGTCGACGTAGTAATCTGTACCTGCGAGAGGGACGAACGCTTTATGGCCGATATAACAGCGATTATAAACTACCTAGGCAGGTCAGGTTATTTATGAGTACATGATAAATCTCTAAATGCCTTTAGAGACCCCGACTCTTACCTGAAATTATAAACCATTTAATCTTAGTAAAGTTATTGCCACCAGGAACTACCAAGAGGAAGTGCCTACCACTTAACACATCTGAAGCATACGTGTATAAAACCTTAAAATTGTTTCTTTAGCATCCCAGGATCCCCGAAAAGGTCCTAATATATTCTCATGTCTGGTAGTTAGTGAATTACACTTTAATTAGAAAAAGCTGAAACAAGTAATTAGCGATACCACATTTGCAAACAAGTTAATCGAACTTATTAGTGACACTTGAGTAGGTACATATGAGTTTTACGGTAAAACGTCTATAAACCGGCACGTAGATGTCAAACCATGTCATGCCAACAAAACGCGGTTACTATTACAATAATTAAATGTTTAATTTCACTATTAAGTTATTATAAGGCATGGTTTTGATTTGAAGCATTTTGTCCTAACATCGAATGCGTGCTTCGGCTTACTCACACAAAGATAACACTCGCAGCGCTCGATCATCCCTCACTGCAATGCCATCATATATTTTACAGAGTTTAATATTTATTTATGTTATTATTTTTGAACAAAAGCACAATACTAAATATTAGTAAATTTTATTGACTTTTACGTATTTCAGTTAGTAGGATTATTTATTACTTTTAAGAATTATCCATATTCTAAAAATATTTCACATGAGTCGATGTCGACGCAATAGATTTCTTAATGTTGTTGGCAGAATCGAAATCACCCCCTTTCGGATGCCGTTAGAACGCGGAATCGCGGTGTTCACACAATTTACTCATCTTCCAATATAGTAGCCGCTTCTCGGTATCTGAACAAAACCTAATTATTGACGAGCTTTTCTACGTCAAGTGCATTGTAATGGACCACTTTGTACCTTATTCTCACTGTGATAAGATACAATAACGTATGGACGTTATTGTATCTTATCACAACATGGGTTCCAACGTCCTTGTATGTTGATAACAATGTGATATTCCAGGCCCCCGGTTGTACAAGCAACCAGCGACCAAGTCCAACCGCGGCATCATGCTGAACGCGGTCGAGTACTGCGTGTTCCCTGGCGCGGTCAATGCGGAAGCCAAGCGGCGGGTTCTCGAAGAAATCGCCCGCTCCGAGGCCAAGCACTTCCTCGTGCTCTTCAGAGATGCCGGGTGCCAGTTCCGGGCGCTGTACTCGTTCTGTCCGGACACGGAGCACGTCACGAAGCTGTACGGGACGGGCCCGAAGAACGTCAACGACAGGATGTTTGATAAGTTCTTCAAGTGAGTATCTCTCCGCTCTGTATCTCGATCGCCGAGGCCGAGCGGCGGGTGCTCGAAGGAATCGCCCGCTCCGAGGCCAAACACTTCCTCGTGCTCTTCAGAGATGCCGGGTGCCAGTTTCAACTCTGTATCTTGAAAGTTGTTCAGGTATTTAAAATGTCTGAATATCTGTAACATGACGAAAGAAACAGAAAGTGCAAATTAAAAAGTTTCTGTCCAAAATTTCATTTTTGGTACAAGCTTTTATTGAGACGATTCTAACGAGCCCAAACTCGATGGGGTTATGTGGTTTTATTACGGAGTTCCTATGGCCACCTTCCAGCTCCATGTCATCATAATATTGCATTGTCACGCGATTTGCATATTCGTGCAAAATTTCTACTCAATCGGAAACCGGGAAGTGGATCAAATGTAACTTGCAAGATTTGATTACAGATAGACAGACAACGGGACAGGTGAAACTAAATAAAAGCTTGTAAAAACAACGCGATTTCTGATATTAAACTACACTATGCATAGAAAATATGACAAGTTCAAAACACGGGGATTTTTTAAAACATTCATTGCTCCTGACGGGATCGCTGCTAGAAGGCGTCATAAGAGGGAACTAGTTGCAAGATTTATAGAACCGAGCAACGGTTCCGATAGCTCATTGGATTGACACTGACTGGCCGCGTATGCCAGATGGTCGATGGTTCGTGTTCAGCTCTGAACAATATTTTTTTTAATAATTCCCTTTAACTAGAAATTTTCAATTTTCGTTACCAGACGCTACTGCTCGATACAAACATAGTAAATGCCCCAAATGACAGTAATTTCCCATTTTCCGACCGCCATTACAAAATCCCTCGCAACTAATCCACCACGTTATTTCCAGATACAACTCCGGCAGCAAATGCTTCTCCCAAATCCACACGAAGCACTTAACGGTGACCATCGACGCGTTCACGATACACAACTCGCTGTGGCAGGGGAAGAAGGTTCAGCTGCCCAGCAAGAAAGACATGGCTCTCGTAATATAGGCGTTCTAGTCGCTCCTGCCAGCTCTGGCCTGCGGACGTTGGTACATGTGACGCCACTACCGGTATCGTAAAGAGCAGATTGGTCGCGGTATTGTCGATGACGGTGTTGGTAATAAACGCTCGAGATCAACAATAGAAATTGTATCACTTTCGTGCTAGTCTGTTGTTTCTGAACCAATGACGCGAACCTAATAAAATGTATTTTAAAAAGAGCTTCCAGCCTAAAATGACCGCGTTTTCGATCGCGAATCGTCCCGCTGACTCTTGCATACTTTGTTAGTGAGGGACGAGTGTTTTATGTCTGCGGTAAACACGATCATGCTAGGCTGGCTTGAATAAATAGGTCAGATAGCGTCACTGTTTCTAGAAGGGATCATACATCTGCGATCATGTCAATATTATTCCAATATTAAAAAATCGTCTTGTTATGTGGTCTGCTCTTTATGATATCCGTAAAGTATCTGTCACATTGACAGTGTACAAGTGAATGTTTGTGCAGCCGGGACATTGAGTTGGTCGGTCACGCCTGTGTCATATTGTACAGTGTGTAGGAGGTCGAAGCTCGAATCAGATTAGGTTATTGCTATCGATTGGTTTGCGGTGCTCGCTATCGTTGGCCGAAGTGGTTCACCTTCGTGCAGCGGCCTAAGGGATTCGGAAAATTTTTCACTTTGCGTTTTATAACGCATCGGAGTCGAATGGATAGTATTCACGAGTGTATGACTAGTGAAGTACGCAGCGTGTAAAGGGTCTTATAAGTTGTAAGTTTTTTAAATTATGTGTAAGAATCATGCCACTTAAATTGTAGATAGACTGGGCCTTATTTCTATCAAATTGCATAACAATTTATTTGGATATTGTGAATTGAGAATATGGTATGTGTGTCGCTCGCCTATTTCCATACGATATTGATTTCGAGGCGGGTCCTCTCGAGTGTTGAAGTTAAAAAGACAATGGTAAATGCAAACTTTGGTTCCGTACGTTCTGCACGAGGCTGAATCACCCGCCTGAGCAATCGACCGACGCGTCCCTCTTGAAGTTACAACTGGGTCATTAATATGTATCCATATTATTACTTATTCCAACGGAATAAGACGCACAATTGCATACTTATTGATACACCTCGGGTGACTGCTGCGCGACGCGCCGGCCGCTGCGCGCTGCTGTATAGACGAGATATTTGCCATATGTATTAGTGAGATGGTCGATAACGTTCCAAATTTGTCACAAATCCCCGCAGCCAAACTGTCGATTGTGTAGGTTGAAATTAAGCATACTGTCCCTTATATAGAATAACAAATTCACAAACTAATATCGCTTATTTGTTATAATATCGTAACTCGTTAGTAATTATTTCAATTTGACTGGATTAAGACTAGATCATGGTATTTTTGTTTAGTGACGTTCGATTCCCGTTTTGTAACGCTTGTATAGCTAAGCTAAGTGGAGGCGCTCGCGGCGTGTCATACCGCCTTACCCTGTAAATAATTGTTTTTTGTATACAGCTATTTATTAAAAGAATGTTAAACGAAAATTGATGAATATCATTATTTCATTGTTTAATGATTGGTCATCAATAAATATACTACCGATAGTATATTATGGTATGCAAATATATTGTATTAATACAAAAACATAACGAATAATATTGAATTTCATATTAAATATTAGTTTTATTTGAATCATCCCTCGTCATAAACAAGTGTGTTAACGCCCAGCGTATGTGTGCTATGCAAGCACAGGCACACACACACTCACATGCGTCAGCAACCAGCCAGCGCGGACGGGACCGCGCCCCCACTCTCATTTATACAACTACCGAACGCACACGTTTTTTTTCATGTAAAATTAACTCAGTAAAAGGGAGTCAAAATTCAAGAACTTCTTCATTATTTCTCACCTCCGTCCACCGCCTGAACTACTACTCGCTCCTGTTTCAACATATGGTCCCACGAGCCGAATAAAGAAAAACCACAGCCATACATCGTGCACAAGGGAACAAAGGATCGCGAACAGTTAACGGGCCGTTACGTGGACATTTCGAGAAAAGGAGTTCACAATCAACCTAAAAGCATTAATAAGGAGCAGAAGATTCACCTGTACTGAGAGAATTGTCATTAATCGGAAGAGCAAATCACGCCTACTGTGGAGAAAGTGAAAGTGAGAACCTGGGAGAGTAGCGTTACCGTGAGTTCGTTCCGATCTTTTCTCTGCTAGACGAATCCCTCTTTAAGTGTTTACGTAGTGTTCTTTTATTCGCACCTTAAAAGCGAATTTCTTATTACATAGCTAATTGCATTGCATACCTAACGGTACCTATACCTGCTTACCTACTTAAATTCGCACTTTAAAAGCGAATCAACCAAAATAGTGCCTTTAATCATTTATAGTACACAGTTACTGTTCATTACTTATAATTATAGTAATTCATTACTACAATTTCATCCCATTTCACACTTTCGTACTTTAAACGCGAATAATCCTAAATTGTGATACCTAAATAATTAACAATTGTTAAAACTAACACATTCTTTGCAAAATTATCTTAATAATTAGTTACAAACATACCTCCTCTTGTACGTTAAGACCAAGATTAGCCGAACATAGCTACTCGTAGTGTTAATTGCAGTGTTTTTTGCATATTCCAGCTGTTGCTTAGTGCACGGGCGGGCCTTGACCTTGGATCGCTCAGCGCCCGGTAACTGCAACCTGGCTTAAATATCAGCTTGCTGCGTAGCTGTTTACGAACTTCGCATATCTCACTGCACCATCATTACGCTTCATAAAAACAACATTATAAGTATCCCAATCATTTATTCGTTTGTTGTAAACTGTGTTCTTGCCTAACTTTCTTGCTTACAGTATCACACTTGGTCATATTACTTATCGTAAGTACATTAAACTAAGTCAGTGCATAAAACAAATGGATAAAATGGATATAAGAGTATTAGTTAAACAACGAGCTACATTCAAAACGAAAGTTACTCAATTTGAGAACTATTTAAAATCTCTAGACAGTTGTCCGCAATTAAGCAGATTGCAGGTTAGCGAACTAAACATTCGTTTGACGAAAATTGAAGAGATTTATTCCGATTATGATTCTGTGCAATCTGACATAGAAAACATATCTGAAATTCCAGACGAGCAATACTCGGACCGTGAGACGTTTGAATCGAGGTACTTCGGTGCAGTCGCGCTCGCTCGAGAGGTGTTGGAGAGAAGTGGGAGCTCTGCGGGCCTCGCGCAGGAGTCCAGGTCAGTCTCAGGTTCTTGTGGGCATCACGGAAGGCCAAACATTAAGTTGCCAACCATTCATTTGCCTAACTTTTCGGGACAATATCAGGACTGGTTGGAATTTCACGATACGTTCAGCTCACTTATTCACTTAGATGAATCGATACCTAAAATAAACAAATTTCACTACTTACGCGCTGCATTAAAAGATAGTGCTGCTCTGATTGTACGATCGCTTGACTTCTCGGCTGAAAATTACGATGTAGCTTGGGATCTGCTTTGTGACAGATTTAACAATAAGCGACTTCTCGTTAATAATCACTTGCAAGCTATATTCGGCATTGAAACATTAGCTAAAGAGAATTCCAAAGCGTTACGTAACATCATTGACACGGTCAATAGGAATTTACGTGCATTAAAAACCCTTAAATTGCCTACTGAACATTGGGACATACTCATAATATACACAATTTCACAAAAGTTTGACACTACTACTACACGGGAATGGGAAGAACACCGTAGTACTTTAGCGGACTTACCCACTCTTGCAATGTTTTTGAAATTTATTAAAGGTCGTGCCGACCTCTTAGAAACAATGGAGGATGCTCATTATAAGCGCCGATACAGTGAAAATACACATTACCGCCACAAAGCATTAGTAGTCAGCCCTCAATCTCTTCCTTCTGAGAGACAGTATATGTGTCCATTATGTAAGAACAACCACGCACTATATCGGTGTCTTAAATTTAAATCGTTCTCATTAGACGCGAGAATGCAAAAGGCAAAATCATTAAAATTATGCTTAAACTGCTTACGTCAAGGGCACAGCGCAAACGCGTGCAGAATTGGTCCATGTCGTTTGTGCAATAAACCCCTTAACAGCCTACTGCATTCTCACGATGCGGCTCCGGCAGCTGCATCCTCGTCGCACAGCAGCGTCGCCCTCTGCGCCGCGCCGCCTGCGCCGCTGGATGCACAGTCTCCTGAACCTGAAACAGATGAATATTACACAGAAAAAGAAAGTGACGATTCGCAAAACAATATTACTTTATCAGCTGTTCAAAGCAACTGCGTGCTTTTGTCCACAGCTTTAATTCATGTTACCGATCATAATGGACAAAAACACACAGTTCGCGCCCTATTGGACAACGGGAGCACTTCGAGTTTTATAACTCAAAAATTATGTACAAAATTAAACTTACCAACCGCTTCGACCTCGTCGTTAGTTGAAGGGTTGAACGCACAAACTTCCCGTTTGACACAACAATGTGGTATCACTTTAACGTCACTTATAGAACCATACACGGCAAACATAAATTGTTTTGTTGTTCCACGCATCACACAACAATTACCTACAGTGCGCATAAGCAATACACTGTTCAATATTCCTCCAAATATTACACTAGCTGATCCGACATTCAATATACCATCTGAAGTAGATATGCTTCTTGGAGCGGATATTTTCTGGAGCGTGTTATACTCGCATAATATTTCATTAGGTACAAACATGCCGACGTTAAGTAAAACCAAGTTCGGATGGTTAATTTCCGGTCTCATACAAACAAATAAACAATCAAATACAGTCCATTGCAACCATGCCATAATTACACACGAGGATCATCTACAGGATCAATTAACACAGTTTTTTGAACATGAAAATGTGCCTCAACGTAAACAAATATCAATGGAAGAGCAACAATGCGAGCAACATTTTTTAGATAATTTTCGCCGTGATTCTGATGGAAGATTCATTGTTGCTATTCCATTAAAGGACTCTCCTGACAAGTTGGGTGATTCTTATAACCGAGCATTAGCTAGGTTTCAATCACTAGAGCGGAGGCTTACTAAAGATCCATCCTTGAAAAAACAATACTGCGACTTTATGCAGGAATACATAGATTTAGAGCATATGGAAGTGAACAAAAGTCCTGAGAAGGACACACACATCTTCATTTTGCCGCATCATTGCGTTGTCCGCGATACAAGCCTTTCAACACGTCTTCGTGTTGTCTTTGATGGCTCTGCTGTCACGACGTCGGGATTGTCATTTAACAACATTCAAATGGTTGGCCCGACAATTCAGGATGATCTCATAAGCATTTTGATTAGACTACGACAGCATCAGTTCATAGCAACTGCAGATGTCGCTAAAATGTATAGGATGGTCAATGTTAGTCCAGACCAACAACAACTGCAACAAATCCTGTGGCGTTTTGAGCCACAAGAAAGCCTTAAGCTTTACAAACTTAAAACAATTACGTACGGCACTTCAAGTGCCCCGTATTTGGCCACGAGGTGCCTCAAACAGTTGGGTATAGAATGCCCAGATAAAACAATATCTGAAATCATTCAACACGATTTTTACGTTGATGACCTCATAACCGGAGCATCAACCGCTGATGAATTGATTCATATTTGCCAAGGTGTTATAAAGCAACTCGAACAGGGTCAGTTTTATTTACGTAAGTGGTACTCAAATCATCCACATATAATCAATAACATTATTAATGATGATAGTAGTGACGGTTTATTCAACCTCAGTCACAATGAATATTCGAAAACCTTAGGGTTACTATGGGCCTGCAAAGAAGACAAATTGTTGTACTCAGTTGCTATCAAAAACACTAATCACATTAGTAAAAGAGTCATACTATCACTAATTTCACAAGTTTTTGATCCGTTGGGATTAATTAATCCATGTATACTTACCGCTAAAGTTATACTTCAGAAACTGTGGTCCTCAAAGATTACGTGGGACGAAGCAGTTCCCTTAGATATTCAAGACGCTTGGAGGAAATTTGTTAATTCACTTAATGCTATAAATAACATTCGCATCCCAAGATGCGTGCTTAGCGAATACCCAACCTTAATAGAAATACACGCATTTGGAGACGCGTCTATCCAAGCTTATTCGGCTTGCGTCTATCTCAAGTCCGTCTCAAGAAACGGCGAGGTGTCCGTTCATCTGGTGATGGCAAAAACTCGCGTGGCGCCGCTCAAGCCTATTACCATTCCAAAAATGGAGCTGAATGGTGCACTTCTAGCTGCTCGGCTGGTAGAAAAAGTTAAATCATCACTCAGGTTGACCATTCATCGTTGTATTTACTGGTGCGATTCAACAATCGTGTTGGGTTGGATAAAGTCAAATAAAAATCACTTACTTAAACCTTATGTCTATAACAGGATTCAAGAAATTTTGGACAGGTCTGAACCATCGGTATGGTTATACGTACCAACCAATTTGAACCCTGCTGACATTGGATCACGTGGTTCAAACCCTGCATTCTTAGAGTCTTGCTCCTTATGGTGGACCGGACCAACATTTTTGTCAGAAAGGGATTCATCATGGCCTGCCCAACCTACATACGCAAAGGAAACCGATTTGCCAGAATTTAAAATCCAGTGTACCTTAAGTACAAGTAGTACAACACAAAATGATTTTAGGACCCATATATCAGATTTTATAAAGAGGTTTTCAAATTGGAACACATTGCAACGCATTATCGCGTATGTACAGCGTTTCATGCATAATTTTTTGCATCCGACTAATAAACGTACTGGGTACTTAAAATTAGACGAACTTCACTCCTCATTCAACGCCTTATGTAGGTTTTCCCAACGCGAAACCTTTCCTGAGGAATACAGAATTTTAAAATTGAATAACACTTTGCCTGTGAAAAATCAACTTAATAAATTAAATCCCTTTTATAATACTTCAGATGCTCTGCTGAGAGTAGGAGGTCGATTATCAAATTCATTTTACCATTTTGACACGAAACATCCAATACTGCTACACTCAACACATCACATCACAGTCCTTTTTTTTAGGTATTACCATATTGTACTCATGCATGGTGGACCGCAACTTCTTATAGCAACTTCTCGCCATAAAATTTGGGTCATTGGCGGTAGAAATTTAGCTAGGAAAACTGTACATAAGTGTGTCAAATGTTGTCGTTTTTCGGGTAGAATTAGGCAGCCAATAATGGGTGATCTCCCTGAACCACGGCTTCATGCTGAGTATACCTTTTTCAATACAGCTGTCGATTACGCCGGTCCGGTAATGATATTGAACCGAAAGGGCAGGGGTGGCAATTTAATTAAAGCTTATTTATGCATCTTTGTCTGCTTGGCCGTAAAGGCTGTTCACATTGAGCTTGTGACTGATCTGAGCAGTGAAACCTTTTTGGCTGCACTACACCGATTCACAGCCCGCAGAGGAAAGCCTGCTAACATATATTCAGACAATGGCAGATGCTTTGTCGGAGCGTGCACGGAATTATCTCGATTCCTAAAACAAAATTCAAACAACATTAGTTCTGAAGCGTCCAAAACATCAATAAAGTTTCATTTTTCCCCAGCGTATAGTCCGCATTTTAATGGTTTGGCTGAGAGTGCAGTGAGATCGGTGAAATATCACTTAAAGCGAATTGTTTCCTCAACTAACTTAACTTACGAGGAGCTAAACACGGTCTTGGCACAGGTTGAGGCAATTTTAAATTCCAGACCTCTTACGCCCTTATCGTCAGATCCGTCGGATCTTTCAGCCCTAACCCCGTCTCATTTTTTAATCGGACGAACGAACACTTTGCTTCCATCTCCTCAGGGTACAGAAACTGCTGCTATCCACTCGTTGTCGCGTTATATGCGAACCCAGCGACTTAAAGCTCACTTTTGGACCCGATTTTACAACGAATACGTTTCAGAACTCCAAAAACGCCAGAAATGGACCAAAGATGGTGGACAACTTACTTTAGGAGAAATGGTGCTCGTTAAGGACGACCGGCTGCCTCCAAATCAATGGTTACTAGGACGAGTAACACAACTTTACCCCGGCCATGACGGTGTAACCCGTGTGGCTGACGTACTCACCGCGTCTGGAACTCTCCGGCGCGCCTTCAATCGCCTATGCCCACTGCCAGTGGAGGACCAGAACGTTGTTCCTGGGGGGGCAACATGTTAACGCCCAGCGTATGTGTGCTATGCAAGCACAGGCACACACACACTCACATGCGTCAGCAACCAGCCAGCGCGGACGGGACCGCGCCCCCACTCTCATTTATACAACTACCGAACGCACACGTTTTTTTTCATGTAAAATTAACTCAGTAAAAGGGAGTCAAAATTCAAGAACTTCTTCATTATTTCTCACCTCCGTCCACCGCCTGAACTACTACTCGCTCCTGTTTCAACAAAGTGATAAAGTTAAATACAGGCCAGTTTTGTGTTTTGTTTTGTTCTTTGTTTTGTTTTTTGTTTTGTTTTTTTGTTTTGTATGTGAGCGGTCGCGAGCTGGTAAGTTTAATGGAAACTGATAACGTCTACATTGTTCGTGAATTGCGTGGTCATGTCGGAGTCCCCACCAAAAGGGGGGCCACGAACTCCGAATTTTAACGAAAGCCCCAACAAACATACCCCAAATGCTATTCATAGCGATAGATGTGAACAACAGGGTGTCAATTATTGGAGTGAAGGTGTCACGCACCCAACCCTTTATCTTATTCAAAATATTTAATATATGAAAACACATCTTCGCACTTCTCTGGTGGATGATAACCTTATGTTCAGTACGAGACGCCCAATGAACTGCGCAGCTACATTATTGTACACTATAAACACGTAGGAGGTTAATATAACACTCGTATACATATAGGTACAGTTAGATGCAGAAGTAGCTACGCTTTTCAAGAGGTCAGAATTCATGTCATCCCTGGCATTCCAGGCAACCACACTCTTTATTGGTATGTAGTATGTGAAAAAATATAAGGATTTGGGGTTTCTGGAGAGCATCTCCGCAGCAACCCCGAATTTAAATAGGAATTCGAGTGTAAACTAACTTTTTTGGGTAAAAGGAGGCCCAAAATAAGTACTTCTTTTTACCCCAGAACGAGTTAGCTAGGTTAGTTAAATTACCAAAGCGCCAAAAAGCGAGCGCCTGCGCGATACGGAAAACACACGTACCCCATATTTTGCTAGTACTTTTCATCAGGCGCTCATAATAATAAAAGACAACAAATCTGCGAGTAAAGTCTAGGGCACCAATATGTATACACCACAGTCTCAAAAATATGTAGACAGACCTTATTTCTGCAACAATAAGGTACACATATTTATGAAACTGAAGATCGTACGGTCGCGTTCTTTAATTTATGGCCCTTTTTGCTAAAATATCCTTTGTATTCCTATACAATTTGACAGGATTGTGAACCCTAATTGGGCCCCAAATTAAAGTTCGTGACTGTACAATACAAGGTGTAACAAAAATGTGGTATGAACCGATCAAGGGCTTAACAGGTATCGTGTTCTGATAAAAAAAACAGGTTTTTTTTTTTTTTTTACATTTCTGTGGAGTTTGTCGCCCCAGTCGGCCAACGCTCCATACTAAGGTGAAAAAAAAAATCGCGTCACAATTTTTTTTTTCCTGTTTTTTCTTATCAGAACACGATACCTGTTAAGCCCTTGATCGATTCATACCACATTTTTGTTACACCCTGTATTTCCAGTTTCTGCTCCTGCAGTTTTTGTTGGTTAGGCCGAGTCCCTCCGGTCTAACAAACTACACTCGCGGGCAAAGAATACGGGTCACCCTAAATGAAATAACTGCAATAGGTTTTTAAAATAGTTAATACTTGTTGTATTTACATAATATGCTATTCTTTACAATATCCAACTGTATTAACAATTTCCTGGATCCTATCATAAAAATATCGATATCCAAAAATCACGATTTTTGCGATATCTCGCTCCGTTAACGTTGTTTTTTTTCATGGGTTTTTACGAGTCCGCTTTAAACCTGGTAACGTTATATTTTTTACTGTTATTAGCAGTTTATATGTAAAATTAAATAAAGATCATGACAGGATTAACTGTACAACCTCTTACGCACTATTTTAGGAAATATGACGGTATTTTACCGACCCGTATTCTTTGCCCGCGAGTGTACTATAAACTATTCGGCGTCCAAGACTTTCGGACAGCTGGCTATCGACTGAGGTATTTGCCCATAATTTACCGTTGAATGAGTTAGTTACTCCTAGGCATACAATAAAAAAACAGGAAATAATACAAGATATTTTTATAATGTCATCTATTTTCAAATACATATAGCTTATAATATAGACTTCACATGACTTGTCATATTATTACACGATCATAAACATAATACCCGAACCAATATCTTTAAGACTAATAATAGTATGTTCTGTAATATTTATGCATCACCCTTCAAACAAGGTAGTGGATGAGTGTATATCAAAGTATTAATTAAAAATGTCGTTAATATTTTTTTTCTATTATGATAGATTAATTTTATAGCCACGATGCAACTATAACAGCTAATTTTAGCTTAACACAATTAAGCGACTGTAGAAAACAGGGTTTTTTTATCTACTGTAGGTTGGAAGGACAGACGGCAGTTGCTACCGAGTTAGTTCCGGCCGGATAAACCCCCCACAAACCGGGTAGACCCTGACGGTTGACCGTTGACCTGATAAAGGTCGCGGGAGTCCGCCGGATGCGATGGCGTAGGACCGGTTATTGTGGCACTCTTTGGGGGAGGTCCAGCAGGGGACGTCTTTCGGCTGATACGATGATGACGACCGGGATATAAAAATGTACCTTAGGCTGTGTTGCACCCAACCGTAATGACCTGCCAGCGCCACATTTCATGTTGATCGGTCTGCACGGCTATGACAAGATGGCGCGCGGGCTCTCTAGATTTTTATCGCACTATCCGTTTCCTTCTTATCAGAACACTTAGAAAGAGAGGTCTTGTGATAGCCTTGATGTAATCGTAAGTTGGTGCAACCCCACCTATTCGAAGCGGCATATAAAGGCCCACAATAGCACACAATAATAATAATAACCCCAGCCTTAGTGTCTAGACGAGACTAACTAGCTAGCAGTAGCGGAGCGCCCATACAAGCCGATTCCCATAGGGTTGCCTAAAATTTATTTTTATGCAATCCTATAGTAATATACGCTAACTCTGTCATCTTTTTTGTACCGCAATCGCCCATTGAAAATGTTGACGCGCCGTCACTGCTAAGTGTGTGTGTGTGCCCCCGTCCACGCAGCCTAGAGCTGCTCGAAGTCGGGCTGCGGCGGCGGCTCCTGCGGCAGCGGCTCGAAGTCCCCGAGGCTGTAGGCGGGCTCCTCGCGCCGCGGCGTGGCCAGCGGCCGCTCGTACGCCTCCTTCAGCAGCTCCGCCTCGTGCTGGAACACGAGGGACATTGGCCACACTACTCTACGAGTTAGGTAACGGGTGTAGCTGGAGTGGTTACAGTAGCGTTACCCCACCGATTCACGCAAAATAGCCACGTTGGATGTCGACTTGCGGAAAACGCCCAGTATAACCAACTAACTAGGTGTATTATTATGATATATTGACCTCCGGTTTCCGGGTTCCGGTGAGTGTTCTAATTAGAGAAAGATGAATAGTCTATCTCATGCGCAAGACAATTTGGGATCCGGGCCGTTCAAACCACGTGCCGCTCTGATTGATCGGTTGTTGTTCAAGCAATATAACTACGAATAATATTACATAATGATACTTGTTCCTTCCACCGAACACTAGTATTCTTCATAACAGCTCAGCCACGACTTGACGGGTGGCGGCGGTGCGCCATACGAGCGAGAGATCGGAACGCGGTATCTCGCCCCCTCGGACGGCGCACCGCTGCCGAACCCTTAAGCGTCTGCTAGACGATCGCCAACAAGCCAAGCCGACAGAACGACCTTGGTCCGGACCGACCGTGTGAAGTTGTTTCTAGCAAGTTGCATTTGACCTTCGGAAGCCCTTGGTCGTCGAGCGCGTGCCAGCGACCCCAGGGGTGTAGCGTGGTCGGCACCGTCTAGCCGGAAAGCTCGAGCCACCGACGAAGGTCGCGCCGTCGGAGGCTTGTCAGCGAGCTGCCAACGGACAATGTAGAGCAGGTGAGGAGGAGGAGGAGGAGGAGGAGAGTCACCTGGTCGGTCTGCAGCACCGAGGGCGGCGCGAGGTCGTCGAGCGACAGCTGCGTGTTGAGCACGGAGGGCGGCGCGTAGTCCGGCGCCGGCTCCGTCTGTAGAGCAGGTGAGGAGGAGGAGGAGGAGGAGGAGAGTCACCTGGTCGGTCTGCAGCACCGAGGGCGGCGCGAGGTCGTCGAGCGACAGCTGCGTGTTGAGCACGGAGGGCGGCGCGTAGTCCGGCGCCGGCTCCGTCTGTAGAGCAGGTGAGGAGGAGGAGGAGGAGGAGAGTCACCTGGTCGGTCTGCAGCACCGAGGGCGGCGCGAGGTCGTCGAGCGACAGCTGCGTGTTGAGCACGGAGGGCGGCGCGTAGTCCGGCGCCGGCTCCGTCTGTAGAGCAGGTGAGGAGGAGGAGGAGGAGGAGAGTCACCTGGTCGGTCTGCAGCACCGAGGGCGGCGCGAGGTCGTCGAGCGACAGCTGCGTGTTGAGCACGGAGGGCGGCGCGTAGTCCGGCGCCGGCTCCGTCTGTAGAGCAGGTGAGGAGGAGGAGGAGGAGGAGGAGAGTCACCTGGTCGGTCTGCAGCACCGAGGGCGGCGCGAGGTCGTCGAGCGACAGCTGCGTGTTGAGCACGGAGGGCGGCGCGTAGTCCGGCGCCGGCTCCGTCTGTAGAGCAGGTGAGGAGGAGGAGGAGGAGGAGGAGAGTCACCTGGTCGGTCTGCAGCACCGAGGGCGGCGCGAGGTCGTCGAGCGACAGCTGCGTGTTGAGCACGGAGGGCGGCGCGTAGTCCGGCGCCGGCTCCGTCTGTAGAGCAGGTGAGGAGGAGGAGGAGGAGGAGAGTCACCTGGTCGGTCTGCAGCACCGAGGGCGGCGCGAGGTCGTCGAGCGACAGCTGCGTGTTGAGCACGGAGGGCGGCGCGTAGTCCGGCGCCGGCTCCGTCTGTAGAGCAGGTGAGGAGGAGGAGGAGGAGGAGAGTCCACCTGGTCGGTCTGCAGCACCGAGGGCGGCGCGAGGTCGTCGAGCGACAGCTGCGTGTTGAGCACGGAGGGCGGCGCGTAGTCCGGCGCCGGCTCCGTCTGTAGAGCAGGTGAGTGAGGAGGAGGAGGAGGAGGAGAGTCAACCTGGTCGGTCTGCAGCACCGAGGGCGGCGCGAGGTCGTCGAGCGACAGCTGCGTGTTGAGCACGGAGGGCGGCGCGTAGTCCGGCGCCGGCTCCGTCTGTAGAGCAGGTGAGGAGGAGGAGGAGGAGGAGGAGGAGGAGAGTCACCTGGTCGGTCTGCAGCACCGAGGGGCGGCGCGAGGTCGTCGAGCGACAGCTGCGTGTTGAGCACGGAGGGCGGCGCGTAGTCCGGCGCCGGCTCCGTCCGTAGAGCAGGTGAGGAGGAGGAGGAGGAGGAGGAGGAGGAGGAGGAGAGTCACCTGGTCGGTCTGCAGCACCGAGGGCGGCGCGAGGTCGTCGAGCGACAGCTGCGTGTTGAGCACGGAGGGCGGCGCGTAAGTCCGGCGCCGGCTCCGTCTGTAGAGCAGGTGAGGAGGAGGAGGAGGAGGAGGAGGAGGAGAGTCACCTGGTCGGTCTGCAGCACCGAGGGCGGCGCGAGGTCGTCGAGGCGACAGCTGCGTGTTGAGCACGGAGGGCGGCGCGTAGTCCGGCGCCGGCTCCGTCTGTAGAGCAGGTGAGG